>JAPVLO010000046.1:0-2400000 GCA_027257055.1 Cephalopachus bancanus | reverse complement strand
TTACTATGCACATCTGCATGGAAACAAACTTGATAACCTAAATGAAATGGAAGAATGTTTAACATCACACAGCCTCCCAAGGTTGAAACAAGAAGAAACTGAGACACTAAATAGACCAATACCAACCCAGGAAATTGACTCCATCATAAGACAACTACATACACATACACACACACACAAAAAAAACCCTGGACCAGATGACTTTAAAGTGGAATTCTACAAAACATACAAGGAGGAGTTGATACCATTCCTATTGAAAGTATTCCAGACAATTGAGAAAGATAGACTTCTCCTCAAACCATTTTATGAAGCTAACATCACACACTGATACTCAAGTCAGGTAATGATCCAACAAAAAAGAGAACTATAAGCCGATATCCCCAAAGAACATAGATGCAAAAATTCTCGACAAGATTTTAGCAAATCGGATCCAACACCAAATCTCAAAAATCATCTACCATAACCAAGCTGGCTTCATCCCTGAGATTCAAGCCTGGTTCAACATTTGCAAGATCACAAATGTAATTAGATACATCAACAGATGTAAAAATAGGAATCACATGATTATATCATTAGACGCAGAAAAAAACTTTTAATAAAATCCAGCATCCCTTGTTGATAAAAACCCTCAAACACCTAGGCATAGAAGGAACATACCTCAAAATAGTAAGTGCCATCTGTGATAAACCCACAGCCAGCATATTGCTAAATGAACAGAAACTGGAAACATTTCCCCTGAAAACCAAAACAAGACAAGGCTGCCCACTCTCACCCCCACCCCATTCAACATGGTGTTAGAAGTCCTAGCTAGAGCAATTAGAGAAGAGAAGGAAATCAGGGGTATCCAATAGGAAAAGAGGAATATAAGTTATCTCTCTTTGGTAATCATAAGATCTATACCTCAAAAAACCAAAAAGAATCTGTCAAAAAACCTGCTTTCACTTATAAAGGACTTTGGCAAAGTCTCAGAGTACAAAACCAATGTGCAAAAGACAGTCATATTCTTATACACCAACAACAAATGGGCAGAGAATCAAATAAAAAGCACAATCTCATTCACAAAAGCCACAAAAAAAAAGGAAATACTTTGGTATCTTCCTAACCAGAGAGTGAAAGACCTTTACAATGAAAACCAAAAAACACTGCTCAGAGAAATCCAAGAAGACACAAATGGAAAAATAATCCGTGCTCATGGATTGGAAGAATCAACATTGTTAAAGATGTTCATCCTACCCAAGGCAATCTACAGATTTAACACAATACTTATTAAATTTCCAGCAGCATTTTTCTCAGACCTGGAAATGACAATACAGAAATTCATATGGAAACATAAATGACCACGAATAGCCAAAACAATCCTTAGCAAATGAAACAAAGTGAGAGGTATCATACTTCCAGACTTTAAACTTTACTATAAGGTTACAATAATCTAAACAGCCTGGTATTGATACAGAACAGGCATATGGACCAATGAAACAGGATAAAGATTCTGAAAGCAAAACCTCAATTCCTCAACCAACTCATCTTCAACAAAGCCTCCACCAACAAACACTGGGGAGAGGAGAACCTATTCAGTAAATGATGCTGGGAAAAGTGGCTGACCACATGCAAAAGATTGGAACAGGACCCCTACCTATCACAACACACAAAAATCATCTCAACATGAATCAAAGACCTAAATGTACAATCTCAAACTATAAGAATCTTAGAAAACACAAGAGACACCCTTACAGAAATTGGAGAAGGCAACCAATTCCTCATCAAAACCCCAGCAGTCCATGACATAAGAGATAAGATAAAGTGGGACTTCATTAAACTGAAATGCTTCCCCCACTACTCTGTCTGTAGCTCAGGCTCTGCTATCTGACAGTCACAGCCCGCATCTTGTGGGCTCCTCATCTGCCCACAGCAGCTGCAGCTCCACACCCCAATGCCCCAGCATGTCATTGGGGAGGGAAGGCAGCATATGGTGCTGGGCGCTGGGGGACAGCGGCCCGGGACTGGAAGCTGAGGTGTGGCCATGCCAACCCCTGGAAGCCTTGGCCATGCGACTGCTCGCCTGAGGCGCCACCAGCGAGCCATGGACAGAGGCCTTCACCCATGCCGCTGAGACCCTGGAAGTGCAGCCTAGTGCCTGCAGGAGCCAACCTAGAGCTACTGGCTACAGGCCGAGGCACCTTGAGGAGCTGGAGTACCACATGGTGGGCTGAACTGCAAGGACGCCAGCTGAAGCCCACCTCTGAACTGGTGTGCAACCAGGCCCACTCCCGCTCCATGCCATTTTGGAGCTCGGGCAGCTGCTGCGACAGAATTTACCCATTCAAAGGCAAAGAGGTGAAGCAAGATGGTGATGGGATAAGCTGAACTGTGACAATCTCCACAAAAAGGTGGCTCCTGAAGGCAGTTCCACACGACCCCACAGCCGCCGCCTACTTGGGGGGGTGGCTGCTATAGCCAGTCCCATGCAGCAAACAGCCTCTGTCACACTACGGCCTCTGCAAGGGATTACTGTTGTTTGCTACCATGTGCTGAAAAGCTGCTGACATTGCAGCTCTAGGCTCAGACCCCGGAAAATTCCTGGCTCCCTCCTTCTCCCCAAGCAGCGCCCAGCCACATCGCTGGTTCCCAGTGCCTGATGCTGGACATCATCACCTGTCATAGTTGATCATCTACGGACCCAGACGATTGGACAGAAAGGACGAGTGGAGAGAAAGGATAAGCAAAAGAGGAGCTCCCCACCATAGCCATTTTCCAGGCAGAGATTCACATTGCCCCACCCATCTCCAAGCAGCCTCCATCTTGTTTTCTAAGGTAACCTCACAAAAAGAGGAAACAGAAGCCCCTCCTCTACACTGAATCAGACACAGAAAAATAGGTCCTGTGAGGCAAACCTCTCAGGCAGCAAGTCAAGGGAACTGACCCAATCTATGAGTAAATCTATCTGCCTGCAATGAGAACAAAGGGAAGGGGCTAGAGATCAGAGCTGAAAAGACTTTAGACACTCAGGAAAGACTCCAGAGCTAGTCTGGTTTCTTATTTGATTTTTAATTTTATTGTTTTGACTTTTGTTTTGTTCACTTTTATTAGTTTTTTTATTTAGACTACCTGTTTGTGTTGGGGAAAACCACATCAAAAGGCATGATTTTATTGGACTGTCTTTGTGTGATTATCAGTGTGCTTTACCGAATTTTGTTTATTTGTTTTTTACTCTTTTCTGGTCTTGTATCTCTTTTCATTCGCTAGCTGGTATGTATGTCTGTTTTCCCTCTTACTCTTCTCTCTCTCCAACATCCTCTTGACCCCCCCTACTTCCATTATTTTCCTTTTTCTTACCTCCTTTTGGTCCAGGGAGCAAACCTAAACCCCACCACATGGACAGATTGTAAGGCAGTGGGAATTGGGTTCCAGTTGGTGGGTTATGGGTTCCCATACACCAGTTGGTGGATACTTGGATCTGCAGATAGATTCTGAATCACAGCTTCCCCTCAATTAAACCTCCAAACTGCAAAACGTACTGCCCCCAACCCACAGTCCAGCCTCAAAAGTAAACAAAGCCAGAGGATCCTCATAAGGAAGAAAAGGAGATTGAAAAAAAGAAGTAAAAGCAACCCCACCTTCCCTGAACAACAGAATTAAAGAAGGGGAGGGAAATGGGGAGAGAAAAATCTACACAAAAGAGAAACCAAAAGAAGAATATGGGTCTCTCACAGACCCCTGGGAGGTCAGACAATGAGAAATCTGACTTCGGAATGCAAACAACAAAGAGCCCCCAGAATGACTGGTCTCAAACTACAAACCCAGAGATCAAGAAATTAATGGAGAAATTAAAAAGAATTGAGGAGAGACAAAAGCAACTAGGAAGGAGTTGATAGTTGAGATGACAATAGTAAAGAATACTGTGAATGAAATAATTAACAAACTGATAAGCATGGAAAGCAGAATTAGCAAAGCAGAAGAAAGAATATCAGAGCTTGAGGGTCAAAATATAGAACTAACTCAAATTGTCAAAAACGTAGAAAAGCAACTTAAAAAGACAGAACAAAACCTTCAAGAGATGAATGATTACTTTAAGAGACCAAGCCTAAGAGTAATTGGACTTCCTGAGAAAAAAGAGAGATGGAGACCACTCTGGAACATTCTATGAAATTATTCAAGAAAACTTCTCTCATCTCATCAGTGATGTGAAAATTCAAACACAAGAGAATCAAAGAATCCCTGCAACAAATGAGAAGACCAACCCCCAGACACATAATTATTCACCTAAACAAAGTAGATATAAAAGAAAAAATTCCAAAGGCAGCAAGAGAAAAAGGTCAGATAACCTACCATGGAAGACCAATTAGAGTAGCAGCAGATTTATCAGCAAAACCCTTCAGGCTAGGAGAGCTTAGAGCCCTATCTTCCAAGTTCTAAAAGATAAGCAATTTCAACCAAGAATAACCTACCCAGCCAAGCTAAGCTTCATCAGTGAGGGAGAATTAAAATCTTTCCCAGATATCCAATCCCTAAGAACTTATGCTGCCACCAGACCACCTCTACAAGAAACACTTAAGAAAGTATTAAGCACCGAAGAAAAGGAAAAAGAATAACAACGTTCTTCACAAAAGTACAGGGAAAAGATTAAAAACAAACATGAACCAACCCCAAAACCAAAAGAAAGACCACAAACAAACAGAAACTACAAAAACAACTCTATAAGAACCTTATTATAAGAATCAATTCTCACATTTCAATAATTAGCCTGAATGTGAATGGATTAAATGCACCACTGAAAAGACATAGAATGACAAAATGGATAAAATATCACCAGGCAATAATTTATTGCTTCCAAGAGACTCATCTCACTAGAAAGGAAACTCACAGACTCAAAGTAAAAGGATAGGAAACAAAATTTCAGGCAAACAGAACACAAAAGAAAGTAGGAGTCATGATCTTAATCTCAGACAAAATACCCTTTAAGCTATCAAAAACTTTAAAAGATACAAAAGGTCAGTACATAATGATAAAAGGTTCAATCCATCAACAAGAAATATCCATCCTAAATGAATATACACCCAACATAGGAACGCCAACTTTCATAAAGCAGCTTCTAGGTAAACTCAAAAAAGATATTGACTCTAACACTATCATAGTTGGGGACTTTAATACCCCAATAACAACCCTGGACAGATCATCAGGACAAAAAATCAACAACAAGATGAGGACCTAAACGTGACTCTTGACCAAATGGACTTAATTGATACCTACAGAACACTCCACCCAGCAACCACAGAATATACATTCTACTCATCACCACATGGAATGTACTCTAAGATCAACACATACTTGGCCATAAATCAAGCATAAACAAATTTTAAAAGATCAAAGTTTTGCCATGTACCTTCTCAGACCACAGTGCAATAAAAATAAACATCAACACCAACAAGGTTCCCCCAAACCCACAAAGACATGAACATCATGCTGTTGGCATGATGCTAAACAACTCCTGGGTCAATGATGAAATCAAAACAGATTAAAAGATATCTGGAAGCTGGGCACGGTGGCTCAGCCTGTAATCCTGCGCCTTTGGGAGGCTGAGGTGAGTGGATTGCCTGAGCCCGTGGTTTCGAGACCTGCCTAGGCAGCGAGACCTCATCTCTACAATAAATCAAAAAATCAGCCGGGCGTGGTAGCACATGCCTGTAATTCCGGCTACTTGGAAGGCTGAGGCGGAAGGATCGCCGGAGCCCAGCAGGTCGAGGCTGCGGTGGCTGGGAGCGGCCACTGCACTCCAGTCTGGGTGACAGAGTGAGACTCCAACTCAAAAAAAAAAAAAAAAGATATCTGGAAACAAAGGAAAATGAAGAAACAGCTTACCAATATCTCTGGGATGCCATGAAAGCTGTAGTAAGAGGGGAATTCATATCTCTACAAATGCACATGAAGAAAATGGAAGGATCACAAATTAACAGCCTAACAAGTCACCTGAGGAAGCTGGAAAAGCAAGACCACCAAAACCCTAACTTTAGCAAAAGAATCCAGATCACCAAAATTAAAGCCCAAATCCAGGACATAGAAGACAAAAAGATAATACAAAAAAAGTCAATGAAACAAAAAGCTGGTTCTTTGAAAGGATAAACAAGATCTATGGTCCCCTGGTTAGACTGACAAAGAAAAAGAGAGAAAAAGTCTAAATAAACACAATCAGAAGCACAAAAGATGAAATCACATCTGACCCTGAAGAAATACAAAAGATCATTAGAGACTACTATGTACACTTGTATGGAAACAAACTTGACAACCTTAAGGAAATGGAGGACTTTCTGACATCGGATTACCTGTTGAAACAAGAGGAAACTGTGACCCTAAATAGACCAGTAGCAATCAAGGAAATTGACTATGTAATAAGAAAACCACCTACAAAAAAAAACCCTGGAACAGATGGCTTTCCAGCAGAATTCTACAAGACATTTAAGGAGGAGCTGATACCAATCCAAACGAAAGTATTCCAGGTGATTGAGAAAGATGGAACTCTCCCCAAATCATTTTATGAAGCTAATATCACATTGATACCCAAGCCAGGTAAAGACCCAAAAGAAAGAGAACTACAGGCCAATATCTTTGATGAACATAGATGCTAAAATTCTCAACAAGATCCTAGCACACCAGATTCAACAACATATATCAAAAATCATCCATCATGACCAAGTAGGCTTCATAACTGGGATGCAAGACTGGTTCAACATCCATAAGACCATAAATGTAATTAAATACATCAACAGATATCAAAACAAAAACCACATGATTATATCATTACATACAGAAAAAGCTTTTGATAAAATCCAGCACCCCATCTTGATAAAAACCCTCGAACATCTAGGCATACGTGAAACAAACCTCAAAATAGTAAGTCATCTACGAGAAACCCACAGTCAGCATACTCCTAAATGGACAAAAATTTGAACCATTTCCCCTGAAAACTGGAACAAGACAACACTCTCACCCTCCTGTTTAATATGGTATTAGAAGTCCTGGCTAGAGCATTCAGAAAAGAGAAGGCGGTCAAGGGTATCCCAATAGGAAAAGAGGAAGTCAAGTTATCTCTCTTTGCACATGACATGATTATGTATCTTGAAAACCCAAGAGAATCTGTCAAAAAAAACCCCTTGCACTGATAAAGGAGTTTGGCAAAGTCTCAGGATGTAAAATAAATGTGCAAAAGACAATCGCATTTCTTTACACCAATAATAAACAAACAGAAACTAAAATGAAAAGCACAATTCCATTCACAATAACCATAAAAAAATGAAATACCTTGACATCTTCCTAACCAGAGATGTGAAAGACCTTTACAATGAAAACTACCAAACACTGCTCAAAGAAATCAAAGATGACACAAGCAAGTGGAAAAATATCCCATGCTCATGGATTAGAAGAATCTACATTGTGAAGATGTTCATCCTACCTAAGCCAATCTACAGATTTAATGCAATACCCATCAAATTACCAGCAACATTCTTCTCAGACCTAGAAAAAACAATACAGGAATTCATATGGAAACATAAACGACCAAAAATAGCCAGAACAATCCTCAGCAAAAAAACAAAGCAGGTGGCATCACATTACCAGACTTCAAATTTTACTATAAAGCTACAATCATCAAAACAACTTGGTATTGGTATAGGAGCAGGCATATAGATCAATGGAATAGAATTGAGATTCCAGAAGCAAAACCTCAATTTCTCAACCAACTCATCTTCGACAAAGCCTCCACCACCTACCACTGGGGAGAGGAGAACCTATTCAGTAAATGGTGCTGGGAAAACTGGCTGACCACATGCAGAAGATTGAAACAGGACCCCTATCTACCCCCATACCCAAAAATTAACTCCAAATGGATCAGAGACCTAAGTGTAAAACCTCGAACCATAAGAACCTTAGAAAATGAAGGACATACCCTCATGGAAATTGGAACTGGCATCCAATTCCTGAACAAAACCTGAAACCCACAGACTATAAGAGATAAGATAGACAAGTGGGACCTCATTAAACTGACAAGCTTCTGCAAAGCCAAAGAAACCATCAAGAGAGCAGGGAGACAGCCAACACACTGGGAAAAAGTATTTGCCAACTCTAGGTCAGACAAAGGCTTAACATCTTGAATCTACAAGGAACTCAAATGTGCTGGAAAAAAAAAACAAACAACCCCATTATAAAATGGGCAAAAGATATAAACAGACACTTCTCAAAGGAAGACATCCGAGCAACTAACAGACACATGAAGAAATGTTCAACCTCACTAATCATTAGGGAGATGCAAATCAAAATCACACTGAGATACCACCTAACTCCAGTCAGAATGGCAATTATCAATAACTCAAAAAATAACAGTTGCTGGAGAGGGTGTGGTGAAAAGGGAACTCTTCTACACTGTTGATGGGAGTGTAAACTAGTGCAACCTCTGTGGAAAGCAGTGTGGCGATTCCTAAAAGCTCTAAATATCAACCTCCCATATGACCCCACAATCCCCCTACTGGACATATACCCTGAAGAACTCAAATCACTCTATAAAAAAGATACCTGCGCACATATGTTTATCGCAGCATTGTTCACAATAGCAAGAACCTGGAAGCAACCATGCTGTCCACCTAAAGAGGACTGGATTTAAAAAAATGTGGTACATATACACGATGGAATACTTTGCAGCCATAAAATAGAACAAAATCATTAATTTCCCAGCAAGTGGGATGGAACTAGAGTCTATAATACTGAGTGACCGCTCACAGAAACAAAGATCTGAGTATCACATGTTCTCACTCATATAGTGGACCTTGATCATCCAACGTATTACCATAAGAAAATGACTGACAGTGGTGGGAAACTATGGGGGCGGGGAGAGGAAGGGAGATGGGATTAATGGTAGTAAATATCTGTCTGGGGATGGGGAGACACCTCTTATCCATAAGGGTGCCTGAATGAAGCATATTTGTATACTTAACCCTTAACTGTACCTCACAATATCACAATAAAAAATATTGATTATTAAAAAATAAAAATAAAAACCACTAAGAATAGCCAGAACAATCCTCAGGAAAAAAAAAAAAGCAGGAGGTATCACACTACCAGACTTTAAACTTTACTGTAAATCTACAATAATCAAACAGCCTGGTATTGGTACAACAATAGGAATATAGACCAATGGAATAGAACTGAGATTCCAGAACCAACACCTCAATTTCTCAACCAACTCATCTTCAACAAAGCATCCACCACCCATCACTGGGGAGAGGAGAACCTATTCAGTAAATGGTGCTGAGAAAACTGGCTGACCACATACAGAAGATTCATACAGGATCCCTATCCATCCCCATACAGAAAAATTAACTCTAACTGAATCAGAGACCTAAATGTAAAACTTCAAACTATAATAACTTCAGAAAATGCAGTACACATCCTTATGGAAGTTGGAATTGGTATCCGATTCCTGAGCAAAACCCGAAATGCATAGGCCATAAGAGATAAGATAGACAAGTGGGACCTCATTAAACTGACAAGCTTCTGCAAAGCCAAAGAAACCATCAAGAGAGCAGGGAGACAGCCAACAGACTGGGAAAAAGTATTTGCCAACTCCATGTCTGACAAAAGCCTAACCTCAAGGATCTACAAGGAACTCAAAAGTACTGAAAAGAAAAAATTAAACAACCCCATTGCAAAGTGGGCAAAAGATATGAACAGACACTTCTCAAAAGAAGACATACGAGCGGTCAACAGACACATGAAGAAATGTTCAACCTCACTAACCATCAAGGAGATGCAAATTAAAACTACACTGAGATACCACCTAACTCCAGTCAGAATGACCATTATCAATAACACAAAAAATAACAGATGCTGGAGAGGATGTGGTGAAAAGAGAACATTTCTACACGGTTGGTGGGAGTGTAAACTAGTACAGCCTCTGTGGAAATCAGTGTGGTGATTCCTAAAAGCTCTAAAAATCGACCTTCCATATGACCCCACAATCCCCCTACTTGGAATATACCCTGAAGAACTCAAATCACTCTATAAAAAAGATACCTGCACATGTATGTTTATCGCAGCATTGTTCATAATAGCAATATCATGAAACCAACCATGCTGTCCATCAAAAGAGGACTAAATTTTTTAAATGTGGAACATATACACAATGGAATATTACGCAGCTATAAAAAAGAACAAAATCATGAATTTCTCAGCAACCTGGATGGAATTAGAGTTTATAATACTGAGTGATCTCTCACAGAAACAAAGATCTGAATATCACATGTTCTCACTCATAAGTGGACCTTGAACAACTACCATAATACTATAAGAAAAGGACTGACAGTGGCAGGAAACTATGGGGGGGTGGAGAGAGGAAGGAAGGTGGGATTAATGGTAGTCAATATCTGTCTGGGGAAGGAGAGGCACACCTCATCAACAAGGGTGCCTGCACAATGTATATTTGTATACCTAACCCTTAGCTGTACCTCACAATTTTAAAATAAAAAATATATATTATAAAAAGAAACTGAAATGTTTCTGAAAACAGAAGAAACTATCAAGAGAGTGGGGAGACAGTCCACAGAATGGGACAAAATACTTGCCAACTGTATATCTGACAAAGGCCTAACATCCAGGATCTACAAGGACAAATGTGCCAAGAGCAAAAAACAAACAGCCCCATTAAAAAGTGTGCAAAAGACATGAATAATCACTTCTCAAAAGAAGATATACTGGCAGCCAACAGACACATGAAAAAGTGCTCAGCCTCACTAATCATCAGAGAAATTCAAATGAAAACCACATTGAGATACCACCTACTCCCAATAAGAATGGCCATCATTAATAAATAAACAACAACAGATGCTGGCGAGGATGTGGAGAAAAGGAAATGCATCCATACTCCTGGTGGGACTGCAAACTAGTTCAGCTTCTATGGAAAATAGTGTGGCAATTTCTAAAAGAACTAGAAATGGATCTTCCATATGACCCAGCAAATCCCCTGCTGGGAATACCTGAAAGAACTCAAATCATTCTACAAAAAAGATACTTGCACACACATGTTTATTACAGGACTATTCACCATAGCAAAAACATGGAACCAACCTGCTGCCCATTAAAACCGTACTACATAAAAAAAAAAAATGTGGCACATATACATAATGAAATATTATGCAGCAATAAAGAGCAAACATATGGACTTTGAAGAAACTTGGATGGATTTAGAGTCTATCATACTCAGTGAACTATCACAGAAACAGAGTACCGTATGTTCTCAGTCATAAGCGGACCCTGAACATTTACCATAATACTATAAGAAAGGGATTGGCAGTAGTTGGATACTACTGGGGTGGGTGTGGGGACACAAAATCAATAAGGGTACCTGATCTCAAATCAGGCAAAGTGAGGACAAAAGGGAGGCCCAAACTTTATCTGTATGATGCTCACTGGTATGCCTAATCCTGAGTTATACCCCATATCTTTAAAATAAAATATAGAAATAAAGAAGATTTATAATATAAAAAAAGTGTGGATGTATATAATTATGTAATATGTGTGCATATATGTAATTGTATAATATGTGTGGGTATACATATACATGCGTTGTGTGTGTATATATATGTGTAAAATTATAGCAAAAGATATTATAAGAGTCAAAAATACTGAGAAAGGTAAACAAACCATTGGAGATAACTACTGTCTCGCCATATCCATTAATACCTAGTGAATAGAGTTTAAACCAAGATGGATCCCCCTTATAAGCCAAGAATCCAAGAGCATGTCCTCACAGAATGGATAAAATTGAATAAAACAAAAATCTCAAAGGGAGCATAAGGACACTAAACTGGATCAGTCTTGACTCTAGGTTGAGGCAGGGAAATTTCTCCTCTTCGAATTTTTAACTACGTGTTCACATTTCCTGTGTGGCCCACAAGAATCTAGCTGAGAATTTGTTTAAAATGGCCCTAAATTGGTAGTCTCTCCAGGTAAAGCTAACCTCATGGCCACCTTCAAATAATTAACAAGATAATGCTCAATTGTCTTGAAATTTTTACCTTTCTCATCTTTGCTACATTTAATTTAAGTTGAGCTAAAATCCACATTATAGTCATGTTTTAGGCATTAATTTAACTTTTTTTCCCCAAAATTTTTCTTAGACTTTCTGGTTTACCATGGTATCACTTAGATTATCAGTGAATAATGATTTAGTAATGCCTTAAAAGATTAGAAAACCTATATGAGTGAGGAAAATGTTTACATTTTAAGATTAGATGTTACTAAATGTAATAGTAGTACTATAATAAAGTTTTAAATGGTGTTTTACTTCCTTGATTTGAGGTGTGCTATAATCCTACTCAGAAAGATTTTTCTCTGCCTATTTTCAGTAATTCTTTCATTTTTTTTTAAGTTTCCTTGACATACTACCCCTTGTTATCTTTTTTACTACATAAGCAATTGAGTTAATTCCCGTTTCTTCTGTGTTCTTGAAGGCCCCTTATTCTTCAGGATAAAACTTAGCTGTGTGGTCTTCCCTATCCACAACTGGGACCTCCTTGAAAGCAGAACCTCTGGTTCATTAAAGTCACTCTCTGTAACATCTAGCAAAGAATCTGACACAGAGGGGACACCTCATAGATATTAATTGTACTTAGTTCATATACACAATATGAATCCACAATTAAATAGAAAGCGAATGCAAGTTCAACATCTCTTGCCCTTTCATAGAAAACTTCCAGTGTGGGCCACAGGAAGAAAAGCAAAGCAATCTGCCCTCCCACATTTCCCACATCTTTCAAGTTACACTACACTAAGTAAAGGTCTCAGATGCTTTGGCAATACCCATGTGTCTTTCTTTAACAACCAGAAATTATGAGACCTGGACAGGATGCCAATTGTTCTCAGACTGCCTGGGAAATAACTAAGAGAACACCAGATGAATGAAAATGATCTGTTTTGTCTTCCCTCCCTCCTTTGGGAGGCAATGTCAGTTTTGATGAATGTCAAAAATATAAGGACCACAAAAATCAAGTGAGTGGATACCCTTCTCATCCATTCATTACCACTGCCAAAGATGATCCACCAAAGCTGCTTTATTCTGGGGCTCTTGAGTCTTCAAGAGCTCTCATGTTGCAACTTGTCCTTAAGACACAAGAAAAGAGAGTTAGTGCCAAGCTGTGGTAGTGCATCCATCTTGAGTTGCTATAGCCACGTGGGTCTGTTGCTAAATCATGGGTCTGTTGTTGCAGAAAGAACATACCTAATGAGTTGAAGTTGCAGTTTTACATGATCCCAGGTCATTCGTATCACATTAAAGGTTGAAATGTGCTGATCTGGAGCAGTGGTTTAAATCCAGTTTCATTTTGGAATCTGGAGAACTTTTAAAAAATATACAGCTGGGACACATTCACTGGATATTCTGAATTAATTAGGCTGGGCTGGAACCTGTGCATAGCTGTTTTAAAATCTTCAGTGATGATTCTATTGCATAGCTATCTTTAAGAATCATTGATCCCAGTTAGGGAAGAAAAAGCCCAGTGGAGGAAAGTAGTTGTTCAATGTCACACAGCACCAGGACTATTGCTGAGGTTTGCAGACTTTAGAAGTCTCATTATTTCCTTATGTGTCTGAAGTCCATCTCCACATGTTTGATATGACTCTAGAAACTCAAGTTATCTTTCTTCATTGGTAGCTAAGTTGGTTCAGCATTCTATCAGTTCAAACTGATCAAAAGCTTATCAAACCTGCAGAACAGTGAAAAGTAAGGATCTTTCCATTTCCAAGTATTACGTTTAAGGATTCATTAAATAAAATAGACTTCTTGCCATGTGGAAGGTACTGTGTTAGGGCTTGGACCACCAAAGTGGGCCCACAAAGAATCTGAAATAATTTGACCTTTAGTGAGCCGTATTCCCATGTGACAACATAAGGCACAGCTGAAGAAAGTGAAGGGGACCAGGAGTGTCATGACAAGACAGTGGAATAATCCATTCTCCAATTTCCCTGGAAGACATCATACACATACATTTCACCATGAAATGGTCTCCCACCTAAGCCCTGAAAAATTGAATAATATTGTAATAGTCTTAGAAAAGGGCGGAATGTTTATTTGTAAACCTGACAGATTAAAAAAGCATTTGTAAGCATTTACAAATTGTTAGAGGAAAATCTTTTTTTATTATTTTTTTCAAATAAATATCAAAGAAAGCTTATACGTTTTATGAAGCCTATGTTTTGTGTTTTTTTTATTAATAAGTAGTTAATACAGTAATTGTTTCTTTGCATAACAGAACTATTATATGAAATGAATATACTTAAGATAACCACATACTCATTTCTTTTCTTTCTTCATATGAAGTACATTTTCTTTAGAAGCCAAATTTGTGCTTTGGAAAAGGCAGCCGAATAGCCAAAGTTGTAATTTTATGAAACCACAAAAGGCTCTTCTAAAGGGATCTGACTTGAATACACACTACAGGGAAATTAATAGTTCAAACATCCTCTTTAATCCATCTCATCTTGCCTCTTATAAGGAAGAGAAGAATGCAGTTGTCAAGTTGACTTAGGAGAAGGACAAGTGTTGAGCAACATGCTATTGGCGTGAGGCCATGAAAGTTCTTTCTGGGGTATCTCAGCAGCCTTCAGGGAGCTGCCAGGACAGGGATGTGTTGTGTGTCATTATCAATTTGCACTCTGATTTCCTAACAATTCAAGAGGCCTTTTGACAAAAGTCTCCATTTAGATCTAATAATAACTCTGCATTTTTGCTAAACGTCTCACAACCTGGGAACAGGCCCAATTGCTAAACAGACTTACACTGCATGAGTTTCTTTTACTGAGCCCAGAGGGGACAGCCAAGCAGACTAGAAAAATGTGTACTGGGGAAATGTCCTCTCTTTTAAAAGTTATTTTCGAAAATATCTTTTCAGTTCATTTACAAAGTCTATCTGAGCGATTATTATAATTTTAGGTCACATCACCATTGTCCAATCTTACCCTAAGATGATAGCAGCTAAAATTCATTATCTCCGTTTCTCTCTGCATCATATAATTATAATATAGAATGGATTGAATCAACCTACTTCCCCCAACTTAGTCACAGAACATGTTGTTCATTTTCAACAAGTTACATTATCCGCTTAAACCTCACTACAGCTTGGGGGTCATATTTCATGTCTGGCATACTTTTTCCATTAGAATGTCCTGTAGTGATTTCAATTAATTTTTCTTCATGGGAATACACAGAATACCTAAGCCCCTCTCACTCTCTACAGATTCTTAAGTTTGTTCAAAGAGAAAAGTATTTCCTAACCACCTATTTCTTCCAACAAAATTTTCTTAACTTCAAGGCAAATATTTGACATTTCTTCAAGAAATTCTCATGCTGTCCCATGAAAGCCACATTTTGCCTCTTGTCAAATAAGAGTTCAGCACATGATTGGGGTAAGTTGTGAGGGAGAATAGGGAGACAAGCCAACAAAAATGAGGCACGGTGTGCTGATATGGGCAGTGAAAAGTTGAATGACAGAGTTCAATTGATGAATAAGTGTGTCATGGCTTTGTTAGGATGGTCTTAGATACCTATCCTTGCCTCAATAGTATATCCTTAAGCCCTCAAATAATTTTGTCTTTGTATTTCAATCACTGATCTGGTATTTAATTCATGTAGATTTTTTCTTCTGTTACTTGTGTCTCTTTCACCTCCATACAATATGTCTAATATGAGGTAGTAAAGAAGCTAAAGGAGAGAGCAAATAAGCTCAAGCTATAAAAAAAAATTTATCAAACTACACCTGTTTCTTGTAGTAGTTCTTTAAAAGAGTGTTAATGGAGAAGACGGTTGAAATAATTAAAATTCAGTTTACAGTCTCTTTGGAAATGTAATCGTTTCCAATTACTTAATTGATCACACGTGCTGGGCACAAGGTTGACAGCGTGGTACCAGCCTGAAGTGATTTTTAACTCACATCTAGTTGAACTATCCAACTGGAACTAGAATACTTTTAAAAATATTCCCGAGAATTGGTCATTCAACTTCTCTCTGGTCATTTCCATCCCAAGACATTTCAGAGACATAACACTCCCTACCCAAGTCTATCACTCAGCTAATTGCATTGGTGGTGAGTCCAGATCATAAGAATGTTATTCCTTACAGTGCGTTTCTCTAGCATTCCAAACATGTCCTCTCTTTGGGGATCAGTTCTATACTCTGGAGGGTAAGAAAAAAAAATCCATATCCTCTTCAACATGACTGCTTCTTGGGAAGAGGTGGTTCCAAAATTCTCATGTCAATATTTGTTTAGACTAGAGCTTTAGAAATGCCGTATAAACTGATATGAATAAAGTAGCACCAAGAAAAAAAAGTCTTTAGCAATTCATCACATTTTCCTCCAATATTAAATGTAAGTTAAAAGGTATTTCTTGAGGAAGAAGATATATTTTAGTATTTAAAGTATATATAGATTATTTTTGTACAGAGTTTGAAAATATATACAAAGTGTTTTAAAGTGCTCATAATTTAGACTTAAATATTCTCTTTTTGGAAATTAATCCTAAGGAAATCATCCAAAACACAAAACACACCTAGACAGTCAACTCAGAGATGTTTCTAATAACTAAAGGTTGCAAACTGCAAAGGAACAAATTGTGGGATATAAATATTGATATCTAGACTGTGGTTTATTATAATAATTTAAAACTTTGCAGCTATTTAAAATACTTTTATTAAGCTACATATATTGACATATGAAATTAATAGAAGGAAAGCAAATATAACTAAAGCAAAACAAGTTCAATGGAAAAGAGATAGAAAGAGTAAATCTTAAATTATAGCATTAGCTGGATTTAAGTGTCAAGACAATGTTGAGAAATTTATCTCTATTTTCCAAGCTTTAAAAAAAGTACATGCTTTATATTGTTAAAATATAAGTGGCATTTCATAAGGTTTTGGAAAACCTAAATCTCAAAGAAAGAAACTAAAAGGACATAGAATGCCTGAGTTTCCCTCTTTCCATGTTAAAGCATTTTAAGAAAGTTATTAATGTTTTTTGAATTTTCTCTAATATCAGATATCAATTTAGTTAACCATATATTCACCTAGTTCTCATCTTATTACAGTAACATGAAAAATGAGGTAATGATGAAATTCAGTATTTATTAACCATTGCAAAAGGCTTGGGGTCCATTCTATCAATAACTATTCACTTATTAAACTAAACCTATGTTGACAGTCTTAACCTAATGATTTGTGTATTTAACAGTTCTCTTTAGAGACCTCTGGAAGTACAAGAGAAGATGTTCAAAATATGAAACAATTATCCCTGGGTACATTATTCACAAACAAGATTATGTGAAGCTTTGTACTGCAAAGACAAGACACATCTCCTTGTGACACAATGTAAATGACATGCCATTTCTTAAACTAACAAGTTCATAGTTTTGCTAATGCAAATGAAATACTGCAGACTTGTTTCATTTTGATAATTTTTTAATCAAATTAACAAAAATATTTTATTTTAAGTCAATGTTATCTATTGCAAATTAAAGTCAGCTAAAATCTATTTAATCTAAGAGAACATAATCTGTTAATCAGAATATACTATATAAGTGATTTCTCTGTTACCAATATGTAGAAGAATTTTTTTAAAAACTGAAAATTTACAAGGGACTATGTTTATATTGTAAAATTACAGTCATAAAATGAGATTTGTGAAATATTGTCAAAGTTGTAGTGTTGCCACATAATACAATTGAAATTTGTCTGGAATAGTTAAAAGGTGAATTATTCTAAATCCTTTCAGCAAAATTCCTACTTGCAGTATGATGAAGGGAGATGCAGCTATTGGAGAAGAGCTTACATCCATTAAAATCTTGGAGTTGCCGGGCTCGGTGGCTCAGCCTGTAATCCCGCGCCTTTGGGAGGCTGAGGTGAGTGGATTGCCTGAGCCCGCGGGTTCGTGACCCGCCTGGGCAGCAAGACCTCATCTCTACAATAAATCAAAAAATCAGCCGGGCGTGGTTGCGCATGCCTGTAATTCCAGCTACTTGGAAGGCTGAGGCGGAAGGATCGCTGGAGCCCAGCAGGTCGAGGCTGCGGTGGCTGGGAGCGGCCACTGCACTCCAGTCTGGGTGACAGAGTGAGACTCCAACTCAAAAAAAAAAAAAAAAAATCTTGGAGTTGTGAGAGATTGGAGTAGGTTGTCTCTTATTTGATTTGGGAAGAAATTACAGTGAGCTCTCTTAGATAAATCATCCACTTGTTTATTTACATAATAAATAATGAATTTATTCACTAATTAAATAATTACACAATAATTTGCCACTCAATCATTTTCTCATTTCCTCAATCACTGTTCAATAATTTACTGACTAATTAATTTGATCACCCATCGATTCACTCATTTTTTTCATCAACTAATCTGTTCTCTATATCTGCATTTCATTTGTATAACCAACATTTACCAAGCACAACATTTACCAAGCTTCTAAGTGCTGGCAACAAGGAAATAAGAAAGTCAAAGTATCTGCCTTCAGGGAGTTTATGATGAAAGGTGCAGACAAGTGGCTTTGATAAATCTTTCACTACAGGTGGGGGAAAAAGCAGTAGGAGTTCAGAAAGGAAGAAGTAATTAACAACATTAGAAGTTTGAGAAGATTTTTTTTTGCAGTGTTATTTGCACTGAGTTTGCAACATACAGAGTAGGCAATCAAAGAGAAAATGGACCATGAAGAGTTGGGAGGGTTCATGCTGGAAAAAGAAGAAAACGCTTTCCAGGTTGGAGAAGAAACCTGTGCTAGGCACAGAGGTGAGAAATAATTGTGCCACGTTTATAGAATGGTGAACAGCTTAAGGTTTCTGGAGAAAAAGGTTAAAGATTAAAAAGAACTTAGGACAAATAGGTTGGGGTTCAACTGTAAATGGCCTCCCAACCAGTTATTTGAGATTATAAAGGTTTAACAACATTCACACAGGAATAGTGGAATGTTTAATGGACCTCTTGTGCTTATTATCTTTTTTCATCTTCTTGATAACTGAACATAGATTATCACCATTTTAAGGAAATTGAAGCCTACTTAGCTGTTTCTATGTTTGCAACAAACTTTTCAAACTCTCTGTTATAACTTTATCCTTAAACTTCATCTTCCTTAACAGAAGGTAAGGGTTTGAAGATAGAAGCCTGTCCAACTCATGTCTGTACCTTCACTGCTTAACATCATGCCTCATACATGACAGGAACACTCCTTAATATATGAGGAATGGAAGAATTGATGGATGGATACATGAGAGAATTAATGAAGAAAGTTATGTGGTCAAACTGCTTGTAAATAACAAGGTAAAGGTAAAAACCATGTTTCCTGTCCTCAGTCCAGTGATTATTCCCACAACCCATAACCTATGACTTGTGTTACAAACCATACCAATAAGAACTTTTTCATACCATTTTTTACTACTAGTCCTCCACACAGAAGAAAAGTGTTCCTTTTACTAATTCATATTAGTTAAAATACACATATTAAATAACAAATCTGAGCTTTCTTACAATAGATACTATGTATTTTTCTGTTATTACTTGACACTTAGTAAGTCAATTTTTGAATGCTGGTTAAATGAATGAATCCAAGACTCTTCTGAAAAGATGTGATGATTAAGAAGGAGATAGGATGTTGCTTACAAGAAGAATATATATATTTTATGAAAATAAGAGCACACTTCGATGGCTCAGCCTGTAATCCCTCGCTTGGGGAGGCTGAGGTGAGTGGATTGCCTGAGCCCGCGGGTTCGAGACCCACCTGGGCAACTTGGCGAGACCTCAGCTCTACAATAAATAAAAAACTAGCTGGGCGTGGTAGCACGCCGGTAATTCCAGCTACTTGGAAGACTGAGGCGGAAGGATCACCTGAGTCCAGCAGGTCAAGGCTGCGGTGGCCGGGAGCGGCCACTGCACTCCGGTCTGGGCATCAGAGTGAGATTCCAACTCAAAAAAAAAAAAAAGAAAAGAAAAGACGAGCACATGAGATTAATACCCTTTCAGGTCACAAGAGTTCAAATACCTTCCGTGCATGTGTTGTTACTTCAATCAGGATTTCAACGGTTCTAAATATATATGTGCCTCTCAACATTTAGCCATTAACATATACAGTTAAATTTATGCTCAAATTGTATTTTATTTTAGCATTTTAATATAAAAATAATACCACAAAGACTATTAGAGAAAATGATTAAATAAATAAATCTTTACAAACCCCTGCCATGACAACTTTTTTGTCCCCAAATGCTTGCCTTTTCCTTGTTCTTGTTTTTTTGTAATAGTAACAGACACTTTTGCTTTTGCTACTTAACACTTCCATGTTGGTAAAACAATATTCACGATAACATGTAGTCATGTTATAACTTAGAAACTAACAAGTAATTGGCTAATCATTCTCTGACTATAGGCCATTTCAATTTTTTGCCATTTGGTAAACGGTCTGGAGAAAATTTTTTTTTTAATGAGGAAATATGTTTCCAGGGGATCAAGTATAAGAAACAGGACTCAAACCCAGGTCTTCAAAAATTAAGTCAAATATTTTTCCCACACTCTTTGCAAGCAATTATTTATCTACTGTTTTTAAAAGTATTTTCTTAATATAAAATGTTATATCAAAACATAGTGAGTAAAGATTAATGTACGTTGTTATTAGCTATGATGTTCCTGTGCTCTTGCTTTCCAACATGATTAAACACATTTATAACGCCACCAGCAATCTATGTGTTAATGTTTTGCTACAATTTCCATAGCATTCGGGTTACTATGATTTATTATTGCTAGTTTAGGTGAAAAATGTTTCTCAAATGTTGCTTTTATTTGTACTGTGATTACTAAAGAGTGCAAGTAATACGATAACAGTATAACAATGATGGTCTGAAATTTGAATTTTCACTAAATTATAATGATGTTTTCCCTACTTAGGCCAATTCTATGAAAGTCATATATCTTGCAAAATTAAATAAGCCCAGGACATTTTTGTTATTTGATTTCATGTCTATTCCCCAAATCTCAAAATAAATATGCTCTTTATTTTTCTACAATAAACTTCATTTTGTCCACCCTGTGACTTACATTTCTAATGTAACTTGGATAATGACATTCTACTACTTTTAACTTTAAAATATACATAGTAAAATGATACCTGTCTAGCCTAAACTTTCCCAAGAAGTATTCAATGAAATTGTATTTCTGGAAGATGTAGAAATTTGTCATGTGCTAAAAATGTTCCATAATTTGAAAAGTGGTGAGTCAAGCAAAAAAAAAAAAATGTTTTAAATGCACATATTATTACTTTGTGCGTTGTGTCTTTCTAGGAGAAAGCTACAGTTTGTGAAACTCAATGAGAGAAGCATAAAACATGGGAAGCATTGGAGTATTTATTCATAAAGTCAGTCTCAATTTATGATCAGGATATTCTGAATCTAAAGTAATTGATCAAAGGAAAATTCAATGAAACATGGTTTTTTTTTTGTTGGTCTACCCTGTCCTATAACAAATGGAACTTTTTTTTTTTTTTTTTTTTGAGTTGGAGTCTCACTCGGTCGCCCAGACTGGAGTGCAGTGGCCGCTTCCGGCCACCGCAGCCTCGACCTGCTGGGCTCCGGCGATCCTTCCGCCTCGGCCTTCCAAGTAGTCAGAGTTACAGGCATACGCTACCATGCCCAGCTGATTTTTTGATTTAGAGATGAGGTCTCGCTGCCCAGGCGGGTCTCGGACCCGCGGGCTCAGGCAATCCACTCACCTCAGCCTCCCAAAGGCGCGGAATTACAGGCTGAGCCACCGAGCCCGGCTGGAACTTTTTAAAAAAATCTCTTACTTATTTTCCTGTAAGTCATATACACTTGATTATTAATTACATGGTAACTTCAAAAATCCTGTGTGTCAGTGGAAAAAAGAAAGCTAAAATATAGACATGTCGTGATGATTCTTAATGTTTTTTAGAGATTTTGATTGAATGGTATGTGAGATTAGAAAACCCCTGAGTCCTAAACAAACCAACTAAGTAGGAGATATAGAGTATGTGAACTATATTACATGGAAGTTTAGAAATAGTCTGTAGAATGTTTATAAATTGAGTCCCCCTCTCACCAAAAAAAAAAAAAAAAGCCAGTAGGTGACTTCAGAGTTTTCAATGTATTTCCATTTCATTCATTCCCTTTTAAAAATGAATATGAGCTGGGCTCGGTGGCTCAGCCTGTAACCCCGCACCTTTGGGAGACTGAAGTGAGTGAATTGCCTGAGCCCGCGGGTAGGCGAGACCTCATCTCTACAATAAATAAAAAAAAAAAAAAGCCGGGCATGGTAGCGCGTGCCTGTAATTCCGGCTACTCGGAAGGCTGAGGCAAAAGGATCGCCGGAGCCCAGCAGGTCGAGGCTGAGGTGGCCGGGAGCGGCCACTGCACTCCAGTCTGGGCGACAGAGTGAGACTCCAACTCAAAAAAAAAAAAAAAAAAAAATAATATGGCTTGAAATTTGGGGTAGTAGCTGAAAGAGTATTGCTAGGTTCTTTGGTTCTGTTACCAAGACAGAATTTTAACATAATCACTTCATTAGTAAAGAGATCTCTCCCCACAAGGGGTCTTGAACATTTTTGTTTGTGTCAAATTTCAATAACTTTAATTTATCCAGTTTCTAATACACAAACTTGTTAAGTGCAATGTATACAATCCTCATGATGGCTTGTCAAAATAAGTTTAATTATTATTCCCTCTTATTTATGTGTAGACTGAAAATTGAGAATTTAAATAGTCAGCCACGATCACAAAGCTAGTGGTCAGCAGATCATATCTGTGACTTTCCAAGTCCTCTTTTCTCATCCTGATATTCCCTTCATCTAGAAGGACACATGGGTGCCACTCTGTTCATGAGAGTGACTCCACGGTACCATCACTGTGCATAGACTTTCTTAGCTTAGCTTATTGCAGAATCAAATAACAATTTGACATTTACAACTTTTTTTAAAACCCTAGAAGTAAAACAGAATTTTGTAAATTTTTTTCTTCCTGAGGGAAGCTCATTTGACATAGGAAAGTAAAACGTAAATGCTGAAAGGGGTTAAAATGCCCAGACAGATATGGAAGTAGTAGGAAAGTATATGGTAACTCTTGGAAGACATTAGGAATGATGATAGATTAGATAGACAGATAGATAATAGATCGATGATAGATTAGATTACATAGATAGATGATAGATGATAGATGGATAGATGATAGAGATAGAGTAGATTGATGACAGAGATAGATAGATTTAGGTAGATAGGTGATAGATAGATCATGTAACCATACCGTGGAAAAGCAGGGTTGGAATTTGCCTCAGGAGCAATTGCATCCAGAGATTCATTAAAAAAATCTTCTTGCTGTTGCTCTTTCTCTTTCAATTCTCTCCTCTCCCTTCTCATCTTGCCTCTCTATCTCCCTCATCTTGGCTTTCACCTGCTCATTGGGTTAGTCTATTGGGCTTCTCCATAAGAACGAAAGATTGGGACATGAATAGGTCAGGGCCACCCACCAATAGTTGGAGTCTAATTAGAGATAGCTACCCTGCTTGTCCAACTCTAAAAATTCCGTGGGATAACCATGATTGATCCAAAATAAATAATCTTGCTGGGGTCAGTGGCTTAGCCTGTAATCCCGCGGTTTGGGAGGCTGAGGTGAGTGGATTGCCTGAGCCCGTGGGTTCGAGACCCGCTTGGGCAACTTGGCAAGACCTCATCTCTACAATAAATCAAAAAAATTAGCCGGGTGTGGTAGTGCGCGCCTGTAGTTCCAGCTACTTGGAAGGCTGAGGTGGAAGGATCGCTGGAGCCCAGCAGGTTGAGGCTACAGTGACCAGGAGCGGCCACTACACTCCAGTCTGGGTGACAGAGTGAGACTCCAACTCCAAAATAATAATAATCATCATCATCATCTTTCCTTTGCTTGCATAAATCATATTGTCTCAGGGAACACAGTATAACGCCACAATGTGACTAGCCCACCATGTTTTTTATGTTCTATTTGTAGGTTACATGCTATTTTTCATTTTTATGCAGAAGTTTCTATATAATATGTACCATTCAAATGTAGCTTAAAGGAAGATTAGTGAATCTTAGGTGCATAACTGGAAAAAAAAGGCTTAAAAATGAGTTAGACTTCCTTTGATAAATTGCTAGTGATTGATAGTATGCTTTATAGCATTTCTCCTCAGGAAAATGTTCCACTACGGTAGGCAGAGTAATGGCCCCATTGATGCTTATACACTAATTCCTGGAACCTTAGAATATGTTACATTACACAACAAAGGGAATTTTGCAAATGGAATTTAGGTTGCAGACCTTGAAACAGAAAGATTATCCTGTATTACACCTTGGTTCAATCTAATCACAAGGGCCCTTAAAAGCAGAAGAGTCAGTCAGAGAGTGGCCATGGAAGAAGAACAGACAAAAGAGGTAAAATGTGAAAGAGATTTACCTTGGCCTTGCTGGCTTTAAAGTTGGAGAAAGAAGTCCATGAGCCAGGGCATATGGACAGTCTTTAGAAGTTGGAAACAACCTTCAGCTGACAGCCAGTAACCACAAGGACTAAAATCTGGCAAAAACCTAAATGAACAAGAAACAGACTTTCCCCTAGAATCTCCAGAAAAGAAAAAAGTCCTGCTGACACCTTGATCTGTGTTGTTCTTCTCACCTACAGCAATCGATACTGTAAGATAATAAATTTGTGTCGTTTTATACCATTGAATTTGTAACAGTTTGTAACAGTTGCAATAAAAAATTAATACACCCAGGTAAAACTACTTTAATTTTTAATTTTTTAAAGAAAGTGTTCAGTAAGTAGATTTTTTTTTTAACTGATTTGTTCAGTTCATAAAAGAAGAATGTTGACAATCTTGTTTGGGCAGAGTCCCACTGGTCTGGATTTACATTTTTAAGAATAACTAGAGGATTTTTTTCTCACTTGCAATTTTATGAAGCAGATAGGTCTTTGTTAAGAACAGTGTCCATGCTCTGTAGGAAAATGAGAGTGGAGGGACATATACTATGTAGCCACAATAAAGAGCAAATTCATGTTCTTTGCAGCAATATGGATAGAGTTGGAGAACATCATCTTAAGTGAACTAACTCAGAAAGAGAAAACCAAACACTGCATGTTATATATGGGCACTAAATGGCCACAAAGATGGAAATAATAGATACTGAGGACACAGAAAGGGGAAGGTGAGGAGGGGAGTTAGGATTCAGAAGTTACCTATTGAGTATGATGTTCCCTGTCTTGGGGAATGGGCCACCTAAAGCCAAATCCTCACCAGTATGCAATATGTTCATGTAACAAACATGTACTTGTACCCCTGAATCTAAAATAAAATAAAATGATTAAAAGATAAAAAAGACTCCCAAAGAACTACACTAGGTACTGGTGAGAATCATTACCCAATGTGGACATGAGAAACACCTTTTCCTGGCCTAGCCTTGCCTTTTTGACTCAATTTATTTTTCTAAATTGCCCATATCAGTATAGATTTTATTTCTTTATATTTTACTTTATATTTTTACCTTATATTTTACTTTTACTTCACTGACTTTTTACTAACCTCAAATGCTCCTAGTATTTGTTTATAATTATGCTTAAAACAAAAATTCAATCAAGTAAATTATTTCTGTAGGACTTTTCTTACTCAGATTGAGCCTACAAAATGCTGTTGCCTGCTTTACTTATAAATGTGGAAGGTGGCAATGGTAATTCTGTCACTAGCCTGAATGACACCTGTAAAAATTCTCTTTAACATCTGCATGTTTTTCTACCTGCATTTTTGCAGCCTGCTAAGAGGTTTTAAACTTGTTTTAAGAATTGCAATTTTGATAAGATAGCAAATAAAGGTGATTAACAAAAATAATCATCTGTCTCAATAAAAACTTTAAAAGACAAAGATAAAATATATCTTTGAATTAATAAAGAGTAGAGAATTATAACTGGAAACATGTAAACACGTGATGCAGCTGATGATGACATTGACATTGAGTTAGTGGATTTTCTAAACCTTAAAACATAGGACTGAGGCGTATCAACCCCCAGAAGGCCTAGAGAGAAGACTTGGACTCAGACAAGCCAAGAGTTGCAAATGAGACACCTGCTAGTATCACCAAATATCATCAGTGTAAGTGAATCAAAAAATAATCCTCTCTTCTTCCCAAAAGTTAGCAGGCAAGCTTATAACTTTATCTACTGGCACTTCACATGAGTTTGAACTCTAAATTTTTATCACATGAGTCACCAGGCAGAAATAAACTTAAAAGGCCTTAGGAGGTACTTTAGCAACACAGGCTACACAGAATTTCCCACAGGGCTCAGGGGGCTGGGGAAAGAGAGGCCATCTTAATTTCAGCTCACAATGAAAAATTACAAAATGCATGAGGAAACTATCCATCCTAAGCAAACTGCAGCACATACAGACATGAGAATTATTAAAACCTAAAGTCATGATCAATGAAACAGGAAACTGAAAGACAATCAGTTAAAGACAAATTAGAATATCAACATGTTAAGAAAGGAAAAAAGATGTATGAAAACAGGCAGATTTGAGAAAGAATGTCTGGAAAATAAAAAGCACTTCTGGAAATAAAAAGTACTGTTCTTGCCTTGAAATTAAAAATTTATTGGGCAGGTAAAACATAGATTATCCTTATCAAGTCAATGGATCAGTGCAATAAGAAATATATTTGATTACTATTTTCAGAATAAAGCAAAAAAAATGATATACATATGATCGATATAAAGGAATTATTAGAGGACAATAGAATGAAAAGGTCCAAAATGTACCTACTAGAAGAAGACAATGGAAAGAATAATGGAAGAGACAGCCTTAAAAGATAATAGATGAAGACTTTTAGAAGTGATGAACTACCATAAATTCTCAGATACAAGTAGCACTCATAGAGAAATGGACACACACACACACAAACACGTACATATGCACACTTAAAATAATGGACAGAGCATTTTAAAAACCCAAAATAAGATGAGATTAGATGTAGTAATATGTACAATGGGCTCAGAATTGCATCCAGCACATAGTAAGAAATACAACTGTTAACTATTCTTATCATCCTTACTTTACTTTTCTATATATTCATAACATTTCATAACAAGTAAAATAAATTTTTTAAAAGTGGTCATAAGATAAAAATATACGCTTTGAGATTATTTGTGTAAATTTTAAACACAAAGGCCAATGATACACAGCAAATATGAGGATAGTGGTTACCTGTGGAGGGGACAAAGTAAGGAATAGAGTGTTCAGTCTTAGGTCTGAGCATTACAAACAAATTCTGAAACAAACACGGCAACATGTTAACCTCTGTTTAATTTCAGTGGTGGTTACCTCCACCTATGGGTGTTGGGGTTGAACTCCTTTTCGGGCATCCAGCCCAGGTGAGGATTGCTAAACCATGTATCCTGCTGTGGTGTTACTTCTGAAAGCAAGTCTTTTTCTACTTTGCACAAAGACGTGAGCACTTGGCAGCTGTGTGCATAAATGGGTGCTTGTTAGGTTATTTTCCGTACTTTTCTATGTTTGAAATATTTCATCACTTTAAAAAGAAACCATGACTTTCTGTCTAGAGTTTAAGGTAAATGGAATGAATGCCTGTTGCTCAAAATTGTCACAATTCCTGTGTAACTACTCCATCAATCAAGTGCCCAGTTTTCTATTTTTTCCTCTTCAACCAGTATTACACAGGCTACTATGGGTCTCCACCTCCCTGTCTGAGGAATGGGGCAAGGGTTATAGAATGTTTATTTCAGAAATTGGTGTCAGAAAATATGGTTTTCAATGCTCCCCCAAAATATAGTTTTCCATTGTCTTAAGCAAGACTTGGAAGAACTAAAACCACCTGTACTATCATGCTCTTAATCAAGAAGGCTCACATCACTAAAGACAGATTTGGTTTTTAGATACAAAAAAAATTAATGCAAAACAGTACCAAAGAGATAATTTTTCCAGTTGCTGGAGATATCACTACTATAGTTTTTTCTTTTAGATTTATAAATTCTCCAAAGTGCAAAAGATCACAAAGCCCATCACCAATTGTCTGATAATATGAACCTGGTTACACTGAAAGGCAATGACACCTTCATGTACTTCACTTATTAAAAGTGGGTTAACAATCGATGATTGATTTTGTTCCAAACCCATTGACTAATAAGTTGAAGCCAAATACTGAGCGTCTTTGTGTGTTATTTAATTGTAGCAAACACTGTGCTAACTCTCAAAGGGGAAAACCACTTTCTGATAAAAATAAACAGATGATAGATAGATAGATAGACAGATAGATGAATGGATGGATATATAGATAAGATAAAGTAGTAGATTAGATAGGTAGATAGATAGATAGATAGATAGAGATAGACATGGAATTTGAACGCTTTAAAGAAAAATAGATGTTTGAAATTGCATATCTGACAAAGAGTTATATCTAAAATATATAAAGAACTCTCAAAACTCAGCAGTAAAAACTCAAATTTGATTAGAAAATGATCAAAGTACATGAATAGACATTTACTAAAGGGAATATATGGATGGCAAATAAGCACATTAAAGCACCACTAGCCATCATAAAAATGCAAACTAAAAACAGGAGATAGCTCTACATACCTATTAAGACAGCTAAAATACCAAATGCTGTTGAGAATGCAGAGAAACCGAGTACGTTTCCTTTTTTAAAATGTTTTGATTCAGGAGGTGCATACACATGCATGCTCATTACATAGACATATTGTGTAGTGGTGTGGGGTTGGGTCCTAGGTGGGCCATTCCCCAGATAGTGAACATTGTACTGCATAAGTAATTACTAAACCTAGCATCCCTCCTCACTTTCCCCCTTAAATTTCAAATGAGAATAGAAAATGGCACAGCAATTTTGGAAAATAGTTTGGCATTTTTAAAAAGAGCTAAGTATAAACTTGCCATCTATCCCAACAATCTCCCTCTTGGAAACTGATGACCCCAAAATGGAAATTGTATCCACATAAAAACCTGTAAATAAGTAAAAATTATATATGTATTATTTTATATATATTACACATATAATCTGATTATATATAATCTGATAATAATATAACTACAATGGAAAATAAAAAATTTGGTGGGATGGGAGGAATCCTTACCACTCAGAACTTGTAAATTTTTTTTTAAGCAATTCTTGAATAAAAGAGGAAATTAAATCCAAAATTGTAGAATATTTTGGAAGTTGCAATAATAAAAACACGACATATCAGATCTATAAATTTTAGCTAAAGCTGTGATTAGAGGAAAATCCATCACCCTAAATAATTATGCTAATAAATGAGAATGACTGAATACAAATATGTTTAAAACATTCTACTCCATACATTGGAATAATAATAGCCTAAATAAATCAGTTGGAGCAAAAATATATATAAATATAAAATAAGAAAATTGTAGAATATATGAATAAATCCATAACTTTTTTTGAAAATGACAGTAAAATGTAAAAAATCATTAGTTAACTGAATAAAGAAAAAAAATGCAAGTATATAAGAATGAAATTGCAGAATAAACATAGGGTTTTAAAAATTATGAGACACATCCTTCTCAATTCAACAAAAATAAATTTTAAAACTGATAATATGGATAATTTTTTGTAAATATATAAATCTCTAAAATTGACCTCCCAAAATACAGAAAATATAAATAGACCAATTACCACAGAAGAAATAAAGAAAATTATTGAAGGAATACCAATCCCTAAGGGAAAAAAGCAGAGAAAAGAAAAATAATCTGTGCATGAATGTTCATAGCAGATTTACTTATAATAACCAAATCCCAAAAACAGACCAAATGTTCTTTACTGGGTAAATGGGTAAATGCATAATTGTACATTCGTAATATGGAATATACTTGTCAATAAATAATAGACTATTGGTACATGCAACAACTTCTACGGCTCTGAAGATTATTGCGCCAAATGAAAATATCCAATCTCAATAGGGTACTTATTTGATGATTCCATTTATATGAGTCTTAAATTATAAAAATAGCAAAGAGATGAGTAGTTGTCAGAAGTTTGGAATCAGGAAGAGGGCTGTTGGGTATGAATATAAAGGGACAGCATGAGGGAGATTTTTATGGTATCTTGACTACAGGAAACTGCATGTGTGATAAAGTGGCAAAGAATGAGACACACATGTGCATGTGCACGCACACACACGGAAATCAGGTAATATAAAACTGGTGAAACCTGGAAAGGATTGATGAGTTGTATCAATGTCAGTTTCCCAACTTTTTGATTTTTATCTTGTTTTATACTTGTACAAGACATTGCCACAGGAGAAAATGAATGAAAGGTGCACACACAACCACATTACTACTTTTTCAATTTGCTATGATTCTGATTACTTCAAAATAAAAAGTTAAAGAAGAAGAGGAGGAGGAGAAGGAGAATGATATGTGCTTTGTTTCATTTCCTGGCTTTGGGGTTAGGCCTTTTGCTTTGGCTCTGTTCTTTTCATTTTCTTTTCTTTTTCTTTTTCTTTTTTTTTTCAGTTGGATTCGCACTCTGTTGCCCAGGATAGAATACAGTGGCACTGCTCACAGCCACCGCAGCCTCAACCTGGTGGTCTCAGGCGATCCTTCTGCCTTAGCCTTCCAAGTAGCTAGAACAACAGGCACATGCCACCATGCCTGGCTAATTTTTGTGATTTATTGTAGAGACGAGGTCTCACCAAGTTGCCCAGGCTGGTCTCGAACTCCTGGGCTCAGTCAATCCTCTCTCGTCATCCTCTCAAAGTGCTGGGTTTATAGGCTAAGCCACCGTGCCCAACCTGTTCTTTTCATGTAGAGTATGTAGGAATCCACAAACCAATGATGTCTGTTACATATGTGTCTCCGTGGTTAGGCTTCCTCCTCTGAGGAACTCCTCAGCGGAGAAGGGGACTAGAAACTGAGAGGTAGTAGTATGGGGGGTTAAAATGTCAAGTGATTTTTGAAAACGCCTCTCAGATAATTCTGCAATATCTTTTTCTAACTCACTCCTTCCCTGAGTATATGGAGCATGTTGATGTCAACCTTACGTTGGTTTTCAGTTGGAGAAAGAATGGAGTGTTCTCTCCACAGCTAGAGACTATTAAAGACATTAGATCAACTTTCAGGTTCACCCACCAAATGACTCCACAGCCCACACAACTGTTGTTAGGCAAAGGGCTTCAAGTTTCAAGTTAATTTCTTGGCATGACTAACATTTCAGCAGAGGAATAAAGACTGTTGTTTGGGTCTTATTACTGCTAGCAGGATAACACTTAGTAATATTGAGGCTGATTATCCCACCCACCAGTGCTCAGAAAAAAGTCTAGCAGTCTGCAAGTCTTTTAAGATAACAGGGTCAGGTAATTATTTCAAAAGAGATTTCATGCTCTCCAATCTTTAATGTCTGCTGATAAGTGGAGAGATAAATAGCAACAAGTATAAGAGGCAGGTCCAAGATAAAAGTTCTGTGTTGAATTCCATCACATTCATTTTCATTTCTGAATTTTGGGCCCAAACTCCATAAAACAATTTTTTTATAGACTCTAGTGGCTTTCTAGAAAAGTATGTTTCTGCTTCCAAAACAGAAATATGAAGCTGTCTGACTGAAAATTCTGGTTTGTTCATGGATTTTTATTTTGGTTAGCAAATGCAATTAGGAATTCACTATCAGATAACCTGTGTTCTTATCCTACCTCTGCCACTTGCTCGCTGTGTGACCTTGGAAACTTAACTTATCTCTTACCTTTGGTTCTTTCATTTGTAAATAAAATTAATAATATTATGTAGTAGCATATTAAAATATGCTAACATGTGCGAATTGTTAAGGATATATCAGGCTCATAAGAAAAATACAAGCTCACTGCTATGGTCTGAATGTGTCCCCAAAATTTCTTATTTTGGATAATCCCCAATGTGGTAGTATTGAGAGGTATGGCCTTTAAGAGGTGATTGGATCATGAGGCCTCCGCCCCTCACCATGTGATACCCTGTGCCTCATCAGGACTCTACAGAAAGTCCCCAGCAACAAGAAGGCTACCAGATGTGGCACCTTACCTTGAACTTCTAAGCCTCCATAATTGTAATAAATAAATTTCTTTTTTTTATATATTACCAAGTTTCAGGTAGTCTCTTATAAGCAACACAAAATGGGCTAATATACCTAGTAAATGATAACTAGTATATCATTGTTAGTGTTTCATCCAAAAAGAAAAAAAAGGCCGGGCTTGGTGGCTCAGCCTGTAATCCCAGTGCTTTGGGAGGCCGAGGTGAGTGGATTGCCTGAGCCCGTGGGTTCAAGACCCACCTGGGCAACTTGACGAGACCTCATCTCTACAATAAACCAAAAAATCAGCCGGGCGTGGTAGCACACACCTGTAGTTCCAGCTACTTGGAAGACTGAGGCGGAAGGATCGCCGGAGCCCAGCAGGTCAAGGCTGCAATGGCCGGGAGTGGCCACTGCACTCCAGTCTGGGTGACGGAGTGAGACTTCAACTCAAAAAAAAAAAAAAAAAAAAAAATTCAAAATGCAATTTGAATATAGATTCAATTCCAACCTGACAATTTTAGAATTTATAATCTCAAAGACTGTAGGTAACTATTAATGTCCTAAGTGTTTTCAGTTATAGAAGGAGGATAGATGCATCTATGTCTGAAGATATGAGCACGACAGGAGATAATGTATGAAAAATATTAAAGCTTTGAACAAATGTTAGAGTATCTTACTGTTATATATAAATCACTGTCTTTTGAAATAGGAGAAAATGCCACTATACAGTTTTGCGGGTATTATGCCATGTAAATACATGATAACGTCCTCACAATGTGGACCTTTAGGGAGTGTGTCCTGCAAAACTCTTAGAAGCCCTTGACCTTCCTCCCACCAGACATTTACCTAGTTAATCAATCGAATATACAACTGAATCAATTCCATAAATAATGATTTTATTCATAACCCTTCTTTGACAAAAATATATGATAGGCTTTTATGGTCTCTAAGAAAAGAAAAAAAAAAGGCAATGTAGAATTTGTAAATATTTGGCATACATTCAGTCCTCACCATAATTTTCCAAGATTTATTTTATTTTATTTTATTTTATTTTATTTTTATTTTTTTATTTTTTGAGTTGGAGTCTCACTCTGTCGCCCAGACTGGAGTACAGTGGCTGCTCGCGGCCACCGCAGCCTTGACCTGCTGGGCTCCGGCGATCCTTTCGCCTCAGCCTTCCAAGTAGCTGGAACTACAGGCACACGCTACCACACCTGGCTAGTTTTTTTTTATTTTTTATTTATTGTATAGATGAGGTCTCGCCAAGTTGCCCAGGCGGGTCTCGAACCCGCTGGCTCAGGCAATCCACTCACCTCAGCTTCCCAAAAACGCGGGATTACAGGCTGAGCCACCGAGCCCGGCTTCCAAGATTTATTTACCACACTCACCTTCCACTAATGGCCTTCACAGACTTTGCATGGTGATGACTCACCATCCCCCATAAAAGTCTTGCATTTTCTTTGCACATGCTATCTACTCCCCTTTGAATGCCTTGTCTTATCATACAGGTACATGGTCATGTACAACCCTCCCTAAAATACAAACTAAGATTCAAATGCTATTTATTTTTCTTGTTGTCTGTGACTGCTGTCAAATTTACTTCAAACTTAAAAACATCACAAATTTATTTTCTCCCATTTCTGAAGGGCAGAAGTCCAAAATCAAGGTGTTAGCAGGATTTCAATCCCTAAAGAGACTCTAGGGAGTATTCCCTATCTTGCCTTATTTAATTTCTGGTTGTTGTCTACATCCCTTGGCTTGTGGTCTATATTAGTCCAGAGAAACAAAACGAATAGCATGTGTGTATATATGTAGTTGACCCTTCAACAGCACAGAAGCACTGACCTCCCTCACTGTGAAAATCCTTGTGTATCTTTTGACTGCCTAGAACTTAACTATTGACAGCTATCTTATCTGTTGACCAGAAGCCTTACTGATAACATAAATAGCTGATTACACATAGACTAGCATCTACATACATTTTATGTATTCACAACATACTTAACTTTGCAATTTAAAATATATATATTTTTATGCTACACAGCTTGCGAGTTTTTTCTCCAAACTGTCAAAAATCTCCAAAAAGTTTCCCTATATAGTTATTGGAAAAAATCTCTATATAAGTGAACCCATGTAATTCAAACCTGTGTGGTTCAACTTATGTTTTATATTTATTTATATATTTTTCCCTATGATCACATTTGAAACACCAGTTATAACTACCTGTTTACATGTGTATATGTATATACATGTACACATAAAGAAAGAGAGAGATAGAGAGAAATTTAAAAGAGTTGGCTCACATGATTATGATTATGAATGTTGGTACATCCTAAATCTCCAATATATGCCAGTACGCTAAAAATTCAGAGAAGACTTACAGTTTAAGTCTGACATCAGGATGCTAGTACTCAGCAGCTCAATCAGGAGAGGTCAGTATTTTATTTTAGTCAGGATTTCACTGATTCCATAGGATTCTATTGATTAGATGAAGCCCATGGAGGGAATCTGGTTTAGTTGAAGTCATTCATTTAAGTGTCTATCTCATCCAAAATACACATTCACAGAAACATCTAGAAAAATATTTGACCAAAGATCTAGGCACTATTGTCCAGTCAAGTTGACGTTAATGAACCATCACCTGGTTCCATTGCCCTAATCTGATCCCTTGGTTACACTGCCTCCCTTCATCTATGAGTCTTCTCTTCTATGTGTCTCTAGGACAGTTTAAGAATGCATCTGATTACATTTGGACACCAACAAGATAATCCAGAATAAGTTGTTCCTTGCAGGGTCCTTAACTACACCGCCAAAGAATCTCTTCCTAAATAAGGTACATTTACCCTTTTTATTATATAAGGTAATCATTCACAGGTTTCATGGATTAGGATACAGATATCTTGTTTGGGGGCCACCATTCAACCCTCTTCATTCCTCAACCAAAAGAAGTATCTCATTATTCTAAGGTTTTATGCAATTTTCCATACCTTTAGTGCTTATATATTACGATTTTGTTGTTGCTGCTGCTGTTATATCACTAACACACTCAATCAACAAAAAGATATAAATCACCCTAATCCTGGATAGGCACTGTGTCAGTTTCTGGGGTCACAAAGAAGACTAAAAATAATTTTTGATTTTCAATAAACTCACTACTTAGGGAAAGAGTATGTGTAAAGGAATAATCCCAAATCCAATATGATATGTGCAACATGCAAAATGTGCTAGACTCCCCTCTATGCTCCCAGCATCTTGCATTTGTCACTATGATCACATTTGAAATGCCAATTATAACCAGCTGTCTACATGACCATATCCCTCACCAGACTGTAAGCTTCATATATGTCTTTTTTTTAATGTCTGTCATTGTGCCTATACAATGCTTAGCCTAGAATAAATTTTAGGTGGAGTGCATTGAATTAATTAGTTAATCTGTCGAAATTATTAAGCTCCTACTAAGTTCCAGGTACTACAACTATAGCAGTACACAAATCATTCAAATATCCCTACCCTAATAAATGTCTGTTAAACTCTAGTGGAAGAATGAGTGCACATATGAATTAATTACCAAACAATGTATTTTGAATGACAGCAAGAAGCAACTTTCTTGATAGAGGAGGTAAAACAAATCTTGGATTCTTGAAATTAGTTTCAGGGATGAGCTGAGAGCTGAAAGAGTACTCAGGTGTACACAATGAACAATGTGAGTCTCTATCTTATTGCTTTGTCATAGACGTCATAATCCTTGAGAAATTTTTTTCTTCAACACTTCTATATCAGTCTTATCTTTAACTCAATGCCTTGAGAAGGAATATTATCAAATCTCAACAAATGTCTAGACTACTGTGCTATTTTTTATGGGAGCCACTAGCTCACATGGCTACTTAAATTTTAACTAATTAAAATTCAGTAAATTGAAACGTCAGCTCCTTAGTTGGGCTAGCGGCATTTCAATGGCTCAAGAGCACCATGTGGCTATTGGCTACTGTATTGGAGAGTTGGACATAGTCATTCCTGCAGAAAGTTCTATTGGATGGTCCTGGCCAGAATGAAGGAACAAAGTGATAATAGTACCTTAAATGTTAGTGCTTTCAGAATCCTTACATCACATGGATCAAATTTTCTCATTTTCTGTATGGAGTCACTGAGATCCAGAGAGGCAAAGCAACTGCCACATGTTTATGGGAGTTAGTCAAGATCATGGCTGAATGGGAGGCCCGCTTTGTTTACTGTCATTTTATGATGGGTTGTAGTTCTCTCTCTGAATCACATTACATTTAAATTTTGCTCTAATGATTTCCAAGAGCACAAGTTTTGTGGAAAATTGTTACCTTTTAACAAAATTCACTCAGATCTTTCTGGTGTGACTCTGGGCAATATGGTTGAGAAATGTATAAGACAGGCTTAGATAGCTAAGTCAGAGCCTTGGGGCAATATATCAGATCACAGAATGGGTTAGCCTATCACCAGCTGAAAATTAACACCCATTAGTTGCAATGACTAATCATCAGGGTTGTGAAAAGAACATGGGAAAGTAGAGAAGCAGAAAGGTTTGTGTTAGAAAGGCTTGAGCTACAACTCATTTCTCCTTTTTACTGTGACCTTAGGTGACTTATTACCTTTTTACTCTGAATCTTTTCCTGATCTGCAAAAAATAAATAATGACACCAATACTATTAAGTGATTTTGTATATTATATGCTGATTATATAACAACTGGCCCAAAGAAGATTCTAAAAAATATGGTAGCTTTACAATAATTATAATATTATTGCTATATTATCATAATGCTAGTAATATTAAGAAAACTCTGAGAAAAGCATGTACAGACATAATGATAAAAGCAGATACTTATAAAATGCTTATTAGGCACCAGACATTGATATAAGTGCATTGCACATATTAATTCATTTAATGTCTACAACAAGCTCTTGAGTGGTACTAATATTATCCCTGTTTCACACATGCAGAAACTGAGGCACAAAGTGACCCAAGATCAACAGCTAGTAAATCTAAAGCTAAGATGAAACCCAGGCAATGGGCCCCAGAAAGTATGCTGCTAACCAGTCAGATTTCAAATGGGAGGGGCCCTGCCTCCCTCAGAGAGGAGCACTTTTACACTCTCTTCACTCACTAAGAACCCATGAATGACCCTTTGTTGAAAAAAGACCCTGAAACTTACAATTAATCAGTGAAAGGTGGGAAAGCTGAAACCAGGGTGCTGTAAGACTTGAGTCCCAGAATAGCTTGAGGGTTTGGAGCACCTGGTTCCCTATGGGCTGCCTCTGGATTGTTCTCAAGTGCAGGGCTACATACCCTCTTTCAACTCTTGCAAATGCAACACTGACACTTGGTTAAACCAAAATGCAAACAGCCTTGGTTTGGCCTGCCTCAACCCCTCCTGAGCTAGTTCCTGTTTTCAAAGCTTCACAGGTTGTTGAAACATAAACATCCTACCTAATAATTTTAACTTTGCAAAAAGCATCTCCGGTGGAAGAGTGCCCATATCCAGTTTTCATTTGTCTATTTGTGTAATAAATATTTATGGAGGGTGACTCACTCGTGCCAAAAGCTGTGCATGGAGAAACAATATAGACGAGTCCCTTTTGTAAGAAACTCAGAGCTTGTGGAGGACACATATATGTAAACAGAAAATTAAATTAAGCCTTTTAACTTTTGTGAGAAAGTCTACATGAGGAACAGAAGGCACACAAAGGAGAGTGGTCAAGAAAGATTTTATCGGCTTCCCAACTGAGTTACTTTTCAGATGACATCCCCAACACTTTTCTGGGATACCTTGCGCCTGGATTTCTGGGGTGTGTGAATTGTCCCTCTTTGGAGAAACATTAATGAACATTTACATTGGTTAAGGTCTGGCTGTCTGCCTTATTTGGCTTAACTGAAATTTTGAAGCAAACGCTGAGGGGTGGGTTATTTTTTCCAATTCCTTAATTAAACAACTGGAAAGCTCCATGGGATTCATTCATCTTTGTATCTTTTCAAATGACTTTCACTGAAAGAGCCACTATGTTGAAGTCAACACTTTTCCTTAAATAATATTTCTACTGTGTGCTCGAGCTGTTTATTTTTATAGTTCTGTGTATTTGACCTAAAGCTTTTAACCTTGTGCATGTGCCCTGAAGTGACTTTATTGCAAAAGGGTTTGGCGTATAAATCTAAATAATAAATAATATTTAGCTGTAACAGAAGGAGAAGAAATATCAGGACTGCCTGTTCCCTTGAGAAATATAAAGGCAAAAATGAAAAAGTATGAGAGAGCTTATGTAAATGAGAGGCCACAAATAGTAACACAAGACACTAAAACCTTTGAATAGAATTCAGGACTAGAACAGTCTATCAAGTATGTAAAATACGCTAGGAACTATAATTCCTACTTTGGGATATGAATCTTCATAGAACAAGCACTATGAAGAAGGAAACAATTGGCTCAGAGATGTGAAGAGAGGTCTTCAGTGTTACCTAGTTCACTGGTAAAAGGGATGAGAACTTGGCTATCTTATTGCAAAAGTTTTTGTTAGTTCTATATGGGAGGCCAAGGTGGGAGGATTGCTTGAGCTCAGAAGTTCAAGACCAATCTGGGCAACACAGGGACCCCTTATCTCTACCAAAAAAAAAAAAAAAAATCAAAAAAATTTGCTAGGCATTGTGGCACACACCTGTAATCCCAGGTACTTTGGAGGTTGAGGTGGGAGGATTGTCCTAGCCCAGGAGATTGAAGTTGCGGTAAGCTGTGATCACGCTATTGCACTTCAGCCTGGGTGACAGAGTGAGACTCCAATTCAAAAAGGGGTAAAAAAGCTATTTCTATCATGAAATTGTTCAAAAAAGATATGCCTCTAGGAATATGGATTAAGGCATACAAAGAATTATAAACTATCATGCAGAAAGGCTATTTGAGTTAATAGAATTCATGAATATCCAACGTGTTACCCCCAGGTACACCCTCTACTAACTTTTTCTTGTGAGCCCCATATTTAGGAAGATACTGTCTTTTGACTCCCACATCTCCAACACTAGAAGTGGTGGACCAACATTTCTACTGTGCAAAACCAACAAAAGCTAGATCAAAACACCATCAAATAACTGCTGAGGCAACCAGGACCTGAGGAATTGAAATCAGGGAATGAAGTAAATCTCCTCAGAACACCATGATTGATTTCTAATCACCAGTGCCCTGCCTGCCACAGAGTTCCCATGGCCAATCTAGCCATGTCATCCATTGTGAGAGCTTTAACCCCTTCCCATGTTCTTACAGTTTCATGCCATCCCCCGGCCTCTGTTATTTCTGTGTCATCACTATGATACCAAAGAGCCTGGAGCCATGGCCACATCTCTTGCTGTGAATCCTCGTCTAGAGAGACGCCCACCCCTGAGCTGCTCACGGATGTTGGTGCTCCCCCCGTCATTACTGTGTTCTGTGCTGCAGTGGTATGGGGGCATAGTCAAGTGCTAGAGTCTCTGGTCCTGCACTTGCACTTGGGTTGCAATAACAATATACCACGGACTCTATGGATTAAATAACAGACTTTTTTTTTTTTTTTTTCTCACAGTTCTGGATGCTAGAAATCCAAGATCAAGATGCTGGCAAATTTGGTTTCTTCCAAGGCCTTTCTTCTAGGCTTGCAGATGGCTGCCTTCTCACTGTGCCCTCACATGGCCTTTTTTGTGTGTTTTGTGTATCCTCATGTTTCTTCCTCTTCTTACAAGGACACCAGTTCTATCAGATTAGAGCTCCACACTTACAGCCTCTTTTAACTTTAACTACCTCCTTGTAGGCTCTATCTACAAATATCACATTGGGTGTCAGGGTTTCAATGTATGAATTTGCAAGGAGGGACATAATTCAGTCCATAACAAATCTGATGTAATAATCCATTCCCTTGGCTTTCTTACCTCTTCCTTAATAATACCTTTTAAAAGCCAGTTCTAGTATTTGTCCCTAATTTTATCTAGTGACTGAATAAATTAATGATAATTTTAGAGTCACCAAACTTTACCCACTTTGGACAATGAAGAGAAATGCTGATGGGAAATTTTTTACAAAGTTGTCTCTCAAATTGTCAATCATTTTATTCAGTTCTTCTAGTTTTATTACTCAATAATTTGTAAAATTGGATGTTCAATGTAAGATTGCTTGTTATCATATTCAGCTGATAAATTTCAAATACAGCCAGGTTTAGTGGTTCAGCCTGTAATCCCGCGCCTTTGGGAGGCTGAGGTGAGTGGATTGCCTGAGCCCGCAGGTTCAGACCCACTTGGGCAACTTGACGAGACCTCATCTCTACAATAAATCAAAAAAATTAGCTGGGTGTGGTGGCGCGCGCCTGTAGTTCCAGCTACTTGGAAGGCTGAGGTGGAAGTATCACCGGAGCCCAGCAGGTCGAGGCTGCGGTGGCCAGGAGCGGCCACTGCACTCCAGTCTGGGCAACGGAGTGAGACTCCAACTCAAAAAAAAAAATTTTCAAATACAAAGCAATAAAAATAGTTGTATTTTTTATGTAGATCCTACCAGGTGTTAGGTATTTGTTTGCTTCTGTTGCTTTTAATTATCATAATAACTCCAGAGAATAGTATTTGTTTTTACATTTTACATATTATGAATAAAGAACCTAAGACTCAGTATTGATGAGTATATCAAAATCCACACAAGAGTTAAGTGGCTTCCTATGATTTGAACTCAAGTCTGTTTCATTACAAAACCAAATGTGTTTGTGGAAAATAAGAGAATCTGTCAATAGCTAAGATTACAATAACTGCTGGGATTTACAAAGTATCAAAATGAACTTGCAGACCTCTGTCAATATCTCAAAAATAGTTGTGAATCCTAGAACTCTGTCATAGGAACCTCTAGTCATATTAGCCCTGTTTTATAGACAAGGAAACCAATATCCAGAGAGCTGGGCTGCATTATGACTTTCTTGGACCCAAGACATATTTACCTTTGTGAGCCTCTTCTTCTACAAGACTATATTTCACACAGTGTGGTATAAAGACAAAAACTGCTAATATTATAGATTAAAATTTTTTCTTTGACTTCAAAGTTCATTTTTTTCTTCTGATGTTTAAAAATGAATGAGAACATTTTTTGTGGACCCTTGAAAGCCCAGTACTGTGCTTTCTGTGCCTAGGGAGTAAGTTGGCTCTTACAGAGAGGTTAAATGATGTCCCATCAACACATAGCTCTAAATAAACACATCAGGGGTAGAGCCTATGTCTTCGCCGCCCAACCTCTCTCTCTCTGCATTGTGCTATGCTGCCTTCTATTTCATCTATTGGAGATTTGAAAGAGAAAAGCATTGGTTTGAATTGCACCAAAAAGCAGTCACTTGCCGGGCTCGGTGGCTCAGCCAAGACCTGCCTGGGCAACGTGGTGAAACCTCATCTCTACAATAAATCAAAAAATCAGCCGGCGTGGTAGCGCATGCCTGTAATTCCGGCTACTTGGAAAGCTGAAGCGGAAGGGTCGCCGGAGCCCAGCAGGTCGAGGCTGCGGTGGTTGGGAGCGGCCACTGCACTCCAGTCTGGGCGACAGAGTGAGACTCCAACTCAAAAATAAAAGCAGTCACTTAGTTGAAATTTGTAACCTGTATCAAGATAAGAGCATGCATTTCATTTAAAAAATAAATGATATTCAATCAAGTAAAACAATGCCAAAACTATCATACTGAGGTACAAAATCCTGAATCACATATAGAATCAATGAAGGATGAGCTGCACGAGATGTGGATATTCACACACAGGAATCCTCTGAAATAGGAAATGAATAATTGCTCTTATGACTTTGCTTTCTCTACCATGAGTGGGACTTTCCTAAAATACAAGCTCATCCTCATTCCTGACGTGGCTACTGGGTTCAGATAGATCCTTTACAAATGAGGGCTCAGGAACATTCATCAGAGTCCCATCTTCTATGCCCAACACAAAGGCAGGAAGACAGTATTCTGAGAACAAAATTCATGTCTGCATCTGACCTGGTGACCAGGAAGTGCTGTTGAAGTTGCTGTTTATTCATGAACCCCAACCTGTAAGTTTTCTCTGCATCCTTGAACCTAGGTGCTTGTCATTCGTGATGGAGGAAATCAAACTAAAAGCCAGACCATTCATGGGTCTGACCTAGGGACCTTGTCTGGGGAAACCGGGACAAGATATTTCCACTGGTAGATGGGAACTTCAGCCAGTCCTTCGGTGGTGCTTAGGACTGAGGGTTGAGTTGAAGAAACCAGGCTAAATCCTCAAGTCTAATGACAAGTTGCCATGGTTACTCTCATGTATCAACTTAGTTGGCCCACTGTGCCTAGATATCCAGTTAAATACTATTCTGGATATTCTTGTGAGAGCATTTTTGGATGAGATTAACATTTAAATTGGTGGGCTTTGAGTAAAGCAGATTGCCCTTCATAACATAGGGGGTCTTATCCAATCAACTGAAGACCTGAATACAACAAAGACTGATCTCCTCTAAGCAAGAAGAAATTCTACCAGCAGGCATCCTTCAGCCCTGAACAGCAAATCAGCTCTTCCCTGGGTCTCTAGACTGCCAGCTCATCCTTCATATTTTGGATTTACCAGCCTCCACATTCTTATGAACCAATTTTTTAAAAATACATCCTGTCTCCTTTTATTTATGTCCTATCAGTTCTGTTTATCTGGAGAACCTTCATTGATATAGAAGTAGAATCAAAGTCAATATTCAAAACCTGCAATCCTAAATAGGACGAGGATGCATCTGAAGTAGGTCAAGGCAACAGGGTAGGAACCATAAAGCCTAGAAGTCTGTAGATGTGCCTTTGTGGCAGTCAATTATGTGAACTTGAATGGGTAATAGGATGAAGACTAGCCAGGGTAGCAACATTACTTTCTATTACCACTAAGAGCCTGTTCAAGGGGGACCCAAAAAAACCCAGAATTTATTTATAAAAAATGATGTATTTATTCTTACATATTTAAACTTCAGTCACCTTCAAAATACTCTCCATTTCATGCAATACAACTATGGAGATGGTTTTTCCACTCTTCAAAACAGTTTTTGAACTCATTCATTTTGATGCCATTTAGTGTTTCTACCATCCTTTGTTTCACCTCTCCCACATCTACAAAGCTTTTTTCTTTGAGGACTTTTTTCATCTGGGGAAACTAAAAAAAAGTTGTTTGGAATGAAAAAGGTTGAATAGGGAGGGTGGGCCATGGGGGTCATGCCGTTTTTGTCAAAAGCTGCTGAACACTGAGCATGGCATGCACAGGTACGTTGTCATGGAGGAAGAACCAGTCACCTATTTGCCACAACTCTGGATGTTTCTTCTGCAAATCATGACACAACCTTCTCGAGTCTTCCAAGTGTAAAAAAAACTTTGTTTGACCCTTTGATTCAAAGGAACAAATTCCAAGTGTACTACAAGGGACCTACCCTCCAAAAAATAATTCTGGTTTTGGTGGGAGTCCCTTCTCATATTTGTTTACCGTGGCTGCTATAATAAGCAACTACTTGGTGGCTTAAAATGACAGGAGTTTATTTTTTTATAGTTAGCACTGGAGGCCAAAATTTCAAAATCAGTATTACCGGACTGAAATGAAGATATCATTTGAAGGGTTCAAGCTCCCTCCAGAGGCTCCAGAAGTCTCCCATTTGTTCCATGCCTCTTCTAGCTCCCGGTGTCCACCAGCATTCTTTGGCTTGTAGCTGCTTCACTCCAGTTTCTGCCTCTATCTTCATATGGTCTTCCCCTTCATATGTCTATTCTCCCTCTACCTCTCTCTGAATAAGGTGACTTGTGATAGTATGTATGCCCCACCTGATAATCCATGATAATCTCTGCATCCAAAAATCTTTCATTGCATCATATCTGCAGAATTCTAACATCTAAGGTATGTAGTCAGGTTCTAGAGTTCAAGGCTTGATATATTTGGGGCCACCATTCAGCCCACTGTGGATGGCATTCTCATTTGGGTACAATAAGCACCCTCCTCTGTAAGTCAGAACCACTAGATCAGTGAACACCTTACCATATTCTGTGCTTTTGGAATCTGGATGGTGGTTCTGAGTAATTTCTTCTAAGTCATGAGAAATACACCAAAGTACTCTTGGAAACATGCCGGTTCTGTTACATGTAAGTTGCATGCAAGTTGTCCACACAGTTCTCCTCCAGTTCTTGGAAAAGAAACTCTATGCCTTGAGGTCAACACTCTCCTTCCGCAATCTGTACAAAGTATAATAGTTACAAGTATGGGCTCTTGTCCAGAATCCTAGATTTAAATTTGGAATCTATCATATATGTTCATGACGTCGAGCAAGTTTTAAATTCTGTGGGTGTCAAGTTCACCATAAAATCAGGGTAATAATAGGATCTACTCTGTAAGATAGTTTTCAAAGATTAAGTGAATTAACACGCACACATATTTAAATCAGTCCTTGTTCTATGTATGTCAGTTCAGATGATGATGGTAGTGGTGGTGTCTGTTCTCTGTCCAGTCCACTCCCCTGAAACTTAGTAAGCCTCTGGGTCCTTTAAAAATTACTGAACTTTTCAGTGTGACTTCTCAGTGTTGCCCTCTGGGTCTTTTACCATGATTTTTATTCCACAGTTTTTGATATGGCATTGAGTAGTGGTTACAAGCACATTGATATCAGCTAATGACTCCCAACCTGGATTCTTCATTTGTGAGGTAGACGTAACCATCCCTGTCATGTGGATTTCTGTGGAAATTCGATAAGAAAAACATGTACATATGGGAAACCTATCATGAGGGGGGACCCCAAAAAACCCAAAATTTATTTATTAAAAATTGTGTATGTATTTTCACATGTTTAAATTTCAGTCACTTTCAAAGTACTCTTCATTTGATGCAGTACATCTATTGAGAAGTTTTTTCTTTCTTTCTTTCTTTTTGTTTTTTGAGTTGGAGTCTCACTCTTGTCTCCCAGGCTGGAGTGCAGTGGCAGCTCATGGTCGCCACAGTGATCCTGCCACTTCAACCTTCCAAGTAACTGGAACTACAGATGTACACCACCAGGCCCAGCTAGTTTTTGTGACTTATTGTAGAGACGAGGTCTCAACAAGTTGCTCAGGCTGGTCTCGAACCTCCGGGCTCAGTCAGTCCTCTCGCCTTGGCCTCCCAAAGTGCTGAGATTTCAGGCTGAACCACCAAATGCGGCCAAGAGGCTTTTTCCATTGTTCAGAACAGTTTATGAACTCATCAGAGTTGATGCCTTTTAGTGCTTCTGCTGTTTTTTATTTCTCCTCTTTCACATGGGCAAAATATTTCCCTTTGACAACTTTTTTCATCAGGGAAAACAAAAAAAATCACGTGGGGCAAGATTGGGTGAATAAGGAGGGTGGGACATGGAGGTCCTGCCATTTCTGGTCAAAAACTGCTGAACACAGTGCAGTGTGGGCAGGTTGTTCATGTAAATCACCCATCATGAAATGAGCAAGCATGTTAAAAGAATCTAAAAAAAAAAATCACTGAAGCCAAATGCAGCCTCTCACAACAACGCTAGCTGGCACACTGATGTTGATGGGTTCCTAGAACAATTACCTAGTGAAGAAAGCCGGTACTACAAGAGGTCTGCCTCCAAAAAGAATTTCATTTCTTTGGAGGGTCTCTCTTCAAAAGTGACCAACAAACAAAAGTGATTTTTGCTATTCATATCTATTGCAGAAGCTGTAAAAGTTTAGCAAATCAGGTGGAACATAAATTCAACCTCACTGAGGAGAGTAGGGTTCATATTCTTTTATACACAGATAGTATAGTGCCAAAAAGTAATAGAATAAATGTTGGCCAAAAAGAAAGAAAAGTAAGTGAGGAAGAAGAAAAAGGAGGGAGACAGGCAGAGTCAGGAAGTAGAGGCAGCAGTAGCAATCAGTTCTGAGTCTGGGGCATGTATAGTCCACTCCACTTGGTGCAAATCACCTTTATGTTACTTTAAATCCTTTCTCTTGAAGACGCAGTTCATTAAAACCATCTGCTAGCCACTCTTGGTTAGCTGGGGCTAATCCCTGTTTACTGTAAATGTCAGAATGTGTAGGAGACCTAAAGATGGAGAGTGGTTGGAGAAAAAACAAAAAAATGCTTCAGAAAAACTATGGAATCTTTATAATTAGCAGTGCCCTCCTGCAAGTGAAAAATCATCATGCTTAATCCTGCTAATGCCAGTGGTGTCAATTCATACAATTGGCTGCCACATGTTCTGCAAGATTGAAGTTGTGTTTCTGCTGTAAATATGTTACCAATAAATCCAGACTGTCCTACTAGCAATGCCACCAACTCCGTATGAGGGGCAGGCTCCTTGACCTCCTCAGACCTGCAGAGGAAAGGCACTCTTGGCCTCTACAGAAAAGACAGATCTAACCAGGGCTGCCTGATGGCATTTCCAGTAAGAGCCCAACACCTCTCCTTGACCTCTTTTAAACGCCAGGCACGAATGTCACCTCTCTTGCTGTGATATTTAGTCCTCTCATTCTTTACTGCACACGTGTGGGGTCTTTTTTCACCAGGGATGTCCTAAAACAAATGTCCGGGCAAAATTCAACATTAGACAAAGAGATTCCAAATCTCAAATGGCCTCAACTGCTTTTGCAGCTGTTTCAGTAAAATTTCTTCCCCATGAACACCAATAGCTTTCTTCTGTTCCCGACCTTTTAAATACTGAATTCTCCTTTCTAGCTCAAATAACCCTGCAGCCCCTTGCCACCCCCACGACCCTCTTTTCATTCTGATGAATTCTCCCTTCTTCTATGGAAAAGCTCAGGAAGAGTTCAGTTTTTCAAAAGTTCTGTTGTTTCTCTTTGAATCCTATGCTCACCTTCCTTTTCATTTAAAACCATAGTATTAAAGAAACAGAAAAACAGCAGAAGGACATCTGACTCTTAAAAAAAGTGGGAGGGGACTTTGATTAGAGATCAAGATGGATTCAAATGTTGGTTTTGCCACTGATTATCTGTGTGACTTTGGGCACATGATTTATTAGTATGTGAAGGGTCTCCCTGAAATTATGCGGTGCACAACCTGTGCTACATTACATTTTGTCTCTGAGTCATGGTTCTTCATCCATAAAAATGGAAGAATATTTTCTGACTCATTAAATTATGTTTAAAAATATACCTAGTATGAAAAATACACCTAGTAAGAATAATTAGGTAAAATAAAAGATGCTGTTAGCATCACTGCCAGCTTAATAAGAAATGTTCATGAAAATTGTGAGGAAATCAGTAGTTTTGATTTGATAACTTGTTTTGTTTTGTGTTTTACAAAGATTTGAACACATCATATGGTACAAAAATTCAAAGAAATCATTCAGTCTATTGCCCTTTTTGATTATTTGTCCTGAACTAGTTTGCTTAATAAAGGAACTTAATGACTTGCTGAGTAATTTCTAGGTTTAATCTTTATATCTCTTTCTACTACCTAAAATTTGGTTCAGATGACAAGAATTAGACTTCAGTTGAATGCAGGTTGTCCATCTTAGTCTAACACTGAGCTGAAGAAAGTGAGGAAGGTGGGATCTTGCAGAAGCTGCGGTGGTATTCTCTGTATATACTCTGCAAAATTTGCTTTCTGTCAACAAATTTTTAAGATCACAATTGGCATAAAAATATCCAAACCTATAATGACAAGAAGTTAGAAGATGTAATATGTAACATATAATTGAAACATTGGCTGTTGGAGTCAAAGATACGTAGAAAAGGTCATCAAGATGTGGCACATTTGGGGGTGTGCTCTCTCACCAACCACAGATTCAGGGCCCTGATATCAAAACGAGCTAGGATCTGTCACTGGGCTTTCCTCATTTTGATGTTCATCGTTACTAGAACAAATTAATATGCTTCTCCCTTCTTCTTCTTCTGGATGACTTCTCAATCCTATTTTGCAAATCCACAGAGTTTGGTTTTCCTAGAGGGGTCACCCTTCCATTTGTCCTGACTTGTCTCTTCCTTAAATTCCTACCTTAGACTCAGTGTGGGTATAATTTGGATTTATAATCTATCCACCTGCTATAACTCCCCTGGGAGCAACTTAGTGTAAGCGATCTGAAAATGTTAGCGATTAGTATTAAATATTATCACATAGCCCAAGAGAGCAAGAAGGAAGCCACTATGCCTTTAATGACTGGCCTCAAAAGTCACACACTGTCACCTTTATCACCCACTGTGCGTTCTACAACCAGCTCTGATTCACCATGTGAGGAAATTATTCAAAGGTGTAAATACCAGGAGGCAAGGATCATTTGGGAGTATGGGAAGGCTGGCCACTACATATATTTTCACACATTTTTTAAATGGCATCTAAAATATTCTTCATAAGTACAAACAGTCGTAAAGAAGTCACCAGGCCTTGCTGTGCTTTTATTACCTAGATTCATTAAGACTTTATATTTTTTATGGATGTTCTCTTTGCTTTACTCTAAAAGGAAGTTCCCTTCAGAGAGATGCATTTTCAACTAATGCCTTTGTTTTTAGTCTGGAATATTTATCTATTTTGAGACAATGCAGCATAAAAAGATTCCGAATGGCCATATTTTAATTGCAGAAGAGCAATCTATAAAAGGATGATAGGAAAGAACAAGGTAGACTCCAGGTGCCCACTCAGGCGGGTCAGTTTTAAGAAAAAGTCTGAATGGGTGTTGTGTAGCTGAACATTGATTAACGAAGCTTCCCTTGCCTTCACATCCTTGAAAGGTGTTTGTGTATCCTCAGTGACATGCTTTCCCCAAATTTGAACACCATAGCCTAAATGACTTAGTTTAAGTCTAAGTACAGCATGGAGATTATATGGCATGTACTCACTGAGTACCTACCAGTGAATTCTAACTCTTGAGAGCAAAGTTTCCATGCAACTGACTGATATAGTGCAGAGGAGGGCTTCTTTAACATGGGTGTCTGTACTCTTCATGGTTGGAACCATGTGTTCTGTACCTTTATTACCCCAGGGATTAATTTAGAGCAATCAGAAACAAGCTATTAATGGGCAATGAGTGGCTTGATGCCACCAGTCCTTCCCATCCTCCCATACATCACTGGCCAACATCACTGATGTGGCCTCAAGATCCTTTGCAACACAATTCCCAGGTGACCCTTCCAACCTATGAAGCATAACACATCAGTTAGGTCCTATTTCCTATCTTGGGGCCAGTCCATTGGTGTAATATAAATAAATACCATAACCATGTACATGTCAATCTCTAACTTCACATCACTAAAAGTCTCATAAACGTAACAGTGATTTTTGTTTCCACTGCATTCTCTTATTTAGAGAAAGTCATAAAGGTAAGTCAGTTCCATGGAGTAGAAAATTGTGCCACTGCTTTAAAGGAGATGCTGTACACTTACCCTGCCTAGGACATGGATACAGGAAGGAGAAAGTTTGCAGCAAACATTTGCAATCTACCATACATATTTTCTGTACAAGTTGCCTTCTATAATTTGGTATACCCTGCCAGACTGGACTTCTCAGTTATTATTGTTTTAAGCAATATATATGTGGCAGGCATATAAGTGCTGGGAATTTGAAGATAAATGATTGCAACCCCTAAATATCCTCAAGGCATTCACAATGCAAATAAGTAAGGAGACAAAGATGGATGTGGTGCCGCCTTTCACCTGGGAAAACTCAGAGAAGAAAGGAAAGAAACAAAAGCAGCATGTTCCTCTTCTGTAACAGAAGTCTTTGTGTTAAGACTTAATGCTCTTAGATTTCCTTATTTACCCATTGTCTTCTTTTAGAAAAGAAGCATAGTATAGGATCATAGAGGAAACAGGAAGGCCAGAACATGAGTTAAAGGACTCCATTGGTTGATCAGGTGGTTTCTCAGCTGGTGAAATAGACTTTCTGTGTGAAGCATCTTATATCTGGTGCAGATAGAAATGTACAGATGGGATGTTGTTGAAGGAGTCTGTATCCTGAGATGCCGGGGGTCTCGAGGAAATTCAGCAGAACAACCCCATTCCCAACACTGATTCTTAAGCTTTTTTGAGAGTCTAGAGATAACATTGTTTCCTATACCTGTTATTAAATTACAAACACCAATTTTCATCTGCCGCATATGCTATATTCATTTGTAATCCATAATAGACAATTATAAATTAGGTGTTATTCACTTTGGGAACTTCAAAGGAAAAAACTGCTTCTTGAGTCATGCTGTGCACACAATACACCCACACACCAGGGCAAAGAGGCCCTGTGATCCCATCACGAGTTCATTCTCCAGGGACACAAAAAAGGACAATTCCTGAGCTTAAATTTTTTCATCTGTAGAAGGAGGGATTGGAGTCTTGGGGACCTCTTGTTCTTCCCTCGACTTCTGATTCTCTTATATTCCACATCATAATAAAGATTCCAAAAGTCACTTATTGGTGAGACTGTTACCAGCTTTTTAAAAACTTGTGAGGCCAAGGGCTATGTTGATATTTTTCATAATCTGTTAGAAGCACTCACCTAGCCTAGAGTTGAGGAGAGAGTGAGTGTGAAATAAATAGTTTCAGAATGAACAGACAAACGACGAGGTGACAAGCAGCACTGGAACAGGAGGTGAAATTTTGGCAGGATTCAGACCTTCGGTTGACAGTGAATCATGTAAATGATGCTTCTTGCCAGCAATGTCCCAACAGTTAATGGAAGACAAATTCAAGCAGTGACATGACTCCCATGACCCATTCTTCTTGAAATATCAGCCTGGCCACTTCCTCCAGTCATGTGGGATAGGCCCTGGGATTAAGCTCCTCTCACATTCTTAGGAATTCAAACTCTTGTCTTCCCAGGGACCCTCAAATATATGCCACATTGCTAATGTCCTCTGGGGAACAGCTATGGAAACAACCTCGGGCCTTACAGGAAGGAAGAAGGTTCAGGGAAGGCCATGACCCGCAGTTATTTTAAGCCCAAGTTCTTTCAGTTCAAGAAGAGGTCAACTTCTTTCTTGAAGTCAGAAGAGTCATCAAACCTGGTATGGGCTTAATAGAAAGAATGCAAGCTTGGAATTTTGAAAAAGAGGTCTCCTCCTGCTCCCTGATGACAGCGATGTCCTAGAGCTAGTGCCTTCTCTTTCCTGAACCTTGGCCTTTCAAACTTTAAAATTCACTTGTTCAAAAAATATTATTAATTGAGAACCTACCACATGCCAGAAACTGCTCTGAGTGCTAATGCTAATGACCAAGTGGTTAAAAGGGAAAACAGAATCTCTGCTCCAATGAAAACTTTAGTTTAGTCGCAGGGGACAAATAATCAAATGAAAATATAATGTGACAGGTGATGGTATAAGAGAAAACAATAGAGTTATAAAAATAAGTAGCATTAGGGGTAAGAAGAAGATTTTTGAGGACTTTGCTGCTTTATATAGTCTGTTCAGGAAAATTCATTGGAATAGTGATGTGAAGACTGTGATGGAGTGAGCTAGGGAGATGTCCTGAGGGAGTGAGCTAGGATGAGATCCAAAGGAAATGCATTCCAGGAGGTGCAGACTCCCAAGGCAGGAGCATAGATGTGTGTTCAAGGACCGGAAAGCCAAGTCAGCAGGCTGGAGAGGAACAAACCAGGAGAAGAGCCCCTGTGAGACATGGGCAGGACTTGGTATTTTCTTCTGAGTGAGATGGAAAGGAAGCCATGGGAAATTTTGGACAGTGGAATAAGAATAGACTACAGGGTCAAAAGCAGAAAAAGAGAAACTGTCAGATTCAGTGTATTTGGCAGGATGTGCTCATTGACTTAATATGAACTTCAGAGAAATAATAAAATTAAGTTTAACTTCAAGGTTTGGGGCCTGATCAAGTGAGGAAAAAAAAATGTGGGATGTACGGGAACATTGGAGATTGAAAAAAAAAGTCATTTTATAGACATAGGGAAGTTATGTTATGCATGTCATTTTTGAGATGTCTATTAATGAACCCAAATGGCCATGTTGCGTAGATAGTTAGATATCTAAACCTGGAGAATGGAAGAGAGTTCTTGGCTGATCATGCAGTCTTCTAGGAGCAGGATATCTCACCTGAACCACAGCATGCAGAAAATGATTTGAGTGACCATTTTCTCAGTTCTCCCAAGGAGTAACATAAATATAGTACCAAATGCTTAGCAGAGGAGTTAATTCACTCTATGTAATGCATGCCTTACAGTAGTGGTGCATAAAGTGCAGCCCAGTACCCAGCAACATCACCTCACCCAGGAACTTGATAAAAATGCAGAGTCATGGGTCCCACCCAGACTTCCTGAATCAGAAATTTTGGGGAAAAAGATACATAATCAAGCCCTCCAACTGACTTGAACTACTGGATTAATGCCTAGGATACTGAGGCTATTTTCTTCTGGAACTTCATTGAGGAACCCATGACACTATACAATGATGTGATTTGGTTGATCTTGTAGAAGTAATATCTTCTACTGTAACTTCTTACAGGGCAAGAGACTCAACTACACCATGGACTTTCATGTATTTGTCTATCCCTAATGTGCCCTGTGTTATCAAATGTATACTCTACTGTTGCTTTGCACAGCTGGTTTGTTAATGGTGAAGAGACAAATTGCAATCATCTGAAGTTTGCACTAGAAAGGCTGCCTTGAAATATCGTCATAAGTATAACAGTGAAAAGAACTCACAATCCCATTTTTAAAAATAGAACTAACATACTCTATCATGAATTTGTTTATTGGAGAGTGCATCCTTGAAGAAGTATGAAGCACAACTTTAAGCCATGCATCTTAAATATTTTACGCCAATCTACAAATCACTTACATTCTCAAGAGAGTGATAAGAATTTAATGCAAGCATTGAGTTCATTCAGTTAATTGGTATATATATGCTATGTGCTAAGTGCTAAGAAAGGAAGGAAGGAGAGAGGAAGAGAGGGATGGAGGGAGGGAAGTCCATCTCTAGGTCCCTGATTGCCTTGGCACGGCTAGGTCTAGCAGCTAGGCATTCTCAAAGCTCACTGCTCCAGCTTCTACATGTTACAGCTGTTACAACCTCCTATGGGTGCTTTCTTGACTTCAGTAGGTTTTGGTCTGCTTCACCTGTCAAATGGGAAAAAAGATAGTATCCACCAGCAATAGAGCTAATAGGTTCACAGGAAATCTAGTAAGCATCCTGAAAATAGTACCATTCACAGAACCATTTTTCTTGACATTTATCATATTTTCAATTACATATCCATTTTGTACTTTTTAAAATGTATGATTTACTGGGGTTAGAGACAACTCTAGAGTTTACAATTTTTTATCAGCCATTTCTGAAACAATATCTAGAACTTAAAGTAAATTTAATAAGCAGGTGTCAGATGAATAAGTAAATAAGTGATCAGAAACCCTAACATCAAGAGTCTCACAACATAAGGCCATAAGGAAGAGAGGAGACAATCAGATTACAACTACAATGGAAGTATGTATAAGAGTGCTGGCTCTGAACTTACAAAGCTGTTGGGATATTTGAACTTCACTTTCACAAGAGCCTCAGTTTCCTTTTAATTGGAAGTATCTGAGCCTAGATCATGTTAGCCTGTAGTTTATAGCTATACTTTTCACAACACTCTAGGCATGTTAATCAAAAATCAGGATGTAAGTGAAGAACACATGAATAACATCAATTAAGGCTTTATTAGTAACAGAAAAGCTAACTAAGAATTACTTTAACCTAAGGGCCTTGCTTTTACATGTAAAAATACCAGAAGTATCAGTATAAGGATTGTTCCAGCATCTTGATATTATAGAGGATCACATGACTTAGCCTTCCTCTCTGCCATGCACAGAATCCTGGCATTGGTTTCCAGGTCATTTGCCTCTTCGTGGTTACACAATGACTGTCACAGCTCCCTACTCCAGAAAAAGATTTTCATTTTTATTATGTTAAATGTAATTTATACAGAAAAACACTTAAAGACTAAATGTAGAGCATAATAAAAACTATTAAACAAAGAAAAATCTATATAACCACCACTCAAGTCAAGAAATAAACGTTGCCCAAACTCTTTCCATTGTCTTCCTCCCTGATAACAATTTCCTCCCTTTTTGTAGGACATAACCATGTTCTTAATTTATGGTTACCTTCTGCCTGTATCTCTTTAGAGATTTACCACTTATGTAGACATTCCTAAATGGTATGGCTTAGCAGTTTTTCCTCTGGTTTTAAGTCTCATGTAAATGGAACTATGTATACGCTTTTGCAAACTGTTTGGTTCATTCAGCATTTGTTTGGTAATTTTTACACATTTTGCTTTGTATAGCTGTAAAATAATCATTTTCATTACTGCATAGAATTTTATTTTAAGTAATTGTGTGGACTGTGCCTTGTTTGGAGCTGTTATTAAAAAATGCCATTATGAACGTTCTTGCAATGTATCTTAGAACATATTTGCAAACGTATGTTTTAGCTCCCTAGGGCTAGAAATACTGGATCAAAATGTATACATAGTTACATTTATTAGTAACAGCAAAATATTTCCCACAGAGATTCCACCATGCACCCTGCCACCAGCAACATTTGAGCATTCAATTATCTCTATTCACATTTGCTATTTTTAGACTTTCTTTGGTAGGTAGGTCTTATACCTTTAATATACATTTTCTTGAAAAGTACATATGTTGACAAATTTTTTATTTGACATTTCTTGTATATGCAAAAATACAACTTCGTGTTTTGTTTACTTGTTCATCTGTTGTTTGTTATGGTGGCTATTTTGTCAAATTTCCAGTGGGTTATAGGTTTCTTAATGATTTGTAGGAGATATTTGTATCTCTAAATAGTCATCCTTATGACTCTTTACAAGCACGTTTTCCCACTTTGTGGTTGGAATTATCTCTCTTGTTTTGATGTCTTTTGGTGAACAGAAATTCTGAATTTTAATTTATTTAAAGTTATTAATTATTTTATGACTTACGCTTTTTATATCATGTTTAACATATTCTTTACTACCTTCAAGTTTACAAAGACATTCTCCTACATGTCACCCAAAAACATTACGGTTTTTTTTCCATCACCTGGAATGGATTTTTGTATACCATTTTTTTTTTTTTTCTTGAGTTGGAATCTCACTCTGTCACCCAGACTGGAGTGCAGTGGCTGCTCCCGGCCACCGCAGCCTTGACCTGCTGGGCTTCAGTGATCCTTCCGCCTCAGCCTTCCAAGTAGTTGGAACTACAGGCGCGCGCTACCACGCCTGGCTAATTTTTGATTTATTGTAGAGATGAGGTCTCGCCAAGTTGTCCAGGCGGGTCTTGAACCCGCGAGCTCAGGCAATCCACTCACCTCAGCCTCCCAAAGGCATGGGATTACAAACTGAGCCACCGAGCCCGGCTTCGCCTCAGTCTTCTAAGTAGCTGGAATTACAGGCGCGCGCTACCACACCTGGCTAATTTTTGATTTATTGTAGAGATGAGGTCTCGCCAAGTTGCCCAGGCGGGTCTTGAACCCGTGGGCTCAGGCAATCCACTCACCTCAGCCTCCCAAAGGCACAGGATTACAGGCTGAGCCACCGAGCCCGGCTTCGCCTCAGCCTTCTAAGTAGCTGGAACTACAGGCGTGCACTACCACACCGCTAATTTTTGATTTATTGTAGAGATGAGGTCTCGCCAAATTGCCCAGGAGGGTCTCGAACCCACAGACTTAGGCAATCCACTCACCTCGGCCTCCCAAAGCGCTGGAATTACAGGCTGAGCGCCACCGAGCCTGGCTTGTATACTATTTAAAGGACATAAATGTGCTGAGTTTTGTTGTTGTTGTTGTTGTTGTTTTCCTATTGGACAATCCATTGTCATAATGCATCTACTGAAAATAGTGTTCTTTTCCCCACTGTTCTGCAGTGAGACCTCATTTATAACTTTCTAATATCTCTTAATATAACATTGTCAAATTCTCAGTAAAGTCTTAACTGATTATATTTATTCCTAATTATTTTTATTTTATGCAATTGTAAATATTATCTTCACCATTTTATTCTTATCATTTGTGATACATGAAAACATTTTATTTCCAGCTACTTGGAAGGCTGAGGCAGAAGGATTGCCGGAGCCCAGCATGTCGAGGCTGCAGTGGCTGGGAGTGGGCACTGCACTCCAGTCTGGGTGACAGAGTGAGACTCCAACTCAAAAAAAAAAAAAAAAAAAAAGAAAAAGAAAACATTTTATTATAAATATTTGTATATTTGCTTAATAACAAGCATTCTTGCTAAATTCAACAATATAGGTAGAGGTTGTTTTAGATTATCCATGAACATAATCACTTTGTCTATAAGCAATAATAATTTTATCATTCATTATAATTCTTATATTTTTCAGTTTCTAGATATAATTTATAGTAAGTTGCTAAATTAGAAATAGTGAAAGTGAGTATTTCATTCTACTCTAAATCTCAAAAGAAAGGCTATCAATGTTTTGACTATAGTTTTTTTTTTAATTGCAGGTTATATTCTTTATCATATCAAGGAACTTCTCTTTTACATCTTATTGGGTGGAAGAAATTTTTAAAACATGAGTGAATATTGAATTTTATATAATACTCTTTCCTCCCCCAATTAAGATGATTACATTATATTTTCCTATTATTTGTTAATGGAGTGAAATAAATTACTGACTTTCTATCTTTCATCATAACTTGTATTCTTGCAGTGTGATCATAATTAACATATTTTAAAATTTCTTTGATGCCAAATTTCAGATTGCTGATTTGTTAAAGATTTTTTCATCTCGATTTATGAGTGAGATTTGCCAGTAATTTGACTTTCCACTAATGTTCTCATCAGGTTGTGTATCTCATCAGGTTATGCTAACCTGATAGAATTAATTGAGAAGTGGTTCATCTTTTTCTGTTCTCTAGAAGTTTGCATTTGATTTATATTTATTTGAATGTAAAGCTAATTGAACCTGAATTTTTCTTTGGGGGATTATTTTTAACCACTGACTTAGTTTGTTTGATTTAGTTTGTATAAATCTGCTTGGGTTTTCTATATTTTTCATGCACGATTTTGACAATTTCCTACCCATACACACATATTAAAATGAAACGCTTAAATGAGTTGGCATTAAGTTGTTCATAATATTATATTACGAACTTTTTCAGTATTTGCAGAATCTGTAGTAATGTTCCCTTTTTATTTGCAACTTTGATAATTTGTACTTTCTTCCTTTTTTCTTCATCATCCTTATGAGAGGATTTTCAATTTTGCTAGTTTTGTTTTATTTCCAAATAACAAAAATTCTTGACACAACCTTTCTCAGTGTTCCTCAAGAGTATTAACTCCTACAGAAAATGATTTGAGTGACTTCTCAGTTCTCTCAAGGATGATACATAACTAGCAACCTCTTGAAGCACAGGAGAAAAGTCAACTCATTCATACAGTGGATGCTTAAGGACAGAGGTCAGCACAAAAAATAAGATCCCTGACTTGGAAATTTGGCTCATCACCTGATTTGTAAATAAAGATGTATTGGAAACGTAAGAGTCTACACTCGAATGCAGGGCTTCCTATTGTAAAAATCCAGCATAAGTCAGAGGTTGCAAACAGGGGTCTGGATTGTGTTTCGTTTGACTAACAGCAGTTTAAAATAAAGAAAATTTTAAAATTAGGAGGAAACAAATAGTTATTGGAACACAGCTATGCTCATTCATGTATACATTGCCTATGCGGTTTTCATATTGCAAAGGCAGAGTTGCACAGTTGTAACAGATACCAGAGCCCTCATGGCATGAAAGCCTAAAATGTTACTGTCTGCTGACCTTTGCCACAGTAGGACATCAGGGTTAATTGTCTTGTGGAACTCAGCTTAAGAGAAATTGCAAGGGTATGGTTGCTTTCAACCTCCTTAATGTCTGCATTTATATTTGTTATTTCTTCTCTTCTACTCGCTTAGATTTATTTCACTGTCCTTTAAATTCTTTTTTAACAGCTTTATTGAGATACTTTTTTCACATTGTACAACGTATCCATTTAAAATGTGGTATTCAATGACTTGTAGTGTATTCACAGAACTATGCATCTATCTATCGGCACAGTAATTTTAGAAAATTTTAATTACCCCCAAAAGAAATGCTGCACCATATGCTGTCATCCCCCATTCCCCCTCCTCCCACCCCTAGGCAGCTACTAATCTACTTTGTGTCTCTATAGATTTACCTAATCTGTACATTTCACATAAATGGAATCATACAACATGCGGTCCTTTGTGACTGGTTTCTTTCACTTAACAAAATGCTTTCAAGGTTTATCCATTTTGTAGCATGTGTCAGTACTTTATTTCTTTTTATTTCCGTTGTATCAATATGAACCTCTTATTTACCTATTTGCACACATTTATATTGTTTCCAGTTTGGGTCTATTACAAATAAAGTTGCTGTGAATATTCATGCACCAATCTTACTATGGACATATGTTTTTATTTTTCTTGGAAAAATATCTAGAAGTGGAATTGCTGGAGCACATGGCAGTTCTGTGTTTAACCATTTAAGGAACTGTCAAACTGTTTTCCGAAGTAACTGTACCATTTTACATTCCTACCAGTAGTATAAAAAGATTCCAATTTCCTCACCAACATTTGTTATTTCTAAATTCTTGATATTTATGCTTAACTCACTAAGTTTTAGCATGTCTTCTTTTCCAATATACACATTTAAGAAGATAAATTTCTCTCTAAGTACAGATTTAGCTACAGTCTTACATTTTCCTGGTTTCATATTGCGTTCTATTTTTTCTTAAAAATATTCTTGAACATGCTTTATAATTTTTCTTTGACTCAGTGCTATCTAAATCTTAATTTCCAAATTTATTATAAAAAAGAAACATACTTTGCATGATTTAATACTGAAATGTGTTAAGGCTTATTTTATTGCCTAGTTTTAAACAGTTATAAATATGACATTTGATAGTTATGCATTAAGGAAGAATTAGGATGATAATTTCAATCATGTTAATAAAATGCAATATAAATAAGCTATATCATTACTGATTTTGACTAGCTTTTTCTATCAGTTACCAAAAAAGTGTTACAATTTTCCTGTGGTGATTATTGATCATCTATTGAAATTGATTTATCTATTTCATATGAAGTTATATGCATATTGTTTCATATATTTTGAAGTAATAGTTTAGTAATATAAATTAAAAATAGTTAAGTTTTAAATTTTTTAGCATTGCATTATTATTAAGTAATTTTTATTGCTAGTAAGGGTTTGTTTTTGCCTTAAAAACTTTTGAACATCATATAGATATACCAACTTTCTTTTTTACAATTAAGTAGGCCTTTTTTTGTTTGTTTTTTCACATTTAAATTTTAGGTACACATTTTATAAGTATCTATAAACATTTTAAAGTGCATATATTCTGAGAGTTTCTTTTAACTAGAGTGTTTAAATTTATTTGGTAATTGGATTTATTCTATTTATTGAAATTTTAAAATTTTCTGTTAGTTTTGCAATTTCTTAAAATTTCTCTTTATTGAAAATTAACTTATAATTTCTTTTTCTTTCTCTCCTTGCCTATTTTTGGATTTTTTAAAATTATATTTTCCCTCTGCTATAACATTTATATTAGTGAACAATTAACAACTCAAAGGAAGCCGGGCTCGGTGGCTCAGCCTGCAATCCCGCGCTTTGGGAGGCTGAGGTGAGTGGATTGCCTGAGCCCGCGGGTTCGAGACCCACCTGGGCAACTTGGCAAGACCGCATCTCTACAATAAATCAAATAATCAGCCGGGCGTGGTAGCACACACGTGTAACTCCGGCTACTCAGAAGGCTGAGGCCGAAGGATCACCAGAGCCCAGCAGGTCGATGCTGTGGTGGCCGGGAGTGGCCACTGCACTCCAGTCTGGGCGACAGAGTGAGACCCCAACTCAAAAAAAACCAAAAAACTCAAATGAGCTTAATTTGTTGTAATTTCAGTAAAGGGTCTATTTAAAATGCAGTGGTCAGGTTTGAGGGAAACCAACAAACTAGTAAGAAAGAGGCCCAGCTTCAATCCCGAAGACTGAAGGGATGAGAGAAAAAAGCAGTTACTAGAATCTGGAGACAGAGAAGGCTGTTGCAGGGCTACCTGACAGGAGTTGAGACTTTCCTCAAAGTAACCACACAGGGAGGCAGCGAATAACAGACTGCCTGGCCTCTTGTGGTCAGCCTTAACCTCCTCATGTTTCTCCCTCCCTCTGTTCTCCTGCTGATGCAACCCTTTGACTGAATTCAGTCAGAAGTCAAAAGTCACGGGTACCCCTTGATGCTGTCCACAAAGATCATTTTCTCAAGGGTGCAGATGAGTGAAGAGTGGGCCTGAAAAAATGAGTAACTAAAGGAAGTTCTCTAAGAGACAGTTCTGCACTGTTTCCATTTTTTGGTTGAATTGTCTTTGAATTTAATCAAGCATACTCCATCTATTTTCATCTAAGGCTAATCAATACCTACTGGTCTCCTAGATAATACAAAGTCCCTTAAGTAGTTTAACTACATTTACTTTGCATAAAATTTGTAAATTATTACATGTTTTGTATGTAAATGTTACCTTTCTTTTAACCAGCCAAGCATATATGTATCAATGTGTATTTACTTTTAGTCATTCTTTGATCTTCCTTCTTTCTTGCATCACAGATCTTCCATTTAGTAGCAGGTGGTTTGAAATAAATCCTTTGAAATTATTGTTATTGAAAAAAAGAGCTGTAAACTTTTCCAATATTTTTTTTCTAAAAATGTATATTTTTTCATTTTTAGTTTTGAAATATATTTTCACTAGGTATTGTGCTCTCTAATGCCATTTTTTTTTCCTCATTCTACTTTAAGGACAACCTGTTCTTTATCTCACTAATTCAGGTTTTTGGTGTTTTGGTTTTTTTTTTTTAATTATTATTATTTTTATTTTTTGGTTTTATGTTTGTTTCTGTGTTTCACTATGATATATCTAGGTATGGATTTTTTTAAAAAAAATTTATTTAAGATATTCCTGTCTTCTGAAATCTGTGGGTAATGTTTCACATTGAAAATTCTCAGTCATTTCTCTTCAAGTGTGTCTCTTCTTTATTCTGTCTCTTTTTCTGGGATTCTGCAGTCAAACATATATAAAGTCCTCTTATGTTTCTTTTCTCTCCTCTATATTTGCATTTTTTATCTTTATATGCTTCATTCTGGAAAACTGATCTATTTTTCAATTCTTTTTTTCTCATTATGTCAAATTTGCATTTGATTTTAAAAGTAGTCTGTTTTGTATTTTTCATTTCAAGGTATTCTAATTAGTTCTTTTGCAAAGCTATAATGTTTATTTCTGTAATTTCCTCTTTCCTGCAGCTATTTCAAAGCTTTTCTGTTACTTGTTCAATTATGGTAATCATTGTTGCTACTGTTTTCTACATCTGGCAAGTCCAACATCTGATGTCTTTGCAGATATTTTTCCACTATGAATAAGATAAACCACATGCACAAGGATTGGCTTGTCAAGGAAGCATCTCTAATAGATCCCTAATTATCAACAACAGGTAGGGAAAAAGGGGGGGGGCACCAGCCAAATCTGTTGCCTACCTCTGATTCAACCAATAATTGTACAGGTTAAAGGTTGAGAAAAATAAAGGCTGGAACTAATGAACATATATATTTAAGAATAGGAGAGACAGAAAGCCATCTTCAAGTGAAAAAATCCAAGTGATAAACTTTTAATAGCAAGGAAGAATGCTTTTAAAAGTAGACTAACATTCACTAATTAGCCACTATGAGACACTTTAGATGCAAAATTAAGCTATTCATATTTGATCCTAAGGTAGGGAACTTCTCCAGGTTATGGCTAACAAAACTGAGGTTGAAATAATTTAGATAATCTGTCCAGGATTACACAGTAAGTAGCAGATCTGAGTTTAGCATCCAGATCTAACAGCAAAGTTTAATATTTACTATTCCAAAGTTAAAGCTATTAGCCAGAAGGAGAGACAAGATAAGGTAAAGCTAACATTATGAATCATTTAAACTAGAATGGAGAGGATTAGAAGAGATAGGTATGTTGCATAATTTAGGCATTTCCCTTGTTTAGGAAATTCTTCACTTTGTTTCCAAGGAAAACGCAGTTCCTTTTGCCTTTGGCTAGTGCAACAAGCATCAGCAAGCTCCTGTGGTCTCTCCCTCCTTTCTCATTTAGGGACTAGGAGAAAGCTATAATAGGAAAAAGCCTTAAGAATGAGAAAACGTAAAGCATTTTGACATATTACTCATTTACTCCCTCCTAAGAATTCATATTTCAAAATGAACCACATAGCTTCCTGACCCTTTGAGCCACTTCATACTAAATTTTATAAATGTGCAATTTCAGAATTATAAATTACTAGGGATGATGCTTCTCATTTTGTCGAATAAGAAGCAGACCCAGAAAGGTTAATCACTTGCCTGAGGTCACATAAACCTGCTGAAGTATATTCAGACTCTCTCTTTTGCATGTTTGTCTGTCTAAACATCTGGTGAAGGGGTTGAAAGAGATCATTCATACTCAGTTCAAAAGCAAAGTATTCCTAGCTTATATATTCTTGAATTTTTCGGGAATGATACCTATTTTCAATTGAACATCCAAAGGGAATTTCCTACTTAGGGTCAAGTGATTTCTATTGTCTATTTACTCAGAAGGTCAGAAATTACAATTAAAAAGCAATATGTGTTGTTCTCTGCCTTCATTTCTTCAACTAAATTGCTAAGAAAACTTAACTTCCAGTTCCTGAATAGTAAAGTAGATATTGCATGAACTATTCTATTCTCAAGGTTCCTTACTCTGTGGCTACATGAGTTTAAATTCCATATATGTGTATACATAAAATATAAATTACATATATACATATATATGTAAATACATATATGCGCACACACATACACGCATTTGGTGTATATTTTGTACCATGCTTTGTGATAAGCAACTAGAATACAGAAATTATGTTCTTTTTTTTTTTTGCCTTGAGAAATTTGAATTCAAGAGAGGAAGGTAGATCTAAAAATATAATTTTCATATAGTAAATCGTATGCCCTCACGTAATAAAAACAGATATTATTTGCCTGTTTTTGCCCCTTTTGAGTATTTTTATCTGTGATTAAAACTCCAGACGAAGCCCTTAAAGAGCTCATCAGAGGCCAAGGTATCCTGTTTCAACATATACCAGTCATAAAATAAAAAGTCTATCTTTAAATCCATTTCTTTCAATGAGCTAAGGCTTGCCAGCAGGGTGCAGGGTGTGGATTTCAGATTGTATCAGGATGTTGCAAGTACTTTGTATACGGTGCCTATAATATCCCAGTGGAGTGATGACTCCCCATTGAGAAACTTCTATCAACCACACAGCTGCTCAGTGGTCAATCTCTCCACCAGCACCACACAGTCAACGCAGACTAAATGCTTGCAGAAACTTCTTGCCTGGAAGTGATGAGCTCATGTCCCAGTGACTGAAATGACTTCCTGGCCGTTCTCAGCCCCCACAAATAAGAGCACTATTTTGGAGAAGGTTGCGCAATATCTATTTTCACACCTTGGCTGCATCTAGGAGGGGGGCCTACGTTAGTTTTGTGTGTTTGTAATTCAACTATAGGTGAGATCCAACACAGAAAGACATGTAGGCAAAACATCCCAGAGCTAGAGTAAGAACATGGCATCATTTGACTTATTCTTTTTCATTTACAACGGGGAAACTGAGGCCCTGGGAAGAGCTGTGATATTTAAAGTCACACAACAAATCAATACAGAACCAAAGCTAGAAACTCTGTTGTCTTGCTCAAATTTGAGTGCTCTTTTCAAATCTCCACACTGACACAGCTGCAAGAATGACCTCCCCAACTGCGGATTTCCCCAGGATTAACTATTAAAAAGAGAAAGGTTTAGCTGGAGTTTTTCTTAACTCTTTCTTTTCTTATAACTTCTGCGCCAAACGTCAGTATAACTCTGCCCAGCACTCTTAGTGATCCTATTTTTTATTCATTATGGGCTTTTGCATTAATTTTGATTTTTTAAAATTTTGCATTCAATATTACCTATTTTTTGGTGCTGCTTTCAGTTTTGTGCCTGAAATGAGTGCCTGACTAGCCTCTCTCTAGTCCCAGCCCTGTTTCTGGGGATCTTCTTGGAGAGCAGCAGGGAAACAACTGAGAATCTACTCACCTGGGGCACAGGATCTGAGGCTGGAACCCTCAGGGAGGGGCTGATAGAGGAACTTCTGAACAAGAGGCAGATGTGTCTCCTCTAGGAACACAAGGACAAAGGACACATGAAGAGAAGCTCCTGCAGTCATAGTGGACCAGCAGTTGACGTATCTCCAACAGCAATTTTCAAACCAGCTTTGGCAGAACCCCACAGATGGGGGTCAACGCCAGGAAGCCATCTCCAAAGTCAGATATAGTAAGCTCATATCTGTAAGGAAGTAGGGTGTCCTTCTTCAGCTGTTCCTTCTACCCATTGTTCCTGATGCATGACAGACAGCTCTAGAAATCAATGGCCTTAATAATGGAGCTACATCTAGTGTCTAAAGGAGCGTGGGCTGGAAACTAACTGACCAGAGAAAGGCATATATGTACAGGTAGGCAGATGTGCTTCCACATTGGTCACTGGGTAGACCTCAACTTGCATGAGCTGGGGGTGTGCACTACACAAACTCCTTTCTTTCTCTACCTCTTCCCAGCTGGAATGGAGTCTTTTAGAGATCTGGTTACTTGTCTTCATATGCTAATTAATGTAAACTCCTTGAGCACAGGAACCACGTCATACTCAACTCACTATTACTAGCCTAGAATCGAATAGATTAGCAACTTGTGGGTCGAATGAATAAAAGACATGCATCTGGCCAATGTTTTTCTGTAAAAGACCAGAAAGTAAATATCTTAGGCTTTGAAGGCCATGAGGTGTCTCCCACAACCACTAATTTTGCCAAGCAGCCTGAAAGCAGCCATAGACAATAGCAAATAAATGGGTGCAGATATGCTACACTTAAACTTTATTTATGATCACTGAATTTGGAATTCCATACAATATTAATACATTACAAAATGTTAGTATTCTGTAGATCTTTTTTCCAACCACTTAGAAAGATGAAAAACATTCTTAACACATAGACCAGTTTTCCAATTTCTGAGTTAAATGAACAGTCTTTGTCCTCTTCACTCCCACCCAAAGTTATTCTTATGTGTCAGGCTAATTTCTAGCCAAGGCCACTTTTTCAGAAAAGCTGGCAGTTTAATAAAGTAAGACTCCCCAAGAAAAGAAAAAAAGTAAAGAGTGTTTTTCTACTAATGGAATTATAAATATCACGGTACAAAGACTAGGGAGAGAGAGATTCATAGAGTTCTGTTAGGTGAATAGGTTATGATTTTGTGGCATTTTCTGTTTTTTAGAGTAGGTTCATTTTTGTCTGCTTTTTTATATTTATTGCTGCTATTATTGTTTGTGTGTGTTTTGTTTGTTTGCAAGGAAGACTTGTCAGAGCTAAGGAATTTTTTTATTTCAATGTCTTTCTCTAGAAAATAATATAAATGGGCAACCCCCTCAGGTCCTCTCCCACTGTGGGAACTTTTCTATCTTTTCAATAAATCCTAGAAAGAAAGAAAGGAAAGAAGGAAGGAAGGAAGGAAGGGAGGGAGGGAGGAGGAAGGAAGGAAGGAAGGAAGGAAGGAAGGAAGGAAGGAAGGAAGGAAGGAAGGAAGGAAGGGATTATAATAATTACACAGAGATTTATAGTTTATAAATGATTTTCTGATACAAGCCTTTCAACATTTCTGTGAAGTAGACAGACTCATTGTTATTGGTAGTATAGCTAACTGATGGATGGAGATTGGAGAGGCTTAAGCACTAGATAAAGCTCAGGTGATTAGCAAAGAGTGGGGTTGGTACTCAGTCCTCAGCGTAGCAATTCAGTTTGTTGACACTGCCTGGGTGTAACAATATTTTCTGCTGTGGCAACTCCATAGGATAAGTAGCATGGGTGATACAGAGGTGAGCAGATTACAAAGCAGGAGAGAGAGACTGCAGTGATCATAGAGCACCATAAAGGTCCAATAGCCAGCAACTCTGCCAACAGTGGCATCCTCAAGTGTTGACCTCGGTGATGTATCATGGAAACAACTCCATGGGAAGGGATGCTGCCGATTCCTAGCCTGTAGATGCTTGAAGTACTACAGTAATAAACAACACAATTTGGAAAACAATAGACACAAATTACACAGATGGACGGAGTTCCTAGAAGTTTTCAACGCTCTCCATGTGACAAATTTAATAGGCCAAAATGTAAATAGCTAGTACATATCTATAACAAGCAACACCTATTAAGACACTGACACAGTCATGGGGGAACATTTTCTTAAAGTAGCCAGGTATAGGGCAGGTATGTCCTTTAGGATGTGTGTTTGTGTGTATGTGTGCATTTGTGTGTGTGTGTGTGTGTGTGTGTGTGTGTGTGTGTGTGTGTGTAACAGAGCTTGAGAGTATCAGTTTCTGCTGCAATGATAATAGCTGTAAATGTTTATTTGAAATGTTCCTTCTTCAAGGTCTATAAACCCTATGAAATAAGAAAGCTAAAGGCATAACTGTTTTGACTCATACTGGTCTAGAGGAGGGTTATGCACTTACTCCTTGCTATTTGACCCAAAATTCCTAATTAGTATAAGCTAGCATCATGTCATATTAAATATTTATTGTGCCAACTCATCTGTGTCTCCAAAAAGTAAGCAAGGAAGCCTGAAGTTAAAATTCTTGTCATGCCATCCCAGAGGCTATACTATTTCTCTGACTTTAAAGCCCTGTTCTTGCAGGACTGGATCTGAACTTAACGGTGAGAAATAAATCCCTAGCTGGAAGTTGTATTTATTCGAAGACTCATAAGTGAGGACATCAGCTTTCCGAACTTGGCTAAGAATTCCACTATGCAATTTTAATACCACACGTTAACTAAACAGTGATACTAAGTTTGAGTAATAATAGATGTATTAATAATAATAAAAGTTACAAGTTTTCATGGCTCTACTATGTGTCAGGCCCAATGCTTGAAGCGTTATACAGCTAGCTTTCTCCCTGACAATGAGTTTGTAACATAGCTAACATTGTAAATCATTTAAGTGCAGGATATCTGAAACCAGACTTCCTGGTTCTAATTCCAGCTGTATGATCTTGGAAAAGGAAGGCTAATAATACTAGCTCTCCTTGTAGGAGGTTGAATGGTAGCCCCACAAAAGATATGTCTATATCAGATCCCTGAGATTTGTTAATATTACCGTATCCTTAGAAGAGAAAGGTTGAGAGAGATTCAAGACACACAAAAGAACAGATATGGCAGGAGGCATCATGACTACAGAGACAGAGATTAGAGTGAGGTGACCACAAGGCCACAAGTCAAGGAATGCTGTCAGGCATCAGAAACTAGACAAGGCAAGAGATAAATTCTTCCCTAGTGCCTCCAGAGGGAGCATGGTCCCGCATACACCTTAGGTTTGGTCTTTTGGTCTCCAGAACTGCAATAGAATAAATTTCTGGTGTTTAAGCCACCCAGTTTGTGCTATTTTTTAATGGTAGCCAGAGGAAATTAACACATTTGTACAGTCACTGTAAATATTGAATGAATAAATATACCCAAAGCATTTAGAATAGAAACTGATACATCGTAAAAGCCAAAAAATTTAGCTATTGTTAATATCATCTTCACTTTAATGATTAAAAAAATAGATGTTTGTAGTAAGAGTTTTTGCAGATGAGATGTAGTAAAAGACCTATTTAAAATAATTTGATCATTTTTAGTAATTAAATGGTCCACCTGAGACCCAATCCCCACCACTACACAATATGTCCATGTGATGAATAAGCATGTGTACCCCCCTAAATCTAAAATAAATAATTTTTAATGATTTATATACATTATAAGCCTTAGGTTAGAAAGATTCTCAAATTTCTGTTTCCATTTCAACTTCCTGATGAAAACAACAAGCCCAATGAAAACAATTGAGAGGCTTTGAGTTCCAAACTGCCAGAGTTGAGGCACCCGTTCAACACCAAGAATATTTGGCAGAGACTCCAAAAGATTTGAAGCTTATTTTGGGACAAAACTAGCCTTATTGTGTAAGGGACACTAGACCTGCCTGAAGAAAAAAGTGTCAACAAAACTCAACAAAATCAATTTTTCTGCATGGAACTCACTGAACTTATAAAACAAACTTCAACACTCATTTAAAATCCAGACATTTATAAATATCTAGAAATAAAGTTATTAAATACAGAGAAAGCAAAATAGTGACTAAAAACCACCAAATAGAAAAATGTGATAAAAAATGATGAAAATAGAAAAGAAGGCCAGGTACAGTGGCTCATAATGTAATCCTAGCACTTTGGAATGAAGAGGCAGAAGGATTGCTTGTGCCCACGAGTCCAAGAACAGGCTGGGTAACATAGCAAACTCTCCATCTCTACAAATAATAAAATTAGCCAGGTGTAGTGGTGTGTGCCAGTACTCCCAGCTGTCTGGAATACCAAGTTGAAAGGACTGCCCAAGCCCAGGAGGTTGAGGCTTCAGTGAGCCTGGACTCTGCACTCTAGCCTGGGAGACAGCATGAGACCCTGACGAAGAAAGAAGGAGAGAGAGAAAGAAAGGAAAGAAAGAAGGAAAGGAAGAAAGAAAGAAAGAGAGAGAGAGAGAGAGAGAGAGAGAGAGAGAGAGAGAGAGAGGGGAAGAGAACAGAAGGGGAAGAAAAGGAAAAGAAAAGAAAAGAAAGGAGATGATGCTAGTAATAGATAAATATTTTAAAGAAGTCTTACAAATATGCTCATGGCTATAAATTCAATGTAATCATAATGAGGTTTAAAACACAACCAAATGGAGCTTCTAGAGAGGGAACAGAATTATCTGAAATTTTTAAAGAATCACTGTCTTGGATTAATAGAATAACAGTCACTGCAGATAAAAAGATGACTGAGCTAAACACATAATAAAAGAAAGTATCCAACTGAAATCATAGAAAGAAAAAAGCCTACCAATTAATCTTGTCATTATGATCTGTATGATACTGTCAATCAATCTGACATATGTAACTGTAGTCCCAGCTAAGGGAGGGAGAATAGGAAGAAATTGTGAAGAAACAATGGGCAAAATTTATCTAAACTTGATGAAAATTATAAACACATAGAGTCAAGAAGTTAAACAAACACTATATAGCATAGCCATAAATAAAATCACATCAAGGCATATAGAATCTTTTTTTTTTTTTAAATTGGCGATGAAGGAAGTCTTAAAAATGGTTAGAGGGAAAAATACACTTTGCATGCCAGTAAACAAGTTTAAGATGTTCTGTATATGCCTTGTAAGAAAGAAAAGGGAGGGAAGGGGAGGGAAAAAGATTTGTTTTTAATACTTAAAGAAGAAGAAGTAAGTCAAGGGGAAGGGGGAAAGAAAAGACAAAAACTATTAACATGAAATTTTATTATACTCAGTGAAAATATTTTTCAAAAACATAGTTGAGATAAAAATTCTAATAAAGAAAACCTAAGATACTCATCACCAGCAATGTGAAAGTTACAAGAAATGTTAAAGGGAGTTCTCTACTTACGCTGAAAGAAGTTTCTCATTTGGAAACTTTAATATTATACAATAGAAAGAAAAGTGCAAAAAAGAGTGCGGAAAGAAAACATATGATTTGTTTTCTCCTTTAAAGATTCTCTTATGAAAGATCAGGCAACTTGAAGTAAAAATTATTATATCATTGGTTCATAAAATATACCAGAATAAAATTTGTGACAAGAGTAGCACAAAAGATAAACAAGGGAAATGAACACTTATTGTTGTAAGGTTCTTGCATTATACGTTAAATATATAGAAGTATTTGAAGGTAGAGAGTGATAATTTAAAGATACTTTGTAAACCTTAAAGCAAGTTCTAATATATAAGATAAATCTTTTAATGCTAATGGTAGAGATATAATGAAATACCACTAATATTAAATACAAGGAAGAAAATAAGTAAAAAGCAACAAAAATTAGGTGAACTTTAGACAACAAATTTAGGTAAATCCAACCCTATCAATTAGGTTAAATATTTGAGTCAGAAAAACAAATATTTTCAAATTATTTTTTCTTAAGAACTAAGACCTGAAAATAAGGAAGATCAGAATATATTTTGAACTGGATGATAAAGAAAATACAAAATGTGAAAGGTGTGACTTCAGTTAGAACAGAGCTACCAGATGTCAAGGAGGTCAGTTAGGACACTGAGACCAATTGAAGTGATCGTCAAGATTTTGCTTATTAACTGTGATATTATAAGCAAGAGATCACAAACTAAAGAAGTGCCAGCTCCCCAGTGCTCCATTTTGCCCTGAGGAATGGCATTAGGCAAGGGTTAGGTGACATGAAGTAAAGGCAGGGAAAACCATCTCACTGCTAAGGAGCTTTGAATAAAAGTCCCCTGCTGTTTTATGGTCTGGGAACTGAGGAGAGGAATAGGAAGAAGGGTTAATATTTTAAAGGACTGAGTCAGAGGGAAGAAATTGTCTTAGTCAAGTCTCTCTGATGAGGAAGTCTCAAGTCTCAGCAAAGTTGACTAAAAGTTTCTCAGCTGAAACCCTGAGGTAAGGGGCTAAGAATACCCACATATATATAAGTATGGTCATCCCAGGGAGGCTGAGTCCTTGACTAAAACTCTCCACAGACACTGTAATGTACTAATTGTATACCAATCCTGCAGTGAGGATGACAATTGTCCCCTGTGAGATCTGTCAATCAAAACCTTTGTAACTGCTCATGTTCAGGCCTGAAAGAATATATGAAGGCTTTTACCTTGGAGTTAGACTTCTCACAATGTTTAGAGGGAAATTATAGCTTAAAATGCTAATTTATATAATGAAAAATTCTAAAACTAATGTTCTAAGTTTCCAACTTAAGAGTATAGAAGAGAACAAATTATACTTGAATGAGTAGAAAAAAATCAGTCACTGAAAATAGTGAAAACTAGGCCAGAGGCGGTGGCTCAAGGCTGTAATCCCAGCACTTGAGAAGCTGAGGCGAGAGAAACCTGGGGGTTCGACAAGCCTGGGAAACTCGGTGAGACCTCGTCATTACAATAAATCAAAAAATAAGCCAGGTGCAGTAGTGTGTGCCATCGTTTCAGCTACTTGGAAGGCTGAAGTGGAAGGATCACCTGAGCCCAGCAGGTCGAGGCTGTGGTGGCTGTGAGTGTGCCACTGCACTCCAGCCTGGGCAGCAAAGTGAGACTCCTACTAAAAAAAAAAAAAAAAAAATGATGACAACCAATGAAATAGAAATGGATAAGCAAAAGAAAAAAATCATTAAACTAAAATACTTTGCTATTGAGAGACTAATAAAATCGATAATATTTTAGCTATATTAATAACAAAAAGAGAAGACATTTATTAGCAATATCAGTAATGTAAGAGGGGACATCATTAGAGATCATACAGACACATTTTAAAATTACCAAAACTGAAAGAAATATTTGTTCTGAAGACGGTATGATTGTAGGTGTTGAAAGGAGCCAAAATTTAGTAAGACAGGGTGTCAGATATGAGAGACTCAAAATTTGGCAGGATATAGACACAATTATAATGTATTATATAAAGAGATCTTGATTTATGCTATTGTAGGGATGAATGTAGCAATTATTATATACAGGAGCTGGAAAAAGCTAGTGGAAGATTAATCATGTGACCTAGATCTTACAGAGTATGTATTACACAAAACTATGCAAATAGTTTTCCATGTGGAACATACTGCTTGAGAAACAGTATTGGAACATACTGTCTAGAGAGCATCTTGAATTGTTCAATCACTGATTAGACACATATGTTTGGTGTATTTGATGATGGGCGGATTATAACCTCTTTATGAGGTCATTCTGCTTCCACTCCTGCTTCCTGCTACAGTCTGTATTAGTTATCTACTGCTGTGTAACAAATTACCTAAAAATGTACATGCTCAAAATAGCAAACGATGTTTCATAAATTATGTATGCCAGGAATCCTAGTGTGATTTAGTTAGTTGATTATAATCCAGGGTCTCGCCAGTATTTCCTGGAGTTCCAGCCCTCTCACATGTCGAATGGGAGAGGTTGCACTTCAGCTCTCTCAGTACTTGCTTAGAGACTCAGTTCCTCCCCGACAGTAGGTTGGTGACATCAGTTCCTTGCCACATGGGCTCCTCTATAGAGTTGGTCACAATATGGGAGCTTACTTCCCCTGCTCTCAGTGTTAGGGCAGAGGGAGAAAGAGAAACAAAGAGAGAGAGAAACACAGACAGAGACACATAGCCTTTTGCTAACCTAAATGCCATCCCATTACTTTTGCTATATTCTATTTATTAAAAGATCCCATACTTATTCAAGGGGATGAGATTAAACAGGGGCATTAATACCAGAAGGCATGAATCATGGGGAGCCATCTTAGAGGCTGCTCATGGAATGCTCTTCAATGATCATGTCCCTCCTAAATGAAAAATATTACCTCTCAAAGTCCCATAAGCATTTATCCTATTACAGCACCAGCTCAGAGTCCAGAATCTCATCATTTGGGTCAGGTCCACAGTGTATGAGGTTCCTCAAGTATTGTTCAGGCAGTATAGCTCATTCTTCCAATTCCATTCTTCTTAATCTCTAAGGGATTCTGCTCCCATACAGTCAACAGACAATGGTAACACAAACCAAGGATAACAACTACAAACTCTCTTCTCCACAAAGGGGTAAAATAGGAAGCATAGAGGAGGAATTACAAAATCCACTTGGGCAACTGGTGATATTTTCTCAGGCCTGGGACTGACTCTCTTTGGCTCTCAGCTCTTGCTCTTTGGACCCTTGACACCTGCAGCCCCCACAGTCACCCTTGCTTTTTGTGAAATGTAGCACATATTTGAAGAAGAGTAGATTTATCAGCCTGCTTCCTGTCAGGAGACAACTAGGGAGTCCAATAATCACTTTTTATTTTTGCACTGGCAATATTCCTTTTAATTCAAGATGACAGTGCTTATACTAATATTGTTTGCTCAAAAACAGTTGGCATCCTGTAAATATCATTGGTGTTTACTTCATTAGACAAAAGCCACACCTACACATCTCATTAAGTTAATTATTTTTTCCTATCTTGGGTGCGTGCTGAGATGATTGGAGTACAATGCCCTTAGGCTTCCTAGAGACCTTATCAGTTAAGAGACTCTGTGATACACAACCTTAATCCTTTCAAAGGGTTTTTGTGAGACTGACTGAGGTACCACTGTTGATATTTTTGAGGTTCTAACAAAAATTCGGATAGTCATACTCTCACATTTATCTGTAGACTGTATTTTCCTGGCAGTACCATGGTTCTGAACCTTGCTTGGAAGGCATTTATTAATTTTGACATCTTTTGGAGTCTGGGAAGCTAATAATTTTTAAAAAACCATCCAGTCTTGACTTCTTTTTCTTTGATAAGCTTTTCCCTCAATTTATCTCTCTCCTTTTATTTTTTACTTTAAATAACAAAACAGAATCAGGCAATACTTTCAGTAGTTTGTTTGTAAATCTCATTAGCTAAATCATCAAGTTCATTTAGAAACATCTGCTTTTCACATAACTTCAGGTGACAGTGTTGTTAAGCTTTCTGCTTAGCAGAAACAAAGAAACAAGGATTGCCTTTCCTCTAGTTTTCAATAACATGTTCATATCTTCCTTTTGGACCTCACTGAAGCATCCTCAAAGTCTGTATTTGCACTAACAATTTAGGATTACTATAATATATTCCTCAAAATCCTTCCAACCTCCACCTGCTGCTTGTTTGTAAACCCAACTCCACATATTTAGATATTTTTAGAATGCATTCCACTCCTGGTACCTATATCCATATTAGCCACTTACAATTGTATAAAAAATTACCCCAAACAGCTGCTTAAAACAACATCTGCGAGGCCGGGCTCGGTGGCTCAGCCTGTAATCCCAGCACTTTGGGAGGCCGAGGCGAGTGGATTGCCTGAGCCTGCGGGTTCAAGGCTTGCCCGGGCAATTTGGCAAGACCTCCTCTCTACAATAAATCAAAAATTAGCTGGGCGTGGTAACGCGTACCTGTAGTTCCGGCTACTTGGAAGGCTGAGGCGGAAGGATCACTGGAACCCAGCAGGTTTAGGCTGCGGTGGCTGGGAGTGTGCCACTGCACTCTAGTCTGGGCGACAGAGTGAGACTCCAACTCAAAAAAAAAAAAAAGTAAGAAAGAAAGAAAAGAAAAGAAAAAGAAACCTAGAAGAAACTTAGTTTATTTTTTTTTTAAATCTGCTTATTGTCTCACAGTGTCTGTGGGCCAGTAATCTGGACATGGCTTGCCTGGGCACCTATGACTCAGGATCTCTCATAATGTAAAAATTCAGTGTCACTGTGTCTGTTATTTGGAGGCTCAATTGAGGGAGGATCTGCTTCTGATATGGACCAAACTTTCAAAATTTATATGGTGAAGACCTAACTCAGAATATGCTAAAATATAACTATATTTAGAGATCGGACTTTTATATGCATGATCAAGCCAAAGTGAGGTCATAGGGTGGGGCCCTAATTCAATATGACTGGTGCCTTTAAGATGAGGGGAGATAGCCAGGCTCGGTGGCTCAGCCTGTAATCCCACGCCTTTGGGAGGCTGAGGTGAGTGGATTGCCTGAGCCCGCGGGTTCGAGACCCACCTGGGCAGTGAGACCTCATCTCTACAATAAATAAAAAAATCAGCCGGGCATGGTAGCGCGCGCCTATAATTCCGGCTACTTGGAAGGCTGAGGCGGAAGGATCGCTGGAGTCCAGCAAGTCGAGGCTGTGGTGGCCGGGAGCGGCCACTGCACTCCAGTCTGGGCGACAGAGTGAGACTCCAACTCAAAAAAAAAAAAAAAAAGATGAGGGGAGATAAAAGAAGTTCACGTGCACAGAGGAAAGGCCATGCGAGGACAAATCAAGAAGGCAATTGTCTGTAAGCCAAGAAAAGAACCCTTCAGAGAAGCCAGCCCTTACAACACCTTGATCTTAGACTTTTAGTCTACAGCCTGAGCCAACTAATACAACTTTCAAGCACACTCACATGACTGTGGGAAGTGATTTTTAGCTGACTATTAGGCAGTGACATTTTGTCTTTGTTTGGTAAGCCTTTCCATAAGGTAGCTCACAATAAGGACTCTGACTTCCCCCCTGAGATGCAAAGGAAGGGGAAGACAGAGAGAAGCAGAGAGAAGATCAAAAAGTCTTATGCAACCTCATATCAGATGTGGCATCCTATTCCTTTCCTGTATTTGACTCATTAGAAGCAAGTCACTAGGTCTAGGCTACCCACAAGAAGAGAAGACTACATCAGAGTATGAATATTGGAAGGTGGGGATTATTGGGAGCTGTGTTAAAGGCTGCAGCCTGTACAGTCTACTGCCTGCAGAAAAGCCAGAGGTACACTCTTAAAAAATGTAAATCATGTTACTTTCAGATTGAAAGCTTTAATCATGGCTTCCTTGGTTCTCCAATAATCCTAAACCTTCTTCTCTCTGTGTCTTTAAGATACCTCATGATTGAACTTCTGCTTACCACCTTTTCTTACTAACGGTACTCCACCATATCACTTCTTTTATTTTTGATTCTTTAAACATATTAAATTCTTTCACAAATCATGGAATTTACCTTTGTTTCTCCTTCTGCTTGGAGAGAACATTCTCAGATGTTCCTCAAAGTTGCTTCTTATTAGTAGGTTTTAGTTTTACCTTCTGAGAGTGACTTTCCTAGGTATGTCGTTTGTTACACCACCCTCGCCTGCCCCCTGGCATTTCTTTTCACATTACCTGATTTTATTTTTTTCATAAGATTTACCTATTGTTAGGCACTTTCACTGGAATATATGCCAGTTCATGTTCAGATTAGTAATCTGGTACCTGGAACAATGTCACACCCCTGCTATTTATTTATCAAACATGCTTAAATACTGTATGGTTGCTCTGGGTCAATGATGAAAGGCCTGAACGCCAGGCTGGGAAGGCAGGATACTATCTTTCAAGGCTATTTCTGAACAGAGGAATGATATGTTCAAAGGAAAGATCTGACAGTACCAGGAAGCAGGTAGAAGAGTGATTAGTGGGGTAAAGCCTGGAGTGAGCCTGAATGCAGAGACGGGATGGAAGGCAGCTTGGAACAGTGGCAGTGGCAGTGAGAAAGATGGGGCCTGTGAATTTTTTCATAAACAATAATTTTTGGAAATGTTTCTACATGTTTGTGCCCGAATATCCCCGGCAGGAATTCAATTAAATCTCCACTTTCCATTCTGAATATCACAGGGTTCATGCAGTTCTATTTCTAGCCAGTTCAACTCTTTCAAAAAAGAATGTCTATGCAGATATTGTCATAAAAATAGAAGAGACTTTTGCCACAAAGAATAAGTCAACTTTATCCCTTTGCCTTAAAACATATGTCCCCATAATTCCCATACATTTGATATACACTCTGCTTTCACGTTTTGAATTCCCAGAAAAATGTTTTCTTTCTCTTTACTATGTAGTTAAGTCATAAATAGTGAGACATAAATAGTGTACTTCTATAAACACATCAGCAAGACAGAAAAAAAAAATGTATGAATCATGGATCCAATGCTGAGGCCCTGCCACTTCTACCTCTTTGCTTTTGATTTTTTTCCAAAAAGAGGGAACAGAGAGTGAAAGAAAAAGAAGAAAAGAAAGAGTGGTATTGAGAGAGACAAACAAAAAGGAGAGAGATTAGTATCTATTCCAATTCTTTCTTTAGAGTGGTCGTGGGCACTGTGGACACGGTATTGAAAACAGGAAGTTTAAGCTACATAGCTGTGGTTTTTCAGCCTAGAATTGGGCCAACCTTTCCTTCCTTCTGGTGGCTCAGATCATATACTGTTACAGCTAGAAAGAAACCCACTTCAGCCTCAGTTTCCTGATCTGAATAAGGAAGTGGTTCAACCAGATAAGCTTTCAGAAACCAAGGTCTTAAAAGCCTGTGATTTTAAGCATGCACACACACACACACACCCACAAACACAGACACAGGCACTCACACACTAATCAGCAAGGTTCTGTTTGGGGACCCTTGTACATTGTGTATACTCAATAAACATTTGTTGATTTGAGGTTGTTTGATCTTATCTAATCCAGCATCATCTGCTTTCTATTTTCCAAATGGATGTGGATTGTTCAGCTTCTTATCCTTGCTAATTAAATCAATTCCTTATTTTTGTGTACAAAATGCTATGTGTGCACAGAGAAGGGAGGTACAAGTTCAGTTAGAAAAGCTAAAAAGGAAGTTTCACAGAAGAGGTGATATTTCAGTCCTGAGGCATAAGTAGAAGTCTGCCAAACAGAAAAAAAATGACGAAAGGCATCTGAGGACAAGAGGACAGTGTAGTGCAAAAACGCAGAGGTATATGGGTCTGGTGTACGAGGGAATCCTGGAACGTAGAATGATTAAAAAGATGGTCAGGAAATAAGACCATAAAGAAAATGGACACATGCTGTTTTTGTCTGTTCCCCTATCTGGTAACATTCCTTCAATGGTTCTTCAGGAGCTGTCTCCATTCCAGTCAGTGCCTGTCTGTTGGGTAGTGCTGACCCTGACCCCTACCTCTAGAGGAGAATGCATTTTTAAAGACTGGTCAGAAAGGTTACTGCATCATTCTATCCTCCTGGGTTTATAAATAACTCACATAGGGCCAGTCCTACTTAAAGAAATCAGGAATCCTACTAAAGCATAATGAGAGAGATTGTTGTTCTGTGGGCATTCCTCCGTTGTTAGCCTGAAGCTGTATCTATTTTATCAAAGCTGCAGTGATCCCACTTGCCAATAGAGTCATCACATATGCAAAGCAGAGCCAAGAGGTACAGATTCCTGGTAAAGTACTTGTATTGCCTTGTTCAGAGTTTCTCAGAGGGAGAACTACAGGCATTCTGGGTAAGAAACTTTCCCCTTGGGTGGAATGTTCTGCCCATTGCTTAACATTCACATCCTTAACTCCCAATAGACCCCTACGTCTACCCTACCCCAGTTGTGATAAGTGAAACTCCCCTATATGTTTCTAAATAGCCCCTAAAGAAGTGGTATTGTCTTGGGAGAACCTGATCTGGATACAGTCATGCCTACCTTGGAGGTTCAGAAGTCCATTTTTGTTTGGTTTTGGTTTGGCAGTTTGAATTGGTTTTCTATCACTTACAAGAAAAACGTCCTAACTACTCTAGATTGTGAGGGTTGTCTCTACTTGCATATTTTATTATCTGATTCGTGTAGTGTGTGTGTGTGTGTGTGTGTGTGTGTGTGTGTGTACGCGCGGCGCATGTGCGTGTGCACACATGGGCGTGTTATGTGTTATCTGTATTGAGGAGACGGAAGCAAAAAGGTAGGAACTATTAATGGCGAAATTAGACAAACCTATTCTTCAGACTATTAGCTTTCATTTCAGTATCAAAACCCTTGGGGCCAAAAGAGATAAGGATATTTTTTAAATGTAGGAAAGACCAAATGCCTGGTAACTTAAGAAGCTACACCTTGTCATAAAATAACTAAAAGAACAGATACACAGGTGGGATTATATTTAAAATATTTAACAATTTTTTCAGCAAGGGGATAGAAATGAGCCCATTGGTAAGAATGGAAACCAATAGGCAAGAAACAACTGACCACTAACCCTGCATCCAGGGATTCTTGGTATTCTTACTAAAGCTTAATTGTTACATCATAGTATCTTATGTATCTGTTTTTAAGGACTATCTTCATTAGGATGTTTTTTTCCTTAAGCAACCAAGTCATTTACAGTTGGTCCAAAACCAAGAGGATCCTGGGTTCCAGGTCAGTGCAATAGTAAATTCTTTCATAATTTCTCACTGATTTTGCATGTGGATTTTTTCCTCCTGTGTAATCTATTAGTAGATACCTTGATAAAGAAACTGAGGAGGCTGGGCTTGGTGGCTCAGACTATAATCCTGCGCTTTGGGAGGCCAAGGTGAGTAGATTGCCTAAGTCCGCAGGTTTGAGACCCGCCTGGGAACTTGACGAAACCTCATCTCTACAATAAGTCAAAAAAATTAGCCAGGTGTGGTAGCGCACACCTGTAGTTCCAGCTACCTGGAAGGTTGAGTGGAAGATCACCAGAGGTCAGCAGGTCGAGGCTGCAGTGGCCGAGAGCATGCCACTGCACTCCAGTCTGGGCAACAGAGTGAGGCTTCAACTCAAAAAAAAGAAACTGAGGATTAGGAGAATTAATCTGATGATGATTAATATATGTATTTACAGTTTCTCTCTCTTGTTTTATCTCCTCTTTTCTCTTTCTTATCTCTTCCTCTGTATAAAGAACCACACAATGACTTTGCTTGGGAAACACTAAACCCTGTAATCTCTTGTTTCCTCTCATTTAAAAATGTGTTACTACTTTCTCAAAGGAGAAAAAAATAACTATCTTTCCGGTTTCCTTCAGTTAGTTGCTTTCCCCTAAAATAATCCATTCACACAAAAGCACTCATGAGCAATATATAATTTACTAGTGATTACATAGAACCGACAGAGGGTTTATGTTGGCCCAGCCAACAGCAAATTGAAATCTTCCTTAGACATCTCGGTGGTGCCAAAAATTATCCATGGTGGGGCTGAGGGGCAATTCTCTCTCTTCCTTTGCCTTCTCCTTGCCTCCTCTCCTCTGTGTTCTATCTTTAGTCTTCATGTGACCATCCTAATCCTTCTCTCCTGTAGGTCAGACAATTATACTCTGTTCTACATGTATCTTGAAACTTGCCTATCTAGCCACCACACTACCTGGCAAAATACTCTCTCCCCCCATCTATGCTGGGGCTTCTCCTATTTAGAAAAAGTGGTTATAAGTAACAAAACCTATTATCTTCTCTTATGCTGAACATTCCAAAATGCCTGTGTTTTAGTTCAGACATTATACAAGAATGTCCCACTAACACTGATCTTAAATAATTATCATAATACACCTTTAAAGATGACCCTGAAAGACAAGTAAAACCGTTTCCCATGACCTTGCCATTCAGTGTAATATTTGTGGCACAGTACTCTCCCTTCCTAACCTTATTTTCCTTCCTGAAAGAAGGTGTTGCAGACATTTTGTCTTCGTTGTTAAACCAATCTCTCCACTCACTGCTCCCCCCACTATAGCCTCTCACTGAACTCAACTGCTTTTCAGTGCATGAAGGAAAACAAGGAATTCCATTTCAAAAGTAGAAATGCAATGGGATTTCCTGTTTGTTTCCCACAGGCAGTGGCTTTTGAGAACAAGAGGCATATGTCTACTTTTCTGGTAATAAATTTTAGGTTATGTAATTTTTTTAAAATCTGAATTAAAGGAGAATAACTGGTTTTCTCTTTTCTTTCTTCAGTATATATCATTTGGCCCCAATTACTTTATACAAATCTTCACCTTATCAGTACTAGTTTATTAATAATTTTTTCATTCATTCAAAAATATATTGTGTATCTATATTGTTTTAGACATGTGTTTGGTGTCAGAAATACCAAAATAGATGCTCTGACCTTTGCCATGAACAATTTTCAATCTCTCCATGTATAAGAAAAGATGAGCAAAGATTATTTACAAAAATTACAGATAAGCTGGGCTCGGTGGCTCAGCCTGTAATCCCGTGCCTTTGGGAAGCTAAGGTGAGTGGATTGCCTGAGCCCGCGGGTTTGAGACCCGCCTGGGCAGGCGAGACCTCATCTCTACAATAAATCAAAAAATCAGCCGGGCATGGTAGCGCATGCCTGTAATTCCGGCAACTCAGAAGGCTGAGGCTGAAGGATCGCCGGAGTCCAGCAGGTTGAGGCTGTGGTGGCCAGGAGCGGCCACCGCACTCCAGTCTGGGCGACAGAGTAAGACTCCAACTCAAAAAAAAAAAAAATTACAGATAATTATAGCTATGGGATGATGATGATGATGGCTAATAGCTTACCATGTGACAGTTACAGTGCTAAACCATGAACCTGTATTATTTTATTCTCAAAATAATCCCATGAGATATGTACCACCACTATTCCCATAATATTCATGAGGTGACTAGTATTAAAAAGAGTCAAGTAACTTCCCCTAAGTCATCAAGTCTATATGAGTTAAAACCATCACTGAATTCAGGTCTGATACCACAGTCCATGCTGCTAACTCTTATATTACACACAGATACATGCACTAAAAGGGACAAAGAGTTTAATCAAAATGGAAAGAGCATTAACTACTCTTGCTTAGGGGCACTCAGCAAAGACTTCACACAGGAGATTATATTTTTCTGGGCCTAAAAGCAGAGCACTTTTTGACAGTCGACAGAAGCATGGAGAAGAATAGCCTGCCCAAAGGCCATACTGAAGAAATATGCACTTTACCAAATCTAAATGTGGTTTTGCATATTCAGTAGAAGTTGTTAAAAAAAATTGACTAAAGATAGTTGGATTCAGGTCATAGAAGGCTCCAGACCAGCATGTTCAACTGTGCTCAACTTCATCTATCTATAAAAATGTGTTTAATGGCCGGGCTCTTGACTCAGCCTTTGGGAGGCTGAGGTGAGTGGATTGCCTGAGCCCGTGGGTTCGAGACCAGCCTGGGCAACTTGGCAAGATTTCTCTACAGTAAATAAAAAATAAACCGGGCATGGTAGTGTGTGCCTGTAGTTCCAGCTACTTGGAAGGCTGAGGTGTAAGATTGACAGAGCCTGGCAGGTCAGCGCTGTGGTGGCTGTGAGCATGCTACTGCACTCCAGCCTGGGTGACAGAATGAGACTCCAACTTAGAAAAAAAAATGTATTTAACAATATTACCCACCTCACAGGACTCTGATGCAGAGAATGTGATGAAGATACTGACATTTTTAAATACCCTCTCTGTTGTTCCCCACTCACATTCACTACCAAATTCTGACATTTCCAGCTCCAACATATATCTCAAATGTATCCACTTTTCTTCAACTCCACGTATGTTCCCTCACCAAAACCACTCTTGTTTCCTATCTAGACTGCCACAACAGTCTCTTGAGGGTTGCTTTGCACCCAATTTGTCATTCTAAATCACAGCCTCCACCCAACCCACACCACAAGTATGGCAAATCCTTCTTAAGACACTAATGTGATTACAGCTTTCCTCTGATTAAAAACTTGGCACTTAAGATAAAATCCAAGAACGTTAACATGACACCATGCCTGTGTGGTCAGGAATGGCCTAACTCTGCTTCATCCTTCAGAAAACTCTTCCTCTTGATCACTATTGACTCTATTTACAGCAGCCTTGTTCAGTGCAATGAGTATTCCACAAACCTTTCCATCTCTGACTTTCACTCGCACTATGCCCTCCACTGCCATTTCCTTCCAGACTTCTCCTTTGGTCAAGCCCTATTCAGTCTTCTTGGATTTATTGCCTCTTCCCCAGAGTGGCCTTCTTTTCTTCCATCCAGATATTGATCCACCAAAGAACCTGCCTCCCTTTCATATCACTTACCACAGTTTGAACTTGCCCAGTTCTTTGAGTAATTATTTGTACTCCTTACTACAATGTAAACAGGGTAGAGACCTTGTCTGGTTTAGGTTATTTCCATGTCTTCAGTATTTCAATGTCATCTGGTATAGCGCCTGCTACATGGAAACTGTCTTATTCTGTTTTCTTCTGCTCTAACAGAACCACAGACTAGGTGATTTATAAAGAAACAAAATATTTCTTATGGTTCTAGAGGCTGGAAAGTCCTAGAGCATGGTACCAGCGTCTGGGGAGTGTCATCCCATGGTGGGAGGACAAAAGATAGAATGGAGCATGGAGGACAGAGGGAGTGAAAGAGAAATAAACTTTATTTTTTTTCAGGAGCCCACCCCTGAAATAACTAACTCATTCCCATGATAAAATTAATCCACTCATGGAAAAAGAGCCTTCATGGCTTAATCTTCCCATTAAGACTCTCACCTTTTAATACTGTTACAGTGGCAATGGAACTTCAACATGACTTTTTGTGGGGACATTCAAGCCATAGAAATGTGAGAAAAATATTTGTGAATGTGTGATTGATTAACTAAATGAATAGTAAATAAATGCTAGAGATTTTGTTTGAAAAACACTTCTAGAACCCTGGAACCACCTTGTACTTTTCTAATAAGTAAATTAACAATAATCCTAAATCCCTTGAAGTGGATATGGCTTTTTTTTTTTTTTTTTTGAATTGGAATCTCACTCTGTCGCCCAGACTGGAGTGCAGTGGCCACTTCCGGCCACTGCAGCCTCGACCTGCTGGGCTCCAGCAATCCTTCCGCCTCAGCCTTCCAAGTAACTGGAATTACAAGCATGTGCTACCACACCCAGCTGATTTTTTTATTTATTGTAGAGATGAGGTCTCGCTGCCCAGGTGGGTCTCGAACCAGCGGGCTCAGGCAATCCACTCACTTCAGCCTCCCAAAGGCACGGGATTACAGGCTAAGCCACCGAGCCCAGCTGGATATGCTTTTTGAGAAAAAAAAAAAACAAAAACAGAGTCATCAGGGGGCAAGACTGGAGAGATAGTAGTTTGCCAGACCAGAGGACACCACTGGGACTGCAGTCAGAGGCCATATAAATGCAGGAAATGATTATTTGCAATGGTAGTCACAGCAGGGCTCTGACATTGTGTATATGCAGAAGAAAAATGCTGGAACTACTTTAGCAGTGGCTTCCCTAGAAAACTGTTTCAAAGGCAAACACTTCATCTGTATGTATGACAATCTGGCATGTTTAATAAGCATCGAACTCATGATTTTTATAATTAAGTTGCCTTTCACATTAACTGCAATCCTGTGCCTCTTGACACCATATAATATCAGCTGCTATAGGGTGCTATGCCCCTCTCTGTCTCCCCAACACAAGTAGATGCCTTATATAAGGTGTTCATTTTCAGAAAAATTTTAAAAGCCTGTATTTGGTTATAAAGTGAAGAACTATAAAGGGCAATTTGCAGTAATATTTCTGGTGTTGTCTATGCTGGGCCTTGCTCATGGGAGATGAATCAGTAATTTCCCTACATGTGATTCCTGATGTTTTTGCTATAGGCAGCTGTCAGGACTGCCAACTGGCAGCTCACAGAAGCCTTGCTCTCACTCGGAGACAGAACAATCCCTGTCACATGCAGCCAGCTATGGGCACACAATCTCTGTCTGTTGTCGGATCACAGCAGCTGAAACAAAAGCCTCCTCTGTCAGAGGGCATATCTGTAATGTAGAAATCCTCTTCATTCTTTGATTGTCTCTGTCTGCTCTGGAAAAGGCACCTGAGTACTCCAAAAAACCGGACACCATAAACAAAGAAAGGTAGTGCCCGTTTTAGGATAGAAATAAGCTATGGTAATGTGCTACATAATGACATTTTAGACAAGACAGATCTCAGCTATGATGGTGACAAAATACTGTGTTTTTCCTGTAATTTTTTTTATGTTTAGGTACACAAATACTTGCCATTGTGTTACAATCACCTACAGTGTTCAATACAGTAACATGTTATATTGGTTTTTAGCCTAAGAACAATAACCTAAACCATATAGCCTAGGTATGTAGCAGGCTACACATTTAAATGTGTACCAGTGCACTCTGTGAAGTTCACACAATGATAAAATCACCTAACAATGCCATTCTTAGAACCATCATTAAGGGATGCAAGACTATATATGCCTTTACTTTTATAACGGAAGACTAGGTAAGAGCTTAAAAGTATATTAAATCTGTTGTTAGCAAGTCCGGGTCCCAAATGGGCTCTACTATTAACGACCTATATAGCTTGGGGCTAGCCTTTTGGCCTGAATCTCATCACAGATAAAATGTGGGGTAGGAGAGATATCCCTACGATTCCTTCCAACTACAGTATTCAGCACAATCGGTAGAATGATGGCCCAGGAAGATAGATTTTTTAATTATACTCTATGAAAAAGCAAGTTGGGCATTTGTTCAGTTTTCAAACTCTTAATTCCAAAGCAATGGATTCAGTGTAACAAAAATGGCAAAAAAAAAATAGATGACAGCCATACAGGAAATAAGAGAGCAAACATCAACAGATGTAGTTCATTGCAACACTTTGGCTTGTAGGATTTTTCCATACAGCCTTGCATGGATTCCATACCTCACTTACTCCCATTTCTGCCCCTTCTTTGTTCTGAGTCAGGCCTTCGGATCTACTCTACTGACTCTGGTTTTCCCATTGCTTGTTCCTCCTAATGGAATAGTGTGCTCTTTTTAGGCAGGCTTCCTGTATAAGCCTTTTAAAATCTGTTTATTTTTCATATTGCTTCTTTTTCATCTTAGACTATTTCCCTTCTTATTCCCCAGCCTCTATTAATTTTTGCCTCAAGTGGCTTCAATTTCAGTTTTCCTTGTTTTAACTTTCGACCCCTCCTCCTTCTAGCTGACATTTCTATCATTTGCTGCATCTTGGAGCTCTCTTTTGGAAGCAGTATAACTCTGGATGTGGGAATTAGAAGACCCACCCTCCAACCCAGCTCTACTGGCTCCTTGTTATGTGACCTGGGACAAGTTACTCTGCTTCTTTGAACCCCATGTTTTCTTTTCTGTGCAATGAGTATAACACTATTTACCTTAACGAATGCTGTGAGGTTTAAAAAACAACTTCCATAAGGTCCCTGATACATATGCGTTTTCAGTGGTTGATTGTCTCCTTTAACCTTCTCTTTATGTAGCACTTTACTTTACTTTGAATATACTTTTTTGTGCCATCTCTCTTTTTTTTCCACTACCAGATAATAAGCTTTCTGAGGACAGGAAAGATGCCTTATCTATTCAATTTTTTAACCATGCAGTAGTTTATAATGAGAAAGAGATGAATAATGTTGCATAAATTTAATGGAACAAACTTACTGTGTATTGCCATTGTCAGATAGAGACATTGAGCTTGAAAGGAGCTTGAAAAGAAATAGAAATTTGAAGTTTCAAGGAGAGCCAGCCTCCCCCACTAATAATGGCAGTGTGGTAAGTAAAAGAAAAAGACCCATACCTCTTCTCACCCACATGAAATACAAACATTCCACCCATTTTAATAAGGGCCTTAGCTAATGCATTATATACATTTCTTTCATTCTTAGCCTCCTTCCAAAACAGTCACAATGGCCCATTATAAAGCACCATTCACACATCCCACTTGTTCCTTTTTCTTCTCATACCATACAAAAACACGGGACCCAAATGCCAGCCCCTGCAGGATTTTACAGAGTGACTTTTACTACTTAGCAGCAAAATTTCTTCAAACACCCTCATAGAGTCTTTAATTCACATGCTGAGTGAGCCTTCTTCACTGGAACTATGGAATTTTTCTGCAGACCCAAAGTGTCTTATGTTCCTTCAGTGTCACATGAGTCTATTTAATTGAGAGACTTATCCCTATTTCCTTGTAGAGAGGAAAAGACCCCCCAGGTATGTGGATGAAATAGGGTAGACAAGGTTGCTGCTAATCAGTCATATCTGGGGTGATTTGCCTTCATTCTTTGAAACAAGTTTTTAATCACCTGTCCCCTATACAATGGATGGGAGAAAAAATAGTGAGGTCAGTTCATATTTCCAGAGGAAAAGAAAAAGGATAGGCAAATAATTGGATCCAAGACTGTTTATCTGTGGCTTTGATTTTGTGAGTGTTTGCTTACCTCTTTTTAAGAGAAGTTACTCTCATGATGACTTCCGGGAAAAAAAGATGAGATTCAGTGTCTGATTAGCTGGGAGCTACAGGAATTATGAAAACAGCACAGAACCTGATTCAGAGAAAAGCGAGGTGGCCTACCCAGTTTGTTACTTAAGAACTGCTTGACCTTGGAGAACTGACTTAATATCTCTCAGTCACAGTTTCCTATTTAAAGTAGTCTTAAAAGAAAAGATTAAGCCTGGCTTGGTGGCTCAGCCTGAAATCCCGCGCCTTTGGGAGGCTCAGGTGAGTGGATCGCCTGAGCCCGCGGGTTCGAGACTCGCCTGGGCAGCGAGACCTCATCTCTACAATAAATAAAAAAATCAGCCAGGCATGGTAGCGCATGCCTGTAATTCTGGCTACTTGGAAGGCTGAGGTGGAAGGATCGCCGGAGCCCAGCAAGTCGAGGCTGCGGTGGGTGGGAGCGGCCACTGTACTCCAGTCTGGGCAACAGAGTGAGACTCCAACTCAAAAAAAAAAAAAAAAGAGTAAAAACAAAAACTCTACCTTGCTGGGTCGTTACAAGAATTTGAGATAATGAATGCAAAATAGCTGACAGGCACCTGGCATAGTGAGTCCTCAGAAAGTGGTGGTTACTTCATTCTTTATTACTATTACTACTATTATTGATTGTTTTTACTCAGAGTATAAAAGGGATAAGATCAGCAGAAATAAAAGGGCAGAAACCCTCATATTCTTTCTTAACATTACCACACTGACATTTGTTTTTGGACTGTCAGCCTATCCCAGTCCTTCCAAATTTCTCCTTCATAGTGAGCTGGACATCTACAAATTACAGTCCCGGGTTCCTGTATCAGTTGGCTTTTGGTTAACTTCTGCCAAGGGTCAGGGCACTGCTGGCCAATTGAAAGGCTGGGAAAGGTCACACAGCATTTAGATTCCTTCTGTCTGGTTATCAGCAGCATCTCTGGCAGGGAAGGCTTCCACAGGGACTGGAAGCATAGCAGCCCGTGGAAGGGATCTTTAGGCATCCGCCCCTGCAGTGCAACCCTGAAAACAGCGTGGAGCTGGTGGGCTTGGGGGTTTCTGTGGCCTTCCTAACTATGTGGTCACCTGCAGGGTGTTCTGGCAGGACTGGTTGCAGTCTCCAGTGCAGCAGGAACTGCAGCTGCCTCAGCAGCACAGTGACTGTGGGCCCTGGGCATTGTGGTTCTTAACATTTCCCCTTTTTCTTACAACTCTAGGGATGGAAACAATTGCCTAGGGTTACAAATTTGCGGTAATCTACTCTTCCCCTTTAAAAAATAGACTTTATTTTTTAGAGCCGTTTTAGATTCACAGTCAAACTGAGAGGCAAGGTACAGAGTTCCCATATACTCACTGACCCCATAGCTGCACAGTTTCCCACACCATCAACATTTCACACGAGATGGCCCATTTGTTACAATTGATGAGCCTGCATTGTGTCACCCAAAGCTTATAGTTTGCATTAAAGTGAACTCTTGGTGTTGCATACAGTATGGATTTTCACAAATGTACTCTGACATGTATCTACCACTGTAGCATTGTACAGATTTATTTCACAGCCCTAAAAATGCCCTGTGTACCCCCTATTCATCCCTCTCTTTCCTCTAATTTCTGGCACCCACTGATCCTTTTACTATCTTTGTAATTTTGCCTTCTCCAGAATGTCCTACAGTTAGAATCATACCTATGTAGCCGTTTCAGATTGACTTTTTTCATTTAGTATACACATTTAAGTTTCCTCTCATCTTTTCATGGCTATATAGTTCATTACTTTTTAGTGTTAAATAATATTCCACTGCCTGGATGCATCACAGTTTATCTATTCACCTACTGAAGGGAATCTTACTTGCTTCCAAATTTTAGCAATTATGAATAAAGTTGCTATTAAACATCTCTGTGCAGGTTTTTGTGCGGATATGTTTTCAACTTCTTTGGGTAAATATCAAGAAATGTGATTGCTAGATCAATGAAAATTTCCAAAGTGGTGGTACCATTTTGTAGTACCACTAACAATGAACAGGAATTCCTGCTGCTCCATGGCCTGGCCAGCACTTGTTGTCATCAGTGTTTTGAATTTTCACCATTCTAATAGGTGTGTAGTGTTTCTTATTGTTTCAATCTATAGTTCCCCAATGCCTCATGAGGTGGAGCATCTTTCATATGCTTATTTTCCATTTGCATATCCTCTTTGATGAGGTGTCTGTTTAGACCTTTCATTCATTTTCAGTCAAGTTTTTTGTTAGTTTTTTATAGTAGAGTTGTAAGAATTCTTTACATAATCTTCTCGTGCTTGCACCTTCAGTTCTTCTGTTACTTCTGTAATCAAGTCTCTATGTTAAATTCTCTCTTTTCAAAAATACTAAAGTAGTGTCTGTTTTTTGAATGAATAATAATTGAAACCTTTACTCCATATCCTAATTTTTGTAATTTTTAAACAATTATCTAAGGAGTCCTGAAATGTAGAGAAAGAGAGCCCTGAGACATTTTTTCAAGAGGACTTGTTCCATTAACTAGGGAATTAAAAATCATGACTTTTTAAAAAGTGAATGAATAAGAAAAAAACTTAGTGCTTTTTTGGAGAGAATATCTGATTTTCATGAAAGATTAAGTTCCAGTGATTGTTAAGAGCTGGGAAATCATTAACTCATTTATTCATTCAATCATTTGAAATAGGTCTGACTTCCCTTCTCTCCAAATGGGAGTGATAGTTTTATTTGCATAAACACATCTGTTTTTTTCTTGTTTAAGAGACAGTTAGAGATCCAACTAATACATTATGAAGTATTCTAGTAAAAATGGAGTTTTCTGGGCAAGTGGACTCCCATTATTTGGGCTGTGACATATTTACTAATACATATCATGTACTATGAAGCAGCCCAGTGAAAGGAAACTCCATCCCCTCCTCTCCACCTCCTTTGAGGTCTCTAGAGTTACTTTCATGGAGAGGCCTGGTGTGATGTGAGCTGATATTCCTTAATGTGTGTGTGTGTGTTGTGTGTGTGTGTGTGTGTGTGTGTGTGTGTGTGTGTGTGTGTGTTTCTATCCTTTCATTGTAATCTTCATATAACCTCTCTTGGTCCTCATCTTGGCTATGGAGAGGCGCATAAAGAGATCATGTTCAATTCCATCCAAGTTATTGCAAAAGACATTATTTCATTCTTTCTGATGGCTGAATAGTATCACATAGTGTATATGTGCTACATTTTCATTATCCACTGATTCACTGATGGGCATTTAGGTTGATTCCACATCTTTGTGATTGTGAATTGTGCATCATCTTAAGTGAACTAACTCAGGAACAGAAAACCAAACACTGCATGTCCTCACTTATAAGTGGGAGCTAAACTAAGGTTTTTTTTTTTTTTGAGTTGGAGTCTCACTCTGTCGCCCAGACTGGAGTGCAGTGGCCGCTCCCGGCCACCGCAGCCTCGACCTGCTGGGCTCCGGCAATCCTTCCACCTCAGCCTTCCAAGTAGCTGGAACTACAGGCACGTACTACCACACCCGGTTAATTTTTTTTTATTTGCTGTAGAGATGAGGTCTCACTAAGTTGCCCAGGCAGGTCTCGAACCTGTGGGCTCAGGCAATCCACTCACCTCAGGCTCCCAAAGCAACTAAAGATCTTTGAAGACAAAGAGAATGGTATAATGGACACTGCAGGTTAAGAAGGAAGAAGGGTGAAGAGATGGATGGAGGGATGAAAGATCACCTATTGGATACAACATGCACAGGTAGGGCGTGGGTACACTTAAAGCCCAGACCAAAACTATGTATATCTGCTAAAGCTATTGAAAAAGAGAGAGAGAAAAAAGAGATCATGTTCAGTTACAATGGGTTTCTATTCAAACTGACATTCACTCTGACCTCAAGAGCAAGTTAATGGTGGTGATGTAAGAAAATCCTTTCACTGGAGCTCTTAGCTGATTTCTAACCAGTGCACGTTGTTGCTGGTCCCTGAATGCCTTCAGTTAATGCATTCACTTCTGTCAGCACTGAGAAGATCAGGTGAAACACGGGTGTCTCTTTCTCTTTGTTTGTTTTTGTGACAGAGAGGCAGAATTGGCTTATTTCAACCACCAAGCAGTTTCTATTAAGCTGAGGTATATTCAACAAAGACAGCCGCTGGTTTGCATCTTTATTTTGCGTCACCAAACAGCATGCCTAATTATACATTTTTATTGAAAATGTAATCGTTTGCTGTTGTTTCTCACCTATATGTCTAGATTCCTTTTGCCACATCTGTTTTGATGGCAAACACCCCTTTTATCTTTGCAGCCTCCACTCTGCATTTGGTGTCCATCTTTCCCCTTGGCTCTCATGCTCCTTCTGGCTTCCTGCGGATCATTCCCAGACAGCTAGCCAGTTCAGGCCATCTGAGAGCTGATGTGTAGATATGACTCTCACTCCCATGCCATTGTCCTCAGGATGAAGTTCCGTGACCCATCTTTCTGATCTCAACCTGAAATAGCACTCTGCTTTCAAGGTCTCCTGTGATTTGGTTAGGTCCACCTGGATCATCTCCTACAACTTCCTTACATCTACCCAAATTACTCAGAGGCTATGTTCTGTTCTCCTTCCTGGCTACCATCTCCTCATTCTGTACAATATGAAGTTATGCTACTCTCACTTTGTTTCTGCTGCAAATCCTTACACGACAGCCCCTTCTCCCTGCAAGAGATACAAATTCTTTCCTCTCTGTGCTATTAACACATTGCACTTTCACCAGTTATATGACTTGTCCCATTGTGTCATAAAATTTTGTTTGTGTATCTGTGCCCTTTTTTACCTGTGACAGCCTTGAGAGTAGAAACCATATATCAGATTCATCAATGCATCCCTAGAGACTAGCAAAGCTTTGGGTATTTAGTAGAAGAGCAGGATAACTGAGTTTACAAAGTCTTCCACTTTTTAACATAAATTGCCTTACATTTATTGAAAGACCAGATTCAAGGTTCTTGCAGGAATATAAATAAGTGGGAGAGTCACTCTCCGCTACAAAGAAGCACATGATGTAGAAGAGATAAGATACATGCACAAATACCTTCAGTGCATGGAAAAGGAGCAAAGGTAGAGGGGGAGTAGCACAAAGTAGCCAGCAGTATTAGTCAGTGAAAGCCAAAGTCATCATTTCAATCCCAGTAATGGACAGTGACTTTTCCAGAGAGGCCACATGTCTTGGGTTCCTTGCATCCAACTGCATCCCCCTGCAGGTGAGGCAGTGATGAATTTTTTTTTGTTGTTAAAAAATGATTGTATAACCACCACATAATTGATTGTATCCTCTGCAAATTCCCAAACTGCAAATTGCTTTGAGCTGAAAGGTGCTAGAAAATGAAATTTCTTGGGAAATTCACTGGAGGTGCTCCGTGAAAATTAATATGTCCAATTTTCTTTAGGCAGCATACATTAGATACCTTATTATCTCTCCTCAGTAATTGCAGCCTTTGGGATTTTTGAAGCTAAAATTACATAAAGGCAAAATAGAATCTTAGAATTGTATTACTAGGAGGAAATTAGAAAAGATTCTATGGATGTTTTATTGGCTGCATTTAAATGCAAAAAGTAGTGAAGATTCATATATATATATGATTATACATAAGGTTTTATGTATATATATTCTATATATAGTATATATGTATAAGGAGAACCCAAAAAACCTGGAGTTTATTTACAGAAAAATGTGTATTTATTCATACATGTTTAAACTTCAGTCACCTCTAAAGTACTTCCTTTTGATGCAGTATCAAGATGCTTTTCCACTGCTTAAATCAGTTTTTGAACTTGTCGATTTTGATACTTTTTAGTGCTTCTACCGTTTCTTGTTTCACCTCTTCCACATTGGTAAAATGTTTCACTTTGAGGACTTTTTTCATGTGGAGAACCAAAAAAAAAGTTGCTTAGGGTGAGATTGGGTGAACAAGGAGGGAGGGGCATGGGGGTCTTGCTATTATTGGTCAAAAATTGCTGAAACCTCAGCATGGTGTAGGCAGGTGCACTTGTAAATCACCCATCAGGCAATGGGCAAGTGTGTTGAAAGAATCTCTAAAAAAAAAAAATTCACTGAAACTGATTGCAACCTCTCACAACAACACAAGCTGGTACACTGATACCGATGGGTTTCTAAAGCACTCAACTAGTGAGGGAAGCCTGTACTACAAAGGGCCCACCCTCCAAAAAATAACTGCATTTTTAGGATATATTACACTTTAAAAGAAGTTTTAAGAAAAACAAGAGATAATGAATGTAGTAGATTCAGGAGTATAATGGATGTTCAGTAAATATGGTTCTTAAAATATTTTGTGTTCATATGCTTTCATAGCTAGCTAATACACCTTCCTGAACACATGTGCAGACATAACACCTAGTGGTTGACTCTACACTCAATATTTTTTGTTTCCCAAGGAATATTTGCATAAAGATTCCAGGTCAAATTATGAAATTTCTATTTTATGATGCCAAGACAGAAGGCAAAGGAAGTCATGTCCCAAAACAGGGGTAGTATTGTTTCTGAGTCCTAGACCCTCAACACTTCCTGCATTGCTGAATGACTCAGTCCACTTTCAATATCTATAAATATAGATGTGTGTGGGAATGTAGCAACCTATTGATTTTTACTTTTTCTTTTTATGTGGCTACAGATAGTTCCCAATGAACTCATGAGCTTTAATAATAAAAAATACAATTACAAAATCAGCTTAATGGCAGATAAAGAGAACCCTATAGACAATACCTATATTTAATCAAACAAAATGTGAGTAAGCACGTTCAAAGGGAATATCTGAAACTGAATTAGATTTCCTCTTTTTCTCCCATTGACACCTCACAGTGAATTTTGTTTTTGTTTTTTGATTTGGAGTCTCACTCTGTCACCCAGACTGGAGTGCAGTGGCCGCTCCCGGCCACTGCAACCTCGACCTGCTGGGTTCCTGTGATCCTTCCGCTTCAGCCTTCCAAGTAGCTGGAACTACAGGCGCGCGCTACCACGCCCGGCTAATTTTTGATTTATTATAGAGATAAGGTCTCGCCAAGTTGTCCAGGTGGGTCTTGAACCCACAGACTCAGGCAATCCACTCACCTCGGCCTCCCAAAGCACTGGTATTACAGGCTGAGCCACCGAGCCCGGCCCAGGTGATTTTTCTTTACCCTCAATGGTACGCATTTTATTACCACTGATATCACTGGAGTTTTCTGTCCGAAATTAAGCATTTCACAAAACGACTACAAAGTTTGCAGTGAGTTCCTTGTCTGTGCCCAGCACCATATAACAATAACCAAATAAGATTGTATCTATTTTAACAATAATTGACTTTGTTACATTCTTTTCTGGACAATTACAAATGCAAGATTTTGAGTCCCACAACTTGCTAAAAAGCCTCTCTTTTTTGCCTATGCTTCTTTCTCTCCCTGAACCAAGAACAGAGTTGCCGCCCACATGTATGGTAGTGACTAGCTCACACTTATTTAGAGACTGGGTGGGAGGAAGCAAGGAAGGAAAGCCGGCCACCCTTTTCTGCCTTTGTATATACTATACAAGACCAACTAGTTTTAAAGGCAGCTATGAAATAATATAAAAGAATCAAAAATGAAAGATTGAAGTCCCCTTTCCCTCAGTTCAGAAATAAATATTATACATACGCAGATTTGTTTGCAAAAACCAAGTTAATGAACACAAATCTCACATTTCTAGTCTCCCAATTTAACTGGCTCAGGAATTGGGGAATCACACTTCAAGAACAAGCCCACTCTGTTTATGCAAACAAATTCTTTTTGTTTCTACTTTATCACTCGTATGGACAACCTGATCAGACAAGTTAAGTGACTGTTCAGTTCTCTTTAAATCACAACAAATTTTAAAAGAAAAATTCTTGATAAATGATTGCTAATAGGATTTTTTTCAAATGGTATTGGAAAGATGAGTTAAATCCCAATCCTTAGCTATGTATTTCATTTTAAGCTCTGGAAGTTGTTAATGCATCATGACCACTTATAACCTGAGAAAATTTCTATTCTGTATCTCAATAATAGTTGAGATATTTATTTTTGCAATACTTGTAAGAGATACAACACTTATAGATCTTGCTATTTTAGGCATGTTTAAAACTATTTATGTGTGGCACGTCATAGTTGATAAAGCCTTTTCACATATGTGTATCACCACACTATTTCATGTTGTATATATTTTATCATACCATTTTTATTTTTATTTATTTATTTTTTTTTTGAGTTGGAGTCTTACTCTGTCGCCCAGGCTGGAGTGCAGTGGCCGCTTCCGGCCACCGCAGCCTCGCCTGCTGGGCTCCTGTGATCCTTCCGCCTCAGTCTTCTGAGTAGCCAGAATTACAGGCATGTGCTACCACACCCGGCTGATTTTTTTTTTTTATTATTGTAGAGATGAGGTCTCGCTGCCCAGGTGGGTCTCGAACCCGCGGGCTCAGGCAATCCACTCACCTCAGCCTCCCAAAGGCGTGGGATTACAGGCTGAGCCACCGAGCCCAGCTTATCATACCATTTTTAAAGATGAGAAAACTGAGACCCAGAGGTTTCAGATGACTCAGTGTCTGCCAGTCAAGATCCTAACCAAACTCTGTATTGTGTAGAGCTAGGCTTCTCGATCATTATGTTATACCTCCTTCCCAAAGGTGTTCATTTCTTCCCCTGTGCCTTCTGGCTGCCTCACTTTCCTCCCACCCCACTGAGTGGAGGAAGGAAACCTTACCATTACAAAGTGACCAGTAACTTCACTTCTTCTCCAACCCCAGGCTTTTCCCCTTTTCTCATGCCCACTCTTGCCTCTGTTACCTCCTCATTCTTCCTTGCTTAGGACTCATGAAGTCATGAAAAGATTTTCAGCATGAGTTAGACTACGATCTACCAGAAGGAAGACATGCCTTAAACTTACCATGCCTTGGTTAATCCAAATACATTGATGTTCTAGTTACTATGGCTGCGTAACAAATAATCCCACAATGCGATAACCTCAAAAAAACAAAAGTAAACATTTTGTTACACTCCTGCACAGAGTAGAGAGGGCTTTTACCTGCTTTATAGTGTCTGAGACTTTAACTGAAAAGCTCTAAATAGTTAGGGGAAGGGTCGAGGGGTGGTTTCATTGCTAAAGGTCTGGAATCACCTGACAATATCTCATACTTCACACATCTCTTAGTTGAGGCTATCTTTTTGCTGAGACCTCAGCACAACTGTTAGCTGGAACTTCTCCATGGGACTTCTGTATGTTGTCTGTATGTGGACTTCCTCTCTGCATGAAAGCTGGATTTCAAGAGCAGACATCTCAGGGGAGCCATGTGGAAGCAATATGCCATTTTGTGATCTAGCCCCAGGAGCCACTTGAGGTCATGCCACCATAATCCTGTCTCATTTTAAGGGTGGGAAGCACAGATTCTATCTCTGGAATAAGATGATGCCACCATTACACTTTAAGAAGAATATGCAGGATGGGAAACATGGTTATAACCATCTTTGAAAGCTATCTTTTTATTTGAAAAAGTGACTGAGTTACATCTGTTTCTGCCCAAAAAATTCATCCCTTTACCTCCTATCTTCTGACTTTCATCTTTACTGTTTTGTCCACAACCATCTTGTGAGCCACAAACATCCTTTGGTTCAGTCCTACTGAGATATTTGTACTTCCTTCTTGAACACTATGCTGTTCCACACTTTCTTGCTTTGGGACATTCCGTTGACTCTGCTCACAGACTCAAAACAAAATCAACTCAGTTAACATTCCAGAAATGATCTGTCCAACACAGTAGCAACTAGTCATATGTGACTATTTAAATATAAATGAAAGTTAAATACAATTAAAATTTTAGTTCTCCATTTATATTAGCTATATTGCAAGTACTTAATAGCCTCATGTGACTAGCGGCTACCATATTGTGCAACATAGAAAGTTTCCATCATTACAGAAATTTCTGTTGGATGGTGCTGCCTAGAATCCATTTAAAGAAGTGATTTTTAAGCCTATTAGTCAAGGAAATTGTATGAAGGAGGCTATTATATAAAAACACATATTATAAGTGGTGTCCTCTGATTGAGCTGAGAGTGGGGGGACTTAGAGAATTTGCTATGTGTTACCTCTGAGATATCCTTTAGGTAATGTAGAGCTCACAGAAAACAAGAAAGAAAACCAATATAGAGATCCACTCAGCTTGTGTAACTCAGAGCTCAACCATACCTGTAAGCATGTGGATCAGATATAATAAGAAGAAAAATAACTCACATCAAATAAAGACCCTCCTCGTGTTTTACCCAACTTATCTCTGACCCATCTGTTTGTATTCACTCCGAATATAGCACGATAGAAACATTCTAGGTCAAAGTATTCCCCAAAAGGCTGCTTTTGCTAGAAGCCATGTTCCCAGTAGAAAAGCCACGCCCAGCTCCTACTAGGGCAAGCAGCTAAAATAGTCCCTGTTACTTTAAGTGATGAAGTTATAGAGTCAAATTGTGTACTTCTCTGATGAAAGAGGCTGAGTGACAGGGATCAGGGAATCACCAGGGGTTTGGGAAGAAAGAAGTCACCAAACATCAGGGCAAGGTCTGACTCCATTAGTTATAATTGGCTAGAGAAGAGATATAAATGAACACTTCTTAAAATCATAAGCACACTGGAGAGTTATTTTTGACTGAAACTTCCTCACCGTCTCATCCCTTTCCAGCCTCTTTCTTGTTTTTTGCTTCCTTGGCATTTGGCCAAGGAAGGACACCTGCCATGCCTTGCGATGAAAATTTTCAACTTATGGCCACTCTCCTCTGTAGAAGTCCCATGAATTCCAGACTAACATCTTAGAACCTGAGCGCCAGCTTAGTTTCCCCCTATGGTAACTTGGGCTAGCCCAGCTTTCAACCCCACAAATCCTAAGGAGACCAAAAGTCCTTTTAAACTTCACAAAAAGAAGTTAAATTAGGTTTCTGAGAAGTCTGTTACCTCACTCCAAGCTTACCCAGCTAGTAAGGGGACAAGCCAAAACAACACGTTTGATTTTAAAGTTCATGTTGTTCCCACTGTATCATGATCACTTTCATAAAGTTAGAGACACCATTTGACTTGGGTCTACTAATTCTCTTCATGATGTCTTGCATTTGATCAGCCATCTTGGCAACCTTCTTGTTGAAGAAGGAAGTAATTTCTAAAACCAGGCTATTCTTTTCTTTGAAGAATACCTGTGTTGCTTTGTCAGTCTCTTAAAAATTTCCTTTGGGGCGGGGCTCGGTGTCTCAGCCTGTAATCCCAGCACTTTGAGAGGTCAAGGCGAATAGATTGCCTGAGCCTGCAGGTTCAAGACCAGCCTGGGTATCTTGGCAAGAGACCTTGTCTCTACAATAAATCAAAAAAATTAGCTGGGTGTGGTAGCGCGTGCCTGTAGTTCCAGCTACTTTGAAGGCTGAGTCGAAAGGATCACCGGAGCCCAGCATGTGGATTCTGGGGTGGCCATGAGTGTGCCACTGCACTCCAGCCTGGGCAACAGAGTGAGACTCCAACTTAAAAAAAAAAAATCCTTTGGTGTGAGATATTGTCCAAGTTTTGACTTTCAGGAAACTGGTTTAACTTGAGTATGCTGGCAGGGCACCCCCAGCTCAGTGACTATGCAGGGTGTTCATCAGGGCAAGCACAGGGGCATCTCACACTGTCAGAGTATGCTTTTTTCCTTCACTCATGCTCTTTGAGACCAAAGATACCTTGAGCCTTAGGCAAGTTTGTTTGGCAATAGGATGCTCAATCAAGACAAGCTCAATAAGGTCTTCACCTTGGGGTTGGAGAAAACCTTGGAAGTCATCTAATCCAACCTTTTCACTTTATAGAGGAGGAAAGGGATGCTGAATGGCTTGCCCCAGGTCACCACCACATGAGCAGCAGTCAGATCTATAAACCCAGCCTGTGATTCAAAAAAAGAGGGTGTTTTCTACCATTCAGACCACCTCCACACAAAGCATGAAAGGACTCTTCTGAAAACTGAAGTCTTTTCTGACTTTAACTTTTTTGACAGTAACACTCTGTCATACAAAAGAACAGGTGCTTTGTAGTCAGACAGACATGACTGGAATAAAACACAGCTGGAATCTTGAAGATGGCAATGGTGCATGTAACATTTGAAAGCTAGATTTCTTCATCTATAAAAAAGAGGAATGCCCTCCTAATACATTCACTGTAAGGATGAAAATAAGTAACTTAGGCAAAGCATTTTTAATTTAGGAAGTACTCAATAAGTATTTGTGATCTATCCATTCATTTTTATGTGTTTCTGCAACCTGTGCAAGAGATAAAAATACCTCTTCCCTAAAACACGTCTTGGTTTACTTCAAATTTAATTGGCAGCAATAGCACATGCAGATTCAGCCATTTGTTGAAAAAATATATATTTGTTGAGATACTACCAGGTGTCAAGGATTATTCAGGCTACTGAGAATACAGAAAAAACAAAACAGACAAAATTCGTGTTACCATGGAGCTTCCATACTATCGGGAGAAAGGGGAAAATAAAACAAAGAAATAAACCAAGAGCTTGTTAAAAGACAAGAAGACTAAAAAGAAAAATACATCATAGTAAGGGGAGCCATGAGTTTGAACAGAGGTTGCAGTAGAAAGTAGAGTGAGTTGAGCTCTTCTTGTAGGGGATAAGGAATGAGTCATGTGGGTACCTGGGGAAGAGCTGTAGACAGAGGGCCCAGCCGATGCAGGCTTTCAGAGGCAAAGATTGCCTGTAGTTTGAAAATCAGCAGACGCCAAGAGGAGCTGGAGCCACACTAGATCATGCAGCAATCATACTTTAATCCTTGCTAATTCTTTTTTACCAGTTAGCAAGATCTCATGTGGTTTTAATATTTAGTGCCACAGAATATTAAAATTGAAGAAGTTCTTAGAGAGATTTGAGCCTGACATCTATAAAATCGGAGGTTCTTAGAATGGAGAGGCAATCTGTGGCTGGCAGAACCAGGACTAGACCGTTGACTCTCTAAATCTTAGTCCATTCCGTTTTGGTCTTGCCTAGACATGGAAAGACGGACATAAAAAAAAAAATCTGAGCCCAATGACCAGTGTATTTCTGGCACTGAAATATGTTCATGTCTTCTTTTTCTTGTTCTGTTTATGCCTTAAGCTGCCAGTTTTCTTTTCTGGTTTTTAACAGTTGCCTAAACATGCCAATTTCCATGCTAGAGAAGATGTGACCCATGCACTTTGGTGTTCATTGATCACTGGAGATAATGGATGTAAACATCCACTCAGCACATATTTACTGAATGCTTGATATGTACCAGGAGCAGTACACATCACAGCCCTTGAACTCAGGGAGTTAACAGTTATCAGTAGAACGGAGATTATAGCAGGTACTTCATGAAGTTAATGTGAGGACTCGGTGAGATGACACATTATAGAATGGTGCTCAGTAAATAATAGCCTAGTCCTTCTCCTTACTGTCATCACCAGCAGGCTGTACATAGATCAGACAATATATTTATGTAATATTTTCTGAGTCAAAATTCAACCATAGAGTATATCACTAGTGCTGCTAATATTTTTAAGTTGTATTGATAAAAATTAAAATACTAATTGCCAATTTTTGAGTATCTACTTGGTGCCTGTTGCACTAGGTAATTTATATGCACGATTCCCCGCCCCCTAAAACAATCTTGTGAGGAAAGTAGTTATCTCTCTGCTACAGAAGAAGAAATTAAGGTTTCAAAGTTTAAGTAAACGCTTCAAGAATACACAATTTTATCTGTTCCATTTGTGAAATATACACCCACCAACACTGATTTGCTTTAACATGGCTTCAGTCCAAGCACACCCAGAAATAACCTTATATTCATAAAGAGTTCAAACTGACTTTTAGTGCAAAGTAAGAAAAAATGTAGGGAGAAGAAAAGACACTAACAACTCCCCAGAAAGTTGAGACGAGAGTTAGAAAATACAGATGGATCACTCACTGTTAAAGTTTTTTTTTTCCTTTTTATAGGACACCCAATTTGTCAGATATGAAAAGGTAGAGAAGCATTTAGCTGTCTCCCTCCACCCCAACCAAGTCTGAGGAAATTGCTTCTAGAAGTGCAAATTTGACTTAAAAGCCTGTGGGCTGACAAAGCTATTTAGACTGCAGTAGAAAGCTTTGTTGTCTATTGCGTTGGTGTGAAAGTAAAAGTAAGAGGAGATACTTAGGATTCTCATATATGTATTGACTCTTCAATAACTCTGAATAACTATAAAGTCTTTACAAAACTCAAAAAGAAACACTTCATTTTTGTTGCCTTCTTCTGAAAGCTAGGCTCCGAAGTCCTTGGAAGCCTAGGCAGAGGTCGTGTGTGACACTTATACAGGAAGCTTTTGTAAGAAATATGGCAATACTAGTTTATAATCATCAGACCTGAGTTCAACTTTGCTTTTACCAATTAAGTAGTGGAGTGATCTTTTATATAATACACTTGTGGAAGCCTCAGTTTTTTCATCTGTTAAGTGAGGGCTAGAAGGTAGACCTAATAAGATTGTTGTTAGCATTGGAAAGGGAGATGGACAGGGCTTCTCACAGAAACGTAACATGCAATCATTATTATTTTTTTAATTTCTTTTGCTTGGAATGCTTCTACCACCAGATGCCCTTTTAAGAAATTTTCCCAGATGCCATTCATCTCCTACAACCTCCACATGGAAGTGTCCATGAGAGGGGAATTCCTCTGTCTATTGAGTCCAATTGCGTTTTACGCTTCTCTTCTATGATATGAATAGTCTCCAACCTGCATTACGGGTATTGGGTATGTGTTCTTTCTCCTAACAGAATGTGAATCCACCTCAGGATGGCAACCTACTGCACAGAAATTAAAGTTCCTACAGATGCTTAGTAAGTGATTAGTGAATACATCAATGAGTCCACTAACAAATATTGCTCCCAGGGGTTAATCTTTGTTTAATTTAGATAGATAAAGCTTTTGCTTTAACATAGCTTCAGTCGAGGCACACCCATGAATTCCATTAAATCCGTAAAGGTTTCAAGCTGACTTTTAATGCACAGTAAATAAAATAATAATAATAATAATAATAATAATAATGTGAGAAGAAGAAAAGACACTAACAACTCCCCAGAAAATTGAGAATAGAGTAGAAAATACAGATGGATTACTCATTGTTAATTTTCTAACCCTTTCTAATTGCGATTCATGTAGTATGCCAGGTGTGTATTATTTATGCAAATCTCTCTGTCCACCCATAAGGATTAAGTGTAGCAATGTACCTCCTATAATACTTAGGGCAGTGTCTGGAACATTGTCAAGTTTACTATATGACTATAGAAAGAGCACCATAATGACTTAACATGTTTATCTGGGGGCTGAAAAAAATTTTATTAGCAGGAATTTCTAGACTGAGGTGAGGAAGCATGAGGTTCAGGCAACAGGTAGACATTTCCTGGGGAGAAAGATAACAGTCAGAATGTCAAATGCTGAAAACACTGGGGTCAGAAAGTTGTCCCAGTGGGAGTAGTGGTGCCTGCCAGGATTTCAAAAGCCACTTTGGGTGATGAAACACCCTGAATCCTGAGAAACATTTATTGAATGCATAATAGGCTTAGTTCAAGTGGATTTTTTTCCATGAAAAATATTTAAGGAGTAGAATGTTGGACACAGACTGGGAATACAGATCAAAAAAGTAGGTGTAATACTGGAGAAATAGAAGTTAACAGTAAGAAGAAAGGCCAGAATTATTTTTAGGAGTCTGGACTTATACACGTCATGAAACTGGGTGTTTGAGTCAAATTCACCTAGACGCCAGAAATGAAAGATGATCCCAAATGACATCTGAACTGCACATGTATAGAACTCGTTATACTGTGCAAAACACTTATTTAGCAAGCACTTCTGGGCCCTCACTCTGAACCAGGTCTTTAGCTAAGTGCTGACAATTCAAAGATGAGACGCCGTCCCTGCCTGGACTGTGAAGATACTTCACAGACAGATTGGGCAGATGGTGTCATTGCATATTGATGCACATTCGCTTGAATGTGAAATAACCATTTGCATTTGTAAGCACAGCAGGACATGGAAAGTAGATTAAGAATCTAGGAGAAGAGAAACAGAGGAGGAGAAAGGTAATATCATCAGTTGCTTCACAAAAAAGCCTGGGTACCAGGAGCTCTACTTTGAAGATAAGAAGTGAAGGCCCAGAGGATGGAAACGACTTGCCTAAGGCCACACACCTGGGTGGAGAGAACTCACAGACTGGAATTATAGCAGCATTATCATTAAGTCTCTCCTTTGCAAATCTGAAGGATGAAGGAAGTGCCTTTTACAGAACAATACTATATGTCTAAGAAAGTCCATTCATTATTGACATTTTGAAAGGTACAGGCACATACGTATGTTCATAAATACAGAAATGTAATCTTATTATAATGCTGTTGTTAAAGCAGCTTTGTTTTCTTTTTTTCTTTGATTTCCTCTTTTCATACCTTCCAACTCACATGACCTCTTCTGTATCTTTCTTGAGTTTTTATACAATAATTAACTGAATCATTCATTCACCCCTTTTTCATATATTTACTTGACACCATTTATGTGCCAAGTTCTTATATTAGATGCTGCAGATAAAGCAATTAATTTAAGAAAATCACAAATTTTCTCACCCCAGACAACTTATATTCTAATGGGAGGAGGCTAATAATAAATACAAAAGTAGATAAACTATATAGTATGTCAGAAAATAAGTAGTGTGGGAAAAAATAAAGCAGGAGAGTAGGGTAATGAATGTAGGGTAAGGACAGGCAGGAGTGGAGACATTTGGTGTGTGATTTTAAACAGGGTGGTCTGAGAATAGATATACATATATGGATATAGAACTTTTGACACTGTTTTGCAAAAAATGGGATAATCACATACTTGCTTGTTCTACTTTTTTCAATCAATAATACCCTGTGGAAATTCCTCAAGTCAATTATTTTGGTTCTAATTTGTTCCTTTGAGTTGCCATATGATATTATAAAGTTTGAGTGCAATAAACATGATTCAACAATTCACTAGTGAATTGATGAATCTGTACATTATGTCCTTTAATCCTTACCAAAGTCTGGGGTGGTAGATGAAAAACCAATGGACTTGTAGACAGGCTTTACATTCCTATAAAACAAATGAGTACTTTCAAAATTTTTATTTTCAATTGACAAATAATACTGTACATATTTATGGGGTATATTGTATGTTGTGATATATGTATATATCATGGAATGATTATATCAATATGGTTTAACATCCATCTCTTTACATAATTATAATTTGTTTTATAGCATGAATCTTTAAAATCTGCTCTTTTAGGAGACATGACAACTAAATGCAAGGTGTGATTGATAATTAACAGGATAATGGATTTAAAAATAAAAAAACTATAAAAATATCATTGGGACAGCTGGGGAAATTTGAATATGTCAATATAGTAGAAAATATACTTTATCAATGTTAAACTTCTCAAGTATGAGAATTGTGTCATGGTTATGTACAAAAATGTCCTTTTTCTTAGAAAATATATGTTGAAGTATTTAGGGTAAGCTGTCTCAATGACTGCAAATTACCTTCGAATGATTCAGAAAAACTATGTACTTCATATGTATGCTATATATGTGCAGATCTATCTATCTATAGAGAGAAGAGAGAGAAAACAAATATAGCAAACTGTTAATAGGTGAAACCAGGCAAAGGGTATATGAGTGCTGATGGTACTTACTATTTTTCAACTTTTCTGTAGATCTGAGCATTTTCAAAAATTAAAAGGTGGAGAGAAAAAATAAAATCTACTCTTTCGGCAATTTTGAAATGTATATTACATTATTATTAACTATAGTCACCATGCCGTGCACAGATTTTAAAAAATGTATTTCTCTTGTCCAACTGGAATTTTATACCTTTAACTAACCTCTTCCCAGTTCCCCCTCTTTCTGCCAGCCTGTGGTAACTATTATTCTCCCTCTACTTCTATGAGTTTGACTTTTCTAGATTTCGCACCTAGCTGAGAACATGCAGCATTTGTCTTTCTGTGCCTGACTTATTTCACTCAGCATGATATTCTCCAGATTCACCCATGTTGTTGCAAATATCAGCACTTCTTTCTTTTTTAAGGCTGAATATGTGTATATCACCACCATACACACATACACACACACACACACACACACACACACACACACACACACATTTTCATCTATTCACCCATCGATGAACACTTAAGTTGATCCCATATTTTGGCTATTGTGAATAATGCTACAATGAACATGGGAGTGCAGCTCTCTCTTCAACATACTGATTTTATTTTATTTGGATAAATACCCAGTAGTGGGATTTCTGGATCACGTGGTAAATCTATTTTTACCTCATTGAGGAACCTCCATACTGTTTTCCACAGTGATTGCACTGATTTACATTCCCAACAACAGCGTACATGGGTTTCCCTTTCTCCATATCCTCACCAACATCTGTTGTTTTTTTGTCTTTTTGATGGTAGCCATTCTAACAAGTGTCAGGTAGTATCCTTGTGTAGTTCTAACTCACATTTCTCTGCTGATGATTAATGTTGAGCATTTGTTTTTGTTTTTGTTTTTCTTTTACCTGTCGGACATTTGTATGTCTACTTTGGCAAATGAGTGCTTTTAACATAACCATGCTCTAGACGGGGACCCCATACTGGAGGAAGGAGTCTCTCTGTTTTTAGCTTAATATGTCTTCAATGTGTTCTCGGGATGTTTTAGTCTCATAAACTTGAGGCTTATTTTGTTTCTTTTTATTGGGTGGACTAGAAGTTGTAAGGATCTAGAATCAAGTAAAACAAATAGAGAGCCGGGCTTGGTGGCTCAGCCTGTAATCCCGCGCCTTTGCGGGGCTGATGTGAGTGAATTGCCAGAGCCTGCGGGTTTGAGACCTGCCTGGGCAACTTGGTGAGACCTCATCTCAACAATAAATAAAAAATTAGCCGGGCATGGTAGCGCGTGCCTGTAGTTCCGGCTACTCGGAAGGCTGAGGCGGAAGGATTGCAGTCCAGCAGGTCGAGGCCGCGGTGGCCGGGAGCGGCCACTGCACTCCAGTCTGGGTGACGGAGTGAGACTCCAACTCAACAACAACAACAACAACAACAAAAACCCAAATAGAGACATCAGAAAAGATCTCAGAAGTTAGCTGGCTCAGTTCCCTCTGTTTCCAAATGGACGACCTAGGCACCTACAGATAAGAAAGCCATCTCCAAGATCACACAGGCTGTTTGTAACAAAATCCAAAGAATATACTTGCCTCTTCAGTTCTAGTACCCTGTTTCTTCACCCTGGATACTCAAGTGTGGTCCACAGACTATTCATACCGATATCAGCTGGGAGTTTGTTAGAGACTCAGAATCTCAGCCTTTTTCTTTCCCCAGACCTATCGATTAGATTCCTCATTTTGGCAACATTCTCTCCTGATTTGTATAGACACTACAATATGTGATCTTTTCCCAGAAGAAAGGGAAAACAGAGGATGTTGGCTTACCTAGGGGATGGACAAGGAATGTGTGTGTGTGTGTGTGTGTGTGTGTGTGTGTGTGTGTGTGTGTTTCTCTATGAGTGTATATATCTCTGTATGTCTGTGTGTCTGTGTATATCTGTAGATACGTGCCTATGTGTGTCTGTGTATTTCTGAATTCCTGTGTATATGTCTCTGTGTATATGTCTATGTGTGTGTCTCTGTGAATGTCTGTGGATATTTGAGTGTCTGTGTGTGTCTGTGTGTTTCTGAATTTCTTTGTGTGTATATATGTGTGTGTGTCTGTGTGTATATTCAAATGTTTGTGTATGTGTGGATGTCTACATGTGTATGTCTCTGTGTATGTATGTGTATATCTGTGTGTCTGTGTGCATGAACAAGTGGGAAGCATAGATGGAATCTGGTATTGTCTAGAAAAATGGTCAGATTAAATAATAATAATAACTAGCTTTATCTCTTGCTCTTCTTTCAAGCAAAATCTCTAAATAATACCAAGAGGCATAGGTGTCCCAGAGGAATCTGTGGGATGAGACATTAGATTCAGGTATGAAATTAGGCACACTTATGTTGCTTTTAACCAAATCACAGACCCATGAAAAAAGGAATAAAAAAAAGAACAATTTGCAATTCTTGTTAATACAACTGTGCTTTTCCCCTTTGCTCGTGGAGTATGAGCATGCACAAAGAATTGTAAGAAAATGTGGAGTGGGAGGTAGAAGATCTGTATTTCAGAATAAATGTAACCCATCTACTGAAGATAATAATTTCCCACTTCCCTCAGAATGGAAAGAAAAGACACTTCATCTTTGGAAGGCAAAAGTAAACACATTTTTCTTCTCTTCCAAATAGCCTGTCATTTACCTTCTAGTATAAAACATTCCTAAGGAGATTTTCTATGCCAGAATTAAAAACCTATGTTCTCTCCACCTGGAAAAAACCTATATTTTTTCATGATGTTTGTCCTATAGCAAAGTATGACTGTGAATAGCCTCTCCATTAAATTTTCCATCGTGAATTTTATGTAGCAGAAAGTATTCATATCTAGTCAAATTCAGTCTTAGGAAAGTTATTTTTAGCAACTGTGTGCTAAATTATAACACTCGTATTTTTGAAATGTTCTTTTTTGTTTCCCATATAAATGGTAGGCTGAAAACCTATAAGTAAGGAAAAAAATAGAAAATAAGCAACAACATATTTGCTAAAATATTTTATTTGGATTTACTGTTTCATCTACTTTGTGCTATGTTAGGTTTAACTGAAACCATTTTTTTAAGGGAGAGCTTCTTATTCTTATTTTGAAGATGAAGATTGAAAGCTGAAGGAAGTCAGTTAGCTCAACATACCACCAAGTCAGAACTAGAAACAGAAGTGTGTGTGTATAAGACTCAGGTTCTCGCTACACACCATGCGGTTTATGTCCAAGCTGTATCCAGCACACCTGACTTCACATAGCTACTCTGGAGCACAATCAAGGAAATGAAATCCCTTTGGGAGAGAGCAGATGACAAGGCAGGCAAGGGGACATGGGTGTTTTTCTGGATAGGTCCCTTGTGGTTCTGGGAAACCATGACCACAAGTTGGAGGGCCTGCCCAGCATTGTGTAACTTCAGTTCAGAGCAAGTATTCTCTCCTTTCCCTAAGGAAGGACTCCAGCAGGCCTCTCATGAGAAACCACTTTTCTGGACCTTGTTTCTTGAGCTCGAGTTGTGTAAGAAATGAACTTGGAGATTCCGGCTGGCTTGAAGGAGAGATGGCCAGTGAGTTTTGAGCAAAGCAACCCCATTTCTTCTCTGTAGTGTCAGTTTAAACTAGACAAAATGCTCGTTTTGTCAGAGATGACTCCCTGGTCAGGGCTGGCTGTTTGGAAAAGCCCTCTCAGACAGCAGCTGTAAATCACTAGGCAACCTCTCTCTGCAAGTCCCACGGCAGCCAAGGTGCAAAGAGTGATTTATCGGGTGGCTTCCAACACAGCTTAATTTTTGGAGGCAGCAAAAGATGCCAAAAGGCTATAAAAGCTGGGCCAGGATCCCCCAAAAGAAGGAAGCAGGAGACACTTCTTTGAAAAGGGGCCCAACCAGCTGCTGGAACATCTGCAGCAGCATGTTACTCCTCCAGGGAGCTGGGAGCTGGCATCAGGCAGCCTTCCTTCTCTTCCTTATGTTTCTGTATTCAGTAATGGAAATCCTAGAGCCATCCAATCAGGACACAAGAATGGTCCCTCCTGTTCCCCTCCTCAAAGACCCCCAATTGCTGGGATGGGCCAGCCTAATTGCTACTCTTTTAATAACTTCGTTCACTCCTTGAAGTCTCTGTAAACATCTTGGAGTAGAGTAGAGTAGTTATGGCAAGGAAGGGTAACATATGACTCACAGGATAGCCCCTGGCTTCTGAGGAATCAGAGAAGAATGAGTAGATAGACACCACCCTCCCCTCAGTCTTCCTCCAAATTCCTGTAATGTAGGTTCACAAACATCCACTTAATTTCCCCCACTGCCTCCACCTAGGAGACTGTTGCCTGGCCCCCTTCTAGCTACCCAGATGCACTCCTGGGATGCTAACGCCCTCCCACACCTGGTCTGACTGAGAGCTACAAGTGCAGCCCAAGATCTCACCTTTTTCTTCACATCATGATCCTGGAAAGGATCTGTAGAAGTTATTTTGTTGTATTTTTGTAAGAAGTCCAAGAGCACTCAGAAAGGTAAAAAGACTTTCCCAGGACAATTCAGTAAAGTATTGTCAGATTCAAGGCCCCAGGACTGACCTCCTCTTTGCCCAGTCAGGACTGTCCCTGCTGCATCCACCTGCTGTCCCAGAGTTCCAGACTTCTCCATAACCACCATCAAGTTCAGGATCTGGGACTTTCAGAGCCAGACTTTCTATGTAAAGTGTTTATCGAGGAAAGTGTTTATGTCTTCCTTAGCATCTCTATAGGGAGTAAACAAGTGAAAAGAATTATTTGAAAAAAACAGTCAAGTAAGGAATTGGGACATATACATAACTTCATCTGGCTCATCTGTTTCTTTAAACCATTATTTTTGTACAATCACCACTTTGTTTTATAGTGGTTTAGGAATTCAGATACCTGTGGTTTGTCAGAAGCTTGGATACTTAATGCAAGGGTGGGTGAGAGGGTCTGAGAGGCTTTTGCAGCTTGATGACAGAAACAAGACATTTTTTATGTCTTCTCCAATTGAAGAAAGAACTGTTTAAATACCCCTTCTCCATGAGGGGATTGGGTTGGGGTTAAGAGGGCCATCTCAGTAGCAACGGTACCAGTATCAGGGCATGGAGACTCTGCTAGCAGTATGAGAGGTGCCAAGAAACAAGGGAGAGAGATGTTGCTAACTCCAAGACCAGGTACAGCAGGCCCTGAATAACATTTGATGTCAGGTTGTTTTATTATACGTTGATGAGAAAAAAGAAATTGCTACCAGGTCATGGCCACTGTCTATGCTCGTTTTCCTCATCTGCCTGAGTTTTCTCCAGTACTCTGGTTACCTCTTGCATCCCAAAGATGTACACATTAGGTTAACTGGAGTGTCTAAATGGTTCCAGTGGGAGTGAGTGTGGGCATGAGCATATACCACAAGGGGTGGGGATTTATGCTCCACTGGGTCCCACCCTGAGCTTCCAGGAGAAACTCTGGTCACCCCAGACCCTGAACTGGAATAAACCAGTAAATAATTTTCTCGCTTGTTTTTATTCAGCTTTCTTAAATGTATATATAGCTCACATTTACTTTGATGTTTAATACTAAAAGTACTTTGGTCTTTATTTAGAAGTTTGGTGATATTTTTGTGGCCAGAAATATGTCATAAGAACTTAACTCTTTTTTATATCTATTAGCTTATGGGAAAATTAGTTTGTTAGAGGTTGTTCCAATTGAAGTCACAGATTTCAAGAAGCTGTGGGTGGTGGTGAATGAACCAAGTTCAAGGTGATCAGTAGCAGTTTGAGAGCAGGATCCCAGAATCAGGTGCAACTGGGTTTGGAAAGAAAGCACATCAGAAACCAGGAAAGGAATTTTTTTTTTCTGTAGTTTCTGGGTATCATTAGGTGTCTGCAGGTGTCTTCACAGGCTGACAGGTAAGTTGGTCTTTGGTGAGTAGAGTCTGAAATGACCAGTGTCTGTGGGAATCAACTTAAGAAGGTAACTTCTCAGTGAAGCAATGTGTTATAAGGCAAGAAATTTAGTACAAATATGGCACGATTGATACTGTTTTATTGTAGAGAATATTTTCTGAGAATGTCTAAACTCTGAGACATTTGGGCTGAAGACATTCTGAGACATTAGCCACAAAAGGTAGAAGTATAGGTTCTCAGGAAAGGTAATAAAGGATTAGAAAGCCTAAACGGAGGATAGTGTGTGAGGAGGCTGAGTTGGCCATGACAGTTAACCCAGCAGGGCTGCAGGGGAAACCCAGTGCCTAACGTATAGAATACGTGGTTTAAGTAAATGTCAGTGATATGTAATGGGGAGGGAAAGATGGTGAAGCTGCCCATCTGTGGACTCGCACACACTGAAGGGACCAGTGGAGCCTGAAGGGATATAAATGTCCCAATGTTGAGATAATAATCAAGGCTTCAGACTTTGCAGGCAAACAGGCCTGGGTTTGAATTCTGCCTATATCACATTCTGGACTTGTGACCTCAGGCAAGTTATCTAAACTCTCTAAGTCATAAGTTTCTCATCTAGAAAATGAAGATCATTATTTCTATCTCAAATGGATTGGTGGTTTAAAGATTGTTCATGGTAGTGTTGTTGTGGAGTGATAGAAGAAAGAGGAAGTGAAGGAAGTAGAGGAGAAGGAAGGAGGAGGAGGAGGAAAGATGATGTAACCTGGCAGGTAGTGGGTGGATTGGAGGCTACATGGCAACAAGGTTCAACGTAGGTATGGAAATTGTACAGTGAATGTCAGCAGGAACCCACCCTCAGGGCAGGGTTTCTGAGATACTTTCTATTCTTGCTCAGGAGTAGAAACTCCATGCACTAAAGAGTGATTTCAACTGCAAGGGTCTGCAGTAAGGTTGGAATTACCAATGTTTATCATGTAGATACTTTACAAAAAATAAAATAAAGTCTGCTGAGGTGTAACTAGCCTTCATTTAATATTGAAGGCATTTATGTATCTATGTCATGTTATAGTAACACATTGAAAAAAATACAAGTTTTACTGCAAACGTTGAATACCAATAAGTTTAGGGCAAAGGTTGACACCTTTACTATATAGAACTCATCTTTTTAAGTAGTTTCTGTATTTCAACCCTTCGACAGTTATCAAAGAGGGGTAATGGAAAAATATATGCTACTTGGAAGGAAAATTAGGACTGTGAATGCAGTAGTTATGATTCTCTAACAGGAAATCTTTTGTCTTGATTAATTATGCAGAAATGATATGAAGTTATTGGTGCATTTCTTTCATGTTCTCAAAATTTTATAGAGGGTACAGGGAGTTACTCTACCAAAATGAAATACACTTTTGCTTTCAATGGGTACCTGGGAGAGTTCCTGGTGCATGATGGAGTGACAGTACAGCACAAAGGAAAAAGACTTAGAGTTCAGACCTGAGTTTCCCCCTGAGTTTTATACCCACCTACCAACTTACTGACTGCAGTGCTTGGAGTCAGTTGCTTATCCTCTCTGAACATGGTTTTCATCATATTTAAAGTAATAAAATAAAACTTCATTAGTATTTGTAAGATGTGAGCTATTTTGCTTCTAATGCCTGCCATCAAGACTGTCAAACAATAAATATTTAATAAGTGGTTAATTACTCCATATAAATTTATTTGAGTAAACCAGATATACAAGGGAGGACTCCTGCAAACATGGAATTTATTTATAAAAAATTGTGTTTACATATTTAGACTTTAGTAACCTTCCAAGTACTCTTACATGTTTAGACTTTTACATGTTTAGTACTCTGGCATGTTTAGACTTTAGTATTCTTACATGTTTACAAGTACTCTTACATGTTTAGACTCTTACATGTTTAGGCTTTAGTAACCTTCCAAGTACTCTCTGTTTGATACAATATACCTATCAAGATGCTTTTTTTCATTACTCAAAACAGTTTTTGAACTCATCAATTTTGATGCTTTTTAGTTTTTTGCTGGTTTTTTTTTTATTTGTTTGTTTTTTTGTTTTACCTCATCCACATCAGCAAAACATTGCCCTTTCTAGGACATTTTTCACTGGAGAAACAAACAAACAAACAAAAAATCATTCGGGACAAGATCTGGTGAATAGGGAGGGTGGGGCATGAGGGTCATGCCATTTTTGGTCGAAGATTGCTGAACACTCAGTGCAGTGTGGGCAGGTGCGTTATCATGCTGGAAGAACGAGTCACCTGTTTGCCCAAAAAACTTGGGATGTTTTTTCAGCAAAGTGTGATGCAACCTTCTCAAAACTTCCAGATAAAAACTTTGGTTGACTATTTGAGCCGGAGGAACAAATTCTAAGTGTACTATGAGGAGCTCACCCTCCCAAAAGATAATTCTGTTTTCTGAGGGGGTCCTCCACATATTTTCTAGAGACTATATGTTAACCCCTTTACATTCCAAGAAGGGTTTTTGTGAGAATGTGAATTCAATTTTAACCAGTTGCTTAGTGTTATTACATATATTTGACATATTAAGTAACATAACATTTTGTTTAAGGTACAAAGTCATCTTAGAAAATAATAAATACTTATTGAGGGGTTTTCTATAAATGTCAGTATTCTCAGATTTTATATACTTTTATGTTTTTGGATTCCATAAATTTTAGCTGCAACAGTACATTTTTATATTCATACAAAACTGTCTCATTCAATAGGAAGAGAAGAATCACAATCTATTAGTGGAAAATTGGACCAGGAGTTGCAAGTATTGGCTTCTAGCACCAACAATTCTGTATTTCATGATCCATGTCTAAGAAGGAAAGAAAGAAAGAAAGAAAGAAAGAAAGAAAGAAAGAAAGATTAAACAGAAATCTTTATAAAAGTTGATTCTATTCTTCCTATATTCTGTATTGTTTGAGTTATTTTTCTCTCTGAAACACTTTACTGGCCACTCTGAGGAGTTCAGAGCCAGTGTTTCAAAGGAGACCAAATGATAGCCAGAGTTTTCCTTGTGAAGCAGTTATGGGGAATGCAATTGTAGAAATGTGATGTGGGTCTTTGAGGAGAAGGAGGAGGTACATGATCAGTTTGCTTGTTTTGTTACCTAAAAGGATTTACCAGATTGTTGCACATTAAATAGTGGAGTCCTTTCTATTGAATCTTCAGTCTAGAAGACCTCTCCCACACAAAACCACCACAGACTTTGTTTTTAAATCAGGATCTTCTTTAGCTGAAAATAAATCAAAGCACTGTAACATTACATTGGTGTCAAGATTTGAACAAAGAGCTAGGAGGCAAGTAAAAATAAAAGCAAAATGAAAGAAAGATAAGAGAAAGATAAGGAAGACAGAAATTCATATAGAAAGAACAAGTGACAGAGAGAGACAGAAGAACAGAAAAAAAAAAAAAACAGCCAGAAAAAAATGAAAAGGGGAAGGAGATCCAGAGTACAAACTGAAAGGAGACCTTGACTATTTTCAAATTAAGGCTGTCTTTTTTCCCATAATAACAGTTACTTCATATCCTCTCAAAGTTGGCATGTTTCTCTTGGGAAGATAAATCCTTTCTGGCAAGCTCACCACATTCGAGCTGAAGCAGGAAGCCCTAGTCATCATCGCATTATGCAATCCTGCGTCCGGCCAATAATTGCCTATCTGACATGCTAGCCTTCCACATTCCTGAGATTCATCTAGAACAACTAGATTAGATTAGTGTACATTTTCAGCTAGCCACCATCGCTCTTAGCTGGTGTGTCTCCTTTTGTCAGCCAAGGCCCTCCTGTTTGGCTTGTCCTGTCAAATTTGTCCCTCCATATGGCAGCACGTTCTACCTGTGGAAAAAAGGAAGGACAGATCTTTAGAGAGGACAGGCTTTATCTCAAGCCCCTAGTACCAAAAAGTATTGCATGATGAATCTCTGTGGTCATGAAGCAACCAAGAATAATAAGAAAAATCCAGGTGACCAAATCAGGATTCCAGCTTAAGAAGACACAAATGACATCATGTAGTACAAACAAGAGAGAAAGTTAAAAAAAAATGAGAATTGAGCCATATCTGCCATCTATAAGCCGTGTTCTTAGAGATTTTTCTTTACTTTTTAAAGCTTTAGCCTTCTCATCTGTAAATCAGGCACAATAACAGCTACGTCATCAAGTTATTGAAATGATTAAAAGAGATAATATGAGCCAGGCTCGGTGGCTCAGCCTGTAATCCCCCGCCTTTGGGAAGCTGAAGTGAGTGGATTGCCTGAGCCCGCGGGTTCGAGACCCGCCTGGGCAGCGAGACCTCATCTCTACAATAAATCAAAAAATCAGCTGGGCGTGGTAGCACGCGCCTGTAATTCCGGCTACTCGGAAGGCTGAGGCGGAAGGATCGCCGGAGCCCAGCAGGCCGAGGCTGCGGTGGCCGGGAGCGGCCACTGCACTCCAGTCTGGGCAACAGAGTGAGACTCCAACTCAAAAAAAAAAAAAAGGAGATAATATGCATAAAGATGCTTGGGCCATAGTCACCTGTCAATAAATGCTATTCATGTATCCTGGATATCTGTCAAGTATTGCCTCAATGTCAATTTCCCTTCTTGTGTTCCCAAGGCATCTATCATAGCATTAGGTACAATGTGCTGTGATTGTGTGTGCAAGCTTTTCTAAGATAGCAACAACGCTGTATGCCTTCCTCCCAGAGCCTACCAAAAATGTCTGGTACCCAGGCAATCAGTGCATTTGCATCACATATAGAAGAAAGGAAAGAAAAAGGGAGGGAGCCGGGCTCGGTGGCTCAGCCTGTAATCTCACGCCTTTGGGAGGCTAAGGTGAGTGGTTTGCCTTAGCCAGAAGGCTCAAGACCCGCCTGGGCAGCAAGACCTCATCTCTACAGTAGACCAAAAAATCAGCCAGGCGTGGTAGCGCATGCCTGTAATTCCGGCTACTCGGAAGGCTGAGGCGGAAGGGCGACAGAGTGAGACTCCTACTCCAAAAAAAAAAAAAAAAGAAAAAGGGAAGGAGACAGAAGAAAACAAGGAGAAAGGAAGGAAGGAAAGAAGGGAGGGAGAGAGGGAGGAAGAGGCAGAGGCAGGCCCATGATTTAATAGCCAGCCAAGCTTGGGGTGGAGTAAATGTCTTGAGTTTTAACACTTGATTTTTTTCCCATTCTTTATGACCCACTACTAGAGGCAGCTGAGTTTCCTCACCAAACCACATCTGCCATTCTATTTCTGTCTCCACGCTTTTATTCATGTGGCCCCATGCTTGAGATATTCTTCATCCTCAAAACTAACTTTTCAAAGTTTCCCCATCTTTCAATAATTGACACTGTAGCCTCCTTTGGGAGCCTTTCTTGACTATTCTAGGCTAATATCAGTGAGTCTACTCTTTTATCGATTTCATGGCCAAATCATCTCTGCCCAGGGTGTTAATCCATGCGTCTCACAAGTAGAGTTCCAAGATGAATGCGCTTGGTATGACCTATATTCTTTAGTCTTATTTTTTGTTTTTTTGGTGACCGTGGTCCTTGTTTACCAGTAGTTTATAAGACTGACCTTCAGATAACGCAGATAACTGTCAAGTACTCCAGGAGATAAATTTTTCTGTCAATATAATCAACTGTTAATGCCTCCACCAAGATAGACAGTGTTGCAAGATGCACCTCTGATAAAGATGGAATATTTTCAGGACTAGCTGAACTTTAGGTTTGGTTGTCCAGCACAGTCCTTGTCTCAGCCCCAGCATTAGGAAATAGCATTTCTTCCACAGCCCTATGTATCAGTATGGTAGAACTACTGTAATAAATTACCACAAATTGGACAGCTTGAAACAAATAATCTTTTATCTTACAGTTCTAGAGGCTAGAAGTCAAAAATAATAATATCCATGGGCCATGCTTCCTCTGTAACCTGTAAAGGACTCCTTCTATAACCTGTAAAGGACTCCTTCCTTGCCTCTTCTTAGGTTCTGGCGGTTTGCTGGAAGTATCTGGCATTCCTTGGCTGGTAGCTACATCATTTTCATCCTCTGTGTTCAACTGACATTGCTTCTGTGTGTTTCTGTATTCACATGGAGGTTTTCTTATGAGAACACTAGTCATATTGCATGAGGATGAGGTCTTACTACAGTGTGATCTTATGTGAATCAATTATACCCGCACCAACCCTATTTCCAAATAAAATCACATTATCAGGTACTGGGAGATAGGGCTTCAATAAATCTTTCCAGGTTCTTGCTATTGTGAACAATGCTGCGATAAACATACATGTGCAGGTATCTTTTTCGTAGAGTGATTTGAGTTCTTCAGGGTATATTCCCAGGAGGGGGATTGTGGGGTCATATGGGAGGTCGATATGTAGAGCTTTTAGGAATTGTCATACTGTTTTCCACAGAGATTGCACTAGTTTGCACTCCCACCAACAGTGTAGAAGTGTTCCCTTTTCGCCACACCCTCTCCAGCAACTGTTATTTTTGAGTTATTGATAATTGCCATTCTGACTGGAGTTAGGTGGTATCTCAGTGTGGTTTTGATTTGCATCTCCTTGATGATTAGTGAGGTCGAACATTTCTTCATGTGTCTGTTGGCTGCTCAGATGTCTTCCTTTGAGAAGTGTCTGTTCATATCTTTTGCCCACTTTATACTGGGGTTGTTTGTTTTTTTCTTTTCAGCATGTTTGAGTTCCTTATAGATCCAAGATGTTAAGCCTTTGTCAGACCTGAAGTTGTCAAATACTTTTTCCCAGTCTGTGGGCTGTCTCCCTGCTCTCTTGATGGCTGTCCATCAAAAGAGGACTGGATTTTGAAAATGTGGTACATATACATGATGGAATACTATGCAGTCATAAAAAAGAACAAAATCATGAATTTTGCAGCAACTTGGATGGAACTAGAGTCTATAATACTGAGTGACCTCTCACAGAAACAAAGATCTGAGTATCACATGTTCTCACTCATATAGTGGACCTTGAACATCCATCATAATACTATAAGAAAAGGACTGACAGTGGTGGGAAACTATGGGGGGGAGGGGAAGGGATTAACGGTAGTAATATCTGTCTGGGGACGAGGAAACACCCCTTATCAACAAGGGTGCCTGAACAAAGCATATTTGTATACCTAACCCTTAACTGTACCCCACAATATCAAAATAAAAAATATTAATTAAAAAATAATAATAAAATAAATAAAAAAATCTTTCTGAGGAGGACACAATTCAACCCATAAAACACTGCATTGTACAGCAAAGCTTAAGTCCAGGAGTGAGGGAGATGCACATTAGAATGAAAAGAAAGGAGTAGGGAACTTAGTGAACTCAGAGAGACCAAGAAATTACTGTGACTAATTTTTAGTGCTCATTTGTATTGACCTCTAGCTGAGCAGTAAAGCCTGATGCAAAGGCATGGAATGAGGGCGTGTGTGAAGTGTCTTGTAATAAGCAAGAGCCTGTTGAAGGCCTCTTTGAGCTACTCTGATCAGTGACCCGGCAGTATAAAGATTGTATGACCAATGCCTGGGAGCCTTGCAGAATAGGGCAAGGGGAGAATGGTGGAAGAAGAGATGACTGTTAACTCTCTTTAGCCCTGAGGGAGAAGGGAAATTTAAAAAAATTGTCTCATAGGTGCATCAAATTTGGAAAATTAAATGAACTCAGCCTCACTTTAAAAAATAATTTATTAATTAGCCTGCCTTTAGATTCTCACCTTACTAAGTCCTGCAATTTGCAAAATAAATATTGGCCCAACTCAATCTATCAAAGGGATAATGAGTACTAAAGAGAACCTTGGCTCTGAAAGTGGCTTATTAATCATGAAGATTATGACTGACTCACACCCTTTGCATCTTCAAAGGGCTTCCCCTGACAGGCCAGCAGAGGACTCAATCCCAGGTTTTCTCAAGTGGAGTTTGGCAGTGAAGGTGGGGCCTGGGACTCTGGTGAGGCCACCAAGGGAGAGGGTCTTAAGGAACGTGGGTGGATGGGGCATGCAGTCCACAGTTTCAGTTGCTGCATTTGGTGTTTATTAGGCACAGCTTGATGAAGAGGGCCCTTGGCATGTTCTCCTCACACCAAGACTCACTTGGAGAACTTTAAAATGTGTGTCTTTAACTGCCTTGCCTGAAGCCAGGGTTTAGCAACACTTTGATCACACATCTGTGTGCAAAACACTCAGAGACACCAAGTGTATTCCAAAGTTTATTCCATGAAATAACTAGGAATTTATCACTTGTCAATAACTAGGTAATTGACAACGAGTTCTTGAGGGCCATGAGAACTGCAGCTAGCAGATGAAAACCTTAAACAGAATTATTTTTCCTTATTCTAATAAAAACTACTGGGGTAGGAGATGGGGAGGTGTGAGATCCCTGGGGGTACAAAAGAGGATTATCCTTAAAAAAAAAAAAAGTATAACTGGGAAAGCAACTAAAATTCACAACTATGGATACGAGAACAAAAGAAGCTTTTTTTTCATTATAAAGGGCATAGTTTGATAACAAAACAATGAGCACATGGATATCTCACTGTCTTAGCAGATATTTTTCAGATGCAATCCTGAAACCTGAAGGGTTGGCATTATTACTTTCTTTTTTTTTTGTTTTCTCGGGTTATTTTATTTTATTTTTTTTTGAGTTGGAGTCTCACTCTGTCACCCAGACTGGAGTGCAGTGGCTGCTTCCGGCCACCGCAGCCTCGCCTGCTGGGCTCTGGCCATCCTTCCACCTCAGCCTTCCAAGTAGCTGGAATTACAGGCATGCGCTACCACGCCCGGCTGACTTTTTGATTTATTGTAGAGATGAGGTCTTGCCAAGTTGCCCAGGTGAGTCTCGAGCCCGCGGAGCTCAGGCAATCCACTCACCTCAGCCTCCCAAAGGCGCGGGATTACAGGCTGAGCCACCGAGCCCGACTGGCATTATTACTTTCAATCATCACTTGTTTTAAACATGAGGATCCTGGGCTTACACTGGTGACATAACTGTCTCAAAGTCACACTCAGGATAATTGCTAGGATTGCCAGGATTTGAACTCGCCTCTATGTCACTCCTAAACCCTGTGGTCTTCTGGAAGAGGAAGGACTTTAGGTTCTACTTGATATGAATTTGAATAGGTTTCCCCAGATAATAGGTTGTCAGTATATATTCACTGAAAATTGAATGACTCATCTTGGGGCCAGGTAGCAGTGTTGAACCATTTCCAGCATGGTGGCAGAAGGGATGCATGCCCACCTGCTTGCTGGAGCAATTTTATGCCCCAGAGCACCTGGCAGAGCTGCTCTTGACACCTTGAAAAAGGTTTTCCAGGTGCAGAACACTGCCCTGCTATAAATCAGAAACTGGGTAACCCTTTTCATTACAATTGCTAAATTTGAAGCCCAACTGTATAATCATCTTCCTTAATACACAGGCTTTGCACTCCTAAAGCATTTTTCATCTTCAAAGTGTTTTATGAATATTAACTAATTAATCTGGGCTATTTATCATGCCAAGACCCAGAGGGCTTAAACTGCTCAGATCTAGGATGGTCTTTATTGATGGTAATTATAAGCAACACGTTGAGTATCCTTCCACTTGATGCACATTGCTGCAGTGTGTCACCACAATGCCATCATCCCCATGACAGACACTGCCCAGAGCCTAGTCTTATGGGCTGTGCCTGTACTTGGGGCTACAAAGAAGAGAAAGCCAAACAAAGGCCATTGTACAAGCAAGTGATGCTCGGATAGTTAGCAACAACAGAGCACTATGCAATACAAAAGAAAGCTTCTCATGAATGTATTTGTCTAAATGGGTCACATTCAAACTTCCATTGCACAAATGAAGAAACATGCCCAGAGGAGGTAAAGCGACCAAATCAAGTGCATTTTTTGTATAGTGATATTTCTAACTCCCCCCATGCAATATATTTTACCAAGTGGAATAATTTAAACTATTTGTGTAACCCAAAACTTGACATATAAATGGGGACCGAGAAATAGAAATCACTGATGCTAGAGAAATTCAGAGGCACAAGGTAAAATTTCTTTTCTGTAGGCAAAGAAAATTGCTTGGAGATGAAATCTGTGTCAAGTCTTATTTAATTATTTAATTATTTAATTACAGTAAAATTTACATAAATGAGCTGCATGCAATTCAATAAGTTTTGATATATGCACAGCACCACCCTCAAGACAATAAACCTGGCATATCTTTCATTTCTAAAAGTTTCCCTGAGTATCTTTGGAAATTCTCCTTACTGCCTGTCTCCCACATCCATAACATTCAAATAGATCATGGCAACCACTGATCTGTTTTCTGTCACTGCAGATGAGTTTGCATTTACCAGAACATAATATAAATGGAATCCTATACAGACATGAGTTGCATAATAATGTCCCAGTCAACTATAGGCTGCCTATAAGATGGTGATCCCATAAGTTTTTGCTGTCATATATTTACTATGCCTTTTCTGTATGTTGGTATGTTTAGATACACAAAAACAGTTATGAGTTGCTTAAAATTGGAGATACGTGCTGAGACGTGACTCTTTAGGCAGTTTTGTCCTTGGGTGAATATTGTAGGCTGTACTTACCTATTGCTCTTGGGTTTTAAACCTGGACAACGTGTTACTGTACTAGATACTGTAGTTACTGTATCACAATAATCAGTATTTATGTATTTAAGCATATCTAAACAGAAAAGGTACTGTAAAAATATAGTATAAAAGATAAGAAATGGCATATTTGTGTAAGACGCTTACCACAAATGAAGCTTGCAGGGTTGGAATTTGCATTAGATGAGTCAGTTGAGTGATAACTGAATGAAGTGAGTGGTGACTGAAGGGGAACGCTTTGGACATTACTGTACACTATTATAATAAGGCCTTATAAACATAGTACACTTGGGCTACTTTAGATTACTATAAATTGTTGAATTTATGAATTTTTGATTTTTTTAATTTTTAACTTTTTGTAGTAACACAGCTCAAGACAAAAACAGTATACAGCTGTTCAAAATTATTTTCTTTCTTTATATTCTTATTCTATAAACTGTTTTCTATTTTTTATATATTGTTTTACTTTTAAACATTTTCGTTGGCTGGGCTCAGTGACTCAGCCTGTAAGCCCAGCACTTTGGAAGGCCGAGGCGAGTGGATTGTCTGAATCTGCGGGTTCGAGACCAACCCCGGCAACTTGGCAAGACCTTGTCTCTACAATAAATAAAATATTAGCCGGGCATGGTAGCACTCCTGTAGTTCTGGCTACTTGAAAGGCTGAGGCAGAATTGTCAGAGTCCAGCAGGTCAACACTGGGGTGGCCACGAATGTGCCACTGCACTCCAGCCTGGGCGACAGAGTGAGACTCCAACTCAAAAACAACAACAACAGCAACAACAAATTTTGTTAAAAACTGAGACACAAAAACACATTAGCCTATGCCTGCAGAGGGTCAGGATCATCAATATCCCTGTCTTCCACCTCCACATCTAGTCCCACAGGAAAGTCTTCAGGGACAATAACACCGACATGGAGCTGTCATCTCCTATGACAACAATGCCTTCTTCTGGAATACTTCCTTTAGGACCTGCCTAAGATTGCTTCACTACAAAGTCATTATGAAAAAAATATATTAAGTAGAAGAAGTGTACTCCAAAATAGTGATAAAATTGGTAGTATAGGAAATACATAAACTGGCAGATCATTGTTTATTATCAAGTATCATATACTGTACATAATTTTATGTGCCAGGCTTTTATATGACTGTCAGCATAGTAGGCTTGTTTATACCGTCGTCATGAAGCATTGTGCTAAGACTTTATGAAGGCTACAAAGCCATTATGTGTTTGAGATTTTTCAGTTCCATTATAATATTGTGGGACCACTGGCTCCTATGAAGCACATCATTATCAAAACATCATTATGTTTTGCTCAGTGTAGAATGTGTGTCTGACTTCTTTTGCTGGATGTAATTATTTTGAGATTCATCTATGTTGTGGTGCTTATCTCTGTTACTGCTGAGTAGTATTACATTTTATGGAACTACTACAATTTGTTTATCCATTCACCTCTTGGTAAGCATTTAGGGTACTTCTAGCTTTTAGCTGTTACAAGTAAAGTTGTGATGAATATGTATATGTCTTTGTATAGACATATGCTTTCACTTTTTGTGGGTAAATACCTAGGAGTGGAATGGCTGAGTCAGATGCTAAGAAACTGTTTAGCTATTTCAAAAACAGTGAAAAGGTTTTTCAAAAGGGCTGAGCTATTTTACATTCTCACCAGCAGTATATCAAAGTTCAAGTCAATCCATATCTTTGGTATGGTCAGTCATTTTAATTTTTAGACATTCTTATAAGTGCATATTAGTATCCCACAATTTAAATTTGCATTTCTCAACTAGCTAAAGATTTCAAGCATTTTTGAAGTGCTTATTTGCATCTATATTTGTTGGTCATCCATATCTGATCAAACTGACCATTTTGAAAAATCGTGTTTTTTGTTTTCTTATTGTGTGTGTGTGTGTATCTCAGTTATACGACTTGCAAATGTTATCTCCCAGCTTACCTACAGTTTATCTTTTCACTATTTTAATGTTATCTTTTTTGTGTACAATTCATTTGTTTCTGTGTTAATCATTTGGTTTGTGCAAATACACTATTATGTTTGTACAAGAATGAAATCGCCTAAGGATATATTTTTCAGAATGTCTCCCCATCATTAAGCGATGCATGACTGTACACTAATTTATCAATTATATTTTCTTCAATTCCAGTTTCAGTGGTGTACTGGAGTTGGCTTGTTCCAACTTGCAAGGGCCAGTTTTTTAATTGTTCAAGGATTTTGCAAGCTGATTGTTAAAACAGTTATTATTAAATGCTCAATGACATGAACTACTACTTAAATTATATTGAAAACAATAGTAATGCATAATCCAAACTTATTACTTTCTAATTACTTGCTACATTTTACAGTTTTCTATCTGCTTGAGGTTGTAACTGTATGTTGGAAATACCGTATAATGGTGTGTTGTTGACAATCTCTTCTCAATTCAGCATTCATTGATGCCATGATGGTAGATTGAAATTTACACCATGGTACACAATGAAAATTGGCAAATGCTGTAACAGAAGACTTGACTGACTTTTTATTATCTAGGCTTAAGAAAATTATGGAGAAAATGTTAATGAAGATTAAACCTAAATGTGTGCTATGTCTATAGTTAAGAACATTGAATAAACATTGTGAATATTATAAGTAAATATTCTTCAGCATTTGATCCAATTCAGCAAAGAATTCTCTCACATTGCTGACAATTGAGGGAAGTTATGACATACACCTTTATTGTTTTACTTTCATCTTTCTTGTTAAGATAAATGAAAATATCAACTAACTTTCATTTTGGAACTATCCTTGTCTGTCAACTGAATCCATATTTTGTCTATGGACTCAGGGGGCTGGCAAAAATCAACAAAAGTATTTTGCAAGAAGCAATTGCCTATGTGGAATTTGCAGTAAAAGTACTGTATACTTTGATATCATTTGCAAATTGTGCTACATATATTTTAAATTTTTAAAATTTCCATGTGTTTTTCAGAGAGTCAAATGTTAAGCATTTCCCAGCATACCATTATTCAAAATTGTATTTTTTAATGGGCACTCTTTTTTGTTTTTTTTTTTTTTTTGAGTTGGAGTCTCACTCTGTCACCCAGACTGGAGTGCAGTGGCCGCTCCCGGCCACCGCAGCCTCGACCTGCTGAGCTCCGGCGATCCTTCCGCCTCAGCCTTCCAAGTAGCTGGAATTACAGGCATGTGCAACCACACCCGGCTGATTTTTTGATTTATTGTAGAGATGAGGTCTCGCTGCCCAGGAGGGTCTCGAACCCGCGGGCTCAGGCAATCCACTCACCTCAGCCTCCCAAAGGCGCGGGATTACAGGTTGAGCCACCGAGCCCGGCTTAATGGGCACTCTTTTACACAGACCTTACCTTTTCCATACTTCCTGGTGATTTGGAGAATCTGTGATCTTTCATAGAGCAGAATATAGAAAGACAAAATGAGTTCAAGTTCTTTTCTGACTAAATATTTTTTGAACTAATGCAGTTACAGTGAATTATTGTCTGAATAGAGCTAATGAGATGGACCTTGCCAGGGTAATTCTACATGGAAGCCAAGGGACCTGAAATTATGTCACTCATTCATTCACCAAGCAACTACTGGTTTCTAATTATCATAATGCCCTAAGCATTTCTAGAGGTAGAGAAACTATTAGTTTTTCATCCTGTTTACAATCAAAGATTAGTTATTGCTTCAAAAATAGTGACCAACATGCATATAACGTTGGTTCTTTGGCAAGTTTTGTAATTAAAGAAACCCATTGATTCTTAATTTATATTCATTTCAGGCCCTTTATTTGCTGCCAAGGCAGTTAAGTCCATTTATTGTTTTGTTTTGTTTTTTACTGAAATTTGAAAAGATGTGTGTTTCTATGGATTTCAGCTGTCATTGAAAAATGTGACCCTTGTACACATACACATAGAGAAAATGGGAGAAGTCTCAATGACTTCAGCTGGGATCAAATAGGCTATACCCTACTACAGGCAGAGAATTCTTAAGAAATCAAAAAATGAAAAAAATAGAACTTGCAGAATAATCTAAAACCAGAGACTTGTATAGTACTTGGAAAAACACCTTTGCTGGTCATTCTTACTAAGATTTGTAACCAGCTCTATAAATAACCTTTATTATCATTCCTGGTAAAATTTAAGGGAGACTTCTAGAGTTAAACTCTGCGTGCTAAATTGGTGCTTCAGCTCAGCACTACAGTCTTTGTTTTTTGTTTGTTTGTTTTTGGGGGGGTTGTTTTTTGTTTTAGCTTTCTATTGTACTTTCTTTGGAACTGTGAGATATATTTTAACATCTTTCAATGGTTTAACTTCCACTTACTAGATATGTGATTTTGGGGAGTCACTAACCCTGAGTCATATACTTTTTAATATTAAAACAGAAATGAAAAGATATCCTTCAGGAGTTTTGTAAAAGTGTCTGTCCAAGGGCGTCTGACCAAGGGCTCCTCACCAAGTAGATTCTTAAATGGATTTTCTATCTTCTTTCCTTTGCTTCCTATTTTTCCTATTCAATCTCCTTCTTTAATTTCTTCCTTTCTTTCTTCCTAAGTTCCTTAATATATAAATTATCATGGTTGCAGTAATCACTACAAGTTTTCTCAGGTCAAATTTCATTGTGTTCCTATAAGCAATACGTGACTGAGTTGTTAACTGACTGCTGGGAAGACAATCTCTCCATGGGCCCCTGGCCAGTGGGGAAGTGCTGGGGGCAGACAGAGAGAGCTGCCTCCTGGAACTCTGCCTTCCACTGGGATGAGGCACCGGGAGGACAGGAAGCCAAATCCAGCTACAAAGCTATGAAGGAAGTGGCGAAAGCCAGAGTAAACACAGTCTCCCAAAGAATTCAGCAAACAGACCTGAGAACATATAGCACATTGCTCCCTGCTCTAGTCCAGAAGAAGACATGAATCAGAGCAGCTCCTTGTACTCAGGGAGCTCACTTTTAGAGACACAGATGCATAAATAATTCAATCACACAAAGCAAAGAGTGTTAAAGCAGAATTAGGCAGTTCAACGAGGCTTGAGTAGGACGCTTTCTTGCGACTATTGTGGTAGGCAAAATGTACAAATCTAAGAAAGCAATTGGCCATTGGGTCAAAGAGCAGAGAGAGTGTAAAATTGTGAGCTTAGGTGCAAATGATACTTGGAAATCCAGTGTGATATTAGGCAAACAATCATCTCGTAGCCCAGGCCTGATTGTTTAGGGAAAGTCTGTTGAGCCAAGTAAGAGCAATCATATAATAACAGTAAAAATAGTGATGTTGACAAATAACCTTCAAACAGTACCTACACAGAACCAAACACTATTCTTAGGAACTTAGATTTAGAGTCCTTGACGCTCACAGCAAATTTATGAGTTATCTGTTATTTCTACTTTGTCTAGACAGAGAAGCAGAGACCTAGAAACAGTAAAATGCAATGTAGCTCACACAGCTCAATAGTGATAAAACTGGAAATTGCCACCAAGTTTTCCTGGTTCCAAAGCTATGGTTCTGTCTTCTAGGAAGCACTGAAGTATTTTTGTTCCTGAATCTACAGAGACCACGGGCTTGGGCAGGATATCTTAACACAGAGCCAAATGGAAAAACTGAGGAACCAAAATAAAGTTGATGCAGAAATCTGTTTATTTGTTGCAGGTCAAATCTAGAAATCTGGTATTTAGAACTGGAGCACAAACTCAGAAAATGCTGGAATCACTAAATCCTGCCCAAACTGCCTATATACCCACTTTATCCCAAGAGTTTCTGCCTGGTTGACAAAGAGTTGTGGGACAGAGAGTGATGCAGGAACTTCCCCAAATGCCCACATTACCCCCTGGAAAAGTCACGGAAGGTTGGTGTGTCTGCAAACCAATTGTTAATATCTGAAGGCTTTCTCAAAGACAAACTGGCTTGGCTGGAGCAGCTGAGAACACACTGTGTACTTATTTTTAACGTTCTTTAATGTTTTCAGATGAGCACAGCTCTGAAATGGAAAGGCTGACCCATTTCAATGACATTTTCCCAAGGACATTACAACATTGTCTGTTTGTCTTCCCGTCCACCCCAGATAGAGTCCCAGTATCCCTGAATTATAGGAAACTTCCCTTCAGGCAGATAAATGGGCAGGCAGTATTGTGACTTGGTTTAATAGCATGTCACCTCTGTGGTCATACTTTCCACTTGATAGGCTTCACGCACCTTTAAAGTGTCAGTATCCTTTAAAAACAAGTGTTTGCGTACTATCAATCTCCAAGGGCACACATCCAACCCAGGAGGAGAATTAGAGTTCAGGATAATTGATAGAGTCATGGAGAAGTCAGAAAACTATTAACTAGAGAATTTCTCCAATTATATCGCCATTTTTGTCTTTTGTTTTCAACAGATGAAGGGGAGAACTCAGAGGTACCAAGTCATTTCCCCAAGCTCACAGAGCAGGTAATTGTGATTGTTGAATGGAGACACATTTAGCAATCTGAAAGCCCAGACTTTCTTAAAATACAGACTGCACAGTTTTATTTTATGCTTCCTCTCTTTTTTCTGAAATGGGAAAATAGATTTTTAGTGTGTGAGTATTTCCATGTATCTCCACAGAAGGTTTGACCTATGAGACTTATGTGCCTTGAAAAACAACAACAAACCCAAAACAACATCTAGTTTTGAGTCTGCTAATGGTTCTTGTTCTGCCTCTGTTCAAGGCCCCACATACTTGGTGACAAGTGAGTATCACATCCCTGACAGATATTCAGTTGCATAAATGTATGGATAGATTAACTTTCTCTGCTGATGTATTTCCCAGACAAGGGACCTATCCTGAGCTTTCTGGTGTATCTGGGGCCAGATTGGCTAGGCTGTAATCCTGCTTGTTTTGATGTTCTCACTGATACTTCAGAAAGAACTCCGTCTGCTTCTGCACCAAGACCCACTGATGCATGCATGCGCTTGTTTAGGCACATGCTTACACACAATTTCACCTGCCCTATCGCCCCTTATGTGGTTTGGATTTGCTACCCCTTCAGTGGGACTAGCAGTTTGATTGTTAGCCGTTGGCAAGGTGGCAAAAGCAACACTGATTTACCCCAAGCTTCCAGTAACTTTGTCTTGTGCATTACAGAATCACTTATTCTAAGCCACTCTTGAGAGTGAACACAGATTCAGAGCTAGAATTCATCCTAGCAGCATCTAACTTAACTCTTTCATCTTACAGACGTCAAAGGAGATTGAACTCAGTAAGGTACAGTAACTTGCCATCTTTGTACAGCCTCAACTAAGAAGTTTGTTTTCTTATAGGCTCCCCTTGACCTTGGTAAGAAGTTCTCTGTAGGGAATTCATTTGGCTTCCTCCAGCTCGATCATTTGTCACATTCATCAGAGAAATATTGACTATCAAATTTGTGTGCAGGATGCTCCAGAGTCCTGACTTTCCTGTATTGTGAACATGAACCGATTTCAGCTACTCTGCTAGTTACACGTGGTTTCAAACCCCTAGAACAATCCTGAGTATTTGACTTTCCATTGTACAGTCATAGATGCTGTCTTAGAGAGGACAAGCCATTTTCCCAAGGTGGTGTCACTAAGTAAGGGTGGAGCTGGAATTGAGAAGTAGGTTTTACCTTTACTTTTTCTAGTACATCCAGATATCGTTCCTGCACAGGAACACAATTAGTTCCCACTCTGTAGACTGATTTTATTTCTGGTGCTGAATGGAGAGGGAACTGACCTGAGGTATTGGAAACATCAACCAGGAACTTTTTTTTTCCTTGAACTGTGATCAAAGGTGGACAATAAATGTAAAATGTGGTATATGTTCAAAGAAAGTTATTTTCTGGCTCAAAACATAAAATAAAACAAAAGCTGTGAAAAAGTCAGGGTTTACTGATGATCACTGAACATGTTTTGCTCAACCCTTCTGTGTTTTTCCCAACACCCTGGCATTAGCTGCTGTATTGCTAGTGCAGACTGCATACATGAAAATCACATGGAACAATATAGAAACCAGAAAGAATATGTGTCTATTAATTTTGCTAAATAAGAGATCTGGGAGAATGCAGTTAAAATTCTCAAAATGCAGAAGATGTTAATCACTGACTTAAAAGGGATCTACTGACTTGAACCCCTCATAAGTTTGGGGCACGCCAGTCTCTCCCCATAACTGAAAAAAAAATTGCCTAGAAATAAATCTTGCCTTCAAAAGTCTTCTAAAAGAGTCCTAGAGGTAGTAAAGTACATTAGATAACATGGTACTTGGGTCTAATCCCAACTAGTGCTGTGCAATTGGGAGAGGCAGGGACTACTCTGTGCCTCAGCTACCTTGATGGAAGACTTTAGGGGCTAGGGTGGGTTTTAGGAATCATCTTATTTTAGAAAAGGCGAAGTACAATCAACAGGATGAGAGCTTACCAAAGTTCCCATTGGTGGCTGGCTAGAGTAAAGGCTGTGTTAGAGGTCGGATTGCTGTCTCCCACACCATATGGTAGCCTATGCTACCATACCATGCTGCTAATCACAAACTTGGCAATGTGTTCAGTTCATTTATCTGGGCAAAAAGAATGCAATTTACCCAACTCTTTAAAATGGTAACCTGTGTCATAATAATTTGAAATCTATTTTGCTGCTTTCTTTAAAAAAAAGGTCGGGGTATGCCTCATCTTTTCATTTTTTTTGTATGCAAGCTAAAACCATGATATAAGTGAAGGCTCTCCTGACTGTGGACATCAGAAAACAACCCTAGTAATGCTGAAAAAATAAAAATAATTATGGGATGATTATGGAGGTGGACAGAGGTGAGGAAAAAGAAACAAAATGTCATATCTCAGAAAGGCGTGAAGCAGTATGGCTTCAAGAAATTCAGGGGCAGTGTACTGTGAATCTTCCCCTCCAATCCAAGTCCCTGGGAGGGAGAATATTAAAGGCCCAACTTGGGTCTGCTTACACCTGGACCAACCAGGTGTAGCCAGAAGGACTAAAATGTAGCTGAGCTGAGTCTCCTAGAAGCTTTGAGATGCGCTACACACCTCTCCAGTCTATCTCTGTACCACATACTATCAATTCCCTTGATGTCTAGTATTGGGGAAACTCTTTACTCATTCCATACCTCTCATGGCTAAGTACCAGTGAGATGTGGGATCCTAAGACTCCAAGAGTTGAGGAAAGCTATAGAACAAAGAGTGTCCATCTGGGCATCCCAGCAAAAATCTGGGAAGATCCCGAAATCTTTTTTTGTCTGCTACACTGGAAAGTGGAGCAGAAGCTTAAGAAAGGAATGAACAGAAGAAAGCAGATACCAAATCATGGCTTCAGACAGATTTATCAGGACTCCAAAAAAAGGCCCTCTAAGTTAGTAACCCCTTCAGGATTTGTTTTTTAGAAATGTCCCTGCTGAGAGTTACAAAACTTCCTCTTGCACACCTCTAGTAATAGTGAGAACAATATCTTCAAAACACCCCATGCACTTTGACTCAGATATTAATGTTGGAAAGTGGCTCTTTTAAACGAGGCTAAACTTGACTTCACTTGACATTCATTCATTGATCTTAGTTCTTTCTTAGGTCATGTAGGGCATCTAATCCTTTTTCTAAAAGACCCTCTTCCCTGACCCTGTTTGTAAAGAGTAGGATGTCTGTGGTCAGTATCAGCAATGTGCAAATAGTCTACTAAGTATCTTTATTTATCATTTTTTGTCCCTTAACAAGGTAAGTGTTCTTCAGTAAAATAATTCCATATCATTCATTGAGAATTGATTTCTGAGCACGAGCAGAAATCTCTCAATACATTATATCAACTTTGAAGTTATCAAAATACTGTAAATTAAACAATTCCAAGGAGATTTGAAGGATGATATGTGAGATAGAAGGAAAAGAGGATTAAAGCCCTAAACACTTATAAGTAAGAGTCCAGCCACATACAACTTTATAGTCTCGTCTTAAAGGTTGTTCTTGGTATTACCAGTCTAATGAAGATATTTTGTAATTAGCTCCACAACTACCTTCTCAACTGTGCATATTATGTCAAGGAACTCAGCAATTATTAGACATTTCTTTTTAGATGTAACTTAATAAAGACATGAAAATGGATTTTTTTCTTGAGCAAAACTGGAAAATAATAGTATATGATTCACTTTCTCCTACCAAAAAAATGTTTAACATGGGAAAAAATTACTAAAGACAAAAAAACAGATTTTTTTGAATCAGGGTTTGGCTCTGTTGCCCAGGCTGGAGTGAAGTGGAATGATCATGGTTCACTTGCAACTCGACCTCCTGGGCCCAAGCAATCCTCCTGCATTAGGCTTCCAAGTAGCTGGAATTACAGGTTATAACATCATTATATCTAGCACCATTTTTTGTAGTGACAGCATCTCGCCATGATGCCCGGACTGGTTTTGAACTCCTGGCTTCCAGCGATCCTCCTGCCTCAGTTTCCCAAAACACTGGGATTATAGACTTGAGTCACAGAGCCTGGCCAGATTTTTTGTTTAAGTCTACAAACTTTCTATTTTGCAGGAACTTTGATTTTTCCCCCCAATTTTGATGCATAAAATAGCACTTCTGAGACTACAAACTGTTCAAATTTAGCAATAGCAAAAAGTTTAATAATATATGTTTACAGAAAACTAGCTTAAAAGTAAAAGGTTACTATTTTATTAAATAAAAAACTTTATTTCTATTTTATGCACCTTTAATTTGAGCTGATTAATACTGAATATATTAACTATTCAAAAATAATTTTCATGGGACACTGACAATTTTATTCTTTTGCTTTGAGTATACTTTGATTTCTCCTCTTTTTTTTTTCTTGAGTTCTCTGGGAGCATCTAGTTGCCCTCTGGCCCTATCTGTCACTGTCTATTTCAGATGTGAATATTCTGGTCTGAATGTCTCCAACACAGAGGATGAAATCTCAGATATTCTTGACAGTTAGTTGCCTCTCTCCAGGCATTTTTTTTTTCCTTCATTTTTTTTTTCTGGGAGTGGGACATAAGAATAACTTTCTTCAAAACATCTTACAGTGCTTATCATGGAGCACATAATTAACTAAATGCTCATTTAATGGGTTCAGGCAACAGGGAATGATAGACTTGTGACATTATCCAACAGAATCCAGCATCTATCAGGGAAATTTCCCTTATTCCTTCTAGGGAATATCATATATCCATCATTCCTGACCCTTAATCTGTTTCTTGAGATCTCACACACAGAATAAAGCTAAGCTTATTTTGATATTTGCTGAAGAGTATTCTTGTATAAACCAGTGAGAGCTCAGGTCAAGCAGTATAGAGAATATTATTATAGAAGTTTAAAAGATCACAATACAAAACAAAATAATTTACATTGTGTATTTCAAACTTGATGCAGGCCTATTTTATTAATTATCTTTCTAAAAATTGAATATTTCTTATAGTTTCTTAACATTAAAAAATACTCTTAAAAAAGCAAAGAAGATTAAATTGCTCACTGTTGATATGTATTAGATGAGATGCTTTATAGTTCAGTCTAATAACCCTTCCTGTATTTCTGCAGTAAAACAGTCACTGATTGGAAAAGGTAAGATTGATTTCTTTGATTTGTAAATTAATAACTACCACTTGATGAAGGCATGGCCTGACAGATTTACACATATGGAGAGTGTTCATTATCCCAAAGATGACAGGACAAGAGATCTTCTGGTGATCTGTGGTAATAGATTTCTAAAATAATAACACAAAGAATACATCATAATGAAATAATGTACCATGCACATGAATGAAAACAGATGTTATATATAACATATTTTTTGTGATGCACACATAAAATTGATTACACTGAGGTTTCACAGACATTCCACAGATCTTACTAAAGGGTTAATGTAAATAGCAAAAGATTGTCTTATTTTGGTTGAATAAATACAAATAAAATAAACTACATAATTTTCTTGTGTTGAAATTTTTATTACTCATATTCCATTCTCTATTTGTTTTCAGGTTACCACTTATATAGAGACAATTTCAAATCATGCTTAGAGTAAGAAAAAAAGGAGCAACAAAATCAATAGCACTAAATAAAAGCCCTTGGACTGTGTGAAAAGAAATATATATGTGTATGTATATGTGTATCCTATATATGTGAGAAATCCAGCTTTAATAACTGATCAGCATTTAATAATAGATATAGTTCAGAAAATGTGAAATATTCTGAAGCCTTAAAACTTCCCATCTCCAAATCCCATTCCTAATACAGAAAGACCAGTTTGTAAATTGTGTTTTCTGTTTCTTTTGAAAGAAATACTAAATAAATGCCCTAAGGTGAAAGGTGGTCAAGGGCATCTCAGCAGGTGTCTTATTGTGGTCTTTCAGGGAGAGAGTCAAAGCAAATGGTGGAAAACATCTCTGTTATGGGCACACAGGCAATCCCCTGGAAGAGTGTCACTGAACCCTAGGCACATGAAAATGAGAGCATTGTAGTGGGATCATGTTTTCACGGGGAAGTTCATTTTTTATCATTATCAGTCTCCTTTCTGCTTCCCAGTTCCATCTCCTGCCTTCCTCACCCTATCTCATAATCCACACCCTGAACATACTGAGTTGCTTGCAGACCCCCAAATTCCATTGTGTATATGTTATTCCCTCCACTGGGAATGTTCTTTCCATTCCCCCACATGTCTGAGCTAATTCCTGCTTACTCTTCAGATTTTAGTATAGGTATTGCATCTTGTAGGTATTGCGTCTTGTAGAAACTTTTCCTGACTCTTAGTCTGACTTCTGTGGCTCCCCTCTTTGTTCTGAGGCAAGGATTGAAATAAACAGGGGTGAAAAGACACTAAAGGAGTTCCTAGGTCTACTTGTTATTGACTGCCAACTTACTAGCATAGTGTAAGGGTCAGTCTGTTTGGCATCAATGCACAGATACATCACTGTCCTACTATCAGAAAGTACTTTTCTAAAAGACCAGTTCTATAACTTATTTTTCAGTTATACCAAATGGATACTAAAGACTAAGCCATATACTACAGCCATGTAAGTAACAGTGGCAAAGTCTACCTAGCTGCTCATATGATCATCACAAATGGTATAATCTGAGAACTTCCCTTCAACCAGAGCTAGATAATTATTGTTGACATTGGCCATCCTTACAGAACTGTAATTGTGCCTGATTTATCTACCCAGTCTGTACTTTACTACTTCCCCAAGCCCTATTCTCACATTTGCAGCCACATGCCTGAAATGATAGATCATCAAGAATAAAAACTGCAGCCACATTACGGTTCAGATAAGTAGACAAATGTTTATTTTGTGAATGTGATACGAAGTTGAGCAAGACCCTGCCATATTGTGGCACCTTGCTATTCAAAGTGTGTACCCTAGTCCAGCAAACTGACATCACTTGTTAGGAATGCAAAATCTTAGACCTCACAACAGACCTACTGAATCAGAATCTATGTTTTAACAGGATCCACAGGTGATTCCTATGCACACTGAAGGGAAAGTGGGTAGTCATCAAGTTCATGACACAGGTACATGGGGGATGGAAGAGTCTATGGAAGGCCAGGACAATTCTTTTGGGGCCCATGTCTTGCCTTACAAATACTGGTCATAAATTCTTGCTTTGCTAGCTCCAACCTTAACTCAGAGTGTATTCTCACTATTGATGTTAGAGGACACTATGGCTGCCGTGACTTTTCCTCTGAAATGACTGACTGCTCTGTAGCACACAGATAGATGAGACATTAGAAACACATTCTTCATATGAATTGGTCTGTAGGAAAGAAGTCAGATGAGTACAATGCTGGTGGCTCTGACTTCAAGTGTGGTGGCACACAACCAGTTTGTTAAATGGAAAAATAGAAATAGTTATAGCATAGGCTGCTTGGCAGATAACATTCTAGCTGGTTACTAAGAAATACATAGTAGGTACCCCATTTTCTAATTATTCAGGAAGCTGAACTCCTCTGAGTTCCTCTGTAACGTTCTCCTCCTCCTGTACCTCCTCCTCCTCTTTCCTCTTCCTTCTTCTCTCTTCTTTCTCTGTCTTTCACCTTCTGTCTCTCTCTCTCTCTGTGTGTGTGTGTGTGTGTGTGTGTGTGTGTGTGTGTGTCTCAACTCCGCTCCTACTTCTCCCATCATTTGAAGTCTGATCATTACTCTAAAATGTACTACATGTTGCTATATCTCACAATAGGATTTTTGCCTCACAAATGGTGTCATTTCTCTTAATGGAGGTTTGGCCTTTCTGTCATTTTGCAAGGAGACTTCCTTTCTGTAATTCCATGAACTCAATCTCAGTTTCTTCTATTCAAAACATTTTCCAGTTACATAACTGTCTTCTTTAAAGCTCTTTTCAGTTTGGTAAGACACTCTTTTAGTGTCACTGTGACTCTTACTTAGGGAGGTATAAGCACCATTAATTTTGTTTTATTGAATATTTGCCATTGGAAGGAGGTACAAAGGGATTAAGTAACTGGTTTCCTGTGGTTAGCACCAGTGTTATTTGGAGGTATAATGGATCAAATAGAAAAATGGAAATTGTACAAAGTCCGGGAATACTCACATGGAAAGACAAGCCCTCTGACACAGCAGCAGCAGACACACAAAGACAGTCTAGATGGTATCATTCCTGTTGACTGGTGTTAGAGAAGATGTTCCATAGGGAGGTATTGGAAATAATAAGACTTTAATGATTTATTATGAGTTTACATATAAACCTGGCTGTGCTGTGGCAAAAATAGCAGTCAGATATATCAATTTTTTTCCCCAGAAAATATAGCAAAAACAGATGATTCCTTTCCTGAAGATTGAATTTCTCTTAATTAGTGTGGTTATTTCCATGCTGAGGTGTGGGCAGGCTTTCTTCCTCAATCATAAAATATTATAAGCAGGAAGGAGCCTACTCTTGGAAAAAGAATTGGATGCAAACAAAATTAACATAACAAAAGTTACTGTTCAGAGTTTCCTTCTACAATTCCAATCTTGGAGCTTTTGCACTTAACTTGCCTCCCCCACTTGTAGGTCATTTTAATCCTCTATTGCTTTCTAAGAGTGGAATCTTGCCTCTTCCACCTCCTCCTTTCTCACTCATGAATAATTTCCTCCTTGCAAGAAAACCATGCCAAAAAAGCCTTCATTATTTCCATGACATTGCTTCTTCATGTTCTATTGTAGTTTTTATTTTACCCTGGGGACTGCAACACCCAATTCCTGAACTGCTTTGTGTGTTTCAGTGTATGAGTTAGCGCATGTTCTTTCGGAAGTGAAAGCTTTCTGTTCAAATCAACAAACGAACATTGGGTAGCTCGTGAAGCCTCACAGTCTCCAAATGCCTTTTACCTGGAATCTGATCATGCACAGACTTACTCAGCTCTGCCCCTCGGTAAATGACAAAAAAAGTTTAGGTAGAAACAGGAGAAATTTGATATAATGTTCCAGGACTTGAACTCTGGTATAGACAAATCCTGATCCAAATCCTGGATCCATCGATGTCAAACTATAAGAATTTGGTAAATTACTTAATATTTTTAAGTCTCAGAATCATTATCTGAATATTTAAATAAAAAGAGAATACATTTAAGGGATTGTTATGAAGATTCAATGAGATAGTTGACCTATAAAATGGTTGCCATTGATTGGAATTTAGAAAACATTTCATCAATTGGCTGAAAAAAATCCTCAATTTTTCAATTTCCAGAAAAGATGTTGTAAGAACTATATAATTTTAAGCCCAATTGAGAGAAGTACCTACAAGTTTTACCACATATATGGTGTTTAAATCATGGTTTCCTGATAGCCAAAATAAAAAGATGAAGTTAATAATTATGAATCATGGCTATATTAAAGTTTGGAATGAGAAAAATACTAAAGGCTGTAGAAGTTATTCCACACAGAAATGTGTGCCAGTCTTTTTTACAATGGTTATATGAAAACCAAAATCTGACATTAATTTTCCTAATGGCCAAAGAAAATAAGTAGAATCACTTATAGCATATTAAATATCAATAATGTAAAAAAAAGCCAAATTTATAGATACAGAAATACATGGTATAGTCTCTTATACTATGATTAAATAAGGACAAAATTCTGACATTAAATTTCCTACTGTCCAAAGAAAATAAATAGGATCACTTATAGAATATTAAATATTCATAATGTAAATAATTAATAGAAGAGGTACAATTGTTTGTTCATTTGTTTTCCTAACATGAGAAGTAATTGTTTTTTTCTCTTGGTGTGTTTGTTTTATTTTGCTTTCCCTTTGAGTTCCATTGCTGGGTCAGCACAATGTTACATGATACTGTTGGAATTTGGTTGGTCTCTTAAGGTGAAGGGTATCACAGAGTCTCTCCAGCAGAAGTAAATTATCCTCAGAAGGGAGAAGAACTTCATTTTCCAGCTGGCGGGCAGCTGGTGTGCATGCTCAACTTTTTGATGAATGGAGTCATTACATTATCTGTCTCCTGTATTCTAGACCACCCAGCACCTTCTTGGCTCTGTCTGTGGATGAGAATAATGGCCCCTTTGTTAGGCTCGCCAAAGCAGTGCTTCTGCAATGTGACCCACTGAAGAATTGTTTCTGGGCTAAGCAATTTCCTTTCTAAGAGAGTGTGGCCTTTTATGAGCATGGAAGTGTTGTCTGAAGACTAGAAAAGTACCCTGCTCACCAAAGACACTACATGAGAGTTTATATCCCTATACCACCACCACAGTCACCGTCACCCCGTCAACATCAAATCATCATGGTCATTGTCTCTACCATTTATTAAGAACTTTTAAATATACTAGTTAAATTACATACATTATCTTAATTAATATGATCGACAAGTATAAAATGACTAATTCTTATTTTCTAAATGAGAAAATTAAAGCTCTTGGGCAAAATAACTTAATCAAGAACACACAGCATGAAAGTAGTGAGTAGGAATTCCTATTTTAATTCCAAAGTCTATGCTTTTCCTAGTACACAAAAATAATACCATGGAACAATATTGTTGCAAGGACCTCAGAAATCAGATATTCCAATCTCTTTTTCAGTCATTTGACAAATATTTATTTTGTACCAACAATAGACCAAATATGAATCTAGGCACTAGAGTGAAGGAGACATATAATATCCTGTCATTTGGAAATTATATTCCAGAGGTGGAGACAGACTATAAATAATTCATTTCATTTATGGTCAGTTAACAAATTATGTCTATTTTGTCTCATAGTTCAGGATTTTCTGTAGCAGAATCAACTTCAGACACAGTTTTTTGAATCTGTAGTAATAGATGTACTGAAAAAAGTCGTCCATGCCAAGGTTATACTGTAAAAAAAAAAATCAACGAAGTTGCTAATTTTAAATGATTCTTAAGACATATAGTCATGTCTCCTATATTTTCCTAAAACATAACAAAAATCTTTTAAGTCTTATTTCATTAAACATTCTTGTTGAGGTTGAGCAGGCTGTGGCAGAAATGAAGTTGAGGCTGCAAAGTCATCATGATCATAGTCATCAGAATCATCTTGTTGCTTCTATTTTTTTTTTTTTTTTTGACTTTCTTGTGTTTTCTGTTCAAGAAGCAGTCTTTTTTCATCTGTATCTTTCTCTGGAATGCCTTCCATGCCATATACTTCCAACTCTATGTCTGTTCTTCCAGGTATTGCATTTGGTACAGCAACTATTGTTTCTCTATGCATCTGCATGCAGTGAATAGCTAAGCCAGGTCCTGTATATAATTTCTTATGACCCGTGACATTTAAGATGCTTTACTTTTTAGTGCTGTATAAGGATTTTCTCATTATCAAAATCTCTATTATAATACCAGCACGACAGCTTCAGCTGCTGCTTCTTCTTGCGTCCCATAACTGCTCTCTTCTGACAAAGTAAAAGGGAAAAGAAGCAGGAAAAAACGAGATGAAAACTCATTTCCCTGACCCAGCAGATACCAACCACATCCCACAGAAAACAGATACAAAGTGAAAACGAGGCCTTTGCATCATCTTTTTTGGGTTCATCATAAACGAGCTAGGAGGTTGTTCAGTTAAATTTAATGTATAAATCTACAGAATAAAATTTAAAACTTTCTTAAATAGTCCTGATTCCCTCTTTGCTGATTTTGTAGCACCAGTAAACTGATAATGATACATGATTTATGTTTTCAAAGGGCTATAATTATTTGATTTGCTAAAATCAAGAGGAGAATTTGTGAATTTCAGCCGAAATGTATGAAATGTTATTATTTTTCTTTGGAATTTTGGTTTCCTGGCATTTCCTGCCCTCCTTGGTATACCATTGTTCTGGTAGATAACAATTTGTCATTTAAACCTGTTTCATAGATTTATTGAGTTTTTCTTCAGTCAAGATTTTTCTATTAAAAAAACTCCAATTCCATATAAGTATTTTAATTAGACCAAAAAATTCTTCCTAGTATAAAATATATAGACATCAGAAAGCTTTTTCAACAGTTAGACCTTCACACACTTGTATTAAACTTACAAATTGGCCAATCTTTGGAAGTAGTTCAAAGACCTTTATAAATTTTTGCCCAATTACTGTCAATCCCTATTTTTCTTTCTGCCTAAAGATATTTGTAATTCATTCTTGATCATTCTCAAGTTCAGTTTCTTTACAGAGTACTGGAACTTCAAAGCACTTTTGAAGCCATCTTTGTGTGACTACTTTAGGATTGGAATACTTTCTTCTGTTCTGTTCTAAACCTTCATAGTCTTCCTCGTGTCTAGTTCATTCCAGTTGTCTTCCTCATGTTCAACATTTTAAGAAATGTATTCACACATTCGGAGACTCTCTAAAGCATTCAACTTCAAGGCAACATGGTCTGTATTTTGCATTCAAATAAAATAAATAAAATGTATTTAATTAAATAACTTACATAGAAAGTAAACTGGCATAAACCAGTTGAGAAACAAGGATGGCTTCATTGGTGCCAGTTTGGTTGACACCATTCTGCCCTCAAACAGCCTGCTGTTCTGTCAGTTAAGCAGAGGTTGTTAGAAAAACTTCTATTGTATTGTCAAAGATCAAAGTATCAGTAAACAATACACATTTTTTAAAATCTATAACTTTTGATCGATTGATTTTTTTTGGAAATATTAATGAAATTGGATGTCTTTAACACGTTTAGTGGCCATTTGTATTTGCTTCAAATCCTTCATTCATTGTAATTGTAATGTTAATTTTCTTTTTCCTTATCATTTTACAATAGCTTTTACACAGAATGTCATACATGCTGCAATTTTTTTTCAAACCTCTTTTATTTTCAGTTATGGTGTTTTTGTTATGCAGAAGTTTGAAATTTCAATATATTCAAATATATCAAATTTTGTTTTTAAGCTTTCTGGCTTTTATGTGAAATTTAGAAATATCTTCCAAACCTTGATTATAAAAATATTTTCAATATTTTTTCTAATGTAGTCATTAAATGATTTTCTTAAATAATTTTAATTAAATTGTGAATTTATTGTGTCGATTACAAGTGAGTAACAGATAGAGGCTTTTTCTTATAACCTCTCCCCAAAGCTAGTAAGTGTCCTAAAAATATTTACTGACTAGCTAGGATTTCTCAATATTTTATAGTACCACTTTCATGATTCATTCAATTTTATCATATGCATAGATTTATGGACTCTTGACTCTGTTTCATTGAGTTGATGAACTTTCATGTTAACATCAAGGTTATTTTATCATAATGGCATTATTTTAGGTTTAAAGTCTTCCTTCATGATTCTTACTTTTCCAAAAATATTCTAAGCATTTTAATTAGCTATTTCCTCTGTAGGAATTGAATTTTTTATCCATTTCATTATTTTTTTTATTTTCATTAAGTTTAATATGTAGATTAGCTTAGTGATAACTAGAACCCCCATGATATTGAGAATGTTCCATTCAATACAATGAATTCAATTCTTGTTTTATAGCTTTCTGAAGATTTTTATAATTTTTTTACATGGGGTGTAAATATTTGTATTTAAGCTAGTAGCAAATGTCCTATCCTTAATATTATTATGACTGTGGTAATTTTTTTCATCAGATTTACTTTGTAATTATTTTTATCATATAAGAAAGTTATTAGTTTGTAAATGCTTTGCAACCAACAAACTTATAATTACCAATTAAAATTTTATAAAACACTTTCAGTTGATCTTCAATTTTTAAGTTGATAATCTTCTATTCAAAAATAAAGAAAAAATTTGCCTCCTACATGTCAATATTTTTAATTGTTAATTTTGACTATTTAAAAAACTATTTTGTACTTGCTTCAGCCTTGAAAATTGCAGAAAAAGACAAGGAAAATATAAATAAATAATTGGAGCTAAAACTGCAGACACAAAAAATTAGGCACTAAAGATTCAGCATCTTGTTAACTGAGGTTTAAAAAAGAAATATAACAAGTGAAGAAAAGTCCCGAAATATGTAAGGAAACTAGTCCCTGAAATAAAGGAAGACCTGCATCCTACCCACCCCTCTTTCATCTTTGTAAACTGAGAATAATTCCCCTTGACTTTGAGGTTGCTGATAGTAATTGCTTTTAACGTGTGTGCAAATGATAGTCAGTTACTCCAGTCCAAGGTCTGCAGAAGCGTCACGTGTTTTTATTCACCATTTTGAGGTTCTAGCTCTTTGGTAAGAAAGATGTGCTCCAGGTACTAAGGCTCCTTTATCCTGCACTCCAGAATGAAAACAGGTGGAGCACATGACCCAGCCCAGAGGTGAAAGATAAGACTAAAACAGCAGATTCAGCTGACTCCAGAAATCACAAACCTATGAGCTGATCAGAAATAGATGTTTTGCACTGCTGCAAGATACTGTTGGATTTTATTGTAGCAACACAGTAAAATCTAATATATATGGCATTATAGGAAAAAATATTTTTTAAAAAGATCAAGATATATTTGATGAAGGTAGTAAACTTTAAGCATAAAGAAGTTTCTTCCAGAAAACAGTTTCTAGGCTGAGATTACTCAAAAAAAAAAAAGTTTTGATGATTTCAGACATTTCTTCAACAATATTGGAAAAAAGAGTAAATTTAAAAAAAAAATTCTACAAAGTTTTGAAAGGAAAGTTGTATGGTCCAAAATTTCCTAACTGGCAAAGTCATTATACATAAAGGCAACAACAATGAAATGATCCTCATCGTAAAAGATCTTAAAACCAGAACATCTGTAATCCTGAATACTGTGCTTGAAATAAGAATGAAAAATAAATATGTCATAAGTGAGGAATTTATGTTGTATAAAGAGAGGTAGTGAATATGTAATCAGTTTAAACATGGTGTCAAATCAGAATAGATATTTTCAAAAGAAAAACTACTTAACATAAAATAACAGTTATTGAAGTATTATTGTTGAGGTTCACATTCATCCCCTGGTATCTGTGTAATATAAAGTTTTAGTCTCTCTCTTTTTTTGAGGTTTCCAGGGAGAGCAGTTGGGAAAAATTTACTCATTTTCCTAAATAAACTGAATAATTTTCACATTTTCCAAGAGTTCTGTGGCTATTCTTCACGGTTGCCCTTTACATAAAAAATTAATATTTGAATTGACTTATTTCTCCTTTGACAACTTAAAACTAATATCTAGTCTCTGTATTTTCATTTTGCCATCTAATGCAGAGACAGACATCACAACATGAGGCATTTCAGTGACAAATGAATGAAACAATGTGCTGAAAATGCCAACAATGGAGAAGAAGGTAAAAAATTGGGACTTGTATCAAATTTAGTCAGTATGGTGACTATAGTCAGCCAGTCTCCAACATATAAAACCCCATTAAATATCTTTCTGACTCACCAGACCATAATTTTTGAGAGAACTAGGGCACTGTCTTTGTATCTTTGCATATCTGGGTCCAGCACAGTGCCTGGCACCTAACCACCTCCCAGATCTGTGTTGAACACAGGAAGAAAAAGATTTAAAGAATCTCCTCTAAAACTCCTCAGGAAGAATGCTTCCTTAGAAAATGCATCTCTAGTGCACATTTGTTTCAAATTAGTCTCTCACCAAGGCTCTTCACAACTATGTGATCAAGGGGGGACACAGAAGGTCAAATCCTTCTTGCTATTCACTGACTTGCCTATCCAATAGTTCCCATCATAATAGCCTTTCCTGGAAAATATTTAGGAAGACTAAGGCTTTTCTTAGTCATCTATGTAAACATTCTCGGAACATTTAATATGTGGCTGACACTCTGCTAGACAGTTTCACAATGATTATCTCATTTAATTTCATTACAATTTTAAAGTTGGATATTATCAACCATATTTTACAGATGAGAAATGAAGATTTTAACATGTTAAGTAATTTGCCCACAGTTAATAAATGTCAGAGCACAGTTCTTGAACCCTAGGCTCTCTGATACCATATCTAGTTTTCATTCCTCTCGATTACAGCTGCTAACAAAGAACAACTTAGGAAAACACAATTTTTCTGTTTTCCTTTCTCTCTTCTTTCCTTTCTCCAAACATTGCTCATACAATGGAATGGAATTCTAAGGAGATAGACTAAATGCTTTTCTTTTGGAACTCCTTTTCCTTTGGACTTGTTCCCAGTTCTTGTATGAACCATGGTTCAACTTCCACATCCTCTCTTTGACCCTAACATCCTCTCAGATCCTTTTTCCAAGAATCCTCTCCCACCCCAAGTGATGAATCACCTGGTTCGCCTCAAGACAGAAAACAACTGACTCCAACCTTCCCATCTTTGCCTGCAGCTCCAACTATCCATGTATTTAGCCCTACATATCTTCTTTGAACTAGTATAACTAAAAAGTAATCAATTTCTGATTTTCTTAAATATGTACAGCATTCGCCAAGGGTTACATAAAGCTATCATGTTTACTTTTATTAATGTATTCATTTATTCACTAAGTTCACTCTGTACAAGGCATTTTATTAGACACAAGGAACACAAAGGTAAATAAATTGCATTTTTCATTCATGAGGACACCAAAATCTTGTAGAGGAAGCAAATAAGTATTACAAAATGATATGGTAAATTATGTAAGAGATTGAGAGTGTATATTAGCGTTAGGATTGTAGGCTTTGAGATAAATTAACCAGCATTGGAAACCTGGCGTTCACACTGGCTTGGATCTATGTTGTCATGCAAGACTTTGAGTCTTTTTAAGTTTCATATTTCTAACCTATTCAATTGAGATAAGAACATCTACCCATACTGTAGATTAAGTGAAACCACACAGTATATGGTCTAAAAAAAAAAAAAGAACCCACTATAGCCCATATCTATGTTATGACAGAAGAGTAATAATAATAGTTTCTTACTCAAAATTAAGCACAAAGTGAGAAACCAAATAAATAGAAGAGTTTTTATGAGACTATACTAAACAAAAAGTGAACTAATTTCTTAGACTAAGTGTTTGACACAAACTCACTAAAATATTAATTTGAGTGCTGGTGTGAGTGTGAGTGTGTGTGTGCTGGCTGGGAGAGGGGAGATTTGTAAGGTCTCATTTGACTGCTCAGTTAATTGGATCTATTACTCACAAATACATTTTGCCATCACCATTTAAACTATTTTAAAATTTTTTCAAAAGTGTCTTCTTAGATGTAATCACAAGTTCTAAAGAGGAAGTCACATGAGAGAAACATGAATTCACATGAGAACAAACATTCTAAGGATAAAGTTCACCATATACTGAGTTACCTTTGGAGGCAACAGTTTTCATGACAACAAAAGAATTCAAGTCAATGTTGCTCAGTTGTCAAAAGCAGTTGTAGACTTCAAGTACTTAGTAAAGTTTGAGAGAAGGTTTTTTTCTAGTCTTTCCTCTCTCTGGGAATTTATGCACCTTAGTCCCAGTTCTCCTTCCATCCTGGGTAAGCAGGATCCTGGAAAGCCACTCAATCTCATTTGGCCTAGAAGCAGATATGGTGGAATCTCAATATCATCCCTCTCACCAGCAGCTCACATTCTCTTAAACTTCAAGAGGAAAAGAAATTAGATAAGCTGATTGCGCTGAATTTGAAACATGTGCTCTAGTTCCAACGTTATTTTGTTTTTGCTGTTTTTATTTTTGTTTTAAAGAATAATCTCAAGGTGATTGCTCTCAGATTTCTATTGCACACAGAACCTCAACCCTCACCAAGCCTCTAAAGTTAGTTGAGGCTTCTACTTTGTCAGGTGCACTAAAAACTCTCTCAATTTACTTAGGCTGCTCTGAAGTCCACCTCAGGCGTGCAGTCAATGTAATGACAGACAGGGACCCAGCCAAGAATAGACTTAAAATGTATAGTACAAGCCAACCCAGAAGTTTTCCTGGCACTGCTTCCCTCAACAATGAGACGCTGCCTGCCCTTCAGAATCTCATGTTTGGCTATAACTTCTTTCCCCTTGCAAGGGATGAATCAAGACATAGTCTCCTGCATGTTCATCTAGACTAACATGTGGAGTTGTAATGCTAGGCTGGAGGAACCTCACTGCCATAAGAAATGGGCTCCAGGCTTCTGGGAATACCTTTGCCTTTTGCCTACCTAATGGATCAGCATTTGAGGAAACTGTGCTGTTGTCATCAACACCAATGTATTCGGAATCCCTGGGTTTAAACCTTGGCTTTACCATATGCATGACTATGGGACAGTCGCGCTCACTTAACCTCTCTGAGTTTTCGCTTCTTAAACATGAGTGACATGGGGTTGTTAGAGTTCCCTGCATTTACACATTTAAAAATCTTAACACAGTACCTGGCACATAAATTCTCAGTTAGTAGGCTATCAATATTGATATCACTGCTATGAAAATATAATAAATCCCTTCAAGCTTTTTTATATTTTTATATATTTTTATTTTAAAGATGTGGGGTACAATTCAGGATTAGGTCATCATACAGGTAAAGCTTGGACCTCCCTTTGGTCCCCATTTTTCCTGGTTTGAGATCAAGTATCCTTATTGATGTTATGTCCCACCCACCTACCTGGGATCATCCCACTACTGCCATCCCTTTCTTAAAGTATTATGGTAGGCCTTCAAGTTTTTCTAACCCACAGGGCCACTGCTAATGGCCTCATCCTGCCCAAACACAAATCTAAATCGATGGCGCTACTCATCTCTTTCCCAACCAGTACTAATTCTAATTTCCAGTTTCTGCTACCTTGATTGCCCTTTCCATCACACTTTTGCCTCCTTTCTTATATCTGTTGCATAGCATCCAGGCTTCACCTCACAATCTGAGTACAATTTGGGCTCATGTTTCAACTGGCCTTCAGCTGCCTTGGATAATATCTCTCCATTGTCTTACCCAGGGTTTCTTAGTTGTTTCCATACCGGAAAGTTTATGAATCCATTCTCAGAACACTCTAAATGTATTAAAAAAACCCAAGAATTTTTTTTTTTAAGTTGGAGTCTCACTCTGTCGCTCAGACTGGAGTGCAGTGGCCGCTCCCGGCCACCGCAGCCTCGACCTGCTGAGCTCCGGCGATCCTTCCGCCTCAGCCTTCCAAGTAGCCGGAATTACAGGCATGCGCTACCACACCCAGCTGATTTTTTGATTTATTGTAGAGATGATGTCTTGCTGCCCAGGCGGGTCTCGAACCCGCAGGCTCAGGCAATCCACTCACCTCAGCTTCCCAAAGGCGCGGGATTACAGGCTGAGCCACCGAGCCCGGCAAAACCAGGAATTTTAAAGAAAATCAACTAGATTATAGTTACTCATATTAACATAAATGTATGATGTAGTAATATTTGTGTTTCAGCACATTATGTTTGCTAAATCTAACAATGAACTAAAAAGGACCATAATCTTGAAGTTGTGATGAGTGTAAATAATATTTTGAGCTACCTACAACTGTAAAAAAATATGAAAATATGTGATATCTATTGATCTTATAGGTACTGCAAATACAACTTTGATTTGTTGCCTACATTCATTCGTAATTAAAAGGCATGCTAAATTTCAGTTGGAGGTTAGTGCAAATTAAGATGTAATTTTTTTCATGGTTACAAACCCCTGAATTCTATCCACTGACCTCTTGAAAGACTTATGAAACCCAAATTAAAACTCCTTGGTATATAGTTCAGCACCTTTCAGAGGTTCCTGCAGTTATGTGTCAGGTAAACTCACTATTTTGATAGCAGTGATACCAATATTGATAGTCAACTTAACTGAGCATTCAGTGCCAGGCACTGTGTTAAAAATTTTAGATTGGTAAACTCAGTAAACTCTAATAAATCCATATCACATCTGTTTCAGAAACGGAAGCTCAGAGAGATTAAATAATTTCCCCACAGTTGTGCAATCATTCAAGTGTTCGCCATGCCTTACTACTTACCTTTTATAAACCAAAACAGCAGACATCAGTTGAATTATCATTACTATTTCAAGAAAATAGCTTTGCACTTGACAAAGCTTATATGTGATCTAATTTGACTCTTGTAACAAGTGTCTATGAGTAGGTAGAGCAACACTGTAATCTTGATCTTACATGAAGAAAAGTGGCATGGCTTTCAAAAGGAAAGAGCTAGGAATGGACAATATAGGAAAGCAGTCTCTTTTTCCTGCCTCTGGCTTCACATTAGCATCTGCATCCTCTCCAGCAGCATTTTGAAAGATATCATCAACAGGGATATTCACAGGTGCCTACTCTATGCAAAGCATTTTCCCAGATACACTTAGAAATAAAAAAGTTAAACACAATCTTAAATCTTCTCCTTGTTATGTTGCTTCTACAAAAAAATCTATGTTTTATATTTTAAATCTAGGACTTGATAAGGCTACATGCAAGTGCTTATGTCCCTATTTCTGTATATGTAGAAAAACATTTATGCATCCTTTCTCATATGAATATCAGAGAGGGGTACATCACACATATACACACAGATAATCACAGTTACATATAAAGTATTACATATTTATGATTGTAGATATTTATGTGCATGTATGCATATGAATGAGTCTTGCCATGCCTCCATGTGGAAACTCAGTCAGGGCTATACATGCATAGTGCGTGGTATGTGTACAACATGCAAGTCCCGTATACACAAATGTATACATTTATGAACATGTTCAGATACATGCATATATACAGAGACACATACTTACACAAAGATAGAGAGATGAATGTACACATGTAAATATATGTTGATATGTTAAATACATAAACAAATGTGCATGCACACATATGCTATACTTAGACAATATGTGTACATAAATCAACCTAGACATAGACATGAATTATTTGAAAAGTCAAGATTGGTTCCTTTTGTTTTCCTTTTTTTAGCCTTGACATCCTTCAGTCCACACTACTTCATCTGTAAACCCTCCAGGATATGATTATTTACTGAAATGCCTGTATACACCCTCATTCTTTAAACTACACGCCCTGTTCAGTGCTGTCTGTGTTCTGGAATGGACGGTCAATACCCAAATGTTGAGACAGATCCAGGAGATGGGACAGACAGGATGAAGTTGGGACTGGAGGGCAGCTCTGAAAACAGCTCATAAGGATGTCTCAAGAGCTCTGAGGGAGTTTGTGCCTCTGAAACTACATGACTCAGCTTGAGGCTTTGTTTCCTCACATGAGGTGTCTCTATTCAGCCTAGATGGTTAACCAGCCAATCCAACGGGTGTGACTGCCAAAAGAGTTCCCTGAAACCCATGCCATGAAGGAATAATTCACGAAAATAACATTTTATTTGCAGAAATTGCATGAACAGTTATGAAATTTAAAACTATATATAAAAGTCATTTCCTCAAAGAATAATTAAAATTCAAGGCAGGTGTGTTGTTTATCCATTTATTTGACAAATAACTTCTTGCCACCGATTATGATGAGAATATTCAGACCTGCCCCTGTCTCCCCACTCCCCAGGAAACTCAGAATAGCGGATTGAAGCAAGGGCGAGATAGCACAGTATAGAGTGCAATGATAGGGTGGGCAGCTCTAACTCAGGTGTGTATGCTCAGGAAAGGATGTCCTGGGGCTTTAAAGATGAATAGGGGTTAACCAAGAATAAAAACAGGAAGGGCGCCCGGAACAAAAGGAACAGCATATGCATGAACAGAGACAATGAGAGTGAGACAATATGGTGGGAGTTGGAGCGTGGGAGGGAGGGGAAACAAACCACTTACTGTGACTGAAGGAAGGAAGGTGAGGTGGAGGATGGACTTACTATGATATAGAACCAGTGGGAAAACAAGGGCCAAACGGATAACATTTAAACTACTAAGCAGAAGACTTTGTGTTTGCGCTTAAAATCAGTGAGGAACCACACAGTACTTCTTTGAGATGAGAAGTCTCACTCTATAATTCTAAAACACCGTGACTAGAGAATAGTATACTTTATTTTCTTCCAATTCTCATTAGGTGCCAATTATAATTTTAGTAAATTTGATGAAAATTTTATTGTATATCTTTCAACCTAGACGCATGTGCTACTTAAATCAAGATAAAGGCATTATTGAAGTTTTAACTTATTTACAAAAATAAGAGAAATGTACAAAACTCTCCAATTTTCTGCATGATGGGACACTGGCATAATGAAAGGATTACAGGTTTTGTGATAATGATTGTATTAGGGCCCCCAACCCATACCCTTTTTATATTCAAACAATGCCTTTGTAAGGGTGATTTCAAAGGACCTCCTATCTAGGATCTCCTATTTCTCTATGCTTAAATCTACATCTTGTGTTGACCAATAGGATGAGGTAGACATGACAGTGTGACAATTCTAAACCCAGGCCTGTGTGCATACGCTCTTGCGCATGGACCCCTGCCATTTTCCGAAAACAAGTCCATGGTGGCATGCTGGAGACTGAGACCATGTGGTGCAGGGATGAGTCATCCCCACGGAAGCCATCCAAGATAAGCCTGTCCCCAGCCAATCCAGCAGCCAGCCGAGGACACAGGAATAAACCTAGTCCCAATCGACAGAGCCTGATCCAAGTCAGAACTTCCCACCTCCCCCATAGACCAGTGAGCAAAAATAAATTGTTGTTTGCTGCCGAGGGTTTATGACTGTTTGCCACACATGATTACTTGGCACTAGATAATAGAAGCAGGCTTGGGATCCAAATGACTGATTTAAGCCCCAATATCACTACTTCTGAGCTATAAGTTCTTGTGAAAGACATTTTGTCTTTCTGAGCCTTAGTTTTATTATCTTTAAAATGGAAATAACCACACCCAACAGCAAGAGTTTTGTGAGGGTTAGAGTGATGTGTAAATTGCTAGTAGTTCTTAAGATCTTAGTAACTGGAAGCTTTGATTATCACTTTATCTGCACCAGTGTGGAAGTCTTTATTCTATGGTTCTCACAGTACAGACCTTTCAAAGATATGCTCTTTTTTAAGGCCAGCAGACCAATGCTATGAGGTGAAAGTGGCTTAAAGATCTGAACGCTTCTTTAAGCCAGAATTATAACACCAACAACCAATCTAAAGCAGGATCTCAAGGACAATAGAAGTCTCTACAACCATAATGACTACAAGGCTGGGCGTTGACTGTCCCTTCTGAGTGATAGGACCTATCTCTCTCTGGCCAGACTTGACTACCATTCTTCACGCCTAGAGACTTCCCTTCTTAAAGCTCCAGCCATGGTTACAACTGGAGAGTCACACTCAGACCACCCAGAAGACTCAGCCGATACGCTTGGCTGCCTAATTAGGAACATGGACTGATGGGAGCATGATGTTCCAGCAGCCCGGGCTTTGTTGGCTGCCCTGACTGGCTCTCTGGGTCGCTCCATGGGGGAGGCAATGCCTTTGATCTACAAAGCTTATGTCCACTTTGATCCTAGTCACCTTTGAGGTCACTCTTTGAGCAACTAGCCCTTCCCACTATGGCAGACACCTGTGCCCTGAGACAGACTTGCTTAATATTTCCAGATGGAGAGAATCCAGGAGAGAGAAATGCTGGCTGTGTCTGTGGTGTAGCCACAGACATGATTTGAAAGACAGCAGAGATGCTCCAAGTATTTTGTTTTATGCTTTAGGATCTTCTTAGCAATGGGAAAGAAAGGATTAAAATTTATTGATATCCTACCAGATAGTGGGCATTGTTACACACATCACTGCAACAAACTTGGAATCAAAGTTGAACTCCAACATCTGCTATCTAACAACAGTGAGAAAGTCCTTGTGCTCCTCAAATCTCAGTTTTTTTAATCTAGGAGATAGCAATCTTTTTAATAAAATAGGTAAAGCACCTGACATTTATCTACTCGTAAACATATTTCTCCTAACTGCCCAATTGAAATATCACTTGCCGTTTTAGAGTAAAAGAGAAGACTCAAGGCCCAGGGTGAGGAAGAGCTGGAGGTGAGATCTGAGCCCAGATCTGCCAGCAATTGGGTTCCCTGTGGCTTCCATCAGCATGGCCTGGCCTGTTTTGAGCTAACGACTCATCTCCACGTGTTGTTTCATTTTCCTGGACACCTCCTTTGTTTGGCTCAGTTGGTGAGGCCAATTAGTGAGGGTGACAATGGCAAAAACGAACTCCCTAAAGTGAACTAAGTATCTGTGCTGTGTATTAGCTATTCCCCGGGAAGTTCACCCATAAATTTTTTTGTATGCGTTAATGTTCTAAATGATTAATTTCTTTATTCTTCAGCGTTAAAAATTCTGACTTTTCTGGGATGGAAATTCTAAAAGGATTTGTATGCTACTATTTCTTTCTAAAGGGAGATTGCTCACTACAAGTTTAAACCTTTCTTGGTGATGTGGTGTCATTATTATGACTATCTGTTAGACTATTATGACTATCAATTAGAAAGCATTACAGTGAAATGGTTCTGACTCTGTCCTAACTCCCCTCATTTACCCATCAGGGTCTCACCTCTTGCCAATGTTTATCTATGTAGCTTTTCTCTGCATCTATTGGCCATAGCAGTAATTCTCAATGTCAGTGTGACTATAATGAACCAGGAAATTTGTTAGCAGTGCAGATATCAAGGCCCCACCCAAGAGAAGCTGTAGGTCTGAGGTGAGGCTCAGAACCTCCCAGTTTTAACAGGCTCCCCAAGGATATGCTGATGCAGGTGGTCTGAGGATCACACTATGAGAAATATTATGCTGTGGGCTAAAACCCAAGTCATTCAATCATTTATCTATTGGACAAATATTTTCCAGGCTACATATTAGGTTCGGGACTTGCAGAGATGAAATACGCTGACCTCTCTATCCTAGAAGGTTCACAATCTAATGACTTAACAACCCTAAAACAATCATTGGTTCTGGGCCAAGGACAGTAGTAAGTTCACATTTGAAAGAGCACTTAACCTATCAAGATTGTCTTTGCTGTGGCACAAAACACAGAACTCAGCGTTAAGGATGAACCCCTGTTTTGGGTAGAATGCAAAAGTCATTCTAGGCAGAGAAAACAAAATGGGAAAGTCAGATCTAAAGGGGAACCTGGAGACTGAAGGGTGATGCCAGTAGTATAATATTGAGGGCATGTGGAACATGACTAGGCTAGAACTAAACAAGAACTCCACCCATCCTGCTTATCAGTGTAGATTCTGAGAGGAAAGTGGGGATTTTTCAGAAAGTGATCAGGAGCAAGTGAAAGGTTGTCACCAGGATAATGGCATAATTAAAATTCAGTTTTAGAAAAATGAAGTGTCTATGACCTCCTTGGGCTCCTTCTCCTGTCTGTATCCCTAAATTCTGAGGTCCTTAATAGCACAGACCACTTAGATCATTTCTGACCCAAGCGGAAGTACAGTCGGGCCCATGAGCTTATGGTGCTAGGCTAGTCAACCACAATAACCATACAAGCTAACAAAATAGAGCCCCCTTCTATTACTACTTGCCAGTTATTGTCTTTAAAATGTGTATATAGACATATATACATACACACACACACATTTGATTTCTAAAGCAACCCTTCTACCAATCCTGTAAGTTAGGAATTAGTAGGCCTATTATAACATATATGGGAGCAGAAACCCAGAAAGAAGGATGGAACTCCTCTTAATCACACAGGTGATAAGTAGCAGAGGCCAGTTCAACCCCATGCTGTCTTGACCTTGTGTGCCTTCTTGGACCCATCCTTCAGCACCAAACTGCCCACTGTAAAGGGACAAATATGGGGATTTCTGAGAGAAGATATCATGCAGATGAGTGCAAAATCTCACTTCCTTTCCCCTAAGTGGAAGATAATGACCAAATTCTTTGAGATGGGACCATATTCCTTGGGATCTAGAGGCACGAGCATCTCCAAAGTAGTTCCCTTGCTCTGCTTGTCTCCAGGAGAGGCAGAAAATGGAGCCATGTAACTCATTGCAATGTAATTTTTCCTCCTCAGTCTTAGCCCCCATTGTCACATGAAGTCAAGATCATCATGATCCATACCTTCATTTGAGTGACATTATCCACAAAGGATTTCCTAGGAGAGAGTCTGACCTCTGAGATCAGGCAAGCAGCAGACAGGGTCCAAGTATCTAGCATTTGCCCAGCCACATGACTGAAGCTACTCACTCTTGGATCAGGTCGGGAGCTTCCAGATATGGGCTCTCCAGGAATCTGAGGTGCTCGCAGTGTCTTCATCTACTGCATCTCCTACTTAAGTTTCCTGGCATTAAGTCCTAGCCTTCCTGGAGAACTTTGGGATTCCTAAATTGCTGGACCCTAATAATCCATGTGCTTCAACCTGTCACTCATTTGCCCTTTACCTGCCACCTACTTATTCCTCTGCTTTCTCTTTCTGTAACTATGAATACCTTGACTAAATTATCCATAATAAATGCCATTCATTGAACAACATCTATGTGCAAGTAAGGAAACTTAAATATATTATCATCTAATTTAAATCTTAGGGCTCCCTCCTAGAAAACATAATTATTCTCATTTTATGGATGAGAAAACTGAGGTTGAATGATTAAGTGACATACTCAGGATTACACAGGTGGCCTGTAGTATATCTGGGATTCATATGAAAGATTGCAAGTTAGTACTCACTGTACCACTGTCTCTTTTGGCATTTTCACTTCCTGTGTCCCATGTTCTGATCTTGGAGTTTCGATCTAGACTTTGAACTAATACCCTTTGATGCCTGTCCCTTGAATCATAGTCACCACCACAATACTTCTGGGACACCAGCAGAAACCTTAATAAGCACATGTACATATTTCTGAATGCAGAAGCATGTAAAACCATTTTAGTAGTGTGTGAGCCATAAGAAATCATTTATGTAAGACATTTTGTAAGACAAAAACATAGCGACAATGGAAGGGATGTAGAAATGTCAAGTTAAGTTTTTGAAGTTTAAATGTTTATTAATACCAGTTGGAAACTAACTGTTAAATACGACCATGAAGGAAGGAAAAATCTCTCTTGTCTTTCCGCCCTTCAAAGTCCCTCTGTATCACAGCTGTGAAATTTCAAGGGGGAGGGGGGTGGTGAGAGAGGGAGTTTTGTATAGAAGACATTTCAAAGATGGAATCTCCTGCAGGAATGAGGCAGTGTGGTCCCAGAGGGGTGATACAGAGGCTTTTTTCCTAATTGAATCCTTCTGTTTTTTTTATGTTCAGCTTCCCAGGATTGCTTTTGGACTCTCCTGCCCCACCCCTATCCCAGACGAATGTCAAAAACATCTTGAGTACTTGATAGAACACATATTGGGTGGGATTCTTCCAGTGTTAAAGACCCTCACATTTTATAATTAAATAATCTCTAAAAGCAGTTTTGAAAAGGATCTGCCTGTGCTCAGAGATGGTTGAGCAAAGTGGACGTCCCTGGGGTGTAACTTTAAGCTAGATCTCTAGATACTCTCTGGTCATAAATCACTCCAAATCAATGTACCACTTCCAAATTTTTCACTGGAAGAACCCTCGCTTACAAGAATTTCAAATGGGTTTACTTATGCTCCCTTTTTTTTTTTTTTTTTTTTTGAGTTGGAGTCTCACTCTGTCGCCCAGACTGGAGTGCAGCGGCCGCTCCCGCCCACCGCAGCCTCGACCTGCTGGGCTCCGGCGATCCTTCCGCCTCAGCCTTCCAAGTAGCCAGAATTACAGGCATGCGCTACCACGCCCGGCTAATTTTTTTGATTTATTGTAAAGATGAGGTCTCGCTGCCCAGGCGGGTCTCGAACCCGCGGGCTCAGGCAATCCACTCACCTCAGCCTCCCAAAGGCGCGGGATTACAGGCTGAGCCACCGAGCCCGACTTATGCTCCCTTTTAAAATACAGACACCCTGAGAAGTATGCGAAGCCTTCTCTTCACCAAAACTTCAGTGCAAATTTATTCAGTCAGTACGCTTCCTTTCTAACATCTGACTCCAAGCAATCATTGCAAACAATGGAGTTTGATGACAAGCTGAGAGCGAAGGAGGAGAGAAGAAAGGAGCTGAAATACCTGAAAGAGAATAAAAGACTCCTGAGAGGAGAAGAGTCAGAACAGTCTGGGGGCTAAGTATTTCTCTGTCAGAAGGCAATCCTTCAGCCATTGTTCTTTGCTGGACTTTCCCTTTTGCCACCTTTCCAGGAACTTTGCTCTAACATCCCACTGGGTCCTTCACTGACTCTGCCTTCTCTAGTTATCACACACGGCCCCCTCCCTCTTCCTAGTCACACCTTCTCAGGGTTTCCAAACTCTCAGAGGACACTTCTTCATCACACATTAACTCAGCAGGGGGTACTGATTCAATCTTCACCCCTAAGACTTTGTTCCACTTATTCTTTCCCCTTTTGACTGTTTTTCCGGGTCATCCAGTGTCATTCAACATTGCGGGCCATTCTCTTCACTCCCTGGTCTTCCTTGATCACAGTCTCTTCCGGTCTCCCTCATCAAGGACTGTTCCCTCTCAGTCTCTTTACGCATTCCTTCTACTCTGCTTTTCCTTTAGGCCTTTTAGTTGCTCATTTTTTTTGCTAGTGATTTTTTTCTTAGTTTTTTTTAAATAGATATATAATCGTTGTACATATTTTGGAGGTACATGTGGTACCTTGATATCTGTAAGTAATGTGTAATAATCAAATCAGGGTAATTAGGATATCCATCACCTCAAACATTTATAATTTCTTTGTGTTGGAAACAGTCCTATCATTCTCTTCTAGCTATTTTGAAATATACAATAAATTACTGTTAGCTATAATTTCCATACTGTACGATTGAACACAAGAACTTATTCCTTCCATCTAACTACATTTTTGTAAACACGTCCATTGTGATTGTTACAAGAAGTATGAGCCATTCCCCACAATCCAGTCCACCCAAATGCTTTGTAGGATGTGTCTGAAATACATCCTGCAGCCTTCCAAATCTCCAAGTCTACTGCCACCTCCCAGCATAGCTGCCAGTGTCTCTCATGTGCTCTACTGCAATGACCTCCTAAACTAAACTTCTGCTTCAGAGTGCTATCTCAAAAACGAAATTCAGATTATTCACTTCCCAGGCTTAATAACCTTCTATCATCCCTTACACTTAGAATAGAATCTATATTCTTCTCTATACTCTGTCTATAAGAACTGCGTGACTTCTTCAAGCCTCATGTGTATATCCCTCTCCCTCATTCATGAAGGTCCAGCAACCTTGGACAATTTTCTCTTTCTCCGAACAAGTGAACTTCATTCCTGCCTCAGGGCCTTTGCTCTTGCTGTTACCACTTCCTGGACCAATGTTCCCAGACTCTTTTCATAGTTGCTGCTTCTCACCTGCAAACTCTCAGCTCAGTTGCTGTCTCCTAGAGAGATTTTTCTCAAGCAGGCTACCTAAGATAAATTCCCCTTCCCCTCTCCACAATAGAATTGTAAATTATATCTCACCATTTTAAAAAATATTGTAATTTCATAGGTTGCTTAAATTATATTATCCCCAAACTCCTACTACAGTATAAATTCATGATGTGAGAGAATTTTTCTTTTTTAATTCTTTATTGTAAGTGTCTAAATTATGTCTGCCACAAACTTGGCCCTAAATAAATGTAATTGAATAACATGTATGAAAGGTAACATGTATGAAAGGTGAGATGAGAGCCAGGCTTGGTGACTCAGCCTGTAATCTCAGCATTTTAGGAGGCCAAGGTTAGTCGATTGCCTGAGCATGTGGGTTCAAGACCAGCCTGGGCAACTTGGCGAGACCGCGACTCTACAATAAATAAATAAATAAATAGCTGAGTGTGGTAGTTTGTGCCTGCAGTTCTGGCTACTTGGAAGGCTGAGGCGGAAGGATCGCTGGAGCCCAGCAGGTCGACACTGAGGTGACCGTGAGCGTGCCACTGCACTCCAGCCTGGGCAAGAGAGTGAGATTCCAACTCAAAAAAGAAAAAAAGAAAGTTGAGATGAGTACCTACAGGTAGAGTCTATGGATGGAATAGACATGTCAGATTTCTCTTCGTTGAAGAACAGGCACTTACCAGAGGGACCATTTAGTATGACCTAAAGGTATCAAAATATAAAGGTGTTGAGTTAAAGACACAACCACACAAACAGCCCTCCCTTCACATCTAAACTTTGAGCACTCATTTCAGGGACTAGGAAAGCAAAATCTGGATATTTGCTGGTCTATATAATAGAAATGAGAGAAACAAATAACAATTCTACACCTCTGTATATCCATCAATAAATTGGAATGTGTGATCTGCTTTATAGAATTATCTAATTATTCTAATAGTGACAGAAGTGGAATTAGAGGTCTAACCTCCCTTATCCCTATTCTGTTGTATATTCTCTTCCTATATGTCTATATGTGAATGTGTCTACATATTTGTGGGTATTTGTACAATGCCACCTTCAAACATCTCTTTCATATTAAACAACAGCTTAACCTTGCAGGGATTAGACACCTGAGAGTTCTCTCAATCTCTTGATTCCTGCCTACATACCTACAGCAAGTAACAATGAAATTTCTTATCACTAAAAACTCTTCTCTAATTCTTGAGAACTCTATGACCAGATGGTATGAACAGCTGATTCTCCTTAGAAAAATTAGTAAGAAAAGGCAGGAAATAGAAGAATACAAAAATACTTTCCAAAGTTTTGGGGAAGAAAACAAAAAGAGAGTAAAAACTACACATTAAGAAAACCAATTATTGGAGTTCAACTTGATGGGGGAAAAGTATGTAGAGAAGGCTACAGGTGACAATGCATGGGGTCCCAGAGTGAGTGATAAACATTCCTTCCAGGTAAAAGAAATGCGCTGGATGAAAAAGATGATATTGGCATGCCACCAACCTCTTAGCAAATGGACTTCATAGAGCCTTCTTTGTTGCTGATTATGTCTACTTCCTTCTGAATGTATTTACCACATAAAACCTCATTTTTTTGCTTTTTAAAATAAATGATCCTTTTCTAGTAATGTATACACTTTGGTGCACCTCAGTGAATGTTGATATAAAGAAAGCAGTAGAATCAGACACTTAAAGGGCTTGAGAACCGATACCAATTGAGCACCAGTTAAGTGCCAAGTAGCATACTGAGAAGAAGCCAAATCACCTAGAAGCAAAAAACAAGTTTTGGTCCAGAAAACGTTGGCCTCAGCTGGGCACAGTGGCTTACGCCTGTAATCCCAGCACTTTGGGAGGCCAAGGTGAGAGGATTACCTGAGTCTAGGGGTTCGAGACCAGCCTGAGCAATTTGGCGAGCCCTCGTCTCTATAGTAAATCAAAAAATTAGCTGGGCATTGTGGCACATGCCTGTGGTTCCAGCTACTAAGAAGACTGAGGCAGAAGGATCACCTGAGCCCAGCAAGTCAAGGTTGCAGTGACCATGAGTGTGCCACTGCACTCCTGCCTGGGCGACAGAGTGAGACTCTGACTCAAAAATAGAAGAAAAGAAAACTTAGGTCTCTCATGCTTTCAACTGTTCTGTAAGATTGGTAGTGTTATCCCAATGTATAGATAAGAAGACTGAGGCTCTGAAAGGTTAAATCACTTGCTCAGTATGAAGTGATGAAGCAAAATTTGCATTCAAATTTTTGTGATACTGAAACAAACGCTTTTGATTTTTTAAAAAAGGCTCATTAAAGTAATTTTAAGATTGGTAAAAATGATTCCGCACAGAGCTTTGTTATCTTCCAAACTGCCTCTATTTCACCATTTCATTGCTTTGCTCAGTAGTCTCTTTGGTATCGTTACAGACATGTAATGTCTAAACTTGGAGTGGCCACTCCCAGCATCCTCCTCCCACATTATCTCCATGTTTGCTGAGAAGATCAAATTCACAAACCAGTCCTTGGGCAGCACAAGAGGTCAGAAAGCCATCAGCCAAACAGTGTACTCCAACTGCCTTTTTCTCCTGGTACAACACTGGCAAGAGAGCAAGTGTGAATTATTCCACTTCCAGCATCTTCAGAGACAGCAGTGACTGTGTACTGAAAGCCAGCCAGGGCAGCCTGATCATCTCCACAGATGCAGAAGTTCTTCCTCAGAGGAAGTCATCGCATTGCACGGGGGTGGCAGGACTGCCGCTACCTAGAAACCCATCCTCAAGTGCCACATTGGTCTCTGATGTTTTTTCTAGCTCTCTTCTCTTCTTGCTTCTTTTTCTCTTCCTCTTCTCTTTTGTTTTTTCTCTTTCTCCCCTTTACATCTTTTATTTTCAGCCTCTCTATATCTTTTCCTACAAGCTGCTCTTCCTCCTTCCCTCTCTCCCTTCCTTTTATCCATCCTTCCTTCCTTTCTTCCTTCTTTCCTTTCTCCCTCCCTCCTTCCCTCCAGTCTTTCTGTTTTCTTTGCATGCTGTTATTTCTTTCTTCCTCTTCTTCCTTTCCTCTCTCCTCCCTCCCCCCCCTCTTTCTTTCTTTTCTTCTTTCATTTTTTTTCCTTTCTTTTTGCTTGCTGTATTGCTTTCTGAAGCCCCACAACTAGAGGTTCTTCACAACACATGACTCAGTTTTAAAAAAATAGTAGGTATATGAGTAAATAAATAAGAAAAAAAAGAAGACTTAACCATAAATTTTGAAACATATGAAAGAAGTTACGTTCTGTTTTCTCTTTTTTAACTCTTCCTTTTGATTCTGGGAATAATTTAGGTCTCTCTATCGTAGAATCAGAAGGAATCTTGAAGAACATCTGGATCAATTCTGAAGTAATGCAGGAATCACCTTGGCAACACCCTCAACAGATATTCTCTGGACTGTAATCAAATGGACTCAGATATGGCAGAGAAGAGTCAAGGAAGCATCATGGGGGAGCCAGGCAGCTCACCACAGCACCCAGGTCCCACTGAAGAATGGAGGCCATACTGAAAGTGGCCAGTTCTAAGGCAGACATCTCTGTTGACGATCACTTGGTTTCCCAGAGAAAGCTAAGAGGCATAAAACTCATCAAGGTACTGTGAGCTGGGCACATTAAGAGGCCCTAGGTTTTCTGTAGTGTGTCAGGGCAAATGAGAAAGATTCTATTGTGGATGAGTATCATTGGAATGACACGTGTACACCTCTCATCTTGTAGAAGAGCAGAGAAAGGGAATGGTATTTGTCAATTACTGGCAGAACCAAGACTAGAACTCAGTTCATTTCTTAGGAATTACTACCTTTGCCCATTGCACTCGGCTAAATAATATGTATCATGTAAATAAAGTGAGCTGGTCATGCCAGGAGATTTGACTACAGATCTTCTACACAGACTCAACTCAGCAACTCTCCTTCTCTGTCACCTCACACATTCTGTCTCTTTCCTCTTCCTCTCTGTCTCTTCCCCTACCTGATCTCCAGTTACCCACTTAGTCCCCCTTTATCCTCACTGATGGTTCAAATCTAATAATGATATATGGTGGCCTTCCCAATCTACTAGTCATTAACACTTAATCAGATCCCTGTCCTGAATGAGAAAGAATGTCGTGCTACAATTAAAAGACAGGAGGCATGCCCATCATTACTAGCACTGAGCCCAGAGCAAATACACATTCTGGGACTCTAGCTGCCTCTGTTAAAATGATGTGGTGTTGGGGATTGCCATTGTTCATGCAGATTTACTGCAGAAGGAAGCATTGGTTTATAAAGACTCTATATCTCTACATGTACCAGCCTGGCTGTGAGCTTAGAGATATATTCTCCAACACTTTTAGAATGTGAAACAAGGCCCAGAGAGGGAAATGACTTGCCAAAAGTCACTCATCATTTAGTGACAAATCTAAACTGAAAACAAAGTCTGTCTCTCATTCCGGTCTCAAAGCACCCACCATTGGATAAGAAACACAGAAGAAGTCAGTAAATTCTGGTTTCTTTATTCTTTTTCTCCCTTTCCTCCCTATCTCTGCTCGCTCCTTTCCTTCTTTCTCATCAGATTAAAGTAAGTTATAAACACCTAGTGCTTGTTTTCCTGGGATTTTTCCATCTTTGTTTAGATTTATAGATCTATAATTTGCACCTTTCACATATCCCTAAATGCACTCAAAGGCTTCTAGAATTTCTTTTGTGACCCTCTTTTCTTTACATTTTACACAGTTGGAGAGCTAACCTAAACAAATGACTGCCCAGATCATCTTCAAACCCTGATTAGGCTCCGATAGGACTCTGGAAGGAGGACCAAGGAGCCAGACGTCTTCCTCATCATGCTGCAGATTCTGCACTCTTGGCACTGCCTAGATGTGCTCAGGAGGAAGAACAGGACAGGCAGAGAAAGAGCTGAGGAAGTTGGAGGTGGCAGAAGGAGGAGTTCCCAATCCTCAGTGTCTCAGTCAGGCTTTGTGGATATGCAATGTGCAGTTGGGTTTGCCAAAGACAAAAGGGTAACATTTGCCTACAAATTCCAGTGGATTAAAGCCATATAAAATCTCAGTGTTAGGCCAATGAAAGTGACAGTCATCTTGCCTTTCTCTGGAGATGAATTTCAGGGGTTCTTTTCCTCAGGGAAGTGAGGAGGGGAGCAGAGAAGAGAAAGCAAATGGGGGTGTAGGGAAGTAAGAAACACAGAGCCAGCATGGAAGGAGGACCGAGAAGCCAGACCTGATTTGACAGACCTGATTTGAACTCCAGTTATAGCACCCACTGCCTGAGTGACCCAAGCATGGGCAGTCAGTAGGTTGTCTAGCCTTACTGCCGCATTCCCACTCAAGTTGAGTGGACCTTGGATAAATTCCTTAACTTTGCAAATCCCCATCTCCTCACGTGTATAATGAATATGATGACACTTACTTAGCAGGATTGTTATAAAGATTAGAAATGATTAGTACAGAGTACAAAATAATTGTGGCTATCTTAATGATTACTATGATCATTATAGAAGAGAAAAAGAGGGCCATTTCACATAGTCCTCCATTTACGTGGGATGGTTTTAGACAGGGCACTATCACAGGCCATTGAGCACTGGCAGAGTGAATCTTTTGCTTTAGCCGAAGAACCTGCTGTCTTTGAGTTGTGTGTCTGAAGGGAAGCACCCAGAATGCTCACCAGATGGGTGTTGTATAAATAGCATCTTTGCCATGCTGTTGTTACTGCCCAATTTTTTTTTTCTTACCAAGAACTAGCTTGTGCCTGCATTTCTGGGTGCCTCAACCTCTCACCCTGGATGACTGCAGTCCCAGTCACCCTTGGACATGTCCCTCCTTGAAGGGTCCAGGGACTCCATGAGCTGTGAGTGACTCTCTGGCTGCAGCAGTCTATTCAGTCAAAAGAGAGCAGCACCGGGGGATCCGGATCCAAGTATGCAGGCGCGTCTCCATCTGGCCAAGTGTCTTCTGTCTGGGACGCGACCACCCACACCTTTCTCTTCTGATCAAACAGTCGGGTTTGCCATGATTCAGCTCCCATTTCAGCTCTGCAGGACCCACTCTCCTCCAAAGGACTGGAAGGCCTGTCTAATGAGTGAGCAGGAAGTGTAGGCTGTGCAGTCCTCCCATACGAGACTCCAAGAGAGCCGACTCACATCTGAGATGTCGATGGAACTTTTCTCCTGTCATTATTTTTAGCCTTATTAGCTTTGCAATATCTTGGAGAGATGAAGCACAAGGGAGGCACGGAGAGAGGGAGTCAGACAGCTTGGCTTCAGGGTCTGGCTGTCCCTTTGGCAACTTTGTGACCTTGGACATTTGTTTTTAACCTTGCTGTGACTTGGTTTCCTAATCTCTAAATGAAAACAGTGCTGCCTGCCCATCTTGTCAGTGAGGGTTGTTGCTAGACTCAAAACAAAAGCTAACAGAAGTAAAATGGCTTTATCAGCTGTAAAACAATATTTAATTTTTTCTAGAGTACTAACCGTCTATGAAAAGATTCTTCCTTTTATAACCTAAAATGGCTCCTTTCAGAAGTCACCTGTATATGGGCTGGAGGCAGGGGTTGTGACAAGAGCTTGAGAAATTGAAAGGAGAAAGGAGGCTGAAGATTTCAGGGTAAATAGGGGACCGATTCTAAAGGTCTGCAGTTTGTTAGCCTAAATCCCTTCTTTCGTGTCATCCCTGCTTCTTATCCTCCCAGCATTCCTCTTTGCAGATACTCTGAGCGTCTTTTCTTTGCCAGACACTGATGCAGGTGCTAGGGACGCAATGATGTGAGACCTTCAAAGAGCCAGGAGTATAAAGCAGAGACAGAAGCAAAAAAGAAACTCAAATATGGTACATGAGGCTGTCACCAAGCAAGTGCCAGGTTCAAGAAGCTCAAAGAAAAAGTAAACTAATCAGCTATACGTAAAGAACTAATGGAAGACTTCTAAGAGGGGTAATATTGCCTCTACTTTATAGATGAAGAAACTGATACCAGGAAGGGTATCAGTTGGATGACTTGCCTAAGGTCAAAAATCAATAAGGGTTGTAGCCTGGACCCAATTGTGATTGATACAAAAGATCTTCCTCTTTCCATGACACCATTTTGCACAAAACTGGCTGTGTTGGAGAAAATATGATGCTTTTTTTAAAATTTGCATCAAGATTCTTGAAGCGAGGAAATGGAGGTAATGCTCTAACTCACATTCAGAGGTCTTTTGTTCTAAGGTCTTTTCCCCAGTCTAAGCTTTTATCTTCTTAGATCATGACTAGGGAATTCCTGGTGCTAGCCACTCCTTTTTCCCACTTACATACATTCTAAAGATTCCATCAGGTCAGTATCTACAGCATTCTTTTTTTTTTTTTTTTTGAGTTGGAGTCGCACTTATCGCCCAGACTGGAGTGCAGTGGCATGCTCCTGGCCACTGTCACCTTGACCTGCTGGGCTCAGGCAATCTTTCCACCTCAGCCTTCCAAGTAGTTGGAACTACAGGCATGCACCACCACGCCTGGCTAATTTTTTGATTTATTGTAGAGATGAGGTCTCGCCAAGTTGCCCAGGCAGGTCTCGAACCCGTGGGCTCAGGCAGTCCTCTCACCTCGACCTCCCAAAATATTGGGATTATAGGCATGAGCCACCATGCCCGACCTAGTGCAAATTCTTAAGCCCCTTCTAAACTCTATCCTTCTTCCTCCACTTTATCTAACTGACCCCAAACTGTCTCCCATATTCACCCAACCACACTTGATCTCTGTTCTCATTTCCTTGAGGTGTCAGCATCTGAGGGCGCAAGGAATGAAAAGAACAGCCCTCAGAGTCAGAAGACCTGTACTCAGCTCCCAGCTCAGTCATTAAGTCTGCCAGCTTGAACAAGGTTACTGAGGTCTTTGAGCCTCTGTTTCTCTGTCTCTAAAATGAGAACATTAACACTGACCCACTAGGCATGATTCGAGGCTCAAGTGAAGTGATTTATTACTGAGAACTTACTGAAGTGTAATACTTCCAATTGTTACTAACATAGAGGGCAATCTGCAGATATGCTTCTGATCTGGGGGAGTCTCATTTTCTTTAAAGAAAAGGAATTGTTGAATGTCTTTAATTCTATAGCCTTCCCTTCAAATCATCTCTTATGAAACGATCATTTGTCAGGCAGATGCCCCTTGCCCCTTAGGCTCTGCAAGTGTAAATCAATTCAGTCTCAGATCTCTCTGCTTGCAATCAATGCCTAGTTTTTCTTCTCTTTCCTGCAAAATGTGTTTCTCTTTTCTAATGAAAATTTTCTCCTGATAGCTGTTTGGAGTCCAAGAATCCAGCACTTGGAATGAGGTTCTGTGAATACATGCTGGGAAATGTGGGCCCAATATCAAAAATGATCGCCTCCAGCACAGTCTAGACTGCGGACCCAGCCTCCAAAGGGAAGTGGCGGTAGCAGTTCTGCCTGAGTCATTAAGCAGCTGGGCCAGGACCCAGGCTTGGAGCAAGCAGCTCACACATTGTCAGGAGTGCTCTCCAGCTGGCGGGGCCAGGCATAGGATGATTTTACCAAGGCGGGCTTCCACCTCCCATTTCTCTGAATCTTTCATTTTTATGACACTGCATCTAACTGTGGTTTTCTCAGAAAAGTTCCCCTGGAAGATTTAGACAAGGTGGGGAAGACCTCCCTTTCCAGATTCTTCATTTCACCTGCCCAGTCTCTAAGCTAAGTTGACATAGAAAATCAGGAAAGGGGGGCACATAATGCCACCCTCCTGCTGGAAGTGGAGCCTGGGATCTGGCATAGTTCACTGAGCCCACTAACTCCGTTGTGTGTCTTGAGGGGAAAGTCTGCATAATTTTCTTTTCTTTCAGCATGAAGGTAGTAGAAGGACATTAAGACATAGGTTTAAGGCTGGGCTTGGTGGCTCAGCCTGTAATCCTGCGTTTTGGGAGGCCAAGGTGAGTGAATTGCCTGAGCCTGCGGGTTCGAGACCCGCCTGGGCAACTTGGCGAGACCTCATCTCTACAATAAAAATCAAAAAATCAGCCAGGCGTGGTAGTGCATGCCTGTAATTCCAGCTACTCGGACGGCTGAGGCGGAAGGATCGCCAGAGCCCAGCAGGTCGAGGCTGCGGTGGCCGGGAGCGGCCAGTGCACTCCAGTCTGGGTGACAGAGTGAGACTCCAACACCAAAAAAAAAAAAAACAAGTCATAGGTTTAATTTCAATGTCTACCATCTTAGTCTAGAGACCAGCCTTCCCTGAGCTTGTTTCTTTAACAGTAGAAAGTACATGATAATTACATTTGATAGAATTAAAGATGCCATTATTTTATGCAGTGCTAAGGAAGAAAAAGCAATGCTGCCAATTAGACTGAGACACTACTGACAATAAAATATATCTAAAAATCAAAGATGTTAAAGTGCCGAAAAAGAAAACACATCTTAGAACAAATGAAACATGGCACCTACCTCAGAGAGTTCCTGTGAAGATTAATTAAGATCATGCATCTGAAAGTGTTTTGAAAACTGTCAAGTACTGTAGATATGCTGTTGTATTTAATAGCAGCAGCACATTGCCATGGAAAAGCACAGGCTTTGAGGTCAGTCAAACTTGGTTTGAATTCCAGCGATATTACTCCCTAGTTTTGTGATGTAGGACCATTCTTCAACTCTCATGGATCGGTTTTCCACTCTGTCAAATGGAAATTGTAATTCCTGCTCTGCTTCCTTCATACACGTAGGAGCACAAGTATGCATAGGACATACTCACACTAAAACATATTTATCTGAAATTAAGTCTAGTTGGGTATCTTGTGTTTTTTACTTGCTAAATCTGGAAACCATAAGTAAACTACAGGGATCAACAAATGTAAGGTGTAGGACAGTCTGGATTATAGATACAACACCTGGAAATTTTAAAAGGGCAAGAACAATTCAATGTAAATTAATTATGATCTGAGACGAGGGATCATAATAATCTTTGATGGCCCCAGAGACAGCAGAAGGGGAGTTTGCAAGACAGCAAAGATAAAAAGACATTGCCTCCGAAGGCTGCAGCCTTGGCTGGCAGGCGTCTGGAGGCGGGTGCTCAGATCCATGCCTTGCCTGATGGTGTCTTACAAAAAGCCAGGAACAACAGACTCCAAATAAATGTCTTAAAAAAATGGAGATGACTAAATGAATAATAGCTGCAAGAAGAGAATTAAAGAGTTGCATTGAGTAAGAACGTGTTCCAATGTTTTTCAATAAAACAAGGAAAAGTGTAAATTATTCATTTGTTATTTTTGTAAGGGTTTCAAATCTATGATTTTTCCTTCCTGTTTTGTCTCCAGCTTTTGTGTCCATAAGAATGTTTCTCCTCCATAAAAAGTAACTTGTTTTTGCAAATGGAGTCTGAAACCACACCAAAATTGCAAACGTAAAGTTCATTTCTCCCTTCTCAGGTCCCACTGGATAGAATCCTAGGAAGACTCTGCATTTAATACTACTACCTTCTTCTGAGTAGAAGGCAGGGTTTGTGTGGTGTTTGGTTTGTTTTGACTTTATGAGTTACTAAATTCAGGTCTTTGATATTCGACCATGTTTCTGAGCTACTGAGATAGACTTGGGTTTTCATTAATAATAAATGAATGGCATTTGTGTTTTTTCTGACCACACTCTTACCTGTGAAAGTGGCAGACTGCAGTTGTAGTCCTTGGTTTACCAGTGGGGCTACGGAGTCCCAGGACTCTGCAGGCCTAGCCCAAGCTCTCACAGTGGATTGGTGGAAGCTGGACTCTCATGTGGCTCTCTCAACCCCACTAATTCTCTTGGCACTTCAGTCAAACCACCTGGGGCTCAGTTGCCTCATCTAAGAAATATGACCAATGCTATCTATTTTCAAGGTTCTTTGTGAATTTCATATGAGACAATATGTATGGAAGGATATTATAAACTGCAAAATGGTATGTGCTATTAACAATTCTTACACATTTAGGGCAACCACTTTGGGTCTTCTCCCGCGGTAGGAGCTTTTCTGTCCTCTTAATAAATCCTGCTTTCTCAAAATAAAATATAAAATAAAATAACACAAACTGTTCTTACACTTTTAGCTTGTTTATTAACAATATTGGGAGAAGAATCACAGCCTTCTTAGATTAAGCCTTTATTTTCCATTTTCAACATATGCACCCTCATGCAGGTAGAGAAACCAACTGTAAAATGTTAAGTCCTGTTTTTAGGTAGGGATCTCTGCCTCCTTCTCTGAAGGTGGGAAAAGTTAACCTTGACTTTGGGATGCACGCTTATAAGATGGGTGGAATGGCACAAGTCTTTTTAACAACTGGCAAGCCTAGTGCATATCATAAAGAGAAGCTGCAGAGAGAAATAACTTTAAGGAAACTTTGAAGCTTTCATTGTTTCTTATGTATTGAGAAAGACAATTATTCATAAATAGCATACTATTAAGAATGAGGGATAGTCAAAATCTTTCTCAACACGATGTAAATCATGCTGGAAAAAAACGAGAAAAAAAGAGTATATTTTGGAAATATGAGACTTTATCACTAATTAAGACTAATTTTCCAAAAATTACATGTTGAAAACAATATAGTTACATAACAATCAAATAGGCATAGTTTCCTAGAATCTATATTATTAAAATCTGATCTATATGTGAATATTTAAAGCCAGAAGAAATCCTATAAATTATATAGACTAGGACTTATATATTACAATTTTGAAAACAAAATCTAAATAAGGAAGGGATTTTGCCAGGACCACACAAGAAATAAGACTGAACCAAATAGAATTTCAATTACCTTGCCCATAGGATCAGTAATTTTCAGGTGCACCAGGTCCTTTTTGCCTTTTCATAGAATTTTCATATACTCTTCTACTTGGAAAGTAGAAGGATTGCTTCACAATTGCATTTCCTGTCCATAGAAAGATAATGCAGTAGTAATGCACCCAGCATTACCACCACTGATATTAATATTTCTTAGAGGTGACTCCTTTGCAGTGACTTTCTCAATTACATTAACTTCATTTACAATGAGTTCTCATGGCTCCATCTTCTTATTAAGACAGAAAGGGCCTTTCAGACAGAACCGCCATCTTTCAGTAATTCACCAAAATGACTAACACAAAGGAAAAGAGGGGGAACACCCAGTACATGTTCTCTGGGTTATTTAGAAAACATGGAGTCGTTCTTTTGGCCACATACATGCAAATCTACAAGAAAGGTGATACTGTAGACATCAAGGGTATGGGTACTGTTCAGAAAAGAATGCCCCACAAATGTTACCATGGCAAGACAGGAAGAGTCTACAATGTCACCCAGCATGTTGTAGCTAACAAGCAAGTCAACAGCAAGATGAGAGAATTAATGTGCATATTGAGCATATTAAGCACTTGAAGAGTCAAGATAGCTTCCTGAAATGCGTGAAAGAAAATAACCAGGAAAAGAAGGAAGCCATGGAGAAAGGCACCTGGGTTCAGCTGAAGCACTAGCCTGCTCCACCCAGAGAAGCACACTTTGTGAGAACCAATGGAAAGGTGTCTGAGCTGCTAGGACCTATTCCCTATGAATTCAAGGCTAAATAGGTGTCAAAATAAAAGATCTCTGGACCATTAAAAAAAAAAAGACAGAAACAAAGCAATCCCTCTAGAGGGAAAATGGTTTTAGCTGGTCCTTCTCTTGAAACATCTAAATTGATCATTTGAGCCTCAGCACTCTTCAGCTCTCTTAATAGCATGGTTCTCTCATTTGAATAACATCCTTAAAAGATGATGCATGTTTCTATTTTTCACAAAAGACTGATTTAAAAGCCACCAAGGGTTTCAGGGATTAGTTAGAAGGATTGTTAGCTGATTTTTTTAAAAAAGCATGAATATCTCATAGACAAAATTGTCTATGACAAACTAAACTAGATTTCAGTACTAAAAACAAGTCCATTGTCCCTTGACAGCTAGGTTCTAATATCAGGCAACGAGAATCAGACACCCATTCTTCAATTTTTTTTTTTTCCTATAGTACTACAATCTCAAGGCTAAAATTGTATTCTCAATGTTTGTGTTTTTTCCCAGCTAGGACATCTAGGAGAGTGTTTGACGATCATTCTGTTTTTGCCTTTTACATTGAGATTAAGAGTTTGAGTTTCATTTTTCCTATGCCTTCTTTTGAGCTGCCTAGAATCTTCTCTACTATTAGGTTAATATTGATTTTTAAAAAATACAATTAGTAGCTGGGCTCGGTGGCTCAGCCTGTAATCCCGCGCCTTTGGGAGGCTGAGGTGAGTGGATTGCCTGAGCCCGCGGGTTTGAGACCCGCCTGGGCAGCGAGACCTCATCTCTACAATAAATCAAAAAATCAGCCGGGCGTGGTAGCGCATGCCTGTAATTCCAGCTACTTGGAAGGCTGAGGCAGAAGGATCGCCGGAGCCCAGCAGGTCGAGGCTGCAGTAGCCGGCAGCAGCCACTGCACTCCAGTCTGGGCGATAGAGTGAGACTCCAACTCAAAAAAAAAAAAAATACAATTAGTAGAATAAGGTCATGGGTAATCAGGAAATATATCTATATCAACTTACAGAGAAAGAAAAAATTATAATAGGCCTTTAGTCCTCCCACATGCATTCACATCATCATCCTGTCTGTCTGTAAGGCTACTATGCCTTTCTCTTTGACGCTAGTGGGACTATCAGTCATAGTGCCTTGTCCCCACCATAAGGATTGGCATTTGAGCACAGGCTGACCCATCATAGTATCCCTACATCTTTGCCTCCAGTGACTTGTTCAGAGATAAGCAATAAACTTAAGCAGAACCAACAGTATTATTCCCTGGAATTGCCATATAGATCTAGGGAGAGGACAGGTTTCTTTCTACTGGAAATTTATAAATCTGGAGCTTCCAACAGCCATGTTGTCTGCTATTTGGTGGTAGATTATGACTAATAAAGTCAATCAGAGATAAGCAGAATGGCAAGATAAAGAAAGAACAAAAAATCCTGATGTTCTTATTTAAGTCTTTGGATCTAAACTTAATTAAAGCCAAACAGAGAGGGATAGCTCTTGTCAAAGTTTGAGACTCATGACCTGGCTGCACCTAAATCTTTCTGTATCCAAAAATTTCCAAAAAATTCAATTGCTCCTATTGTTGTCATGAAGATAATTTGAATTTTTTGCACTTACAGCTAAAGATTTTCTGAATAATGCAAAGGAAGCAGCATGAATCAACTTAGTGGATTAACCAAAACAATCCTGTCTTCAACTGAACTCCTTTTTTCTTTTCTTTTTTTTTTGAGTTAGAGCCTCACTCTGTTGCCCAGGCTAGAGTGCAGTGGCATGCTCACAGCCATCCCAGTGTTGACCTGGGCTCTCTGGTGATCCTTCCCCCTCAACCTTCTAAGTAGCTCAAAGGCACATGCTACCACACCAGGCAATTTTTTTTTTTTGTAGAGATGTGGTCTTGCCTAGTTGCCTGGGCTGGTCTCGAACCCATGGGCTCAAGCAATCCACTCACTTCAGCCTCCCAAAGTGTTGGGATTACAGGCTGAGCCACTGAGCCCAGCCTGAACTCTTATATGAAGTTTCAGTGCAGAAAGAAACAAAACAGTTATTTCTATAGTTCACAGGGAAATAGGTGGAAGGAGAGATGTGGAGAGAAGCTTGGTTTTGCAGTCTCATATTAGACTTTGAGGCCTCTCTATGGGACTCTAGCACTTCAAGTAACCATTTAAAACCACCTGTATAATATAGATTCTAGAACTCACTAGATGATAAGCTCAGTGAAGGCAAAGATCATGTCTGGTATCTGTCTTTTTCTCTTCCATATTCTGGCACCTATCACAGTGGCTGGGTGTAAAAGCACAAATACATTGTATGTACAATGAATGACAGAGCTATTTTCTACATCTCATTAACTAAGTGCCACATTTCCCTTCTTAAACATAAATTACTTCCAGAACTGCTGAGAGGTTATATTGGAATACAGTGTGTATAGTGTTGTATTTTTCTCTTTGCCTCTCATCCCTCCAAAATTCTGCAGGTTTCTGATATATTTTGTAGAATATACACAAGACCTAGAATCAGGAAACCTGGATTTTTGCGCCGTCTCTATCATGGCATGTTTTTGTTCAAGCCTGTATCTTCTTAGGGCCTCTATTTCCCCACTGATAAAAGAAGGGGGTGAGTTGGATGAGTCCTGAGATCCCTTCCAAGTCTACCATTCCATGGCTTAGTATAGAGCAGGATATTGATGACTCACTTAGCAGGATAAACAAGTTCTCCCCATGTGCAGTCTGCTAAAGTAATGAGCGGAACTCTTTCTAAACAGAAAAAAAATTTCACACCAGACAGGATCCAAAACCTCTGAGGGTTAAATGAGGGGAACCATAATACTAAGCAGATGAATCCTCTAAAATAATATTGCAACACCTCCTGGCATCCTATCCTAGTTTCCATAGGATTTTTCCTGAGTAAATTAACAGCTATGCATGGGGACACCTGAGGTCACCTCCCTCCCTTGTTCGGCCCCACCCAGTGCAGCACACCCTTTGCATTTTACTGCTTCTGCTTACTGGATCTATTAGGTACATGGAACATAAGGAATCCCTCACAGAGGGAGGGATATGGATTCCTCAGCAGCCAGTTCCTGATCACTCGTTTTTCTCTTCTCTAAACAAATGTCTGTCCCAGAGGTTCTTATGGTTCACAGGAAACAAATCAAGATAGACTAAAACTGGCCATCTAATAATAATAAATCATGATTATATATTTTGTGCATACTAACCCATAAAAACATCACAATTGACATATGAATATCATCCCCAAATTACAGATGAAGAAACTGAAACACAGAAAAGTTACATAACTTGGTTAACATCATTCAGCTTCAAAGAGGTGAAATCAAAATTCAGACCAATAGCATTTATTTCAGCCTATGTTTTCAACCCCCATCTTAGTTCGTTTAGTTTTCTATTACAAACTACCATAGGGGGTGACTGATAAAACAAGAGAAGTTGATTTTATCGGTTCTGGAGGCTGAGAAGTCCAAGATCAAAGCATGAGCATATTCTATGAGTAGTGAGGGTATGCTTCCTCATGGATGGCCTTCTTCTCACTGTAATCTCACATTGTGGAAGAGGCCAGGGATCCCAGGAGATCTTTTATAAGAGCACTAATCTCATTCATGAGGGCTCTGCCTCTAGGACCTAATTACCTCCCGAAGGCCCTACCTCTTAATACCATTACCTAGAGGGGCAGGATTTTAACATGCAAATTAGGGAAAGTTAACCATTCAGTTCTTCACAACCCATTATGCAAAGCATGTCACATTATATTTTTATTTACTGTATACAAGAATATAAACTTTTGAGAAAAAAGGATGAAACTATTTTCTCCAAGTGATACAATACTGACAATGTAAATTGTGATTCATGGTAAGAGCAGTTCATTGTGTTAGACTCAGGATCAGAAGGCAAAGAGGCCCAAGTGGATGGAGTTCTGCTTAACTCCCTGAGCTGATAACAGGAGGTGAAATTCACTTTATTTATTAATTTGTTTGCTTATTTACTTATTTTTGAGTTGGAGTCTCACTCCTTCGCCCAGGTTGGGGTGCAGTGGCATGCACGCTCACGGCCACCCCAGTGTTGACCTTCTGGGTTCCAGCGATCCTTCCACGTAGCCGGAACTACAGACGTGGGCTACGATGCCCGGCTATTTTTTATTTTATTGTAGAGACGAGGTCTTGCCAAATTGCCCAGGTTGTTCTCGAACCTGTGGGCTCAGGCAATCCACTCACTTGGGCCTCCCAAAGTGCTGGGATTACAGGCTGAGTCACCGAGCCTGACGAAATTCGCTTTAAACAACCCTGCACTGACTCTGCTCAATCTAGGTTAACCTCTTGGGATGCTCTACAAAATGAGCATCTCAAAACTCGAGGCTGAGACCCAGCTGTCAGCAAATGCAGCAGCAAGAGTCATATATAATCCTTTTTGGCAGATATTTTTATTTTAGGAAATTAATCAGGGCTCAAGTATAGAAGTGTCTTTTCAGCGAGTCTTCCTAGATAGCCCCCATCCCCGTGGAATTCTCTTTTCTATTTTCTGACATATGGGGCCACCCATTTCAATGCTGAGAACATGGTCTTTAGGATCTTTAAGAAATTATAAAATGTAATCAGACAAAATCTGTACCTGTGTCTGTGACAAAACTGATCCTGAGAACATTGCTTAATGTATTACTGAGATATAATAATTTTATATGCAATTTATAATTCCAGAAAAAACTCTTTTTTTCAGAGTTTAATGACAGAAGAAATGTGCTCTTTCTGATTATTTAATAATTTGTATTTACTCAGACATAGTACATTTTACAACCAATCGTGTTTAGCTTTAGTCAGTAGCTATCTGGAGTATATGATAATCTCATACCTGTGGGCCTTTTGATACTTCTACCTAAAAATACATCCTTTTGCTGCATTAAAACTTAATCATTCTTCAGGACTCAGTTTGGACTGAATCTTTTTCAGTGATTCTTTCTCTGTCTTCTCCAGATTGGGCCAGATCTTGCCATATTCCTCAGACTTACTTATATCACAGAAATTCTCATGGAGCACTGCGATCATCTAGTTTCTTGTCAGTAGCCCCCATTATACCCTGAATTCCTTATGCACAAGAATGTTCTAGATATTCTAGCCCTTACGTCTGTATTTCCTGTACAATGTGTAATGCAGAAGAGTTTCTCAGGTCTCAGTTTCTCAGGAGGGAAAAGATAATTAAATTTATGCTTAATCCTAAAGATAATCGTCTTACATTTTTAAGCTATTTACTTTTTTCTATTTTCCCCATTTTAATCTTTTGATTTCTATTCTTAAAGTTATCTATATGTATTTTATCAAGAAAGAAATAGAATAATAAGTAAATTCATATATACATATATGTGTATATATATATATATATATATATATATATATATATATATATGAGATCTCTGTGGAATGACCTGACTATAATGATAAATATAACTGAAAATTTTGCTAACCTCAAAGACTAATCATTCATGGAATTTTCATGCATCTATACCATAAGAGTTAAGCTACTATTAGCAAATGAACCACAAGGAAATTGAATTAATAGGCTTCACAAATAAGGAATGCAAAGTTGTGTCCAATACAAAAGATATCACTATAGACTCTTCTTCCAGGGAAAGGTATGCTTAAGCCATTAGGAATGTTGAAGACTTTGAAACTCTCTCTTGGGACAATCTGCAACTAAACAGTTCAGACTAAAGATAAGCCAGAGCCTTTGTCAGTCTGGCTTTTTTTTTTTCCTGCCCTTGATGTCAAGAACTTGTCTACCTCTACAAGCTATTTCTTTCAATCAGTTATTTTCAAAATAAGCAAGAAATGTACCAATATTTTAATTTTATAAATGGCGGTAGGGCTCAAAAAGTCTCAGTGCCAGCCAAATTCACAAATTAGGATAGTCACAGTGTTAGAATTTGAGCCATGTTTTTCTTACTCTAAAATTCATGATCTTTCCATTACATCATAAAGCCTTTTATTTGCCATGAACCACTTAAAATTTTGTAGGACTCAAGAATTTGGATTATCAAGTCAATTGACCTACTCTGAAGATCTGGTGGGTTAAGACTCAAGCAGGCATTTCCCATGAAATAATGTTAGAAACTCACTGTAGATGTATGATATGTGTATGGTTTTTAAAAAGCAAAAAGCATTGCAAGTTTATATTTGAAAATGAAGAGACATGCGACCTGAAAAATACAAACTACAGAAAATAAAGTTTAACGAAAGACTCCTCATGATGACAATAAGCTGAAGATAAACTCTTGAGGAATATACCAGAAAATCTAGCTACTTGGGTGAAGTTCTAAGATCATCAAATTTATCCAAAGGAGCACTGTCCTATGAGATGTTTACTACTAGGGACAGTCTTATATGTCTACTGGGTTGAACATTCCTGTGTCATTCCTCTAATTATCTCTAGAGATCTCAATCTGACTCTGGTCAACAATGTAAAAATTATATAAAAGATTCTACTGACTCTGAGATGACTTCTAAATTATGCTCCTGAAAATTTTTTTTGGCAAAAAGATAATCAAGCTGCATTAGCTCTGTGAAGGTGCAACAAACTGTTAAACCTATTGCTCATGCTTTCCTTTGTGGACAGCCAGCCATTGACAAGATTCAATGTGAAAGGTGAGCAACAAATGTCACATGGTGCCTGCTCAGAAACCTCAGATATTCTAGATTTCGGTTGTTTAACTGGCACAAAGAGCTTAGACATTCCATCAGATCATGGTTGTACTTTATAGTATTTACAGCTTTGTATACCACCCTAACTGCCACTTGGATTCAATATCTTAAAAACTACAAAGTCTACTAGATAATGAAGAAAGTTGTGAGTAATTTTTAGAAAGGATCCTTTCTCCAACTTATCAGTTGTTTCTTGCTTAACTTCATAATTTTCCTCCTTCTCTTGGCGTAACCATCTTCATTGTGAGATTCTGATCAGATTTCTGTGCTCTGAATAACTGTGTGAGACTGGATTCTCTGGTCTGACACTACAGATATATCTGGTTCATTTTCATTCATTCAACACACTTTTGATGAGTGTCAAGACCCATGTGGACCACAGGAAATATAGAGATGAATGCAAGCACTACTTTCTGAAAAAGGTGGCTCCACAGCTGTCTTGAAGGAGGATGTGAGAACAGCTACTATGTTTCTTTCCTTCCTTGGCCTTCAGTGTCCTCTTTCATATAAATGTGGGCCCAAACTAGATAACTCTTAAGTTTCTTTGCCAACTGAGAAATATTTAAAGGCAGTAACTGACAATAGGCGAAAAAAAGACTTAAGATAGTGGTAGTTTTTATGGTTACTAAGGGTATTGTATTTTTAAGTTCCTTTTTATCCCTTAAGTCTTGTTCTGTTAGATGAGCAACGTACTAGAACTCAAAGACCTGGCCCCTGACCCTGACTCTGCACCTTCCTGGAAAAGGATGCTACCCAGAGAAAACACAGGAATGCTGTCCTCACAGGGCAGGTCTCTTCAGCTCCCTATCTTCACTTTCCAGGGCACCGTGGGAACAGGAGTAGTACTAACAGAAAGGTTTACATTTCAGCAATACTCATGAGTGGCTAGGTCTCCTCCTGTATCCCCTTCCACGGCCATCCTCAGGAAATCTTCAATAGGCCACCTTTCTAGCTTCCTCAAAAGTCCCGAACCCCTACCTCTGCAGCCAGGGAAGGGGGAGAATCTGAAGCCTCAGATCTTTGTGAGGCCCATAGATCTCACACTTCCTTCTCAGAAGAGGAAAAGTCAGCCAAAGGATGTACCTCCATTGTTTCTCCTTCCTATGGGCTGGGTTGTTCCAGGAAGGATGTGTACTTCCCTTTGAAGTTTTAATTCATTATTATTTTTAAAAATGAGAAATGATCAGAGACCTCGGAATCCCATTGGGTCCAAAAACATAATACTGTAAACTTGTGTCTCTCCAACTATCTTATAAGCCCCTTCACGACATAAGCCATCCCTCACACCAGCCTCACACAGAACAAATGAGCAGGACATAATGACTGGAAAACCAAACCTTCAGAGTGGAATTTACATTTTCCTAAGAATTATCTGCTTTCCCTGTGCCACACATAGTGTGGATCAAAGTGTCAGGCCTAAGAACATGAAGTTCAGATCCCCCTTTAAGAAAGAATGGCTTGACTGGGCGTGGTTGCTCACTCCTATAATCCCAGCACTTTGGGAGACTGAGGTGAGAGGATTGCCTGAGCCCACAGGTTTGAGACCACCCTCGGCAACTTGGCAAGTCCTCATCTCTACAATAAATTTTTAAAAATTAGCCAGGAGTGGTGGAGAGTGCCTGTAGTTCCAACTACTTGGGAGGCTAAGGCTAAAGGATCACCAGAATCCAGCAGGTAGAGGCTGCGGTGGCCATGAGCATACAACTGCACTCCAGTCAGGGCAACAGAGTGAGACTCCAACTCAAAAACAAAACAAAACAAAACAAACAATCAAACAAAAATAGCTTGAATGCTTCTACTTAGCAGCCTCCAGTAGCTAACTCTTTTAGGTCTATCTCAGCTTTGGAACTGAGGTTATATTCTTTTCAGAGGAACCCCGCCAATGACTAAGCAATATGATGGTACAAAGACCTAGCCTCTGCAGGGTACAGTGACTCAAGCCTGTAATACCAGCACTTTGGGAGGTTGAGGCAAGAGGTTTGCCTGAACTCAGGGGTTCGAGACCAGCCTGGGCAAGTTGGTGAGACCTCGTCTCTACAACAAATCAATAATAATAATAATAATAAGCCAGGCATGATAGCACATGACTGTAGTTCCAGCTACTTGGAAGGCTGAGGAGGAAGAATCACCTAAACCCAGCAGGTTGAGGCTATAGCGGCTGTGAGTGTGCCACTGCACTCCAGCCTGTATGACAGAGTGAGACTACGGCTCAAAAAAACCCCAAAAAACAAAGACCTAGCCACTAATGGACAATATTTACTATGGTACTTCCTCTTGAACTGACAGAGACTTTGCATTCTCCGTATTAATATCTGATGACTATTTCTGCCCATCCTTGCTTCTGCTGATTTTCTTTCACAGGTATTTTTCCCCAATAGACTACCTACACATATGATTTCAACTTAACTTCTGCTTGAAGAAGACCCAACTGACACAGTGAAACCAGAAGTGGGGTATACCAGATCTAAGAGAGGAAGTCATAAGGTAGTATTTGGGGTCTGAATGACTCACTATTCTGGGCAAAGAGGACTCCACACCAGATGGTATGTGGGGCACAGATAATTCCTAGTACAAAGTGGTTGCTAATACTTCTGGCAAAGAGATATGCCCTGGCCAACATATTAATTTAAACATTTTTAAAGTATGGAAAAACAATGCATAGAAAGGCAATGGGACTGCATTGCAGTACCAAGAGATAGTGAAAAGTTGAGGGCAGTTAACAAAGTATTAACTTAAGAAGGCCTCCTGGGTAGTTTACAAAAATTTCTTATCTGGCTTAATGAGTGTCTTAGCCCATTCAGGGTACTATAATAAAAAATACCTTAAGCTGGGTGACTTATAAACAACAGAAATATGTTCTCTATTTTTTTTTTTTTTTGGAGTTGGAGTCTCACTGTGTCACCAGTCTGGAGTACAGTGGCATGCTCATGACTACCGCAGACTTGACCTTCTGGGCTCAGGTGATTCTTCCACTTCAGCCTTCCGAGTAGATGGAAACATAGGCACACACCACCACTCCCGGCTAATTTTTTGATTTGTTGTAGATACAAGGTCTTGCCAAATGCCCAGGCTGGTCTCAAACCCCTGGACTTGGGCAATCATCTCTCCTTGGCCCCCCAAAGTGCTGGGATGACAGGCATGAGCCACCGCACCTGGCTTAAACATCAGAAATATATTTTCACAGTTCTGGATACTAGAAGTCCAAAATCATAGTTCCAGTATAATAAGGTTCTGGTGAGGGCTCCTTTCTGGTTTCTAGATGGCTGGCGTAGTATGTTTTTACATGAGGAAAAGAGGACACAGTAGCTTTCTGCCCTTTTATTATAAAGGTACTAATCTGATTCATGAGGGCTCTACCCCCATGACCTAATCACAACACAAAAGCCTCACCTCCTAATACCATCACCTTGGGAGGTAATACTTCAACATATATATTTTGAGGTGACATAAGCATTTAATCTTTTGTGGTAGAAAAGCACAAGGAAAGACAGCATGCTGGAGTGGATGCATCATGTGAGGCCAGAAAATTCACCATAACTTTATAATTCATGGTGACTCAAAGAGTCCATAACGACCATCCAGAGCGTACTGATAATAAAGCTATCTGGGACTCAAATGTGCTGGTGACTGGCACCACCAAGATCAATGGTAGCACTCTTCTAGAGGTCATAGCTGAGAACAAGAAGCTGTTACAGAGTTGTTTGCAAATGGTTATAGGTACCTGAAGCAATAGAGGTAAGGTGTTGAGAACAAATCACTAAAACTCAAGTGACCTCAATTACTATGTTGTCAGAGAGACATTAAAAATAAAGTTAAAAGAGGAACAAAATGTACCCTATCAGGTGCAATGTTCACTGGTGGGGGTGGCAGATACAATTTAAGCTCAACCTTCTTTATCACTATATGATGCATACATGTAACCAAAAACCATTTGTACTCCTTAAAGCTACTGAAATAAAAAATACATATACAAATAAAAAATAAAAGTTAATGAAGTAAAAAGGATGAACAGGAGAGACTGAGGGTAGTAGAATCACTCCAATACAATGTCATAAAATTTTACCCAGTTTCCAGATTTGAATGTTCATAAGACATAGATTCATTACCGTTAAAGATAGCTGGATATTTATAGAAAGGTCCTTGAACACCACAAGTGTATATTGTAATGATTCCCCAGTCTTTTTCCAAATGAAACTATTAACATTTATTTGGGGGACTGTATCTAAACATTTCAAGGACCACTGGACACAGGGCAGGATTGACATTGGTACTCAGAAATCCAAAGTGTCATAATGGCTCCCAATTAAGGTGGACTAAGGAATAGTGAGTCACTGCCAAGGCCCAACTCAAACTGGTTCCACAGACATACTGGATGATCATTTTTCCATTACCAACATGTGCAATTGGATTTGACATACTTAGCAGTTCTAATAACCCCCACATTGGATCCTTGACCTGTGGCCAGCATAGTAGAGGAGGCCAAATAAAAGGCTTAAAATTGATTACCCGCCTACTCCTCCCCAAGTCAAAAAAGTAAATAAAAAACAATATTGTATGCTCAGGCAAATGATGGTAACTAACATCACTCCAAATACTGAAGAAGGATGGAGTGATGGTCTCTGTCACATTTCCATTTAATACAGTAACTTGCTTCCTACAGAAATGATGTGGATTCTGGAGAATGCCTGCAGATGACTACAAGGTCAACTAACCATTAGCATCAATCAAAGATGCTTTGCCAGATGTGGTATTATTGGTAAAGCAGTTAAAATGGCTTTAGGTACATGGTGTGAGACTGTTGATTTGGTAAACGCATCTTTAAAAAATCCAAGTCACAAAAAAGATACAAAGCCAATTTGCATTGACATGGAATGGATGACTATACAAATCAACTAGTTTTCCCAGGACTGTTTCAACACTACTACTTTCTTTCACGATACAGTATGGATAGATATCTGAACACCTCACAGAGCATCACATTATTCCATTACATTGACAACATTCTAATCAAGAAGGATGAGCAAGAATTGACTAGCTTTATCAAGATGCCCATTATTGAGAGGATGAAAGATACACCTTCAAAATATTCAGAGACCTGTCACTTCACCAAAGTTTTAAAGACCCAATGGTCAGATATTATCTTTAGAGTAAAATATAAATGGTTGCATTTTCATCTCCTACTTCAGAAGGCAGCACGATGAGTACTGCATCTCTTTGGGTACACAAAGAATTAAAATTGGTAATGGCATAGGTAAATATGAAGATGTTTGTTTATATTTTTTAAATGCATTGAAATAATATATGGTTTTAAATAAAAACAATAGCAATTGTATTGTGGGTTTTATAGCCTAAATAAATAAATGTATGACAGAAAGCACAAGAGGTACGTGAAAGCTATTCTAAATTTACTGTTACAAGGTTCTTATACAATATGTAAAGTGGCATAATAACACTTATATAGACTGTTTTAAGTAAAGGATGTATACTGTAAGCCCTAAACCAACCACTGAAATAACAAAACACAGTTATAACTAATAAGCCAACAAAGGAGAGAAAATAGAATTATTTTTTAAAATACTCAATTAATCAAAAAAACATAAAAGACAGAAAAAGGGAAATAAAAGAAGAGATGGGACAAATAGGAGACAAATAGCAAGTTAGTTGATTCAAGCCCAGTCATACCATTATTCACACTACATGTTAATAAAGGGCAGAGATTGCCAGATTGGATTTTAAAAAACAAGAGCAAATTATAAGATGCTTATGAGAAAACCACTGTAAGTATGAATATGTAAATAGGTTAAAAATAAATGAATGGAAAAAAGATATATCATCATGACACTAGCCAAAAGAAAGCTAGAGGGGCTATTCTGATATCAAACAATGTAAATTTCATGTAAAAGACTATTACCAAAATTCAAGGTCATTTCATAATTATAAAGGGAGATCAATTCATTAAAATGTTAAGAATATTAAACATTTTTGTACCTAATAACAGAGTCACAGAATACATGTAGCAAAAACTGATAGAACTTCAAAGAGAAATAGAAAAACCAACAACTATAGTCTGAGATTTTAATATTTCGTTTCTCAATAATTGACAGAACAAGTAGACTGAAATTTAGAAAATGCATAAGTGGTATCTGCTCTCACTATGCCTGTTGAACATTGTTCTTGCAGTATGAGACAATGCAAGAGGGGAAAAAGAAAGAGAGAGAGCGAGACAGAGAGAGAGAGAGAGAGGAAGAAAGAAAGGAAGAAAGAAAGGAAGAAAGAAAGAAAGAAAGAAAGGAAGGAAGGAAGGAAGGAAGGAAGGAAGGAAGGAAGGAGGAAGGAAGGAAGGAAGGAAGGAAGAAGGAAAGCCAGGCTCAGAGGCTCAGCCTGTAATCCCGTGCTTTGGGAGGCCGAGGTGAGTGAATTGCCTGAGCCCGCGGGTTCAAGACCCACCTGGGCAACTTGGCGAAACCTCATCTCTATAATAAATGAAAAAAATATATTAGCCGGGCATGGTAGCGTGCGCCTGTATTTTCAGATACTTGGAAGGGTGAGGTGGAGGGATTGCCGGAGCCCAGCAAGTCGAGACTGCAGTGGCCGGACTGCACTCCAGTCTGGGCAACAGAGTGAGACTCCAACTCAAAAAAAAAAAAGACAAAGAAAAAGAAAGAAAGTACGAAACTAAAGGTATCCAGATTTGAAGAAGTAAAATTGTCCATTTACAGACAACATGATCATCTGTGTAGAAAACCATATGGAATCTCCAAAAAGCTACCAGTAAGTTTGGCAAAACTGTAAAATACAGGATCAAATACAAAATGTAATAGTCTCATGGGTGTATACATACGCCAAACTTATTAAATTGTATACTTTTAAGAATGTGCAGTTTATTGTATCCCAGTGATACCCAATAAATCTATTTTAAAAAGGCATTAAGGAGAGAAAGAAAGAGAGAGAAAGAGAGAGAGAAGACTGGCAGAATTGTGGAGTGTTTTTAGACTCATACAACTACAAAAGTGAGGTATTCCAAGAACTCAGCTGAAGATTGAATGAATACAACAGAGTATGCAATGACTGAAGTTCAAGGATGCACACAATACACCTGTTTGTCTATAAAAAGGGACAGCTATGGTATGAAAATTGAGAAAAACCAGTAGTAATTAACAGTAGAGTCACATATGGTCTTGGGAGAAGGTAAGAGGAAGAGTACAAGAGTGTTTTTTGTCGGAAACAAGAGGTGAGTTCATGAGGTACAGAAAATACATCCTTATAAATGCACTAACTTGTGCTCTCTGCATTTTTGGATGTGATGCATACCTGGAAGATTGGTGTACCCACATTTGCATAGGGTCTTCTGCTTTACCTGCCAATACCATTTTCTGTAAATACTATCTTACCAAAAAATGAAGATGTTTACTTTTCTCATGGCCTGTGTCTTCTGGGCTGATTTTTGTTTTATTGGTTTTTTTTTTTTTTTTGAGTTGGAGTCTCACTCAGTCACCCAGACTGGAGTGCAGTGGCCACTCCTGGCCACTGCAGCCTCAACCTGCTGGGCTCCAGCGATCCTTCCGCCTCAGCCTTCCAAGTAGCTGGAACTACAGGCGTGTGCTACCACACCCAGCTAATTTTTTGACTTATTGTAGAGATTAGGTCTCGCCAAGTTGCCAGGCGGGTCTCGAACCCGTGGGCTCAGGCAATTCACTCACTTCAGCCTCCCAAAGCACGGGATTACAGGCCGAGCCACCGAGCCTGGCCCTGGACTGATTTTCAAGCAAAGGTGGCAGTCTGAAAATGCTCTCCTTGCTTTCCATTACTACATGGAAGCACTACACTAGCCAAGGCTACCCTACTTGTAAATACTATAATTAGTATAAAATACTATTTTTGTTTTGTTTTTCTTTGTATCTCTAGTGTTCAGTAATATTCCAGAGTCATAGAAGAACCCCAGATGTATTCGTTTCTAGGGTATCACAAATTAGGATAGCTATACAACATAAATTTATCCACTTGCCGTTTTGGAGGCTAGAAGTTTGAAAGCAAAATATTGGTAAGGTTGTGCTCCCTCCAAAGCCTCTAAGAAAGAATTCTTTGTGTCTTTCAGTTTCTAGTAGTCCTGGGTCTTCCTCAGCTTGTGACACCATCACTCCAATCTCTGCTACTATCTTCACATGACTGTCTTCCTGCTGGATGCATCTATATTTCTTTCCCTCTTCTTATAAGGACACCAGTCATACTGGATTAAAACCCACGCTAATTAATTATGACCTCCCCCTAACTTTATCATATCTGCAAAGACCCTATTTTCAAATTAGTTTATATTTATGGACACCAGGGTTAGGACTTAAGCATATTTTTTGGTAGACACACTCCAACCCATAGTACCAGGAGATACTGTGAGACAATTAAATAATAAATTGAAAAAAAAGATGAAAGGTATTCTACTTTTCCTCTGTCTATATGCGGATAAAAGTGCCTAGAATACTAGATGAATGAAGAAGTGCTGGGACAATTTTTTGGAGGTTCTTGCAGGTACAGTCTGGACTGGAGGGGGCTGTGAGATTAAGGTCAGGGATAGCACAGTTGAGGAAGCTTAACTTGATGGACCAGGCTACTTTCTTTGGGGGCCTTCCTTCATGTGAGTCCTCAGGGCCTGGATTCTTGGATCAGGATCTATGCAGGAACCTGAGTCCACTGGTGTAGCATTGCACCTTGGAATGGAGAATCCTGGGGGCAATCCTCCGTGCTGCTGACTCGCCTCCAGTTGAGTCCTATTTTGCCTTCACCCTTGAATCTCACCTAGATTTAATACCTAAAAGCTGCAGTCTTGCTGAGGCCATCTGTCCTTGTAGAAGCATTTGCAGACCACTTTACAGTTTGCACAGCATGGCAACTTCCAAGAAATTAGTTGTCTTCACAATAGCCCTTTGTTTTTATTTCACATATAAGAAAATGGAGATTCAATTTGTGAAGTCACTTGCTGGGGATCACATAGTAAATAAGCAGCAGAACAAGAATGGAGCCAAGATCTTCCAATTCCAAATTCTGTTCTCTTTTCATTGTATCTAGATGTTTGCTATGCAGTAAATGTGCAAGACCCTCAAAATTCATGTGTTGAATCTTCAAGGTGATGAAATTTGAGGTAGGGTCTTGGAGGTAATTAAGTAAAGAAGATGGAGCCCTCATGAATGGGATTAATGCTCCTATGAGAAGAGACAGGAGGAGAGAGTGCTCTCCCCTCCCCTCTCTTCCCCAGGCCCCTCCTCCTCCCCCACAGTGTGAAGACACAGCTGTCTACAAACCAGGAAGTGGACCCTCACCACATGCTGAATCTACCCGCATTCTGATCTTGGACTTCTCAGGCTCCAGAACTGTGAGAAATAAACGTCTGTTGTTTAAGTCATCCAGTCTATGATATTTTGTTATAGCAGTCTAAGCAGACCAAGATAATTCTCATGTTTTTAAAACTTTAACAGTCTGGCTGAAGAGACATTTCTCTTTGGGGAAGGAATAAGATTTAGGTGTTCAAAGGCTTTTGTCCAAATGTGGTTAAATTGCGATTAAGTTCAAGGAAAGGTGAAAAATTCATTTAGCCTCAATGATATTCTCAATTCCTCTCCATTCCCTTGAGTCTGAGAACCACAGAAAGCATTCTCCAAATGGGTGTGAGAGAGGAAAGGAGGAGCTCTGGCGTTATTTCCCATGTTTTAGTATTTAGATCTCTGTGCTTAGAGTCTTCAGTGTGGAATGGCTTTGGAAAGTGTGATACCCAGCTTCTGTTGAAGCAAATCCAAAATCTGTAAAATAGTTAAAGGTATTTATTCTGAGTCAAATGTGAATGACCTTGGCCTGTGACACTGTCCCAAGAGATCCTGAGAACATGTGGTTGAGTTTCAGCTTGGGTTTATATATTTTTGGGAGACAGAAGTTTACAGCCAAGTACATAATTCAATACATGTGAAGTTTACATTGGTAGGACTGGGAAAGATGGAACATCTTGAAGTGGGGCTTATAAATCAAAGGTGGATTCAAAGATTTTCTGATTGACCATTGGTGGAAAGAGTTAAGTTCAATCTAAAGAATTTGAAGTCCATAGAAAGAAATACTTGAGTTTGTGGAAGCCAAGGTTCTTGTTATGTAGATAAAGTCTCTAAGTAGCAGACTTCAGAGAGGGAGGTGTCAGACTCTTCCTAGAGAAGGAAATTCTCTACAGATGCAAATATCCTCAAGAGGCAGCTTGCTGGACCTTTCCAATATAAGTCAAATACACATATTTTGGGGTAAAATATTCTTTATTTCCTTTAGGGCCTGCTGTCATATGATGCTACACCAGAGTCAGGTTGAAATTGGGTATCTTGTTGCCACAAAACCTGTTTAGTCAGTCTTATGATCTCTATTTTAATTTTAATGCTAGTCAGTTATGCCTAAAACTCCACAAGGGAGAGATATAATGAGATATATCTGTCTTCTTTTGTGTTCATAGCCTGGGATTTTTCAGGTTTTTCTTAGTCCAGAGTGGAGTTCATTCAGTTGGCTGGAGGGCTAGAATTTTATTTTTAGTTTACAGTTCAAATACCGGATTCACCACTTATTTTCTGTGACCTTCTTCAATTTCCTTAACCTCTCTAAGGCTCACCTTACTTATTTGTAAAACTTGCTACCTACCTTGAAAGGCTGATGTTGGTTTCTATTTCAACCTTCTCTTCATTTATTAGGACAGATCTTTGTTTCAGGGTTTGGTTTTCTGCAGTGAGGCCTATGTGTATATGCCTGAGGATTCAATTATACATAAATGACACAAACTTGACAAGGGCCGTTCATGGACTGAGTAAGCAGTTCCAAAGCTGAATTTCTTGACTCTTGTTTGCAGTTGAATCACTGGATAATTATCCAACTTGTATACATGTGAGCGTCCAAAAGGCATAGGTGATAAATTAGAATACTTTAAGACATTTGATGTTTAATGGATAATTCATCATGCCTGCAGTTTTCTTATATGTATAGTATTATTTAATTTTGTTAAAATCATGTATATTTATATTTTAAGCCATATTTATCTGTTTTTTGGAGAACCAAACATCAACTTGTGTGTTACTACCTTTGAGTGGTGAAATTATTGTGTGTGTATATATATATATATATATATATATATATATTTTTTTTTTTTTTTACTTTTAGTTTTTTTTATTTTAAAGATGTGGGGTACAATTCAGGGTTAGGTATACAAATGTTCATTAGGCAGGTACCCTTGTTGATGAGTTGTGTTTCCCTCCCCCTGCAGTTTCCCAATACTATCAAACCTTTTCTTATAATACTACGATAATTGTTCAAGGTCTACTTATGAGTGAGAACATGTGATACACAGTCCTTTATTTCTGTGATAGATCACTCAGTATTATAGACTCTAAGTCCATCCAAACTGACCTTCCATATGACCCCACAGTCCCCCTACTGGGAATATACCTGGAGGAACACAAATCCTTCTATGAAAAAGATACCTGCTTAGTATGTTTATTGCAGTATTGCTCACAATAGCAAGAACATGGAACCAACTGTGCTGCCCAATGAAAGAGGACTGGATTAAAAAAATGTGGTACATATACACGATGGAATATTATGCAGCCATAAAGAAGGACAAAATTATGAATTTCACAGCCTGCAGATTTTTAATACCTGACACCCATTAAATATCGGGCACTGAGCTAGTCACCAAAGAGGATGGACTGGGTCAGAGAAAAGGGTCATGGTGAAGAAGACCTAGGATTACAATGGGAAGAGCTGGATTAAAAACAAGAACCCCTAAAATTTGAGGAGGGTCATCTACTTACTTTTGCATACTTTGAGCCTCCAGCCCATACTTTTTTAACTACCCCCCAGTCCTTTCTGAGTTTCCTCTCTCTGGATCTTAATTGCCTTATCAAAGAAGTTAAGAAGAGTTAGACTTAACCAATGACTTTTGAACTTATTACCTCAGTCCGTACAGGCTGTTATAACAAAGTAACTTAGGATGTGATTAATAAATAATGGGAATTTATTTCTCACAGTTCTGGAGGCTGTGAAGTTCAAGATCAAGGTGATGTCAGATTCATTGTCTAGTGATAGCTGCTTTCTGCTTAAAGATGGCACTTCTTGCTCTATCCTTGATCCTGGAGGGGGTAAGGCAGTTCCCTTCAACTTCTTTTATAAGGGCACCAATTCCATTCATGAGGACAGAACTCTCATGACTTAGTTGTTTCCCAAAAGGTGCTACCTTTTAGTACTATCACATTGGATATTAGGTTCTAGCATATAAAATGTGAAGGGATGCAAACATTCAGACCATAGCACATGTATAGAAGCAGAGACTTTCACTTTCCTCCCTGTAAGTCTACATAGAAACTACATATGTAAAACTGATTAAAGTGGTGCTGCCTTGGTTGCGACAGGAGAGGCTCCCTCTTACCTCTTCCTCATGACTCCTGATAGATCCTTCACTCAAGTACCACTGCCCTGTCAAAAGAACTTTGTCCTGTATCATCTTGGCTGATAATGGTAACAGTCACTATTACAGCCTCCCACAGCCTAAGCCCTTCACATACCTTAACTCAGTCAACCCTTGCAATATCCTTGGTTCTTATAAAAGTTAAATAATTTGCCCAATCACAGCTCATTCGAGCACAGAAACTCAGAGCCCAGACCTGCTACCTCCCCACACCTCTGCCCTCACTCCCTCCCAACAGCCCAGGCTCCTAGATCAGACCCAGTCCAGATTGATAGAAGCAAGATAAAGTATCTATTCCCAGAAAGATTAGAAAATAAAACATTTCTACTGGTTAAGTCTTCAGACATTGGGGGAGGGGGCGTTGCTTGCTGAGTCTGGGTTCCCACCAAGGTGGAAGCTCATTATGTAGCAGTTGTAGTATATGTGCCAACACCTCCCGCCCCCAGCAATCACACAGGCAAAGGTTTGATGGAGCACAATTCAAACAGGCATTCATTAGGCACCAGGCCCATGTCTGCTTAATCACAGGCAGAGAAAGAGCAAAGAAATTGGATCAGCCTATATGTGCCCTAGTAAAAAACAATGGTAGGCTTCCAATATTTGCAAAGTCTGTTTTCTAATGATGTGCATCTTAGAAACTTGGGGTTGAAAGGAAATTTAGCATATAGAACCCCCCCCCCCGCCGCACAAATCATATATCAATGAAGTTATTTACTGAACGCTTCCCATGTACCACGCACTGGGTCAGGTGCCAGCCTCTGGGTCAGGTGCTGAGGACAGGGATGTCTCTGAAAAATAAGCACTCTGTGGATTTAGAAACCTGTTCCAATTGGCTAGAAAACCTCTGCTTCAAACACATCCTTCCATAAACCACAAATTCCAGTCTATACAAGATCTTTGATGAGCTCCATCCATGGCTTGGCATTAATGGTATTAACTTGGGCAAGTCTCTAAATAGCTCTCACACACAATTCCCTGCATAAAGTGCTATTGCTGTTTCTCTTATCTCGTTATCTGAATCTTTTTCTTTCTGGACTCTGATTCAGGCGCCACCCCTTCCAGGACACATCCTGACAGACCTAGGTAGGAGGGGTGCCTATCCTATAGGCTTCCATGCATCCTGGGTGTGTTTATGCTTCTACTGGCTTCTACTCACTGCAATTCTGTTTCCATGTCGAGATGACAAAGGTGCAAACTAAATGTTTCGGGAGGGAATTGAGCATGTCTGAGCTGTGATTACTTTTGTGAAATGAGATGCACTAGGAATGGGATCCCTGGTAGAGCCTACCTAGCTAAGATATTCATTGGATCTCAGATCAAAGGGTTGCCGGGCAGGGCAGACATTAGTTTCCGGGAGTTGGGTGATGTATTTGGAGGCTTCCAGTCAGGTTTGCAGCACATACTGCTTTTCCCAGAGAACCTGAATAGAAGCTTGGATTATTTGCACCCTAGATAAACCTGGTTACTCAGAGCTATTATTACACTTTCCCTGAGAACCTCTGGACTTCAACATCATGGAAAGGGTAAACAAGTTTTGGGACTAAACAGCTTAGGTGCCAGTCTTGGGTCTATCATTTACAGGTTTTTATCCTTGGACAAGTATGTACCTTTTGGGGCTTATTTCCTAATCTGTGATAGGAATGTGATTCGTACCACCTACAGTTATTGTGACGATTAATTCAGTGTGAGCTATGATATCTAGATTGGCCAGCATGTGCCCCCATAGAATGACATGGAGCTTTTGCATCCAATAAGCAGTAGTGGTTCACTCTGAAAGAGCGAATACCTGTGAAAAGTTGTGACTTCCTGGTTGGTGTGTGCTGGCCACAAATCACAGGTGGCAGAAAATCATCATTTTTCCAGACTCCAGAATTTTAGTTAAATACGCACAATTTTATTGATTGAAGAGATTAGGACAAAAACATTAAACCAAATACAGGACAAAGCACCAGAGGCCATAGATCCCCACCATGCATGTCACCAATCTCTCCTCCTCACAAGGTACTTAAAAAATAGGGGAGAGGGAAGAAAAAAAAAGGTCCTTCTTGACACAGCACCATCTTCAGAATGTAAAAAAAAACTTCTCTCCTTTAAATCTTCCATTAGCAAAATAGAATCAAGGGCAAATCCATGGCCGCCTTGTCTCCTGATTATGAAGGGTGAAGCCGCCCTCCTGGGAACAGGGGGAGAGAGCTCCTGCTAAGCAGGCATAAAGCATCCAAGAGTCTGCACACACATGCCACAGACTATAATGAAGCACAGATTCAAGTAACATTTACATACTAGAGTCCACGTGTTACCTACCCAAAAAACATGACCATTTCACAAAACATATACAGGCAGTCAAATCCAAACAAGTGAGGTACTGGGAACACAAATATTTATGCCAAAAGAGTCCTGTATCATACAGCAATAGAAAAGCTATAATAAAAAACATTTTGCCACTCGAAATCAAATCAAGCTATCTAGAAAAGCCAAATAAAAGATTATTTCAGGGACAGAAATACTCAAACAAGGAAAAAAATTATAAATGTTAACTACAGCATGTAACATGTCATCCCAAGTCAACCCGTAATTGAAGTACTGGCTTAATACATCACAATGTGACATTTTCCTTAATAAATAGAAGAGTTTTTGAAAATACAAAGGTGCGTATTGGGATAGAGAGCTGTTTTATTTATATCATCCTCGCTTTCAGCTTATTATCCTTCCCACTTGTCTCTACTGAGGGTTTTTGTCCAAACCAGAGGGCCTTCCAAGTCAAAAGGATCATTCTTTGTAAAGAAAACTAAATAGCTGCCCTGTATTTTATACATGTGGGACAACCTGCTTTGTTTCACTAGTTTCTAATAAAACAAAGACAAATGTTTAGTTGAGATCAGAGCGCTGCAAAAGCATCAGACTCCAGGAGCTTGCTGATATCTCAGGCCATTGCTATCATCTCAGCAAAGAGGAATGCCTGTAACACAAACCCTCAACGTTCCAAGGAAACAAATTAAAAAGGAGTTGGATGTCTCGCTCCCTTTCTTCTTCCCTTTCCCTTCCCCCTTTGAACTATGATAACAGTAATGCATCTGGAAGTTTGACTTCTAATAGCTTCCTGCCACAAACCAATTGACACAAAACAGAATAGCTTGTTAAAGGACAGATTTTTTTCCCCTTCAGGGAGCAAAGCATTAACATGTCATTTCCTGACCAGGATATTAAATAGTTTATTTAGAAGAAATGAGTTGAAGAGAGTGATTAAGAGACACAAACTGGACTTTTGTTTTCTTCTAGTTTAGCACCCAGGTTTCATGTCAGTCTGTGTGCACCGAATTTTTTTAAGTGAACCCCATTAATTATCAGATAGGTGGTTGCCTTGTTTAAAAAAAAAAAAAAAAAATTTCCTCGGCCAATTGTTCCTTCCCTGAATCATAATAAGAAGTTAAACGCTAACAGTGCGATGCCAAGATGTGTGTTTGAGGCAGAGAGTTTTGATTCTGTCAGGATCTGCAAATATTTTGGAACAAAATGAAAAGTGGGATTAGGCGGAAGTGGCCCGAGGTGCAAGGGGTAGTCTCCCAGGCTGTGTCAGGGAAGACAAGCTCCAGGGGGCTCCCGTCCATCTGACCCCAACCCCCATCCCACGTATCTTGCCCCCCACCCATGCTACATGTACAGTCAGCTCCTTGAAGGATTTCCTTCTCTGAACCCAGAAACTTAAGAGTGTGAGTGTCTCTCTTGCTACCAAGCCAGGCGGTACATGCTCCCTGGAAGAAATCCTTTCCGCTGCCCTCTCTCGCTCCTGGTACCTGCTAAGTCTCTGTGGGCTGTGAGCTCAGTTAAAGAAAGGGTCCAAATTCTCTTCCATGTTGACGTCCGGCACCAGCTGGTCAGACACTTCCTTAGCACCATATCCTGAATTCGAGACGCTAAAATCTGTAGAAAACCAAGGATGGTCCAGAATTTCCTGCGAGGTCAGCCGCTCTGAGGGCTCCCGTCGCAGAATGCTTCGGATGAGGCACTTGGCCTTGGGTGACAGAGTCTCTGGAATGTTGAACTGGCCACGCCGAATCTTGCTGAAGAGGGAGCTGGGCTCAATGTCATGGAAAGGGTACCGCCCCACCAACATGGTGTACAGCATCACCCCCAGGCTCCACACGTCGGCTGCTTTGCCTGAGTAGCTGCCACTGGTGTTCAAGATCTCCGGGCTTACGTAAGCCGGGCAGCCATGTTTGTCGGAAAGGGAATCATCGTCTCCCCGCAGGATGTAGGCATCTTCCAGGCTTTCCAGCTTGACTCGAGTTCTGCAAGAAAGAAGCAAAACATAAGCTCCTGAGGGTGCTATGGGACACACTGTTGCCATCACAATATTGTCCCTGTGACAATGTTTCTAAAGAGTCCCTTCCTATTCATTACTTCATGCATCTGACTGACCAAACATTACTCATTCACTCCTTCACTCATTCATTCATTCATTCATCTGACAGGCCAAACATTACTGACTGAGCACCTTCCAGTTGCCAGACACTATTCCAGGGCTAGTGACACATGGGTGACAAGACTGACAAGGTCTTTCCATGAAGTTTATGATCTACTGGGAAACTCAAACCTCTAGTAACTAAACAAGCCATAAATAACATTATTAACACCCCAGTGATAAGGGGACAAGAGATTAGGTAATTTTCTCAAAGTCACATTTGCATAACCAAAAGGCTTCAAAGGATCTGAACTAAGATCTAACCAACTGGGATGTCCCCAAAAGCTCTGCCTACAATTTTCAGCAAACTTCTGACTAACATGATAAAACAATGTCTGCAAAGACCTTTCACATTACTTAGTTGCATTCTGGCCTCAAAACAGTCCTTTTTGTTCACTTGTAGGATTTTACTATCCCATTGTACAGATTAGAATATCGAGTCAAAGAATATGAGTAACTTGCCCAAATCTTTTATGTGGAAAATGGAGAATACTTGACCCCGTATCTTCCTAAGTTGATGCTGTTGCTCTTTCTGCTATGTGAGCTACCTGTTAGGTCACAGGCAGGAAGTAGGGAATGTTCCACCAAAGATTCTTCTCAAACTATTCACCCTGCCATCAATTTCCCCTCCACCATTTAAGGACTATCGTGCTTGCTGATGGGAATGTAGGACTCTTCTGGCCATGTTAGGGAAAAGGAGGTGGAGAAATGCCACATTGAATCCTGAATCCCTGGAACCCGGCACTCATCCTTACACAGTAAGGCTCGATGTCATCATCAGGTATGAAATAAATGTAGTGCTCAGTAAATACTTCTGGAAGTGAGTTGCATTCTTATCATTAATGGTACCTAATTTGCTGTGCAGAGGGATTTGGAGCTGTAATTGGCCTCTGTCCAGCACACCAAGCTCCTAACCCAGCCTCCTCTCCTGAACTGTCTGCTGAGATTCCTGTTTTTCTGCCCTACTGTTCACTAAGTGAAAAGTTAGGAATTACTACATTCCAGTGCTTGAAACTAAAATCCTCCCCCTATTCTCCTGGCCAGAGCACTGCCCTGCAGAGTTCTAGTGGTTCTCAGCCCCATAAACTCAGTTAATCCACTCCGTCATCATACCCAGTAAGGCCTGCAGTGAAGGTGAGGAAGAACAGGGAGGAGCTGGAGTTACGATTAAGGCAGCATCTTCAAGGGCCATATCAGTCACATCACATGTTTCTTTCATCTCAAAAGGGCACATCCAAGCATCTACCCTGTTTGCCCTGAAGTGTTATGAAGCTCAAAAGAGCAAAGAATAAAAAAGTGCTTGGAAAAACCACAATGGTGTCATAAGTCAGAGCTTGTGACTTAAGTCCACCTCCTGCTGTTTCTCTTCCTCCCTCTGGCTGCAGGTCTTCGCCTTTTGGGGTGATCACCACAGCCACTAAAAGTCGCAGAAAAGGGCAAGGTTCAAACTAACCGAAGGAATGCTGCTGAGAGCTCCCTGTAGCAAAAGGTTTGGTGAGATTCTAGCTTGATTCTAAAATTTCATATGTGGATTACAGGAGTTCCAAAGATCAGGGAGTGGCTACTTCCCCGTGCTCATTTCCACTAATAAACAATAAACAGTATCATGGGAAAAGGCCCTGAGCTAGGAGTTAGGAGAGCAGTTTCCAGGCCAGGCTCCTTTTCTCACCTGTTGTGTGGCTGTGGCTCAGTGGCTAACCTCTCTGGTTTGGTGCTTTAAAGAGGAACACTGAATGAGACAGTCACTTTTTTTTTTTCCAAAAATGCTTTATGTGGTAAAATAGACATAACATAATATTTGCCATCTTAACCGTTTTTAAGTGTACAGTTCATTGGCATTAAGTACAGTCACACTGTTGTGCAACTATCTGGACAAGGCGATCTTAAAGGCTCTGCCAGTTTTAAGATTCTGGCATTCTGTCATATACAGCAACACATCTTTTAAACCTTTTCTATTTGCTCACCCTCACTCTGTTACACTGTATGGAATACCTGTTCTTCTCCTGCACCGATAGCTAATGTTCTACAAAGAAAGGAAGGATCTACATGAGCTAATCTGGAATTGAGCTGATTAAAAACAAATGTCTTTCCTCCTTTTGCTTTTCCTAATCTAAGGTGGCAGGTGGAGCTACAGGCCAGCCTCACTAGCAGTTTGAAGCCTGGATGGAGGTGAGAAGGTGAAACCCAAGGAACAGGGAGGGGGAGAGGAGCATGAAGGAGGGAGGGGAGGAGTAGGGAGTGGCCTCCAACCACAGGCACGGTGGGCTCTCTCCACAGCTTCCTCCACCTCACCCTCACTCTTCATGCTCTCGCCTGACTTCAGGGGCTAGCCAGACTCCTTACTCCCGATTTCACCGTCTTAGCAGCAAAGCAGCCACGGGAAAAATGACAACTGTGGAGGTAATAACAGCAATAACAAGGGCTCCGTGTGACAAAGGGCAGTCTGGTGAAACGAGGCGCACCTTGGAATCAGTGGATCCAGGTTTGGGGCTAGTTTCCTTTGTCAGAACCCTCCAGGGGTGTCTCAGTTGATCCAAGTGGAGGCCAGCAGGCTGGCATGGCTGCAGGTGACTCCCACAGCCTCTCCACTGCCTCTTCAGCTACACTCGCACTCTCAAGTCCAGCCTCTGATGATCCTTACATGCACTGTTTCACCTGCTCCTCATTTTGGCCCCCTGCTTCCCACCTGTGTGACAGGCCCCTGTTGCCAGGGCTCTGCTCAAATTAACTTTATTAAAGAGTCCTCGCCTGTCCACCCTATGTAAAGTAGTATCCTCACCCCCTTCATCACCATAGGAAATTCTATGCATTTACATTGGTAGTTTTGTATTTTTACTCTACATATAATAACGGTGGTCATTTCAGGGTGGTCACCTGCTTCCCTGCCTCCAGGAGCTCGGGCACGTGCTCTGTATGTAGAGTTGAACACTTAATATTGGCTGCTGTACCTCGAGTGCCCAGACAAGAACCTGAGCAGACATTCAGTGGGAGAATGACAGGGACAGTCACGCTGTCAGCCCTCAGAGGGAGCTCCAGTGTATTTACCTGGAAAGGAACACAGGCCCTGCTCTGCCTACCTGGGCAGGGTTAAGTGGCAGTGAAGTGAGATCCATGAGGATGAGGAAGGGCTCTGTGGCAATACTCTGGCACGTGTTGGGTAAGGGTGCGAGGTAGATGTGATTTCAGGGACTTGAACTGCTCCTGGCTCAGCTTTGTAGGGGACGACCTTGCCACCTCAAGCTCTTTATGCCAAGCCAAATCCAAAGCCCTTTTCCATTCTTATCCCCTTCCAGGTCATCACAGCTTTAGATCTTGACTCTCTCCCTCACCCGCTCCCATCCCTGGGCAGCAGTGTCCCCACATTCAAAGCACCATAATCCCTCTTTCAGGAAGCCTTCTCCACACCATAGGCAACAGCCTCAGAAAATGGGTAAGGCCCCATCTTCAATTAACACCCCCCTCCTTGGAGTTCAGCTTTCTCCTGTCTCTCCTTAAGTTGAGGGCAAAGAAGCTATGCAGACAGTTAATAAATTTGACAATAAACTTAAAAGCCTATTCCACATGCTGCGGACATTTGGCTGCCCCTAAGTTGATCGATCTGGCACTTCATCCTCCTTCTCTTTAGAGGCTAGAATTTTGGTGGGGAGAGCAAGGGTCTGCTTGTCACATCTGGTCCAGCACAGGTTGCAGTGGGACAACCACAGAAACCAAGCCAGGTCAGAGAGACCCAAATTCAAGTTCTAGCCTTGAACATTACTAAGTAAAGAACATCAAACGTCATCCACATGCGCAATGCGTGCTAGACATTTACATATATATTTTCTTTCAAGTTTATGAGACAAACATCCAAGGCAGGCACTATGATTCCTTCTTCATGGACAACACAGCCTAAAGCTCAGAGATAAGCGCATATGAATGGCAAGGCTAGGTAGGAGTGGCTGGTGCTTCCCTTCCACAGGCCTTCCCCAGCCCTTTCCCCCAGCAGCTCATGGAGGAAACCATACCAGCACTGCTCAGCAGACCGAGTTCCATCAAACTGGGCAGCACATGTGCTTCCCGGGGTCAGGGCAGAGCCAGCCCTTGGGCAGGAGCCTGCCCCTTCTTTTTAGAAGTATCTGTGTCCCAGGCAGGAGAGGGGAGAAGGGGAAGAGAAGCCTGGAGAAAATATGAGGAGGAAATACAGAATTTGCAGGTGTTCTTCTGAACTTGCTTCCTTCTCAGAACATTCTGAACTTGTTTACATCATCAAAGGCAAGAGTCAAGGCAACCTGCCTGCATTATGCCTTTAAACAAGGACCTTTCAGGATGCACACCACAACAGGAAAGCAGAAGGAAGTCAGACAGGTGGGGGTGAATTCCAGCTCTAGTCCCTGTGGACTTGCTGTGCAACTGCAGGGGAGCTGCAGAAGGTCTCTGGGCCCTGGCTCCCTCCTTTGGGAGAGAGGGCTGACACGAGCTCCTCTCAAGCTCATGCATGGGGAATGCCTGGTGGGGCACTAGTTCATGTCAGAAATGGCAGCAGAAATGAAGGAACAGTCTTACAACTGCTCATGTCCCCTAAACAGTCTGGGGATTATGAATCTTCCAGGCAAAGGAGTCGATTTCCATAAAATAAACAGGAGCATCTGCGGACCTAGAAATCCAAATGTCCCACTAATCATTCAGGCATTTAAAAGAAATTTATTGAACATTCACACTGCTTGAGCTTTCCAACTAGGCACTGGGAATACAGATGTGACAAGTAACACCACATTCTCAGTTTCTGTGAGAATTCAGTGTAATAATGCAAGAACAGTATCTACCGAAGAGCCTAGCACCATAGCTCTGCAGAAAATGGTGGCAACAATAATTATTGATCTTATTACTAAGATGAGCCCCTGATCTCCCTCTACTCCTAAAGCCTAGTGGGGAGGATACATGGACAACATCAAATGTAAGCCCCAGGCATAGGGGAATAGATGTGAATTCTGTGACCACGTTTCCTCCTGAGCCTTTGCATTTATTCCTCCCCTGCCCAGAATGTTCTTCCCCAGTGACATCTGATCAGACCTCTGGCTTCATTCAGTCCTGACTAAAGTAATCAGGATGTATTTCCTGGGGGTGGTGGTACTAGAGATAGTCCGAGAAGAATAAACATTCTCATAAGTGACAAATGTGGGGGATAGGACAGTGACTTTCATGACCAAAAAGCTGTAAATGACAGTGGTCATCTCCTGCAACTTCTCAGTTTCCTGAGAGCCATGAGCCCAGGGCAGGATTGATTTGGCCAGAGAAGCCGGATCCCCGCGTGTCTTTTGCAAACTGTGCCTGGCATGGGAAGAGAACAGCCTGCTTTGCTCTCAACCTGCTGAATGAACAAGGCTTACACGTGGGCAGCCTGTGTACTCAACGACAGCCCAGCCCAGTGCCAGGCCTTGTGTCACTGGACCCATTGCCAGGTGAAGAAGCCAGAACCAGCAGGAAGCGGTTCCTCTACCACCATCTGTGGAGAAGCATGGAGCAGCCCTGAACCTGAACTCCCCATACCCCCATTCACTCTCAGCACAGGATTGAGAGCTCCCACAGGCCACTCAGTGGAACTAGCAGTGTGATCCCTTGTTCTTTCAGCCTCCGTTTCCCTACCATAAAATAAGAACAAATCACTACGTGACTTGAAAGGCACTCTTCTAAGCTTCAAAATTCCTGACCTGACAAAATTTCCTTTGTCTCTTAAGCTAGAGAAAATGGGTAAGGCCACATCTTGTCAATTAACACCCCCTCCCCAATTGGAGTTCAGTTTTCTCCTTCCCTACCTCAAGTTGAGGGCACAGAGGCTATGGAGCACAGAAGCTACGGATTACAAAACATCCTACATGACATCCTAATAGTAATGAAAATAATTACAGTAAAAACAATAGCAACTATATATCAAGCATCTAGAAAACGCTGAGTCTATATGTTTATTTCTCTTAACACAAGTGAAAGATAACTACTGTGGCATATGTATACTTCCTAACAATGAGGAAACGGAGGCACAGGGAATTAAATGTCCTAGACCATACGTAGGGTAACTGAAAAAGCTGACATCGGAATTTACATCAGGAGGATACTAATGTCACTGCCCTTTCTAAAATATAGGTTAGCACTAAAATCACAGATTTACTTCATATCAAAGAAAGACAAACTTTTTTTTTTTTTTTGAGTTGGAGTCTCACCTGTTGCCCAGGCTGGAGTGCAGTGGCACACTCATGGCCACCCCAGCATCGACCTGCTGGGCTCCAGCAATTCTTCCACCTCAGCTTTCCATATAGCCAGAACTACAGGCGCGCACTAACACATCCGGTGAATTTTTGATTAATTGTAGAGATGAGGTCTTGCCAAGTTGCCCTAGTTGGTCTCAAACCTGCGGGCTCAGGCAATCCACTCACCTCAGCCTCCCAAAGTGCTGGGATTACAGGCTGAGCCACCGAGCCTGGCCAGAAAGACAAACTTTTAAAGGGAGACCCTGAGTTGATGGAAACAAATACGGCACAAGGTTTATTCAACACTGGATCAGGTACAAAATCATCTCATACATATCTAATTGCTACAGCTCATGAGGAAAATAGAGATGGTGGGACCTGCCCATTTACTGGATGAAGAAATGGAGGTGCAGAAGGCAGATGTGACTTGTCCAAGGCCACCTTGCCAGGGAGTGGCACAGCTGGGATTCAAACCAAGGTTTTTAACCTCCAAGATTAGTGCTCCACCTACAGGATTTAAAATGGCCACCATAAATCATGCCCTGCTTTTAAACCTTTAAACGTCACCCTGGGCTTTTGGCAGGAAAATATCAGGACAGGGTGGGTCAGGGTGGGGCTGAGCTGGGAGTTCAGCCAGACAAAGTGGGCCTGGCAAGGATGGGAAGTCCGGTGGCCTGAGGTCAGTGAAATCCAGAAAAGTCACTGAAGGTCATCCATCCTGTCAGGGGGTCCAGGCAAGCTGAAGGACAAGTGAGAAAGGCTGACTGCAGCCAGGTCCAGCCTCATTCTCTCTGTTACTGAAAAAGTACCCATGGCAGCCAGTTCCATTGTGCAGCCAAGGGTCCCATCTGGAGTGATTGCTATTGGGGGCCTGGGGAAGGACCATCCTGGTACTACAGGCAACATTATGCTGAGCTGGCAGCACCCATTGGAACTCAATAGGCCACTAAACTAGGTCAGATAAATTGTTGCTCATTTAACTTTGTCTCATAGATTTGTCCAAGAGTCCCCTCTGCACCAAGTCCTGTGGATTCAGTGAATCACCCAACTCCTACCTCAGGAGGTTCACAAATTAGCAGGGAGAGCAGCAGGTGCCACAAGGGAACATCTCAGGGATTCAAGGTGGAGAAAGAGAGGCCTATAAGGAGGGGGAACCAAGGAGGGGGTGGTGGAAGAAGCTTCTCATTGCCTTACAGTACCACACAATCTGGGAGGTGGGTGTTCCCGCACTGGTTTGATGTAGGAGACCACTGCAGCTTAGAAAGATGAAGGAACTTGCTAGGAAATAGCACAGGTGGTTGGAATGAGAAACTCAATCTGCCTCAAATACTCAGGTGTTTTCCATAGCACCATCTGCCCAGCCACCACAGCTCCTCCACGTTACCCACATGCAGGTGCACATTCACACCCTGACTCATTATGGTCCCTGCACCAGTGGGGGCGGGGAGGGTCATTCCACCTGAGCGCCTTCTCACTCCCCCAAACACATACCACACGAGTGCAGCCTGCAGGCCACAGGGGCTTCACAGAGGAAGCCCAACTGTCGCCATAGGATCAGACAGGGAAACCCAAGAAGGCCAACACCAAGCTGACAGGAATTCCTCATCAATACTTCATTCACTTTCCCCCTGCATTCAGATATGGCTCCCGAAGGATCTCTACTCCCCACATCAATCGATCTGCCTCTCAGAAAAGCTTCCGCAGGCTCAGAGCTGGCCAGGAGCACCCACAGGTAATGCTGCTGCCAGGCAGCTTAGGCTGACTCAGGGCTGAGAATTTGAGAATGTTCCTATCCTTGCCTCAGTGGTGAGGTAGGAGCAGGGCTCAGGGAGGCCTGTGAGCACATCCTTCCACTCACTGGCCAGACAGGGATGTTCTGCTTGGCAGGGCACCCTAAACAGACTGCCCCACAGGCGGGGACTTAGGCACATACTGCACAAGGCAAGGGAGTCAGAAAACCTGGGTTCTGCTCTTGGTTGTGCCACTAACATATTTAGGACCTTGGGTAAATCTATTCCTTTCTGATTTTTTTATTTGTAAAAATAAAAGGGTTGGGTTTTTAACCGCCCCCCCGCCCCAACTTACCCAACCTACCTTTTCAATCCCACTGCCACAGTCCCAGTTCTAGCCACATCTGCCTGGAATTGATGCCTGGCTGCTAGTCTCACCATCCTTGTTTCATCCTTCACATACACTTCCTATCACATAATCACAAACATGACCCTGTTCCTGTCACCTAGAAAAGGCCTTCAGTGGTTCTTCTCCTGGGCTTCAGGACAAGTTTGAGGTCAAGGGCACAAACCTCAGGTCCCAGAGCTGTTTTCATCAGCCCTCATTTCTGTCTTTCCACAGGGGACCCTCCTGCAGCACGCCTCTTGGCTTTGCTCACATATTCAGACCCTTCCTTTCTCTACTGTAGCACCCAGGTCAAACTTGTGCAGGAGGTGATCGCCTCCCTGAAGTGACTATTCTCCACACCCTACGCATCTGCTGGAATTCTTAAATAAGGATTACATGGTCTCTCCCACTAAGCAAGAACTTGTCTATACTGAATCTTGCATAATCAAGTACTTACAATGCTAAGTCTGGTGCTAGTACTGGGAGACAGACAAATAAATGGACCCCATCTTACAGTTCCATGGGGTAAACAAAACCAACCCCATAAAATGGAACAACAGGACATATCATATGGTTAACTGGTGACGCAGTCGATGGCCACCGTGACTGCTCAAGAAAACAATACTGAGCTTCACTTAGACTCCAGCTAGTCAGGTCCTCCTGGTGCACACTGGTTGCCTAACTGCATGAGAAAATTCTTTCTCAGGGTTGGGCACAAGAGGTACTATATTACCTGGTGCTTATTTCCTGAAGCCAACCTAGTATTTGAGAGCCCAGGCTCTGTAGCCAGATAGCCTGAGTCTGCCACTGACTAGCTATAAGCTGGGTCTCAAAAAATTTCTTACATGTAAAATGGTGAAAACAAGAGCACCTTACTTGTTGGGTTTATATTGGTTAATTTAAGTACAGTAGCTAACTAGAATTAAATTAATTGCATGGCATAAGTAGAAAAGGCCCTGGTACATAGTGGGCCCTGGATTTTATTTCGTTGAAAAGTCTCATAAGAGCAGGGTTTCCGTCTCCTTGGGCACTGCAGTATCCCTAGCACTGAGATTACTGCTTGGCACATAACAGGTGCTCAAATAAATATTCGCTAAATAAATCAGTGGCTCTCCAGGTTGTTGAGTTAGGAGGCTCAAAGTCATCAGAAGATGGCCAATAGCATTCATATCAGTTATGTTTTCACATGTACCAGGCACTGTGCTGGGCACTTTATATACATTGTCTCTAACTGATTTCAGAGAAGGCAGGCCAAGACCATAGGGATAAGTGGAACAATGAAAACTCTTACCACTGTGCCTCTGCTGGGTTTGCCTGGGGCCCCAGACTGTCAGCTAATTTGTTGAGTACAAGTAGTAAACAGCTCAGTCGGAAATCCTACTGAAGAATACCTACCTTTAGTCTACTTCTAAGCATAAAACCCAGAGGAAGTTCTCCACTAACTGTGATGGGAAAACCCCTTCATGAATAAAATTACAGCCTGCCATAGACACTGAAAACAGTGACTTAAATAAATGTCATTTTTGCATAAATCATTAAATCAAGATGAAAATGATGGGTTAATTTCTCACCTGATGGGGAACTTTGAAAATAGCTCTCTTTAAAAAGGTACCTCCATGGGGAATTTAGAAGTTCTCTGGGCTCCCATTCTAGGCAATGACCTAGACACCGATGATCTCTGCTTATCCCTGCCTCTCTCATCTTGTCATCAGAATCCAATCTCAGCTGCTCCTACCCAAAAAAGGAGACTCACAGTCTTTCAACAAATAGCAAGGCCCACCATGTTCCAGGAACAGGGAATGGGACACAGCCTCTGCCCTTGGGAAGCTCCCAGTCTGGGAGGGAACATGGACAGCCTAGAGATGCATGCATGACCATAAGCATAGAGGAGGAGATGAACTATGAAGGGGTCATGGGGTGCTGAAAGAGGGGGATTACTGACCTTCTCTGGGTAGCAGGGATGGGGAGGCCAGCCTTCCCCATGGGTTAACAGTGCCTCAGGTACATAAAAGTAGTCTCCATAAATAAGGGAATTCCAAGAACTCTTTTTTTCCCAAAGAAAAAAGGTAAGGTATTTTCCTAAAACACAAAGTGCCTACAACTTGAAAAAATGTACACAGCACTTAATGAAAGAAAAGCTAAGCCTGGTCTCTGGGGCTCCAATGCCCGCCCTCTGTATTTTGATGGATATTGAAACCTCGGCGGGGGCGGAAGCAACTTGAAGATCTAAAGGAAAAGCCAGTATAGACACCAACTCCTGAGATAGAGAGCCTTGACCTCCACTGATGGGAGAGGGAGAAAGGCTTCCACTCCCCACAGGGAGGTGCAGGTCTGTGTACCTGGGCAGGTGGCATGTAGGATACCAAAAGCCCCAGGACCTCTAAGTTCCTGCAAAGGATTGAAGCTTTCACCCTGCAGAAGCAGGCACTAATATATCCACATATCTCCACAAGGGAGAGGAAATGAAACCTGCCACATCAAGAGATAAAGATCTTCTACTCAAAGAAGAAACATGTAAAGAGGCATGTTTCTCAGTTCACATGGGGTATTTCTGTGCAAGGAAATGTCAACACTGCATTGAGACTGGGGGCGAAGAGTGGGGAGTAGTGAGAAGCCTTGACCCAAGGGAGACACGCAGTTGAGCAAAAGCAAATGGGGGTGCTGTGACAATAATGCCCGCCCACCTTTTTTAGGCAGCCCAAGGTTGCACCAGCTTAAAGGGCTCTTCACAGCCTGAGTCAACCAGGAAACTGGCCCTGTGTGACCACAAAGAAACACTAAGTGCAGAGGAGTCTTTGGTCGGCAGGATCTACCACTTGCAGGTTGTGTGCCGAGCACTGGGTTCACTTGTGTTAATACACTTAATTCTACGATTGAAATCCGCTTATTATTTCCGTTTTACAGATGAGGCAATCTGGGCACAGAGGCTAGGTAACTTCAAGGTTAAGTTTCCTAAGTGCAAGAGCAGGGATTGAAATCCAAGCAATACTCTGACTCTATATGGAAGTAATAGGCCTTTTCCCAAGCTCCGGCCTTCCTCTTGAGGTTCAAATTGAAACACAGGACCTCTAAGAACAAGGTAATCTTCTTGTCATAGCAGAGGTGAAAGGGAGGAAGGAAGAGGCTGGAGAGCATGGAGCATACTCTGTGGATTTGGATACTGTCTTCTATCAGATTCAGGGCCCTGACCTATAGCTGGGACCCTGTAATTCATACAGACCACCTCAGAACTTACTACAGGAACTGTGGATGCAAAAGGGTGTGTCCACGTGAGTTCATTCGGGGATGGGGATTAATTTCCTCAAAATGCTGTTGAACACCTGTGGGTCCTGAGTTTTTTTCCCTTTCAGTAGTGCTAACTAAAAAACTGAAGCTCTGTTCCGCACAAACATTCCAGGGAATGATGGAGAGGCAGCTGCCCAGGGGCTGCAACACCGTGGCTGGTCCAGGCCCGGTGGCGTGGGATCATCCGCTCCCGGCATGAACCTGCGGTCATCTTCTCTGTCCACTTTCTGGCCTTTCTGAGCATCACGTTCCATACCAGATGCACTTGACCTGCTGGTCACCCTCTTTACACTAATTTAATGACTATAATTACATAAAAGAAAGACAGAGAAGAGGATGTGGCCTAAATCTGAACCCCTACATCACAAGGGTGCTGCTCTTTACAGAATATTCTGCCAAAGAGAGCGACTTCATCCCTTCATGAATCCACTGAGTCCTGGGAACTGTTCACCACAATGGTACTATTTTTTCAATGGCTCTGGGCACAGTTGTCACTTAATGAGTACCTGCCCTGCCCCATGAGTCACATCTCATTTAACCCTTGCAACTGTCCTACAGAAATGCTATTATTATTTCTGCTTTGAGGCAACTGTAGCTCAGAAACATTCAATTAACTTATCCAAGATCAGGTAGCTAAAAAAATGGTAGAGCCAGAATTTGAATCTAGAACCCAAATCAGAATAAAACGGAAACAAAAGAATCTGAGCTGCTGCCAATTCAACCCAACAGCAAGAAGGCACACTGGCATTGAAGGCAAACACAACATTGGGTGTCATCTGTGTCTGTCTGCAAAGCTACCAGAGGACAAATGGACTTAAAGCGCTAACAGTCCTGCCAAGAATGTTCTCACGGACGGTCATAGATATGGATGGTCCACGATCTAAAGTCTAGGTTAGGCCACAGGCAGATCTTGTTCTGCCGTAGGTGGGGCTTAGCCAATTTCACTACTTGATACCTGCACCTTTTATCACTTTCAAGATCACCAGTGATCACGAAGCACATCATTGCAAGAGAGAAGATTGACATGCAGAAGAGGTGTGTAATGAACAGAAGATTAGTAAAGCAGTACTTCTTGAAGTTTCCTCTATGCTTTTTCTTCAGGGTACCAATGCCTAAAGGATTTGAAAAAGACACAGATTCCACTTTTCAAAAGCCTTTCAAATTTAAACCCTCATGTCCTCATACTTTGGATGCTGTTGAGAGAGAAATAAACTTTAGGCCTACTGAAAAAGATGCAATTCAGGACAGATGGTGAGGGCTCCCGAAAGCACCATTCCAACAAGGTCCCAGGTCTCCTGATGCCGGGCCTTACACTATTCCCCAGGAAACACTGGTGTCATGCTCCGTGGAGGCCATACAACACCAAATAAGAAAATCTGCCATGAAACTAAACACTGCCAGAAGGCAGAGAGGGAGAAAAGCTGCCAGAAGTTTCACACTCTGGAATCAAGAGGTTAAAAAACAAAACAGCAGTAAGAAGAAAAAAAGCTACTAGGCATTATTCATTATTTCTTTTTTTTTTTTAAAGTTGATAGTTGGGTTAAAAAAAAAAGTTTCTATCATACACTACTGGTGAGAATATTCAGAATGTCCTTGAAAACAGAAGCAATCTTTTCAGAGCTGCCCAGACCAAGATATTTGTCATGTTCCAGAAAAGCAAGCCCACTGGGACCTCTGCATGGCTTGGGGCAGAGGACGAATACTAGTGCGAAATGATAGGGTTTCTAGGCTAGTCTCACCCTGGCTGACTGTGACTTTGAGCAAGCTCATTACCCCTTTGCAGCTCAGTGACCTCACCAATCAGATGGGGACATTCTCCTTGATGGTCCCAAGGAGCGCAAGCCTCCTCCAGGCTACCCACAAGGCAGCAGGGCTGCATGGTAGAAGGTGCTCTCAGACACTGTTGCCAATGGATGGTGGTAGGTTCCCTAAGAGACCCTTCCATTTTTTTGTTATCTTGGAAAATGTTATTTAAAATTAAAAAGGATTTTGCCTTGAGGTGTTTATTCCAGAGAATTGTTTTGGTTTCACATTCACATGGGATACTCCTTTCTAGTTCTCTCAGGAAAGGGTCATGCTCTTTCAAAAAAGTCAAACATAACTCTAGACTGAATGTCAGGGACCCACAGTCTTGAGGTTGGAAGCTTCTTGCATCTCCATTATTTCTTCCTTGGGCCCTGAGACCGCAAGGATTTTGGCTGTGCCATGACCCATCCCTGAGCACTCTTCACCCCTTCTCCTTCACCTTCTCATAAAGGAGAAGCAAAGCCTGGGCATTCAATCCCTGCCCCAGAGGTGGGGAGGTCTGCCTCACAGGTCACTGGCTCCCAGGCAGCTGTGCCTCCTGGCAGTAAAACAAGGGCTGGAGCATGGACCCTCTGGAATCTCCAGAGTCACTACTGTCCCAGTGTGCTATGAGTTGGGGTATCTTTGTCCTACTCTACTCATTACACAAATATGTATTTACTATTCCTGAAAGCTGATGCCAAAGACACTTAAAAATGCAGATCTCCTCAAGAGAGAGGATCTCTTGGCAGGCAAACAAATTTCTTCAGAGCTGACTTACTAGAGAATATGGCCTAACTTCTGCTCTTTCTTGTATGTAACTTTGAGACTCCATGCTGAAGTTCGGAGCCCTCATCTATACAATGGATACAATGATACTCACTTCTCCAATATGTAGAGAGAGTTAAATAAGTCAACCAATAATCTTCCGGTAAGAGGTCAACAAATTTACCCCTTATTTTTGTAGGTGCAGTGATTAAATCTCCAAGAAAGTAGAACACGGGAGTAAAGAAGATTAGCCATGTCAGTATTCTGTTGGGATTGACCTGCACTTATCTTTCAAATGAGAACATTCAAAGAAGCACATTCTTGAATAATATAACTTGAAAAGAACTAAGAGCCAATATAACAGAACCACAAAAACAGAAGGATAAGGAACATGAAACAGGCCACTGCTTTGCTAAACTATGATAGGGCCACGTGGCATCTTGAGCGACAGCTGCCATATTTCCTAGCTTTGGTCTGCTCCCCTATCTTGGGGAGGTGAATCTCCTCTCTCTCTCTCTAATCTACTTTCTAAATAAACATATATTTCAATCTAACAACAAAAAATAAAGAAACATGAGGCCAGGGTGGGGTGGGAAGAAGAGGGAGGAAGGACTGGTCCAAGATCACAGAAGCTGTTAAGGACAACACCAAAGTAGTAAGGACCTAGTCTCCAGGTTCCAAGGGTAGAGGTACCTGAGCTGACAAAGACAGAAGGTAAGCATTCCTCCACTCTGAGAATAACTCCCATTTCTCAGTTTGCTAATAAGTGAAGGAATCCATGGGCAAAATCAGGATATCAGCTGATCTCTACATCACATAGAACCTCCCAAACAATTGGTGGTATACAACGAACAATTAATATAAACGTGTTGCTTCCATCCCTCTGAAAATCCTATTCTCAAAAAGAAAAAAAAAATAAGTGGCTCAAAGGAATTCTTACAATCAAAGTCAGTTGAAAGAGAAAGCAGGGCCCCAGTGGAGTCCGTGAAATAGAATGTAATGAGTTAAAGGCAGAACCATGAAGAGAGCCGAGAAGCCCAGCATCCTGTCCAGCTGTCTCCTGAACTAACCAAGACCTTCACAGTGCTGTGCATTTGCATAGGAGTTTCCTCACCTGGGACATCGGTTTTTCCCACACTGCCGATAACAGAGTCATCTTTCAAGTCTTGGCTCCAAAATCACCTCTCCTATAAAACTTGGCTCTCCAAGTCCTAGGTAGAACTGTCATCCCCTCTCCCCACCCCAGCTCTCCCCGACCCAGCACATGCCTCTATTTTGAGCCTGTAACAACTCCTTTATAGGTCAGTTGGCTACCTAATTCATCTCAATATTAATAGTACTGAGAATCGTCACTAATACATAATATATATGTAGGGAATAGCTGTTGAGCGAGTGAATGAATGAATGAACTATAAATGACTGATGCTAGGCGCTGAGTGTTTTGAAGGCAGAATTTTCAAAACCCTACCTTCATTGACATTGAAAATGCTAAACAGGTCTGCATCAGAGTTGATACCAAACAAAAGGATTCATTGAGTCACAGAATATCCTGGCACCTATTCTTCGAGCATTGATTGACACCTTTAGAGTAGTGGCTATTTGTTTTTCAAGAGCACGTAAAAGTCGCAGTTTTCAACTCCTTTTGTCCTCCCAAGTTTCCATCCTTTCATCACCTTAACACGTAGCAAAAAACATTCATTCCAGCCTCTCAAGCGAGCCATCAGGAGCAGTCTATCACAGTACAGGGGTCTAGATAGGAATAGGCCTTACCTCTCTTCATCCTTAAAGATGAACTTCCGCAACTTGAGGTCCCGCAGCACCAGTCCCCCATCGTGGCAATGGGCCACTGCTGAGGCGATCTGGTAGAATAGTCTGGCCGCCTCCTCCTCCCTCAGCTTCTTGCAGGTACGGACGAAGGAATGCATGTCCCCATAGCTTCGCTCAAAGAACACATAGGCTTTGGTCTCGCCCAGGATAATTTCAGTGATTTGGTTGATGTTGCTATGGGCAGACAGGCAAAAGCAGGGTGCCAGGGACTCCTGGTAGCAGCTGATATCAAATACCTAGGACAGGAATAAGACCAGAGTCAGAGGTGCCATGTGCACAACCAAAACACAGAATGCCTCACCTCTACAGACATGGACTTCTGAGACAACAGAAGTATACTGAACCACACCACACCAGCCCTGTCCCTATCAGTTGTGTGTCTCTGACTAAGTCACTTGACCTCTCTGAGCCTCCAAGTCTTCAGGTGTAAAATGAGCAAATTATACTCAACTCAGTGTTAGGAGGATTATGAGAAAATGAAGGTGAAAGCACCTTGTAATACACAATACAGTACACAAATGGTAAGTTTTATTATTTTTCTCTCCAGCCCTAGAATTAAGGGTAAATCTCAGAAAAAGGGACTCACCCCAGGTGATGCAGACAGCACCTAATTTACCTTCAAAAAATAAACAAAAAAAGAAGAAAAATGCACATCAACAGGCTCTCTACAAAATATTACCAATTAATAGGTTAAATTTTTAGATTGTGCCTAATGGTTATTTAATTCAATACAATCATTTTACAGATGTGGAAACTGAGGCTCGGGGAAAAAACCAAAAATTCAAGCCCCCAGTGGCAGAGTTAGGAATAAGACACAGTCCTTCACAGGGAAGCTATCTTCCTTCTTTCTCTCTTCCCTCCACAGATATCTAACTCAATGAACCAGTTATGCAATGATTTCTATGAATCAAAATTAGCCTGTGAAATGCCACCTCACTGTGGGATTGCAAAGAAAATGAACCATCAATACCTTTTGAAACAGACCTAACAGAAATGAGCACTACAGAGAATTTTTGAGGTCATTAAAAAAGAGCTTTCATTCATTTCAAGACCTCTAGTAAGTCAAGAATACAAGTCCCTGGATTTGGAATGTGGTTTTCCTATCTGCCTCGGAATGCGGGTAAGATGAATCTATTCAGTGTGTGTGAGCAAGGGGCAGGCGTGGGTGTGCTTTGCTGGAAAGCATCTAAGGCAGGAACGCCCTAACAATACACTTCATGTTGTCAGTTCACAATCATTTAGTTGCTTAAATCGCTGTTTCACTAGATAGAAGATACTTTGTTTGATCATCGTTTTGCAGTGTGGTGGGAAAAATGCAGTGCTGGAAATCACCAACCTGGAGGCTCAATCCTAATTCGGCCATCAATAATCTGGATGAGATGGATAAGGAGCTTAGGGTTACTAGACCTCTCTCCTCGTCACAAAATGAAGACGCTGATTTAGAACACTGTTAACCTTTTTTTGGGTCCTGATCCCACATAAAATCTGATAAATCTCTGTCCCCTCTTAGCTGACAAACCCCATTCCCAAATGCGTGCATAATACTGGATTCATTTTAAAGGGATTCACAGGCCTTCTGAAGCCCATCCAGAGACACAGCTTGCCATTGAAGAGTCCATGAGTTAAGTCATTCTAAGCTTCAAGAGAAAAAAAAAATCTGTGAATCAAACAGGGATGTAAGAACCTCAAGAGGGCTGGTGCTAACCCGGCCAAGGAAGCCAAGTTAACAGTAACGTTGTGAATGAACCATAATGAGGCATCTCGAAAGCGGCACAGCTGCTACCACTATAACCTAGAATTTAAGAATGAATACTTCAACATCTCCAGAGACCACAAATCACACCCTGATACTGTCAAATGATGACCTATGAGTGGTGACCTCAGAGCCCTGTTCAATTAGGAATCTGAAATGCCTGAGTCAACTTTAGCACCCACACTGCAGGCAAGAAACCCGGAGAAGCCTCAAAAATTTCAGGGAGTAATGAATGCTTTGCAGTGGCTAACATAAACACTCTGCATTATATAATGAGGATGATGTGTTCTTAAGCACCAGGCAGCAGGTTCTGTTGCCAGTGCTTATAGCTATGATTATTTATAATCTGCTTCCTGTTTCCAGAGACAATTTTTAAAAATAAAAGGTAATATTTTCCTCAGCACTTTTAACCTATTATCTTGCTTACCCCACTGTTCAAAAACTGAATGGACACAGAATTTTTAAAAATTCCACAAGTTCATGGCAGCTTCAAAATGTAGCCATACCCTTTGTAGAAGAGACCAAATTCCAAGATGGTGGCAGGCTATGAAAAAGAAAATAAGTGCTTATGTTTTCCCAAATGAGAAGGAGCAAAACTTTTATTAGTAGCTATTACAGGTATTTATGGGCTTGGATTGGTTTTTAAACCATCACTTCAAGTGCAAAATCAAGCCACAAGCCTGGTTGCCAGCTTCTTTTACATGTTTAATTTGGAGTCTTAGTTATGTAAGGTGACAGTTCAGATAAGGCAGTCAGATTAGGCCATCATTAATAACGTTTCCAGAAAAAAGTGCCGATTCTGCCAAGATAGCAATTATGTCAATCTGTACAGCAGCTACCATCATCTCCATGAAAACATACAGTTAAAGACTCCCCAAAGCCCCTTTCTTCATTTGCCTAGCAAAAGTAGGCACACAGAAACAATAAACAGCCCAGATTATTTGGTTTAAATGACCCTGGAATCTCTCCTCCCCCAAATAGTGTCCTATAGAATTCTCTACACAGTCCTCTATAAAAAAATAGGATCTTTACATTTGATCTACTTTTGCAAAAGATTGTTTTCCTTTGGTCAACACAGAGCTAGGAAACGTGAACCTTATAGTCTAAGACATCAAAAGAACTGGATTCAATGTATACATTTCACTGAGTATTAAAGTAAGTTAAGAGCCCACCAGTATCTATCTCAGGGTAGTTCATAGAAGCAGCCTTATGAAACTCACTTGGAGCTTCTTAGGATATACACAACTATGCTTCTATAAGAAGTTACCCACATCACCGTTGGTAAAAAGTCAGGACAACAGAAGCTGTTCTGTCTTACAGGGATGACCTCTGTCAAGCAGAACAATGATACTGCACTTAAATCCACCCACAGCCACACTGTAATTGGCGAGGGGCTGATTCAATCTTTGCAATAACTAAACCAGCAGATTAAGTACAGTTTTAGGCCAGAGAGCAAGTGTGCAAATGACACAGTAAGGTCAGCCCAAAGTGAAATATGCCTTGAAGAATCTGAAGGGAGAAAGAAAGAGCAGAGGCCAGAGTCACCTCTGATTTTAAACAAAGAAATAGCAGCCAGATGCTCCTGCAGAATTTGGTTGCAGAGTCCCTTTACTAAAAGCATCTTCAGCCTTTGAAAAAATATTAAAATGTTCCGCTGAAATTGAGCAAAAGGAATGAAATACTCACTGTCGGGTGATTGTGCATATTTCATACAAGAGTGGCAGTGCTGTGGAATTCATTCATTTCAAAGGATGGCTACCCTATTGTGCAACCTTGCAGGACTTCTGAGAATTCAATCCAGCTACTGAATTTTGGTTAACTGGGCAGTCGCTCCAGGTCTAGATAATTTGGAGAAGATGCAAAATACCAAATGCTCAGTGCAGCAAAGAGCAATATTTAAAGAATCTCCAATTTCCCCCTAAGGTTGAACCCAACAATTGCGGAACTGACTGGAGATCTCCACTAAACCCAAATTTTGCAATGAAATACTCTAGCCTAGTAATGAAGAGAGCAAGTCCACAAAGCAGTTTGTGGTGAATGGCAAAAGTGTGACGTGTTATTTGTAGCACAGCTGTGCACAGTGCCCATTTCAAAGGCAGCATGGGTTCCCAATTTCCCTTCCCCTTCCCCCTCCCCAAAGCAGTGAGCAAATCTAAAATTAAGTGACAATGAATTCTTGATCTATGCAGAATTCCGGGTAGTAGTGTGTTCTACTGTAGTTATTTATTTTGTAACTCTTTCTCCTGCATCCCCTTGTCTGGGGCGCTTTGGGTGCACACAAAGATCTACAGACACACACATTCACAAACCAGGCACTGCTCAGGGTCAAAGACAAAAAGGAAACTTAAGTGTCCATCTGGGTACCAGTACTGCTAATCCCGGGGGCTCCAAATGCAAGCCTCCAAACCTTACAGGCAAAGGTGTGTGTGGTGGGGGGAGGGGAGGAGGCTACGAAGGCAGGGAAGTCGAGAGATGAGAAGAAACCAAGACCACAGAGAAAAAAGACCCAGCCGATTCACTGTTCACCCGAAGGTGCGCCGGTTTTGATTTCCACCCCAAGCCTCCTTCCAAGGCTCCAGGCAGAAGAAATGTCTTTGTAAACTCTTTCCCTGTGCTAGATCCCCGGGCTCAGCCGTAGGGGACAGCTTTGTGTGTCTCTTTTAAAGGGCACCTTTGGAACAAAGGTTTAACACCTGCACGCTGCTAAGAACAATGGCTGCGAAAGAAACCAAGTCATCAGTGTTTTAAAATTAACGGGGGGATTCCCTGCTCCATGCTGGAAGGGGAGGGGGCTGGACACAGGAAGAAATACCCGGGGCAGCGGGACTCATCCTCGCAGGGGGGCTCCTGGATCCCTCCGGGGCACGCGTGTCCGTGGCCCCCGCTCCGTCCCGCCGCCCTCTCCTCCCCGGGCTCTCCCCAGAACGCCCCGACTGCAGCCCGCCCCATTGTCTGAAACGGACTAAAAACTTCGCAACTAGTCGAGCACGAGCAAATAAATAAATAAATAAAACCCATTTAACAGTTAGGCCACGGTAATTATCCCGCGAATCTCCCGCCCCCAGACTCCAGAGCCCAGCTACCTCCCATCCCCTCCAAAGGGTCGGGGTATCCTTTTAAAAGAGAAAAAAACAAAAAAACAAAAAACCCGGGCTCTTTACCTTGCACACCAGCTCTTCTCCGCTGTGCAGATGCACAGCACGAAAAACGTGGTCTCCTTCCAGAGGTTCCAACAATAAGTATTTCCCGATGCAAGAAACGCAATGCGACAAGTTCGGAGTCTCTGGCGGGCTCGGGGAGCCGAGGTTCGGGCTGAAACTCTGGCTGGGCTCGGCGGACCTTATAGACGACAACTCTTCGAAATCCTGGGTTTTGTTCCGCGATCTCCCATATCTCGCTATTGTGATGGGGGTAGACCTGTGTATGTTCATGAGTGTGGGGATCGCACACGACAAACAAAAAAACCCGCTGGAGATGAGTCGCTGGCGAGTGCGGCTGCAGGCGCCTCCGTGCCACGGACTTCAAAAGGGAACAAGGAGGGAGCAGATGGGAGTGAGGCTACGTGCAGAAAGAGTTAGAAGCCCCCAAATGCACGCCACCGGGCACCTGGTCTGCTCCGAGTCCGGCCCCCGGGGGCACTCGGTCTACAGGCAACTCCGGCCCTTTTGTTACCCCAAAGCAGCCAGCGATTTGTAGAATCGCGCACTTTCCGTTTCTCTCTCTCTCGCTCTCTCTCTCGCTCTCTCTCGCTCTCTCTCGGTCTTTCCTCTCTCCGCAACGTGGATCGAGAGGAGTCGCCGGACCGCTAAGGTGGGGAGCTGCAGCGCCTGGTTTCCTGAAGCGATCCCCAGGCCAGCTTCCGAATCGCAGACGGGGCGGAGGAGCCCGCGGTGTTTTGTGCAATCTTCGGGGAGCGCACGGCGGCGGCTTGGTCCCAACGCGTTAGAAACCAAACAAAAAGAAAAAGGAAATAAGGACGGGTCTACCGGCTGGCGACTCGCGGCAGCCAGAATCCGCGCTGCACCCCCTTTTTTGGTGGAAAGGGTGGGGGGCGTGGAAGGGGGGGTGCTGGAGAGGGCAGTTACCTACGTTTTAACTGTAGATGGCGTCTGAGGCTTTTCCAAGATCGCAAGACCTCTCCAAAAATTAAACAAACAAACAGAAAAAAGAAAAATAGCAAGGGAGCATTTAACTTGGAGCGGTCAGTGCTGCCAACAAAAGATTGCAAAAGCCGGGTGCAGAGTTGCGGCGCGGGCCGGGCGCAGGTACGGCGACAAAGCCGGGTTGGCCCGCGGCGCGGAGGTCAGCACAGGCTCATGCCGTCGCCGCTAGCTCGCGCTCCGGGTCTCCTCCGAAAGAAGCGAGAAGTGCGGCCGGGGACCTGGGCTGATCAGTGGTTTCTGATTTCCGCGGCACGAGCTTCCGGGGGTCCTGCGGTCGCTGGAAGGGGAATGCGTCCCCGGCCTTGCCAGCCCGCGGCGTTCCTTGCCCCCTTTCCCGCCGGAGAACTGGATCTCGCCTTGGAATAATTTGCAACCACTCGGTCTCCCTCTACCCTGAACCCGAATTGCCCGGCGGGGTTTGTTTTGGAGAAAATTGACGGCTTGTCTTCCTCTTCTTTCTTTATTTTTTTTCTTGCCCCCAGAGGTAAGAGGGGACTGTGTATTTAAAAATTAAAGGGGATGGCCGACGGTGCCCGAGGCCAATCCCCGAGCTCAGCACGCCCGCATCTCCAGGCGAAGAGGTATTAATAGTTACTTACGTGGCCGGGGATCTCGGAGCGAGCCGGGCGGTGTGTGCGCGTGTGTGCGCGCGCGCGCCTCGCTCGCGCTCGGTCTCCCCATTCAATGTCACCGACACATTTCCACGGAGCCTCCGCCCCCCCGCCCCCCGCCCCCGCGACTGGCTCAGCCGTAGCCGGCCCCGCCCCGCCCCCGCCCGGGTCCCCCTCATTGAGCCCGGCGCCCATCAATCAGCCTCGCCGCTGCCAGTCCCCGGGCGGCTCCCTGCCCGCCGGCGGCGCGGGCGGCTGCCGCTGCCATTGCAGCTCCGGGCCGGGGGTGCCGGCCCCAGCTTCTGCGCTCCCTCGCTGGTCCCAGGGAGGGAGACACAGTGCGGTATCCTTCCGCGGTCCCGGGCACCGCGGCACGCCTCATCTCGGCTGTGGGTGGCTGGGCGGGAGTTGCCGGCCAAGACTCCCAGCCAAGCCCCCTCCCCCCACCCCACCCTCACTCCCGCGCAGCACCCGGGACGCCCAGTCTACTTCGTCTCCGGCTCATCTTCCTGGCGTTTTCCTCCACCCTCAACCCCGAAAGCCAGGCATCCTCTGAGCATCAGGCCACCTCTGCTCAACTGTGGCACTTGAGTGTGGCTCTATTCTCTGTTTTGAAAGAATGTGCTTGCATTGCTGCCTAGAGTTTCAAGACTTGTTTTCATTCTCTCTCCAACATCCTTCTTCTCATTTAAAAATAAATCCGTTGCTTGCTTTCAGTTGAGGTCACCGTCTCCCCACCCCTCCACCCCAAAGCGAGGACTTCTAGTATTTTCCGCAGAAGATGGGCTGAAGGCACCTTTTGATGCATACCAAAGTTTTTCACTATTTTTTTTCCTTTCTGGGCACTGACCAGGAGGCCTTGGAGGTCAAGCGAGACAAGCCTTTACACCCACACCTCCAGGGAGCGCTGTTGGCTCCCAGCCAGGGTGCTGAGCTTTCTGAGTCCTCTTCCTTTACCTCTCAACACGAGGATGTGCACCACAAATACGTTCACTACGGAGGACCAAGAGAAGGCTGCAGTTTTATCTCTGAATTATTCTTAACTTCTCCTGGAAGTTCCAGTCCACTGGATTGAACGAGAACACACAGGAGCAAAGGGACTTGAACACAGGCAGAGGCGTCTTGAACACAGGGTTGGCCTAAGGTGTCCTGGTGAATGAGATGCAATCTAGGAGGGGATAAACTTAAAAAAAAATGTTTTTTTAAACCAAGAGACTGGGAAAGGGGAGTTGGGAAGACTATGGAGCCCTCTGAGCTTTTGCATGCATGTAGCATATTTACCACTGGGGGAGGGGACCATATAATTTATTCCCCGCTATAGGACACGTTCAGTGAAAAGGCAAGACATTTATAATTGTGCCCACCTGGGACAACGGAGTCACTTTAGTGATCAGGAGTCCTGGGATGGTGGCCAGGGATGGAAGAGAGCACTGTAAAGCTGTAAAGTTAAAAGAACAGTAAAGAAACGGCCCCCTGCACCCTGGCACAGCTCACCACCCTACTCCCAACAAACCTGCTTAGGACTCAATCCCTGAATCGGGGAGAATAGATCTATTTCCCTAGACTATCACTATGACCATTGACTGGGTAGGACCCCTTAGTCATGATAGCTTGTGTTAGGAACAGACTAGAGGCAGCCTTTGCTGGTAGGTCAGAAAGAAATGTGCCTGGCCTCTCCTGCACAGTGGGCAAGAGAGCTCTGTAATAATTAGGAGTTGGGAGACCTGTGTTCCAGCCCTGGCTGGGCCTCTAATTTCAAATGGAAATTGAGTCAAGCCCACTCCCCCCCACCAGGTCCCTGTTTCTTTATGTGTAAAATGAGAAACATAACACCCACCCTGCTCACCTCATGTGATTGCTTTAGAATTATATTTTCAATTCCAGGAAATCTATGAAGGCTTACTCTAAGCCGGGCCCTGTGCTGAGTGTTAAAGATTCAAGTATGCAAAAGATCTGGTCTCTGCCACCCAAAAGCACAGAGTCTAGCCCTGGAGAAAGACTGGGAAACAAATAATTTCATTGTGTAACAATGTGGCAGTTAGAATATCAAGACCTCAATGAAGCAAAGAGGAGGGAAGAACTTTTCCTGAACCTCAGGGTGTTTTCCCAGAATACGTGAATCTTATTACCTTGAATTAATCCAGAGCAAATATTTATTGAAACCTACTGTGTGCCAGACACTGGCTATGAAGACACAATGATTTAAAAACTATACATCTTGTCTTCGTGGACCTTGAAATAGTCCTATGAGTCATAAACTAAAATGAATAAGAGATTGTTGTTGGCATTTCAGGCAGAGGAAAGGAATGTCCAAAAGCAAAGGAGTGGGATGTTCTGAAATTTCTAGTAACGCCCCATGCTGCAGCAGTGGCAGTTTTGGAGTAGTGGCCAGGCCAGTGACAGGCAAAGTGGACTAGGATTCGATTGGGAGGGGGTTAATAAACACAACTAGCAACGATGATCTTCCTAGCAGAGGAGATTTCGAGTCCAGACTGACACTGGGAAGTGAAGTGGTTGTTTGGGGGATTTAGAGAGATCATGCTGGAGGTCATGCGGCATAAATACCACTGGAATTTAAGGAAAAGAGAGAGTACCATATTCTGCAGAGAATAAGAAAAATATAAGTTTATAGTGATGTGTAACTAATACTATTCATGTCTGATGGTGAATTTATTGCTTCTGATGAAATGACACAGCATCCATTATTGTCCATCCTTGTAGGCCAAATTCATGGCTAAATGCTGTGTTTGTTGACCAAAATCATAGAGCTATTGTAGCACATGATAAGTTAGATAATATATACCAAGTATCCTAAACATTTTTTATGCCTATTAACTCAGTACTTTTTCCAAAGTTGAAAAAGAAAACATATATAGGAAGATCTGAGTAGGAATCTTCATTTTTTCAATTTTTAGCCATATGATTTTGGTCAAATTTAGAATATTTTAATCTATAATATGGGATTAAATCTTTAAAAAATGAAAATTATGAAAGATATGTATGAAGCAACTAGCACAAATTTTGCGTATAATAGAAGTTCAATAAATAGTCACTATTGGCTGGGCTCGGTGGCTCAGCCTGTAATCCCGCACCTTTGGAATGCTGAGGTGAATGAATTGCCTGAGCCCATGGGTTCAAGACCCGCCTGGGCCACTTGGCAAGGCCTCATCTCTACAATGAGTCAAAAATTAGCCGGGCGTGGTAGTGCGCCTGTAGTTCCAGCTACTTGGAAGACTGAGGTTGAAGGATCGCCGGAGCTCAGCAGGTTGAGGCTGCGGTGGCCGGGAGCGGCCACTGCACTCCAGTCTGGGTGACAGAGTAAGACTCCAACTAAAAAAAAAAAATAGTCACTATTGTTTTTGTTGTTGGAATGTATCCACAGAAAGCAATCCAACATGGTATAACAATAATAATAACAGATAAAATGTTTATAGTATCAGTAAAATGTGTGGGAGTCGTTAAAACATACAGTTACAAGAATGGTTAAATACATTATATAGATATATCTGATGTGGCATTAAAATAAAAACAATATAGTTACAAGGAGATATATCTGAACCAGTCTACTCTGTGATAGGACAGTCAAGTCCAGTTGTATCAGGTCAGCGGCCTACTGTATATGTTTTCTAGAACATTTTCTAGAACATTCTCTACTTTGATATGTGTTGCGCTGTTCCTTCATTCATTTCTTGGCTCATTAGTTCACTCATTTAGCCAACATACAGTGGGTACCTGCTAACTGTGAAGCCCTAAGCCAAATGCTCTGTTTGTTGATCAAATAGTAAATGGTTTTTGAGGAGGGAGTAGTATATCACTTTAAGACTGATACATACCACGGGTGACAACATTCACCTGTTTTAAAGTAAGTCATGACTCCATTCAAAACTCTGTGGCAAACTTCCAGGATGAGTTGTAGAGAATGCTGTCTGATGCTGATGTACAGACTGTGGCCAGCTCAACTCCAGAACATTCCACTAACCCTTTGAGATCTCTGAAAATGACATCCTTGAGATTATGCAAAATGTAGTCATCTTAGTCCATTTGAGCTGCTATAACAAAATACTATAAACTGGGTGACTAGAAACAACAGAAACTTACGTCTCTCAGTTCCGGGGGCTATAAGGTCCAAATCAAAGTACTGGTATATTCAGTGTTTGGTGAGGGCTGGAGTTCTGGTTCAGAGGCTAGTGCCTTCACACTATGTCCTCACATGGTGGAAGAGGTCAGACAGTCTCTGGAGCCTCTTTTATGAGGGCACTCACCATATTCCTTAGGTGTCTGTCCTTATGATCTGATCACCTCCCAACAGCTGCACTTCCTAATATCATCACAGTGGTGATTAGGTTGCAACATATGGATTTTGTGGGTGACACAGACAGACTATAGCAGTCATACTTATGACCGTGGGCACAAACTCATTGGCTTGGAATTCAAGAACTTCCCAACCACCTCACCTCTCCCTCTTTTCAGTTACATATTCACCAGTTGCTCATTATACCATGGATTCTAGGTTCCTGCTTCTTTGCCTATAACTTGGATTATATCCTCTTCCATGTTTGATGGTTTCATGTTTTCCTGGGATTCTTTCCAAGACATTCCTTTCACCTTGCTGCTCTCCGTTAGCTCAAGGTCACGTTCCTCAGTTCTCTTATTTGGCTTTATGGATGCCTCAGGTTTTAAATGGCATATTCAAAATCCAGATGGCATGGGTGTGCTTGACCAATAATGAGGAAGTTGGGACGTTAGTGTCAAGTTTCAATCTACTTAGTCCTGCTGTTAGAAACCTAGATGCTAGAAGCCTAGTGTCAGAGTCAATGAAGGTAGCCAAGAAGATAAGGGCTTGCTTTCTGCTTACTCCTTCATGCTAGATTTAACTCATCAATGTATGGTAAACCAAGTCAGAATACATTCAGCCCTGTAATCTTCTTAGAAGATGCCCTGTTTTAAACCGAGTTCTTCACCTTTGGCTTAGTTCTACCTTTAGTGTTATGCTACTTTGTGTTCATATCCCTTTGTTGCCTTCCTTGAGCATTCTGCTAACTCTGTAAAGAGTTTCTGTCATCCATTTGTGTAAAGAAGAAGGAAAAAAGGAAGCGATTCAGGGAAGAGGGCTCACACCTTCACTGCTGCAGTCATTTAGGGATATATTTGGCCCTGGCCACATAAGCCTGTGCTTTTACTTGTAGTTATTATGCCCAGATGTATTTCGGGTGGTGATGAGGCCTGTCGCTTGCTTCTAGGCTAACTATATTAATTTCATGTTATAAATTTCCCCATTACTTTTAGAATCTTCTTTATTACTAACTTTAATAATAGCTATGCATTAATTATGCCTTTGAATGCTAGACTAGCCACTTTCTTTCTCTCTAATTCGTATACAACTCTGCTAATCATTACTCTTACTTTACAGATGAAGAAACCAGGATCCAGAGAGATTAATTAATGTATCCGTGGACGCCCATTACTCAGTGGCTCCGGAAATTTGTGTGTGTGTGTGTGTGTGTGTGTGTGTGTGTGTGTGTGTTGAAAAGAAAAGATGCAGGAGAACAAGTTTATTCTGAAACTATACACACACACACACACACACACACACACACATATATTTTTTACTACATCACATTGCTTGCCATAAGCCTTTCTAGAGTTGACTAAATCTTTGGATTGAACAGTTCTCTGAAAATCCTCCCATAACGGTAGTTTCCTTTGTCATATTTTTTTGACAGCTCTTGTTTGAGAAGTGGTTGCTTATTTACAAAGTACTTTTTAGTTATACCTATCAAAAAGTGACTTTTTGTTTCTTTGTTCACCATGGCTAGGCACGTGATATGTTTTGGTCTTTGAATAAATTGTCCATTGGGAAAAGTTCAGTGTATAAATACAGAAGAAATTGCAATGTTGGAGCTATTTCTTTCCAGGCCCTGGTTTTGTAACACTTTTTCTCATAGAGGAAAGTAGCTGTTGGATGCTCACAAGTGAAATGAGATACAAGAGAATTTTGTTGTAGTTCTTAAATTAGAGTAGGGTGGGAAACCCAACATTTGGGGATGTTCTGAATGTTGCAAATTGTCTTCTATTCTGTTAAGTATTGCTGAGTAGCTAGTAACGAAAAGTGAAAACAGGTAAAATGAACCAGCTCCTCCAGGAAGTGCACAAATTTACATATTATCTAGAGTACTCGGTTACTGTAAAAAGGTTCCTTTTGACGGGTATTCTGGTAATTCTAGTGCACATTTCTACACCCAACATACAGACAGACCTCAAGGGAACAGACAGACCTGGGTCCAGATCGGCTCTCGTTCACAAGCTTTAAGACCTTGAATGACACTTAACTTCACTGACCTTCTTTGCCTCTTGATTGAAATGGAGATAATAATAGCTTCTTTACAAAGGAAAAGGGCTAAATCAAATGACACTTAAGATTCCCTTCAGCTTTTGCAATCCAACCTTCAGTATGGGAAAAACAGGCCTGTCACAAGTAGACTAATATCTGAACAATGATGCATTGAGTTTTCATCTCATTTGGGCACCATTTCAGACAATTAGCAACTTGGCCTTAGATGGCCCGGAGAGCCCAGATTAAGGTTCATAAGAATTAATATGTGCACCAGGCTTGCCAATTTAACAAGCACTCTTAAGGATTTTGTCTTGTTTAATTCAAACTTCTTAAATAAGGTTTCATCATTAGCCTCAGTAGGAGAAACTGAGTCTCAAGGAATTGACTAGCCCTTTATTTAACAAAAGCCCACTCCTTCTAATGGGAAATCCTGGGAGCCTTTTATGATATAGTTCTGCTTCCTGCCACTCTCTTCCCCTCTCCCTACCTCTTTCCTTTTGTCCCTTTTCCTCCTCTTCTTATTCTCTTTTGTGTCCAAATATTCTAAATTTAAGACAATTTTTAGTCATGCACTGAGGCCCTTGAATAGAGCAGGAAAGCGCATCTAAACAAAAAGGTGATATCAATAGTAGTTTCCAACTTGTGAACTCCTCAGGTGGGCTTGGAGTATAGCAGATAGAGCATGAAGCTCTACAGGAAACAATCTACCAAGGAGACTATGCTATGAATAAATGATATGTCTCACTTATATGTGCATAATCCAATTTCAAATATGCAAATATACATACCCAACTTTGTGGTTCATAAAATTTAAAAATGTAAACAATTAACTGATTTCATATTTTTCCATTTAGGCAATTAAAAAATACATTTAAGTATAATTGCTATACTCAAGACAACATGAAATTTGATATCAGTCAAATTTAATCTTAGTCAACAAAAGAGCTTACTAACAAATATGACTTTACCAGATTTTGCCTCCTGGAAGTAAGTAGCTTTCTAAAGGGCACGGTAGCTTTCTAAAGGGCACGGTTGCTCAGACACTACAAGGTTTGATTTCTGAAAGACCCCGGGGAAACCACATCTACGAAAGAGTTGAATGCAAAAGTTCACCAGCTGTTATCCAATAGGACAAGCTTAACTGAGTATTTCCTCTGAAGTTGAGTAGCCAAGTGAGTTAGGTAAGCTATGCAATATCCCTAAACTGTAGTTTCTGCTTCTTTAAAATGTTACAATAATAGTTCAGATCTCAATGAGGTATTGCAGGCATGAGAGGACAGATAAGTGAAGTGCTCAGTTTAGTGGCTGGATGGCAAAGAGTGTTGGCTCTTTCTACCACCTCCTCCACCACCACCACCATCATCATCACCACCATCACCATCTCCACCGCCACTAACTCCATCTCTTCCACCCCACCTCCACCTCCATCACACCACCTCCACCTCTACCACTTCCACCTCCTCCACCACAACCTTCACCTCCACCACCATCGCTACCACCACCACCACCATCACCATCACCACCACCTCCATCTCCAACACCTCTACCTCCACCACCATCACTACCACTACCACCACCACCATCACCTTCTGAACCACCACCTCTACCACCAGTACCTTCTCCACCATCAACACTATCCCCTCCACCACCACCACCACTGCCATCACCACCACCTCCACCTCTATCACCACCACTACCACCATCACTATCACCACCACCTCTACCTCTCCATCACCTGCACCTCCATCACCACCACCACCATCACTTTCACCTTAACCTCTGCCGTCTCTACCATCACCACCATCACCACTGCCACCATCACTACCACCTCCACATCTACCAAATCTGCCTCCTCCACCACCACCTTCACCTCCACTACCACCACTACCACCATCTCCATCTCCACCTCCACTCCCACCACCATCACCCCCACCTGCACCTAAACCTCCTCCAACTCCTCCACCACCACCTCCACCTCCACTACCACAACTACCGCCACCACCTCTACCTCCACTACCACAACTATCACCACCACCTCTACCATCTCCTCCACCACCACCTTCTCCACTGACATCACCATCACCACCACCTCTACCTCTACCACCTCCACCTCCACCACCACCACTACCATTACCATCAACATCACCCCCATACCCTCCATCACCACCCCCACTACCTCCTGCACCACCACCTCCACTACCATCACTACGACCACCACCTTCATCACCACCCACAATCATCACCACCACTACCACTGCTATTAGTACTGCTACATCAGTTGAAACTTGTTCTCCTTTTCCTCACCTCTCTTTCTTTCTCCCCAACCTCTTCTCTTTTTCACTGACCTGTTAGGCAATATAGTTAAAGATATGCTAAGATCATGTGTCTTCCCTCAACTGCTCTCAGCCTAGTGTGAAGGGCAGTCATCTCAGCATACAAGAATGTAAGACAGGCACAGCAGAGTTTTCTAGCTGGAGAATAGAGATCTATCAGAAGTTTGCAAAGCCACCAAGCTCAGATCCAGGTGCTGCTGACGTATTTCTTTTCTTAAAATCACTATAATTCTTCATGAAAACACAGGTAAAACTGACAAAAGATCAGATTGCTCAAATTCTGCATTTAGCTCATCTTCCCTCCTGCCTGGGCCCCTCCTTAGGTCATCTCAGGAAAAACAAACACACAATAACAACAACAAAAAACTTACCCTGATACCTATAAGAAGCTCCCAGTCCTCAAATGATGAGATAATCATTCTGCATTGATGGCCAAAGTGTTTCATACAGTCTGCCAGAATCAGGGGTATAGGTACCTTTTGAAGTTAGGGATAATAAAAAAGAATCCTGGTTAACTTTGTTCTCAGGCCAAATGAGCCTTTCTTGATTAGTTACGTAGCCAAGGGTCCTATCTAGGGCATAGAAAGCCAGACACTTGTCTCAGGCACAAAAGTTTTAAGGATGTGATTTTAGAAAAGTAATCAAAACAAAAAAACAATATTTTGTACAACATTTTGAAAGACAATAGCTCATGCAAAAAAAAAAATCTATTGTGAAAAGTACAAGGGGGAACCCCCCCATAAAAAATAGAATTATCTTATCAAGGGCCAGCCCTTTGTAGTACCGCCTTCCCCCACTAGGTAAGTGGTCTAGGAACCCGTCAGCATCATTGTACCAACTAGCATTGTTGTAAGAGGCTACATTCAACTCCAGTTAATTTTCTTTTTTTTTTTCAGAATACTTCAATGCATTTGCCCATTTCACACTTGCACACTTGCACACACTGCACTAAGTATTTAGCAATTTTTGACCAAAAACAGAATGACCTCCATTCCCCACCCTTCCTATTCACCCAACCTTGCCTCAACCCAAGTAACTTTTTTTTGTTTCCCCAAACAAAAAAAGTCCTCAAAGGGAAATATTTTGCCCATGTGGAAGGGGAAAAACAAAAAAACAGTAGAAGCACTAAAAGGCATCAAAATTGATGAGTTCAAAAATTGTTTTGAGCAGTGGAAAAAGGATCTTTATATGTGGTGCATCCAATGTAGAGTACGTTGAAGGTGACTGCAGTTTAAACATGCTAGAATAAATGTGCAACTTTTTATAAATAAATTCCGTTTTTTGGTCCCTCTATATATACATACATATTTCTTTCCATGTTTATATATGGTGTTTGGAAGTTTGGAGAAGAAATAAAATCTTTCCACCTAGGAGATCAAGTAAGGAAAGCATTTGAGCTGACCCTAAAATCTGAGCAGGCTATCAGTAGGTCAAGATGGAAGAGTGTTTTGTGTTGCTAAGAGAAGATACTATGCCATTTCCTGGGGGTAGGAAGGCACAGGCCTGATGAGAAAAGAAACAGCAGTTTTGCCTGAGGCAGAGACAGAAGTTGTAGGAAAAAGATGCAAGGCTGTAGTGAGACCATGAAAACATGCTGCTGCTGAAGTAAAGCCTTAGGATTTCATTCCTCTGGCCAGATGCTCCCCTGGCCTCTGGATGAAAGATTCTTATGGACCAGAAATCACATGGTGCAGTAGAAAGTGCACTAGCCTTAAAGCTGACCTAGTTAGAATTTTATTCTTCTTTTATATGCTTTTATTAGTTATGGATTGTTGCATAACAAATTACCTACCAAACAAAACATGATTTCTGTGGGTCAGGAATCTTAACTGAGTTTTTTTTTTGTTTGTTTGGTTTTTTGTTTGTTTGTTTGTTTTTTTAGGGTTATTCTCAAAGGAATGATGGAGTTGTAGGCCAGGACTGTAGTCTAATCTGAAGGCTCAGTGAGGAATGAAACCACTTCCAAGGTCATTCATATTGTCAACTCATATTGTCACTAACAGAATTCAAAGGCTTTCAGGTTGTTGAACTGAGAGTGCCATTTCTTCTTTGGATATTGGCTGGAGACTACTCTTAGTTTCTGGCCACAAGGTCAACTCCAAAGGGCAGCCCACACATGACAGCTTGCTTCATCAACAACAAACATGAGAAGAGTCAGAAAGGGGGTATAAGTCAGGTGAAAGTCACAGTCTTTTATAACCTAATCTTGGATGTGACATCTACATCACTTTTGCCATATTTCACTCATGAGAAACAACCTACCAGGGTCACCCAAACACAACAGGATGGCATTACACAAGAGTGTGAATACCAAGTGGTAGAGATCACTGGAAGCCATTTCAGAAGCTGCCTACCATGGCATTCTCTAGAATGACACATCAGAATCTTGGGGTAGAGATTATAATGTTTAATAGGAAGGAGCAGAAGTGGAAGGCTGCTGACCTACACTGAGCAAGTTTATTTTCCTCTGCTATTTTTTGAAAATTTGTCCCTCTGGCATGGTGGTTCCATGACCAAGCAATGGGCTGATTCAGCCTCTCTGTCACCAACTATCTTAGTGTACCACCTCATGACACCCAAGTATTTCCCTAGACTCTAAGAATGGGTAGAGAATGCCCTAATCTGGAGACAAGGAGGCCCTTGAGACATAGGGATTGTCTTATTTCCCTCTATATTCACAGTGCTTATGATGGTGATGGGCACATGGTGATTGACATCATCATTTGCTGGATAAATCCATTTACATGTGGCATTCTCTTAGAGGCTGGTTCTATAGGCAGAGTCTGGACTTTGTACTAGGGCAGAGAGTCCTGGAAGTGACCCAACCTGCTGAAGTTTCTCTCTCCTATAACCACCAAAGACCCTCTACCTGTGTCTGACTAGAAGGGGCTGCATCTCACCATCCAGTCTTGAGATGCTTGTTGGATGTTTCAAAACGATTGCTTTTTAAGATGACATTTCACAACTAAAATGATTCCATTGTGTTCTGAAAATCTTAATTGAATGTTCTCTTTGTCAACCCAATAAACTGCTAGTTTTGCAATAAGATTCCCCTGGCACTTTTCCCAGAAGATTCAGTGTGAGAAATTCACTCACATAACAATATAGTAGCAAACTCCTGTCAGTTAGCCCAATTTTGTCGATTGGTCACCTTCTGTGTGCCAATCACTGTGCTGGGTGCTGAACACAGATCAGCAGGTCATATCGGAGCTCACCGTGAAAGGACTCTCATGTGCTGTGCTGTTTCCTTACTGGGGATTTTTTTTTCTTGTTTCCTATCACACTCTTACTTGGGCCAGGAATCAACGAGACCTCCTTACACACATGAAGTGGCCACAAGTAGAGACATAAATGTGCCAGGGTAAAGATAGCCACACACTTGACTCTCCTCTTATTAAAAAGTGGAGTTGGCTGAGTTTGGTGGCTCAGCCTGTAATCCCAGCACTTTGGGAGGCCAAGGTGAGTGGATTGCCTGAGCCCTTGTTCGACACTAGCCCAGGCAACTTGGTGAGATTGCATTAAGTTAAAAAAAAAAAAAATTAGCCAGGCATGGTAGCACATGTCTGTAATTCCGGCTATTTGGAAGGCTGAGGTGGAAAGATCGCCAGAGCCCAGCAGATCAACACTGGAGTGGCTGTGAGCATGCCACTGCACTCTAGCCTGGACAATAAAGTGACATTCCAACTCAAAAAAAAAAAAAATGAGGAGTCTATTTCCCTCCCTTTGAATCTGTATTGACCTGAGACTGTTTGGACCAGTGGACAATGGTGGATTCGACACATGGCTGGTCCCAGGATTTGCCTTGGAGAGAACTGGAAACTTCTAGCTGTAGCCTCTTGGAGCCAGGAGCTGTCATGCAATAAGTTGGCATCCAACCAACTATCCTGCTAGAGAGACCACCAGGAAAGGCCCCAAGAGTGTATGGAGAGGGAGAAGAACATGGTGGAACCCAGCCTTCCTCCCAACTCTGACAAGGCTCCAGGCATGGAAGGAAGCTGGCTTCATCCCTCCAGACAGCATCAGCAGCCACCTGAATGTCACCAAGTAACCCCAGGTATGCCATCTGGCCCAATTCTTGCCACACAAAACTGTGATATGAAGAAGTGGCGGTTGTTTTATACCAGTAAAGTATTGAGTTACTTTTATACTCAGCAATAGATAACTGGAGCATCTTATAGCAAATAATTTTCTAGGAGATGGGCACAATAGTGGCCACGGGGTGGGGAGATATGAGTTGCTACTGTCATAGCATGAGACTTTCCCCAAAATTTCTTTTTGATTTTTCAGAAGGCACTGAGGCTATGGTAATAATAGCTAATATTTCTTAATTGCTGTTAAGTATGGCCTTACTCCCTGTCGCTTTGTGTCATGCATTGTATATTCTCTAGTAACTAACTGCTCACACTTTTGACTATCTGGAATAAATACTTTTCTAACCTCTGTAAATCTCAGTGTTCAAAATTCATCTTGGACAACAGCAACATCAGGAGCTTTCATATTGCCTTGAGTCTCCTTACTGGTGGGCTCGGTGGCTCAGCCTGTAATCCCAGCATTTTGGGAGGCTGAGGCTAGTGAATTGCCTGAGCCTGTGGGTTCGAGACCAGCCCCGGCAGTTTGGTGAGACCTTGCCTCTACAATAAAATCAAAAACTAGCTGGGCGTGGCAGCGCGCACCTGTAGTTCCGGCTTCTTGGAAGGCTGAGGCAGAAAGATCGCTGGAACTCAGCAGGTTGACTCTGGGGTGGCTGTGTGCATGCCACGGCACTCCAGCCTGGGTGGTAGAGTGAGATTCCAATTCAAAAAAATAAACAATAAAAAAAAGAGTTTCCTTAGTGGACATAACTCTGTCTTAGTCAAGCTGCATTTTACTGAAATTATCTCAATTACCTCTGCATATGTCTAGTTCCTACTTGTAAGTTTTTTAAAGGTATGGATTACACCTTACCATGGTTGCATGAATATGTGACTTAGACTGTGCCTGTACATGATAAATGATTAACCTAACACTTGCATGCTGTTTTATAGTTTTTTTAAGATATTGCATTATTATTCCTGTTGAACAATTGAACTGAGGCTTCGAGAGGAAAGTGACTTTCTTAAGATCACTGGGTTGCAAAGGCCTTTCACTCAGAGGCTTGCTAATTTTCTTCCCTACATACTAAGGATATGGCAGACTTCACCCTGGTGGGAGGGAGAGAGCTCAAGCTCTGTCCTCCCCATGGATACATATCCTTTGCTTTCAGCGTCTGGGAAATGCCCCAGGATTCCCTGCTGTGTTACCCTGGGAGACTATTGCTCAATCCCAGCAGCTGTTCTGGAGAAAAGGAAAAAGCAGACATTCTGAATGTATCATACATACAATGCAATATTGAATTGAAGATCGCTAATGAGCGAGAACTCTGTAATTGTGCAGTCTACTTCTAGTGAAGTCTAGCTCTTAATTTTCAGTAGGCGTAGCAGGAAGTACCAGTGTAAAAAAATAAAACATATATATTACTAATACTGTGGCTATATAAAACAATATTTGGGCAAGATGGTTAAGATATGATTCAGCCCTTGTTCATCAAGTTGCTAAATATTATTCAGTGAGTGGAGTCACCATATGGCATAATTGAATTTTCTTGGGAGACTGGGTAAAATATTGTCTTGGATATAGAATTTGGAATTGTGCATGTCTCTGGTGGATAGAGTCTGGATCAAGCTACAGACTGCTAATTCCATTAAGCCCTCATGCAAAGACTAAAATGCACATGGCAAATGGAAATGGCATAGCCCTGCATGTTTCGCTTTATAAAGCCGATTTCTCTCTGAAACTGATGAAGGGTGGGCAGAACCACACATCTAGACACAGATGTAATCTTTAAAGAAAAATGTGTGTGGGCAAGTACGGTACCAGCTGGGAAAGTCTAAATGACTGAAACCTATGACTCAGAAATCTTAAATTGCCTTAAAATTAATGGAGCTCTGTGGGGATGACTCAGTTCATTCATGTCCTTAGCTTGCAGGCTTGAGTGCTTGCAGGAGGAGCCATTGTCCAAAGTTTGGAAGATCAGACCCCACAGAAGAAATGGGCCATGCACTGGGGTGTAGTCTGGGCTGTGCATAACAGATCATGTGCTGGAGAGGCAGGTGAGCCAGTTCTATTCCTTTCTAGGGGCTGAGTGACCTTTGGCAAGTGAGTGAGCTTTCATCCCTACAAATAAAAAGGAGAGAGTGGATTTCTAATTTTTTTATTAGATATTCTGATTAGCCAGAGTCCTAGTAAGAAGCAGAATTTACTCTAGGTGGTTTAAATAACAAGATGTTAATAAAGGAATTCCTAGCAGATATGTGTGCCAAGTTAAGAGAATAAGCAAGGAAGAGTAAAGCACCCAGTGTCTAACAAAAGCAGAAGCTATGACCATCTCCATGATCAAAGGACCGAGGGAAAATGGGATTACTGGAGCCCAAAGAGATACATATCTCTGGAGGAGTCATCATTCCAGGGAAGAAGCCTCTGCCAGAGACAGTCTTAATCAAGGAGGAAGCAGAGAAGAAATGACTGAACCCTATCTTATCCCTCCCGGTGTTGCTCTTTGGATAGAACTAACTGGAAGCCATGTGAGAAAGGAGTGTAGACTAAGCTGTCCACAGGGCTTGACCTTATGTGGTACAGAGCAAAGAAGGGTAGAAAATGAATCTGGAGTGAGCAAAAACAGAGAAAAACCAGCACATATTTTAATGCCTTTATACATTTTATTATGCTCATGTACTCAGGAAAGGAGCAGAACACATTTTTTTTTTTCCTGGAATATCTGAAGAGTGATTCTCAAATGAGAGAGTTTCTAAGGATAAGCATCAATTTTTACTTATTTGCTTATTTCTTTAACCCATCAGAATCTATCATAATGTAGCAGATAATCAGGAAATACTTGTTGAATTAAAGCTAGATCACAAATCAACATTTAAAAACATCTACAAGTATAAAGGGCATGATACATGGTAGATGTGCAGTGAATATCTGTTGAATGAATAATGAATGTGTAAGGTTCAAAACAAATTACGTAATCTTTCAGATGAAAGCTTCAGCAAACCTCAGACAAACGTTTGGTATTTTAGGTCTCGTACTCATTTTGAATATGATTTATGGCTGTCATTGCACTATGAAAATGAGCCCTACAGTGTGAAGTAATAAATTAATAGCAAGAAAGGGCTTAAAAGAAATATCTTCTGCCAGTATTGAGCAGTTTGACCAGCAGGAGAGTTTACAAAATAGAATACTTAGCATGTTCAAATACTCATGAAATCAGCTCCTGATATGTAGATGCACTAGCAGAAGGTTACTTTTTACAGCTAGGTTGGCCACGGATGGATATCCAGCTGTAGTAACTCTTAGCTTTTTGACTGAAGACAAGTACTTCATCCTGTGAGCCTCAGTTTCCTTTAAATGCCTGCCTCCTAGAATCCGTGTAATGACTGAATATGATGATGTGTGTCACATTCCTAGCAAAGAGCCTGGCATGTAATATATGTTCACAGCCTCTAAGTTCCATCTTTCTAGTAGGGTCATTGATTTTTCTCAGAATTGATGTATATGTAAGACTAAAAAAGAAGATGTTTTCTGCTTTACTGTGAATGTGATATAAAAAAATAGTCTCTTCTATTATGGGGAGACTGTGCATAAGAGAAGCACAAGACATGGTAAAAGTTACAGAACACATCTGAGCTATTGCTTTTCATATTTAGAACCCTTAGTATATGGAGGAAAGTGATGTTTATGTGTTGTCAGTCCTTCTCTTCAGTATCGCTTGACTCATGTGGCAGGTACTGTTGTTTGCATAGGCAGCAGCCATTTTCCCACTTTTCTATGATGGTTAAATCCAGTTCTCTCCGTAGACACTGAAATGTAAGATTTTGCCAGCCTGTGCAAATAAGCAAAATCATGTGATGCAATCCTAAACAGTGGAAAGTATACTTGGGAAAGGCGGGGGTAAGATTTTCCTCTCCAGTGAAAGAGAGCAGTTTATGCATTCCTCCTTTGTGTGCTATTGTGTGAGAATATGATGCTTAAGGTTTTGGCAGCATGTTGAGACCACAAAGGGAAAGCCAAGAGAAAAGGAGTGAAGTTGCCCAGAGGCCTGGTGAAATTGAGCTGTAAAGTAATCAAACTCCTGTCTCAAGAATTCTTGTGCTTAGAGATTCATTTACAAACATTTTTATTGTTTATGCCACTTTTAGTCATGTATTCTGTTACATGCAGCCCAAAGCATTCTAACTGAAAAGCTATTTTCAAATTTCTTCTGGGGGAAATAATTGAGTTTCTGTGTTTCTGTCTCTTCTCTCCATTAAAAGCCTAGAGGTCAGAAACCACATTAGACATTTTTGATTCCCGCATCTACTTACTTATTCATCCACTCAATCATTCTTTATTTGCTCCATCAATTCAGTATGTATTTATCCAATATGTATCAATTCCATTGGTTAACTATTGTGAGCCTTTAGAACCTTGCTGTAGCATCATGACCTTGATGAAGTCTTTCTGGATTTCCATGTCTAACTAAATGTCTTTTCTTTGTGCATACTGAGAAGTCAGTCATTATGTTCTTTTTGGCACCTATTATGTTGTACTGAAATAATTTATCTGTATATCTTTCCAACCAGAGTGTACTTTTTCTAAATATAGAGATTAATTAGTCCCCTTCCTCCTTCCCTCTCTCCTTTCCCCCCTTCTCCTCCTCCTCCTCCCCCCACTCCCTCTGCTCTTCTTCTTCCTCCTTATGTTCAGGGTATAGTAATGTTCTTGGCCACCAATGAGTATTCAGTACTTTTTGTGTGGGCAAGTACAATAGGAAACACAGAAGAAGTACCACAGAGTAGGCAATGACGGACAGAGACTGTGCCTTTTTACTTTGCAATGGTAGTGCACAGCCCAGAGAAAGTGCTTAGTAAACGTTTGCTGAATTAAAGCAAAATAATGTACTCAAGGAGAATATATTTTATTGAAATGACAAATGGGACAGAAGAACCATTTTGGAAATGAGTCAATGCTATCTTGTGTAGTATTAGGTAATAGTTTTGTGTCATAAATATGTATTAAATAAATAATTTATACCTGCAATGCATCCAGAATTTAAAATGTAAAATTTTGTATGTTGTGAAGTACTGTTCTATCCTGGTTTTTTCCCCCAACTTGGATACCTAATATCTCTGCCTTATTTTGTGAATAGTTTATTATTTCTTTAAGATTTTCAAATATCAACTTCATCATATACAAAGTACTAAAATAAAAAATGGCCAGTTTCTGAAATTTTCACTTGCCTAGCACCTTATAACAGTGTTGTACTGTTTTAATGTGTGAGTGCGTATACATTTGTTTTCTTTTATTCTCAATGTTTTTCAATAATTCTTAGACATTTAAAGATCCAGATAAACTTTAGGCTCAAATGTTAAGCTTCATAAATATTTAAAAATTATTTTTTAAAGCTGAAATCATATTTAAATTTCTAGCTTATGAGATACAGTATTTGAAAGCACTGTTTTGCAGTTGAATGCCCAGAACTAAAGGAATGACTATAACTTTTGGTGGGGGGGGGTCAGAGTCTCACTCTGTCACCTAGGATAGAGCGCAGTGGCATGCTCACAGCCACCCCAGTGTCGACATGCTGGGCTCAGGCGTTCCTTCCACCTCAGCCTTCCAAGTAGCTGTAATTACAGGCACGCGCTATCACACCTAGCTAATTTTTTGATATAGTTTAGAGATGAGGTCTCACCAAGTTGCCCAGGCTGGTCTTGAACCCTTGGGCTCAGGCAATCCTCACCTCAGCCTCACAAAGTGCTAGGATTACAGACTTGAGCCACCACACCCGGCTGACTAGAACTTTTTAGCCTGTGATCTTTGCCCAGACAATGAATCAGTTTCTTCATCTGCAAAAATGAGGATACTTTTACCTATGTATAGGGTTGCTAACTTAATCAAATAAGAAAATTCATATGCAATATTGAGCCCAGTGTCTGGCACATAGAAAGTACATAATAGGGGTTGTTAATTAGATCTTTACTTTCCCAACATTGTTCTATAATCCCATCAGCTTTGGGCAGAGAAGAGATCCAGAGTTTATCTTGACTTTTACATTAGGTTGTTTTCAGGATTAAAACTTGAAAAAGGGAAACGTGGCTCTTATGTTATTTTTTGTTGTTATTCATATAAATATAGGAGGAATTGTAGGATTGCTCTGTCATTTTCAGATGTTACTTAGCAAATCCAGTGAAGTGATATATGTAGATGTGGTTTCTAAAATGAAAAAAATTACAGCCATGTGAAAACTGTGATTACCATGTTCTCACTCATAAGCGGACCTGAACAATTATTGTAATACTGTAAGAAAAGGATCGGCAGTAGCAGGAAACTGCCGGGAGGGAGGCGGGGAAGAGGGATTGGCAGTAGTGGGAGTCTGCTTGGGGAAGGGGGGCACACATCTCATCAACAAGGTACCTGCATAATGAACATTTGAATACCTAACTCTGAATTGTACCCCACATCTTTAAAATAAAAAAATTAAAAGTTAAAAAAAAAAGAAAACTGTGATTACATTTCTCACAAGTGTAAAGATTTTACCTAGAGGGCCAAGTCCTAAAGATTGCATGAATGAATTGCTGCTGAATTTTTGATCTTCAAATTGCCTTCATGCTAGCTGCAATATATTTGGGATTATAAAACATAAACCACCTTTGTAACATATTTGCTTTTCAACTAGGAAATATATCCTAGGATCCAGAAACACATACATGACTCACATACTGCCACATGAAATTGACCTCAGTGTCCTTGTCTGAGCTATTTTAAAAGGTATTAACCTCAAAGCATTAATGGTTAAACCTCCAATAAAGATACAAATGACTAATAGAAATATGCAGTAGAGAAGTACTCTTTTACCATATATGACTCACCGTTTATGGAAAACACTTTGTGACATGTCTATTTGTTGGAGAATACTCAGATTTACCTTGAACAATGAGGAAATACTGAAATCCCTTGGTCTTTGTGCCAGAAACTACTCATAAGATTCTCAAAAACTCTTTCTGGTCATTTTACTTTGACATTCTATAGTAAAATCTATAGCAAAACCCCTAAAATGTGTCATTTTTTTCTCTAGACCAGTGTGATATAACTTGAACAGGCATGGCACAGAGTTGTCAATTTTGATATTGTTTTCTAGTTAGCTGGTAGCTAGTACATGGTAATGATATGATCTTAAAGTTAGATTTTTAAAGCTTTTTTTGGTATGTGACCACAAAAGAGCTTATTGTTTTTTTTACTGTCTCTTTGACATTTTTGTTTAGTTAATCTCATGAAGTTTCCTTAATTAAATATAGTGATTTTTAAGGGCACGTCAAAGTATGTAAGTAGCACCAAATAAGAACATTAAAAACCTGCACTATTACAAATTACCATTACAAATATTTGCCAGAAACTTTCTTAACCCAAATATGGGATGTTTTAAGAATTGTACATTAAGGGCAATTTAGGAGGAGAGAGGAATGTAGGTAGAACAGAAGGAGATAAAAAGACCAAAAAAAAGAGCCGGGCTCGGTGGCTCAGCCTGTAATCCCGTGCCTTTGGGAGGCTGAGGTGAGTGAATTGCCTGAGCCCGCGGGTTCGAGACCCGCCTGGGCAGCGAGACCTCATCTCTACAATAAATCAAAAAATCAGCTGGGCGTGGTGGCGCATGCCTGTAATTCCGGCTACTCGGAAGGCTGAGGCGGAAGGATCGCCGGAGCCCAGCAGGCCGAGGCTGCGGTGGCCGGGAGCGGCCACTGCACTCCAGTCTGGGCGACAGAGTGAGACTCCAACTCAAAAAAAAAAAAAAAAGAAAAGAAAAGAAAGAAAGAAAAGAAAGAAATTAGAAGGCGTCAGGAGCAAATCTCCTCTCCTCCATGCAGAAGCATCATGTCATTTGGGATTACTGGGCCCAGTATGGTTGGGCACCAAGAAACTCTTCTATAATCCTCAGTTTTGCACAATTAAATTTGGAATTTTGGTGGACTCTGATTTTTATTATTTAGAATGTGAAAGCAAACAACCACATTGCAGCAGAAGGGACCTTAAAATAGAGTGATCTTCAAATTTATTGTTCAAGCCAAGACATACTTTGAGACTGAAAAGAGATAATCAAAGGAGTTGCTGGATGTGGTGGTGCTCATCTATCATCCCAGCTACTCCAGAGGCTGAAGCGGGAAGATGGCTTGAGTCCAGAAGTTCCAGGCTTCAGGGACCCATAATCAGGTCACTGTACTCCAGCGTGGGTGACACAGTGAGACTTGTCTCTTAAAAAAAAATAAAGAAAATAAAATTACATATTTGTAAGAAATTTTTATTTATTGACTGAAAAATTCACCTTACAATATTGATAAACCTATGAAATAGTTCTATTCAAAACTATTTTCAAAAGTCATTTTTAAAAATTTGAAACATTCTAAGCAATATATATCCAGGTACATTAAAGAAAATGACAAAACTTTTTTATATTGATTATCTGAAACATAAAAGTTAACCCAAATGAATAAGTAGTCAAGATACAGTTATATACTTTAAACAATTTCTTAGCCATTTTAGTTCTCCAAAATCATGTTATAACATTTTTCTGAAGTTTTAAAAATATAGTCGAGTCTTATTTTTAATTTTAATAAAATTGTTTCCAATCCTCTTCAGAATTTATCATTGTAAAGTTAATAAATTTGAAATTTGACACATTCAACTGACTCATTTCTACAAGTCATATTCTTTTAATTGTGAAAACACTTTATGAGTGCTGAAGTATTTGGTAGGATCAGAACAAATTCTATCCATGAAGAATATTCTTTTTTCTTTTTTTGAGTTGGAGTCTCACTCTTTTCTTCATACTGAAAAGTGTATTTCAAATCAAATATTGTCTCAGTTCCTCTCTTTGACTCCATTCAAAATACTTTTCTTTCTTAATCTTTCATGAGAACTTGTACATCATTTACATTTTCCTCATTGTTCAGTTCTTCCCTTGCTTTTGTAAGGACAACTTTTCATGTCATCTTGTTTGCAAACTTTGCTTTAATAGTTGCAACTTGTTAAGAACTTTAAAAGCTGCACGTTTTTTATTGCTTATATTTTGGAAGCGGCTACATTCCCTTTGTTGAATACCTTGATTAAAATGTTTTTATGTGTATTTGTATATCCACATATTTTGATAATGAGAGATTTATTTTGATTGGGAAATTATTTTAACTTGTCTGAATGCTATTTTTAATTATGTTTGTCTCATAATTCCAAAGACACTCTGTCCCACAGTTTTCTTAATTTTATATTTACATTGCATTGTAAAAGCAAATACTTTGATATCTAATGTTGAGGTTTTAAATTGAATTTCTAGTTTATCTTAACATTCTAATAGTTTTATTTTGATTTTATAAAATAAAAAGGTTTATTATTGCAATTAATATAACTGGCTTTCTATGTGAAGTAGCTTTTTAAAATAAAACTGGGATTATTTAACTCTGCAACTTTCTTCTGCTAATAAAACCAACACATTAACAATTGTAGTTCAACTTGGTACTGGTACAAAAAAAAAATCTAAAGTCAGGTGGGCTCGGTGGCTCAGCCTGTAATCCCAGCATTTTGGGAGGCCGAGGAGAGTGGATTGCCTGAGTCTGTGGGTTCAAGACCAACCCAGGCAACTTGGCGAGACCTTGTCTCTACAATAAAATAAAAAATAGCCAGGTGTGGTAGCATGTGTCTGTAGTTCCAAATACTCAGAGGACTGAGGCAGAAGGATAACTGGAACCCGGAAGGTCAACGCTGGGGTGGTTGTGAGCCTGCGTGCCACTGCACTCCAGCCTGGCGGAGGGAGTGAGAATCCGATTCAAAAAAAAAAATCTAGAGTAAAAATTGAGTAGAATTAATTTGAACAATGATTTGATCTAACTGAAAAGTCATGCTCCATAGAGTGACTATAATCACACCTTTTGCCACATTGTGTGCTTAATCATAATTTTCAGGTTCTTCCTCCTTGAAATCATTTTGGAATGGATACTGATGTTTTTTCAGCACAGTTGGTCTTTAGTTTACCTATGGTTAGTGATAGAATAACAACTTCCATGGTAAAAAAACAAATATTGATGAGCATTTTGTGTCATTTCATAATTTACTTTTTTGAAAAAAAATTTATATTTTATATTTAACTATGTACTCTTTTAGTTCTTTGATGCCAATATAATTAATAGTAAAAGAAAAAAGTCTTCTCAAATAAAATCTTTTAAAAAAATCTATAGATTCACATTACATGACACATGACATTTCTTTTCAAACTTTATGTACATTTAATTTACATTTTATTTGTTTCTTATACTCCCCTCTGATTGGTGACCAAGGAACATTGTGAAACTTGCAAGCTTATATAGCTCTGGCACAGTGGATGGTATACCACATGACTGGCTGCAACAGCTTTAACTCTTTCCTTCCAGGATACTCACAAATGGAGTCAGCTCTCCCTACGTGCAAGTGTCTAAGCACATTTTGTTTTATTTGCAAGTCTTCTACCTGCTTTTATTTGAGAGGTAAGTTTTGTTTATAGTTTGTCTGGAAAGGGTCAAGAAAAGAAAGGTATTATTTTTGATCATGTTTCAGAAATAATTATCTGTTGAAGTGGGGTCTCTCTTGACTACATTCATTTAAACTTCACTAGTTAAATCATGAAAGAAGTTTCAAGTGCAAAAGGAAGGTCTACCAAACCCAACTTGACTCATTTCAGTGCAACAAATAATTATGACTCTGTGGAAAATAAACAAAAAAAGAAAAAGAAAAGAAAAGAAAAAGAAAGGGGAATTGTAGAACAGAGGAGACACTGAAACAACAGATGTAAACTAGGCCTATGCTGGGTAAACTGAGATACATGGCTACAGTACACACAGAATAGGTAAATTAGTCAATGTCACAAAATTGCTGCTTAACAAACCACTGCATAACTCAGTGGCTTAACCCAGGAATCATTTCTTCTTGTTGCTCTGTGGGTCAGCTGAGGGTCTGGTCTGATTCTGCTGGCCTTCTGCAAGTCACCTAAAATCAATTCACTGGGGCTGGGCCCTGATCCATGTCTCTCTGGTTCTCTCCTGGGATCAGTAGGCAAGACTGGGTGAATTTTGCTCAAGGCAAAATTATTCTCTTCAGAAGCTGAAGAGAATAAACCCAACTCTGCACCTGCTTTTCAGATGTTATATCTAACATCTCATTGGCCAAAACATGGCATGTAACAAATTCCAGAATCAAGGGTTAGAAAGTTAGTCCCTTAATAAGAGTAGAAGGAAAGTGAAGGGTGCAGGAAGTGACCAGAGGGGCAGCTCCCAAAATGGCGCCGAGCATGGTGAGGACACACCAGACAACAAAGGCCCTAGGTCCCGGCTTCTGTGTGCACAATTCCCCGCGTGGCAAAGTTCAAACCTGCAAGCCCCCAATCCTTAGCCAGCTTTGTTATGCATCCAATAGGACTGTAACACGGTGTCAGCCCCACCCTACTCCCATGCAGCTCCTCCGATAGAAACATAGCACGGCCCCTTCCGGCACCATCAGGCTAATAAATACAGCCCTCTCCCTGCAATTCTCTCTCTCTTTTTTCCTCTGTTACAGATCCTCTCAGTAACAGCTCCTTCAATAAATCTTTTGGTGCTGGCCGGGTGTGGAGTCATTACTGGTGCCAAATTCTTTCAGAAAGAGTTAATATTTTTTAGTGGTAACCTAAGCTCCCACACGAGGAATTTCCAGGAAGCCCAAAATAAGAGCTTTAATCTTTCATTTTTTTTATTTTTCCGATGCACTATCCTTTTGTGATACGCTTTACAACATATGTACAAATATAGTTCTCTTCAAATATCACAGTTCTATGAAGTGGGCATATTATTACTTCTAATTTACAAATAAACTGAGATTTGAGGACTTAACCCTTGGCCACAGAACTAATGGATGACAGAGACAAAATTCCTCATGTCTGAGTGACTTCCCAGCTTCTCCTCTTAACGCTTTTGCTAAAATGCTTTACCTAATTATTTGGCACAAGAAATTGCTTTCCTGACTGTTGCTAGAGGCCCTACTAGCAGCTTTGAACACATAACATTGTCATCGGAGCAGAATATAATTATTGATATAATTGTGAACTGCTAGTAATTTCATTCTACTAAAAAATCGCAGCATGAATGTGTAATATCAGGAAGACTTTGAGCCTAAAGAAAACAAAATGTCTGGAAAAAAGCTGCCATATGTACAGGATTCAAGCAGCATCTGTGTGTGCTCATTACACCCCATCATTCTGTATCTGTCCAATTTGTTCCTCAGGTAACTCAAACAACTCATGGGGTTGGAACTGTGGTGTTCTAAAGGCCATTGGTTTGCTTCCAGCTTATGCCTAACAAAGCATTTTATCATTTTTCTTTGTACAAGACATGCAGACAGTATTTCTTCTCTCAATCAACTGAATAAATACCTTTCTGAGGTATATATTCTTTCCACTGAGAGTAGCATGTTTGTTATGGTGCACACAAAAGCTCTCACCCTAGTCCTCTCAAATCAATGATATTAAAGGTGTGGGTGGGCTCAAGGATGGAGATTTGGATAGGAGTTGCAGCAAAAAAGATTGCTGAGAAGCAGAGGGGTCCTGAAGGAAGGGGACCAAGTCAGGACAAACTAGAGTCATGCATACTATAAAATACAGAGTTTGGAACTTGCTGGGATCTTATTTTGCTTCAAACTTTTCTTTTTATAGTTGAAGAAATGAAAGACAATGTGAATTTCTATGATTTTCCAAGTAAGTTAATGAATTACAAAGTCACCTCAACCCTATGTAATGGTTAGTCTTAATTGGCAACTTGGCTAGGCTATGGCGCTTAGTTGCTTGGTCAAATACTAGTCTAGATGTTGCCATGAAACTATTCTGTAAATATAATTGACATGTATAGTTAGCAGACTTTAAGAAAATTCCCCTCAATAATGTGAGTGGGCCTCATCCAATCAGTTGAAGGCCTAAAAAACTGAGAGCGAGAGAGAGAGGTTTCTAGAGAAGAAGTAATTCTGTCTCAGGACTGCAGCATAGAACTCTTTGCCTGAGTTTTCAGCATGCTGGCCTATGCTACATATTTCGGGCTACCAATACCCACAATTGCATGAACCAGTTTCTTAAGATAAATCTCTCCCCTTTTCTGTTTTCTGTTTTGTGCGCTCTCTCTCTCTCTCTCTCTCTCTCTCTCTCTCCACACACACACACACACACACACACACACACACACAGGCACACACATACACTTTCTACTAGCTCTGTTTCTCTAGAGATTTTTGACTGATACAGATTTTAGTATCAAGAGTGGAGGACTGTGTAACGAATACCTAAAAATGTGCAAACAATTTTGGAATTGGGTAATGGTAAAGACAAAGAATTTGGAAGCATGTGTTGCAATAAACTTAGATTTCCTGGAAGAGACTGTTGATGGATGTTAAAGGTAATTCTGGTGAGAGCTCAGACAGAGTGAGATTTACCATGTGATAACAGAGGCAGAGATTGGAGTGATACTGCTACATGCCAAGGTACTCCTGGGACTACCAGAAATTGAAAGAGGTGAGGAACGATCCTTTCTGAGAGAGGAGGCTATGGAGGGAGCATGGTCCTGCTTGCTCCTTGTATTTGGACTTCCAACCTCCAGAATTGTGAAAGGATAAATTTCTGTTGTTTTAAGCCACCCACTTGTGGTACCTTGTTATAGCAGCAATAAGATACTAAAATAAGGCGGGCTCAGTGGCTCAGCCTGTAATCCCGCGCTTTTGGGAGGCTGAGGTGAGTGGATTGCCTGAGCCCGTGCGTTCAAGACCCGCCTGGGCAACTTGGCGAGACCTCGTCTCTACAATAAATCAAAAATTAGCCGGGCGTGGTAGCGCGCGCCTGTAGTTCCAGCTACTTGGAAGGTTGAGGCGGAAGGATCGCCGGAGCCCAGCAGGTCGAGGCTGTGGTGGCCGGGAGCGGCCACTGCACTCCAGTCTGGGCAACAGAGAGAGGCTCCAACTCAAAAAAATAAAATAAAAAAGATACTGAAATACTAACACATCTGGGATCTGATATAATTCTGGGTTATTGATAGACCCTGGGGTTACAAAAAAGAGTAAGACATAGTCCCTCCTCTCAAAAAATGGATTTTATATTTATTCTAATATTTACAAGTAGAATAGTCATGGGCTGGTCTAGAATGTCTGTGGAATAACAGGGAGTAAAGGGAGAATGCTAAATAGCAGGTTGCTGCCATTACTTGAAGATCAGATATGAGTTTCTTTATCTAATTTTCTAAATGAGCAATTTTAACAATATGTGTTTTGAATCAAAAGTATCAGGTCTATATAATCTAGAAAGGATAGGAAAGGTTTCCTGGAAGAATTATTACCTTAATCTTGTCTGGAAAGATAGATGGGGATTGAGATGGACAGGCACTAAAAAGAAAAACATTCTAGAAGAGCAAACTACAGGCAAAGATTTGGAAGCTAGGATGAATTAACCATTATTAAACTTCTACTATGTATTGTGAACTGTAGATTTTGTCTTAATGAACTCTTAAGTATTCCAACAAGGTGGGTATTATTTTCTGAACTTCAAGTATAAGGGCACTGAGATTCAAAGACTCACCTAAAGTCAAGTGGCTAGGAAGAGGTGGAACTTCTTTGGTCTGGAACTCATGCATATTCATGGTGAAGGGCCCAGTCTAGCAGAACAAAAGTATTTTGTTGACAACAATGGAAAAAGCTGGTTTTTGTTTGTTTGTTTTAAGTTGACACGTTATAGTTGTACATATTTATGGGGTACAATTTGATGTTTTGATACATATGTGTTGTATAATGATCAAATAAGAATATTTAGTGTCTCCGTCACCTCATACATTTATTATTTCTTTGTAGTGAGAATATTAAAAAGTTTCTATTCTAGCTATTTTGTATTATTCTTTACTTTGCTGTTAGTCATCATCATACCACTGTGCAATAAAACACCAGAAACGATTCATCCTAACTATAACTTTGAATCTGTTGTCAGATCTCTCACCATTTCCTGCCCCTTCTCCCCTTCTCAGGCTCTCAGAGCCACTGTTCTCTGCTTTTATGGTGTCAAGTTTTTAATGATTCTATATATGAGTGAGAACGTTTGATAAATGTCTTTCTGTGTTTGGCTTATTTCACATACAACAATTTTCATTCATGACCATTCATGTATTTTTTTTTTTTTGCAAATGACAGAATTTCTTTTTTTTTTAGGACTGAATAGTATTCTTTGTACATGTGTACCATAGTTTCCTTATCCATTTATCTACTGATGGACACTTAGGTTGATTCTGTATCTTGGCTATTGTGAATAATGCTGCAATAAACATGGGAGTACAGCGATTTCTTTGGCATACTGATTCATTTTCTTTGGATATATACCACAGTGTAATTTCTGGATCATATGGTAATTCTATTTTTAATTTTTGAGGAATCTCTATACTCTTTTCTATAGTGGTTATATTAATTTACAGTCTCACCAACAGTGTATAAGTATTCCCTTTTCTCCATATTCTCACTAGCATTTGCTCTCATTTGTCTTTTGGATAATAAACATTCTAACTGGAGTAAGGTTCTATCTCATTGTGGTTTTGATTTGCATTTCCCTGAGTATCAGTGATATTGACCAATTTTCTTGTACCTGTTGGTCATTTGCATATCTACTTTTGAGAAATGTTTATTAAGGTCTCTGCCCATTTCTTAATTGAGTTTTTGTTGTTGAGTATGAGTTCTTTATCTATTCTAGATATTAACCTCCTGTCAGATGTATAGTTTGAAAATATTTTCTCTCATTCTATGGATTGTCTCTTCGCCTTATTAATTGCTTCCTTTGCTGTGCAAAATCTTTTCAGTTTGACGTAATCCCCTCTATTTATTTTTGCTTTTGTTGTCTATACTTTTAAGGTCTTATTTAAGAAGTTCTTGCCCAGTCCAATGTCATAAAGCATTCCCCCTGTGTTTTCTTCTAGAAGTTTTAGTTTTGAGTTTAACATTTAAGTCTTTAATCCATTTTGAGTTGATATCTATACATGCTGAGGGTTAGAGTATAATCTCATTCTTTTGCGTGTAGTTATCTAATTTTTTCAGCACCATTTATTAAAGAGATTGTCTTTTTGCCAATGTGTAGGCACCTTTGTCAAAAACCAGTTGGCTGTAGGCTCTTTATTCTGTTCCACTGGCCTATGTATCTGTTTTTATACCTATATCATACTATTTTGGTTTCTATAGCCTTATAATATATTATGAAGTCAGGTAGTGTGATGTGTTCAACTTTGTTCTTTTTTTTTTTTTTTTGAGTTGGAGTCTCAATCTGTCACCCAGACTGGAGTTCAGTGGCATGCTCCCGGCCACCGCAGCCTCAACCTGTTGGGCTCCAGCGATCCTTTCATCTCAGTCTTCCAAGTAGCTGGAACTACAGGCGCGCACTACCTTGCCTGGCTAATTTTTTGATTTACTGTAGAGAGGATGTCTCACCCAGTTGCCCAGGCAGGTCTCAAATCCGCGGGCTCGGGCAGTCCACTCACCTCAATCTCCCAGAGTGTGGGATTATAGGCTAAGCCACTGAGCCTGGTTTAACTTTGTTCTTTTTATTCAGGATTGCCTTGACTATTTGAATCTTTCTAGCTCTGTATGAATTTTAAAGTCGAAAAACCTGTTTATTTCTCTTATATTTGTACCATCTACCCCACTGGCATGTTAAATTAACATTTTTAATTGTCTGAAGATAGAGGGAGAAATTAAAATATCATCAATTCTAGGCTACCCATGCAGTATTTTAATAGCTTGGTGACTATGTCAAAATATATGTAACTATTATTGGGGCAAACAGGAGAATTTTAGCCATATATTTTGGTCTATTGTTCTGGTATCAATAGAATGCTATTGGACCCAATCTGTTGTGTGGTTTTTCTGTAATGGTGTCATTGATTCTCTAGCACTGATTTCTTCAGTTGAATTGTGTGGTCCAGATTTTTGTATGTTATTGTTGTTTTTTAAACAAATTTTGTCCTGTGTGTTAATGACTATAATATAGTACAGAAAGAGCTTTCTAAATAGCAGTTCATTCAGGACATCCCTGTGTAGTTTGAAGTTGAGAAAGTCAAAATAACAACCTAAATTCTGTAGCCCAAATATCTTAATGGCCATTATCTGCATTCCACTGCTTTATAATGTGGGGACGAACCCTGAGTGGAAGCCTGGAAATCGCAAACATTTCACTGACATTTGTTGAACTTTGCTAGATGCTGTGTATTGTGCTGAAATATTTAGTGTAGGATCTCACTCTGTCATCAAGGCAACCCCTGAAGTAAGTACTTCTCTCTACATTCTATGGAAAGAAAATTAAGTCTTAGATTGTATCGCTTGCTACAGTGACTCAGTAAAGCATGGTATGTAAATAGGTATTCGCATTCAGGGTTATCTAAATCCAAAGTCCATTTTTTTTCAGCCACTGTACTACCCTTTTGGGTATATAGGAGGGTACTCCAGAAACAAATGAATTATTGAAAAAACGATGTTGCCTTTGACACACATGTATTCAAGTCTCTTGGGTTAGCTTTTCCACCTGGGTTTATATTCCTTTCTTTAAAAAGCAAATGTTAGATTAGGAAACCTCTAAATCTTTTCCCACCTGTGCCTATCTGTGTTTCTAAGATACATTTAAATACTCAGTTTTCTGATTAATTTCAAGAGCATGAAAACCTCCCAAATTGATTCTCACCTCAGATGCCTCACATAGAACCTAGAACATGCTTCATTGTTATAGAGAGTGTTGGTGAATCTAGTATTTTTATTTAAGTTATTCACTCATTTTCATTCCTCTTTTCTAAGGCTTTGAAAATCTAAAAATTAGAAGCAAACAAATAAGAAAAACAGAATAAATTGAGCAAAACAAGTTAAATGAGATGATGCTAAAGTCAGTAACTGAAACACAGGAAGACTTAACACAGTTATATAAGGTGAGTTATATCTCTGGCTATGATTTTCTTAATGAGCAGCTTCTCTAACTGGCAAAAGAGTAGCTCAATGGGAGATGCCTAATTTCATAAAATTGGAGGCAATTAGCCACAAAGCAATGACTGGAGCTAGGCAGGGAGCCTGGGTTTGATGCTACCTAATGGGCAGACAACTATCTTGGAGTCAGAGCCATCTTCCTGCCAGGCAGAGGTCTGGTTATGCAGAAATAAACTAAAAAAGTCCTAGAGCTTAAGGGAGCTTGTGAGCCTCTTACCTGTTGTCTCAGCATACGAAGCTATGAGATGTGCCCTTGGGTATATTAGAAGCAAAGATGTGAGCCAGAGTTGGTGGGGTAGGGGGTGGTATGGTGGCTACCAAAGGTAGAAACTGAGACTGAGGATCTGAAATCAAGTCGTTGATGTACAGGAGTTGACTAACAATTGGAGCCAAAAGGGGATTAAGCCAAAAGGGGGTTGTGAAACCTGGAAGGAAAGCAGAATAGAAGCAGGAGCTAAGCAGGCAACCTAGAGATGGACTGGGACAATTTCGGAGTCGGAATGTGAATTACAGCGATGCTGTGTTGTGTTGTCACCACATGGACTTGAGGGCCATGCTGGGTGTATTTATAAAGACAGGGCAGTGTGGACAGTAGGCAGGACTGGCTATGTGCCCTCTCTTGACTGGTCCCTTAGTCTCTCTAGAGCCCTAGGAAGGGAACTTCTGCTCAGGAGCTGTCTTGAAGCCAGCTCTCCATCTGCACAGGCTTCGCTATTTCCAAATGGCTTCACCAGAAATCTTGACAGTAAGTCTCGAGTTCAGAATGGAGACTGAACACTCCCTCAGAGCTCTGGGTTTGAATTAATAGGAAGGAAATAGCATTTACTTTCAGGATATGGCCTACTTGGGAAGGAGTGGTCACAGGTGGAAACACCGCTACCTGCCTTTTTGCAGGGCTACAGGCACATCTGTTCACTGCACTGACCGTTCTTGTAAATGCCAGCATTCAAGGTTCATGCTTGGCTTAAAGACTGGTCAGGGTCATGGTGTCAATTAAATTGCAGGGAAGGAAATCAGTTCCCTCTACATCACAAAATATAAACTTGCCCAATTTGTCCAAATGAAATGCCACTGGACTCCCCAAGAGCTGTATTTATGTTGCATGCCCTCCCTCGGAGAGCTGTAACTCTAAAATTGAGTAAGAGTTGGTAGGAACCATCATGGGAAGCCTCTTAGATCTGCATAATTGTTCTTTCCCTTTTAATTGTGCACTTTGCCATTTCCAACACTTTGTAAACTGTAAAGTACTAATAAATATCAATGAATGTGGTCTATGATGGATTTCACAGGAGTTGGACTTTTTGAAATAGGTGACAGAGAGATACTCAATTGTTTTCAACAGGGAAGGTTTTTAAAATTCTTTATTGCTTTGTGATTATTTATTATTGTTGTTATTGCTGTTATTGTTCTTATTATTGTTTCAGAAAGAACATTCTTGCCACACTAGAGGATTCTTCCCTCTGAATTGGGATGTCAAGAACTATAGAAACTTAAAAAAAAAAGCCCTTGGGTGGCAACCATTCCTGGTGTAGTGACTCAGGACTCCATGGTGTGAAGTTCAAGTGATTTGGGACCTGAGACAGGAAAAAGGTCACATGGGTCAGGAAATGGAAGGTACTAGAGGGAGGGGCAAAGGTGGACTACAAGGTAGCTCTCTCAAGGTTCTGTGTTCCCAAGTGATGGATGGGTGCTGTATGTTCTGGAGTATTGCAATGAATCTTACTCTGCTATCTGGAACTCAATTCATTCATTCTCTGCCATGGTGCATGGTGGACACCCATTGAGGAAAGCAGCTCTGGCCCTGCTCTAAGAGCTGTGTGGTCTATTGCAGAGACCCTCACCCTGGCTGCACAGGAGGGTCATCTCAAGAACTTTTGTAACTGTGATGACTGGGCCCTGGTCTAGACCAATTAAATCAGAATCTCCCTGGGAGTGGTATGTCCTTCCTACCTGAAGTGTCAGGTAGGAGATAAGGATGTACCAAGGTTATCAGGGAAGATGAGGTGACATACTGTGGGTGTGCAGAGGAAGGAGGGTCTGCTAGAAGAGGTGGCACTTGAGGGACATGGAGAGAGACTGTGGAAACCAAAATTGTAGTCAAGAAAAGACAGTGACCTAGAGCCTATGGCTCAGGTTTGACCCTTCGCCTTGTTGCTGACCTAGCACTGTAGGTATTTGTTTACCAGCTTCATGTTTTAGCATCTTCAAAAATAAGCTACCACACACTGCGTAGCTTAAACAACAGCAATTTATATCTCACAGTTCTAGAAACTAGAAGTTCAAGATCAGTGTGTCCTCAGGGTTGATTCCTTCTGAAGCTGTGAGGAGGACCCAATTGCAGGCCTCTATTGAAGGGGATTCTTGGTCATTTTTGGTAGCATTCTTTGGCTTGTAGATACATCACCTGCACTTCTGTTTTCATCTTCACATGGCATTATCCCTGTGTGCATGTCTCTAAGTCCAAATTTCCCCTTTACATAAGGACACTGGTCATTTGAATAGGGCCTCTCTAGTGACCTAATTTTATTTTGGTTACCTCTGTAAAGATCCTGTCTCCAAATAAGGTCACATTATAAGGACCTGGGGACATCAACATATTAATTTTGGGAAGACAGCAAGATAAAAAAAAAATTATCTCTACCCCTCTACCCATTGTGAATATTAGATGCCAGACTCTGCATAATATTATCTTATGAACCCTCCCCCTAACACTGTGCAATAGATAGTGTTGGCCTTGTGTTTAACAAATGAAGAAACAGAGTTGCAAAGAGGTGTAGTCACTGGTCTGGGCTCACTACCAGGAAGCAAATGGCAGCGGGTTTGAGCGTGTGTTATCCATTGTGTTCCCAGAAAGGATGGAGAAAGTCTGACTGAGCTCCCAAGGCCCTTTCAGGTTTCTGAGGTCTGTATTTTTCTGTGGGGAAAAGGGTGAAAGACTTATTTGGCTTTGCCATTCTCAAGAAAATGCAACTCCGCAGGACTCTTGGAAAGGTATGCACATATTGAATTAGTAACAGGATCCTGAAGTGCCAGCTGTCTTTCTTTATTCATAGCTTTTCAGAGCTGGAGGTACAGTACGGTGCAGGAGGAGGCGGAGGTAAGAGGAGGACAGGAGATTGTATAATTCTTACAGGAAGAAAGCCAAAAAGGAAAGGAAAAATGAAAGCCGCGTCGGCACACAGGCAACTGTGCAGAAGTAAGATAAATGTTCAGCTGTGTCCTGAAATGGTCATGGAACACTAAGCTAGGGGAACTGTTGCCTTTTGCAGTTTTGCTGGAGGCATGATCTAGACTTCATAAATTACTAGTCGCTCTGCTTTGCTCGGCTCAGCTTTGTTTGGGAACCATGTACTGAGGAAGTATTTAGGCTCTGTACTCACAACCATGCTCTGTAGGACCTCAGGGTCCCTGGGGGATGCAGATCCCCAGAGAGGTCATTACCAGGGTACCATGTGCAGAAAAAGCAGACAGCTAACAGGGAGGTTGCAGGGAGGCTGCCCAGCAAGTCTGGGCTAGAAGGAGGAGTCGAGGAGGAGGGCTTCTTGGAGAAGGTGATAGCTGGCTCTTCGGCGGTGAGCAGGGGGTATCAGGGCCAATGTGAGGGAGGCAAAAGAACTAGCAAGGCACCCTTGTGTGGAATAACACTGTGTGGCGACCAGTGTGCATGGGTATTTTAATTTGGGCTAAATGGTCCTCTTTTGATAAAGTGAATAATGTCAAGTTTATCTACTTCTGGGGTGAAGGCAGCATACCTGCCTGGCCTCTTCCACTGGATCTCATGGGGAGTGGACTCTTCAAGTGATTTCTCCACCATTATAATTATGTTTTGGCACAACAGGCTTACAGTTGCCAAATATATACTTAGCTGAATATGAATCAGAAAAATCAAAGCACTTTAAGAAAAGGATTAATTATTAAAAGCATTTCTATCAAAGTTTAGCACTTAGGAAGTAGCTACAAATTGGTTTTGAATAGAGTAGTGAAGAGATTCTGGACATACTTATTAGGTTCTTGTGCCATAACATCTTGCAAAGTGTTAGCTGACATAGGTAATAGAAAAAGACATTCACATAACCCCTGCTAACTATTGAAAGTCTTCTATTACTTTCTTGTGAGAACACCCAAAGATTAGCCAAACATGAGGGAACAGATCCCGCTGCGGCAAAGCCTTGTGTACTGTGTCTTCCTGCTGATAAAATGATGCTTAGTTTGTAAAAGTAACAAGGGGCAGAAATTCAGAAACAGAGATCTGTTGTTTGTATAAATAACCACCCCTCCACTGTATTATGCTAACAGAGATATCACATGAAACAATCATTTCATAGAGATACATTTTTCCTTGGAATAAAAACCCATTTTCTTTGTAATGCTAATCCTAATGTGTTTTTTAGAAGAAAATTAAATATTGATGAACTTGTGGATAATAATGTGCCTTAATTCACTGTAGAAACTTTTAAAGAAACTGATATTTATTCTTTCAAAACTATCTTTCTGCCTGTAAACACTTTGACTTCTATTCAAACAAAATTTTTACTGTTAAATAATACATCTGAAATGGAACCCATCTTGAAGGGAGGTATTTTTAAAAAAATTAAATCCTATTTTTTAATGTTTTTAGAATTTTAAAATGCATGGCTTTCTATTGTTTGAAAGTATGCTATGTGTCATTCAAGAAAAACAGAAGTCACTTTAAGTATTTAAGACAGGAGGAATTTATTCCAAGGAATTAGCTACACTGGTGATGAAAGATCAGACAAACTAAACAGAGTAGAACAAAACAACCCAGAGATTAACAAAAGGAGGAAGGCAGGCCCATGCCCACCTGAATGGCAGAGAGACAAGTCTGTGTTCCCCAGGTCTAGGGGCTGGGGTCTTCTAGGCAGTTCGAGGCTGAAGAAAAGAGGGAAAGAGAGACAACCCAGCCTTTCTCTTCCTCTCTCTTTCCTGTCTCTAAGATACTCTATGGCCAACTAGAGCCCAGAGCCAGTTGAGATGGGAGCTGGGAACTGCAGGGTGCACTGTCAGTCTAATGCAATGCAAACTAGGGCAGAGGAAAGGCCTGGATCTGCACAGCTTGTCAGCCTTGGATTGACTTTGTTTACTTCCCAAGGGAGAAGGTGGGATTGTACAGGCTCCCCTTTGATAATGAATGGTTAAGGGAGAGAGAGGAGAGACAGTGTTTTAGGCAGGGAAATAGAGAAATGAGCCCAAACTGGAGAACTGGACTCCTTCCTCCCTCTCACTGTCCCTCCCCTCCCTTCTCCTCTTCTCCCTTCCCCCTCCCTTCCCTGTCCGTCTTTCCCTCTATACTCTGGAACTTGAAGTCTGCCTGATGTTTTTAGTCATTGTTGTTCTTCTTCTGCCTGTTCATGTTTTCCTCAATGCCTTTCTTAAATTGCACCCCATACTCCTGCCTGTTTCTTCCCAGGAAGTATATTTGCTGGAGGCAACTAGGGAACACTGAGGGAGGAGAGCATGCACCCAACAGAGACTGGTAGGCCACTCCCCTCCTCTTGACATTTGTCTTTTTGCATGTGTCCCTTCCCACATCATCCACTGCCAGACTGTAGCTCCTGAGAGCTTGATCTCCTCCATGTCTCACAGGGTGCTGCATGCAGCAGGGGCCCAAAGCTGTGGAGTCAGGAATTGAACCTTGGCTCCACCGCTAACAAGTGTGACATTGGGGAAGGTCTTAATCCCCTGAATTGCATTTTCTCCTCTGAATAATGGAAGGAGGTTTCTCAATATAGACTCTACACAGTTTTCATAGGACTAATCTATGCCATCTCAGGCATATGCTTCGAGCACTTTACGCTCTGATTAGTCATTCTTTTCAACACACCATTCCTGCCTAGGTTACTGCAATAGCCCCCTCATGGTGTCCTCACTTGGGTTCTCAGCTCCCGTTATCTGTCTCCACATAGCAGCCGATGGAAGCCATTCAAATCCCAAGTTGGGTCTCCATGCCACACCTTGCTCACAGCCCTGCTGAGGCACCCATTCTTCTCGGTGTGAATGCTGAAGTCCTTCCAGTGGCCTTCCAGGCTCTGTGTGACCAGGTTCCTATTCCGACTCTTCCTCTGTCTCCCTTTTGCCTGTCCCCACTTAGACTCTCCCCTTCCTATTGGCTGTCCCGAAACCCTCTTTCCCCACTGCCTACATTGCTAACCCCCCATGACTTCCAGCCCTTTGGCACAAATGTCACCTTGGTACTGAGGCCTCCTCCAACACTTCTAATAATATTTCATCTCACCCCGCACCTTGCCCAATACCCTGGCATCTCTAAGCCCCCTTCCTTCAGAGGTGAAATCTAGCACATAGGCTTCTCTATGTACCCAGCACAGGGCATCTTCTCACAAGCTTGATCATTCTCACAGGGTTAGGTATGATCCCCTTGAATCTATTTCCACTGGCAAGACATCAGGGTGATGGTTCTGCTCTTGACACACAGACAACAGGGCCCTCTTGGGCCTTCTGTGTCGTCTTCACTACTCTGAAAGGGTTGGTCTCCATGAGCTTCAGCTTGTCTTTGGAATTTAAATTCCATTTCATGCACACATTTTGTGAGAGACCATCTGCTCTGCAGGTGGAGACCACCTGCATTTTTTATCACACATCTGCCTCCACTCTCAGGCTGGAGGCAGATTAATAACATGAGACTGCATCCACAAATGAGGCTACACAAAATGAGAGAGAGAGGCCTTCCAAAGATCATCTCCAGAGGGACAGAGCTCTCAGGGAGGGGCTGGCCTCTCACTCCTTTCGTTCAGGGATTCCCCCTTGCTTGAGTTCCTAATATGGATGCTTCATTGACTATGTGGAGAAAGAACAGATGCTAAGATGACAGGGGCTGAGTCAGACTTACATACCTTGAGAGAATGCCCGAGCTCCTCAGTCACTCATCCACTGTCTGTCCACTCAATAATTGGTTCATTTCTTTCTCCAACTTGTTGTTCTTAAGACACTAGACATCCTTATAAGGTATTTCCAGAGTTCTTACAGTTCCTCCCAATTCCTTAGTTTTGTCCCCACCTACCCACCCCATCCCACACACACCCTGAGCCACTGTTTATGCTGTTTGCTTAAGTCCCCATGCCTTTGCCTGCCACAATCCTCATCACCTTTGTAGGTGCCTGTGGTAGAGCCTAGCTGTGCTGCTCATAATAACAATGGGCTCCCTGCATTCACCAGCCATACTTGACCTGGTTAGTTACGTAAGTGCTCTGGCCTAAGGACCCTGTATGAGAACGACATGGCATACGTCTCTTCTAGATGAAGTGTTCTCCCAACATGATCTGCCCCTCATCTGCCAGCTGATGACAGCAGGCTGGTTCAGGCCAGAAGTTGATGAAGATAGTGGAGTCACATGATGAAAACTGCCCAGGCAGGACAGCTGCTTGGTAGAGTGCTGTTCAAGGGAGCTGCACACCTGAAAGTTGAGTGAGAGACAAAATGACTGGGGAAGCCACTGTAGGCTTCATGTTTATTTGTAAACAGGTCATTTATTCTGCAAATGCATGCATTTACAAATACAGATGCCAGGTACTGCACTCAGCACAAGGGATACAATGATGACTAAACCAGACCTGGAACTTGTCCACGGGGAGTCTATAGCTCAGCATGAGAGACAGAATTTACTCAGCTGTCAAGGGATGCCCACAAGGTTCTGAAGAGGAATCATGCAGGGAGAACCAGAGCACAGAGTGTAGAGTTGAGGGCGGGGGCCAGTGGGACCGGATTCAGCTTGAGGTTCTGGAAGGATTCTTTGAGGAAGTAAAACTGAAGTTAAAATCTGAAGGTTGAGGTCCTTGGAGGAAAGGAGGGCCTTCAGGTACAGGAGCTGTGTTCAAGGTACCCAGACTGAGCAGGGAACACCAGGGCCACCGAAGTGAAGCCAGTGTGGTCACTTGCACGTGCAGTGAATTTAGCAATATACCCTGCTCATAACAGGAATTATTAAATGTTTGTCAAAAATATGTGACCAAGTAAATGAACATACATTTAAACTGAAAATAGGAAAAAATTAAGGGAAGTAGAAGGAAGGAAAGGAATAAAAATTTGGGGATGAAATATGCCATCTCAAGGAAGAAAAAAATCTGCATCTATACAACAATAAGTATATGAGGAGAATCCCAATTTAGTAAATCTCTCAACCTCAGCCTTGTCACAATTAGAGGGAGCATGTGAAAGGCTTTCCCAATCTATCTTTATGATGTGAAGCTGATCAGGGTCTAACCTGTGTCTCTACTCCAGTTAGGCGAAATCCTCTGGAGCCAGAGTCTCTCTCTCCATTGGCATTGGGACGCCTCATCTGATTCATCGTGCAGAGGGGAGTAGAGCTTGATTTTCACATATTCTGTAAGATTGAATAAAAATGAATTGGCGGAAAAAATTCACCAATCAATTGATTGAAAAAAAATGATCTCTTTGGCAAATCTGGACAAAGTGTTTGAGAGAAGACACAGCAGTCTATTTCTGGTCTCCTCCACCACCACAATGGAGTAACTTCATATGCTATTCAGTGGTTATTAATGAACGGATAATTTATATTTTACAACATACACTCTTAGAGTTTCCTTGTGCGATGACAATAGACTATACACAGCTACCTTTGTGGAACCTAAAAATGTCATTGCTTGGGGCCAGATGTAATGGGTGATAAATAATTTAGCAACAAAGCTCTCTTCTATCTATTTACAGTAAGTTAGAGTTTATTCCCGTGGTCAGTGTGAAACACCACTTAGTGGATTGATAAATTCCAAATATATCTCCAGCGTAACTTGGTTCACACTGAAAGGCCCCCAACAATTCCAAAGATACTTTCATGCCTGGAAGTCCTTGTGCCTTCAAGTTGGCATATGTCTTCTTTTTCCTTCTGGATTTTTTTCCCTATAAATAAATTCAGTGGCTGATATGCAGGCCTATTTGTTTGTGTATTTAAATGTATTTTTCACTCCCAAAGGTCCTTTGTATAGAAGCTGTGGCACCTTATTTTCTAGCTGTGATGCTAATGTCTCATGTCTCATGCCTAAAGAGTTTTCAGATTTCCTATGTCCTCACAATAATACTACAGTCAAACAGGAAGATCCTTTTTCATATATGGAAACCAAGCTTCACAGGGCTTAAGATATTCCCAGAGGTACCTAATTTGTTCTTCTTTCAGTCAAAACATTTAATGAGCACCTGCTACATGCAAGCTATTGTAGTAACAATGGGCACTGGGTTACAATGCTAGAAAAGACAGAGACTATTCCTGACCTCATCAAACTTTAGTTCTGGTGGAGAAGACAGTCATTTGCTGCAAATGGTGATACTGTTACAGCTGTGGTACTAATGGTAGGACACAGGGTTCTAGCAAGCATGCAGCAAGGGAGACTGGTCAGTCCAGGAGGCCGAGGGATGCTTCTCTGAGGAAGTGGCATGGGAAGTTGTAATTAAGTGGTCTAAAGAGAGAAGGGGAGAACATTTCAAGTGGAAGGACTAGCAAATGCAAAGGCACTGAGGCAGGACCTGTTTAGGCCTAGAAAGAAGAACTTCATCAAATGGCAGATGTCTTCAAATTTATGCCTTTTGGCACCAACTGTTGTGCTCTTCTCCTGTAATAATGAAAGATCAGAAAGCATTTGGCCTGACTGTAGCCTGAGGACAGCATTTCTATCCCAGATAAAGACTTTTTCGCTCTCTCACCTCACCTTAGAGTGCAGGCTGCTTTGGGAGCATGAGGGACAATGAATAACAACTTATGACAAATATACCAGAGCCACCTGAATTAATGGCAAAAGATAACTGTGTGTCTGTTTCCTGGAATGAGATGGAAACAATAATTAGAAAGACCCAACGACTGCTGATATTATCCAAATTATATAAACACTTTTCTATATAAATGCTTTTCAGTCTCTCAACAACCATGTGAATGACCATTCTCACTTTATACTTAAGGTTACTAAAGTTTAGAAACTGCTTGCTCAAGAAACTCAACTGACAAAAAGCAGGACTTGAATCTGAGTATTTTTCTCAACAATTGTATTTTCTCCAAGTCAGCAAGAATCTTGGGTTCCCCAAATTGTAGTTCTGTGACATTGAGTCAATTACTTAATGTCTCTGCACCTCAGTATTTTCTACTGGAAAATAAAAGATAATAATAATACTGACTCACAGGGTCCAAGTGATGATTAAGTCAGTTCATATCCATGATATGCTTAGAACATGCCTAGCACACAGTAAAACTCCACAAGTGTTAGCTGTATTGTTGATTCTTCTTGTTATTGTCCAGAACAACTTGGTTTGATATTTTAATTTTATATTCATAGCATTTGACTCTTCTATTAGCTTCTTCTGCTTTGGTAAGATCACCAAAAAAAGGTACTTTTTTTGTTTTAATAAATGAACTCAGTTAAAATTGGATTAATGAATCTTGAACTTCAAAGGAGTCATGAGTCTTTAGGCTAAAGCGATTGCTCCCTTTTCAGACAAACCTGCCAGCCACCATACAAATAGTGCCTTTCTTTCTTTCCTTCCTTCTTTTTTCTTTCTTTTTATTTCTTCCTTCCTTCTTTCCTTTTTTTCTTTCCTTTCTCTCTCTCTCTCCCTCCTTTCTTTTCTTTCTTCCTTCCTTTCTTTTTCTTTCTTCCTCTCCCCCACCCCAGCATTTCTGAGCATGATATGGCATGTCAGCGTTGGGTACAGTTCTAGTTCAGCAATTAATACAATAGGAAAAATACCTGTCTTCATAAAATTTGCATTCTACTTAGAGAAATGAAGAAACAAATAAGAAAATAACACTGTCAGGTGTGGTAACTTATGCTTGTAATCCCAGCACTTTGGGAGGCAAATGCGAGAGGATTGACTGAGCCCAGGAGTTCAAGACTAGCCTGGACAATTTGGTTACACCTCATCTCTACAATCAATCAAAAAATTAGTTAGGTATGATGGTGTGCACCTGTAGTTCCAGCTACTTGGAAGGCTGAGGCCGAAGGATCACCTGAACCCAGGCTGTGGTGGCTGTGAGTGTGCCACTGCACACTCTACTCTGGGAGACAAAGTGAGACTCTGACCAAAAAAAAAAAAAAAATACAATGAATACTATGTTATATGACGAGAACTTTGGAGAGAAATAAAGCAGGAAGGGAGTGGGGAGTACAGTGGGAAGTTTTTGTTCAATAACATGACCCAGCAAAGCTTCACTTAGAAGGTGATGTTTGTACTTGAACTGGAAAAGGAGTAGAGAATGGCCTGCATAGCTTCTGGGTTCATAACTTGCTAGACAGACTATTTCATGTTCCTCTAATTGATTTCTCTGAGGAAAGAACCATACCTTATACTTGATTAATTAGTGATTTTCATTCAGTTAGAAAGCGTTTTGTGACTACTTGCTTTGCTCCAGACCCTGCCTTGGATGCTGTGGCTTTCGGTGAAGGAGGCACCATGCTGAAAATTACTGTGTACTTCACAATATAACTGGGCAGAGGAAAAAGGAATCCATAATGACCATACCATATGATAAGGACTCCAGTTCAGAGAACTATGGGGACAAAGGGAGATCATTCTGAATATCAATGATAGGAGGTAGAGAGTCAGGGTCTCAGGATTCGGCAATAGTCACAGAGGAAGTAACATGAAAATGAGTCTCAATCAAGGAGGAGGACTTTATCAGGAAGGGCATTCCAGTTAAGGGAACCCACACACTCAGTGACAAGCACAAGGGTGCCCTTTGGTAGCTAGCATAGCGGATGAAAGGGGGGTGCAGTGGGAAAAAGGCTAGAAGATGGGCAGGGCAGGGTCAGAGCTCATGGGGCCCTGCATGACCTAAGAAGTGTGATCTTGGAGCTGGCAGGGGACATACAAAGACTTTGAGCAAGAGTGGGCTTTGTCATATTTGTTCGTTGAGATTACTATTTCCATAGCTGTGAGCTGGGGAAGGATTGACTTTCTATTTTTGTTTGTGTGTGTGAGTATGTGTCTCACTCTGTTGCCCAAGCTGGGTTGCAGTGGCACAATCATGGCTCACTGCAACCTCAACCTAATGGGATTATAGGCATGTGTACTACTCCAGGCTATTTTTTTTTTTTTTTTTTTTTTTTGTAGAGACGAGATCTTGTTATGTTGCCCAGGCTGGTCTTGAACTCCTGGGATCAAGTGATCTTCCCACCTCAGTTTCCCAAAGTTCTGGGATTGCAGGCATGAGCCACCCTGCCCAATGATCGACTTTTTAATAGTACTAGATTCATAGACTAGAGGTAAGGAGACCAGTCCAGGGTGGGGGACTAGGAAGCCTGTTGAGCAGAGGAATTCAACAGGAGGTGTTGGGCGCTAGATGTTGCAAGGAGGTAGATTCAGGAGATCTTGATAATCACCTGGCTCAGAACATGAGGGAGGAGGCCAGAAAGGGGCTCAGGCTTCTGACATGAGTGAACAACAGGACAATGTCATTGCTGACATTGCCAACATAGGAACTCTGACAGTATACAGATTCAAATTTGGACATCCTTGCTTTGAAATTCTCCAGGGACATCTATGGGGCAGGTGAAGATGGCTGTGGATTTGGGTCAGGAGCTCATTTCCACTATCAGCATCTATTGTGGGCCATGCCCGTGCCCCATAGAAACAGACTGGCCTGTCCTGGGTCCCATCCAGGGGTTCCGTGATTTACAAAGGTCCTGCAATACACTGTCTTCCCACAGCCTGGAGATAGAGGCGGCTTGTTTTAAAAGTCCAGGCATTGCCCTCATGTTAACATTTGTCAGACACTATTTTGAGAATGTGATATTAATTTTCACATTTTGATCTACAGATATTCTCCAAAGGGTAAGTACTCATATTATTATAGTATATAGGTAAGGAAACCAAGGCTCAGATAGGTAAATTAACTTGCCCAAGGTTACCCAACTAATAGCAGTGGCAGGACTTCAAGTCAGGTCATGTAGCAGGGCCTTCAGTCTTATCACCATCTTTCACCACTCAGGGTTTTATTGTTGTTACTGTGTTTTGTTTTGATTTTTTCACAGCATTGCTGAAAAGGAAAGGTAGGGTGGAAACTTCAGTTCTGTGAAAATCAACTGTTGTTGAGGAAATATTCACTGTAGAAAGAGAGGCTAAAAAAAAAAAAGACTGGTCTTATTTAAAGTAGATTCAATAATAAACTCATGGACACAAGAAGTAATGCTTTGGGTTTGCTAGCAGCTCCTCAATGACCTACATATATTCATCACCCAACATCTACAAGCCCCAGCAGACACTAGGGTTGTGCTGTAAACACAGCCGTGAACATGATCGATAGCACTTCTCCCCTGAAGGAGCTTACCAAAATGAGAACCCAAAAATGAGGCTACTGAATTGGCCCCGAGGTGAGTGCTTTTCAGTCACATTTTAGATATCAAAGCCTCAAAAGCAGCTTGGTTACATTGTTGTTCTTGGTCAAGTAACACCCAAGTCTCTTCTCAACAGGGCTCCTATGAAGATCACTCTCAGAATTACAAAGGACTGTGGTAAGCAGGCAGATGATGCAAGGAAAGAAAGGAAGTCCTGAAAGGGAGAAGTGATGATGATACTCAAATCAGTATATGTTGTTCTACAGTCATTAATAATAGCTAGCACTTTCATTAATCTTTAAAGGTGGCAAGGAAGGACAGTATCTCACAGCAACACTGTAACATTGTCATCCCCATTTAATGGATGAGAACAGTGAGGATCACAGATGTACAGTGATTTGTTAGCTAAAAACTGGGGCTCAAACGCATGTGTTTTACCTCTAAGTCGTTTGCCCTGTTTGGATAGCTGGCTGCCTCTCTGTTTCAGATATCTTGTTGTGATTGCTTTCTTTTGAAATGCTTTGAGAGATCTTTGGGACTGAAGAAAACTTGTGAAAGACTGTTGGAATGTTTACTAGGAAACAATGATCTTGTACATTTCAGTTTCCTTGACCAAGGCTTCAGCACTGGACACAGAAAACAAAGGTTATGGTGAACCAGTTGTCTTCTCTACTGCTTCAGAGGGTAAGGACTCTGGGGAATATCATCTCCTTGGGTTTTACAGGTTTTAATTTTTACATTCTGGAAAAGACAGGTTGGCTTGCTTTTAGGTGGATAATCTCTTGATGAGGTATTTCCGATTCCAGGAAGCTCATGGCTTAATTCAGAAGAAAGGGCCATGGTGATTTCTCGCAGATCCCTCCTGGATACAAGTCTGTCTTTCTCTGGAGACATCACCACCAGGAATAAAACTGGCCAGAGACTCTTCAACCAAGATCTGCCACACCATGCACCACTTGCACTTGGCTCCATGATGTTTCTGGACCTCTACTACATCCTCCTATAACTGAAGGGCATTACAAAGGTGGCTTTCCTCTGAGTAGCCTGGCACTGGTTCATCCCTCTGTCACAGCCCTATAAACCTATGTGCAAGACACTGATTTTACAGCTTCTAGACTCACAGAAAACTCGCTTCACTCAGAACTGTGTTCCTGATAACAAAGAAAAATAAGATCTCCCCTTTTTCCTTTAAAAAGTGCGTGGGTTTTAAAATATATTTTTTTCACTAACATTCATATACATGCTTGCTGAGATGGAAAATCTGGAAGAACTGCCAAATTGTGTTATACTCCAACCCACACACCAGGAAAATCCTTAGGGAAACAGTGAGAGGGTGGCAGGGGGCGTTGTTTCATTCAGCAAGAACCTGGTTATATCATTCCATATTCTTTTGCTAAAGATTCTGTACCCAAATATACACCCAGAAAAGCTCTCCTGGTGGGTTATATTCCAGACAATAGGGTGATTCCCCCTTCCTTTTCCTGTTCTGATTCAACACCACAGCAGAGCAGTGCGCAGCCTTCCCCATTGGCAAGAATTCTCTGCATATCCTCTGTGTGCTTGGCAAAGTGATAACTGCTACAAGCTAGGTAAGAAATTTAGCCCACAGTCCCCCAAAACAGGATTACCACTGGGGTAGAATTGTGCAATGTATCCTTATAAAGTCATTAAATCATCCGTGAGTCCCTGGAGGACAGGACTCTCATGGTATTTGCATTTATTGTCCTAACACCTACAATGGAAGCTAGATCCTAATAAACACTCAATGATTATTCCTTGAGTAGAAATATATGTAATGCGAGCTTAGCATCTTGATGTTATATTTAATACCACATTCCACTAGTACATTAAAATGTTAAAACATGTTGTCCAATTAGAGTGTAGAATGGTTTGACATGAGACATATTACAGCAGTTTCTCTTGCCCATACCAGCTCTGGCATGTCTCTCTACCTCTCCTTTTTTCCTTCTCTAATAAACTTTGTTTAAAACCTTTTTAAAAAGAAGGCATATTACAGTCTACATATACAATAGATTAGTTCATTTATCTCTCTCCCATCCACATATTCATTCTCTAAGTATTTATCTTGTTAATTATGTGCTGTATACTATGCTTTGTACTGAGGATATAGTGATTAATTACCACTTCCCAACATACATCTTCTCCCTGTCTTCCAAAAAATCTATGCTCAGTTGGGAAGAGAGACAAGCAAATGATTGCAGTACCTAAAGGTAACTGCTTTGATATACACCTACCTCCCCTCTCCACAGGAATCTTTGCAGAATGATTCATAGACAATGGATGTTTGAGTTGAATTCCGAAGGGTTATGTAGTGTTTTTCTGGAATACTGCTATAGTCCAGGGTAGACCTATGTACTCTCAAATAATCTAGTGCCTCACTAGATTGCACTCTCCTGGAAGTACAGGAACCAAAACTTTTAATCTTTTTTTTATTTTTTGAGTTGGAGTCTAACTCTGTCACCCTGGCTGGAGTGCAGTGGCGCACTCACGGCAACCCCAGCATTGACCTGCTGGGCTTCAGTGATCCTTCTGCCTCAGCCTTCCAAGTAGCCGGAACTACAGGTGTGCACTACCATGCCTGGCTAATTTTTTATTTATTGTAGAGACAAGGTCTCGCCAACTTGCCATGGGGTTTCAAACCTGTGGGCTCAGGCAGTCCACTCATCTCAGCCTCCCAAAGTGCTGAGAGTGCAGGCTAAGCCACAGAGCCCAGTCTATTATTTTGTTTTTAAGAGTACCTTCTGGAGGCAGCCCTATGAGTCAATGTGTTGTACCAGAACTACTCGCTGGTTCTTTGAGTAGTTTCCCAAAACACTTTGAGACTCAGTTTTCTTATCTAAGTTAAGAGATAACTGATATCATCTTCTAGAAGTTATTTGTTATGAGAACCAAATATTGTTATTTCTATAAAGTACCTAACATGAAGACTGTAAAATTATTGGCATATGGTAAATGACAATACCACCTCTCAATCTTCCTTGTCATATAGCACATTCTGGGAGAATTGAAATCAAGTAAAAGGGGGCAAATTATGGTAGTATTACTGAGTATTTAGGGTGGTAGACTTTGTCCCCTTAGAACATCCACAGAATACAAAATAAAAGGCCAAGTCCTAACGCACACCTAGGACAGTATGGGTAAAGGAACAAGACTCTATTTAGATCTGGTAGGAGTAGCGAGATGGTGAGATCACTGAGGGTATAGAATCTTCTTTCTAGAGAAAGGCTGATTTCCAAAGCACATGGTGCTTTCATTGTATTTCCTTCCGGAATGTCAGCCCTTAATTTGACTCAATCAAATACTATTCTCCTAGCCTTGCTCAAGTTTAATAACACCCTCCAAGATCAAAACCTCCCCAAGGGGATCTATAACTCCTTTGACGCCATCAGTATCTCTGTTTGCCTCATCTATTTAATACTGAATTTCAGAGCCATCCCAGTCCCACTGCAGTCCCAGTGAATCAGGAGTGGGAGCATAGGGTTCAAGTAAGTTAAGATGAAGGGTTTTAGAGGACCTATGCATTATAAAGAGTATCATGTTCTTATCGGAGATGAAAATGAAACCCAAAAATTAAGCTGCAAAATAAAAGTGAACTCAACTAAGCTGACTATATAAATGTATTATAAAAACTATCAAAAATCAAATTGTTTTTAGAAAGATTTGCATTTGTGTTGCTGGCTTGCTAGTGCTTGACCTGCCTGTTGAAGCCTTTAACACTGTACATAGTCAGGACCTAGGTCTCGTTTCACTGAGTAAGGTTTGGTTGTAAGTACAGCATTTTTGAGAGTAACAGAGCTTAAGGCTACGGACATTACGTTTAAGAGCGAGAAGGCTGCGGGGCCAGGATCAAAACAAAGCCCAAGTCAACCTGGAGGAAAGCAAAGTGAGAACAAAGCAAGGGAGTCCTGCACTTCCACAGGTCAGCGACCTCAGAGCGTAGTCATGTCTTTCAGGTGAAGTGACATGTGGTTGAAAGGTACAACCAGGGTGTCCAGATAATTTATCATTCAACATGGAATCCTTTTTTTTTCAAATTGGGTCTTACTTTGTCACTCAGGCTGAAGTGCAGTGGCACAATCAGGCTTACCGCAGCCTTGACCTCCTGGTCTCAAGTGATTCTTCTGCCACAGTCTCCCTGAGAGACCCAAGAGATTCAAAAAACTCTAAGAGAACTATTACTATATGAATTCCTACCCCACATTCACTGTATTTGTTTGTTCTTAGAACTTTGTTAAGTTTAATTTTTGTTTGTCTCATAAAATAACTGATTGCTTCCACAACTGCTGCTAGCAGTGTGTGAATGTTAAGCAATAAGCCCCTCCCGGACATTCCTTTGCTTAGATAACAGTAGACTGGTGGCACCAGCCACCCCCTCCCCCCGCAGCTCCCCGTCAATCACAGGTAGCTGAGTGGACCAGACCAATCCCAAGTGCCCCCGTACCCATTAGGAGAAATTACCCAATCATGTAAAAACAAGTTTAAAGTTCTTTCCCCTCCCTTTGTAATTGTGCATAAAAACTGCTCGCCATACGGGATCTGGGCTCCCGTCCCTGAAGCCACAGCTGGCTTCGTTTGTGAGCCCAGACTCGAGCCTGAATAAAGACCCTTGTGTGTTTGCATCAGAGCTGGCTCTTTGGTGGTCTCTCGGATTTTGAATTTTGGGTTTAACATCCCAAAATGCTGGGACTATAAGCATGCATGACCATGCCTAGTTAGTTTTTTTGATTTTTGTAGCAATGAGGCTTCACTATGTTGTCCAGGTTGGTCTAGAACTTCTGGACTCAAGCAGTCCTTCTGCTTCTGCCTCTCAAAGTGCTGGGATTACAGACATGAGCCACAGCACCCAGTCCAGGATACTTTTGAGAGGGAAAAGGGATATGATTAGTAACTATGCTGGGAAAACAGGAGGAAGTGAAGATGTATGTCTACCTGAATAAAGAGCATCAAATGTGAAGGTCATCTTATTGGTTCCTTGGAGTAGGATAAATACAATTGAAACACTTTTAGAAAAAATTTGTTTACACTTTTTCATTTGGTATATGATTGATGTTTATTTTTAAAAACTCAAGAAAAAAATCCAATTGATTGGTCGAGCATTCAAGGTCTTCTCCCCTCAGGCTGTAGCTTATATCTCTTCCCACACTCTGCACAAGCAGAACTCAACATGTAGCACCTTTCCCCAAAAATCTTCTTTTCCTCACTTTAATATTCTCTTCATCTCTTAAGGTCCAGTTCAAGATTAGTACTCTTCTCTTCTCTTTTTCCCCTACCTCATGTCAACAGCACCTAGAGGTGTCAATCTCATTTTGTTATAATCTAGGTGAATCTTTATTTGCTTTCTGAAATATTTTGGTACACACCTACCTTTTCTAAAGTAAATACAAGTTAAAAATATTAGATATGATTTTTGTTATCAACTTTGGAGCAATGCAGCTTTATGTTTCTATCAAGTTGCATAGACATGTTCTACAAATCCCAGTCTTTTTCCCATTGTTCCTCCCCAGTTGTTCTGCGAGATTCTAGAGAGTCTCATTCTTTCTTCTTTTGCAAACCTTATAGGTCCTTTACTTTTATTTAATGATCTGTCTTTCCCATTGCCTGGGAGCTTCTCAGAGGTGACAACTCAGTCTCCTTAAGATCTGCAATACTCCACACACACCTCTAACCCCAAGCCTAGAAAGAGGCATGGCAAACAGTAGATATTCTAATGGATTAAATTCGTGATATCATTTACATTCTGGTTTTACCTCTAAAAATAATGGCTGGGGACCACATCCTCCATTCTCTCCTTTTAGAAAACTAGTAGTAAATTATTTGTGGGGGAACTGGGAAAGTTGGAAGGACAATAGTTCATTTGCTAAATTTAAAAATAAATTCAAGCCGGGCTCGGTGGCTCAGCCTGTAATCCCGCGTCTTTGGGAGGCTGAGGTGAGTGGATTGACTGAGCCCGTGGGCTCGAGACCCGCCTGGGCAGTGAGACCTCATCTCTACAATAAATCAAAAAATCAACTGGGCGTGGTAGCGCACGCCTGTAGTTCCGGCTACTCGGAAGGCTGAGGCGGAAGGATCGCCGGAGACCAGCAGGTCGAGGCTGCGGTGGCCGGGAGCGGCCACTGCACTCCAGTCTGGGCGACAGAGTGAGACTCCAACTCAAAAAAATAAAATAAAATAAAATAAAAATAAATTCATAAATATGTTATAGAATGAAAGATATTTTTAAACTAATGAAAACTCTCCATTTTTAAATTGAATAATATATAGTTGCAGACAAAGAGAGGTTACAAATGTTAATTAAATCCAAATCTAGATAGTCAATCAGATAGCTATTATGTAAGCTTAATTATTTAACTTTTTTTAGTTATCTGATGCTGACTCATGTTCACCATTAGCTGTCTTTCAAATCACAAACTCTTCTGCCTGTCAAACTTTTACAGTGCCTGGAGACATTTTTATTTTATCTGCCTTCTCTTGACAGACTCTGTGGTTTTCTCTGTCTTCCAATTAAGTGCTAACACTGATTCTTAGATAAATCATTCAAATGCACATGAACTCAGTAGTCTAGGAAGGAATTTTAATGACAAGGGAATTCAATCCTCATTTTCTTTCTTTCATCTCAGAATATCAGAAATCACGGAGGTTTCCGTGAAACTATATGTGACTCAGTGCTCCAGAGTTTATGCCTGACCACAGTTACTGGGAGGGAAGAGAGAAATAAAACAATTTTAGTGATTCACTTGTGCACTCTCCTCTTGTGATCCCCTAGAAGGAAAGGTTGCTGCCCAGGTTCACACAGAGTTCCTAATTCAGAGTCTTGCAAAAATTTTCCTTGTCAATCTGTTACTTTGAGATCTACACATTTGGATGAACCTATTGCACATTTCAGACAAATTCAGGTGGGATAGAGCTGCAATACTGAGCATCTTTCTTTGAGATCTTCTCTGAATTTTCCCTTTCACCATTTTATCTTCCATTGTGTCTAGAATACCCTCTCTAGAGTAGTGGCCTATGATTTAGATATGGCACAGATTTCAAACCAAAGCTCAGAAGAAAACAAGTCCATCTCAAATAGAGAGCAACAGTGTTGAAAGCTTGCTCTATCTCCAGCCCTCCTGGAGCTGACAACTTAAAACTTCTCATAAAGGTATTTTACTTTCAAGCAGCCAACTGGCAAGACCCATTGTTGAAAGAAGATGCTTTAATTTAAATAGTTCAGATTAGATTTGACCTGAGGCTAGTGAATATCAGTCCTATTTATACACCTATCTCTGGCTATTGGCTGAGGATTCTTGAGTAAGAATTATTAAGAGAAATGTAAGTAGTACTGGACTTGATTGGCTGTGAATTGAACATTCTATCAGGTTTATTTCTGAAAAAGACCAGAAAAATTCTACTTACATAAATCAAACATACATCTTCTTAAATGCACTCCCAGGTTTTCTTTTTTCTTTTTTTCTTTTTTTGAGTTGGAGTTTCACTCTGTCGCTCAGACTGGAGTGCAGTGGCTGCTCCTGGCCACCGCAGCCTCGACCTGCTGGGCTCTGGTGATCCTTCCACCTCAGTTTTCCAAGTAGCTGGAACTACAGGCATGTGCTATCATACCCGGCTAATTTTTGATTTATTGTAGAGATAAGGTTTCGCCAAGTTGCCCAGACGGGTCTCAAACCCGTGGGCTCAGGCAATCCACTCACCTCAGTCTCCCAAGGTGTGGGACTACAGGCTGAGCCACCGAGCCCAGTTGGTTTTTTTTTTTTCAATAAACACGCTGTGTTATAAAGACAGATCTCAATTAACTTTTTTTAAAAAAATAGTTGAATCAATAAGAGATACCATTTGTTTAGCATCTATTTCAAGCCAGGCTCTCTGTTCTTTCTTTATATGAGCATGAATCCTTTCAAGAACTTTTGAGGCAAATATTTCTTTTCTATTTTATAGATAAAGAATCTGAAGTGCAATGAGTTTAAGTAACTATCCCTTAGTGAAGAGATGTGGACCTTGATAAGCTGGGGCTCAAACTCAGATCCAGCCATTCTCAAGTATCTTCCTTCCACTGAATGGTGCTCTCTTAGAGTTCCCTCTGAGACAAATCTTGTGTGACTCTGAAATTTTAGCTCAAATGCTTGTACTTCCAGAGAGCTTCAGAATGCATGTTATGTGTCACATAACACATGCATTCATAAATAATCTTTTAATTATTCATTATCTATGAAGTGCTTGTGTGTTCCAGACACTGTGCTAGGATTCAGAGATGGGTCAGAAATGACTTATGTTTTCAAGGAGCTTAGTGCATTAAATTCTCACTTCCTTCCCCCGTAAGCTGTATGTTTCCTTGTACTATGTCTGGCTCAAAGTATGTGTTCAGTCAAAGTTTGTGAATTGACTGATCTATGTGGGAGTATATATATGAAGTCTCTGTGTGAATTGTATATACTCCTGGTCTTATAGGCATCATCCTTTGCTTTCTGTGTGACCTTGAGCCAATCGGTTAATCTCTCTAGATTTCAATATCTCTATGTGCACAATAATGCAATACCACTTATCACATTTAAGGCTATAGGTAAAATTACATGAAAGAATCTAAGTAAAAGTGCTCCACAGAGAGCACACTAATTGAAACCCACCATGATGATAAAAGGTTGCAAAGGCACCACAGAATCAGGGAGATATGATGTCAGAAAAATCATAAAACCTTTTCTTTAGCATCATTGAAAGCTATTTTTTTTAAGGGCAATGGTCCTTTTCATACTAAATGTTATGCAAAATACCACTAGTATAAAACAAACAAGCAAACAAAAAATAGAAATATCTCCCGAAGATCTTACTTTGTAAATCACCAACAGATCAACTCTAGTCTTCATGGTTTGCTGATTAGGAAACTGAGTTTCGACAGAACCTAATATGGTTCAAGGATGCAAAATATACTAATGATGGAAGACTAAATGCTTTCTCCCTAAAATCAGGAACAAAGCAAGGATGCCTACTTCCACCATGAATATTCAAGTACCAACATTTGTAGCCACTGCAATAAGGCAAGAAAAAGAAATACAAGTCAAATAAATTATAAAATAAAACAAAACAAAATCATCTTTTTCTCTTTGCAGATGACATAATTTTCTGTGTAGAAAATATCAAGAATTCTACAAGGAATAAACAAACAACAACAACCCAACAACATCCCCCATCCCAATTTCTAGAACTAATAAATTTTAGCAAGGTCACAGGATACAGGGACAACACATTAAAAAATCATATTCAAGCCCAGCTCGGTGGCTCAGCCTGTAATCCCACACTTTGGGAGGCTGAGGTGAGTGGATTGCCTGAGCCCACGGGTTCGAGACCCACCTGGGCAACTTAGCAAGACCTCACCTCTACAATAAATAAAAAAATCAGCCGGGCATGGCAGCACGTGCCTGTAATTACAGCTACTCAGAAGGCTGAGGTGGAAGGATCGCCGGAGCCCAGCAGGTCGAGGCTGCGGTGGCCAGGAGTGGCCACTGCACTCCAGTCTGGGTGATAGAGTGAGACTCCAAGCCAAAAAAAACCCCAAAAAACATATTCATATATACTAATAAAGAAAATGTGGAAACCAAATTGAAAACACCCATCCCAAAAGGGTACATACTACATCATTTCCCCATTTATAGAATATTGTTAAAGTGACAAAATTTTAGGAATGGAGAACAGATTAGTGGACCAGAGGTAAGGAGGGGGTAAGTTGGGTAGGATATACACATGACTATAAGGGGCAGCAGGATGGATCCTTGTGATGAGGAAAATGTCCTGTATCCTGACTATATCAGTGTCAACATTCTGGTTGGAATATTGCACTATAGTTTTACAAGCTGTTACCATTAAGAACAACTGGGTAAAGGTACATGTGATGTCTCTGTATTATTTCTCATAACTGCATGCAAATTATCTCAAGTAAACAAGTTAATTAAAAATACAATGTGTGATAATGATACAAAATTATACAATACAAATATTACCTACAGTTTTTACTATTGCAACTGGTACCAGTAAAATTAACATTCAGGAGAGGGGTGTGGAAAGAGTAATCATTAAATAAAGGGGAAATAATTAAAAATACAATAAAATCACAAAACCTTGGGACAGCATTTTTGATATTGATGCGGATTTTTCAGGTCAGCCTGGGCTTCAAGAGTGTCAACTCAGTGGGTCAGCCACCCAAGCCCCAGAGAGAGTCATCAAAGGGCTGGTAAGCCTAGCTCGGGAAGTGTCAGCTCTAAAGGGCTGGCAAGCCAAGTCCTGAGAGTGTTGTGATTTGGTGGGCTGGCAAACCTATCCCCCAGGGTGTCTCAACTTCACAGTCTCACCTTCTTCTGGCAGCTCTCCTGGTTCAGCTGACTCCATTGGCTGACAAGCCAGCCTCTGGGGTGCACAGATCTTGGCTCCCATGATCTTCTGCAGCTCTTTGTGTGGCAGTTCTTCAGGGTTGAGGTTCTTGTCTCATGCCCAGGAAGAGTGAGGGACACAGACAGACAAAAAATAAGAAAGCAGGACTTATTGAAAGAACAAGAGAAACTCCCATAGCAGGAGAGAACCTGAAGGGGTTGCTCACCTCTGGAGTCAAAACCTGGTGCTTATATAGCCCTAAGCCGAAGCTAGCACTAGCTGTGAGCTGATTGGTCTGCACTTAGATGTTTTGATTGGTCAGATCTAACGACCAATCGGTAGGAGGTAGGGGCCTAATGGTGAGCTGATTGGTTGCTTATTGATCCCAGTAGTGAGTACTTAAGCTCTACCTTGAGAGACTGGCAGGGAGCTTGTTTACCACCAATGCTGAGCCTGGGAGGCCTGCTGGGAATTCTGCTACATTGTTACCAGAGGACCCTCCTGTCTGCCTAGCCTTTCTCTAGCTGTCTCCTGTCTCAATATGTGGGTTGAAGGTTGAGACAGTCAGGCTGGAGAAGTATACAGGAGTATTCTGGGCTCTCCTGAGTATGCTCTAGATAGTCCTGGTTCATGGAAAGAGAAACTGGTGATGGTGAGGCTAAACACTGCTTCCAGCCCAGGGCACACTGGATGGCCTGTGCTGCTCAGGAGAGCTGACCCTGTGAACTTTTCCACTCCGGCTTAGTGAGGTTGTGTTGAAGCTTGTGGTACCTCTGCTTATTGAAGCCACCTAAGGAATGCTAGTGAAGTTTCTCCAGACATTTCCCTTATCTGAAGTAAGGAGGAAGGTGTGAATTAACAGAGGTGCACGTGCAGATGCAATGAAAGAATCAGCTAGATAGTATCAGATCATATGACAGAAGCTGACAAGTGTGGGCTTTTTGAAACCGTGGGGAAGCACAGGTACTGTTAAACAGGGAGTAACCTAAGAAAATGACTTTTCACTCTGGCTGTGGTATGGAGAAGGAACAGGGGTGGGCTGGAGCAAGACTAGAGACTGGGGCATGGGCCAGGAGTGGGTACAGAATCCAGGTAAAAGATGAAAAGAGCCAGGTTTGATGCAGGGGCTGGAGGTCCCTGTTTCAAGAGAAGAAGGTCTGTTTTTACATGTATTTATAAATAAGCAGAGGAGAGAGTTGACCTGTCTCTGGTTGAGATTGTCTGGGGCTTCTTGCAATGTGTGAGAGAGGGATTCAAGAGAAATCCAGAGGAAGATATTGGAAGAATTTGAAAGAAACATAGTTGGTTGATTGGCATCCAGAATTAAGAGACCAGGTTAATCTCAGACAGGGCAAGTACTCTCTCTTCCTTTGAAATATAGAAGATGCAGGAATGATGAAAAACAATTCAGGGAAAATTCTAGACTTGGCAAAGGAGGCACCAAATGAGATTGAGAGAATAGGACAAGGCGCTGCTTCATCCATTCTTTTAATGGCAGAATTCGACTTCTTCATAAACTCCCCTGAATATTCCAGTCTGAGGTACTCCATTTGAAGGAAGAAAAAAAGAAAAAAAATCACAAGAGAAATGGCTCCCAGTGGACTCAAATAATTCATTTTTCTTTTTCTATAAATTAGTTTACATCTTGTGACATTAAGAAAATCAATGCCATTTCTCATGTTTACATAGCATTTGCTTAGTTGAATAATTCTCTAGGGAATGTCTTTGTGATGGATTTGATGGGAGACATCGTTAATTCAGAAAAGTCTCTCTCTTTACCTAAATGATCTCCTCCAATTCATAAACTCATAGGACATTGATGCCAGAACTCAAATCTCATTGCTTCCTTTAAGAGATGAAAAAAAAATTAGACTAAGTTAGGGGAAGGGCTGCCTTCAAGGTTATAAATTAAGTAAATGAGGCTAGAATTTAAATTTCCTGGATAATATCTAACTCTTTTTTATGATTCTTTGAATCAGAAAAATGGTTTGCAAATGACTCCAATTTAATACAGTATGGTCATATCACAGTTGCTGATTCTCTTTAGTGGACAAGTCCAGGAAGAATATCACCTAGGGACTCCTGGGACCTGGAAAATACATGAATAGGAGTGAATGAAAGAATGAGATCTTAGTTGGTAGGGGCCAAGGTCTACTTTTGAGAAATGTGGCGGTGTTATTATATGAGAAAAGCCAGTGGAAGTGTGTAGCTTGGGACAGTGAGGAGAGACCAGGATAGAGAAAGGATGTATAGATAAGAAGACAGGTGTACTTCAAATGTCTTGCATGTACCAGATTCTTCATTAAAAACAAAACCAACACTTCATAGACAGTCCAGAAAACAAGTCTAAGCATTATGTGCCTACAATATGCCAAGTTCAATGATGGTAGAAGGGAACAGACAGCTTAATTCTAGCAGGCACTAAACATTCAATTCTCTAGTACTGATGTTCTCCTTTTTTGCAACCTTTGGGGAAGACTTGAATCTTGAACGTTCTGGGCAAATGGTACTGGACTGGACTCTGACACAAATTCACAGAGTAACCTCAGGTATTTCCTTTCCCCTTTCTTGTTGGAGGAAATTAAGGTAGTAAACTGATCCCTTAGGATCTATTAATCTCTGGCATGCTGATTGTATCTGGACAAGATGTTTAGGCTAAAGCACAGGCAGTGAATTCCATTTAATCTAGTTTTCCCTCTTACCTCAGTCCTCAAAGCCTGCTGCTGCCCTGGGGAGCTCCAGGTGCCACAGAAGGGCTCCCTATTCTCCCACTTTGATATTGCCCTGGGGGACACAGAGAGCCAGTAGCTCCTTCCCTCACTACTGTAAAAACACATTTTATTTCCTTACGCCCTTAAAACCCTCAATGCCAGCCCCCTGAGCAGGGGTGCAAAGCAGGCTGACTCTGGCGTCATGCAGAAGTGGCTGGTGCCTTCTGTCCGCTGCTGTCTGATTAGTACAGGATGACCCCACCTTGACATCATGCTATACTGAGTGACCTCTGAGGTCTCATGGTGAAAGGAACGGTTACATAATCAGAACAGTTACATGAAAAGGAACAACAACATAAGGAGTTGGGCCCACAGCCCGGAACAGAGAGGAGGTAGCGAGCACAAGAGACAGATGAACACATTAAACTGTGGACCCAGCATCCACACCATAGCACAAATATATTTTTAGGAAACTTTCCAGCTTATCCTAACATGTTATCCTGCACTACTCCATAGCCTTATTCCAAGAAGACAAACAGTGATTCTGAGCTTATGCCACACATCTCTAATTTATATTTATGAAATTTTATAATTTTAAATTGCCCAGGCTCTTATGTAAGATACATTTCTCATCATTTAACATAACTGTAGAGAGTCTTTAAAAAGAGATGTGGTTATATATGGCACTCACAATGAGGCATCTAGAAGTGAATTCTGTCTTGGCACTTTAGGATGGGTAATTCTGGGCAAGTTGCTGTTCTTCTCTGGACTTCAACTCCCTCACGAATGACTTGTGTCTTTCATTTGTCCATTTATTCATTAAACCCTATAGAGCATCACCTATGTTCCAGGTGCTGGAAAATAAAATAAAACTACTGCCTTCAAAGGCAAATACTTATCTTTACTTATTACATGAGAAGTATCAGCTAAAAGTTTGCAAGAATCACTTCTCTAATTAATTAAAAAAAGTTGGATCATGTCATAATGCTTTTTCAGGTCCACATGTCATCAGCAGGCACAGTGGAAAGAACAGAGGTTTTGTCTCCAGAAGGGCATGGGTTCAGTCCTGGCTTTCCTGTCTGCTCACACAAGGTACACAGGCTCTGACCCTCTGTGAACAGGAGAGGCTGCCTGTCTGCCTCACAGGGCGGAAATCAATGACTGTGTAGATAAAAGCACTTTATAAGCTGCAAAGTGATGTCAAATGTTAGGGGTTACTTATATAGGAAAAACTTTCTTAGACTAGAGGAACAAATTGATATATAGAAAACTAATCCTTTCTTAACTGTTAAGGTTCAAAATGGTCCTGGATTTTTTATTTAGTTCAATCTTTTGTTGAATGGTATTTTTAAAGTTTCTAATGGACTTTATATAAGCCAATGACTTTTGGCAAGGTAGCCATAGAAACAAGCTACAACTCAGTGCACATTTTAGGCTCCAGATATATCTGACAAATGTTCCTAAAAGTAGTACTTGGGAATCTTGCTGGAAAAGCCCCTAGAAATAATATATTCCAGCCCCAACATGTTCTGGAGTAAATGGTGTCCAGAAGGAGTTAATGATTCTGTCTGGATCAAATAGGAAGTTGATGGTAGGGCCAAGACTTTCTCCCTATCTGTTATAGACAACTGGTAACTATGCGGTGTTCTGGCTCTCAATTCAATGTTAGATTATTTCACATATCCTTATTTCATAGCATTTTCTTTAATTTGTTGCTCTGAACTAGGAATGGGTAGTCTAAATGCTTTGCTCCTCCAACTAAAAATCTATCTATGTTTGTAGCTATTTGTGCTAATAAAATGGAGTAGCCCATTAGGAAGCCAGCCTGCTGTTACTGGTTGTATTCAAGAGATGGGATTATATTGGATGAAATTGACTGAGGTGTTCCCTGTGACCCCTTCTAACATTTTTGAGTAATAATAATTCATTCTAAATACAAAAGCCTTTATGGATGACTTAAGAATGACCATTTAATGGAAAACAACAACCAGCATTCATGTATTTTCATGTGAAGGAAGCCTAGATTGGCATCTTGGTTCTGTTATTTATTAGTTGTCTAAATTTAGGCTAGTTGCTTAACTTTTCTGAAGTTTCTTCCTCAACAGTGCCCATAGAGCAAGGATGATATGTTTTCTGAGAGTGCTGTAGCAAATGATCACAAATTTGGTGGCTTAACTTAATCTCTCACAAATCTGGATGCTAGAAGGCTGACATCTTTTAGGGACACCCTCCTTCTGGGGGCTCTCAGGGACAATCCATCCTTTACCTCTATTAGCCTCCGGTGATATAACATCCCTGGGCTTGTGGCCACATCACTCCAATCTCTGTCTTCATCTTCACATTTCCTGGAAAAGGACATAGTCATTGAATTTAGGTTCCATTCAGATAATCCAGGATGGCCTACTTATTTCAAGATCCTTGACTGAATTACATTTGCAGAAATGATTTTTTCAAATAATGTAACACCTCTTAGGTTCCAGGAATTAGGATGTAATAAGGATGGGGGTATATCTGTTTGGGGACAACCATTCAACTCACTACAGAGTATGAGGTTTGTGAACCTAGTATTGTCAGCTACCCAGAGATAGGGTTCAGCAAGTGTTGGTGTTCTCTTACCCAGGCATATAAGAAAAAAACCTAGTTGCCTACTTTTCTTTAAAAATAGAAAGTGATTTTCTACCTAGGAAACTTGATTAATGTTGAACCTAAAAGCTGCTGCCACTTATTGCTATAGCAAATGATCACAAAGTTTCTCTGTCACAAACCTGGTTGCTAGAAGGCTGACATTCTCCCTCTGGGGGCTCTTGTGGAGACTCCACCCCTTACTTCTATCAGCTTCTGCTGTGAAGTTAGAATTTTACACACTTTGCCTGACTCTTAGTCCAATCAGAACATTGGAAACTGATGTTCAGAGAGTCTAAATTCCTTGCACACAGCTGAGAGTGGCAGAGCCTGGATTGGTATCCACCAGGCTGACCTGACTGCCCTCTGGGTGCACCATGCTGTCTTCCCCACTTAAGTAGGTAGCCAGCTGAACAGACCAAGTGCTCAGCTAATTCAGGCTCAAGAAGTATTCCTGCTGAACACCACAAATGAGAAAGCATTGCCTGCGTTTTCATTCTGATTTCTAGACCACCTAGATGAGAAAAAGCCCTCTGAAAGGATTCTCAGCTTTTTCTGAAACATATGTACATTTTCTACCTTCTGAAAAGCAATCTCTATATGCAATATGATTAGCCTAGTAATCAAATTATTAATAAAAAAAAGTTTTCTGAAAGAGTGCACATCATGAATTATGGAACACTTGCCTCATCTTATTTAAAAACATGGAGCACCATGATTAAACATCTCTTCCATGAACATGTGAGCTTTTCAGAAGAGCACTCTGTTGAGATTTATTGAAGTGTTTGGAGGTAGTGCTAATAAAACAGTAGACTGTGGAATCTGCAGCTCAGTGAATTGAGCTGATGGAAAAAAATATTAAGATGTATGTGGGCTCCGAGGCTTGGAATAATTTTCTCATCTGAGGATCCTTTTCTGTTTTAGAATACCTCATTATAACTTGCTCTGTGAAGTCATAGTGAGTATAAGGGTAGTCACTGTGAAGATGGGAAGGGAGCACTGATTCAGACTAGAAGTTTATCTTTTTTGCCTGTTCATCAGTCTTTTGGGCCTGAGCTAGGAATAGTTACTCCAGAATAAGGAGAAACAGTTTGTCTTGGTTTTTTGTGGGTCAAGGAAATTTTGGATGATTCTATCTAGATTTGAGTACCGTACTAATTCAGAGAAAAGAGCTCAAGATTAGGTAGTAGCAAGAAACGAGGTTATCAGTGATACTGTTGAAGGTCATGACAGTGGTCATCCCATACCCAGATTCAGGTATCTGAAGGGTTAGATAATCTTCTAAATCTCAAGGGATAAATGAGGACCAAAACAAGTGAGAGATGCACCAAGACCACAAATGATAAACTTCAGCATCTAGCATGATGGCCATACAGTAGATCCGTATAATATTTGTTTAGTGAATGAATAAGTGAATGAATGAAAACAGAAAAGGCTTTGGTGTGGAAACAATATTGGGTTTTGAGTCAAGTATTTCAGTTTCAATCTTCCATTTCTTAGTTGTGTGCCCTAGTATGACTTACTCAATATCTTTGAGCTGAGTCCTCTTTCTTACAATAAGGATAATGATATTCACTTTCCAAGACTGTCAGGAAGAATAAGAAGAGACAAGATCAGGTGTGTGAAAGCACATTTTGAGCTACGGTTTAGCTTGACAAGAACACAGAGAGCAGCGAAAGAGGAGGCGCATGATCAAGACAAGAGCAGATGTGGCCTTTTTGAGAGCTGTGCATTTGGGGGCTGTTCACAATAAGCAAATGACTGAGACTGAATGGTACTACTGAATAACTGATGTGTGATGATGGTTGTATACCATTCAGGAAAGTGAGTTAACATGGCATTTTTATGCAAAAATTGATCACTGGTAAATGCATATATGTTTGACTTATTTTCTTTATTTCTGCTTTAGACCTAAGCGGGATAAAAAATCAGTTCTTTAGAAAATTTTCACAGGTGAAATGTCACTTTCTCCCATTGAGAGTTAACGCCTTAATTCTTTAATTGATTGGTTGGTGTTCACTGTGATTCTATGAGACCAAACACTGCGCTATTTGAATAAATAGTTTGTTTCCTGAATGTGAAATTAGGGCATATAATATTAATTCTCAATTGTTGTCAATTACAAAATGAGGCGGGTTTTGTTCCTTATCACCTACAAAGTCAAGGTTGACACAAAGTCAGGTCAAGCTTAGCACAGAAACCAGGACTGTTGATGACTCTTCCTTTCATATTCAACTTAACTTCCTGCTGGAACCCTATTACCAGTCATTTGGCAGCTTCCTGGTTCTCTTTGACAGCCTTGAAAAGCTTTTCTTGACTCTGCTAAGCAGACTTAGTTCCTTGTGTTTATTGAGTCTTCTATTCACTTTTACAACAACACAAATAAATTAACAGTAGCTCCCTTTTATTTGCAGCTAGGATGTAGCTGGTACTACATTATTATACTATGTCTCTTTCCACTAGGCTGTGAACACTTTATCAGGGAAGATACTGTACCTTTTATTTACTTCTGTATCCTCAATGTTTTCAGTAGGACTTGGGCTGTATTAGATGCTCAGAAAATTTCTTTAGTATCATGAAAAGTGCTTTCTAAGTAAAGTCTTCTGTGAAGGAGCTGAACACACACAGACACACACAGATACACACACACAGACATAGAGACCTATAGACACCCAGACACACATTCTCTCTGTCTGTCTTTTTCCGTCTCTCTCTCTCTTCAACCCCAAAAAGAAACTCTCTTTTTCCAGCCTGGGCAAAATGAATACAGAAAGTCCCTGGTATCTGGTGAACAGGTCTCAGTTGTCTCAGTGATGTGGTTTCTGAGTTTCGCAGCCCCTTACAGGATCAAGACTGAAACACTGATAAATCTGCCCCCTCACACTCCTTCATCCACAGAGGCCTGTCTTTTTAAGGCAGCCAGTGACTTGGGGTTTTCCCATGAGAGTTGGTGAATGTGGCTTCCAGTGAGATAGAAATAGGCTTGTGTCTTTTAAGGTTGACCACGTGGCCACTTTCCTCAGGAGGGGGAAAAAGCATGGCACTTAGAAATTAAATGGGGGGAGGAGAAAAGGGAAGAAGACGAAAGTGTTCAAAGTTCAGCGTAGACCAGGGTTGGACTGTAGCTCAGGATTAAATTGCCTTTTTCACTATGTTATTTTCTTTTATAACAAACTCCATCTAATAATGGATTATGCTTTGCCTCTGTCTGTGCAAATATTTTTTTCTGCCATTATAGAACCAAACATATGAAAAGCGAAATTACCATTGGTTAGTGTGTTCGTTTCCTAGGGTTGCAGAAACCAATTACTACAAACTGGGTAGTTCAAAAGAGTAGGAATTTATTCTCTCCAAATCCTGGAGGCCAGAAGTCTGAAATCCAGGAGTGAGTAAGGCTGGAGTCTCTGAGGGAGGTTTCCATTCTTTCTTCTCCCAGTTCCTGTTGGCTTCAGGCACTCCTGGGCTTGTGGCTGTATTACTCCAGTCTCTGCCTTTGTGGTCACATTGCTTCCTCCTCTTCTCTGTGTTTTCTTGTTTCTGTCTGTCTTTGAAGGATGCATGTGACTGCACACCTGGCCCACCTGGAAATTCCAGGTGAAACTGTTCCTCTCAAGATCTCCAAATACATTTGGGAAGACCTTTTTCCAAAAAAGATAACCTTCTTAGGTTTAGGGGAGTTAGGACTCAGCCACATCTTTTTGGGAGCCACCATAATTCCCATTATAGTTGATATGGCTTCATGAGAATCACCTGAGGAAAAAAGACATTTAAAAGCCACATCTGTGAACTCAGGTTTAGAGTAGGTAGGACTAAGAATCTGAATGTAGAACAAGTTCCCCAAATAATTCTCATAGTTTGGCCAGGTTTGGAAAATTCTGCCTCTTGCTTTAGTATATAACTAATTTAAAGAGTCTCTAGAAAAATCTTTCTAAAACACAAATCAGAGAGCATGTCGCTTCTTTTTTTCTGTGTTGAGTCGGAGTTTTACTCTGTTGCCCAGGCTGGAGTGCAGTGGTACACAGACTCACAGCCATCCCAGTATCGACCTGCCGGGCTCCAGTGATTCTGCCACCTCAGCCTTCCAAGTAGTCAGAACTACAGGCCTGTGCTACCATGCCTGGCTAATTTTTTGATTTATTGTAGAGGTGAGGTTTCGTCAAGTTGCCTGGGCTGGTCTTGAACCCATGGGCAATCTACTCGCCTCAGCCTCCCAAGCTGCTGGGGTTACAGGCTGAGCCCCCGAGCTCGGCTGTAACATGTTACTTCTCAGTTTAAAGCCTCCACTACTCGGTGTCCTGTTTAACCTCCCTTCCTGACACTATGCACCAGATGCTGTGGCCACACAGGACTCTTTGTAATGCTCTGAAGGTACAAAGACTTCTTTCAACTCAAATTCTTTACATATCTCCTTCCTCCCACGTGAACTTTCCCCATTTTTAGCTTTATTAATTCTTCTGTATATTTTAGTGACTTCTTCTGAACCTGGGCTAGGTATGGGGGCTAGCCTGCTCACTCTCAGAGGATAGCTTTTGCATTCCCATCACAGAGCTCACTGCACTGGACTGTGATTGCTACGTTACATCACTGTTTACTGTTGAGAAGCAGAACTCTATCTCACCCATCTTTCTTTCTCTGGTACTTAGGAGAGCATGCCTAACATAAAATAGGGCTTCAGTATATGGTTTCCATGCAGGGAAGAATGAATAATTACAGCTCACATAAAGTTTTTATATCTTTCAAGATCTTTACAAGTTTTCTTAGTTTATTAATTCCAGTGAGAATTTTGTGTGAAGAGAAAAAGCCCTCTGAGATTCAAATTACACTACATTAAAAAACCCCCAAATCATATATATACATACACATATATATGTATACATACATACATACATACATACCTATCTCTTTGCACTTGGATGTACTCTCTGAGGGAACATTGTAAATCTAGCAAACCACTCAGATGTCCCCTCTCAGGGGACATAAAGAGATTGCTGGTGAGTATACAGGACAAACTTATGCCAGTGCAAATTTTCAAAAATGTATGTTTCCTTGAAGTTTTCCATTCAAGTTGCATGAAAAAGCAAATACAGAGATGGAATATACATTGAAATGTGATCAGTCAGTTAATAAATTGTTTTCAGAAATCAAGAATGCATCCTTCCACATTTTCTTCAAAAGAACATACTGGACAATAAATTACATATTGTTAATGTGTGAAAGAGAAAACAAGACTGCATCATCTGCTCAAATAGAAAAATATCAGGCAGAAGAGTCAAACAAATTACTATTGCACAATATGTTGGTGATTGTTTCACACATTACCACACGTTGGAAAAATAGAAAATATAAAATTTTGACTTTTTTTGTCATAAATAATCTCTTCAATGTCTAAAATCCGATTATAGGCCAAATATCTTACAATAAAATAATTGGTTCCAATGTTATACTACTGAATATGAAGTGATTCGTTTTTCACTATTTTTTTTAAAAAGTCTGGTCAAGTTGTTGGTAGGTGATCTGCAAAGTGTCTCTGAGTGCAAAGACACACACACACACACACACACATTCATTGATGGCCTTGTATCTCTTTCATTTGGATGAGATTTCTTAGTTTACAGAACACATTTTAAAATTTCCTTTTACATACTGGTCAAAAGACAGTTAAATGAGTTAAGCAGAGCAGACATTAGTATCTTCATTTTATAGACGAAAACTTAGGTCCAGTTAGGTCAATTGACTTGTTCAAAGCCACCCAAATGTTTGGTGGTAAAACCAATAGTATCTGACTCAAAGCCAGCAGATTTTTACTGCCTGAGTTTGGAACTTGACTGTTAAAAAGTTTACTAGGAAAACGTTGCTGGAATCCATCTGGTCTGTGGTGAGTACAGAATCTGCAGTAGCAGAGGCTCGTATGAATGATACAAAGAGAGGAACTGCGGAGGGTGGCACTGAGGGGCTGACATCGCCCTGACCTACCACATCGTCTTCCTATTAAGACACAAGCTACTAACAGCAAGGACAGTCGCCACTGGAAAAGGGCAGTGTCTGCTGGGTTGGACACAAAATCTAGTAGAGCTGGGGTAGGAATGTGGCCTAAAACTTTTATCTTTAAATTTCTGAATGCAGAGATGATTATCAGGAGTTAGAGAAGACAGGGAGAAGGACACCCACTAGAGCTGGTCTGGCTTGCTCTGAGGTTAGGTTATCTCTCCAGCCAGATGTGTACAAAGCATGAAGAGCCACACCCACTTGAATGACCTTTACAAACACAGTGACCCACCCACTCACAGACATGACTCAATGCGTATCCAATTGGATTAGCACCGCTCCTTCTTTGGACAAGAGCAAGAAGGAGAGGTATAAGGGAGAAGTCTGGAGAGTTGGACTGACCCATATTGGATCCTAATGATCAATTCAGCAGTTCCTTTGGTTTTAGGGAATCCAGTACCGTCATGGGTGGTATACCAGGTTCTTTTTCAAAACTTGGCACTCATAAATGACAGAATAGGGTAAAAAACCAGGCAGCAACAGTTCAGTTGCCTGGCGCTTGGTGCCTCACAACAATATCTTTGTCTCTAGAGCTGTGGTCTCTGGGGGCTGGGTGTTCAGGATAACCTTTTGTGATAGGAAGACAGTATTGCAACTTCTACTTATATGTATTTTTAAACATCTCTATATTTTGCCCGCCAGTTCAATAATGAACGTAATGTTTTGAGTGCAATAACTCAAGAATATAATTTATAAATAAATGCATATGCACACAAAAGAAGTAAAATGAAAGTCATTTGTTGGTTACTGGCCTAGAGGTACCAAGTAATCAACCAAGGAGTCTATCTAAGCCAGGCTAGAATGTTTTAATTCAAGTGATTTCCAAATGCCAGGCCACACATCTGTTTTGAGCTGGCTTCATGAGAATAACTGTTAAAAATACATTTCAGGCACTGCTTCTAGAGATGCCAATTTGGTAGGTTCAGAAAAGGGCCCAGTAATATTCATTTCCTGTCCTCTCCTCAGGTGTTTCCAGTACTTAGCTAGGATCACTCCTTTCTGCACCTTGGCTTTCCTGCTGTACAGCAGAGAAGCTGGAAAAGGAAGTCTAAAGCCCTTTCTATTGTTGACACATTGTGGTTTGTGAGATAATTGTCTGGACATAGATTCTTTTCCTCCTACACCTTGATTCTTTCTGCCCCCTTCCATACGGAGGAGCCTCTGACCAAGGCTAGTCTCTGCATTATTTGCATATTACCAGTAATGAGTCGGTGGGTGCAGGTGATTTAGCACAGCTGATAATAATGTGGGGGGGCACCCTTCTCACTGTGATTGTAAACACCATGTAGCAATTTGAATAATTAACTTGCTTATTATAAAACTGCTTGCTATACTGCCTGAGGTGTGGATTCTTTCTTCACCAATTGGCTACCATCTGTGACTCTCCCAAGTTCTAATAAACCAATGTCTTTCCTTGCTGGACCTCTGAGTAATTTATTTGGAATAGGTATAGAATATTACACACAAGCCATCTCACATTTGGGGCTACCATGTTACATGGTCCTATTAATTTAACTGTTGTAAAGGAAAGGTCATCCCCATTGACAGTAAGGAAAACTTGGTGTTATTTTCTTCCCTTTCATTAATTCCCTCTCTGGCACTGCTTCTAGGTATCTCAGTTTGCTTATCTATTAAATAGGAATAATGAAATAAGAGTTAACATGCACCAGTGCTTACTAAATGCCAGGCATTCTAAGCAGTGAATATCTAGTAAGTCATTGAATATTAACATCAGCTTTATGAAGCCACTTACATTTACTCTCCCTATTTTATAGATGGGGACATTGAGACAGAGAAGAAGACACAGTTTACCTGAGCTCACACAGCTAGCGAGTGGCCTATGTTCCAGCCCTGTTCTGTCATAAAATCAATGAGCAAGACATTCCCCTCTTGTGCTGCTTAGTGTCCCTACCTATAAGACATGAGACAGTACCCTCTGGCACTAAGGATTTATTCTGTGCCTGATGTCTGCAGGTAAGATATTTTTTAAAATAATAATTTGAGGTGGAAACAGTGACAATACCAGTCACAGCTGGGTTTGCTTCGCTGCAAGGTATCTGAAGTGACTGCATATACCCATGACAGGGGCCAAGATAGCTCACGTGTGAAACTTCAGTCGTCTCTGCTTTTTTGTGTTGTCAGCTCTCATACCATCATGCTCCGTGGAGTGACGGGAACTGGATGACTTGAAGTAAGTGCAACTGCACCAGATGTGGGAATGCTGGGAGACTTAATGAGCCTCACATGAGTCAGCCAGGTAGTCCCGAGGCCCAAAGCCTCCTCCTGGGATCATATCAGGTGGTTTAAACATGATTTGGCTCAGGTGCCTTCTCCCTGTTTAGAGAGAGAAGCAAACACTTTTCCCCTTACAGTTGTGAGAAGATCAGAGGAAGTGTCAATCTTGCGTGAGATCAAATCGCATAGGTAATGTTGCAATATTAACAATAACAACAAAAAAGATGTTCTGAACTCCACTACAGATTTGCTCAGTAACCTTGACCTGATCATTTTTTCTTTTGTGAACTCATAAACTCTTATGAGTTAGTTGCATGTTTAAATAAATGAAGAAAGAAACAGCAGCTCACAAAAATGTCACATAGAAACAGTCCTGTGAGACCTGTGTTATGATGCCCACTATTGATGATACAGCAAAGCTCCTGGAAGTTAAATTACTCAGCACAAGTCACTCAGCAGGTAGGCGAGAAGCTGGCACTTGTGTTCAGATCATGCTGGCTTCTCTGGAACTTTGTCTCCCGTAACCAGCTGCCTCCGTGGATCCTGTGAAATCAGTTAGGCCGTAACCTGGTGGTGAGTCCAGTCTTTCCTTTCATGGTGAGGTCTGGGCGGGGTGTCATGTCATTTGACACAAAGAGTTCTTTCACCAGCTGCCCCACTGAGGACCACCCAGGAAAGAGTCGGTTTCAGCCACAGCTGGACTAATTTAGGTCAGATCTGTAGAAGAATTTCCTGGAGGGGTAGTTAGACAATGGGACGAGTTCCTGAGTAAAGTTGTAATTTTCATCTTCAGAGGATATAAAAATCAGGGCAATTTTCATCTGTCTCTAAGTAGTAGAGGCATTCACTTGGTATCCTTTTTAGGTCTCTCCATACCAGACAGGCCTATGAGGCTCAGGAGATGCACAGCATACCCTGAGATAAAAGGAGTTGCTTGGAGTAGTAAAAAGAGACCGTCAGTCTTCAAATATTTATCAAACTCCTCTTATATATCCAGCACCAATATAGATGCCAGGGATGGAGCCTTGCCTTGTCGGCAAGAAAATCTGATACAAGTGAGAGGAAATTAGCCTGAAAATGAAGACGGTAATACTTCATTCTGATGAGAATAGGAAGATATAATACAATAAGATAACTTGATAGGGAGAAACTTGAGGTGTTTTGGGAAGGTGTTCAGGAAGTCCTCTCTAATGAGGTGTCTTTTGAGTTGTAGTCTAAAGGGTGGAAAGGCAACAGCCAGGTGGACATACAGGGAACGCGTACCTGTGGCAGAAGAAACAATACACACAGGGGCATAAGCCAAGCGCACCCAGTATTGTGATTTCTCTTACTAACCACTTTGAATTTTTTTCATCCGTAAAATGGGACCAGTATCAGTAACTACTTAATTGGCTTGTTGCAAAATTAAGTAAGAAAACAAAATACCATGTCTGTCACCTGACAGCCCAAATTCTCTCTATTGTAGTATTCGGACATGCAAGTATTTTTATTAATTGGGTAGAACTACTGTACCATCTGTGGTCAGGAGCAGAATGAAAATCAGATGCGTAATCAATCGGATCTTATGTCTGCCACAGCTCTGACTTCCAGGGTGATTTTCACCATGTCAGTTCTCCTCTTTGAGCTTCCCCATCTTTAAAATGTGGACAATATTATACTTTCCCCAGAGTTGCTGAGAGGATCACATTTATTTATTCAACAAATTCTTATTGAATGCTTACTATCTGCTTGACCCTGTTCTATGTAGTACAAAGCAAAGCAGAGAGAGAGAAAAAAAATAAAATAAAATAAAAACACTCTCATGGAGATTTCAGTCTAATTGTGACTAAGAGGAAAAAAAAGAAAACACAAATACTGAGGAAATGTATGTGAACATTGCTCCCAGAGAGCAGCCTCCATAAACTTGGATGGATTTTGCTCAGCTGGTGGGTGGTGAATCCCAAGGTGAACTGAGGAGGGCACAGCAATGGTTCCCCACATCTGGATTCCCTTCTCTGGATTATGATGTCTGCTTATAGCTACTGCCACCTTTAATTCTCTCCAGAACCCTGTGAGAGAGGCATAATCACCCCCATTTGTAAATGAAGCTAAGAGAGCTCGTCTTTCAGTCCTGAGGAAATGGAGGATAGCAACCTTACCGGGGTGCCAAAAAAATGAATACACATTTTAAGCGCTGTTATCTATGTATTACTTTTTGAAGCTGAATCGAATTATGGTAGCAACATGTAGTATGACATTTGCTCAAAAATGGCATTAATCAAATGAATGCTAGCCTCACCATGCAACAGGCAGGAGGACAAAGAAAATGGCAGAAGCACTGTTGTCACTTGAGGAGTGCAAGACCATTTTGAAGAGGTATTTCAAATTCGAGAATGGTGTGGAAGTACAATGACAATGGAAGCATGAGTGTGCAATAGAACCTCCAACACACCTAACAAATGCACGCATTCATGATAAGTTTGAGATGCATGGTACTATGTGTGATGTGCACAAGGGAAGATCCAGGAGGCCTCACATAGCAGTAAGTCCTGCGGTAGTTTGCCATTATCAAAAGTATCTGGACAGTGATGGTAACCACTTTGAGCACTTCTTGTAATTGCAAAAGTCAAAGATGACTTGTACTCATATTTTGTTCGTGGTATATATTGCGTATAACAATTTTAATAGTTTTTTCCTTTCTTAAAATATATATGCATTTTGGGGGTACGCTCTGTATATTAGAAGTTTGTGACTAGGATCCTGGCCCAGGGGATAGAGGTCAGCAGGATAAGGTCCCTTTCTAAGGAATGGGGGCAATGTGGTAGCTTGAGCCCTAGAGCAAGGGTGAAGTCCATTTGTTAGAACGGGGCGTATGGATAGTATGAACAGGCTTCCAGGCAGATTCAGCCATGGATCAGTGGATTAGAATGTAAACTTTGCTGAGCTAGGGCTGAGGATTAAATAATCCCAAATGTGTAGAAGCAGCAAAAGAGGTAAGGATGGTGCTGGGGAGTATGGTGGCCATGGGAGCTGCACCCCCAGTGTCAGCCTTTGGAAAAGAACAGGCTGTTGGACTGCAAGGCATAGCTAGGCTCTACTCCTTTCAGTTCAAAGTTGGTCTCTTCCTGAGAAGCCCCCAAACTATGAGCATGGCAATAGGACGAGGATCTGGTTATGTCCTCCCAGCACAGCATTTCTCTGAGAGTCTCTTCTTCTCAGACACTCCTTGTAAGTTGGCTGAAATTGCCAGATCTGAGTTGTAGTCTGAGCTTCTGGCTGCCCAGGCCTGTTCTCTGCCCTCTGCCCATCCTTTCACAGGTGCCCAAACCATATCATGGTCCGAAAGCCTGATGTCCTCAATCGGGTGTCCTCCTTCTTCTATCTTTCGCAAGTTTTACCCCATAATCCTCTTGCACTCCTTACTTCATCTCAGGCCTAGAGCACCCAGCTGACATGGGTGGGACTGTGCAGGTTATTACTGGACACCTGCTCCCACTGCTGGATGTGTGGTACCTGGTCCCCTAGGTGAACTGGTGGAATAAATCTTACTATGTATTCATCACTAGATTGCAGGACTCACTGTAAGTTTTCTAAATTTTCTTAATCTCCAGTGCAATTCTTGGGGCCATTTGTGCCTCATTAGCCAAGTTTTTTTTTCTTGAGAATAATTTTTAATCATGCTGCATCCCAGTGTGTGAAAATCTTCTGTGTTGTAGAATTGTGAAGTCAGAAAAGCCATCTGTGAAATTATTCATTTGTCTGCCATTAACAGCATTCAATGACATTTGCCTTCTCATTTGCTTAGGGGCAAACTCCAAGGAAGTAGTCAATAACCATGTCAAACTTGATCTTCTTTGGGAAGCCATCTCTCCCATCTGGCAGTCTTAAGTTCTTTCTTCAATGTATACATGCATACACTAGGGCATTTTTGTTTTACCTTCTGAACTATGACTTCTTGGAATGCAAACATGTAGCAAGTCCTAGCAGAGAGCTACATAAATCATGTCATTTTAATAAATATTTGCTTTCATAATGCAAAGAAATCTGGCTGGGTGCAGTGGCTCACACCTGTAACCCCAGCACTTTGGGAGGCTGAGGCAGAAGGATTGCTTGAGTCCAGGAGTTTGAGACCAACCTGGGCAACGTAGGGAGAACTTGTCTTTGAGGGGAAAAAAAGAAAGAATAGAAATCCAGCATCTGTTGAGGGCCAACATGTGTGCAACCTATGTTAGATGCTGAGAAATGAAAGAAAAATAAGACACTTCAGGAGCTCATAAGACAAGTGAGGAGATGGAGGTGCAGACAACTAAATATAGGGTGGGGGAAGCATGAGCATATGCAGGATATGATCAATACTCTGAAATGTTGGCCTCTTCTAATACAGACCTACTATTGTTATAGTCTAACCCATCTGTTTATCTGATATTAACCTACCAGGAGAATGAACCAAGTTCTCTTGGAAATGGCTAACTTCCCTCCAGAGTACATCTAATATTCTAGTGCTCCTGAGTGCTCCCTAGTGTTCTCTAGTGCTCCCTACACACAGTAAAGACTGACAATTTAAAAAATATTGATCAGCAAGAGGAACTTAAGACAGAAGAATAACTTTAACCCTAAGCTCTGGTGTTTGTCAGTCATGAATAATAAACATGCACGCCTTTGTCTTTTTGCGTGTGAGGTTATGCCAGTCAGAATGATCAGTATTGTCTAGTGTTTCATTTTAAAGAAGACTTCTTCCCAGGCAATTAAAGGCTACTGTTCATGCTGATTATAGCTTTATTCCTGGAGCTCTGTTTTTTTTTAACCTTCAAAAACAGTGCATGTCTCCACTTTGGATACAAATGCTGTAGTTTCATTTGATCTCAGTATTGAATGTCTTTATAAGAGTCTGCACGCTGTCATAGCCAAAGGGATTATATACCAGGGGATGACTGTGAAATCAATTGAGGAGCAATCTCTTTGGAAAAATAGTGCTGCTTTCAGAGGCAGTGTAATTGACTGTTCTATAATAAAGAACAGAGTTCAGGCAGCATTTGGACAGAGGACTTCTAAGCATAACTTAATATGACTCTGAAATTGGTGTTAGCATATTGTCCTGTTCATATTGCATGGCTGTTCAGCTCACCAGGGACGGAGTTTCCCTGCCCCACTATGTGCCATGCACTGTACTTTATGACCCCATCTGTGACATTGGCAACAGCTCTGCAAGGTAGACATTGGTATCTTCATCCTTAGTTGATAAATAAGTGGAGTCAAGAGGTAAACATTTTGACTGTGATCACATGCATGGTAAGGGTTGGAGCAGATATTACAATCTGGAATGATCATTCCTAACCCATGCTTTTTCTATGATGCAACATTACAGTTTATGTCCTAAAGTATTTTCAAGAAAGTATAAGGTTATATTCAAATATAGATACTGATGATAATAATTTAGTAGGTCCTATGACTGAGCAGATATTTTGTTATTACAAGGATAACCTGATCCTTTTCTGAGAATAAAAATCCTTTCCAACATGCCTAACCATAATTACCTCTTTATGCAAAAGTTTTCTGTGCTTTTAAAAATAGCAAACACTTTGCCTAGTATGACCTTCTCCCTCCATTCCTTGGCTTCTGGCAAATTCCTCTTCATTCTCTCTAAAAACTTCCAGATACAGGTAATCACTCAAACCTCACTGCTCTCAAAGAACCTGCAGCCGGGTTCGGTGGCTCAGCCTGTAATCCCGTGCCTTTGGGAGGCTGAGGTGAGTGGATTGCCTGAGCCCACGGGTTCAAGAACCGCCTGGGCAGCGAGACCTCATCTCTACAATAAATCAAAAAATCAGCCGGGCGTGGTAGCACACGCCTGTAACTCTGGCTACTTGGAAGGCTGAGGAGGAAGGATCGCCGGAGCCCAGCAGGTCGAGGCTGCGGTGGCCGGGAGCGGCCACTGCACTCCAGTCTGGGCGACAGAGTGAGACTCCAACTCAAAAAAAAAAAAAAAAAAAAAGAACCTGCACATGGATGTATCACATCCCTCATCACTTTTCATTGTCAGAACCTCCATCTCGGCATACTGCTTTGTACTGCGAGTTCAATTGCCAGTTTGCTGTGAGGGTCAGTGCTGGGGCTGACTCAACATCTAGCATGGGGCCTGCACACAGTAGTTGCGCCGTATATCCTTAAAGAAGAAAGGGAAAGAAGAAGGAAGAGAGGGAGAACAATGTGTATGCCAACTTCACCCACATAGATTCAGATATATTAGACAGAAAAAAATACCACAGGGTTCCTGAAGCAAAAGAAGGACATGACAGGAGGTCAGATCAGAGGCTGACTGGGGATTTCAGTCTTCAGAAAGGCTGAGAACTTACAGGGCAAGTCCATTCCTGGACTGAAGAACTGATACTTAGTTTTTAGCTGTTGGTCAAGTTCCATGAGTGACAGGAAGATGCCTACATATAACTAGGCACACTGTTCCATTTTTATTTTCTTCACAGTAATATGACATTTGACTTTGTGATTTACTTTATTTTTGTTTAGCATGTTTTTTATTTTAACAAAGATAATGTCTAAATCCAGGAGTGCCTCAGAGCTTAAGAAAAAAAATGGGAAAATAGCTCTAGAAAAATAATTGGTCTGAGACCCCTCTGTAATGTTTGGTTCCAATCTCAATATTTCACATTGAGGAAACTGAGGTCCAGAGTAAGAAGGAATATCCTTTCTAGCTTTTGGTCAAAATGATGATATTTTCTTTGTCACTTATGTTGTTAAAAATCATTGACATACAAAATATTGAAATAAGAATTTCCCATGTCAATTTAACTATTTACATCAATATTATGAACAATTGGGCTCAAATGTGATGTATCTTTATAAAAATTTATCTAAAATTATTTACATACTCAGCATTAATCCACCTCATAAGTATAAAATTTGGAACCTCAGTGAAAGATTTTATGAATGTAAAGTGCTGCGTGCTGTTTACACAGCTATTCTGGAAAAAAAGGGGATACTTCCCGAAAGTGATAATTTTTTCAAAACTTTCATGTGCTTATGTTTTTTTCTTCTGTATAAATACAATTCAATCAACTTACACTTTAGAAATAAACCCACATGCTTTAGAAATTGGCATGGACTATGAGGTTAAAATTTTTTTTAATTTATGAATTCTAGCAAAACTGATATCAAAACATTTTCTTATTTCTGGCGCTCTATGTTGTCTCATATGTAATAAACACATACTATATGTAAGACCTTAGGTTAGGTAATAAGCTCTAATTTTGGGGAGAATACTAGGAATGGATATTGCTCATAGTATGAGAGAAGACATATGATTAAATGATTGAGACCTTTGCCACAACAATGTGGTTAGTGCTACAAAGATATCAGTCATTTTCAGATTAATTGATGGTTTAACATAGTTTATAAAAATTTTCTAGAGTTTTAAAAAGACAGACAAAATGTTTCAAAATTTTATCTTGAGTAATAAGCAAATAAGAGTAGGTAAGGAATTGGAGAATAAAAGTAAGACATAGGACTTGATTCATCTTATACAATGATGTACTATGCAGCTACAAAATTAAGAGTATGTAGCTGCTCAAAATTGGGAAAAAAATGTTATACAACAAAAATTACAGCAGTCAAACTCATTGTATTATATATGTGGTCTAGAACATATAGTAAACCAAAAAAAAAAGTAAGAGTTGCTCAATAAAATATACTTACAAATTTGGCTAAGATTTTTAAAAAATACATTTGATTCTTACTTAATATCATATAATAAAAAAAACTCCTGATTACAAATCTTGGCTATTTTGAAAAATGCTGAGATGACCAAGGGAGTGCAAATAGTTCTTCGACAAAATGATGTCATTCATTACCTTTGGTTATGTTCCAGAAGTAGAATTGCTAGATCATATGATAGTTCATTTAAAATTTTTTTTTTGAGGAACGTCTATACTGCTAGTGAATACATAGTGGCTGTATTAAGCTAAATTCCCACCAACAGTGTATAAGGGTCCTCTTTTCTCCATATCCTCATCAACATTTGTTTTGACTTGTGTTTTTGATAATAGCCATTCTAACAACTGTGAGGTAAAAGACTCCATTGTTAATTTGCATTTCCCTAATAATTAATGATGTTAAGCATTTTTTTTTATATTCCTGTTGGGCGTTTGTATATCTTCTCTTGGGAAATGCCTTTTCAAGTTCTTTGTTTTGTTTTGTTTTTCAAATTGGGTTACTTGTTTTCTTGCTATTGAGTTGACTTAGTCCCTTGTATATTTTGGATATGAGTCCCTAATCTGATGTATGATTTGCAAATATTTTATCCATTCTGTTTCTGTATTATCTCTTGTTTCATTTGCCGTACATTGTTTTACTTGCTGTACAGAAGTTTTTTAGTTTGATGAAATCCTATTTTCTATTTTTGCTTTTGTAGCCTATACTTTTGGGGTCATATAAAAAAAAATTGCCTAGATCAATGTCAAGAAGATATTCTCCTACATTTTCTTCTAGTAGTTTTACAGTTTCAAGTCTTATGCTTAAGTCTTTAATTCATTTTGAGTGGGTTTCTGCTTAGGGGTAAGATAAATGTCCAGTTTCATTCTTCTACATGTGGGTATGGATATCCAATTTTCTCATCACCACTTGTCAAAGAGACTAGCCTTTCTCATTGTTTGCACCTGACACCTTTGCTAAATATCAGTTGATGGTAGATGTGTGAATTTATTTCTGGGCTTTCTATTCTGTTCCATTGTTCTGTGTGTCTGTTTTTGTGCCAGCACCATGCTACTTTGTAGAACATTTTAAGATCAGGTAGTGTGATGCTTCCAGCTTTGCTATTTTTTGCTCAAGATTGTTTTGGCTCTTCAGGGTCTTTTGTGAATCTGAAGTGATAAATAAAAAGTGGTATACACACACACACACACACACACACACACACACACACACAGTGGAATAATATTCTGCCTTAAAAAGAAGAAAATCCTGTCATTTGTGATAGCATAAATAAAACTGGAGGACATTATGCTGAAAGAAATAAGCCAGGCACAGAAGACAAGTACTGAATTATCTCATTTATATGTAAAATCTAAAAATGTTGAACTGGAAAGTAGAATAGTGTTTACCAGGGGCTGAGGTGGGGATAGGAAAACCACCAGGATAATCAAATGTTGGTCAAATGATACAAAATTTTTAGTTATGCAGGAGTAAACTAAGGAGATCTATTGTACATCATGGTGGTTATAGTTAAGAACAATGTTTTGTGTACTTGAGAATTCCTAAGAGAGTAGATTTTAAATTCTCAGCACACACAAAAAAGATAAATATGTGAGGTAATGGATATGCTAATTAGCTTCATTTAGACATTCCACAATGAATCTATATATCAAAACATATCATACTCCATAAATATATACAATTTTTTTGTCAATTAAAATATAAAATAATAGCTGGGTTTAGTGGCTCAGCCTGTAATCCCACGCTTTGGGAGGCTGAGGTGAGTGGATTGCCTAAGCCTGTGGATTCAAGACCCGCCTGGGCAACTTGGCGAGACCTCATCTCTACAATAAATCAAAAATTAGCCAGGCATGGTAGCACGCGCCTGCAGTTCCAGCTACTTAGAAGGCAGAGGCGGAAGGATCGCCAGAGCCCCGCAGGTTGAGGTTGCGGGGGAGCATGTCACTGCATTCCAGTCTGGGCGACAGAGTAAGACTCCAACTCAAAATAAAATAAAATAAAATAAAATTTAAAAACTATTTAAATTCAATGCACACTTCAATTTCATGGAATATTTGTTATTGACGTGAGAAAGGTTTCAATTACAATGAAAAACATCACAAAGAATATAATTAATAGCTCTGACTACATTACTAAACATTTTTGCACATCCTAAAACTTTAAAACTCTAAAATCAAAGTTAAAAAAGCCAATGGTCAAAAAACATCAAACAAAAACAAGGAAAACATTCAGGTAAATTTCAAAGAAAATTCAAAGAATCTAAAAACAATTAAAAGAAATATGTACATTAAACTACAGTAGAAATTCACAGATGGACAAAACTATTGGCTAATAACATTCACTGTCTGACAAGATATATATGAGATGTATACTTATCTTGCCAAATAGATGTTGAGATTATGCATAATTTTAGTGCCTTTTAGAAAACTTTACTTTCTAAAAAAACCCAATAATTTACAATTAAGGAAGAAAATCCATGATTAAAAATAATAAATCAAAAATAAAATGGGACACAAAGTTCTTCGAGGCACTGGAGATAATACTAATGTCCAAGGCCAAAGGATTATTTAGATTTTCTGTCACCTCTGTTGCTTTGCTCAAGATCAGGAAATCCCCAATTAAGTGGGAATGGTACCTTTTCTCTACCTGAATCAGCTTTCTTTTTGTATGACACTTTTATTTTGGTTGAATAAACAACATGTAAAAGTCACACAATTCCAAACCACTGTTTCTTTTTATGTCGTGCTTTAATGTTAAGAAGGCTAGGTCTTGACAAGAAGATCAAATCTTATCTCCGTGAGGTCAGGCAGCAAGCTTTGCCTGTCAGTCTGTCCAGTCCTCAGGAAATTCTAGTCTGCAGAGAGTGGCATCCTTACCTCTATTATTAAAACCAGGGGAAAGTGTTTTAGGAGGCAAAGACACTTGCATCTTCATGAAAGCAGAATGTGGCAAAATATGGAAAGAACTAATGGGTACAGCACAGCACATGGGGTGGGCAGGGAAGGTCGGCAGGAAGTTTTCTCTGACTCTTAGCTCATGTACACTGTTCATCACAGTGTGTTCTCTTACAGGGACAGAGTTTACAATTGTCAAATGCCATGAGGGGCCAGGCTTTGGAAACTCTACATTAGAGTGACTCTTTCAGCAACCCAAAGGATAGAAGTTATTCCCCTCTGATAGATCAAAGCACTGACACCTGAGACACTGAGCAGCTGGTGACCTGCTTAAGGTTGTGCCTCTTGGAGAAGTTCCTGATAAGTCCCCACAGGCTTTGAGGAATGGCGTTCTGACAAAGCACAGGTCCTTGTTGTGAGCTTGCTTTATGCAGTGATGATGAACTATGGCCCTTCCGCATTCCTACTCCAAGCACCCTTAGGCCTGCCATATGATCCTTTTTTTGTCTTTCCATGGTGAAAGTTTCTGTGGGATACCATTGCCTCTTCTTCTTTTTATGTGATGAACACATAAAAAAAGAATTCATGAGCCAAACCAAGACACTGTAAGTGACTTCCATCCTCACAGCATTCCTCCCCCTGCTGTTGTTATGGGCAACCATTGCCAAGAGGTAACATAGGTTTGGGACCGCATGGCAAGGCCAGCTGCATGTTACATTGCAGCTCCCATAACTGAGTGTGAGAGAGGGGCAATCACCGATGTGCTCTGGAATTAGCCCTTCTCAGAATAGCCTCATTTGTCAATTTCAGACCAAAGGAGGATAGCTTTCTCCAGAGACAAAGATAATAACTGAAATCTTGGTAATGTAGAAATTTTGTTCCCACAGCTCCCTAAGAGAACTGCCCATAACTGGGGTGAGAAAATAAGAAGCATAAGCACTTGGTCCAGAGAACGAGGGTATGCTGGGCATTGAGCAGAGTGCCCTATATGAAGCAATGCCTGCTGTTATTCCTTAGGGCAAGCCCAGGAAAGTTAGCATTTTTATCCACATTTTAGCAGACAGGCAAGTCACTTACCGAAGGGCACACAGCAAATGTGTGGCAGAGCTAGGACTCAAAAAATAAAATAAAACAGGTAGGACACAGTGGCTCTGCCTGTAATCCCAGCACTTTGGGAGACCGAGGTGAGAGGATTGTCTGAGCCTGGGGGTTTGAGATAAGCCTGGACAATTTGGTGAGACCTCGTCTCTACAATAAATTATAAAAACTAGCTGGGTGTGGTGGCATGCATCTGTAGTTCCAGTTACTTGGAAGGCTGAGGCAGAAAGGTCGCCTGAGCCCAGCAGGTCAAGGCTGCGGTGGTCGTGAGCGTTTCACTGCACTCTAGCCTGGGCGACAGAGTGAGACTCCAACTCAAGAAAAAATAAATAATAAATAAAGTAACAAATTTCCTGAGTCCAAGATTATTTTCATGCCACAGCACAGTACTTCTTTTCAAGGAGCAGCACTAGGGCAGGGCTGCAACTGGTGGGCAGCGGTGCTAAGAATAACCCAGGGAAACATATTACTCTGGTGTCTGCAGATATTCTAATATAGTTTGGCTGCCCTTGAGCTGCGTAGGTGGGACTCATCCCTGAGACTACCTCTCTGGCCTTTCAGAGGGGCTAGTTCTCATTGATCTGGCTTCATGGCTTTTCATAATGCCACACCCTTCCCTTTTGACCACCCAGGCTCTGGGTCTCGGTCTGTCTGATCTGCTAGCCCCTCTGCACTCTACATTGCCTGTCTGGATGGCAGTTCAACTCTTATGTTGAGATTTCAGTTCCTCGCCTGTACAGTCTTGAGGCAGGATGCAGCATCCTGTTCTGCTGCAAACCATTCTTCAATTAAAACAAAAAAACAAAAACAGGGAAACTAATATCTCCTGGAGCTGAGTCCAGTTTAGAATAAAATGAGGTCATACATGTGAATAAAATGCCAGCAACATAAGAACTCAATACCTGTGGTGTTTCTTGCTTTTCGGAGTGTCTCCAAAGCCTCCAAAGTGCTGTGTTAGGCCTATAGAATATATAATATGTGTTCATAATGTCCTGTTAGATCAGTGAATGAATTGGTGATGTCTGCACAAGACAAAGCCTGTTGGCACTATTGGCTCTCCTTATGCAGAAATGAGAGCTTTGGAGCCCCATTCAACAACTTAAAGTAGGTCAGGTTTTGTTTCTGTGATTTACAAATGAATCCAATTGTACTCTCAATTGATCATTTTGATTGGTCTTGCTGAATGGGAAATTAAGTCAGTTATATACAAAACCTGAATAATCTGCCAGAGACTGATAAATGACCAAACTTATTCAATGATTGAAGGGATGACCTCAATAGGAGAGAGAGAAAAGGAAGAGGCTACATTTCTGTGAGGTTAATGTCTGGACATTTACTCTTTTTCCCTATATCTGGCCTTTTCTGCCCATTCCCCAGGGAGCAGCCTCTGGCCAAGACTGGCCTCTGAAGAATATATATATTCCCAATAATGAGTCATGGGGTGCAGGTGACCAAGCAAAGTTGAAAGCAATGTGGCCGTCATGTGTAATCAATGTAATTGGAAACACGGGATAGAAATTTGATTAATTGGCTTGCTTGCCTATAAAACTGTTTGCTGTACTGTTCTGAAGCACGGACTCTTTTCTCAGAGACCGGTTGCCATCCGTGTCTCCTTTAAGTTCTAATAAACCAATGCCTTTCCCTGCAGTACATCTGGGTGACTTCTTTGGAATATATAAAGAAACTTACATGCAAGCCTTCTCAGATTTGGAGTTGCCACATTACAATTTCTTTGATCAGAGGGTTTATCTTCAAATATCAAAATACAAAATATATTTTGTAATCTGTAAAATAAGGATGGAAAGCAGATAAAAATACTATAATGATAATAATATTAATAAAACAAACTAGTTTGGCGAGCCACTACCAGATCCTGAGATTTTTAACATGTTACCACATTTTTTATTAATTTTTCTTATCCTTCTCTTCCTTTGCTCTCTCTCTTCTGTGATGGTTAATTTTATGTGACAACTTGGCTAGGACTACCATGCCTAGATATTCAAACAATATTTGTTTCTCTGAGGTGCTTTTTTGGATGAGATTAACATTTAAATTCTGTAGACTTTGAGTAAAACAAATTGCCCTCCGTAATGTGGGTGGACTTCATCCAATCAGTTGAAGTTCTGAATGGAACAAAAGACTGACTTCCCCTGAGCAAGAGGGAATTCTGCCAGCAAACTGCCTTTGAACTTAAACTGTAACTCTCCTCTGAGTTTCCAGTCTGCCAGCCCACCTCATCAGAATTTGGACTTCACCAAGGCTCCACACCTGTGTAAGCGAGTTTTTAAAAATAAGTTTCTCGCTCTCTTTTTATATCTCTCTATTCCCTCATACCTATTGTACACACACACATTATATGTGTATACATATGTACATATGCATACTGTTGGTTCTGTTTCTCTGGAGAACTCTGACTAATGTACCTTCCTTTCTTTTTTATGTCCCTCATTCCTCCTTTTTTTCCCTCCCTCCTTTCTTCATTATAGTTGAAGAATTCAAGTATCTATCCAGAAGATAAAGAAATTGTTTAAGGGCAACTGGCTCGTAAGTGCTAAAGCTGGAACTGAATTTCAGTAGGGTCTCCCTCCAAAGGCTCCATAGCTTCAACAGCTCCATATAGTGAATCGTGAAGCGTTGTGCAAACCAGCAAGCAACTCTTCGGGCAGATCTTAGATCACCCGGCAAATCTGGTTCTGGTTTCTCATCTCTCATTGTTCGTGTTGCACCTGCAAGAGCTGCAATGAGACAGTCCAAGACTCTCTCAGATCTTTTGGGGGCTCACAGAGCCTAATGCCAGGCATGTATTGTCTCTGTTCTGTTGCATTTTGCAAGGCAAGCAGACATTTTATCAGCATTAACATATCATTTCATAGAAAAAAAGAAAAATTGCATTCTATCTGTGGGTATTGTCCACATGAGGTGCAGTTAAACTACCTCTTTAAACTCTTGCGTCTCTCTTCCCTCCATTGCTACCTCCACCTTCCGGGCTCACACCTCCATGAACTCTCAAACAGTTTGTCTGCCTCAATTCCTGCTGTCTATCGCCTACAAATCACCTTCTACAACCCAGACGCAGTGATGTGTTTAAACTGGAAATTTGATTACACAGTCCATTATCCTCACCTCAGACAAAGACCCACCAATTTTAAATCATTTATAGAGTCACAGCCATGTTTCTTAGTACTACAAAGTCCCCATTAACAAATGTCTGCTCACACCAACACTCCCTCTTACCATATGCTCTTGCCGTAATAAATGAGAGACCTTTTTCCTGAGGTTGGTTGTATTATTGTTCAAAATGGTCCTGCCTCTCGTTATTGGAGCTCTTCCTATGGAACAACTCACATGTTCAGTCCTTGATGTCAGTCTTGGCCATGTGAACTGCTTTGGAAAATGAAATGCAAAAGGGAGTGAATCATGCCACTTCTGACCCATCACATTGTTCTATCACATATCCCCTTTGTCCTCTGGCAGGAGACCTACATGTTTCAGACAGGGGCTGTTGCTTTAGCCTGGATTCCAGAATAAAGATGGCATGGAGCCAATCCTAAATTAATCTGTGATCATCATGTAAAACAAGAATCAATTAGGGCTAATAGTAAGCAGCTAAGACTTTAGGGTTTTTGTTATCATCATTTAACCTAGATTATGCAGACTAAACTCTCTCTTATTCTGAATTAGGTGACCCTTTTCTTAGGGCTCACTATGCCAGGCACTTTTTTTATTATAGCCCTTATCACATTAAATGGCATTTTCTTCTTTCATATTTGCTTTCCTATTAACAGGAGAAGGTCTAAAGGACAAAAATTGTATGCTTGTGTAGCATGGTATCCCCAGTGCCCAGAACAGCCTGGCATGTGGAGTATATCATCTGAATGCATTGAACCAAGCTCTTGACCCACAAATCTTGTTTAAATCCTGATTAATTAAGCTAATAGGAATCCAGAGGTTACTATTCATACCTAGGGTCAGAGTGAGGTGGTGTATTTGTAAATAAGATCAGAATAGTACGTGTTATAGAAATAAACAGAGCTTGGTATTTCTAATAAATAGAAACTATAGATATAGTGTACTAAAAAAAGAATTTTGACATGACACTAGGGTCGATACAAGGCCATTTAAAAGACTTTTCTATAGTTCTGGACCACGTGAATTCCCTTCTTCTTTACAGTGGCCAAGAAGAAAAGTATAATTCACAACATTTTTGTGTTTAAAGGAAAATAAGTTTAGGTTATACAAAAGGATATAATAAAAAGTTTCATGAAGCTGGTGATTCACTCTAGCCCTCTTGGTACTCTTCTGCCTTGGCTGAGCTGAGATGTCACTCACTGATAGGTGCTGCTAATTCTCTTCCCCCTTGTAGAATTTCCCTGCTTTGTTCTAATGCTATCCTGACACTAGTGATTTACATTGTCCATCTTGGTAGAGACCAGGATGTACAGAAGATGTAAAAATCCTCATCAGGAAGATGAATTTCTTAAAAGTCAAACCCAAGTAAAAATACATATATTATGAATAACTGATTTACTCACTCATTCATTTATTTAAAAATGAATATTTGATGGGTGCCAAATAGCCACTAGCAATCTTATGTGAGATTGTTTCTTCAGTCTAAGAATGCCCATTACAAGGATATCTAGAATTATTTATTTATTGTCTTGCCACCTGCTTTCCCATAACATAAGATGGTTGAAAACTGATGCACTTTTAAAATTATTAAGCCCAAACATCTTATTTGACTGAGGTCAAGTCTGAGAAAATGACTCTGTCAAAGGCAATCAATGAATTTGTCAGCAAAACCAAGAAAAACAAAAAGTCGCTTGTGTCCAAACGTTTACCTCCCCCCTTTTTTTCTTCACTCAAAAATAATTGCTGAAGGATTATTCTCGAGAGTTTCAAAGATACTCAAGGAGCTTCTACCATGTGTTTTAGTAATTATGCAAATCATTTCATACTAATCTCTGAGTTTATTTATTTGGATTACAATATATGGTCTGCACAATGTCATAGGAGTACAGCTCTACAGCTGTGGGAATCAGGCAGACCTGGTTCATGTCTTGGCTCTGGTCTGAACACTGCATATTTTCAGACAAGTTACTAAACAAATTGGAGCCTCAATTTCCATTTCTGTGAAGCATGTGAAAGTCACCTACCCATTGTGAGGATTTCGTGAGAGCACGCCTGAGAAAGTGCCTCTGAAACTGATAAGAGGAGCACTGCTGGAAGCCATGACCATGTCAGATGTCTTTTTATACACTGGGGGTTCAGATGAATTAATATCTTTCTGTCCAAGTGCAGACTTAGAATTTCCTGAATACATAATTTCATTGTTAGACGTAGTGTTAGTATGTGGGATTTAAAATACCTACATTTTTCCTTTCCTCATTAGCTACAGGACACTATTTCTCACTAAAAACATTTCCTTTGCAACTTTCATGAAAACACTGTGATTTCCCAATAAGGAAATGTACCCACATTTTACTCAGTGCCCCTATTTTCCACCACTTAGGGACTGCAAATTATGGGAGTCATGCTGATTACATTCAAGTTCGCATCCTGATGGGCAGAACAAAGCATCCAAGAAAACAAAACAAAATGAAAAGGTTTATTTAAAAATGTGATTTTTACAGGTTCTCCCTCATAAATGGACCCTGACCATTTGCCATAATACTAAGAAAGGGTTTGGCAGTAGCTGGCAACTGCCAGGGGAGGAAAAAGGGACATATAACATCAGTAAGAGTACCTGATCTCAAACCGGCAAAGTGGGGACCAAAGGAAGGCCCAAACTGTACCTGTATGATGACAACTTGTATACCTAATCCTGAATTGTACACTACATCTTTAAAATAAAATAAATGTTTTAAAAATGTGATTTTAAAAAAAGGTTTATATTTATAAAGGTTTTGATTCCAATTGCTAGCATGACAGAGTTTAATGTATGAGAATTATTTATGAGGGTAGTAGATATTGAGTAGTTGCCTAAAGTAGAAATATTCTCCCCCCCCCCTTTTTTATCATCAGGCAAATGTAGCATTCTTTTTGAAAATAAAATCTTATAGAAAATCCAGTTTACAGAGAGCCCATCTGAGTTGTCCTTATGGACACTGAGGGTAGAGAGCTTGTCATTGGCCTGCTGTCAAGAGGGCAGAACAGAGAAAGCTTAAGAGCTGCCAAGGTCTACCCATGGCTGGTACAGAAGTCTTTCCTCCATCTGCCCTCCTTGAAATCACTCTTACTTTTAGCCCTGTTTCTCTTTATTAACCTTTCCCTCACATTTCCTCTTCCTTTCCAGCTTGGGCCCTGAGGCTTTGAGGCAATACAGGATGCTGCATACCTTCTATTTCTCTAGTCTTGCTTCTGTCGATTTCTCATTGGCTCCATTTCTCCCTCGTCCCATCACAATGGACTCCAGATCTTCTATGCCTTTCTTTATCCCCCTATGCTGTAGAGTGCTCACCCACGCTATCCCCTCTATGGCAGAATAGTCTGTATTTACAGTTCTAATGCTGAGCCAACTGAAAGGATTATTTGTCATGAATATCTTCTGCATTGAGATCAGCATATCTAACACGGAACTCAGTCTCTGTCTCCAAGCACATTCCTTTTCCTCCCGTCTGTCTTTCTCTTCCTGCTATCTCTGTCCATGCAGACCTGCCAATAAAATTTGACTCTTGCCACTACTCCAGGTCCCATAACTTGTCAGTTGCTTCTCTTGTCTGCTTTTCTTTTAGATTTTTTTTCTATCTCACAGCCTCTGTCTTACCTCCCAACTGAACTCTTACAATGTCTTCTGTCCATTATTTTCATGTCCTGGTGTCCTCTCTCCCACTGTGCTCTAACAATCTGATGTTCTACAAGTGACAGAACCTAAGCTCAGGGAAGTTTAGAGATATTTTTACATTTTGTTATGTCCAAGTCAGACTCAAACCTGGGTTTTCTGCCTCCAAGTTCTGTGTTCTATACTTGACATTTTCATAATTGGGTTATTTATGTAGTGTGTACATACACCAGAAAAGATGGAAACTTTGTACATTTGGAACAAGTGAAGGAGAAATAGCAAGTCTATTAATCTGCTGAATAGACAACGGAGCCCAAGAGGAAACACACAGCTAAAATGAGACTGCAGAAAGGCACTGCAGTGTGGACGGAGCAAGAATACCCAGTGTGCAGGGGAAAGAGACCCGTCCCATTTGATTCTAAAACTATGCGACATATATACCACTCCCCAGATCACCACTCATTTTATATTTGAATAATTCCAGACTCAGAGAAGTTAAGAAATCTTCCCAAGGTCATCCAGCTAGTTGGACAGAGACAGGTGTCTCACCTTTTTGTCTCTAAAATTGGTTTCTTCTTTGCCCATGTGTTACTTAAAACCTGGGACTATAACTACATATGCAAATACAGGCATACACACAAAAACACATACGCACATGCAAAGACACATGCATTTTCTATCAGTAGAAAGTAAGAAGTACATGGTAGGTTTAGTAAATCATGAGCAAATTAAATCACCATATATTTTCCCAAGTTCTTAAATCATTTCTCCGGTTTTTATTCTGTACCATGTTTTTCATGCCCTTGTCTCCAGGGTAAACTTGTAAAGAAATGTGTCTTTTTGACAGTATGACAACCTTACCTCCTCAGTCTCCCAGAAGTTGCATTTAGCAAAGTTACTTGCAGTTAGTGGTATTTAAATATATGCACTCATGTAGTCTCACTCCTCTCTTACTATGGCTGCAGAAACCAATTGGTACCTGAGTTCAAGGTCTCAGGTATCTGGATGATGGTCTCTAGTCACTGTCTTTGTTGATCTTCTTGGAACAGAACCAGGATGCATGCCTGCTGCCTCCACCTTGGAGCTGTGTAATCAAGACTTTCCCCAACTTCCTAGGAGCCAGTTCCTATCGGTCAGCTCATTTATGTCATAATAACATTCTATCTTCTGTGTCTTTTTACCTTAAAAAAGTACGTTTGACAGTCATTCTTCCCTGATGAGATGTCTGATATGTTGTCTCTCTTAGACAAAAAGTTACTTTATCACAGTGTTTTACAAACAGGGAGCAAGATGTCAAGATACAAATGAAAGTAGTGTCTACTTCTCCAGCTCTGACATTCCCCGGGAGAGCAAAGGAGACTCGCATCTCTGAAATGAGGCAGCAGCAGCAAGCTAGGCCAAGACACAGACAGATGGGACACACCCAGAGGAGCACATCAAAGAGGACCTTGACTAAAGGCAGTGGGGGCACACCATCCCTCTTCAACCAAGAACAGGAATGATAGGTCTGAAGAACTCTCCATGGGTCTCAGATGTGGGTTCAAGTTCTACAGCAACTAACTTAATAACCTGGGGAAAGTTGCTAAATTTCCCAGCCTCAGATAAACATCTATTCTCATAAAAGAGAAAATAAACTATCATTTATTAAGAGCCAACTACATGCTAGTCACTCTGGTAGTTATTTGTTTACAAATAGTACCTCATCATATCCTCATAAGCCTAAGAACCCAAGATCACTCCATCTACTTTTCAGATTGTTTTAATTTTTTGTTTTGTTTTTTTTGTTTGTTTGTTTTTTTGAGTTGGAGTCTCACTCTGTCGCCCAGACTGGAGTGCAGTGGCCGCTCCCGGCCACCGCAGCCTCACCTGCTGGGCTCCGGCGATCCTTCCACCTCAGCCTTCCGAGTAGCCGGAATTACAGGCACGCGCTACCACGCCAGGCTGATTTTTGATTTATTGTAGAGATGAGGTCTCGCTGCCCAGGCAGGTCTCAAACCCACGGGCTCAGTCAATCCACTCACCTCAGCCTCCCAAAGGCGCGGGATTACAGGCTGAGCCACCGAGCCTGGCTGTTTTGTTTTTTTGATAACCACCTTATACCTCAATCTTTTTCTTCCAAATGGCCTAGGATTCCATATCCAACATGTTCTTGTCTTTAATGAGTATAGTACAGGAACCCAAATTTGTTGAGCTCCTCCAAGGTATCATGCACTGTTTTGGCGCTTTATATTTTTAGCTTATTCTTATATCAGGCCTAAGGGCAAATATCATCATCCTCATTTGTAGAGGAGAAAGACACAGAAAAATACTATTTCCAGCCTAGAGCTGCTCCATTGGTCATGGGGAGGTCGGGATTCACAGTCATGATTGGCTAACTCTAAAGATTTTAATCTTTCACTCACCAAGCTCCTCCCACTCCTTTATTCCAGTGCTTATGAAGACATTGAAAATATTTCATTATTCTTGAATCACAAAATAATTTTATGAGTCACACCACTGAATCCTTATTCAAATTTTCTGGAAAAATCCAGTTTGCAATAGTGAATCCATATAGAAATTTACTGTAGTTTGGTATTTCTATACTTAATTATGCTAATTGCTATTTATAAGCATACTTAGCATTTTGAATTATTTAGTGCAATTACGTCAAACAACATGTTTAATTTGTCGTGTCAAGTACAATAATTAGTAGTAATTCTTGAAAGGATGTCATTACAAATTTGAGGTATTTACAAGGTGTAATTATGTCAGATGTGATAATACTAAAGAGCAATACTAACATTTTAACATTTTTAGAAAAACGTTGCTGCAAATATTTTAAAAGTTTAATGTGGCCATTTAAAATATCTTTGTTGCTTAACAAAAGTGAAATCTGATATGGTTTAGTGGTTTGCTTACTAATTAAGAAAATAAAACTGAGGTCTGAGATAACAGTTAAACTAATGTTTAATCCATCCAATGTTCCTCTTTTTTTTTTCTCCAGCGTGAATATGAATGATTTTTTATATTAAATAGTTATACTTTAAAAATGACTCTGGGGAAATAAGGACAATCCAGAGACAAATAGATTTCTTTCAAATATGAAAATATCAGGCTAAAGTAAAAGAATAAGAGGTGAATTAAGTTGAATGGCCCAACTATTTCATGGTTATGTGGCTTGCCAAAGCACCTGCATGCTTATTTTCAATAAGCTTTGCTGTAAGTTAGGGATAGCACATGCTGTTTGTGGAGGGGAAATGAGAGGATGCTAAATAACTTTGTAGTTGGAGGTAATTTACCAGTGTAAACATTTTTATCATTATCTGGATATCCCAGACTCAACAAAGAGCAATAGCAGGAAAATAAAAGAATTCCAAGTGGCACAAGTCCTCTCACAGGTGGTGGTAAGCTGCTTACTAGTTGGGTGGTCCTGATCAAGGCATTTTTCCTCTCTGAGTTCCAGTTACCTCAGCTATAAAATAAGGAATAAGGAAAATAATATAACTTTCATAATAAGGTTGAGGACAAAATGACCTGTACTTGTTGAATGTTTGGGTGTACATTAAAGCATAGCTCCAGGACCACATATTGGAAAAGGTGGATCAAGAACCTTGTTTCTCCCCCACCCCTCATTTCCTACTTTCTAGGAAAACTGAGTGTGGATTTTAAGGTCCCAGTCTTTGAGCTTAGGCACCCCTGACTTAGAATCCTAGCTCTAACTACTTACTCATGAAAGGTTGAAAGTAAACAAAGAATGCCCCTCCCTTTTCCTTTAAAGTATGTATTTGGGTCAGGAAGAAGAAAAAGGATCGTTTATAATAGAGGAATTCTTCTCTTTCCCATCCAACACTGGTAATTGGGGGATCCTTTTGTTATTTTTACTATGAGGATGGTTTTACACTAGAGTCATATTTCCCAATGTGTACGAATCACACCTGAAGCCCACATTCTGAGGGACAAGTTCTCTTCCAAGAGCCTGTTAAACTCTACCTTCAGGTGGCAAAGCTGTCGCCCACCAGAAGATGACTGACAAATACCTGTCTATCTTTCAAGATTCATCATAGGCATTAACTCTTCTGTAGAACTTTTCTCTAATTACCTTCCTCAGGGGAGAATTGATTATCCTCTTCTTTGTGGACTTAGTTTACCTGCACAGAGATTTATAATAATATCTCTTTAACACTTTTATTATAGATCTCTGTTGTCCTTAATTGCTTGATTTCTTCCATTACAATAATCAGAACTCTTTCAGGGAGAGAGCTTTTGTCTTGAATGCTAGATGAATATATGCACATTCCCCAGTATCTGGTACTGGCCAGGTGTATGATAAAATTTAAGCAAATCTTTGTTAAATGAGTTAATTAATGAAAAAGCTTTGACATGAGAGCTAAAATGAGAGCTAGAAATAAAAAATATTTAGCATTTGAATTCAAACAAAAATGGTTGTTTATTCAGTCATTTATTAATTCTACAATTATGTATTGGTCATTGGCTAAGTACCAAGTACTTGGCTAGGCTCTGGGGATGTATAGTGAACTAATTTAACACATATATCTTTTTCCTATATACTAGTGCATTATTTCTCAAAGTGTGATTGAGGAATCACCTGCATCAGAATCAAAGAGGGATGTTATAAATGAATATTTATATCATAAATATTATAAATTGGTCACGCCCTTTGACCTACTGAGTTAGATTCTATGAATATGGATGCTGGACTTTTTATTTTTAACTAATACTTGATTATTATAGTTCTTAAAATTTTAGAATTGCTGTTTTACATGTTGACTTTATTTCATGCTAAGGGGCCAGGTGCAATGGCTCAAGCCTGTAATCCCACCACTTTGTGAGGCCGAGGCAAGAGGATTGCCTGAGCTCAGGGGTTCGAGACCAGCCTGGGCAACTTGGTGAGATGTTATCTCTACAATAAATCAAAAACTAAGCCAGGCATGGTAGCATGCGCCCGTAATTCAGGCTACTTGGAAAGCTGAGGCGGAAGGATCACCTGAGCCCAGCAGGCTGAGGCTGTGGTGGCCGTGGGTGTCACTGCACTCCAGCCCGAGCAATAGAGTGCGATTCCAACTCAAAAAAAAAAAAAAAATTATGCTATGTATGTGATTGTTGAGCAGTTATTCAACATTTCAGAAGCTTAATTTTCTCTAAAATGGGACCAGCACTTCCCACTATGGAATTTAATGGTAGGGCTATACATCATCTGTTTAAGGTGCCTACTAGGTGTTTAGTTAAAATGTTCAATTATTGTTTCAAAGAAATTATGCTGCAGATTCCTGTGCTCCTGGAAATTGCTTGAACGTGTGATTTTTTTTGAGTCAGTCTCACTCTGTTGCCCAGGTATTGGCACACTCATGGCCATAGTAGCCTCAACCTGCTGGGCTCAGGTGATCCTTCCACCTCAGCCTTTCAAGTAGCTGGAACAACAGGTATGTGCTACCATGCCCAGTTAATTTTTTTCTGATTTATGGTAGAGATGATGTCTCACCAAGTTACCAAGTCTTGCCTCGAACCCCTGGGCTCAGGCAATCTTCTTGCCTCTGCCTTCTAAGCTACTGGGATTATAGGTGTAAGCCACCATGCCTGGCCCAAACATGTGACTTTAAAAAATCAACTATTCATTTAACTATATTAACAAATATCTTCATTTAAAATGAGCAACCATTTCACAGGTTGTCAGTTCTGTCAGCTTATATCTCGTATAATATGTTTTCAATATAATTTGACAACAGTTATCAAGTACCCACTCAAATGTATATGAACCAAGACACTGAAGTGAAGTTCGTTACTTCCAGTCACTCATGATCATATTGGTGATACCTACCCAAGTATGTTAGTTAGTCCAACCAGGGAAACAAACCATTCAGAGTCTAACAAGAAGGTCGTTATTCAGGAATGAAAGGCAAAGAAGTCAACCAGAGCACAGAGAGGCAAGACAGAAATTGGGAAGAGCAGTAAACTGCTCCCGTAGCATGGCTGGAAGGCGATGTTACAAGAGCCCAGGTGCTAGGTCACCTGACACCAGCAGCAACCACCACAAGCTTCCATGGGGAGATCTGAAGACACGATGCAGACAGAGTGAGTTGCTGCTGAAGACACCTTTGAGGCAGAGAGCGAGAACAGAAATATCCTGGCATTGTTCTTCTTCTCACCCTCCTATTTCTTGCCATGCTTTGTATTGGTTGAACCCACGCCAAATTGGCTGAATGAAAATCTAGGAGGTGAAGCCTGAACGGGATCAGCCCTCTTGGCAAAGGGCAGACTGACAGGTGTGGGAGATTTAGTGCGGGCAGGCGGCACTAAGCACTCAGACAGAGGTGTACTGGCTTCAAGGAAGGAAGGACAACCATGCCCTGTGGGAGCCAGGCTGGCTGCCAGACTGAGCCTCGTGAAGGAACAGAAATGTGATGAGGTCACCGTGGTTTGGCATCATCTCCAGAGTCTCCAGTTGAGAGCTTGCATTTTGCGAGTGCCCTTCAGTGTTCAGAGCTCAGAGATTCTCAACCCTGATGATCAAGCTTTTAGATCATGCAAGTTGAAACCCAGGCTCCAGTTGATGGATTTACAGTGAGATATGCCCTTACTAGGATGCTCACCTCTAATACTTGTCTAGTCTCTCCATTTAGTGACAGGCATTTGGGAAGCTAAATTATAATTATAATACGTTTTATGATTCTGGAACCAGGTTGAAGAGAGAATGGCAGTCTCAAAATTGAGTGCAATCCAACTTCATTACCTCTGTATGATTATGGTGTTTCTTCTGATTGAGAACACTACCAAGTGCAAGAAACACCATCATTTTATGCATCACGAAAAAAAGAAAGAAGAGAAGAGGAGAAAATGCTGTCATTACATGATGATATAACGTTTCCTTACCAGTTAACATTTTTATTTTAAACTTATAGAAATAACTATTTTATAGTGCTTTAGACACAGAAGTCCAGGCTCATGAACGCAGTTAGTGATAATTACATGACTACCATCTTGTTGGCTGTCATTTTAAGATTCTCTCACTGGAGAGGCATCTGAATTTAATGTGTTAAATGTCAAAACAAAATGTGCATACTAGACTTGATAGAGTATAGAAACTTCAAGAGATAGGAAGAGTCATGTCACCTCCTAAGGTTCTCATGAGTAGGGGATATTTCATGTTATATTATCTTGAACTTATTCTTGGATTCTTTTTGAGTCCAGCCTCCAGGAAGGTAGCACCCCATTCTGACCATACACAAAAGACCAACATACATAGTTGGATTTCACTTTCCTTAGGCAAAATCACACTGGGTTATATGTGATTGGATTGGGTAACATCAAATCCCCTTGGTCTTGTGTTTCCAGAGCCACACTTGCTCTAGAGCTAGAGGTGGATTATATTACCCATTATATTTTTAAATCTTCTTAATTGCAATCAGAAATGTTTGGGATGCTTTACTATCAACAACATAAAGGCAGACCGGTTGAGTATTTTTCATTTATAAGCATCTGACAGCCTAAAAAGTTTTATTTCTCACATTTTATTATTTGACCCTCACGATAAAGTTGTAAGGAGACTAGGACAACTAATATTGCGTTGTTAGTGTGACCTTCTTTTGACAAAGAGGCAATGGATCTGTGAGGTTAAGTAATTTTCCAATGTTTACACTGATAATAAAAAGCCCAGCTAAGGCTCATAACTCCAAGTCCTATTTACTTTCCACCATAGTCTTCTACCATAATATGTTTTGGAAACACATAATGGGTAAGATATTGACTTCAGTTTGAGCATCTGGAGGTTTGAGTGGTCATTCTTTCAGGAAAACGGATGACTTGAATCAGGCTATCTCCAAAATTTTTTTATCAGCATTCAAAATTGAAAAGAAAAAGATGAGTTTCAATTCACATGCATCTGCATTTTAAACCAGAAAGGGTTCCGGTGTCTCAGTCACATCTGAGGAACAATGAAGGGCTGAGAATTTTGCTAGAGTCTCATTATATACATGGGTAAATTTCATTTTATTATTCTGAGACACTGAAGAAATATAATTGTGTTAGTTTTCCATTATTCTGTAATACTCCACCCCTAAATTTAGTGTCTTAAGACAACAACAATGGTTTACTTGCTCTCATTTGCAATTTTGTTTCAGCAACGGCTCATATAACTCTGTATGGTATCAGCTGGGTCACTCATGGGGTTATGTTCAGCTGGTATTTGGCTGGCTGAAAATGTGAAGGTGGTTTCACACACCTGGGGGCCTTGAACTGGTTTTCAGGTGAGACCTCCTTTCTGCCACACGAAGCTTGCTTTCTCCATGTGGTCTCTCCTGCGATGTGGCTGGACCTCTTTAATGATGGCTCAGGGCTCCGAGAGAGTGGAAGTCACCAGACCTCTGTAGGGTTAGGCCTAAATTTGGCATAGTGTTACCTCTCCGACATTCTGTTGGTCAAAGTAGGTTGGGCTGGGTCATATTCAATGGGAAGGGAAATATTTTCCACTCCTAAAGGGAGGAATGGCAGGTAAGTACAGAGAGGAGGAGTTGTTGGCAAGTGTCTTTGGAGATTACCTATATCAGTATTCTAAGTGAATTGCTGGGAATAATGTAATATAGAATAATCACTTCTTGGAGATACCAAAGGAAAACAAACATTATATATAGGCTTTGGGATGCAATGTGAATGGTTAAAAAGATCGATTGTTCTCCAGTCATATTCCCCCTAGATATTAGGCTGACAAGACACATATTTAGGGCCTGGAGTTGGAGAAGTTGCTGAGTTGGGGAAGTTGTTTCATTGTAACAATGCTCTGCCCTGAAAATTCTTCCAGACCTTTAATGGAACACATGCCTATCCATTTGCAGTTCTGCTTTTTTATTAATTCTTTCCAGGTTTCACCTTGAACTTGGCTACAATCAGGAATTTTTGCCTATGACATGGTTTCATGAAACTTGCAATTAGAATACTGGCTCTGCTATTTACTAGCTGTATGTCGTTGGGTAAGACCTTAGGCTCTTCTTAACATTATTTTATCTTCTACAGAGATAAATGAGTGTTACTTTTCTATCTCATTCTCTTCCACTCTCCCTTCCTTACTTCCTTCCTTCCTTCCTTCCTTCCTTCCTTCCTTCCTTCCTTCCTTCCTTCCTTCTTTCATAAACCTCTGCATAGTTTTATGTGATGTTTTAAATGCTTTTACATTTAACTTTGATCATTTTCAAATATAAGCAGAATTCCTGGCACATATTGGGAACATAATATATGTGAATATATTTGAATAAATATATTTATTTATGAATAAATAAATGACCAAATGAATACACTTTGTAAAGCATTTTAGCCTATATTCAAAGAGGTGTGTTTTCCAAGGATATGGGGATATGTGCCCAGATCTGCTGCAAAGGATGACTTTGGGCTGCCTTTACATAATGATGCAAGGTTATTCTGAGGCCTATACCCGGTCCTGAGACATTGCATTACACTTGAAAGAGAACCTTGATCATTCTCTTGGATCCTTCATCTTGAAAAGAGGGAAAGACTGTTCAAACAGAAAGACCCCTAGAAAAAGGAACAAGTGATTCAAAGTTAGTTATACTGAGGAACATAGTGCTATAATGATTAAGAAGGATCAGATTTCAACTTTTCTTCTTCCCTCTTGTTTTCAGCATTGGGGTGAAAAACGGCGGCAGTGAGACAGAGAAAGGAGAAAAGAGTGATAGCTGTCCATGGACATATACTCCCATGAGAACAAGAGCTGAGGCCTGAATTGGCTCTTCCGTCCTCTAGCTGTTATAACTGCGTTTTCTCTTTAAAGTGTTACAATTATGTATTTTGGGTAGATATTGTCTTGATACATAAACCAATTACTTTATCTGGTTGTCAACCAAATAAAATAATGATTTGTTACATTGTTGGACTGGAAAAACAAAAACAGTGACCATATTGTCTTTTCTAAAGAGTATGTTAGTCTCTGCCAGGGCACCTTCCTAAGAGATTTTCAGGGACCATTTGACTACATTTAATTTCTCACCTGTATTAACTTTATAACCCTACTTAGGCATAAAATATGTCTTTATTATATGTCACAAGCAGGGCACAGATCAGGCCTCATGCAGTGGATATATCATATTAGACTTCACTTAGTGAGTACCAATACATGCCAGACACTGTGCCAAGCTCTTCACATGCAGTACCTGTAATCCTTGGGACAACCCTTGCCAGTAAGTATTATTGCTCCCATCTAACATAGAAACACAGAGAAGGTGACCATCTTTCTAGGTATTGCTCAGCCAGTAAAAGCCATAATTGGAATTCCAGCCTGGCTCTTACTGACTCTATGACCCATTCTTGTTTTCACTTCCACACTGATTTCTAGAAGAATCCCAGAGTAAAATTGAAAGGTCACTATTCATCTCATGACTCTGTCTAGGCTTCTTTTTGGGGGCCTCCTAAGAAGCTCTCTCTTCCATAAAATGAAAGCTTGGAACTCTTCATTCTAACATGTGCAACTGTGTGTTGTAGCCAGTCAGGCATAGGCTGGTTGCTTAGGTCCACAGGATGAGTCACTGAAGGTAGGCATAACCCCAAAGATAATGCTCTTGATCAGCATGCAGGCCTTTGATAGTCTTCTACAGACTCTCCTATTAGCCTGTTACCTATGTAAGAACAAGTGTGGTGGAAGACATGGTAGAGCAAACAGTCATCTACACTGTTTGTCTGTTGCATTTGGAATATCATTTAACAGAGCTGGCAAGGTTGTGTGGACATAAAATACACTGTTTCCTTTTACCGAACTACTTGTTGAAGGTATTAGCTTTTATGTTAGCCCTTTTTATTCCTGACTATATGTAAAGACCAGTCTTTGGGACAAAACCCGCTTTGGCTTCAGGGGAGAGATTTGTTTGTGCATCTGGTTTGTGCCAGAGATGGTTCACCATCCATAGTCTTAAAAGATAAAGTGTGTTTGTCAGGCAAGTGGGTGCACACACATGTTCTGAGACAGATCAGAAACTCTACTGCCAGTAAGTGGAAGTGTGGTGAGATCACAGGGCTATAGCCAAGATTCGTAATTCAGTCAAATCCCCCTTTCCTGGAGAAAACATTAGTGATTCTAAGCTAGGGGCTTGCACAAGGTCCCGATCTGAATTCTTTAACATATTTTATCTGAATCCACAGGGCTGCCCCAGCTACAATTCCAACTTCAGATCAAATTCCATCCATGATGGATTTCTTTCTGTTGATCATGGAAACATTCATTTACCACTATTTGCTTTTACACTTGCCTTGTTGCATGAAATCACTCTATTTTTCTTGCCACCCCATTATTTTTGGACTGATAAACTACTCTTTCTACAAGTCCAGCTCAGATGCTATCTTCCTCCCTGACTACTTAAGGATCAAAACTATCTTTAATTTTCCTGGGTTCCCAGGAAAATTATATGTGCTTTTGTTTTTAGTTTTCAAGGACGGGATCAATGCCTTGTTCATAGCTTCACTTGCACCCACAGTGCCCATGACAGTGTTTGGCACACAGAGGCTATTTAGAAAATATTTGCTGAAGAAGTGATCTTCACATATTCAATTTATATATTTCCTGCTTTTTCAGATACCACGTCAAGCATATTTATGGAAGGGGAAAATGCAGGAACAAGAAGGAGAAGAGAGAGAAAGGAAGAGAAAAATAGGACTGACCAAAGCAGAAGTTTGGAAATAATGAAAGATGGAGAAATAGGACCCAGGTGTCTGGTTCTAGCCTTGGGTAACTGTTTCATGAGGATTTCTATTGTCTCTCAACCTTTAAAAAAGCACAAGAAAAGAGGCAAGTTTTATTTCTGCCCTAAGTGTGGGATTGACAGGGCAGGGTCTTCAAGACTTCCAGCCTTAAAAGGTTAAGGTCTCTGACTCACCCCACTACCAGATCTGTAGCTCTTTGACTCATTACACAGGGACAAAAGGAAACATAAGGGTGGCACAAGTCTTCTACCCTCTTTCTCCTGTCTTAGTTTATGGTTAAATTTATGACATCTTTTTTGTTTCTGTGGCTTCCTGCCCTGCCTTCAGGTCAATTCCACCTGTGCATTCTGGAAGCCAGCTGTGCCTTCCAGGTGATGAAAAATACATGCTAAGGCACCAGAAAGAGCTGCCTTTCCTCCCACCGTAAAATAGTTATGAGGGACATTGTTAGGTACAGAGAAACTTTTAGGTCCACTAAGTTCTGTTCAGCTAAGCTGTCATTGTTTTCCTTCAGGCCGTTTAGTTGTTATGCCAATCAGATCACTGAACTGTTTAACATTCATATGAACTGTTTAACATTCATATGTTGTGGCTTATTTTGGACAATTTAATCAATATTTCATCATAAACTTGTTTTTTTAGCCCTTTGGAATGGTGACTTTTAAAAGGCTGATTGTGTTTTTAAGTAGAATTATTCTTCAAAGCCATATACTTAGTTTACGTACCATAGGCTAACCATACTTAAAACAATTTCATAAGTTCTGGCATATATATATATACCCATGAAACTATCAATGCAATCAAGATAATGAATATATCCGTCACCCACAAAAGTTTCCTTATGTCCCTTGGCAGTTTTCCTCTTGCTTCTCTTTGTACCAAGACAACAATGTGCTGTCTCTCACTACACATTAGTTCACATTTCCTGGAGTTTTATCTAAATGAAACCATGTAGTAGGTGACTTCTTTCTAGTCTGCCTTCTTTCACTTAGCATAATTAGTTTTAGACTCATCTATAATGAAGCAAAATTGGGTCCTTTTTTATTCCATTATTCTACAACTTATCGATTCATCTGTTACTTATTGGCATTTGGGTTATTTTCAGGTTTGGTCTATTTTGAATAAAGCTGCTGTGAAAACTTTGGACAACGTTTGTGCAAGCATATGCTTTCTTTACTCTTGGGTGATTATTAAGAGTAGAATGGGTTGTATGGTAGTTGCACGTTTAAGTTTTTAAGAACCTGCCACTCTGTTTCCTAAAGTGTTTTTACCATTTTACATTATACCAGCAGTATATGAAAGTACCATATTCTCACCAATCTTGATATGATCATCCTTTTTTTTAGCAATTCCAGTAAGTGTATAGTGGTGACACAATGTGGTTTTCATTTTCTTAGTGGTTAATAACACAGAGTTTATTTTCCTGTGCTTATTTTTCATATCTTATATCTTCCTTGTTCAAATATTTTGCCCTCCCCAGCCTTTTTAAAGTTGGGTTGTTTGTTTTCTTATTATTGAGCTTTAAAGATTTGTTATGTATTCTGGATACAAGTCCTTTGTCAGATACATGCTTTGTAAACACTTTTCCTTATTCTTGTGGTTCTCTTTTCATGTTCTTAATGGGTCTTTCAAAGAACAGCAGTTTTTAACTTTGATGAAGTTCAAGTAATAAATCTATTCTTTCATGGATGCTGTTTTTAGTGACATATCTTTGCCTAACCCAAGCTCACAACATTTTCTTCTAGAATTTTATGGTTTTAGTTTTTACATTAAAGTCTAGGGTTTATTTCGAGTTATTTTGCATATAGTGGAAGATGTAGATCTAAGTTTATTTTATTTTTGCATATGGATATCAAATTGTTGCAGCCTCTTTGTTGAAAAGACTATTTCACTACCAAATTTTTTTGTATCTTTGCTGAAAATTCATTATTCACATATGTGTGGGTCAATTTCTGGACTTTGTATTTTATTCTAATGATAATGTCTTTCTATGTATTTTCACTAGTACTGTATTTTCTTGATATCTGCATCTTTAAAATAAGTCTTAAATTCAAGGAGTAGTATTCTTTCAAACTTGTTTCTTTTTTTCAAATTTGTTTTGGTGATTTCAGTTCTGTGCAATTTTGTATGGATTTAAAAATCAATGTGTTGATTTCTACTAAATTTGGAGGGATTTAATTAGATTGCATTGAATCTATAGGCTAATTGGGAGATGATTTATGTCTTAACCATATTGAGTCTTCTGACCTATGAATAAAATATATCTTTCCACTTATTTAGATCTTCTTTGGTTTATCTGTGCAATATTGTATTGTCTTCAGTGTAGAGAACTTTCATGTATTTTGTTATTATCATTATAAAACTATTTTCATTCTTCTTAGCAATATCATGTCCTCTAAAATTTACTCTGTCTGATATTAATATAGCCAGAACAGGTTTATTCTGAGTAGTGTTTGCATAATCTATCTTTTTCTATTTTTACATTTAATGTATTTATATCTGAATATTTGAAGTACATTTCAAATATATTTGTAATATATGCCTACTTATATCAACAAATATGCCTATGTCAGCAATAGTTGAATACAAGTTACCATAAAATATGACAATTTCTACTTTTACTGAGGTTTTCTAAACTATTTAAATTCCAAGCACTTATTTCTGTAGTTAAGTTCAAGTATAGCCTCTTGCTGTTTTAAAAAAAGATTCTAACTATTGCTTGTTCTCATTTTCTTCTTTCTCTGCCTTCACTTTGGAATAACTACATTTTTTAGAATTCAATTTTATTTCCTCTGTTGTCTTATAACTCATTGTTTTGTTATTTTAGCAGTTGTTCTAGGATTTACATTGCATATCTTTAACTTATTACACTTGACCTATAAGTGATATACTAAATATGATAGCATATATAGTTATTTATATATATAGTATATATATGTAGTTTTACATATGATATAAGAACCTGAACATAATGTTTCCATTTATCCTCTATGAAATTTTATATATTTTCTTATACATGTTATAATACATACAATTATTTCAATTAACACTAAGTCACCTTTAAAGAGATTTAAATACTAACAAATACATACTTCCCTGTGTAGTAACCATTTTTAGGGCCCTGTTTCCTCAGAAAGATTTCCTTTAACATTTTTTAGAGTGGGTGTCTGCTGGTGACAAAGCTTTTAGCTTTTTTATGGCTGAAAATGTATTTATTTCTTTTTTGTGTTTTGAAAAATATTTGTGCTGGGTATAAAATATCAGGTAGACAGCTTTTTTTTCTATCAGTACTTTAAAGATGTTGCTGGCTACATTGTCTTCTTGCTTCACATTGTTTCTAGTGATGAATTTTTTGTCATTCTTTCTTGGTTCCTATGTATAAAATGTGTCTATTTTTTCTGGCTGTTTTTAAGATTTTTCTCTTGATTGCTGGTTTTGAAAGATTTGGTAACAATATATATTGGTGTAGTTTTCTTCACATTTCCTAGATCTACAGGTTTGTAGTTTCACAAATTTTTTTTTTTTTGAGTTGGAGTCTTACTCTGTTACCCAGGCTGGAGTGCAGTGGCATGCTCATGACCACCGCAGCCTCCACCCACTGGGTCAGACAATCCTTCCACCTCAACCTTCTAAGTAGATGGAATTACAGGCACACACCACCATGCCCGGCTAATTATTTATTTATTTATTTATTGTAGAGGTAAGGTCTCGCCAAATTGCCCCGTCTGGTCTCAAACCCATGGGCTCAGGCAATCCGCTCGCCTTGGCCTCCCTAAGTGCTGGGGTTACAGGCTGAGCCACCACAGCCTGTTTCTACCAGCCAGATTGCAAAAACATATTATTCTCTGGGCATTAGGTAGGCTACTCAGGAAAATCTTGTCTTAGTAATGCAGAGGAGTTAACCCTAAATTGCTCTGGATTTTTTTTCTAACAAATGATGAAAGCAGGACTCTCAAGGGTCAAACTTTTCCCAACTAACAACTGTCTCCTAGAATAAATCTCAAGAATATTAATGAGAGTTTAAGAAAAATCTAACTTAAAATTTCTGGTGTTTGGCATCCAATCAGAGTCTTACCCAGAACTGACACATATGTTAGAATTAGCAAACAACAATATTAAAGCAGCAATTATATAAATGTATTCCATATGTTCAAAAAGTTAAGTAAAGACATTGAAGATTTTTTTTTTAAGAGTCAAATTGAACTTCTAGGAGAAACATTATAATGTGTGAGATGATAAATACACTAGATAAACTTTGTTTTAAATTAGACATTTTGGAAGAAAAGATTAGTGAATTTAAAGACATAGCAACACAAACAAAATAAACCACTGAAAGTAGAATAATCTAAGAAAAGGCAGAATGGTAGTGAGCTGTTGCACTACCTCAAATAGTCTAATATATAATTTGAGGACCCTTAAGTAGAGAAGAAATAGAGAGAACATAAACAATAGTTTCATCTACTTGGAAGGCTGAGGCGGAAGGATTGCGGGAGCCCAGCAGTTTGATGCTGGGGTAGCCGTGAGTGTGCCACTGCACTCCAGCCTGGGTGACAGAGTGAGACTCCGACTCAAAAAAAAAAAAAAAAATGAAAGAAAGAAAAGAAAGAAACAGGCAGTATTTCTGCATCTGTGAGAATGCTGAGCACTATTCCTTTTAATCTTTTGGAGATCTTTCTCTAGCCTTGGGTAGTTTTTTCATGTGCATGTTTTGATGACTATTCTGCTGAAAATATAAGGAGAACCTCTTTCATTTATTCAGGATTTCTTCTATATGCAGTTTTCTTTGGTACTTAGTTTTCGAAACTCTAGCTTCCTTTTTATCCCTGAAACCTCAGCTTTGTTTTTCCTACCCAAAGAATCTACCAGGTTCTTCCTGAGTTCTCTCTCCCTGCAAACTCAAAATAGTAGGCCAAGCCGGGCTCGGTGGCTCAGCCTGTAATCCCGCGCCTTTGGGAGGCTGAGGTGAGTGGATTGTCTGAGCCCGCGGGTTCAAGACCCGCCTGGGCAGGTGAGACCTCATCTCTACAATAAATCAAAAAATTAGCCGGGCGTGGTAGCGCGCGCCTGTAATTCCGGCTACTCAGAAGGCTGAGGCGGAAGGATCGCCGGAACCCAGCAGGTCGAGGCTGCAGTGACTGGGAGTGGCCACTGCACTCCAGTCTGGGCATCAGAGTGAGACTCCAACTCAAAAAAAAAAAAAAAAATAGTAGGCTGGGACAACTGTAGGGCTCATTTCATTTGTTTTATGTCTCTCATCAATCATTGTATTTTATTGCCTAACATTCAGTGCCTTGAAAATCATTGTCTTATACTTTTTGTTTAATATTTATATTTTCAGATAAAATTATAAATCAGGTACTGTTATTCCATCTTAGCCGCATGTGAAAGACAAATTGTATTTCTTTTGATTCATACAATTATATTTCCAATATTAAAATAAAAGCCACAAAAACAAATGTAGTTCAAGATGTATTTGATTTCCATATATATAACTCTTCAGAACTGCAAGCATACGGGTGCATTTGGGATGACAGTTAACAGGAAGTTCAAGTTCTGTTTTCCTTTTTTATTTTCTTTGGAACCAGTTAAAAGACCATTATTGTCATTACAAGGACAAAGCAAAATTTATCTGTGGCATGTAATAGTTAATTTTGTATCAAATTGAGATCTAACAATGATTAAATAGGTAACATGTTGGGGTACTTTGAGTCACTGGGACAATGGGACACTTTGAAGTTATGCACCAGAGAAATCAGTGTCTCATACAGACCTGGGTCTCTCACAGGCCCACTTAAAGGCCATGTTCAAGAAGGGGCTCAATAAATGTTGTTTAATGAACAAATAGGTGAAGAAAGTATGCCTAGAAAGTGATGAGCCTGGTCATTTGGTGTGTATATCAAATGGATGGAGGGGAAGTCTGGTATGGTGGAAAATGAACAGATTTTGGACTCAGAGAGAATGGGAGTCTAATTGTAGCACCCCTATTTAACAGATAGGTGAATATAAGTTTAAAATTCCAAGCTTCATTGTCTTTATCTTTAGAATAAAAATAACATTATCTGTCTCACAACACTATTATGAAGATAAGATCTGTTGTACTTAAGACACACTCAGCATAGAGCATGGCATATGTTAAGGCATTCAATTATTGTTAAGATCGTCTCCTAGACTATGCCACTGTAGAAGGTAAAACCTTTGCAATGTTATCGTTTAAAAATGTGTAAGAGACTGATTTAAAGTACGAAGAAACAGACTTCGCAATTTCTTCACTTATGTGAAATCTTTGAACTTTGAGAATAGATTTGATTTTTGTAAGGAACCAGACATCATTCAAAGCCAAGGCAAGTAAATAGAGTGACTTATTAATGGGGACGAAAATAAATAAACACAAAATGGTATGTCGATAAAATCATGTCATACAAATTCAAGAGATTCATAAGCAAGCCCTCTATCAATTCTTAATTTAGAAGCCAAAAATGTTTTGAGGATTACTATACCGTGGGAATATGTTTTCCTCTCTCTTGAAGGAAGCTCTTGGAAGTAAATGCATTCATGTAGATATATACCTTCTGTTCTATCAAAAAGAAAAACAGAAATGAAAAGGTCCAATTTTGTTACTATTTGATGACACTTTTTGCAACCCCTTGTTTTAGTCTTTAATGTGTGTTTACATAGACTCATTTGTAACCCAGAAAGTCAGATTCAGATAAGTATTAAGTGACTTTCCCACAATTACACACTGATACTTCTCAACAATGGGTTTTGAACACAATTGTGTTCTTCCCTAACATGCTATCTGTCCTTTTTATACCCTACTTTAAAAACATCATGCTTTCAGAACAAAGTTAATGTTAATCAACTGATAATATAAGTAAAGATATTTTGGGAAGTCAGTAATACTGTAAGTTATTACTATTATTATCATTATTAATTTTCATTCCCAATGTTTCAAGATGGAGATAAACTTAATCTACATGCATTCTTAAATAGTGACTTCAGTTGTGTGTAGCTGGGTCTTGGCAGTTGAAAAAACACACACAGTGACTTTAGTGAGATTCTGAATCGTTATCTCAGGAGCCTCCCGTGGCTTTTAGGCTCAGACATAATACAGTGGAAGCAGCTTTTCCCACACTTCTTTCTCCAGCACTTCAGGTTCAGAGTGCTGGGATGCTCCAGCTGCATCCAATTAGACTTCCCCAAACAGAAAGCGAAGGGAGCCCATTGCAGTTGCTGCAGAAACATCGGAGTGAAGTCTCATTTCCGTGAATGGTTAGGCCTCCTCACCAGGACACACTCAGATATGTTGTGCAGAAAGCTCATGCTCTGGAATGAAGCAATTTTAACAATGGGAGCATTGTTCTTTGGCTTGGACAGCTTATTGCATTTTAAGAGTGCACACTGTGCACTTGCCCACACTGTGAGTCAGCGGTGGGGGTGCCAGGGGGAACAGACCTCAGTTCCATGTTAACTTCATGCTGCCTTTCCTGACCTAGATTCAGAAAAGTCTGATTTTAAAAACCAAGAATCTTTAAGATCAAGTCAGGGCTGTTCCCATCTCTAAATATACTTGCTATTGCAAAATGTCTAGGACCAGATTTAGATGAAATATGAAGTCTAAGAAAAATGGCACTATAAATTAAGCAGCTGGGCCTTTTAAGGAGACCTGCACTAGGCTAGTGTGGGAGAATATTGAACCACTGAGATTTCACAGTGGTCCAATCTAAACTGAATTACCAGTGCTTTTTTGTCTGCCTTGCCAAAGCGAGTATGTCTCACCAATATACCCTATTGGAGTCATTGGCATTTTTTGCTTATCTCAGTTCAAGGTAAAGGCATACATGGAAAGGCATGCCAAATGGTCATCAAGCCTAAATTTGAAAAAGATAATCTTATTTTGCCATCGTACTAGTTGATGGTGCTGTTACATTACCATGGTAGAACCAGTTATCATTGAAATAGATTGTTGAAGCTTAAGGATATTCAAATATCCAAGTACATCTCATCAGAACCAACAAAAACATAATGCATATTTTTTGGCTAAAGTCCAATATTTGGGTAGTTTTTAAAAAATTTTTTCCTAGTTAATGTTAAAGTCAAAATAGACCAAACTAACAAACTTAACATATTAGGGACATTTCTGACATTTAATCAAAAAATATGAATTAAGTATTATTATCTCTGCTCTAGAAGAGTAACATGCAATTCAATGGGTGAAATGCATGCATTGCAGTCTTAAGGCTAGTGAACAGCAAATCTCAAACTTAAACTTGGGATTCCTGGTACCTCACATATTGCTTGTTATATCCCTTGACACCCCACCTAATATCCCATAATAGGTTCAAGGTAACTCTTGAAGCAAGGCAGACTGCCCTGAGCTTCCAGCTCTGGAAGAGCCTCAGGCTGGAGATGTGTTTATATATTGATAGAAGAGGGAAGAAATGGATGATAGTTGGATGGAAAAAAGTTCAAGTGCCAGACCTTCTTCCCTATACATGTATTACGCCTCTTAAGGGTCATTCACAAAGCCCTAGTAAAGTTTTCATGAGGATTAAACAGGAAAATGTCAGGTGTCTAGCATGGTGCCTGCATATTGTAAGATCTAATCCTGCAATCTAGTATGGTCTTCAGAGGGAACACAAAGCTTGGGGAAGTCCTCTTTCTTTGGAAACTCTTTCATGAGCTTTCACTTGGAATGTTTGAAGTCACAAATTCCATTGGTGACATTTGTGTCTTGCAGTTATGTACAGGGAAACTGAATTGCAAAATATGAATGCCTTTCCTGCTAAGTGACCACTCTCCTACCTGAGAGATAGGCAGGCAAGCATCCTTGGCCATTAAAAGATTTTGCCTGAGCTGGCTTCCCTGTTGTTATCCAGAGCCACATATCCCAAACGGAGCCAGACAGCTTTTGCAGGAAAGCACAAAAGGATGACCAGGGCCTTGGGAAGGCCCCTTGTTGGTGGTCCCATCTCAGCTGGATTTAGCGATATCCAGGGTATAATGTAAGAAAAGGATTATTTGCTTAGTTTTGGGTGAGAACCATATCTGAGGCTCTGCTTTCATTTTTTCTGGTCCCTGAAGTTTCTGTTACTGATATCTAGTTCTTCCTCCTTTCAGAGCCACCTGCACACAATGGAAGACTTTCACAGTGACTCCCTGTACACCCCTTCCCATACCCCCATCTTCCCCTTTCTTTGTCCCGCTGTTTCCCCACACACACCAAGGTCTCCAGGATTAGGACAGACCCTTGCTGATTAAGAGCAACATGTTTACAGGAATCTGCCTTGTCCCACATTGAATGCTAACTTTCAGGAGAATGAACCCTGGGGAGGCAGGAGGCCTGAGGTGGGATGTGGTATGTTGCGCAGTCATCCTCTGACAGAGGGCTAGTTAGAAGTGGTGGTGAGCACACTCATGTTTCCAGTGCTTGCAGTGACTTGGCGGCTGCCCTTATGCTGGCTGTAGGATCCATTTTTCAACTTGATTACAGTTCATAAATATTAGCCTATATCAGTCTCCAACACAGGACTATGTGCAGAGCTCCTGGCCCCCCACATATTGGACTGTTGCAAACTCTACCTGACTGTTTCACAGGCAGCTTTACTCAACAGCTCCAAGCTTGAATTCATTATCACCATTAAAACAGCCTCAAATCCTGTATTCTCTCCAGCCCAATGAATAGACCCATCACTCGCCAAGCCACCAAAGCCAGAAATTTCCCTTTCTCTCACCCATTGTCTAATTAATCACTTAGAACCCTTGAATCACCCTTGGATATCTCTCATTTACAGCTTTCTCCACCACACATTTCCACTATCATTACATCAGTTCTTGCCCTCGTCATTTCTTCCCTAGACTGTTAAACCATGATCCGGGGAAGTTTTTAAATCATAATAATGTCTAGGCCCCATTTCAGACCAATAAAAATTACTGGAGGAGGGGAGGAAAGGGAGAGTTTGGGCACTGGTGTTGTTTTTAAACTCTTGTGTCACTCTGATGCACAGCCAGAGTTGGAAATCATTGTCCAACGATGTCTCTCACTCACTTGCTTGAATAATATCTTTCATTCTTACCTGAAAATGAAACAAGTTCTTTTCCGGCCCCTTATCTTGATCCTCATGACCATTTTCTCTGCCATTTTAAACTTATAGTCCTAAGTGACTCTTTCCTGCTTTTGAATAGTCTCTGCCCTCTATCTTCTGACAGCCTAGCAAAACTACCCTTCTTGCTGTCAAATGCGAGGTGTTCTACAGACCAACTCTACTGGAGCAAAATGGAACAAATCATGCACATATTTTAATTTTGTTTTTATTTGGGCATCTCCCAGCAGAATAATATTTTGGAAAATGCTAGTCTGGGAGGCAAGAGACCTTGTCTCTGCTCTGAATATAAAAATAGTTTTTGTGTTATCTTGAGTAAATTATCACCTCTCTCACGCTTGGCTGATCTCCCTAGCTGTAAAATGAAGAAACTAGATTAGATGTTTTCTTACACACTAGGTACAACATTTCATGGTGATCTTCATTAATGATACATATTTTCCTCAGAGCTCTTTGTGTTGCTGCAAGTTATCTCTCACCTTAAAGCATTTGTTTTGTCCTATAATTGAGCTGCTTCCAGCTCAGATTTTATGAAAACTAGAATTTTCTTGTCTGTGTTTTCTATAATATTGAGCTTGGAACAAATCAGTACTGGTTTGATGAGTGAGTGAATTTAAAGCTTCATGCTAAGTTTGAACGACAGAGTGAGAGAGTGAGCGAGAGAGAACACGGTCCCTAAACTTCCAGGAAACACCAGTGTGGCAGGGACAAAGGAATACAGGAGATTCACAATTCCCCCACAGCCACAATCCCCAACTCTTCCCCAAATGTAGCCATCAGTATTATCCCTACTCCTAAAAATAAACAAATCAGTTATTTTGGGGTTTCCTAGTAATCAATACATGCTTGGAAATTGACTAGATACTTTGGGGTTTCAACTCTGCCTCCCCACCCACCCCTTACTCCAGGATAAGCAACCAGGTCTTTTCAGATGGAATCCTGGGCTATCAACAAGCCTTTAACAAAATAGCATTCCAGTGATGACCTAAGTGTCACTAAATTAAAAACAGATGGTTCAGATTGACTCTTAAATATATGTGTTTGAAAATTAAAGGAAGAAATATTGGACCCGAGCTCACACAGTGTTGTTTTCCCAATCTTTTGGTGGTCAGAAGGCCAGTGGGACATATTTGGTTGAATCCAGAAGTCTCTTAAAATACTATTTTTAGTCAGTTTTCTCACCTATAGAGTTGGGATATGCTCCCAGCATCCCAACAGATCAATGTTCACAGTCTTGGCTATACATTGAAATCACCTGGGAAGCTTTGACAAGCAAACAGAGGCTTTGTTTCCTCCCCCTGAAATTGATCTGCAGTGGGCTCTGGGCAGTAGACTTTGTCTAAGGTTTCCCATGAGGTTCTAGTGAGCAGCCAAGGTGAAGGGTGACTGTGATGGAGGACTCTGGGCTCTCTGAAACAAAGAGCAATTTTCTTCAAATTATTTAGATGAATCAGAAGGAAAAGAAAGTTGATATATTCTATGTGCATCATGGCTGGAATTATATAGGAAGAAACAATGATTTTTTAAAAGAGGTCCATAACTAAAAAGAATTGTTTGGGGAAGTGGTCAGTTCACAACTAAAGTCTAGGAAGGTTGTCAACAGGAGCATCACCTGCTTGTCAGAACTCCCCAGTATTTGGGTTGAATTTTATCTCCCTCCTCCTTCCAACTCATATATTGAAGAACTAACCCTCAGTACCCAAGAATGTGACTGTATTTGGAGGTAGTTTCCTTACAGATGCAATTAGTTAAGATAAGGTCACTAGCATGGGAGCTCATTCACTATGACTTATGTCTTTATAAAAAAGGGAAAATTTGGACACAGAGACATGCACACAGGGAGAGTGGCATATCAAGATGAAGGCAGAGATTGGGGTTGGACTTCTACAAGCCAAGGAAGGCCAGAGAGTGACAGCAAACCCTCAGAAACCAGGAGAAAGTTGTGGAACTGAGTCTTCCTCACAGTCCTAAGAAGCGACTTATCCTGCCAATACCTTGGTCTTGGACTTATGGTTTCCAAAATTATGAGACAATAATTTGGTTAATTATTGCTTAATCTACCCAGTCTATGGTACTGGATGTGGCAACCCTAGGGAACTAATACAATACACTTGATGGTATTTAAGATTCCCTTCATTCAGAGACTCTCAGAAGAGACAGGATAACAAATGGGAAACACATTAGTATCCCCTGAGCACCTTCTACAGAGAACTTCAAAATGTTTGTGAAAAAATGAACTTAAAGCAGAAATATATAAAATATAAGCTTTATTTCTAAGCATAAGCTCCATCAAGTTTAAGACACTTTTGTAAGTGATGATACCAGATATTTAGTTCGTCCCTAAAGAACTGAGGGCCCTGGGAATTTAATCATGTGAATTCAGTCTTTTTTATATTACTAACGGAAGAAAAATGAGTGCCTTTTAAAGACTTTTTAAAGATTAGAAACAAAAATAAGTCAGAAGAAGTTAAATCAAAACTGTTGGATAGATTCCTAATGATTTCCAATGGAAACTCTTGCAAAATTGCCCTTGTTAATGAGAAGAGTGAACAGAGAACTGTTGTGGCAGAAAGGGACTCTCTGGTAAAGATTTCCTGGTGTTTTTCTGCTAACATTTTGACTAACTTTTTCAAAACACTCATAATAAGCAGACGTTATTATTCTTGTTCCCCAGAAAGTCAACAAATAAAATGCTATGAGCACCCCAAAAAGCTGTTGCCATGACTTTTGCACTTGACTGGTCTGCATTTGCTTTGACTGGGCCACTTCCTTTTCTTGGTAGTAATTGCTTTGATTGTGCTTTGTCTTCAGGATCATACTGGTAAAGCCATGTTTCACATCCTTTTATAATTCTTCAAAGAAATGCTTTAGGATCTTGATCCTACTTATTTAAAATTCCCATTGAATGCTCTGCTCTTCTCTGCAGCTGATTGAGTACACTGGTTTTGACACTTGTTGAGTGGAAAGCTTGCTCAACTTAAATTTTCTGGTCAGAATTATATTGAAATCTCTATGGTGTTGGCTATTTTTTTTTCTGCTGTAATTGTTGATCCTTTTCAATTAGGGTGCTAACAAGAATTTTTTTCTCCCAAATTGATGTGGATGGTCTGCCACTGTGGGCTTCAACTTAAAAATCATCTTGTCCCTTCTTAAAATGAATTTTTAATTTGTAAACTGCTGATTTCTTTGGGGCATTTTTTCCATAATCTTTTTACAAAGCATCAAGGTTTTCACCATATTCCCACTGATGCTTCACCATCAACATGATGTTGGTTTTTGATTCGATTTTAGAAGAATTAATGTTGCTCTGATAGGGTCCCTTTTTAGACTGATATCTCATCCTTCTTAATGCCTCAAACTAGATCCTATTCAGACATGTTATAACAAGTTAGTATGATTTTATTTCGGTTCATTCTTTTTTGAAATCCATTCATAGTTTTTTATAACATCCATTTTCCATGAACTTTCTGAAGACCTCTTACATACGCCAAGCGCTCTGTTAAGTGTTTTGTAAACTTTATTACAACTTAATGATTGGTGTGATCATCTTTAATTACAGATGAGAAAACTTAAGTGAAGGTCATTTAGCTAGAGAAATCATTATAAACAAAAAGAAAGCGAGAGAAAACAAAGGGAAAAGGAAACTTTCTGTTATAGTAAGACTTCTGGAAATTTTATGTTTTTGAAAGTAGATTATTATAAAAACAGAAGATACTCTTGTACTTCCACCGCTAATGCTCCCACCTCCCTTAGTTCTGTGCTATACTCAGCTACTAGTTATCTCTCTTATAGAAAAATATGTAAATATTTGTAAGTGCAATAATAATATTTATAAGTGCAGAGGGAAAAGGGTCTACACTTGGGGTAAGATGAAGGTTTGTCTAGGGGCTGTATTAATCTACTCAGGGTCATAAACAATCAACTGAGCTCCAGACATTTATTTTCTTCCGGTTCTGGAGGCTAGAAATCAAAGATCAAGGTGTCTGCAGGGTTGGTTTCTTCTGAGGCCTCTTTTATTGGGGAAGGGGGCTTGTAGATGGCTGTATTATGACTGTGTCCGCACTTGGTCTTTCCTGTGTGCACACACATCCCTTTTGTCTCTTTGCATGTCTAAATTTTCTCTTCTTCAAAGAACATCAGTCCTATTGTATTAGGGTCTGCACTAATACTCATTTTACCTTAATTACCTCTTTAAAGGCCCTATCGCCAAATACACTTACATTCTAAGATACTGAAAATTAGGGCCTCAACAAATGAATTTTGGAGATATACAAGTCAGCTGATACAAAGGGGTCCAGGGAAGGCTCCAGGAAGAGAAGCATTTGTACTACCCTTGAGAGGCAAGTGGACACTAGAGGCAGCTATAACATCAGAGCAGCTCATTGTGAAGATAAGTCCAGACATTGTCTACCGTAGAAAGACAATTGTTTTTGTTTGTTAACATGCTTGTTTTTCAGTAGTTTGAGAGAGATGTGCCTAAAGAATAAAGCATTTTGTGTTGTTTTTGTTGTTGTTTATACCTGGTGTGATGCTGGCCTTGTTTAACAGCTCTTCCTCTTGACTGCAGAAACATCTAGTAGCACAGACACTGGCGGACCTATTTTCCATTTCAGACAAGCCGTGTAGTAAGACAGTTTAAGTCAGCTGTGAAAGGTAGAACTGATGGTTTTTCATCTGTAAAATAGGAATAATAATAGTAATAGTAATACTTCTATCATATGAAGGCTGAGGACATTGGCTTTATCAAAAATGGTTGACCCAAGTAGGGTCAAAAAAGTTAGCTTTCTACCCTTCCACTCAAAACCAGGTAGCTATTTATAAAACAGTAAAAAAATTGTAGTCAGAAAATAGTAGTGTCCAAGACCCCCTGAGAGTCTTAGCAGGTAGGGACACAAGTACTAGCATAGTTCAGTACAATTTTTTTAAAAAAGTGTCACAGAAAAGCCAGGGAAAGGACACCTACGCCAGCCAACAAAGACTATTGCTTTTGGATTCTGAAGAGATTTTGCTAAAATTTCTTCTAGAAGAAAGAAGAGGCAGGAAATGAAAGAAAACAACTCTTAAGATGCTTCCATCCACTCTTGGGAAACCATAAACCAAGGCCTGTTAACTATGGCCAAATGAATGGCTAGTTTACAACTTGGGCACTAGCTGGAGTCAACTCTGGTGCCCCTGCCCTACCAAGACACAGCTGACTGTTCCATGACTGATACTTTCCTTTATAAATTTAACAACGTATGTTGCCCAGGAGACACTGCAAGGCCAAGGGGAGACCCACATCACATCACAAGCAGTAGACACTTGTGGTGTTTTGGTTTGTTGCACAAGACTTATTTTCACTTCCTTTGGCCCCTTTTGCAGCCTAGTATAGTGGTAGATGAAAGGAGCGGTTGTCATCTGGCACATCATTAAAAAAGAATTAAAAATCACCAGGCAGATATATTGGCCTGCTGTGGCTTTGCATAGGATATTAGCTTAGAATCATAGGAAATTGGGGAGCAAAAAGGTCACTCACTGCCCCTTCTTACACAACAGGGAAAGCAGGGTCCAGAGAAGGGGCCCATCTACCACTACTTGCTGGCACAAAGAGAACTTAAACTTTTACTGGGATGAGATCGTCCAGGGCTTTTGCATCTAGTTTGGCGTCTTCCTAATTGCTCTTTGCTGTATGTATGCCAATCCATGCCTTTCTTCGCCCTGGTTCTCCTGCCTGTTCCCTAGGGATTTGATGCATCCTCAAAGCTTGCCTTCAGTCCCTGTCTCCTTTGGAGGCGTTCTCTGGTCACATACCTATTCCAGGTTGAGCGGTGATCCATTCTCTGTGTTCTCAGAACCCTGACCTCACTGCCCTGTAACAGTGGCCCTGTCTTCTCTCCACCAACTGGAAGCAGCATTTTGAGAAATGGGCCCCAGCGTGCAGCACAGTTCAGCCCAGGTGCAGATGTTTGGTCTTGTGTGTTATCTGGATGATGTGATCCTGAAAGTCCAGAATCAAGGGGCTCACCTGCCAGAGAGTGACTTTGGAGCTTTGGGATGTCATGGTTAGCTAGAATTTGTGAAGTGGCCTTGCTTCTAAAGAAAAATAAATTCTTCTTTAACTACAAAGATAAAATACATATTTCAAAGATGTAAGCATGGGCATCAACTTAGACTAAAAGGTTATTTTGCAAGTAATGTTTGCACCCTAGATAGGATTGGTTTATACACTGTAGCAGCACTGAGTTTCCTATGCAGTCTCCTTTAGACGTCTTCAAAAGGCCCCATGACTCTTCGATGATTTTTGCTGTTGTTGTTGCTAAGACATCAATGCTTCCCTTTTTTAAAATAATGTATTCTGAGATAAGAAGTCCAAAGAGCTAGTGCCTTGTGTCGAATTAGCATGTGCCATTAGCAGGGTGTAAGAGGCTGAGTGTAAGGGACACTGAATGATAAGTCTAGAAGTGGGGTAGAAAAGAACATTGACATTTAGAGAGGTAAAAGAGAATGATGACACCATAGGACTCATCCTTTAAATTGTGTCTGGGCACATGAACTCCATGGGAGATGAGAGAATTCTCCATGTCACTGATCTTCAAACTTGCTTCAAGTTAGATTCCTATGGGGAGAGTTTTTGCAATATGAATGCCTGGAATGAATCCCAGACCTGACATAGACACATTTGTGGTGAATCCCAGACATCAGTATTTGCCAGATCATCCTAATGCTAATGTGCAGGTCAAGAAGAGAACTACTGATATGCAGCCTCAACTTAGTGGTGATGGGAGCACCCACATATCCTTGAGGTGAAGCTGAAAACATTATATCCAAACTTTGACTTTGGTCTTTTGGGTCCATTAACTCATCATGGTACCTTGTTGGTGCACTTGGATTGGCTGAGCCTTTGAAATATGCCCTCTCCACCCCATGCCAACACCCTTCCCAGGGTGCAACACTGTGGTCTCCTGAGCACCTGCATACCTCTTGCTGTTTCTGATTTACCTTGCACAAAGTGGATCCATCCATGAGTCTGCCAAACTCATGCCATCTACCTCCATCTTTTCACATAAGGATTCAAATCATAGAGCACTTGGACTGTTTACAGTTGCAATCTTTTTCAGTTTAGCAAAATTGAGGCCATCTAATAAGGGCTGCTTTTCATAATTCTTTGGAGAAAGCATGTGAGTTAGTTAAGAGGACAGACACTTGGGAACCAAATGCACCTGACTGCAAGGCCCAGCTTCAGTGTTTGCTGGCCTGATGCCTTGTCAGTTTCACCCAGAAACCTGAGCCTCAATTTCATTTTCTATGGAATGGGAACCATAACAATAGCACCTGTCTCAAAAGGTGATACAGATCATTTAAATGAAATAGCATGTGCCATTTAGTAAGCCCTGCATATAAGTTAGAATTTTTTCTTTCTTCCTTTGCTTCACTTGCAATAACTACCACTGCTCGGTCACTTTATAGATGAGAAAAAGTTCTACTTAGATAATAAATAAATAAATAAACAAATACAGATTCCAGGTTTGCCATGATCTAAGAACATAGTATGACGTTCTCAGGTTTCCTAGTTGAATAGTAAATGGCTTTTAAAGTTATATTTTATGGGGTTTTAATGAATCATTGATTGGGGGTTTTTCTATAAAATGGGAAACCACCTTAGGGAACATATGCAGAATGAAAACACCAATTACCCTGATACACAAACCCCGTCGCCACCGAAGAACAGCCATGAAAGAGCCTATCAATCCCGTGTTTGTTAGGTCTAGGCCGGTCAGGAAATGCCCATCCACAGAGTGGGCCCTGCCGTTTCCTCCCTGGGGGCCTTTCGCGGCAGACTGCTAGTCTGGGCGTTAGTCATAACAGCTCTCTTTTATTAGACACCTCTCTAGTGCCAGGCGCTGCTCACCTCCTCATTCATATTATGTTAAGCCTTACAACCTTCATTCCCCCTCTTTCACCAGTGAGGAGACTGAGACTGAGAGGTTAAGTGATGCCTCAAACCATTCACGAAGTGGCAGACAGAGTCCTTAAGTCCTTGTGTCTCTGATACCACGTCCCCAACAGTATCTTGCCTTCCTTTCAAGCCTGGGACAGAACCTTCTAAGAAGGAAGTGGTGAATTGTGGTCTTTCTTTAGGTCAGGCCTGGACTTATAGTCTGGATGGGGACAGAGCTCCACAGTCTGGGGAAACACCACAGAGTCTCAAAGTTGGGGTCTAAAGGGGGTGGGGAAGATCTGGAGGAGCCAGAGACCCTGCAGAGATAAATAAAAATATATAAGATAAATGTGTATATTCCAGCAGAGTAATTTTAGACAGCAATTTCTGATTTCTCTGGGACAGATAGATGGTGACAAGGATAATAAAGTCCCCTAGAGAGCTGAGCTCAATCTCTCTTCAGGGAGAGAAGAATTCCCAGTTTATAAACACAGTAGCAAGATTGATTACTTCCTGTGCCCTTATGATTTAAAGCCTTGGAATTAAGACTTGCCCTAGACATTTAAAATAATATTTTATGGAAAGTTAAATGATGTGGGGAAATCCATATACTATTTCTTATATCATTTGTTCTTTCAGCCCTGGTCATAGTGGCCTTATTTTTGGTCCCTTGTACCTAATATGGTGCACTGTGTTCCTTTCTGCTCCTATGCACAGGCTGTTCCCTGACGTTATCTCTGTTATCTCTGCTTTATCCTAACTCCTACTTATCATCTGCCTTTATTTCATATATTCTTCCTCATCAAAGCATTCCAATACCCCCACCAGATCAGATTAGTATTATTCTTGTAATTGGTTTGTCTGCATATACCTGCTTTGTTAATTTTTATTCTCTGCATTGCTCTCTGTCGTTCTCCCAGAACCTAGAATGTGCCTGAAATAGAAACTCCTCTATGTTGAATGAATAAATGAATGTTAAATTTTAAGAGTAGGATACAGACTGTGTGTGTTTCTGTGTGTGTGTGTGTGTGTGTGTGTGTGTGTGTGTGTGTGTATGTGAGTTACATAATCTCCTATCAATAATTTATTTAGAGACTTACACAATGAAAACATAAGATGTCAATATTTACCATTAAAGTCTGAGATTATAGGTATACTTTCCTTTTTTTTTTTTTGGTCTGTATTATCGGTATTTTTCACAGTGACAATAAAATTTTTATAATCGGATAATAATGTAGTCAGATAATAAAAATGAAAAAAATTGCTCCAGAACTTGGTAAAGAATATAAAATAATACAAATATAGCTCTCTTCTCATAATGCTTTTTTTTGTTAAAAATGCACATAAAGTATACATTTCTATTTGCTGAAAATTACTGATAGTTATTTCCATTTCCACTATAGTGTTTCACAGCTTTCAAGGTGGTTTTACATCTACCTCCACATCTGACTTGCAACAATCCTTGGCATACATAGAAGACAGGTTTCTTTTTCCTTTTACAGATGGAGATACAGAGATCCCAGCTGTGCTTAGTAGAAAGAGAGCTTGACTAGAGCCCACACTTCTCAGGTTGAACACCCACTTAGAAAGGGCATTAATTTCTGTTAGCTTTAGCTTTGTAATAAGTAAAAGTGAGGCAGAAGTACTGACTGCCCAGAATTAAAGCACCATGGTAGAGAGACTGGGCCCCTACTTGTACATCAAAGATGCTCCAAAGTTAACAGACTTGCATGGGGTTTGTCACCAATGCAGACCAAGAGCTGGTTTGGAACCCAGGTTTGTTTGTACTTTTTTTATATACTGTGTTGTTATTTGAAAATAAATTACCAGCTCCACCATCAATATTTTAAGGTATGATATACTGGACCCTATTTGTTGGAATAAAGGATTGGGATACGATTGATGGAGAAATCGCTGATGGTGGCCTTTATTATTTCAGGACGGCAGGGGCTCTGGGTGCAGTGGAGGCTCTGGGTGCAGAGAGTTGGGCAGTGTGTAAGTCAGTGGGTCCAAGCAGGCTGTCTCCTCCTTCCACTGTACTCCAGAATCATCACTGCTTGGGCAATCCAAGTCAGACCCTGCAAATTCCTATGCTTGTGCAATGAACAGCTGAAGAAAAAATTAAGGACAGAGAACTGTTTAGATTGTGGTCATCATAATGTCATCAAATGACAAAGGATAATTCTTCTTCCATATATGTTTCTACTAGACTAGTTATCACCCTGGACTATGTACTATGTATTGTCTCTCTCTACCTGAGGGAGTTCGTCAACCAGACCATATATTTACCCAACCTTTTACTAAGTGCCTCTGTATAGAAGACTCTGCTGTGCTGGGATATCAAAATAAAAAGCAATGTCTGTCTTTACAAACCTTTGCATTCCTGGCCTCATGTAGTGTACATGGGAGAGTTTCATCAAACTGAGTGATGAATGAATGAATGAACTTTCGAGAGCCTTCCCCAGAATGTTGGCCCATTACATTTAGAAATCCCTGTTTTATTAAATGTGTATTTTTAAAAATCTGTGAAAGGTGCCCAGATCTAAAGAACTTTAACAATTCTCTTTGAAATGTTACACAAGATCCTGCCCTCAGAAGGGTTTTATTCTTGATTTGATTATCTTTTGTCATCATCTTGAAATTGTAAACAGTTCTGAATGAGGAATTTCACATGTGCACTGGATCCCACATAATCTGTAGTTGGTCTTGTGTGTCTTCCTGCCCTAAAAAAGTCTCACAATACTGGAAAATTTTTTCAATATTAACTACTTTCACAAAACAATGTGTGAATGAACTAAATGCAACTGAATCAGAACCCTGTTAAATTGGACTCTGACTGAGCTTAAACAAAATATGGATTAAAGAGAGAACTTTGTAAATATGCTTGAAGTTAACCTAAACAGAAAATATTGAGCAAAATTTTATAAGTGAGCTATGAAGAAGTTGTTCTATTCCTTCTCTGTCTCTCTGGTTTTGGGTTCTGAATATCTTACCCAAACTAGTTTCTTCTATTGAGTGTGCTCCTTTCACCTCAGCAGGACATGTTTGCTTTGAAATAAACTAGTACTGTCATCTCTGTAACCTGATAACAAAGTATGGGAAGCATTGAGCAATGTGTGCATTCTGCCCAGAGATGGGAGAATGAAAAGTGAGAACTGGGAACTAGAGGTCTCCTCAGTGCAAAGGAAGTTTCTAGAGTCGGATCTGCAGCTTGCACTGGGATGCATAAAAGAGAAATCTGTCCTTGGTTGTCTTTGTCATGTTCCATTTTGTTTAGAGACATTTATAGCTATCACCAGTGAGTTTATTGGTGTCTGAGATAAATTGTCTGACAAGTGAGACTACAACATGGAAGCTCAGCTTGACAGCCAAAGAGAAGCTGGCATGTGGCAAGAGAAGGGTCCATCCAGCTTGTGAAGTCACGGGGCTAAGAACTCCAAATTATGAAGCCCTCCCTAGTATGACACTCCCATGAGGATATTTAATCTCATATTTAATCTATTTTTTTTCATATGTTTTTCCATAGCCCTGCTGTTTGGGAGATCTGTAAATACCTCTGAGGGTGAAGGACTATGCCTCTTAAAGATCTGTAAATAAAAGCTCTGAGGGTGAAGGACTGTGCCTCTTAAAGAAAGGGAGAAAGAAACTCCTACTTGTTGATTATCTATAGGCACTTTACTTTTGTTTTGACATTTATAGACTCCAGAAATCCCATGAGAAAAGTGTCATTATCATTCTATAGATAAACTAACGGAATGTTGAGATACTAAACAACTGTTAGTGAACTATGGAGGTAGTGCTTGAATATAGCTAACTCACGCTCACCTCCTTTCTCTTCCCACCCGCACACCACCAGCCCTGTGGCCACAGAAGAAAAGTCTGTTCTGGAGTGAAACTGAGTGAAGTGGTTTTCTTAAGAAAGTCTTCTTTTTCTGAGAGTCGGAGGCCCAGGACCTGTGTCAACTCTGTCTGACACGCTTTATTATCCTGAGGAGGTGGCTTTGCTTCTGTGGACCTTCATGTTCCCATTTCACCAGTGCAAATAGTAACACCTTTCCTGTCCGCTTCACTAGGTTGTTTGGAATGAGAGGGAACATGTTTCAGGTAAAAGTAAATGCCAGCGTGATCGCATGATTATTGTTGGTGATGTAATTTGTTTTTGCAGAGAACTGAATAGGTTTATTCTGGAGGTGATAATTGGGAAGGGCTGTCCCCAGGCCGCCAGGCACCATTGCCAGCCAGGCAGAGTGCTTTAACCTGAGAATTTCATGAGCAGGGCAGAATAAGTCATTTAGCTTCTGCACAAGCAAAGCAAGTCAACAGCATTAATTAATGTGACTGAGGAGAGACAGGCCCTAGTTTTTAATTAGGAGGCTCTGTGAAGCCTGTTTTCTTCTCCAGCTTCTCTTAAACATGGAGAGAGCTGTGGCTTCCATGAGGGAAATAGTTTCCTACCTTTCTACCTCCCTTTCCTCAGCCAGCTGATTTCCAACCCTGGGATCTGGGGTACAGGAAGATCAGGTTTACATCCTAATCCCTAGGAAACTTCGCCTCAGCTCACTCAGTGCATTTCAACAAAAGGTGAAAGGAAACTAAGAGTTAGCTGATGCCAAAAAAGGCAATCAGACCAACACAAACCAGAACCAAGTTATGTCACTCTGGGCTTTCTGCACCATTGCCGCCGTTAACACCTGGAAGGCCTTTGATTCTCACATTAGCAAAACATGCCATAAAGCATGGGCTTCCCTTCTTCCCACAGAAACCCTGGCCCCTTTGCAAGAGGGGAGGCGGGGGGAGTGTCACAAAGGCACCATTCAGCCCTGCATGGCTTTCTTGATTAGGCCTCTGAGGGGAGACTTCTACCAAGTCTCCTTATAGGAATGTGCAGGCAGTTACAGCATCAATTTCCAGCAGTTTCTAGATGAAGGACTCTTGGGGTGGCATAATTCAGAAGAACAATGCAGATAAGTTGGTCAAATCATCTTAGCTATTGATATATGATGCAGGAAACGTTTACTATCTATGACTTAATACAACAGAGCTGTGAACCTAACAAGAACTTCATATTCCTTATTAGGAAGTCCTAAATGGGGCGAATCACAGACACATACATATATACACACCTACATATGATATCTATACAAGTGGCTAAGTGGCCTAATTATAAAAATATTTAGATTTCAAATTAGCTATACATTTAAAGTTAGATCATGGGTAAAATATGTCAAATTTTCTCCTTTCATTTCATAATACACTCTTATTTAGACTCTTCATATCTCCTTGGTGACACATCTCCTTATCAGTGGAAGTGTTCTTTGAGTCACCTAGTTCTCCTCAACTTTACTTCTATCTGGGTTGTTTGAGAGATAACTCTTCTAGAATCCTTGTAAGATGTTTCCACTGGACCTTTTTTTTTTTTCAAACCACAAGTTTCTATTCACTATTCATGATCTTTACAACATAAATCTCTTACTCTACTCTTCCTTAGAAAAATTTTCTTTAAATGGTTTTTAAAGCCTTATTTGTGACAACATGCAAGGAATGGATTTGAGAGGTCATAACTAACCTTTACTTCCTAGAGGAATAATTATACCTAAGTTGAATTTCTTTGCCCTCTTTGTTAATAATCCCACTAGGCGATTTCTTTGGGGCCCTAATACAAATGTTTACTGAGATTGAATGTCTCTTCTCCAAATACTATTCTGATTTGAAAAATGAAATATTAGAAAAGTCCTTTATAATAGATTTTATACAGAATTAAATATAGTGAGACTCCTTATTTTTAAAGAATGTGTAGCTTGGGGGAAAATATTTTGCCTTTTAATCTAACATTTGTGGTAAATAAGCATACATTAAAATGTTATATGGTAGTCTTTCCTTTTCCACAGGAGATATGTTCCAAGACCCCCAGTAGATGCCTGAAACTGCGGATAGTATCGAACCTTACATATGCTATATATTTTTTTCTTATACATACATACCTATGATAAAGTTTAATTCATAAATTAGGCACAGTAAGTGAATAATAATATAAAATATAGCAATGATAAGAATGTGCAGCATCACTACTCATGTGTTGAGGTCATTATTAAGTTAAATAAGGGTTGCTTGGACACAAACATTGTGGTACCAATCCGGGAACTCAGATGACTGCAAAGTGACTAACAGGCTGTGAGCATAGACAATGTGGATACATTAGACAAAGGACTGATTTACATCTCAGGCAGGACAGAGCAAGACAGTGCAACATTTCATTAACACTATTCAGAATGGCACACAATCTAAAACTAATGGATTGTTCATTTCTAAGGTTTTCCATGTAATATGTTCAGACCACAGTAAACTATAGATAACCAAAACCTTGGAAAGTGAAACTATGGGTAAGGGGAGGCTGCAGTATGGAGAGTAGTGCGATTGGTTTTTACTAGGAGAGAGGGAATGATTTAAGAAAATTTCCAAAGAGGAAGTGATACCTGAGGGTGATTTGGAAGGACCAGAGATAATAGGTGAAGTTGGGAGATTTCCTAATACAAAGGCACTTTGAAGAAATGTTAAGAACCATGAAAGTTCTGAAATTGTATCCTCTTTGCAGCATAACAAATTAGCTGCCAGTTTTATGGACGCTGGCAGAAGACTTGATACTCCTGGATTAGAGAAAAAGGACTTTATTATTTACAACACAGAAAGCAGCATGAGATTCTTCTTGTCACCAGCTTCTAATGGAGATAACACAGAAGTGGGCCAAAGTGAATGCTGCACCCATAGTCAGGGTGCATTACTGACGAAGAACCCCAAACTCAGGGAACCCAAATATTTTATACTGGACTGTAAGCAAACTTGTGGATTTTTTTTTCCTGAAGGGAGACAGTATCTTCCTTTTATCTGAGAGTAAACAAATTTGCTATCTGTTCCTGAGGCTGACCACAAATGTTATGATCATATACATACATATGTAATGACTTACTTGAGGTCACAAAGACAACCAGATCGTCTCATATCCTGGACAGTGCACACAAATAATACTCCCAACCTCTACTACTTACATCATTCTTCTGTGGGATCTGGCCTCCATCCTGTCATATGATTAAGGAAGCACTCATGTGATCGGCAGAATCCTAAAATAATACCCTGTGACCCATGCCTTTTGTCATCCCTTCCCCTTGAGTATGAAAAGGACCTTCGCTGTAGGAGTGATATGAAGTGTATCACTCCTACAATTAGGTTAGTTATAAGATTTTGAAAATGGAATTAAGGTCCTTAATCAATTGACTTTTAAGTAATCTAAAAAGAGATTATCCTGGGTGAGTCTTACCTTGATAGATGAAACCTTAAAACAAGTGCCTTGTTGTGGAAAGAGCCATGTGGTGTGAAATGGTGGCTGGTATCCAGAAGTTGAAAGTCTCATTCCCACAACAACAGGTATCTATATTCTGCCAAAAACCAGTGAGCTTGGAAGAAAGAAAACTTCAAGCCTCACATGAGCTAGCAGACCTGGTTGACACCACCTAGACTTATAACTCACAGAAGCTATAATATAAGAAGACTGTGTTGTTTTAAGCCAATAAGCCATGGAAATTTGTTATAAAGCAACTAATGCAGCCCACAACTGACTTCTAGCTGTTATATATTTTTAATCTAAACTTTCATGAGACAACAAAATGAAGACACTTGTATTATTGAGCACTAAAAACATGTAGGAAATTAGCTGTTCATTATAAAAATTTTAAAAGTAATGCTCACTTCTGTGACTTCCCTTATTCACTTTTGGGAGTAGGGGACACGTTTATGAAAAGTTAGCACCTAAAACAGAAGTCATTCATTTATTTGTTCTCTCATTTGATAGACATGCAGAAAAACACTTAAATATGCACCAGCCAATGTGCTAGCCTTGTGAAAAACTACTGACTTTATTTTCAGTGTAATTTCTGCTTCTGTTTTCCCCTTTCTGCCACCAATGGAGTTAATTATATTCACCTACAAACTTTCCATATTCTAGCCCCAGTCATTCTTCTATGTGGTTGTTCCTATAATCACCTATGGGGCTTTAAAACAATACCCAAGCCCATTCCCCTAACCAATCAAGTTAGAATATCTTGTGGTGAATCCAAAGCATGTGAATATTTTTTAAAGCCTCAACTACAGACTGAATGTTTGTCCCCATCCCACCACAATTTATATGTTGAAACCTAATCTTCAAAGTCATGGTATTAGAAAGTGAAACCTTCAGGAGATAATTAGGTCTGGAGGATGGAGCCCCTGAATGAGATTAGTGCCCTTATAAAAGAGGCTCCATAGAGCTTCTTTGCCCCTTCTATTAGAAGAAAGCTGTCTGTAAACCAGGAAGTAAGTCCTCACCAAACACTGGATTTGTTGGTGTCTTGATCCGGACTTTCCAGCCTCCAAAATGGTAAGAAGTAAATTTCAGTTGTCTATAGGGAACTTAGTCTACCGTATTTTTGTTACAGTAGTTCAAATGGACTAAGAAAACTCCTTGTGGGCAACCTCTTTCAGTTCCTCTCCTGCTGTGGGAGCTTTTCTGTCTTCTTAAAAAATTCAACTTTCTCAAAAAAAAAAAAAAATAGAGAGAGAGAGTTCCTTGAGTAATGCTATACAGCCAGGACTAAGAGCCATTGATCTAAATTATAAATAGGAATGAGTTAAGATCCTAAGATTGGTTGCTTAATGAATCATAGTCCTCCACAGCCTTCCTCCTCTACCTTAATGAACTCAGACTGCCATAACAAATTACCATAAACAATGAATTAGACAACAGACATTTATTTCTCACAGTTACGGAGGCTGGGAAATCCAAGATCAAGGTGCCAGCATATCCAGTGTCTGGTAAGAGCTCACTTCCTGGTTTGCAGATGATTGTGTTCTTACTGTGTCCTCACATGATAGAGAGCAGAGAGAAGAAATAAGTTCTCAGGGTGTCTTCTTACAAGAGTATATCTTATAAAGGTCTACTCTCATACCTTAATTATCTTCCAAAGTCTCACCTCTAAGTACTATCACATTGGGGATTTAATTGCAACAAATGAATTTGGAGGGACAATTATTTAATCCATAGTACCCTATGAGAAGGCAATAACTTCATGCTTTCAGTTGATCAAACCAAAATTTGTGTTCAGCCTCTATGGAAAACAGTGTGGAAATTCCTAAAAGAACTAGAAATTGACCTTCCATACAACCCAGCAATCCCCCCTCTGGGAATGTATCTGGAGGAACTTAAATCACTCTACAAAAAAGATACTTGTACACACATGTTAATTGCAACATTATTCACAATAGCCAGAGGTTGCAATTTTATGTTTAATGGGCAAGGAAAACCTTATTGAGAAGATGAAATTTGAGTAAAGACCCCTAACTTGGTGAGGTGATAAATGTGAACATCTTGGGGAAGAACATTCTAGACAGAGGAAAGAGCAATTGCTCTGAAGCAAGAACATTGCTATTGTGTTTACGAGTAGCAAGAAAGTCATAAATCCTGGAGAAGAGAGAGAGAGAGAGAGAAGGAGAGTAGTAGGAGATAAGAACAGAGAAATAACAGGGATGACAGCATGTAGAACTTTTAAAAAAATTGACATGATTTGAAGTGAGGTAGAAAATTAATGAAAAAATTTGAGCAGTGGGGAGATGGGATCAGGCTACTTTGCTGAGAACTGTCTATAGAACAAGAAAAGATGGGGCAGACAGACTTGCAATATTGGAGTATGACAGATGAAGACGGTACCAGTTTAGAGCATATTGGTGGTAGTGGAAGTGGTCTTTTGAAATCGTTTATTAAAAGATTAGATATTTAATTCAAGACAAGAGTCTAATAAAGGCTGAACAAGAGGTTGAACTAGTTTGCATTCCTACCAACAGTGTAGAAGTGTTTCCTTTCCTCCACATCCTCGCTGGCATCTGTTGTTTTTTGTTTTATTAATGATCGTCATTCTTACTGAAGTTAGGTGGTATCTCAATGTGGTTTTGATTTGGATTTCTCTGATGATTAGTGAGGCTGAGCACTTTTTCATGTGTCTGTTGGCTGCTCGTATGTCCTCTTTTGAGAAGTGTCTACTCATGTCTTTTGTCCACTTTTTAATGGGGCTGTTTGTTTTTTTCTTCTTAGCGCATTTTAGTTCCTTGTAGATTCTGGATGTTAGGCCTTTGTCAGATATACAATTGGCAAATATATTTTCCCATTTTGTGGGATGTCTCCCTGCTCTCTTAATGGTTTATTTTGCTTTGCAGAAGATTTTCAGTGTGATGAGGTCCCACTTGTCAAAATTATCTCTATGGTATGGGCTTTTGGGGTTTTGTCTCCTGCATTTTCTAAGATTCTTAACATTTGAGGTTTTACATTTAGGTCTTTGATCCATTTGGAAGAACCTAACTATATTTCAAGTGAGTAATATATATTTCAAGTTAGTATTATAACCACACTAAAGGAAAGAAGGAAGAAAGAAATCTGTCACTTTCAAGCATAGGTTTCTCTGGTTAATTGATCCTCTACATCAGAAGCTGCACATCTCTGCATAGGGTCAGATAGTAAATATTTCAGGCTCTGTGAGCCATATGATCTCTGTCTCAAATACTCTGTCTTTGTATCTAGAAATCAGCTATAGATAATATGTAAATGGATGGGAGAGTGGTGCCGTGTTCCAATTCAACTTTACGCATGACATTGAAATTTGAATTTTATATACGTTTTGTTTGCTTTTAGTTTTTTTCCCTCCAACTATTTAAAAATGTAAAAATTATTCTTAGCTCATGGGCAATATGAAAGCAAAATTTGGCCAGATCTTGCCTGTGGACCGTTGTTTTTTGACCCTTGTGTTATGTCAGTGATTCAACAAGTCTAAGTTTAACTTTTCCCTGTCTGCAATATAAATTTTAATTTTTAATATCATATTTCAGTTTAATTGCTTTTTCTCCTAACTCTGCCAGTTCCGTTAAAACCTTATCTTCCACTGGACCAACACAAATTTCATCTTACTTCATAGCTATGATATTTTTTTACAAACTGAGAGAATAAAGTAGATGCATTCTATTTTTTGCTATTTGTATTAAATTATTTTCAAAAATACACTTTTCTCTGAATCTCTATTGCTATGTCTCACCTTGTTATGTGTCAGAATGTTTTCATACAATCCATATTGTTATTTTCTGTTTTTGTTTTTTTCTAGTTTTTCCTTATATGAGGTGAGATTTGTAGGTGTCTGCTGTTTGCCAACAGACATGGTGTGTGTATTCACTTTGATATTTTTTATTATTCAACTTTAGGTGAATAGGGTACTTCTTTAATATTCTTTCACATTTTAAAATGTGCAGTAAGCATGGTCCCTAGCATCTAGTAGATCTTTATCTTGTGCTGTTTTGCTGGAAGTGGGATATTTTTTTTTTCTCAGCCCTTCAATACAGTCCTCTGACCAGTAGAAGTTTTTTGTCCTCCCATCCTGCCTTCTGTATATTTGAAATAATCTTTATTTTTTCTTGTTCTTTTAAGTGTGTAAAATGCACTAGTCACAGCATTCCGTTTCTAATTCTCTGCCTGCCCTTGACGGATTTACTGCTGCAGGGTTCCATCTTGCACTGTCATTTTTACAGCTGGACCCCCTGAGCTCACAGGCAGCTGAGCTTAACTGGGAAGTTGGATGGGGCTGGGTCGGGGGGGTGCCAGAAACCAGCCTGGTCTCACCTGGGTAAAGAAGGCCTTGTGCTATGTGCTTGTTCAGTTACATAGAGACAGTCAGTGAATGGAGGTGACTGGCAGCACCTGCAGCCTCTTTCTTTTGTAGTTAGGATGTCCTGATTCAGAGTTCTACAAGGGGAGGACTCCCTCCAAAATGGAATTTATTTATTGAAAAATTGTGTATTTATTCTTACATGGTTAAACTTCAGTCACCTTCAAAGCACTCTCCATTTGATGCAATGCACCTATCACGATACTTTTTCTAATACTCAAAAACAGTTTTTGAACTCATCAGTTTGGATGCCTTTTAGTGCTTCCGCCGTTTTTTTGTTTTACCTCTTCCACATCAGCAAAATGTTTCCCTTTGAGGACTTTTTCATGGGGGAAACAAAAAAGTAAAGTTGCTGGGGGTGAGATCGGTTGAATAGGGAGCGTGGGGCATAGTCAAAAACTGCCAAACACTCAGCATGGTATGGGCAGGTATGATGTCATTATGGAAGAACCAGTCACTTAGTCATCACAATTCATGATATTTCTTCTGCAATTTGTGACACAACCTTCTCAAAACTTACAGATAAAACCTTTGGTTGACTGTTTGATCCAGAAGAACAAATTCTAATGTACTATAAGGGGTCTACTCTCCAAAAGATAATTCCAGTTTTTTGGGTGGGGGGGAAATCCCCCTCATAGATGAGGGTCAGTCATCCATCCTTTCCCCAAGCTCATTTCTACCAGAGTTAACACTGGCGTGTCATTCATCAAAAGCCTCTTTTCTAATAATATTGCACTTTTGCCACACACACAAAAGTTTTCATAGGTATAGGTTCAGACACACCATGTGACTTCCCTAAGATTATGCAAGAGGTAAAAAATGAAAACAATATTTAAGCCCCCTTCTGCCTAAATGTGACATGTTCCTTCCACATGTACCCTGCTTCCAGAGAGATGAGGCTACAAAGAAATTATTAACTGATAAATAAAAAAAGTAACATAAAAATGCACAGTGTATTATTTTTTTAAAAGATACTGTAATTCATCAGTGGAATAGAAGATCAGTTGCACTCTATGTGTTTTATGGGGGCTTGGGAAAGTTCGTCTAATCTCATCTATGACTCTGTAATAGACATTGGCATGAAGATAAAGTACAAAAAAGAAGCCTCTGTTGTCACAAATCCAAGTTCCCTAGCTTTTCGATTTATAAGTCTTAGGCAGTTTGGTGAATGCCAGTGCCCATGATGCATATTGTAATCCATAAATTAATGAGTGATTAAAATCTTTCTAAGGCAAACAACCACAAATCTGAATGATGCACGGTTATTGCCAGCCATAGCCAGCAGATGTATAGAAATAATTGGCTTTTAATGCTCATTAGTCAGTTTTATTGCAAATAATGCATTTGCATGATGTTTGTAAATTTATGCTTCAGTGAGAAGATATGGTGACGGTACAGTACAAACAGGCAAAGCAATTATGAAAAGCACAGTCAAGATTTATTAATTGTCCCAAATTACATTCATTTATATGTTTGCTTTTAACCTTGCCTAATTCCAAAGCAAAATAATTTAAGGAGATTTGAAGAAATACAGCCATTATAAGAATTTTTAACTGAAGAACTTATGGAGAAAGGAAAATTAAGGTCAGAAAACACAATGAATCAGGATTTGAAATTAGTATGCAGGATGAATGTCAGAACATGCTATATGTGTGATAAAAATCTAGTGCAAAGCCACTTCTGCATTAACTAGGATTCAAAGCAAAAGTTTTTCTTAAGGGAAATATTGTATATTTCTTGGGAAAATGACCAGAAGGAAATATACCTTATAATTGATCATACAGATAATGTGAACATAAAAAGAAGCTAATATTCAAAATATCTTTAAAGCAAATGCAACTGAATTCTTTCTAATAATGTTCCAGCGTATAGGCTGATAACCTTCCTCTAAATTATACTTTAATAAAAATTTGGCACTTGTAAAGGAGAATTCTCAGCACCATTTGCTAAACATGGTCTCCTTTCCCTGGTGGTTGTTATTGGTGACTTTGTCAAAGATTAGTTGGTTGAGAGATCAAGTTTTTGCTTCCATAATCTCTGTACTTCCCACTGGTCTATTTGTCTTTTCTTGTACCAGTACCAGGCTGTTTTGGTTACTGTAGTCTTGTAACAAAGTTTAAAGTCTGGAAGTGTGATACAGCCTATTTGTTTCCTTTTGCTAAGGATTGTTTTGGCTATTTGTGCTCTTTTTTTGTTTCCATATGAATTTCTGTATTGTCGTTTCCAGGTCTGAGAAAAATGATATTGGTAATTTGATGAGTATTGCATTGGATGTGTGGATTGCTTTGTGTAGGATGGACAATATGACAATATTGATTCTTCCAATTCATGAGCACAGAATGTTATTTCCATTTGTTTGTGTCATTCTTCATCTCTTTGAGCAGTGCTTTATAGTTCTCATTGTAAAGGTCTTTCACTTTTCTAGTTAGGTGGATGCCAAGGTAGTTCATTTTTATGTGGGTATTATAAATGGGATTGTACTTTTTATCTGGCACTTTGTCCACTTGTTGCTGGTGTGTCGAAGTGCAACTGTTTTTTGAACATTGATTTTGTACCCTGAGACTTTCCCAAGGTCTGTGATCAGTGTGAGGAAACTTTTGACAAATTCCCTTGGGATCTTCAAGATACAGAACCATGTAATCTGCAAAGAGGCATTAGTTTGACTACCTCTTTTCTTTTTTGGATATGCCAATTTTCTTCTCTTGCCTGATTGCTCTGGCTAGGATTTACAACACTATGTTGAATGGGAGGAGTGAGAGTAGGCATCCTTGTCTAGTTTCCGTTCTCAGGGGAATGATTCTAACTACTGCCCATTGAGCAAAATGTTGGCTGTAGGTTTATTATCTTACTGTTTTGAGGAATGTTCCTTCTATACTTAGGTACTCAAGAGTTTTTATCAAGAAATGGTTAACCACATGCAGAAGAATGAAACAGGACCCCTACCTATTGCCATATACAAAAGTCAGCTCTAAATGGATCAGAGACCTAAACATAAAACTTCAAACTATAAGAATTCTAGAAGAAAATGCAGGAAACACTCTTATGAACATTGGAGTAGACCACCATGCTTTGATCAAATCCCCAAAAGCAAATGCCAAAAAAGATAAGATAGACAAGTAGGACTTCACCAAACTGAAAAGCTTTTGCACAGCAAAAGAAATCAACAAGAGAGTGAGGAGACAACCCACAGAATGGGAAAAAATATTTTCTAATTATATATATGACTGAGGCCTAACATCTAGGATCTACAAGTAAGTCAGATGAAAGGAAAAAAACAAACAATTCTATCAAAAAGTGGGCAAAGGATATGAATAGACACTTCTCAAAAGAAGATATAATAGCAGCCAAAAGAAAAATGCTCAGCCTTGCTAATCATCAGAGAAATGCAAATCAAAATGACAATGAGATACCACCCAACTTCAGTAAGGATGGTCCTTATCAATTACACACAAAAAAATTAATGCTAGCGAGGATGCAGAGTAAAGGGAATGCTTCTACACTGCTAGTGGGAGTGCAGGCTAATTCAACCTCTATGGAAATCAGTGTGGTGACTCCTAAAATAATTAAAAATTGACCTTCCTTATGATCTAGCAATACCTCTCCTGGGAATATACCTAGAGGAACATAAATCGTTATACAGAAAAGACATCCATACACACATGTTTATAACTGCTCTATTCACAATAGCAGAAACATGGAACCAACCCCACTGTTCAACAAAAGTGTATTGGATAAAGGAAATGTGGTACATATACTCAATGGAGTATTACACCATTATAAAGAAGAAAAAAATCATGGAATTTACAGGAAAAGGATGAAGACCATCAAACTTCGTGATCTTTCATAGAATCAAAGAACTGAATACCTCATGTTCTCATTTATAAGTGGGAACTGAACATTAACCACATTAGCACAAGGGAGGGATCAGTAGTTGATGGACACTGCCAGGGAAGGGATGGAGGGAGGGAACACGTAGCATCACAAAGGGTATCTAGTCATAACCCAGGGAAAGTGAAGGCCAGTTGGAGGTCCAAACTTCACCTTCAAGAAGGCTGCTTATATAAGTAATCCTGACTTATACCCTACATATCTATAATTTAAAAAAAGAAAAAAGAAAAGAAGTTACCTCTTTCATATCTCTTTCTGTACTCTATCCCTGCGTACTTCCTGGCTCATCATCCTTCCAACTTATCTATATTTTAATCTTAGTTGGGTAAAAAATTTAGTGTTTACCTTATCATGACCATGTCAAAGCAATGTGCAACTGAGAGATACACTGCACTTTAATGAACTGTTTTGCACAACTTTGTTTTCCTTAATGTTGTCTTGTTCATTTCTTCTGTTTTCTATTCATTCTTATTAATGTATTCCCTCAATTCCCCCCCAGATATAAAATCTCCTCATAATGCAGTTGGATACATCAATTATTATCGAAGTAGCATCTGCTTGAAGACCCCATGCCCAGAGTCTTCTATCCTGAGTGGCAGCTTGCTGGTCCTGCTGCACAGCTCCCCTTCACCATCATGCAGAGATCTGCTGGCTCCTTTGCACTGAATTCTTAATATAGTGAATCTCATATTTTTGGTGTCATTCCTTTGTGTGTGTGTGTGTGTGTGTGTGTGTGTGTGTGTGTGTGTGTGTGTGTAAAGTGCCTCCTTGAATAGCTATCTATAAAAAGGTATGTAGCATGCCAGGCTCAGTGGCTCACGCCTGTAATTCCATCAGTTTGGAAGGTGAAAATGAGAGAATTGTCTGAGCCCAGGACTTTGAGACTAGCCTGAGCAACTTGACAAGACCTCGTCTCTAGAATAAATTAAAAAAAAAAATTAGCCGGTATGGTGGCACGTGCCTTGTAGTTCCATCTACTTGGAAGACTGAGGCCAAAGGATCGCCTGAGCCAGCAAGTTGAGGCTGCAGTGGCCGTGAGCATGACACTGCCCTCCAGCCTGGGTGACAGAGTGCAACTCTGACTCAAAAAGAAAAAAGAAAAGAAAAGAAAAGGGTATGCAGCAGATAATTTTTGAGTCTATGAACATCTCAAAATGACTATTTTACAACCATGCATAATTGACCATAAAGGTGGAATAGAATACTGGTTGGAAAGATTCTCTTTTAAAACTTTTAAGGAGTTGCTACTTCTGCTTCTACCCCATTGTGCCCGGATTCATGTTTCTTCCTACTGGAAACACAACATCATATGGTGACTGTGCTTCAGTGTATAAACTGCTTCCTGGAGCCTGGCACTCCATCCTCCACTGTGTTGGAACCGGTGCTTCGGCTGTGGTCTTATGGTCCCAATGCTCTTTCAGGCCTGCAGCTTTTAGGTGGTATAATATTTGTTAAGATCAATTATGTGGTTACTGCCTCACTCCTTCACCTGCACTGCTAAGTGGGCCCACTGGCTTTTTGCATTATTTTGTGGTATCCTGTGCTGGGGATCCCAGCACTCCATGAGCCTTCAGACACTGGGGCTATCTGAAACCCTGCAGGCAGTAAGTATAATCCATACCTGACATATCTATCAATTTCTCTCAGTGGATTTCTGGCACTTGCAGTGTGGAATGGGCCCACTTGGTCACTGTTACAGAGTGACCAGTCGATCTCCTATTTATCAGAGGCTCAGTGTAGGTCTTTATTTTTGACATTGGCATTCAATGACAACACTAGGTAGTTCAGACTTGGTTTGGGAGATTCTGCTGTTGAGTCCATGTGCAGACTTTCCATCTCTTCCACTGCGGCTGCCTTGGTCTGTACCTCTGTGACAGCACTGGTCTATGACAAAGCCTGGCTGCCATTGATGGGCTTACTCATCTAGACACTAAACTTGGGTGTTTAGTGCCTCTGCTCTTATGGATGCTCTCTAATGGGTGTTAATATGTGATTCCAAGAACTTTATGCATCATTATCACTCCCAAATGTCTCTACCCCTCACCTCTTTGTTCCTTTTCATGAAAATTTGTTGTTGCTTTTTTATTCGGATGGCCAGGTTATTTGCTACTATCTATGAATCTGCATATTCCAACCTTAGGACTATTCCATTTCCACAAGTGTATGACTAGGTACTCCCTCACTACCTTCTTTCAGGGCTGCCTCCAAGTAAGGCTGCTATTTCTGACTTGGGCCCACATTCAGAGCCAATTCATCTGTGATCCAAGCTCCAGCTCTTTCCTTCTTCATCAGCTGGCATAGCATTGCCGTGTAATGAGGGAGGGGTGCTGGGGCATCACTGGTGTATGGCATGGGGGCAGGTTTCCCTGCTTCTGCAACTTGCTTTGCCCTGGTTCTGCCCACACTCCATCTCCATACACATTCTTTTCACATCATTGTTGTTGGGCATGTCTAATTTTAGAACATGGTATGTTTTGAAAGAATCTGGTTCGGCCAGGCACGGTGGCTCATGCCTATAATCCCAGTACTTTGGGAGTCCAAGGCGAGAGGATTGCCTGAGCCCACGGTTTCGAGTCCAGCCTGGGCACCTTGGTGAGATCTCATCTCTATGATAAATCAAAAAATTAGCCGGGAGTGATGGCACACACCTGTAGTTCCAGCTACTTGGAAGGCTGAGGGGAAGGATCGCCTGAACCCAGCAGGTTGAGGCTGCAGTGGAAGAGAGTGTGACACTGCGCTCCACCCTGGGCACCAGAGTGAGACTCCAACTCAAACAAACAAACAAAAAGAATCTAGTTCATTGTGGACAGTTCATCATGCAGGGTTACAAAGAGTCCTATGGGTAGATGTTCCGTTTTTACTGGAGTCAGTAGCATGCCAGTTGTCATTTTTCAAAAGATGTCTTCTCTTCTGCATGTGTCCAATGGTGTTCTTGGTCCAGAATCCCAGAGACTTGCTCATGCTTTTACTCAGGCTTGTTGCTGACTCTCCGTGGTGTCTTTCTCTACCACTGACATTTGTAATACCTTTGGGTCTGCTGCGTCATATGACCCAAGGATAAGTGTTGCTAGAACTACAACCTGGACCTTTTACAGTGCACTTTTCTCTTTAGGGTCTCACTCAAGCCTGTCAGCATCTCCTGTTGCCTATTGCATTAACCAGAGCAGTATTAATGGATGAATATTATGCTGTTTCCAGGACTTGAAGGACCCAGTTAAGTGTTGTTCATCTTTCTTTGTAATGGAAAACACACGATGGAATAAGTTATCTTTGGATTTTGATGATGCAGTAAAATTGAATGGTATTTCCCCAAAGATGTTCACATCCTAATTCTCATTAATTAGAAATGGTACTTTATTTTTTTAAAGGGTCTTTGCAGATGTAATCAAATGAAGAATCTTGAGATGAAGAGATTATCCTGGATTATCTGGCAGGCCCTAATTCAGTGACAAGTGTTCTTATAAAAGACATATGGGAGATTTAACAGACAAAAAAGAGAAAGCAATATGAGCATAAAGGCAGCGATTGAAGTGATGCAATCACAGTCATGGAATGCCTAGTGCCACCAAAGCAGGAAGGGGCAAAAAATGGGGTCTTTTTAAGAGCCTGAGGAAGTAGGTATTGTCAACACCTTGCTTTTCAACTTCTGGCCTCGAAAACTGCTAGAGAATAAATTTCTGTTGTTTTAAGCCACCCATTTTTGAAAAATTTGTGATGGCAGTTGCAGGAAACTAATATGGGTGAGATCCTGGTTTACCCCAAACACTGGACTCCTAAATATCTTACTCATGCGGGAGCCCATAGATGTTTGTAGGGTTTATAGCCCACCCTCCACTGTGCATGTGTCTTACTAAGGCTTCTGGCAAGGTTGCTACCTTTTGCTCCTCCCATCTGATTGGCATGAAGTATCAATGGAGGGGATCAACATGATATTCTGAAAGATGTCAGTCTATCTTTATGGCTACCATGCTTTCACGCCAAAGGAAGATGTAGCCAGAAAACTAGCACTCATTTCACCTCATGCAGGACCAGTATTGTCACTATTACTGAGACCAGAATTATAATCTCATTTTGAGCTAGTGCTCCCCAAAGATTGTAATAAATTCTAGAATAATTATCCATGCACCATAAAAATAACTTTCTCTAAGGCACTAGTAGGAAATATGGAATCTAAAGTATTAATTCTTTAGAACATAGAAGAATAATTTTAAGATGATCCAGTCAATTAAAATTATTGTCTGTGATGTGTTAGATACTATGCCCGGTGGCAGTGACTCCAAGATATATGCTCCAAATCCTGTAGGAGAAACAGACAAAAACATACTTGACATGAATATTGTTAGACATGTGCTATAATAAATGTCCCAATTACAGTAAGAACTCACAAAAGAGAGCTTCCAAGGAAAGTGTCACAAAATAAAGGACCTCTGAACTGAGATGTCTGACACATAGAATTCATTCTATGGATGTTTGTTGAAATAAATTATGAATAGAATATTAATAAGCAGCAGAAATTATGGTGGATGGGAGAATTCCAAGCAGACCTTGGAGGCCTTTGTTTCCCTGTATAGAAAGTAGTAGGTAGTCAGTATAAATATTTATTAGGTAAGGCTAGAAATATAAGGTTATGTCATGTTGCTTTGAATTGTCTCATAAATTTTTTTAATTTTTTTTTTAAAGACAGGGTCTTACTCTGCCACCTAGGCTGGAATGCAGTGGAGTGATCATAGCTCACTGTAGCCTCAAACTCCTGGGATCACACTATCTTCCCATCTCAGCCTTTCGAGTATTTGGGACTACAGGCATGCACCACCGTGCCTGGCTAATTTTTTTTTTTTTTTTTGAGACAGAGTCTTGCTATACTGCCCAGACTAGTATCAAGCTCCTGGTCTCAAGAAATCCTCCCACCTCAGACTCCCATAGTGCTGGGATTACAGGTGTGAGCCATCATGCTCAACCCTGAATTATCTTATAAGGAGTACTGACAATATTCTACAAACAGTGGAAGAGGATGTGGGTCTCTTGAAGGTATTTGAGCTGATGAAGGACTGATACTTCAGCAGTTAATAAAATGGTTCCTCTGTGAAGTGAGAAGAATGAATTTGTTAAGAAGAGAAATAAGGAAGGATGGCAAAGTAGGGGCTATAGGAATAACCTGGAAAGGCAGTGATGAGGCCTAACGTATGGTACGACTGTGGAGGTGAGAGAGAAAATATTCCCAAAGGATATGAAGCCACATTTCTGAAAGCTGCCCTATGAATAATAGCATCAAATGTCCATGTATCCTCCCAGGATTCAATAGTTCATATATCTTACCTTGCTTATCTCTCACAACTACCCAGTGAGGCCAATTTATTTCCCTGACTTACAGATGAAAAAATTGAGCTTGGAGACCTTAGATGATGACCAGAGACAGGACTTGAACTCAGTCCTGACTGTCTCTAAAACCCAGCTTCTTTCACCTCAGCATTATGCTTGTGATCAAGAATGTATTTCTTTTGTAATAACTAAAGAGCAGTGACTATGTTTTAAACTCCAAGTTGTGTAATATTACAAGATATTTAGGAAGTAAAGACACTTGCTGAACTGCACAGAATTTGTTGTGACCAACTATTAGATCTGAGCTGTCCCAGGGTCATGGGAGTTAGTTGCAGGTTTCTAAGAACTTCTTAGGAGATACCATGAGCATATGCATCAAGAATGGGGAAGCCCCACACAATGCATTTCAGCACTATGTCAAAATACACCAATTTACTGTTTTGTTAATCTTGGAGCCCAAATTAGTTCCTGCTGGTAAGTGAGGTCACTGGTTTAGTGGTCCTCTTCTCATTTCCTGGGAACATCTTTCCAGAACTGCTAAGGTTACCTTAAACCAGATCCAGCCTTCCAGTTACTCACTCACTGCCCCTCTGGCCTATGGAAGGAGTTTTAGTAGGAAGGGAGGAGTGCTGCTGGTGTGTGGTGTCCCTTGTGTAATTATCATAGGCTGCATGTCCACAGCTGGGAAAGCCTTCTCCTTAATTTGTTGATTACTTGGACAGAGTTTTGCAAAAATTCTCCAAGAAGATTACAAAGCTGTTGCACAATTAAAATCATTCAGTGGTGTAACCTTGAAAGGACATTATTATTATTGTTGTTTTAGGGATTAGCCCACTGTATATGCCTCTTGCTGTAAGTACATCAGTGTCCCATACCACAGCTTTCTAACATTACTGGAAAATATTGCTCATCATCTGATATTGACAGTTGGCAACCAGCAGGGAAGAGCTGGGCGATTGTTAGAAGAAGAGGACTGTGGGTATCAGCTTCTGAGAATAAGGTGAAATCCTTGTTTTACAGTCAGGTGGACTGGCATCTGAATCACAGCATCTCTGTCTTCTCTTCATTCCTTTATCATTCCCTTCTGCTTTCTCACAAATAAGAGACAGAGTCTAACTGTACCAAATTATTCTGTATGAGCTGGAATGCAGCATTTCTTAACCCACATCTCTTTGCATATTTGAAAGGAATGAAGGGACTCAGTCATGGAGGCAGGACGTATGCAAGCAAGGAGAGCAAGAAAAAGAGCGGGTCAGGGGATAATGAATCAGAAGGAGATGGTTTCTGGTTTCCCTGTGGGCAGCTTGGATAGGGCAGGTGATAGCTATACCATTAGCTGATCCACTTTTCCTCTGAATCTGTTGACTCACTCCCAACAGAGATATCTTAGCTTTTCACAGTCATGATGAAAATTAAGAAAAATAGTATACTTAACATGTCCATCCCAGAGCCTGGCATGTGCGAGGTACTCAACATTGGAGTTTCCTTGTCTTCACTGGGGGATTTTAGAGTTTTCCAAATGCTTTTACAGACATCATCTCTCGTTATTTTAAAATCCTGGGGAAGAAAATGGGATCCTCATTTATATGCTATTGTGCAAATGAGGAAAATTGAGGCTTAAGAAAGTGAGGAAAGTCAAAGCCCACTTGGTAATAAGTGTATCAAACTCTCTCTGTTCCCAGTCAGATCTCAAATCCTGGTGGAATGACAGGCAGACATTTCCTTCTTTGAAGAATTTCGTACCCCAGAAGCACCAATATCTTGACTCATTTTGGATTACTACTTTCCAGAACACAGCCCTCTTGAGAAATGAGAATGTCCCACCCCATTCTGTGACCATATGTTGAGCTTCTCCCATAACCTGTAACTTTCCATATTGTCTCAGCAGTATACCTCTACTCTCCTTTGCCGAGAAACCAAAACTAAAATGATTTATTTCCTAAATTCAACTCATTATCAAATGGTTTACAAAAACTCTTTTCATTCATTCTACTCATCTATTACTATTTAGAGAAAAACAATCACATGTAGAATATTCTCAGTAATGGGTGCTTTGAGAAAACTGACATTGGTCAACAGGCACTTCTTGTTGCACTAATTACTTTCTAAGTTACCATGAGGAGTGCAAACAGGCAATGAAATGAGTGTCTTTCCTCCACAAACTGTGAGCTCTCTCTCTCTCCTGGAGGGAGGCAGAAGGGCCCTGCTTTAGCCAGTTTCACCCAGGTCCAGAGGGGTGGAGAGAATACCTTTTGGCACAATTAGTACCTCACAGAGTCAGTGAGTGAGCAACTAAGTCAGGGTTGTCGAAGTGCAGAGGTGTGAGTCTGAGGACCAAATGTTATTGAAGTAATCACATCTGAGGTGAGCCTCAGGGTAGGAATCAAGGAGCCAGGGGTCAAAGAAAAACCGAGGCAAACTCTGCCGTAAAATAAAAACGGTGCTTGTGTTAAAGTGGCTAGAATATTATTATTTTCCTTTCAGAAATGTTTCTTAAAGTTTTATTAGATTTCTAATTGATGTTTATATAAAAATGAAGTAAGGTGACTGGTTTGTTGGAACGCACCATGTGTGAGTTCAGAGAAAACATCATCATGTCTAATTTTGGTCAATGCGTTTGTGCATACAGACACAGCTCTCCAGGCCACAACCTGTCATCTGAATCACTCCCCTCAACACCCTCATCCTCCACAACCCCATCTTATTTCTCACTGAGACTGGGTACGTGACTTCCTGGACACAGTGTACAAGGAAGCCCTGGTTCAAAAAGTAACAATAAAATTGCATTTTTTTTTTTTAGTCAGTCTGGGGGAAAAGTACCTTTAAAAGTACAAGTATAAAGCTTTTTCTTTCCTTTGCGGTCTCTGTATTTGTCATGGTGTTTTTAGTTTTTACTTATGCCATTCTCAGTAAAAGAAAAAAAATTAACTTGTGCAAAGCAAGTTTTAAATGTAAATATCACTGAATTGACACAGCTTATATTTTCTAGTTTCTACATGTATATGCATTTTGTTCTTATCAGAACAGTAGTGTCACTACATCAAACTATCTCTCCTTTTTTTTTTTTAAGATGTGGGATACAATTCAGAATTAGGTACACAAATGGTCATCATATAGGTAAACTTTGGGCCTCCCTTTGGACCCCATTTCACCTGGTTTGAGATCAGGTACCCTTACTGATGTTACATGCCCCCTCCGTCCCCTAGCAGTGTCCCGCTATTGCCATGGGAAACAAATGAAAATGAAGACGCATCTTACAAAAACCTCTGGAATGCCACGAAAACAGTACTGAGAGGGGAACGTATATCTCTACAAATGCACATCAAGAAAATAGAAAGAGAACAAGTTAACAGTCCAAAAAATCACCTAAAGGCTGGAAAGGCAAGACCACCAAACCCCTAACCCTAGCAGAAGAATCCAGATAAGCAAAGTAAAAGTCCAGATAAGGGACTAGAAGACAAAAATACCATTAAAATATCAACAAAACAAAAAGCTGTTTCTTTGAAAGGATAAACAAGATTGATGGACTCCTAGCCGGAATGACCAAGAAAAATAGAAAAAAAAGCCCAAATAAATACATCAGAAACGCAAAATATCAAGTTACAACTAGCCCAGAAGAATTATAAATGATTATCAGAAATTACTATGCACACCTGTATGGAATCAAACTCGATAACCTAAATGAAACGGAGGACTTTCTGACTCACACAACCTCTCAAGGTTGAAACAAGAAGAAATTGAGATCCTAAATAGACCAATAGCAGCCCAGGAAATTGACTCTGTCATAAGAAAACTGCCTACAAAAAGAAAAACCCAGACCAGATGGCTTTCCAGCAGAATTCCATTGTTTTTTATTTTATTTTTTTCAAATTCACTCTTGATCCACAAACATTCTACCTTTGGCTTACTGTTGAGAAGAACTGAAAAGAAAAGAAACTGTGTGGTGTCCTTTTTTTCCCCCATCCATTTCATCATTTTCATCATATATGATTGACTAGTACAAGGCATTCACATGACTATGAAAAGATAAAATTGGAATTCTTTGTGTCGTAAAACATCATTGACTTTTTTTCTGCATTTGAAACAAGTTCTGGTTTGGAAGTGAAGTGTGACCATTCGGGCTGTCAGCACCCCTGCGTACATGTCCTTATACATAGCACATTGTCCTGGAACTCGCTTTGAGCCTCACTGAGCTCCTGTGCCTGGTGGGTTCAGTGAAATTCTGCGCTGACAAGGTGTCTCAAACACTATATAAGAACGGGGTGGCAGGGAAGGGCAGACACACATATTGGGCATATCTGTCCACAAGCATGTTCTGTTGTTGCATTTGACTTACAAAGCACAAGTTCAAAATTAAAATTATTTTAAAAATTCAAGTAAAAAAGCATTTAGCTAAGTGTTAGGTCATGATTTGAGCATGATTCCTCTGGCACTGTGAAGCTGGCCTTGTCTTGACCTCATGGTTCAACAACACATGCTCTCTCCTGTCTGTGGCTCTGCCCTTACATTCTTGATCTGAGGCTAAAGAGTATGCTTTTCTAGATCTTTCTTGACCATGTTGTACAACTACATGTTGATTATACTTTATCCAGTTTCTTTAGATGGTCATTCAGAATTTTCTAAACAATCTCATAGGGGGAGGGCTATTACCTAGCCAACTTTGTATACTTGTGTGGGATATTCCACCACCGTCTTAGACGTATTCTCACATACTGACTTTCTTCTCAGCCACTAAGGCAATTCTTTGTTCTCTTCTTTCCGTGATATCACTTCTTACAAATCTCCACGCGACTAAGGAGAGTCTCAGTTTCTTTCTTCTTGTGCTTCTCACCCTCTGGGGAAGATGTCAAGGGGCAATGTAATGCAGAGAGAAAGGCAACCAGAGTGAGGACAGCACAGCCTGAATCTTGCTTGGGTCATCACCAAGTGTCACATAATAAGTAAACTGCTGAAGCCACACTGTTGATGGTGTCCCTGCACCCAGAACAGGACCTGTCACACCAAAAATTAGGTCTTCCAGTTAATGACCATTGTATTCCAATCTGCTTTGTGGAAATAAAGAAATGTTTCAATTTTATTACTTATTTATTTGGGGGAAATGTCATCATTTAGTGTGGGCTTGTTGTCACCCCTTAGCAAAATCTCTCAATTATACCCATTACATAGCAGAGAGTACATTTTCCTTTCCGTCATCCCTGTATAGTATTCAGACTTTGATCTATCATTTTCTTTCATTATGCCTCTGTAACTTTCAGGATGCCTTCTAAATAATCAAATAGATTTGCAGAAAGTAGATCAGTAGTTCTTATTAGTGTGGCATCAGGCAATCCCCACGAGGAAAATGGTCATTAGCACTTATTACTTTGATGACATCACCAGTAATTTGCCTCATTCACTTTCTAGCATGTTGTAATTTTGCTTTGAAAATGCTGCACATAATAAAGAGTTATTGGCAAGGGTTTTGAACTACCACATCTCAAGTCATTTTGCAATTTAACCCTTCTAGCACTAATAATTTCCTGCCAGATTGCAATTTGAGGGAGTGCCTACGGCATTGAGGATCTTGGGTATGTGCAGATACTGTTTCATTGTTTTCATGGTTTCAAATTATAGCAGCTTCTCACCAGCACCCAGTCATCTGCAAAATGATGAAGTGTGAAGCAACAGGAAGGTAGTGAGAAGAACACACAATTTTGAGTCAGAGGATTTATATCAAGCCGAGAGTCTTGGCCAAGTAGCTTACAGTCTTAGGGTCTCAAATCCCATCTTTCCACTATGACGATGGGTATTACCCATAGACATAAAGGTGATCTTTAAATTTAGTCAAAATAAGCCGGGCTCAGTGGCTCAGCCTGTAATCCCGCGCTTTGGGAGGCTGAGGGGAGTGGATTGTCTGAGCCTGCGGGTTCGAGACCCGCCTGGGCAATTTGGTGAGACCTCATCTCTACAAAAAAAAAAAAAAAAAAACCATCAGCCGGGCATGGTAGCACTTGCCTGTAATTCCGGCTACTTGGAAGGCTGAGGCGGAAAGATCACCGGAGCCCTGTAGGTTGAGGCTGCAGTGGCCAGGAGCGGCCACTGCACTCCAGTCTACGCGACAGAGTGAGACTCTAACTCAAAAAAAAAAAAAATAAAATAAAATAAAATAAAATTAGTCAAAATATAACAAATACTGTAAGGTGTAAAAGTCATGAATATGTTGACTGGTCAATTTTACTAAGGAAAAAAACCCATGTAAATAACCATGGAAATTTGAAAGTGAAACATTGCCAAGACCCAGGGATTTTTTTTTTTTTTTTGATATGGGATTTTGCTTCATCACCAAGTCTGGAATGCAGTGGCATGGTCATAGTTCACTGCAACCTCAACCACCTGGGCTTAAGTGATCCTCCTGCATTGACCTCCCAAAGTGTTGGGGTTATAGGAGTGAGCCACTACACTGGGCCAAGGGTATCTCTCTTGTCCCATTGTAGTGGTTACACCCTATTTCTCAAAAATAATCTCTGTTCTTACTTCAATTATTATAGTTAGGTTTGACCTTTTTCTGAAATTTGATGTAAATTAAGATACAGTCTATGTATTCATTTGAGTCAGTATTCTGTCACTCAACATTATGTAAGTAAGTTTCATTGCAGATGTCTCATGTAGTTAACAATAGTTAACTTTTTGTCATTGCAGCAAAGTATTTTACTGTCACTGAACATAGTATTACAACAATTAGTCTATTGAACCATGGGAGTGTATGCGTGTTATTTCCATTTTGGAGTTATGATAAATGTCTTTAAAAATTCTCCTATGCTTATATTTTGGCATGTGTGTTGTGTGTGTGTGTGTGTGTGTGTGTGTGTGTGTGTGTGTACATTACTAAAAGTGAAATTGCTCAATTATAAGGTATGCATATATTTAGTTTTAGTAGATACTGCCACAAAGTTTTCTAAATTAATTGTGCAAATTCACATTCTTTGTTTGTTTGTTTGTTTTTTTGAGTTGGAGTCTCACTCTGTCACCCAGACTGGAGTGCAGTGGCCACTCCTGGCCACCGCAGCCTCAACCTGCTGGACTTCGGCGATCCTTCCGCCTCAGTCTTCCAAGTAGCTGGAACTACAGGCGTGCGCTATCACGCCCAGCTAATTTTTTGATTTATTGTAGAGATGAGGTCTCGCCAAGTTGCCCAGGCGAGTCTCGAACCCGCTGGCTCAGGCAATCCACCCACCTCAGCCTCCCAAGGCGTGGGATTACAGGCTGAGCCACAGAGCCCGGCACAAATTCACATTCTTACCAGCAGTGTAGAGAGTTATTTCACATCTTCACCACCACTTGATAGGTTTTTAGTCTTGATAGGTTTTTTGTTTCTTTCTTTTTTTAAAATTCAGCCTTTCAGCTAGTGTTGTTGAATTGTGATTTAATTAGCAATTTTTGAAGATGTATAATATTGAGCAAAGTTTTCATGCTTATTGGTCATTGCCTGTTCAAGATTTTTGCCCAATGTTTTCCAGTCGTATTTTCTGTATTGATTAGAGGAAAAAGAAGTAAACATAATTTTTCCTATTTTTCTCACTGAGTAATACTAAAATTAACACAAGTAGAAGAAAAATAACAAAAATAAGTCAAGAATTTAATGAAATAGAAAGCAGAACAAAGTAACTAAGAGAAAAAAATCAAAATTAATGTTTGTGAAGATTAATAATATTCCTGACAAGATTGTTAAAGACAAAAAAGAAAACACATATATAATACTAGAGTGAAAGAGATCCTCCAGTCCTTAATAGGAAAGTAAGGACAGATTCTATAGATCCCAAAATCAATACAAGGATTATAGATAAGTACGTAAAGCAACTTTTATACTAATAAATATATTTATATTAATACATACTTCCCTTTTCCTTTTAACTGATGAATAGTATTTCTTACAATGAGATTACTATATTTTTTTATTTACCCATCATCATTCTTGTGATGATGAACAATTAGGCTGTTTCTAGCACTATCTATTATAAACTGTAATGAGGACACTTATTCATGTTTCTTTGTACGCAAATGAAAGAATTTAGGGTACTAATCTAGAAGTGAAATGTCTTGGTCAAAGGTATGCTCACCAAAGCCTTTGTTGAACTGTTATCTAAAATAGTTAAACAAGTTATACTCAGATGAGCAGTGAGTAAGAGACTCCTTCCTACACTCAGTGCTGTTACATTTATTATTTTTTAATGTGATGACTATTTATCACATTGTGTTTTGCATTCTGCTGTCTTTCCATAAGGTTAAACAACTTTCATATTATTATTAGCAATTCAAATATTTTTCTGAAAATTATTCTTCATTGCATTATTAATATTAGGGGCAATATCTTGACTATCCAATGACCACCAATTATATGTTGGTTGTATAAATGGCAAGTACCTTCTGCCATTCTGTGACTTTTCATAAAAAGTTTCATTGCATTGTCTTTTGTCATACAAAATTTTCCATTTTGAGCTAGCTAAATTTATCAATGTATTTTCATTATGCTTTATTTTTAAAATTCTTCATTACCAAGCCCAAGGTCTTAATGTTAATTTACAATTGTTTACTCTAGGTGATTTAAAAGTTGGTGACTTTTTTTTAGATTCAATCAGCTGAAATATATTTATTTTATATGATTTTTGCTAGAGATATCATTTTCTTCCCTAAATAGGGAGATGATTTTTGTGGCCTTATGTATTGGATAGTCTCCCCACCCCCAAATTAAATGCTACTTTTCACATGACAGGTTTCTATACCTGTGTCAATCTGACTCCGGATTCTATACGTGGTAACATAAGTCCATTATTCTATTATTCTATTATTAAAAGAAAAACAATGCACACTGATTGTAATAAATTTTGATTTCTTTTTTTTAGCTAGGGAATGTCATTTTATTTTATTTTCATTCAAATATAAATACCTGTTCTTGGCTACTTATTCTACTGTATAAACTTTAGCATCAGCTTATCAAGTTACATATAGAGATAATTTCTTGGAAAATTTTAAAATCAAAATATAATTTATGCCATAAAATGCCCTCTCTAATATATAACATTCAGTATTCTTTCAGTATATTTACAGAGTTGTGCAACCATTACTTTGTAATTTTAAAATATTTTCATCACCCCCAGAACAAACCTGTACCATTAGCAGTCACTCTTCATTCCACTTACCCCTGTACCCCTGACAACTACTTATTTAGTTTCTGCCTCTACGAATTTACCTGTGATTGACATTTCACATAATGAAATAACAAAATACATGACATTTTGTGTTTGGCCTCTTTCACTTAGCATAATATTTTTTGTTTTTTAGATTCATCTACGTTATAGCATACACCTGTACTTTGTCAGTTTTCATGACTAGATAATATTCTGTTGTGTAGATACACAACATTTTGCTTATTCAGTCATCAGTTGATACGCATTTGAGTTGTTTCCACTTTTTGGTTATTATGAATGATGCAGCTATGAACATTGGTGTTGTAGTTTCTGTATGATTATATGTTTTTCATTCCTCTGGGCATATATCTACAAGTGGAATTACTGGGTCATATGGTAGCTTTATGTTTAATTTTTTTAATAGATCAAACTGGGCCACCTTTTGGGTTGTCCCTATCAATTGTCTTTTTCTTGAGAATGGATCACATTTTCCTCATCCTTTGTGTGCCAAGTACTTTTGTATTATAATCCAAGGCATTTGCCACCTATCTAACAAAATAAGCAGAGCACATCCTGCATATTTGAATAATATGCTACTGAGAAATTTTGAATTGGATTGGAGATGGGATTCCCTTACATTTCTCTAAAGAGTGTTGATTATTTTTTAAACAGGCTTTAACTTGATTGGACTCAAGCAGGTTTCACTTGACTGGATTAAAATAGCAAATTCTGCCTCTTGAAATGCAGCTCAGGTCTCATTTCAAATCCCTTTTCTTAACTGGATTCTGTCCTGTATATGCATGGCTCAGGAATTAGTAAGACACTTAGGAAGTGTTTACACACAAAATGTGGTTTCAAATTTATCTTTGGTCTTCTGTTTCCTGAAAATGAAGACCTAAAAGATAAATAATGCATTTTAATACTCATTCATTTTGATTAGTGGGTAGTTATATATGAATATGTTTTATCTTAGTATTTTTAAAGCCAGTAGCAATTGGTAATGGGCATCCCGAAATGGCACAGCAAATAGAATGTAAATTGTTTTAAATTATAATATTGATATTTGATTTGATTTTTTATTTCTTAACAAGAAATAAAAGGAAAGAAAAAGAATTTATTCTTTTAATACTCTAATTAGTATTTCTATAATTAGTAATTTCTTTTTGTTTTTTGAATTATTCTGATATTTCTGAACTCAATCTCAGTTTGCTACACATACACACATCTACACATAGAGGTGCATATTTGTATGTATTCAATAGTATTTTATCTAATCTGTGTAAATAATATACATGGTTTTTGTGTATATAATTCATGTGTCAATATAAATGAGCACATATATACCTATATATGTACAAATGTGTTTTATACATTTGTGTATATTTAATGATGTGTTATATATACATATGGATATGATATAAATATATTTTTTTGACAATTCTGAATTGTATTTTTGATATTTCTTTTTCTTTTTTTTTTAGTTGGAATCTCACTCTGCCGCCCAGGCTGGAGTGCAGTGGCACGCTCACAGCCACTGCAGCCTCGACCTGCTGGGCTTAAGTGATCCTTCTATCGCAGCGTTCTTGCAGCTGCAACTACAGATGCACGCCACCACATCTGGCTAATTTTATGATTTATTGTAAAGACGAGGTCTCACCAAGTTGCCCAGACTGCTCTCGAACCCATGAACTCAGGCAATCCTCTTGTCTCGGTCTCCCAAAGTGCTGGGATTACAGGCTGAACCACCGTGCCCGGCCAACATTTCATTAGTACCTTCACATGGATGTTTATAAATTGCATTGACTATTAATTTTCTCTTTCTGCTTGTTTTCAGATTTTGGATCTAGCCTCATGCTGGCTTGGTAAAAAGAATCTGAAAAATCTTATTCTCTGTGACTTGAACAATTAAACACTTTGGGATTACATAGTTCTCAAAATATAAAAATAATTTGCCTGTGCAATATCTTTTTAGCATATGTTGTGATGTGTGTGTTGGGGGAATGGGAGGGATGGTCCTATATTCTTTAAAAAAAAGAGAATTGTGTTGATTTGTTTGGGTTTACAAGATCTTTATTGGAATGTATTTCTGTCCTTGATATTTTTCTAAAAACTTACCATTTTGGAAGTTCATAAGTTTATTCACACAGACTTTAGTGATTCAATCACTTTCAAACAATTAGTAATATTGAACACGTATTTTTCTTTAACCTAGCAGCTTCATTTACTTTAAACAATCCTTGCTTGTGTCTACAAGAGAAGGTAAACAAAGAAGCATGTTTAGTTAAAAAAAAGCACTTTCCAGTATAATGCAGCATGACACTATTCCTGTAATGTTAAAAGATCTCATGGCCTCAAATATGTTCCCCAAATATGAATGGATACATTGTTCATAGACGTACATATGGTATTTTATAATTTGCTTCAAAGGTTACACATTAACTATTTCATAGGGGCTGCCTCAGAGAAGAACTAAAGGGAAAAGGCAGATGAGATTGTGATTAGATTTGTTATGATTTATTTATTTCCTTAAAACTGTCTTGAAATAAATATGACACAATATGAGAAACTGTCAGTTCAGGACAATAAATATTTAGAAGTTTCTTATTATTCCTACTAGTCTGTAATCATAGATTTTTTTTCAACTAAAACTAACAAAATAAATAAAAAGGAAAGAATGACATTAAAAAGTCCATCCCTATTGTACCACATCCACTAATTTCCACTGCCCAGGAAGCAGTCACTGTGCACAGATAACTTCTCCAGACCTTGGTCTGTGCACATAGAAATGCCATTTCAGTTCAGAAAAATTGAGATTTATAGAAAATGTTTGTATTTGTTTTTAATTTATATTTCCTTCTATATAATTTGAAAAAGATTTTGCCTTATTAGTGTTTTAGGATTCTCCTTTGTATAAAAATAAACTTTTCCTATAAACCTCCTACTTTTTGACTTTCCACTGTGAACACAGGGAAATAGGAAACACACGTTCTTGTTTCCCTCCCTACTTCCTGATAATTGTTATAAAACATTTTCCATGGTCTATCAAAGTTCTATAGTTATTTTTATTCATAAAGAGAAAAATCACTTTTCTAAGTTTTAAAATAACATATTTTAGGTAACCATAATTGCCTCACCTTAGTTTATATTTAAACGGATTTAGCAATCACTGCCAATCCTTTCACACTTGGTTTTTCCATTTCATTAGTTTGATTTTTTTACTCTAGAAATTACTTGCTTTCATAAGTGAGTTTTTCAAAAAGCTTTCAGTCTTTGTATTCTAGCAATTTTGGGAATGCCTGTTGATTTTCTTTATATCTGAATGACTATCAGACTGTCTATAACATTCCTGGATCATACAGATTCCCACCCAATGAGCCTCTGTTGAAATTTCTGCATTGTTTTCCAGCATTAACTAATGCTTTGTGGAAGTTTGAATGCAATGTGCTATATATATAAAATATATATTTTTTATTGATTGATTGATTTTATTTTATTTTTCTTCTTACAAGATTTTTTTCCTCCCTAATCTTCAGGAACATTGTCAAGATACAAGCAATAACTAATGGCTCAAAAGAATAGCCTCTATACTAGTCACTCACCTAAGTAAATTACATGTATTACTTCATTTAATTCTCATTTGCAACAAACCACTTAGCTGGCTTTTTTTTTTTTAAGTTGGAGTCTTACTCCTCCCCTCTTGCAGGAGTGCAGTGGCACACTCATGGCCACCCCAGCATCGGCCTGCTGGGCTCAGGCATCCTTCTGCTTCAGTTTTCCAAGTAGCCATAACTACAGGCATGCGCCACCACACCTGGCTAATTTTATGATTTATTGTAGAGATAAGATCCTGCCAAGTTACCCGGGCTGTTCTTGAACCTGTGGGCTCAGGCAATCCCCTCACCTCAGCCTCCCAAAGTTCTGGGATTACAGGCTTGAGCCACTGTGCCCAGCCCTGGAATTTTCAATATGCACATTTTATAGATTAAAAATCAGCCCAAGAAACCTGCCAAGAATCACACAGCTACTCAAGGATGGAGCTTGTCAGGCAATCCCACACTCCCTTCTCCTATGCGGATATGAATGCATCTCATGTTGGAAGGTTCAGTAACTTTCATTTCAGAAAATATTTCTCTGTATCTCTGAGTATTCTTTATTTGTTCCATTATTTCCTCTTCTCCATTTCAGTGGCACAGGTGTTCACATGTTGCTTCTTTGATGTATAACTTCCATATCTACCATCTTTATTGTTTGAGGGGAGACCCAAAAAAATGGAATTATCTTTGGGAGGGTGGGCTCCTTGTAGTAGCCATTATCTTTCTTCTTCTCCAGACAGAGTTAGTACACTTGGAATTCATTCCTCTGGATCAAAGGGTCAATCAAAGTTTTTATCTGGAAGTTTTGAGAAGGTTTCATCACGATTTGTGGAAGAAACTTCCTGAGTTGCAGCAAACAGGTGACTGGTTCCTCAACCATGACAACGCACCTGCCCATACTGCACTGAGTGTTCTGCAGTTTTTGACCAAAAACGACATGACCTCCATGCTCCACCCTCCCTATTCAAAGGATCTTGCCCTGAGTGACTTTTGTTAGTTTTTTTCCCCCGGATGAAATATGTCCTCAAAGGAAAACATTATGCCATGAAGAGGTAAAAAAATAAACAAACAAAAAACAGCAGAAGAACAAAAGACATGAAAACTGACGAATTAAAAAAACTGTTTTGAGCTGTGGAAAAGCATCTCAGTGGGTATATTGCATCAAATGGAGAGTACTTTGAAGGTGACTCAAGTTTAACCATGTAAGAATAAATACACAGTACACAATTTTTTATAAATAAATTTCATTTTGGGGGGTTCCTCCCTTGTCCTTGTGCTTTCCGATGGCAGTCTTTGTGATGTTCTCAATTCCCACTTCTAGAGCACAGTTCTGGTTTTCGGTTGCAATCTACTCTTTTCCTCACCCTCTGAAGTTTGTTTATTAATTCTGTAGTAGTATTATTTGATATTCAAATTATTTCCCAACTTTTACAAAATAATTTGATGTTTTATATTTTTATTTTTTTTCAATCTGTTCATCTTAATTATAGTTTTGGCTTCTTAAAGAGTTCTTCTGAGAATGTGTTGTATGAGAATTTTTATCCTATTACTTGGTGTGTATCTTCTTTCAGAAGAAATTCTTTTCTTCTATTTCACACGGGACCTCTCTTATTTCTCCTCCTCCTTCTTCTTATTTTTCTCTTTTATAATTTTTTAATAGTGCCATGACTTTTTTTTTCATTTTTTTCATTTTACTCATAAATTAAATATTAGCAGCTTTTTCTGGTCACTTTCTTTGTCTATGTATAGCAAATACAAATTCTTGTTATCTTGCCTATCTTAGTGGAAGTTTGTTTCTTCCTCTAGAGGTTCAGTTTGTGGACTGATTAATACCAATGTTTGTTTGCATATATGTCTCTGTTTTCTTAAGGAGCCTCAGATGCAGTTGTGATTGTTTTGATTTATTATTTGCTCAGGTTTATATAATTTTATTATTATAATAGGGTTTATTCTGAATAGTCAAGGGTGTAACCTTCTTGCATGGGCAGAGAAATGATGTCTATATTGGATTTTTCTGCCAATGTAGACATAGCTTGGCAGAATACAACAGTTTCACACTGCCACTGCCCTATGTTCTTTTAAGCCTTTATCCTTCTTCTTCCTCAGTCAGAGGTGGGGAAAATGAGTGTAATTTATTGTTAGAACAAGGTATTATAGAAAAAAGGACATATAGAGCTCCTTTATTTCCTTTCATTCACACTATTCCCATTGTCAAAGGACAACCAAATGCATCGAAGTTTTGTTTTATTTTCATGTTGTTTATTACTAAGAATTAGCTGTGATAAGACTCTGCTTCTGCTTCTACCTCCTCTGAGTTCAGGGGAAAACTGGTAAGCACTGATAGTTTTTCTCTTTTTTGAAAAATTTCCCATCTATGATACTGGGAAGAGGCTTCCATTGTGAAGGGGATGATTCATAAAATTATCCAGGATGGCCTTCTGAACTGGAAAATCCAAATAGAACGTATATACAATTTTACCTAAAGACATCTTCTAACACCCAATATAGCTTCTTGAGAAATGGGAAAATATTTGCATACAACTTTCTAGATTCTTCTGTCTCTTTTCTAGATTATCTTCTGCAAAATGAATAATACGTTTTGTTCTTTTGATTTTTATGTGCTCTCGGAGACTTGATTTTCTTTGTTTCTTTGTTTCTTTGTTTCTTTCTTTTTGCTCATGTCTGTTTATTTTGTTAGGTTTTGGCTACAGAAATTAGGCTTAGGCTTTAGACCCCAAATTTTATCATCTAAATTGCCTCTAGGAGTGATGATGCTCCATGAGTGTACTTCCTCAACTATAGCTCCTTGAGAATGATTTGTCTTGCTCTAAAAGACTTGTGAGCTCAAGATCACAAGAGAAAAGATATCTGTTCCCTCCCCTCTCTAGAATTCAAAATAAAAAAGTACAAGAAGCATGGCATAACCACTATCAACTTTCCCATTTAAAAAGAGAATATCAGGTGCACATAGAGGCTGGTCTATAGCATTCTTATCAGTTTCTTAATCAGTATTATTGAAGTATAATTGATACACAAAAAACTGAAAATATTTTTATGCCCAATTCGATGAGTTTACACCTAGACAAACACCTGAGATATCATCACTACAGTCAGAATAATAGACATATGCAACACCTTCTAATAATTTTCTTGTATCCTTTGTGATTTGTTTCTGAGGAAACTCCATATTGTTTTCCTTAACAATGCACACTGTCCTTATCTGCACACTTGTTAATGTTTAATTTTGTTTTGATAAATAGCCATCATAAAGGTGTGAAGTGATATGTGTTTTTTATCTGCATTTTCTTTATAATTACTGATTTCAAAATATATTACAGACTCCAGTAATTTAAACAGTATGATACTGGCATAAAGATAGACCTGTAGATAAATGGAACAGAATAGAGAGCCCAGAAATAATATTTACATATACAGACAACTGATCATTGACGAAGAACACGTAATGGGGAAAGGACAGTCTCTTCAACAAATAGTGCCAGAAAAACTAGCTGTCTGCATGCCAAAAAATAAAATTGGACCCTTATCTTACATCATACATAAAAATCAGATAAAAATGTATTAAAGACTTAACTGTATGACCTGAAACTATAAAACTCCTTAAGAAATAGTAAAGCATCTTAATATTGGTTTTTGCAATGATTTATTGGGTGTGATGCCAAAAGCATAAGCAAAAAAAGCAAAAGTAGACAAGTGAACTACATCAACTTTCAAAAGTTCTACATAGATAAGTGTATATAAAGAAAATAGTCGACAAAATGAAAAGGCAACCTACAGTAAGGGGAAAATATCTGCAAATCATATATCTGATAAGGGGTTAATCTTCAAAATATTTATGAAATTCCTGTAACTCAATAGCATAACAATAAATAAACAAACCAACAAAAAAACCCAAATAACCCAATAGACAATTTAAAAAAATTGAACGCTGAGTTCAGTGGTTCATTCCCATAATCACAGTGTTTTGGAGGGACACGAGAAGGTTGCTTGAGGCAGAAATTCAAGACCACCCTGGGAAACATAGTGAGACTCTGTCTCTACAAAAAAATTTAAAATTAGCCTGACATGGTGGCATATACCTGTAGTCAGCTACTCAGAAGACTGAGGCAGGAGAATTGCTTGAGTGCAGAAGTTTGAGGCAGTTGTAAGCTATAATTGCACCATTGTACGCCAGCCTGGGTGATGAAGCAAAACTCTGTCTCTAAAATTTTTTTTAAATTAAAAAAAATTAAAAAACGAACAAAAGACTTGAATAGACATTTCTCCATAGAAGGTATGCAAATGGCCAAGTACATGAAAACTAGTTGTCAGCTCTTGATTGGAGCTTAGTTCTAATGCCTGGAAATGATTTTCATAGTACTTTCCATAGTACAAATGACAGATTCCCTGATTTCTGAATTATTTTCCCCTCTTCTTAAAATGTAGCTGTTATTCCCAGCTTTGTAATTTTTCAGACTACTTCCTGCCTATATAAGTAAAAAATTCAAAAGTACCTTTTTATTTTCTAAGTTTTGTTGTTCCTTTCAGTATAAGCTAGTACAATCCCTTTAAAAGCATTCTGGATTTTCAATGAATCCATTTCAAATGTACTCCATTAGGTTCATGCCATCTCAAAAAGAGTGAAGGTTAGGGTTATATCTTAAGATTTAAGTTCGTTATCTTAAGACTCTCAGGAAAAACAAAAACAAAAAACAAAACAAAGCAAAAATTGTTGTTTAAAGGATGAAATCTTCAAGTCATGGCCTTAACATCTTTAGAAGGATTCTGTCTATTGAAAGTTTCTATTAGGCAACATTTTAAATTGCTCTGTGATCTTAACAAAGTGTTTCACATTGTATTTTCCTGACATTGTACTAAATTTGTTTTCTGTCCAGGAAATTTTTGAATTTCATCATTATTTGCTCACTGGGGGACTGGGGATGAGAAATATTTTCATTTCCAAACCTAGCAAGTCCTACCTCCTTCATATTGAACAGTTCTTTCTTTAGATTGTCTATCTCCTTTCCCAACTTATTAATTCAGCAGGAAAAAGTCACATAGTAAGTGCCTTTGACATTCTGCCTAGACATCTTGTCTAGATCATGGTGGATTGTCTATTTTTCATGTGGCACCTGGAAATGGTGATTTTAAAGTTTCTATCACTATGTAAGAAGGCTCTCCTTTCTTCCAACTTCCTTCTTGTTTTTTTATTTGTTAGCTTTGAGTCAGTATCTTGCTTGGTCACTCAGGCTAGAGTGCAGTGATATAATCACGGCTCACCACAGCCTTGACCTCCTGGGCTGGGCAATCTTTTCACCTCAGCCTCCCCAGTAGCTGGGACTACATATGTGTGCCACCAGGCTGGCTAATTTTTTGATATTTCGTAGAGAAGGGGTCTTGCTATATTGTCCAGAATGACCTTGAACTCCTAAGGGGTTCAAGCATTCCACCCACTGCAGCTTCCTAATGTGCTGGGATTACCAGGATGAGCCACTGTGCCCAGCCTATTCCAATTTCTAATTGCTTTTTCTTTCCTCCCTTTAAGTCTTCCCTGACAATCTTGGTCATTAAGCGCAAACTGTTTTTTTTCAAGGCTTTTGTACCTTTTGCATTGTCCCTTAGTTACTTAGTCTCAAAACCACTGCCTCATATCTTAGACTTTGCTAGAGTAGCAGCTCACTTGCAGGTACTAAAAGGTGTTCTAGAGGTCTACTGCTGAGCTAAAAATCACCCTATACTGGAGAGGCCTTAAGCAACAGCATTCATTTTATTATTATTTCTCATACTTCTGGGAGTTGACTCTACTCAGTGGGAGAGTTCTTACCCAATACCATTCATGTAAGTATGGGCCAATGTGGCTGAAGCTGGAATCTTCCGAGTGTTTGCTCTGTCACCTGTAGAGTAGCAGTGCTGGCAGATATAAAATGCTGGGGCCCCAGAATGGCTGGGATCCTTGTGTGTCTTTCTCTGTGTCTATGTGGTTTCTCCAATTGGCTTTTCCAGAATGGAGACTTTGAGATAGCATCAAGATAGCTCAAAATCTTACATAGTGGACCATGACTCCAAAGTGAGTTCTGAGGGAGAGAGCAAGAGAGAGACTTTATTACCTTTTCTAACTCAGATCCAGAAATCACCTGTATTCTCTCTACTACCTCCTCTCTGTTGGGCCAGTCATCAAGGCCTGTCAAGACTCAAGATGTGAATAAATGTTCTCTGCTTCATGATAACAAAATATTGGAAAAGCATGTGGAACCAGAATAATTATGATTATTTTGGACATTTTTTTTTGAGAATATAATTTACCTCACTGAGTCCTACCTCGTATTTCAGGCATTCCACGTTTCCAGGAGTCAGACACTGTGATATAAGAGACAGAGTGAGAATGGAAAGGATATGATGAGCCCTATCCTGACAACTAAGGATAAGCACAAGACCTTCTCAGATGACAGCTAGAAACCCTAGGGCAGAGATTACTGCTGTAAAGAATTTGTAAATTTCACAAGCTTTGCCACACCCTCTGGTGTGTTCTTCTGCGATTCGTCTCCATTGCCAATGACCCTTGGAACTGACTCATGGGCAAGGTGAAAAAGTGTTGACCGCAGACTGATTCCACATTGCGGCTATTTGTAGAGATCGATCCTCAAAGGAGATCATGAAGAGTGTCTATTCTCAGAGGATGTGCAGAGAGCAAAGTTCTGGGTCCTGCAGTAAAACACAAGGCAGAATGGCAAATGGCTTGGACAGCCACACAGCAGCTACCACGTGGTGAGTAGTGGGTCAGGCACTCCTATTGTGCTGTTTAATTTTCATAGCAGTCTGTGAGGTCACGCTTTGCATTACAGATGAGGAAATTGAGGCTCCTATGATTTGATTAACTTCATACAGCTTTAAAGTAGAAAACTAGGACATAAAACCGGACAAGTCAGTCTCTAAGGCCTGTGACTTTTCATAGCAGTGTGCTGAAGCAGGTGGTTGAGAGGACCACAAGCTTCCACACTGGTTAGGGACATGTTTTTTCCTCTCCCACTGGAAACAAGAAAGTATATAAGACCCCAAAACTAAGAAGTGCTGGGCAGAGGAGAGGAGCATTCACTCAGCTCCTTCTTTCCTGTAAACGCTTGCAGATCAAACTTCTTATTTTCAAATATTTTCCTGTAAAAGGCAGGACAGTAGCTTCTGCCATGGATTTGTTTATTTACAGTAAGCAAAACGCAGACATTAGTTAGGAGAGAGGCATGAAAATAGCCCATCAATTACTTTTGTTTCCCCAAACCATGCTAGGAACTTCAAGTTTCTTGTTTAAAATGTTACAGCATCTGTTTAAGATAGTAGCTTCATTTCTTGGGTGAGACAGACTATGTCATAGAGAGGTTAAGCGTCTTGCCAGTGCCACATAGTTAATAACTGGAAACGTCAAGGTTTAAGCCAAAATTATCTGGCTAGAGACTTATTTTGGGGTTGCCAACTGTACACCGAAAGCACTGGCTATGCAGGTGCTGTTGGGGAGAAACTGAAGAAGAGGCTCTCAGGTAGTCCAGGGAAAATATTGGACCAGATTAGGCCCCTCAAACTCTTCTGTTGCACTAAAATATTTGAGAATATCATAGCCTTAGTCAACACAGCTTCAGACATCCTTGTGAACTGTGGTTATATGACATTCTTGATGAACATTTGTCAGACTTTAGCAATTAGAACTTTAGAAACCTCTGTCCAGATTCGTTTTAATTCATTGTTTTCACGCAAAGAGTTATTTAATGTGAACCTTATTTTATGTATATGAATATACCAACCTAAGCACTTTACATATTAAATATCAGGTAATAGTGACTCTGCGTTGCGTCTTGTTACCCTCTTTCAAGAGATGTGAAAACTGAGGATCAGCTGGACTCGGTGGCTCAGCCTGTAATCCTGCGCCTTTGGGAGGCTGAGGTGAGTGGATTGCCTGAGCCCGCGGGTTCGAGACCCGCCTGGGCAGCGAGACCTCATCTCTACAATAAATCAAAAAATCAGCCAGGCGTGGTAGCGCAGGCCTGTAATTCCGGCTACTTGGAAGGCTGAGGCGAAAAGATAGCCGGAGCCCAGCAGGTGGAGGCTGCCGTGGCCGGGAGCAGCCACTGCACTCCAGTCTGGGCGACAGAGTGAGACTCCAACTCAAAAAAAAAAAGAAAAGAAAACTGAGGAGCAAAGAAGTTAAGTAACCCTCAATTCTCCAAATCTCCACAGCTAATTTCACTGGAGCCAGAATTAAGGTACAGGTTTGTTTAACTCTGCAACCTGTTCTCCTTCTGCTGGACCATGACTTCATTGGGAAAGGGCCTTCTTGCACACCCTTTCATATTCAACCAATAACAGATGCTTCGTGGCTTGTGCTGCCTTTCGTTTCCCGAAGGATTTTGTTTCGAAATTTATTTGTCTTTGCTCCTTGGGAGCTGCTTCCTCCTGCTAGATGACTCAAGCTTTTCAGCCAATTTGTCCCTCAAATCCCTCATTAGGGAATCCAGGCTAGGGAGAGTTCTAGGCACAGTTAAAAGGATTTTTTCCCCTCTTTCTGTCTCCCACTTCTTATTTTTGCTTTTATTTTTAACTGCACTTCTTTCTGACAGGAACTCTGTTTGTCCTGACTTGAGTCTGATGTTATGAGTCATTGGGGAGATATAATATGCTGATTGCTGAACCAGGTTATTATTTTTTCTTTTTCTATGACTCATTCTCTTCAAAATCTCTAATTTATGATAAAAGTCAGTAAGATATAAGCACAGAAAATGTTTCTAATGGGCTGTCTTATTATGTTTGGGCCCGCTTTGTCTAGTTTAACTCTAGGTGTGAACAATGTAAATCACTGTGTCTTTTAGAAAGAGCTGGAGCCAGTGGCCGGTAACAGCCCCTGCACCATGACCAGATAGGTAACGAGAACCAATGGAGCTTGGTTCAAGGAAGAGTTGAACTGGGGTTTCATTTGAAAGAGGAGAAAACTTTTGATAAGATTTTATTGGTACTCCCTACATATATGCACCAAAAGGGCAAAGGACCATGGGAAAAATGTTTCTAATGAAAGAACATTATAAGTTGTCATCCCTTAAAATGCCACCAAAATAGAGTAAATTTATATGCAAAATATGAACACGGTTCACAGGATTACAGTGTAAACTAAGAAAATGTACTCAGGCATAGAGATGGGATTTTTTTTTTAAAGATCCATTTTATTACTTAAACAAAGAGTCAAAATATTAGCCAGGACTGAATTTTCTAGGTCTCTTTCAATATACAACTACCTTTCATAGCCCCTGGGACAGATGCAGCCTCTGTTTGAAAGTCCCCAGAGATGGGGGACTTCCTGTGTCCTAAAATATTTAAACATCTGAAATTTATTGACAAAGGATTGAACACCTAACATGTGCCCTGGTGTCTCCTAGGAATCAAAGTCACAAATGTGATAAAGATGTCTCTGAAGGCCCTAATCTTAGGAGGACAAACTCCTGACTCTTACTCAGCAGCCTTTGCTGTGTCTCTGCCTCCCTAGCCTTGCCCACGCCAGTTAAGCCTGTGTGGGAGACAGAGTGTGTGACTGAGGCAATTTCTAAGCTGCTGTAGACATGGTCTTTTGTTCCCTGGACTGCTCATTTGTGCCAGCCTCTATCTGGCAACATAGCTTGTCAGTGCTACTACCTGGGACTTGCCAGAGAGCAGTAGCTGGAATGGCCCATACCATACTTCCAATTTCAGCTCTCCTCTCTTGTTATACACAGAGTTCTGTCCTCCCAAAATCCATATGGTGAAGTCCTAATCCCCAATGTGACTGTATTTAAAGACATGACCTTTAAGGAGGTAATTCTATTTTTAAAAAACTTTTTGAATTTATGTAACTTTATGGGGTACAAGTGCAGTTTTTTTTATATGTATAGATTGCATAACAATCGAGTCAGGAATTTCAGGGTATCTATCATCCAAGTAATATAAACTGTTAAGTTTAAATGTGGTCAAAAGGGTGAGATGCTAATCTGATAGGACTTGTGTCCCTATGAAAAGAGGAAGAAGCAGGGTAAGGTGGCTCATGCCTGTAATCTCAGAACTTTGGGAGGCCAGGGCAAGAGGATTGCTTGAGCCCAGGAATTCGAAAGTAGCCTAGGATACATAGCAAGACCTTGTCACTACGAGTAATAAAAACTAATCTGCTCTAGGTGGCACGTACCTGTAGTCCTAATTACCTGATAGACTGAGGCAAAAGATTGCCTGAGTCCAGGAGGTAGAGGCTGCAGGGAGCCATAATCCTGCCACCCCACTCCTACCTGGGCAAAGAGTGAGGCGCTGACTTAAAAAATAAGAATAAATAAATAAAAAGGAAGAGACATCAGGGATGTGTGTACAAGGAGAGAAGGTCATGTGATGATATAGTGAGAAGGTGACCATCTTCCTGTAAGCCAGGAAGATACTAAAAACAAAACCTGCTTTACCTTGAACATTTAGCCTCCAGAACAGTGAGGAAATAAATTTATGTTGTTTAAAACAACCAATCTGCGATATTCTGTTATGACATCCCGAGAAGAATAGTAACTAGTAACTCCTTTACTAACATTCTCTTCTCCAGAGAGGTGAGTACCTTGGTCTTGGCTATCAGGCTAGGTATCATCTTAATACAACTGATACCAAATTGATGTTGATGTTTTGATTCAGTCTCAAAGATGGTTCAGTCTTTCTTCTCTTTTCCTTTTTTATTCTTTTAAGTTTCACTTTCTTCAAAGCCACAAGGTTCTTTATCACTTTTCTTCCTGACTCTAGAAATCAGCATTTCCTCCATCTCTTTCCAAAAGACACTTGTTTTCGATTTTTATAAGGAGACTCAATATAAACTTGGCATTTTTGTTCAAAGATATCACAACTCCCAACTTCCTTCACCAAATAAAACGTTTGCACAGAGTTCATAGTTTAATGATAGACACCTGTAGAAAAATGTTCATATGATGTGTGACTTCTCCCTAGTGGCACCCAAGCAGACTTCCTAGTGGGAGTGATATTTAAGCTGGGCCTTGAAGAGCAGGTAAGAGTTCATGGATGAAGAAGAGAGGGAAAAGGGTAGCAGAGAAGAGGGTGGTGAGTGAAGCTGCTAGGAGACGTAGGCAAGGCATGTCTGAGGAAAAACAGGTGGACTGGTGTGGTTACAGCTCATGGTTCTAGTTATGAGGGAAAGAGCTGGGATGGAAAGCACCACATGGAATGTGACTACTGGCACCATTATCTCCTGCCCTCTGAGTTCATGTTTCTTCTGAAAAAGTCTTTAATAGATGACAAATGAATGAAATAATGTTTTTGGTCAGCAATTTACTTGGGCTTGAGGAGGGAGTTGAGTAAAACAGCTTCTTCCCATCCCCTTTCTACATATTTGTGCTTTGGAGAAATGGTTCCAAATTTATTTATTTTTTATTTATTTATTTTTTTGAGTTGGAGTCTCACTCTGTCACCCAGACTGGAGTGCAGTGGCCGCTCTGGCCACTGCAGCCTTGACCTGCTGGGCTCCAGCAATCCTTCCGCCTCAACCTTCCAAGTAGCTGGAACTACAGGCGCACGCTACCACGCCCAGCTAATTTTTTGATTTATTGAAGAGATGAGGTCTTGCCAAGTTGCCCAGGCCGGTCTCGAACCCGCAGGCTCAGGCAATCCACTCACCTCGGCCTCCCAAAGCGCTGGGATTGCAGACTGCGCCCCAAATTTATTTTTAAAATTAAACTTTGCCTCTCCTTGAACATTTTCATTGTCTAATCAAGACACAGTGAGATGGACTGTGCACAACTTTTTAAGATCTCTCACCTGTTAAAAAATGGAGCATAGATTAATCCTCGTATCTTTATGAATCCAAAGCTGTGCTTCTTCAACCATGATCCTTTCCTCAAACATTGAGTAGAATTTTTATAAGAAAATAAAAGTACTTCAAGCCAGACACGGTGGCTCATGCCTGTAATCCCAGCACTCTAGTAGAACTAGACAGGAGGATTGCTTGAGCCCAGGAGTTGGAGACCAGGCTAGGGAACAAAGCAAGACCCCATCTCCACAAACAAATAAAAAATTTAAAAATTTAAAAGCCAGATGTGGTAGTTTATGCTTGTAACCCCAGAACTTTGAGAGGCCAAGACAGAAGGATTGCTTGAGCCCAGGAGTTGGAGACCAGCCTAGGGAACATAGAGAGACTTCACCTCTACAAAAAAATTAAAAAATTTTAAAACCCAGGTGTGGCGGTTCATGCCTATAATCCCAGCACTCTAGTAGGACTAGACAGGAAGATTGCTTGAGCCCAGGAGTTCGAGACCAGCCTCACCAGCAAAATAGTAAGACCCTGTCTCTACAAATAATAATAATTTCAAAAATTGGCTGGGTATGGTGACCTGCACCTGTAGTCTCAGCTACCCAAGAGGCTGAGGAGGAAGGACTGTCTGAGCCCAGGAGGTAGAGGCTGAGCTCTGATTGTGTCACTGTGTCCCAGCCGGGGTGACAGAGCAAGACTGTCACTCAAAAACAAAAACAAAAACCAAACAAACAAAAAACCCGAGCAATTCAATATATTGTGATAACTTATTTTGCTGACCCTAGGAAAATGTCCAACAATTGTCTGAATTAACCATGGCAAAAGTAATTTCACTTTGGAATCATTGACACTCTCTTCTCTGAGTGAGTTAAGTGAATTACCTTAATGGGGAAAATGTGTATATATAAGAGGATACCCCAAGAAAACTTGAATTATTTTTTGGAGGGCGGGTCCCTTGTAGTACAGACTTCCCCCACTAGGTAAATGTTCTAGGAACCTACACTGATTGGCATCAGTGTACCAGCTAATGTTGTGAGAAACTGTATTTAGCTTCAGTGAATTTTTTGTTTTTTTGGCGATTATTTCAACAAATTTGCCCATTTCATGATGGGTAATTTATGAGTGCACCTACCCACATTGTGCTGAGTATTCAGCAGTTTTTGACCAAAAACAGCATGACTTCTGTGCTCCACCCTCCCTATTCACCTGAGCTTGCCCTGCATGCCTTTTTTTGTTTATTTGTTTCCCAGATGAAAGGGAATTCCTCAAAGGAAAAAATGTTGCTGATGTACAAGAGGTGAAACAAACAAACAGTAGGAGCACTAAAAGACATCAATATTCAAAAACCGTTTTGAGCAGTGGAAAAAGTGTCTTAATAGGCGTAATGCATCAAATGAAGAGTACATTGAAGGTGACTGAAGTTTAAGTGTGTAAAAGTAAATACACAATTTTTATAAATAAATTCCAGTTTTGGGGGGTTCCCTCTTGTATATTTTGAAAAGCAGTATATGTTAAGTGCTGAGGGCAATACATGATATAGAGTAATCACTCAATAAATGTTGGCTATTATTGATAGGAATAAATACAATAATATTTTCTCAAGTGTATATATAAATATGCATATATATTTATTTCTAAATGTATATAAAGGTATATGGTCATTGTTTAAAAAGTAGTGCTCACAAATGTATTCATTTAATTTATTCAGTTCTTCATTCAGCTGACGTTCCCTGACCTCTAGGTCTTTTGGGTCAGAGTTGTGGAGCTCACATTTCAAGCGGGGACATGCATCACTTAGACCTTATTAGCAAAATGCCATGGCAGGTGTTATCATCTTTGATAACTTCTTCATATGACAAGAATTGTGTGATGTTTTTGGTAAAGAAAAGAGAAGGATAATTCAGGATTTTTCCTCTTGCATAGCTGGTTGATTTATTTAAATTATTTATAGTTGAGAAAAACTACCGTCTCTCTCATAATGCCTTATCAGTAATGCCATGGAAATGTTTACTACTATCAAACTTGGAAAAAATCATCATCATATTTATTTTATTTCAAATCTATAAGGTTTCAAGTCATTTCACATTTTCTCATACATCCTTAAAAACTATGATTAAGCCGGGCTCGGTGGCTCAGCCTGTAATCCCGCGCCTTTGGGAGGCTGAGGTGAGTGGATTGCCTGAGCCCGCGGGTTCGAGACCCGCCTGGGCAGCAAGACCTCATCTCTACAATAAATCAAAAAATCAGCCGGGCGTGGTAGCGCATGCCTGTAATTCTGGCTACTCGGAAGGCTGAGGCGGAAGGATCGCCGCCCAGCAGGTGAGGCTGCGGTGGCCGGGAGCGGCCACTGCACTCCAGTCTGGGCGACAGAGTGAGACTCCAACTAAAAAAAAAAAAAAAAAAAAAAAAAAAACTATGATTAGACGACATTCATTAACTAGCTTTTCACAAAGTCTTTTGTTACAATGGCATATAATGAGTTTGCCATTTTGACAATGTCAGTATTCCCAGTTAAATCATCAGGAAATTTAGATACTCACTTTCATAATTCTATTTTATCTGATCCCCTTCTGACAAGAAAAAAATGTGGAGTGTTTTAATTGTATATGCTGTACTATCAAGGGTATTCTGGGAAGGATAGCACTTCTGTTTCAAATTATGTGCTTACCATTTTACATGTTTGATGATTGAAAGCATTTTACACAGATTAGCTTCTGGCTCAGCACATTTCAGAACCTGTTTCTCCTCTACTGCCCACACACTTCTGCAGCCAGGGGGCAAGTTTATGTTGTAAATCAACCTCTGGCTCTGCTCCTTTGTGTCATGGCACTGGTTGAGTCGACACAATGGCGGGTAGGACTTTTTCTAGAAACCGTTCCTACATCAGGATGGCTAGCAATAAATCAATTGTTATGAAAACAACTGGGAAACATATAAATTCATTCCAATAAACCCAAACTAATTCCAACTAAAATTTTTCTGCGTTCGATTCTCAAAACGCCAACAATCACTGTAACACCACTCAACACAAGGAAAAGTCTGACAGAGAAAAAGATGTAATGGAAAAAGATAACTGTCTTAACTGACCACAGGTAAAGTATCTTTTGCAAATTTTACAAAACCGTATCCACATCTAAACACATGGTGAGGGTCCCTCTGAGAGCCTTGGAAGGAACCCATGCACGTGAAAGACTCAGAGCTTACGTTTCTTTACACTCACAAAAACACATAACCCTGGTTGCACACTTGGGGTCTTTGCAGACCCCAAGTAAGACTAGTTTATATCACTTTAAAAATCACTGAATGGGATAACAAGGAACACATGCTAATTCCCAGACCATGACCTGGGACACAGATTTAAAAAAAGAAAAGAAATAAAATAGCTCCCTTGTGACCATGAAGCTTGTCAGGGTCTGAACATAGAAGTCATCTTTGTTTGCTTGTACTTTTTGGCACCCAAACTGTTGACTTACGAGCTGTGATCATCGAAATGGTCTGTGTCAAGAATAACAGCATCTCACCTTCATCAGGCCACCAGGGTGTACCTAAACCTTCTCTATGGTTCTTTGTCATTGTAATCTGATCAAAGGCAAAGGGAAAAAGAAATCGTGATGTGGGGGTGGCCCAAGTACACTGTAACATAAGTTGTCAGCAGGGAAGAGTGAGCTGGGCTGTAAATATTAGGGAGGTTTCAATGGCTGGAAAGTGGGGAATGGGCCTCGCTGATGGGCAGAGGTTCAGTTGAATGCTCTAAGGAATTGTTTCCTTGAGAATCATGCTCTCCTAAATCTAGTTACCCTGGAGATCCATTGCTATACTCTTACAACCAGGGTGGTTTGCCAAAAAATAAAATACGACCATTTTTCTCCTCTTCCTAAAGACTTATCTATCAGTGGTTCTGATGAACCTCAGAATAAAGCCTCGAAGCCTTCAGCTGACACCCAGAGCTCTTTATTATCTGGCCTTGGCCACCAACAGCATGATCTCACATTCTGGTCATCATTCTCTCGGTGCCCGTGGTAGACAGGTTCTCCAAAGAAACAGGACCAAAAGAATGTAAACATCTGTATCTGTATCATTTACATAATCTATATCTATGGAGTGAGAGAGATTTTAATTGTCCTTTGCATTACCCTTTCTAGCTTAGCACATAATGCTGATTTTCTATTTTTGCCCATATCACATTGCAATTTGAGTCAAACGAGGAAAACTATAAACTTCTATAAGTCTATCCAGTCAGAAACCACTTTCGGTGTTTCAAATAAAGGAAACAATAAAAAGAAGGAAAAACAGAAGAGAAAATTCAGAGAAGGAGAAATAAAAAAGGAAGAAAGGTTAGATCCACTGATCAGATTTTGCTATAGACGCCCATGTATTGAAGTTTACAGTTTACCTATACTCTGGGCTGCAGGAGACATTATCACAGCTGATCCCAGATCCTGAATCGACTAAAGGGGCACTGCTTGGGCCAGGGTTGGAGCTTCTAGAATGTGCTACTTCTGTTCGGGTCACTGGAGGCTGTAATTTCTTCATGCTCAAGGCTAACAACATCAAGCAACTTCTTCACAGTCAGAGGAACTCTAACTTCTGTCCCCAGCCTTAAGATCTCCAGCCAGTGCTTCCTGTTGGACGATTCCAGCAGGAATCCTGTTGGCAAGGGAGCTCCAGAAATGTAGTTTGCAAACTCCTAGCTTTAGCTAAAGTTAAGTGTGTCTTGCCTTTCGGAGGCCCAGTGAAGCTACTAATCCCGAGGATTTTACTGTGGTCTTCACCTTTCTCTTTGCAGCATTGTCAAAGCAGTGATGAAAGTTTAAATAAGTTAATCTGTTGCCAAGCAACTCATTTTATATCAGCACACTTCTCATTGCTGGTGGTGGTGTTTTTTCATTTTCTAAAAAATTTCTTCAGCGACAAGGTACTGTCAGGTCTTAAGAAATTATACATGCCCCGGCAATACTGAGTTTTCTCTTCTTCTTTTTCTAGAAATATGCTGAGTGTTATCACCTTAGATATTGGTCTCTATGAAGCTATAGAGGAGTATAATGGCATGTCTTCTTTCAAAACCTCACATACTTTCAAGAGACATTGGTTGCATTTTTATAGGCTTTTTACTTTCTTGTTCTGAAAATGAAGTAAACTTAATGTCTTTAATAACACCATGGCCCTCTCCATCTTTTATTTTTCTTTTTTTCAGTGTTTTTCTGTTGAGTATTAAGCATATTCCATACTGGGCTTTGTTCCTTGAGAAAATAATGTTCAAAACTAGCTGATGAATCAGACATTTTTGGACACTGCCATCCTAATTGCAATTTGGTCTTTCAGTTAGAAAAATTTCAATTTGCTCATCACTGGAAGAAGTTTAAATGAAGTCACATACACATAGGTGTGTGTTTTTTCACATTTAGATTGTTTCTGGTTACATTGAAGGGATGGGCATGTATTGGTCATTCTGTTGTCAATAGGTGCTGCTCCCAGTACTTTCCATCCACTATTGCAGTCCTGTTTTCTTATTGCTCCCATTTTACATATGAAGAGATAAAGAGGAAAAAAAGTAAAGTAATTTCACAAAGTCACATCAGTCATTTTTGGAAACAAGATTTAAACCTAGGTGTGTTAGTGTCAGGATAGAGAAATTGTCACTGTGGTGTGATGGCTTCATGCTTCATACCTATGATCATGGTGAAGCTGATAAACTTTAGGATCCTTTGTAACTCATAAGTTTATAAAATATTATACTATTTTAGTTTTGTATGAAGGCATTTTTTTCACTGTGATCCTCACCAAATGCTTTTACGTGTCTAATTATGGCACAACAATATGTCTCTAGCAATGAAAGGATGCAGCTATGAATAACTACTTAATAATTCCTATCCTTGTTATATTCTGTGATAGTAACAATCTCAAACTGGGTCTACTGGTGAGCATATTTTAAAGACATGGCAGCTTGTCCTCCCATATGGTTCTACCAATTACATAGTTCGACCTGACATTCTAGAAAATAAAATATACCGCCTCATTCCATTGTCTTCAATATCCACAGACTCAGCTAAAATTTTAGGCCTAGTCTATCTGCTCTCTGTAATTTTTTCTTTGTTTCCAAAACTGCACATTTTGAGCATTATAACTAGAATAGATGCAAGGCTTTCTTTCTACTATTTGCCTTGTTGAACTGACCAAGACTTAGAAGATGGGAAAGTAAGATCACTTTTAGTCAAATGTGTTAGGATCCTTCAACCAAAAATACTAATCTTGCTACCTATTATCTCTTATTACCACCACCACTTCACTGGAACCATATACCAAGCAGTTTTCTTTATATTTGTTTCAATATATTAAAATCCCAGCACCCTAGGAGGTATGAAAGCCAAGGTATCAACCAGTTAAATTCTGAAAGGGAAGTTGCTGAATAGTCTTACATGCAGATGGTGTTAGAAGAAAGGGTCACTGTCAAAGTGAATTAAGGTGCACTTTGAGTCCCAAGCTAAAAACCTCTCCTTTTAGATTTTTTAAATCTCTGACTCTTATCCTTTGAGATGAAAAAATATATATATGAAATACGTTTTGCAAAAACCACAGGCATTGGACAAATGCATGTTGGAGAGAAGAAAAAGACTGCTCTATAGAAGGTAAGGTAAATAGTTTTGTGAACACCTTCCCTACTTCTAGGCTTTGGAAAGTTAAGCTGGAAGGTTTTCTTCCATAAAGATCACCATGTACTTAATAACTCTGTATGTCGTGAAACATTTGATAATACTTTGTTAAAGTATAATACCATCTTCCATATTAATTATTCACTTAATTCTTACAACAGCCTCTCCCTCTTCCAAGATGCAAAATCTGAAGTCCCACTGTGTCCTCCACTTCTGGCTCCACACTCTCCCTATAGCACCTGCACAAGAAAGCATCTCTTGAGCAGTTCAAGAAGTAGTTGAGACTCTCAGCTCTTCTCCCCCTTCTTTTCAGATCTGCCTTCTTGCAGAGAAAATAGACTTCTAGAGGCAGGCAGTTGTTCTTGCATCAAGGGGCCAGTAGTGACAATGACTAGGTGAGTATGTCTTTTAATTATTGAAAACAGCATGAGGACTCCACTGTTGCCACACAACTGAGCCATAACCTTTAACTTGGGCTTTCCCACTATGTTTTGGATTTAATCTTCTTGTGTTCTATGGTTATCTGTCCATCTGTTCTGAACTTTATCAAAGAGATGGTTAGCTATTGGTTTTTCCAACACTGAGGTGCCATCTATGAGCCAATCATAATACTAATTATTTGTATTCACTCATTTAATGCTTATAAGAATCCCACAAGTTATAAATGGGAAAATGATGCTTCAAGGAATTAATTTAAAAAAGTAAAACTTGCCAGAGTTATATAGCTAATTAATGGCAGAGCTGAGAGTCAAAGTCAACACTGCCTGACTTCAAAGTCCCTCATTTAAATCACAGTCCACACCTTTAATAATTATTGCCTTTTCATAATACTGTAAGAAAGGGATTGGCAGTAGTGAGAAACTGCCAGGGGAGGTGGGGACACACTTCATCAACAAGGGTATCTGCATGATGAACAGTTATATACCTAACCCTGAATTGTACTCCACATCTTTGAAATAAAAAATAATAATTCTTATTGCCTTTGTACCACTTCCACCTCCTCAACTGTATTCCTGTTGACCCATTCAAATACCTATTGCAAAGGTTTGAAAGAAAATCTGCCCTGTGGTTCAATTCTAGATATTACCTTTTGATCCCGTGTTTTTTCCATTGCCCCACTGGACAGGATATGCAAAATAGGAAGAGGTCACTGGGTTCCTCTCTAGCTCTTCATTCTGTGCGTAATCTAAGATTCATTCTGTGGGTAATCTGAGATGGCCTTTTCTCTTCATAATCAGGAACCTATTGATATCACAATGAGTCTTTCTCGTAGGAGAAGAAATGGATTCTGACAAAAAAAGAAACCCTTTAAAAAAGCAAAGTGCTTGTTTTAGTTCATTACTGTGGCCAAGCTTGCATGTTTCCTTTCTATTCATTTATTTATTATCTCCTTTTTAAAAGACACATTAGCCCTATTTAATAGAAAATATTTTGTAAATGCTAACTCAAAATAATAACAGCAAACAACTTTCACAATTATTTCTATTTATTTTATTTACATTAAAATGGAATCTGAGCACAATTTTTAGAACCCCTCAGAACCCTAGTCTTCTAAGGGTAAATAAAATTCTTGATGTCAATGGAAACTTAGGTTATTTATATATCTTGGCTATTGTAAGTAATACTGCAATGAACAAGAGAAAAAAATGAAAATGTCTTGAAGTCTTTCTTTTTATGAAAATGGCTAAAAGAAAAAGTTAAGGTTTGAAATAGTCAGACCTTTTAGTTTCTGAGGCAAATCACTGGACTTGGTTTGCACGAAATCAGATACTGTGTTCCCGCCCTTTGATGGACGATGCACTCCGAAGTTGCTGAGTACACTCTATAATAGAAAAAGCAATCTACAGATTATAAGAACCTAGAGGAGGAGAAATAGTCCAGATCTCTCTGCTTGATGAGACTTTTATCATCCATGTGGAACCACTTTAGGTTACTCAATTACTGTAACACTGAAATATTTTAAAATTGTGAGCCATGTATTGCCACATACTAAACACAGATTCAGCAAACCATCCACTGTGGCATTCTCATAGAATCCCAGGCTAAGGATTGACAGAGATTCAGAATTTGCGATCCAGAAAGAGAAGCACCTCATCAGGCATTCAAGAAGGCCTCTGGGAAAAGAGGCCTTCTGTTTTTCTTTCTTCCTTTCTGCATAAGCTCCCCAAATGCTTATTTTAGTCATCTGGATAATCATTTAATACATGTAATTTATCCAACACTACACTTAATGAGAATCACATAGGTTATTGGGAGAGAGAGAGAGAGGACCAGAGTGGAGCAGAAAAGGGGGAGTCCAATCCTTGGGGATGGTCTACAGTCAGACTGAGAATGATCCTCGCCTGTTTCTGGTCCTAGGAAGTTGTTACTCATGCTAGAGAAAGAAACTTTCTTCTTCTGCTGACATTTTTTTTTAGGGCAACATGCCAGTCCCAACATAGATGCTTTAAAAAAATTTATCCCTTTGCACAGATTGACCCTTCTTCTTGAAACACTGTTCTCACCCACATCCACCAGCTAATTTCTTTCCATCCTCACATTCAGCTCAAATGTTGCCTCAAGGGAAGCTCATTCATTCCACATCACACCTTCCCTGTGCTCTCTGATACCTCATGTGTCTCTGTATCAGGTGGAGTGATAACTATTAGTCTCTACACTGCCAACTCCATGAAGGAATGGCTCTGCTCTGTCTTATTTATTTCTATGTTCCCGGAAGTGAGCATAGACCCTGGAAAAGAATGAGTATCTCTCAGAAATTATTAATTGAATAAATTAATGGATGAATGAATGATCACAATTGAAAAGTTACCTGCAGTGTGTGTGTTAATTACAAGTCTACTCTGTTGCCTGAACCCTATACCTGTATACATAAGTAATCACCTGATGGACATCTATATCTGTATATGTCACATGTCCTCTGACTCTACATAACTAAAATTATATTCTTTAAATTCTTCTAATACTTCTTATAACCTAATCCTCCTTCTCTGTTTTCTATTTTACCCATTGTTTATCTCACACTCTACATTTAGAGTCATCATTAATTTCTTTTCAAAAGTGCAATGTGTCATTAAAACGTCATCAGTGGCTTTTCTATTCATGACCTCTTATATTCTGAGATATGTTGCATACAGTTTCCAGGATGATTAGAAAATATATTTATCTGGCAGTAAACAGACAACAAGCTTTGATAGGTCTCTATGGCCTGTAATCTGAAGAGACCAGAGTCTTATGGTGGTAACTCAGGAGGCAGAATAAGGGAAACCCAGAGAGCAAGTGAGCTAAGGTATATTTTCCTGACCTCAGACTCTAGTCCTCTGAGATCCACAGGCTGTATGGGTCTGGTTATCCCAGAAAGCAGTGAGGCAGAACATCTCTCCTGAATGAGGAAAAGGATCAATGGCAGGTCAGGACCTCAGACTTGAAGGAAAACAGCACCCAGGATTGCTGGGCTATCCCCTCCACATTCCAACGTAGTACACACTTTGTCAACACATGAATACTCTTTCTTCTAGAAAGCATAGTCTTAGGCCAGGCATGGTGATTCATGCCTATAATCCCTGCACTTTGGGAGGACGAGATGAGAAGATTGCCTAAGCCTACAGGTTCAAGATTAGCCCGGGCAACTTAGCAAGACCTCATCCCTACAATAAACCAAGAAAAATTAGCTGGGTGTGATGGCACATGCCTGTGGTTCCAGCTACTTGGAAGGCTGAAGCAGAAGGATCGCCTGAGCCCATCAGGTTGAGGCTGTGGTGGTTGTGAGTGTGCCACTGCCTTCCAGCCTGGACGACAGCGTAAGACTCCAACTCAACAAAAAGAAAGAAAGAAAGAAAGAAAGAAGAGAGAGAGAGAGAGAGAGAGAAAGAAAGAAAGAAAGAAAGAAAGAAAGCATAGTCTTAATTTTATCCTAAATGTCCTGCACTCCTCATCTCAAATTTAGCAAAGAGCTGTAAATACTGTTCATTCACTTTGCATGCTTGATAGGTACAAAAGAGACTCTGAAAATAATTTCAAGTATTGTCCTTAAGAAGCTTTGTGTGCAGAACTTTTTATTTATAATCAAATGATTGATCTCTGACTTCCTTAACTCATTTTATTATTCTCCAAGAGGTAAAACCACCAATAACTACTACTCAAATGTTTAGAGTGTTTTATAGATTACTGAGAGATTCCATTCTTATCTGCTCCATACACTTCTCTAAGGAAGCTCTCAGATGATTATTTCCATTTAATAATGGTTTTACAAGAAAATGGAGGCTTCTAGAAGGTAAGTGTTTTGGCCAGTGCTGCACTCTTAATATGCAGGAGAGACAAGACAAAATGTCAGACATTGTACCTTCCACAATTCTTGATTGGATTCCTCTCTTCCGCTCTTTACCACTAAATAGTCATGCTATCTTGTTTTGTTTTCAGTTTCTTTCCATCTTAATATACCTATTGTTTTAAATCTCAATTATTCAGAATAAAATTGTTTACAAGAAGGTGTTAGGATTTGTACAAACCTAGATCAAAATCATACTCCCGACACATGTTTGCTGTGTGACATTGAATGCTTTATTCAACATTACTGAAATCTAATTTTTCATATTTAAATGAGATAAATGACACCACATCCTAAGGTGAAGATCACACAGGACGCAGTGAGAATGCTTGGAAACTACATGCATCACATACGCTAGCTGTTGTCACTGTCATGGCAACTCCCACCCAGGCTCCTAAGTGATCATCACTCTGCTGGTTCCTAACTTCTGGGCTGTTATCGTGCATTTTGACCATATACATGGGATTCAGTTCCTTGAAAGAGGCCCCATGTGATATTGCTTCTGGGTCTGCCTTATTTGAACAGTAGACAATTAGACTTAAGCTTTGCTAAGGAATGCTTTTGTTTATCCAATATAATTAGAAGTCAGTTCTAAGTGGTGTTATAATGACAGGTATAAAATATTTAATGAGCACCAGGTATTGTGGATATACAGATAGCTAAGGCAAGGTTTCTGCTCTTAAGAGTTCATGGCATATGAAATCCAGAAGACAGCCATGTAAATAGCTTTATAAGTGTGTGATAAATACTATATGTGTACACAAAGGCTGCGAGGACACAGGACAAAAGCTTGGTTAGAAGAAGCATTCAGTGGAAGCCACTTTGAAGAGACAGCATTGGACCGGGACCAGAACTGGGACCACCAGAGATGAGAAGATGATGATGTTGCCTCAGCAGATAGACAGAGAGAATGACACTTAAAATATCTACCAGGGTGTTTTGGAACCAACGTGGTTCTGTTTCATGCTTACTGCCTATTTCACCTTGGGTAAATTACTAAACATATAACTTAATTTTTCTTATTTGTAAAATTGATTCTAATAATACCTACCAAAAAGGTCTTGATGGTGAGAAAATTATATTGGGGGATTTCACTAATCTAATGCTTGATACACAGAAGATACTCCAGAAATGTCAAGTCTGAACTGGCAGAAGTGTGGCTAATTCATGGAATACAAGGAACATGATGACAACAGCAGAGTTTTGGATGAAAGTGTCCAAAGGTAAAATCCCAGAGAAAAAAACAGTGTGAATTCTTGGCCTGTGAGAGAGACAATAATGGCCAGATTTTGTGGTGGTGTGTTTGTTTCTTAGGGCCATCAAACTGACTTTTCGGGGATTTTTTTCTCCCCTCTCCCTATTAGTGTTTATTGAGGGCTTATTTGGTTTCTCAGAGCTGAGATCCCTTGCTTCAGTGGGAATAGTGATCATGATTTTCTTAGCATAGCAACACATCAGCTATGAAAGTTGCTGACCTTTCAGCTGCACAGTGGGAAATCTCTGCAGCTGATGGCCGTCCACCCTGGGTTAATGTTTCACACAATGGAGGTTTTATTGGGGAAGCCACATTCCAAGAGGAATGAATTATGTACAACTGTTTCAAGTGCATCTGCCCAAGCTCCCATTCTAGCACCCCCTAAACTTAACTCTGTACCTGTGTATTCAGCACACAATCATACTCTTGACCCCAGGAAAATAATCATCTAAAAGACAACAGGTAAATAAATACCTCCCACCAGGTACCTGATGGAAAACAAGGAGCTGCTCATGTTCCCTGTGCAACTCTCTTTATTTTTCAGGTCTCCTGAACAGCAAGAGGGTCAAAGTTCAAACTCCTCAAATTCATGATATCAAGTTACTGCTAATAGTGCTGTATTCAAACTACTGGGCTTGTGATTTTGTTTTTTAACTCCAAGCTCTGGTTTGGAGCAATAAGGTTAGCCACCTGAAACAACAACATTTGCCTAATCTATTTCCCCAGCGAAGATTGCTTTCTGTGTTATTTTATTTTTAAACGGAGTTAACATTAAACGTGCACGTTAGCTCAAGTTCCTGTCCCCCTGAATGGGTCTGTTTGTTTCTGTGTGTCCCTCTCTCATGCTGTTGAGCCCAGCTTTTCTCAAGGTTCAGGAAACTCTAAATATTAATGAAGACCAAAGGCCCATGCATTTGGCAACTCCTTCCCCACCACACACTCCATTAAACACAATATCTGAAGGCATTATATAACTTGGGAAACCTGACCAGAAAAAGTATAGCACAATTACAGTTGGGCATGAAGTTATTTTATAAATGTCATTTATGCAGAAGGAATTGATAGAGTTGACCAGTAACTAGTTTATATTAAGCATCTCTAAAGATCTATAGAGCTGACTGGTTCTCAAAGTGATCGGCAGCATCAACATTCCCTAGGAAACTTGTTAGAAATGCAAATGACCGGAGCCTACCCCAAACCTGCTAAAATCAAAAATTCTGGGGTGGGACCTAGCATCTGGTGACTCTGATGACATCGATGTAACTGTTTGAGAATCAGTGATGTAAACATAGCCTTCCTATTTTGTAGATCCTTAATAATTATTGTTAGAAAACATAGATGTATGTCAGAGATCTTAAGACTGAGGTTCAGATGATCCTGGATTCTATTCCTAGTTCTGCCATTGACTGGATATTGAACTGAAGCATCCTGATTTCCCTTTCCTCATTCGCAAAATGGTGAGAGTAATAAATGCATTCTGCCTGACTCCTTGGGTTGTGATGGTTTAAATAATAAAATGAATATTGCTCAAAGTGCTTTGAAACCTTGAGAGTGCTTCTTATCATGAACACCTGCTACAGAGCTTTATTGCAGAAATTTCCTTAATCAGTCTCTCTAGCTGTATTGGGACAGCTGAAATTCAGGACAGATAGTCTTACCACAGTGCAATATTATTATTTGTTATCAATGGTAACAACAAAACACATCATTTCAAGTGATTAGTAAACAGACAGACAAAATGTAGGGGTGTTTCAATAAAACTTGAGGAAGACTTTAAGGATAAGTTTGACAAGCAGAAGTGATACATGTGCTTCTTGGAGCCAAGAGAAAGAGTTGATGACAGAGTTGAGGATATGTAGAGTAGAAGATGTTTATGAGTGTGTCTAAATACCTTTGCATGACTGTGTGTGTGTGTGTGTGTGTGTGTGTGTGTGTGTGTGTGAGAGAGAGAGAGAGAGAGGGAGAGAGAGAAAGAAAGGAGAATGTGGGCAAGGTAGAAACACACAACCCATATCTGTACCTAGTAGAATTTTCTTGTTTACAGTTTACTTTCTTGTACACCCAGACTGTTAGGTTGACACAGGAGGAAACTGAGGCCCAGAGAACATGAATTACCTCTTTCATTGAGACTGTCATGAGAAAAAGCTAGGCAGAAGCAGAAGGAATTGCCATAAGTGCTAGGGACAATCTTGGGGTTGCTTGATGCTCCTGGTTGTTCTGGGATCACAGACTACACATGGATCTCCCTGCAACTTGAGCAAGGTGGAGCCAAGGCGCAGGTGATGAAGATGTAAGCAGGGCCAGCCAGGCCTACACTCTGCATGTTCATTCCAGTGTCAGCAGCACTCAGTTCCTATTCAATCTACATTGACTCTTGTCCTTGTGACATTTCCAGGACACTTCTTATTAAGTCAAACACTGAAAGAATCTGGAAAGATTTTATTTTTGCCTTTCTGTCTTTATTTATTCTTATGGAAACAATAATAAACCAGCTATAGTATTTAAATAAAAATCCTTTATATCTTTACACCTTTGATATATGATATTTTTGCAATTGTTTGTCTCTTTTCCATAGTTTTTTAAAACAGTTGTAATCACAGTATACATATCATCTTGACCCTTGCCTTTTAAATGCTGTTACATACTAAACAATTTCACTTGTTGCTATGGCGTTTCCACAATAGCTACATAATGTTTTTTTTTTTTTTTTTTTTTTTTTTTTTTTTTTTGAGTTGGAGTCTCACTCTGTCGCCCAGACTGGAGTGCAGTGGCCGCTCCCGGCCACCGCAGCCTCGACCTGCTAGGCTCTGGCGATCCTTCCGCCTCAGCCTTCCCAGTAGCTGGAATTACAGGCGTGCACTACAACGCCCGGCTGATTTTTTGATTTATTGTAGAGATGAGGTCTTGCTGCCCAGGCGGGTCTCGAACCCGCGGGCTCAGGCAATCCACTCACCTCAGCCTCCCAAAGGCACGGGATTACAGGCTGAGCCACCGAGCCCGGCTTACATAATGTTTTATTAAGGGAACACACCATAAATTATTGAACCATTTCTGTGATTTCTAGTTGAATTCCCATTTCATACTAAAACAGTTGTGTAAATATAAATAATAATTTATTCAATTTTTACTATGACTTTTGATACTTTGATAATATTTTATTTTCTCTTACATTTTGATAGAATTTACACAATAGGTAAGTACACTATTTTTAATAAGATGGTCATTGTTATCATAAGGCATTCCACAAACATTCTGAATACTATGAAGGTCTATTTATATCCACCTAGTTAAACACAACAACACTTGGCTCCCTTTTATGGAGTTTTGTGCATTTTTGCTCTTCTCCTTCTCCTTCTCTGTTACCATTCTTTACTAGTTTAATCTGGGAAGTCTGACATCCTCCTTAAACACACACACACACACACACACACACACGCACACACACACACACACACTCACAGCAGCTTGTTTCTCGTGTCCTGTTTCTACTTCAAAATGAGTTAGATTGCCAGAGTTTTTCATCTCTCTTTTATTATTCTTTTTCACTTCTTGCTAAAATAAATGCCCATCCCATTCCTTTCTCATTAAATTTAGTACTTGATCTCGTCACTCATATTTAGTATTCTTTTCAAGGATTCTTCTCTCTATTCAGTTCTTGCTACTAATGAATTTGGGCAAACTTGGGAGTGCCTGTTGGGAAAGAGCACATCAGACCGACCAGCAAGAAAGATAATTATGGACTCAATGTTCAAGGCTACCTTTTTTACTTTGGCCATAATTAAATGGGCCTATTTACAATCCTCAACTTTATTCCTTTCTTTTAAAGGCACACATATATACATTAAATGCAAAATACCCTTAGCTTTTAATTTTACTATCAATAATATTCCTTTTTCAAGGTCCTGGATCTTTTATTTTCTTATTGTATTATCTATATTTTATAGAATGCCTCAATTAACTTTTTGAAAGGAATGAAAAAATAAATAAATGAGTGGATTTCACATGATTGGAATACACATAGATTTGAAAGTTAAAAAAAAAATCATGGAAAGACATTCCCTGATGTAGCAACTCAGAAAAAATTGACTTTCAAAATTCAGCTGAGAATACCAAGACCCTGCCACACCGTACTCTTGTTAGACGTTCCATTCTTGATGCTCCCCAGAAAGAAATTCCTTGGTGAGATAGTGAAAAACTAGCTTGTGGAATCACTACTGAAAGCCTTTCCTTAATGTCAGTTGTATGTACAGATACACTATGGGGACTTGTCATGCCTTCTCACTGGAAGAGGGAGATGGCAGAACTGGAGATTCATTCTTTTATTTTGGTAAAAGAAATTGGCTAGCTATTTACCAAATCCATTTTCTTGTCTACCTGAGCATGGAGCCAGAGGCATTTCCAACCTTCCTTGAAGCCAGATGGGGTCACATGACCAAGTTCTGTCCAATGGGGTGTATGTAAAGGCAGTAAGTACCACTCCCATCCTGGTCCACAAAGGTCGACTACATATCATTTCCTAAGCTCTTTCTTTTTTTCCTGAGCTTCATATGATGACTGGCAATTGTTTTAGAAAACACGTATTACAGTTGCCAGAACCACAGCATGGCAGAAGACTGGGTCCCACAATCAAAACTTGAAGGAAAGTCATGCACTAATAAAGAATAAAATTTGGGCATTCATGTGAGCAAAAAAAGACTTCTATCATGTTGCTATCTTTTCCATTTTTTGTTTGTTGCTTCTATTACTATTCTAATAAACCATGTCATCAGTACAATAATGTAAACTAGTCTCATCATCAATTCCAGATCTCCTATCCTGCAGTTTAAATCCAGCCTACCAACATGGAAGACGGTGTAAATGCCTTCCAGAATCTGAAATGTATAATTTTGTTTACTTATTTCAGGTTTTATTAAGGATCCCACACAACTTTTTCCTTTTGAATGATTCCATAGGCACTATTATATAGAGAGAAGAGGTGTCTAGAATTCTCAATGCCTCTACATCTTCCCAGGAGCCCTATATAGCAATCATTTAAAATACAAGACAATTCAATAAAATGACATGAAACTTTCCATGAATTCAAAGAACCAATGGAAACAGACATTTCTATAATATTGGTGAACAAACACATGCTTGCCAATGTCAGAACAATGTATTTTAATGGAATCATTGTATCCACCAGGCATTCTAGAGCCAAATACTTTCTTTTTTCAAGTCATAATTTTGTCTTTTAAAATCTGTATTTCTAGTGTCATAGAGCATGACTTTTTCTTTCATTTTCCATGTATAAAGGGAGCAATTTATTTTCTTTGGAATCATCATTTAAATCCTTGTCTTTGCTTGTGCTGAGGGATGCATGCATGCTTGTGTGGTGAGGAATTCTGTGAATGGAGATTTTCTCATGAGTGCAGAGGGAGATTGATGAGATTTGCTAAGGTGTGTGATTTCTCCAGGGTTACTGACCACCACAAGATGCTACAAGAAGAAAGCCAGTGGATTTGTGAGTGTTGAACTGTTGAGTATTCTGGATGCAGGTTTTCTGAGTTTTTCTTCTTTTTTCTAATCTGCAGTTTAATAAAACCCAGCTGACACTGAGCTTTTTTTGTAAATCATGTTTACGAGATATGAGTCAGTGATGACATACCCGTAAGCGATTCCAATGAAAGGAGAGTCTTAAAGGCAAGCAGTTGTGGGTTTTGTGGGAAGCCTCGCCAAACATGTTGCTCTAGCCTGTGGGGCAGATTCTTTCTTAGCTTCAGTGAGATGAGGAAATCGTCAGAGCATGCTCCAAGATGGGGCTTTTTCTGCGGGAAGGTGAAGCCAGACACCAGTTTGGTTTGGTGGTTATCATTCTGACTCTCCACGCTGTCAAAACGAGGGTGTGGCTGTGACAGAACACCTTGAGGATGAAACAAACTCAACAGGCAAAGCAGTCAGGAGAGCTTTGTTTAGTTTAGTGGGGGTTTTTTAACCTTATTTTTTTAAAGCTTTTGAAAATCTTTCTTGAAAGTGGTTTTGTGCAGTAGAATGTTGTTTTCTAAAGAAATCTGCTTCTTTGAACCTCAGATGCAAAAGCAACGATACTTCCCTTGTGTTTTCATCTGATTCCCTCTCTGCATGTTTGCCCTTATCAGACTTTTTTCCTACTATGCCATCAAACTTTCTTTCTCCTATGCCTACTGACGTCATGATCTTTGAATGCGTTTATTACATATTGAGTGGGAAATATCCTTATAGCTATGAGGCATAGGAAAAAGTAAACTAGCTTCATATCCTCCTAAAAAGCTGAACATTTCACTGGAAAAAAAGCATTGTAGGTGTTTCACCTTGAGGTAGAAAATAACACTCTCTATAAGTTAAAACTTTTTATTTTCATTTCTAAAAATCTCATATTTTCATTGGGGACTGGAATAAAGTGAACGTTCTCTTTCAACTTGTACTGGAAAATATAGAGAGATAAACACAACCCAGGCATACAAGAATTTATAGACACTCAAGCAGGGGTTTTTTATTTTAAAAATAATCTGTATATTATGGTGTTAAACTCAACTGCAACATGATTTTTGTCGTTGTTAGATGCCGTATGGTATTACATTAACATCCTAACCTACAGAAGAGAGCATGATTCAGAGATTCAAACATATCATCAATGATCATGGCTAGAATCAAGGTTTTTAACAGGCTTACTTCAGGATAGGTCTTTTCAAGTATAATATTTATAAAATATCATTTGAAATTCTTATTTAACAAATTCTTCTACTATTCAGAGAGCTTGCTTTTATTATTCAGGAGCTGAAAAATACTTTGATTTAGTTATGTAACAAAATACAACTTATAATAGGGAAGAGAGAGGTAGGGAGAAACAGAGACCCACTTCTGACAGAGGTATCAGCTACAATAACACCTTTATCTTTTACTTCACAGAAGAGTCCTGGAGAAGGTCTTGATCTGAAGTCGTCTTGACCCACCCCAGACATGATTATGACAAAGCAGAATATTTAGACAGTTGGACATAATCACCAGAGATAAACTCTGCTTTCTACATTAGTTTTCTCTTTCTAATACAGCAAGCACATTCTATGCAGTTCTGAGAATGAAAGGTCAAAAATGAAATTTAAAAATAGTTTATTCATAGAAGAGCAATTAGTATAAAACCAGAAAACCACTTTGAATGATGAAGTAACATTGAAGGAAAAGGAGACATTCAGCAAAAGAAAGTTCAGTGGGGACCCTAATTCTGATTTCAAGAAGAAGAGGGATATTAAGAAAAGGAAAAAGTTGACTCATTCTAGGAAGTCCCATTGGGTGGAAAACTAAGAGAGGGAGACCTCAGCTGATTACTGAACCAATAATCAAAGGTAAAATGGTCTGTTTTATAAGTGCCTTATTGCTGGAAGTAATCAGAAGTGGTCCTGACAAGGAAACCATAGATGAAATATGCAATGGGTCAGATGATTTCTATTTCCTTTCTGTTCTAACCTTCTGTGGTTTAGTAAACCATTTGTTTTAAAACGACCCTATTGAATTGATGGAAAAATAATCAAATTTAAGGAGATCTATACTTTATACTGAGAAAGGCCTATCAATAAATTTGCTAACATGTAGACTTACATGATAGACACACACTAGGACTTTCCTATTCTCATCAGTTCCTAATACTGATTGCGCCCTTGTTTCTTTGAGTAGGCAGCTAAACTATCTTGGAATTTGGAGGTTTTTCCTTCACAGGGATGACTTATTAAAAGAAGATTCACTTAGCATCTAGCGGAAAAGTACCTTTTATCATATCTTATCATCGAAGGTACAATATAACTCACATGTACATCACCCGCTTCCACTGTATAAAAACCATGTCCAGTTGTTACTGCCCCCTTTTTACAAATGAGAAACTGAGTCCCAGTGAAGTTGGGGCTTACCTGCCTATAGGCATTTTGATATAGCAGATACCTTGGAATAGAGAGCCAAGATAATTTTCCTGTTTTAATAATGTTTCTTTCTTTCCTTCACCACCAAAAAAAATACAAAAAAAAAGGAATTATAAGTTGAATTGTATGCAAAATTGTATGCCCGTTTTGTTAAAACTGGCACTAAGATGATATCAAGGGTTCTTATTCAAGAAATGTACTTGTTTTTAATTTTTTATGTTGTTCAAAAAATTTGGAGTTAATCTATTGACACCTGAGTGCCCTTAATCCAAATCTCTCAGCAAAATATTGTATTTAATTTAGTAGGTTTTGCTTTTTTTGTCCAATCATTGGGTTTTCAAGCTATATAGTCATATCATTAGCAAAAAAGTAATATATGTATACTAGTTATTTAACACTGTTTTATTATAATTTTTATACTTTACAAAAAATGTTGAATAATAATGACATCCTAATTCTTGAATTTAATACAAGCAATTTTAGTACTGCCATGTGTTTGTTGTTAGTTTGTAGTATGTAAATCACATTGCGTTAGAGTATTTTCTTTCATTCATGTTTTACTAAAAGATTTTTTTATGGCTATTAAATTTTATCTATTGCCGGGCTCCGTGGCTTAGCCTGTAATCCCGTGCCTATGGGAGGCTGAGGTGAGTGGACTGCCTGAGCCCGTGGGTTCGAGACCTGCCTGGGCAGCGAGACCTCCTCTCTACAATAAATCAAAAAATCAGCCGGGCGTGGTAGCGCACGCCTGTAATTCCGGCTACTCGGAAGGCTGAGGCGGAAGGATCGCTGGAGCCCGGTAGGTGGAGGCTGCGGTGGCCGGGAGCGGCCACTGCACTCCAGTCTGGGCGACCAAGTGAGACTCCAGCTCAAAAAAAAAAAAAACAAAACACCAAAAACAAAAACATAAATTTTATCTATCACATCTTCAAAATATATTGATATGAAAATATGGTTTTATTCTTTAATTTTTGAATTGTGGTATTTCTGATAGTAAACCATCTTTGGATTTTTATAATAGGCTATCCTCTAGTAGTTTCATAACTCAAGTGGTGCGGAGAGAAGGTACCATTTAGGAGCTCTCAAAATCCAATACTATCATACTGTGTTTACTTTTCTTTCTTTCTTTCTTTTTTTTTTTTTTTTTTTTTTTTTTGAGGTGGAGTCTCACTCTGTCGCTCAGACTGGAGTGCAGTGGCCGCTCCCGGCCACCGCAGCCTCGCCTGCTGGGCTCCGGCGATCCTTCCGCCTCAGCCTTCCAAGTAGCTGGAACTACAGGCGCGGGCTACCACACCCGGCTAATTTTTTTGACTTATTGTAGAGATGTGATCTCGCCAAGTTGCCCAGACGGGTCTCGAACCCGCGGGCTCAGACAATCCACTCACCTCTGCCTCCCAAAGCGCGGGATTACAGGCTGAGCCACGAAGCCCAGTTTACTTTTCTATAACTTACATTTTTGTTGAACAGTGTATTTTTGTGATTTCACTGAGTTCTTTATTTTTGCTTATATTACTATATGATGTTATTTAAATATCCCCGTTTAGTAAAATTTTAGATAGTGATTTTCAAAATTGAATACACCTTGGAACCACCTAAAAATATTTAGAACAGCAAAAAGGTTTACTCCACTGCCTAGGCTTTATCACAGATCGGTGACATAAGAATGCTGGAGTGATTAATCCAACCACTAGTATTGTTGCATCTTTTTATGTGTTCTTCCTAATCAATGTGTGGTGTTGCAGAATTTTTGTTTGTTTTTGTTTTTGGGAATCTGTTTAGTATAAAATTATATCTTATTGTGATTGTAATTTTCATTTACATAATTACAAGTGAGGTTGAACATCTTTCCACATGTTTTTGACCATCTGTTCATTCTCTTCTTTTAATTGCTTCTCAATTTCCTTTGCACAATTTTATTTTGAGGAGTTTCTCTCTTTCTTAATAATGTGTATAAGTTTTATTTTTAAATATTTTGGATAATAAATTTTTGTCAGGTATATGCGCTAGCCAGTTTTTCAATGTTTTTAGTTTTTTGTCTTTTCATAGTTTCTTTTAAAAGCTAGAAGTTTCAATATTCAACTAGACTAAAATTAATCACTTAACTATTTACAGAACATGCTTTGTATCTTGATTAAGGAAAACATTTCACAAATCTGGAGTATAAAGTTTATCTCCTAAAATTATAAAATGTCTGATTTTTAATTTATTACATAAATATGGTATATGGTGGGAATGTCTGTGATTTTTTTTCAATGTGGATAACTTATTTTTTCCCAGTTAGTTTAATTTACATAAGATTTAATATGTTTTAATAAAGACACAAAATGTTTTTGCAGTCTCTATTATGTTAAAAAGAACTATTGTCAAAACTATGGCAATATTTCATTATCCTAATTAGTAAAATGTTTTGTATTTAGTAGATCAAGTTTATTGACATTTTTTATGTAGCTTAAAATAGTTTGTTTATTTTTGGCAATATTTTTTCTTTTATATACATTTGAAATCCACTTATCCAGATTTATGAAATATTCATGAAATTGTTTTTAACTTGTATTAAATTTATTAGCTACTTAGAAACAATTGCTAATTTTTCCTTGAAATGTCTTACATAAATCTTTGAATTTTTCCTTTATCAAATTTTCTTTAATGTCTTTAAATAAAGTTATAATTTTTCTTAAAGTCTTAAGCACACTGTTTATTTAGATTCATTCCTAGGTGACATTTTATTTTGGTGTACTGTTGCAAATGATACCATTATAAAATGAAGGTTTCCAGATGTGTTTTGGTGATATTTTGTTATGATCTTTAATCTATCAAAATTGTTGAACTCTTATAATTTTAATAATTTATCTGAATTCTTCAAGTAGATAATTATATCAATTGCCAAAAATTTTTTTAAAATTTCCAATCAGGGTGAGTTCTATTTACATTTCTTGTTTTATTTAACTAAAAGCGCCCTGTCCAATACAAACATAATATAATTCATGTTTGTTTTTTGGTTTTTTTTGAGTTGGAGTCTCACTCTGTCGCCCAGACTGGAGTGCAGTGGCCGCTCCTGGCCACCACAGCCTCAACCTGCTGGAATCCGGCGATCCTTCCACCTCAGCCTTCCAAGTAGCTGTAACTACAGGCATGTGCTACCACACCCGGCTAATTTTAATTCATGTTTAAATTTACATTTTTTTAGTAGATATCTAAATGAGTAAAAGAGAAATTAGTTAAAATGAGTTTAATAATGCATCTTATTTAGACAATGAACCTTAAATATTATAACGTCAACATGCAATCAATATAAATTACAAATGAGATATTTTATATTCTCTTGTTTTTAACGAAGTCTTTGAAATATAGTTTGCATTTTGCACTTATAGCAAATCTTCACTGGGTCAAGCCCTATTTCAAGTGTCAATAGTCACATGTGGTTGATCAGCACTGGACAGGACAATACAGGCTTTCCAGTGTCATATTATCTGGAAATGGTGATATCGGCATCCTCTCATATTTCTGATTATAAAAAAAAACTGGAAAAAATACTAGTTTTAAAGACAATATTTGCAGTGTATATGTGGTTCAAAATTTTAATGAACTTTAAAGAAGTTGCTTCTATTCTTAATTTCAGATTATAAAAATCATGAGCGGGTTTAAATTTTTATTGAATATTTTTTCAACTGTTGAGGTTAACATATGTTAGAATTTAGTTACTGCTGATAGGTTTCATTAATAGATTTTTTTTTTTTTTGAATTGGAGTCTCACTCTGTCGCCCAGACTGGAGTGCAGTGGCCGCTCCCGGCCACCACAGCCTCGACCTGCTGGGCTCCGGGGATCTTTCCGCCTCAGCCTTCCAAGTAGCCGGAACTACAGGCATGCGCTACCACGCCCGGCTGATTTTTTGATTTATTGTAGAGATGAGGTCTCGCTGCCCAGGCGGGTCTTGAACCCGCAGGCTCAAGCAATCCACTCACCTCAGCCTCCCAAAGGCGCGGGATTACAGGCTGAGCCACAGAGCCCGGCTCATTAATAGATTTTTAATATAAAATATCTTTGCTTTCTTAGGCTCAACCCCACTTGATTATAGTTTTTGTTACTATAAACTGTATTTTTATAATATATTATTTATAAGTTTTTGCTTTCATTTTAGAATGAGGTTTGCCTTTAGTTTTTCTTTATATGCAATTCTCTTCTGATTTTACTATTAAAATCATACCATGTGCCATGAAATGACTTGGGTATAAGTCTTTATTTTTCAATTCTATGGATCAGCTTTAAATAATAATGGAAATGATCTTTTGTGAAACTTATTTTTAAATCATTCTGGACACCATGGAAATTAGTTCCAACAGTTACATTTACAAAAATTGCATTCTGTATTTAATTTGTATTTTGCTAGAGTCAAAACTTGAATAAAGCTGTCCAAAAATGTCTGTGGTTACTACATATTCTGAGGCCTTGGATATTTTAAAAAAAAATTATATCTTGTTTTTCTTGACCAATTTTCCTTGAATAAATTACTATTTTTTTCTTTGTCAGTGAATTTTGGTTGGTACACTTTTTTTCCTTAAAAGTTGTGGTGTCAAAATCACTTGAAAAAATATTATTAGTAATTTACCATTTATTTTATTTAATATTATTTATCTTTTCCTGTAGCTATGTTCCTCCTCCTCCTCCTCCTTCTCTTCTCTTCTCTTCTCTTCTCTTCTCTTCTCTTCTCTTCTCTTCTCTCTTCTCTTCTCTTCTCTTCTCTTCTCTTCTCTCTCTCTCTCTCTCTCTCTCTCTCTCTCTCTCTCTCTCTCACTCTCATATGCTTATTTGAAGCTGATACATTTCTCTGGACACAGTATTGTACAGGTTTTTATAGACAAGATTTTGTATATTGATAGATAGTTTCAAACTTCCAACACAGTTTTTAAATATAATTTATGTATTTATACCTTTATTTTCCTTAGCGTTTCATGAAGAGGTTTGAGTTCATTAAGTTTTTAGCTCCATCATCATCAACTTACACAAGGTGTAGTGTCTTGTTGATGTAATTTCTCTCTCTCTCTCTTTCTCTCATCTTCCATTTTTATACTTCTGCTATTGGCATCAATTATTCTAATAGCTTGATTGACGTCCTTTTGTTGATAAAAGGACGCCAATCAAGCTATGTCCCAGCATTTTTCTAAATTCAAGTATTTCTCTTTTTTTTGAATTTAATTTCTATTTTGCTACAGCCCAGATTTTAATAATACTGTCAGAAATAGCCTGCGAGTACTACATTTTCTACATATGTGCCCTTGGATATTTAAAACTTTTAAATTTTGTATTTACGTTTGAATGCTAGATAGATTTGTTGGCAGCAAAGGTCTAAGGTATTTATGCTTTTCTTAGAATTTTAAATATATATCCGTGTTGCCTTTCAGCAACCTGGGTTGCTAGTGATTACCTTCCTACGATAACTATAATCATTGATTAGTAACCAAATTTTTCTTAGTCTTGTTTTGAAAGCACACTGCTAGGTAGGACCAATTGAACATTTGTTGACAATATTTCCTCCTGTTTGGATTTCCTTATTTCTTTAACTCTGGGAGATCTTTTTTTTTTTTCTTGCTTTGATTGTTTCTTCGACTATACTTTATACATCTGGAATATCTATTAGAGAAGTGCTGAATCTTCTGTATTCATCATTATATTTCTAAACCTTTCTATACTATTTCACATCTCTTAGCCCTTTTGTACTACACTCTGGAGAAATTCTATGACTCAACCTCCAAGTTTGTTCATTATTTCTTAAAGAGTTTCCTACCTACTATTCATCCCTAGTAACATTTGTTTAAGGATTGCAAGTCTATTGTTTAAGATCTTAAATGACTGTTTTCATTGAGACTAATTTTTTTCTTGTTTATCCAAAATTATTGATTATTATAATTCTCTTTCTTTCCTTTCCTACATTAATTCTCATTTTTAGTGTGATTTTTTTTTTCTTTTTGAGTTGGTATTTCTTTTTCATTTAGTTTATTGTCCTAAAAATGTTAGTCTATTCTTACTTCTCTGTTTATTTTTTGTGTGAATCCCCCTCTGCTTGTAAGAATCGGCATTTCAAGAATTTATGTTTGGATAATGGCAATCTTCCTTGATTTCTAGTACTACTATAATTTATTTTTAAATATTTCTGAAATTTTTTCTTATTCCTAGGGATATGGAACAAAGGGTATGTGGAATGTGCATTTGGTCCAACATGTTGATCCAATCTCTTCTCTACTATTTCTAATTGAGTAAGTTTTAGTGTTTATTATAATTCTGTAACATGAGTTTGGTACAGTGTTTTTATTCTTTTCTTTCCTAGGGTAAGTTATGGAAGACCAATTGCTGTTTAGAGATGGTGATTGATCTCTCTTTGATGTTTCTTTTCAGTCAACAACCATTTAAGGACTATTTAAGGAATGAGCATCAATCTTTGTTGTTGTCTGAAACCTTTTTATTAATATGTTTTGGTAAGATAAAAAATCTTCTAGTGTAAAATTTGCAGAATTGAATAATTGACTTGAATACAAATCTTGAAAAATTGTCAGAATTTCTTAATAACAAAGAGAATGATAATTTGTAAGGAAACAATGGACCTCAATAAGTTGAAAATTATTTAAGACAAATGATTCTGCATATGAAATAGTTTGGGATACCTTAACCAATTAACTTCAGTTATATTTTCATTTTTGTGTTTGCCTAAGTGGTATGAGATTAAAAGTCATGTCTGATGTATGAAATAGATCCTTTAATAAATGAAAATTACAAAGTATCTGTTACGAAAAAATCAAGTCATAGTTTAATTACCAGGAAATAAGGAGTTGCATATTTTTATATGTATGTAAAAATGGTGCATTAGATTCTTTGGCACATGGTATTAAGCTAAGAGCAGAAAATGTAATAATTTTAAAAGCTTAAAAATATTTTCAAACAAAATTTTAATGTATGCATAAGTCACCATGCTAAGCCTAATGAAATTGTGGGCAAAAAATGTGACAAATAAGAACCTTATGATGTAATGAAAGAAGTGAGACTATACATAAATACTTTTAATAGTATGAAAATGATGAGTACTTTGGAAATGACCATCTAACTGTATTAAGAAGAGGTCAAAGGCAGGCAAGATGATATCCAGCCTAAGCTGAGGAAAATCCTTACTGATTGTCATTGGAATTTAGTATGTCATATGGGCAGAGTTTTAAGAGGTAGATTGTGGAAAAGGTGCCACAGGGGAGAAAAGATCAAGTAGTTTGACTAGTCTACAAATTATGGTTCGTGGGAACAAGCAGCGGGGCATGCAGCAGAAACAAGAGTAAGATGACCCTCTCATAGACGGTCTCAAATGTTGGGCTACCAGGCCATGGACTTCATTGTATAATCAACTATAAACCATTGAATATATTTTACATAGTACGTAAATTTGACTGTGATTTGAATGTGCTCAAGGAAGACAATTCTGGTATCAAAGTAAACGTAGATTTCTGTTGGAGTCGATGAGGGAGGTAGACAGCAAGTAACACAATGGAAGAATCAGGAAGATGTAGGAGAGTCTGGCAATGCCATCCTCTGAGAGATCTTTGCCCATTTTGAAATGATTTGCAAGTAGTTCAGCAACGATATTTATAAGTGCAAATCAGTGGTAAAATCACATCCTATGTGATAGGAGTAAACACCATGATAACAAGTGCCATAGTCATTGCTATACTTTATATTTTTTTATTCAAAAGAGTTATCTTCTTTGAGATATGAATTAATTTCTCTATATTGTGGACCACTGCAATGGCAGGTGAATCAGGAAACTGCGTCTCAGGGAGAAAGACATTGATTAGCAGCTTTCTCCACTCTGGCAGCCATCAGCCAAGAGAAAAAAAACTAAATACAATCCCCACAAACCTGCCTTCAAATTAACTGAGTTATGATTCTTTAGTTCAGGAGAGAGGAAACTAGCAGGATGAAACACACACACTCATACACATACAAATAGGCTTATAGATATAAAATATGAAAGCCTGGGAGAGCTTTTTCTGTCTTTTAATGTAAAGCAAGTTCTAGAAAGAGCACAGAATTTGTTATTAACTATAATTGGGTTCTATCCTGGCCATGTGACACTAGGCTAGTGATTTAACAAGGTATTTCTGGGCCTTTGTTTAAAGTTATATTATGGTCTGTTGTGCTCAATTACAGTTATTTTGGGGAGAGGCAAAATTTCCTCACAGCAAAGACCTGAGGTTGGTTCAGGTGCCTCTTCATGTGCAAGGTACTCTACTAAACACAGACTTTCCAGCAAACACCTTGAAGCCCACACATCTTTAGGAGAGTGGGTCAGCCAAGGGCTACTGAACACTGAGTGTTTGGCTCCTGACATGAACAGTTTCAGTCTACACGTACATAGTGTATGTTTGACTCAAAGCCAGTCACTGTTTGCCTCTGATCCTCAGACCATTCATTTGTAAAAGAATTACAATAGAATTGTTCATTAGAATTCAATCAGTCTGTGATGTCTGCACATAGTAGGTACTCAACCCTGGTCTCCCTCTTCCCACATATTCCTGCTGTGGTGGGGAGGTTTCACCATCAGCCTCCGTTATAAGCTGGCTCTCACACTTTCCCTCAGCACTTCTGATGTGGGCTGATGGTATCTCATTCAACAGAGATAGCTGCTGGGAGCTGACCTTCATCTTTAACTGTCAGTTTCCTTTGAACAGTTATCCCTCAGAACATTGCAGTTTATTTAAAACCAAACAAAAGAGACACTGCCCATCCAACTATGCTCGTTGTGAGGCTCCATTGTATCCCTTGAAGTGAAGGTCTTTTGCTGACAATTTATCTGTGGCACTAAAGCGGTAGAAGCATAAATAAGGAAGGTAAAGAAACAACACACACACAGAGAGCATTCTTCACTTGTTAGAAGGGTATGTCTTTCAGAGAACACAGTTCTGTCTCAGGATCATTATAGTCATTTAGGTGCTCCCGATGAGTATTCTATTTCATGATGCTTGAACAGTTTCTAGTAAAATGATGGATTTATTAACCTCAAGCCATATTTTGGTACCACGTCCTGGAGAGTTTAGCTCTGATGACGAATCCCTCCCGTCATATGCCCTTGAGGAGAAACAGCACTTGCGCCTGTCCACCTGCATGAATCTGACTGAGATAAGATTTCAAGTCTTATTTTTGGTTTTATTCTTTTAAGAAACTGAGTTTTCCCAGTGCCCTCGTCTCTCCCCAGTGATTTATTTCAGCATTCATTCCCAGCTGACGCTGAGGATTAGCAGTTCATATTCTATTTGAACTGCAGCTTCTCTTATTGGATACATTCTGTGAAAAGGCAGATGCATTTGACAGAGGTTTGTTTTTTATAGATATAGGCCACACACACACATGCACCCTGGCATTTGTTATTGTAATGCCATATTCCAGTGTTTACAAAAAAAAAATTTCCATTCACTTAATTCATCAAAATGTAATGAGAGTTTACTATGCTAGGCCCCAGTATAACACGGGAGAATAGGCACAATGGTGTATTATTTAGAGTTATCCAGAGCAACAGGACACACACTCACACACACATACATGTAAACTACATATATGTATAATTACATATGTGTGACCACATATGATACATGTAATTATATACAACTATATATAGGACATATATAGATATTAGGATTATCTAATTATACATAAATATATGGGATATAATAATTTATAAATACACAGGAGATATCTATGTGGGGGAGAGAAAGAAAGGGAGAGATTTACTATGAAGCATTGGCTGATGAGATTACAGAGTTTGGGAAATCTCACTATCTGCAAGCTGGAGACCTCCCCAAATCAATTCTGAAGTTGAAGTCTGTAGGCCTGAGACTAGGGGAGTCAATAACATAAATCCGAGTCCAAGAGCAATATAAGGCCTATGTCCTAGCTCATTTTGGCAGGCGGGTAGAAAATGGGCAAAGTCTTTCTCTCCCTGCCTTTTTGTTCTGATCAGGCCCACAACAAATTGGATTAGTCCCATTGACATTAGGGAGGAAAATCTGCTTTACTGATTTCACGGATTCAAATGTTAACCTCATCTGGAAACACCTTCATAGACTCACTCCCAAAGAATGCTTCATCTGGGTGCCCTGTGGCACAGTCAAGTTGATACCTAAAATTAACCATCACAGATGTTAACTAAAATACATCTAGGAACCTATACTTTAAGGAACTTTTAATCTTTATGTTCCTTGTAGGAATTTATACTAAGACCTGCGACTAGTGCTGTGAATACAATGGTGTCCCTACCCTCATCAAAGCTTACAGTTTAATGAGGACAGAGGTGATTCAATAAGAAAGTGTGATGTGTATTAAGGTAGGGGATGTACTCTAGGACTTCACAGCAAGTTGTAAATGTAATCTAAGGAGCCCACAGATTGCAAAATTGGGGAAACAATATTTAAGCTAAGACTTTAAGGATAAATAAGCATTAAACAAGCCAAAGGAAGTGATCAAACATATTTCATGGATAGATAGTGTGTGTGAAGGCCAGAAGGTGAGAAAGAGTTTGAATCAAGAAGAACATGAGAGACTGAATAAGCCGTATTATAAGGCAGAAAGAAGATAATGATGATCTATGGGGCTAGAAAAATTAGCAAGAACCAGATTATGAAGATCCCTATTAGATCCTTTGAGGGACTTTAATTAAGACATTATTTGTAGTATGCTGTAGAGAATTTTCTCTGGCTAATACAAAGATTGGAGAGAGGGAAAAGAATAGATCCAAAGACCTAATTGGGTTGACTGTGTGGTAGCCCAGGCAAGAAACTACCAGAACAGGTTTAGTGGTTTCCAGCATACAAAACAGTAGGTATGAGAAATGGTTCAAGAGTAGATAAAATAGGGTTTGTGATTTATTGTAGAGAGTGAAGTCAGAGGAGAATATATATACATAATGAGCTAACTGTAAGCAGAAAGATGAAAGATGGCGGCCAAGCCAGACTATGCGAGCCTCAGTGTGAGTGAGTGTATATAAGCAGATGTCACCATGAATTAAATGGAAAAAGAAACCAAGCTTTTGACCTCATCATAGTTAAAGGACAGTCTCAAACCAAGACATCTGTTGATCTGGTGAATGCCATGTTGTCCTGGCATGCATAGTGTTTCTCCTGGCTGTACCAGGGAAAGTTCTAATTGTTAGACAGAGCTAGTGACCATAGTCAGGTGAGCATAATGTCGCTGTAAGAGTTTGTGTATTTAATTATCCCCAGGAAACCATTTGTGCAGATGTAATTGTCCCTGGGATTTGACCTGTGAGTGCTCAAGTCAACTTCAACATTTGTCTTTAGAGCTATGGATCCAGAATGATTATAGTTCTGGTACAGAAATACCAATATTGGAATTGAATATAGGCATTGATAAGAGAGATAATGCAGAACTTGAAGAACCTTTTGGAAGAGGGATAAGAATTTTGATATTTGGGAATCGAAGGAACCTAATCTCAATTCCAGCTCTACTGCCAATCCAGTATTTTACCTTAGTGATGAAGAATTTTCCTTCTCTAGCTTTATTTTCCCTGTTGTAATCTGAAGAAATTGGCCAAGTAACATCAAGGGACCTCTACCAATCTGAATGTCTATGTTTTTATTTTATAATTAACAGATGATACAAAGATAGTGTATACTGTCATACGTCTGACTCTGAAGACTTTATTTATATGTTTATTTATAGCAGGGCAACCTTCTTGGGTCCCCTCCTCTCTGTGAGTTTTTCTATCCTCTCAGTAAATCTTGCTTTCTAAAAAAAAAAATTTTTAAGTGATGAAAACCAAGTTATATGTTGAGAAAAGCGTGATTTTCCTATGGAGATTTTTTTTCAGCATTAAAAAAATCATATTTCTCTGCTGAATCTTTGATGCCAGATCTTATCTTTGATATTAATGAAGTGATATTCACTTAGAGTTTGGACGTGTGCTGTTCAATATGGTAGCCACCAACTGAAAGTATATTTAATTCAAAATTAAATAAAAATAGAAATTCAGTTCTTCAGTCACACTAGCCACATTTCAAGTGCTCATTAAATACACGTGGCTAGTAGTTACCATAATGTGTAGTACAGACAAAAAGCATTTTCATCATCACAGAGAGTTCTTTTGGAGATTACTGTGTCAGACCAAAAATATGGAGTCTTAAAAAAACATGAAGATGAGAATTTTTTGAAGGAATGACATCATTTCTATAAGAAATATTTCCCCTTTCAAGTCAATTTATTTTGACTCTCCTCTAAACTGGTAACTTGAGAACACTGAATCTGATCTCTGAAAACCTGAGCTCCTTAATTTAGTAACCGAGAAATATTAGGGGCCATTGCCTTGCTAGGCTCTGGTGTGGCCACGTGCTCTTTGAGCTATGGCTGTTGCCATGCTTCCTGGCTTTGGCCTCCTCCCCCGCCCGGGAGGTGAATCTTCTTTCTTCATCTCTTTCTCACCCTAATTTGTTTTTAAACAAACTATATTTTTAATCTAAAAAAAAAGAAGTATTAGGCAGATTAGCCTTTTTGAAGTCTAAGCTTTGTTTTCTTAGTAATGTGAAGAATAATGTCTATTTATTGGATGAAATAGTGCAAATGAAAGCAATTTATTCAGTGTTTCCCCATCTCACTGTAGAGTGCATGCAAGCAAGACAATAGCAAACTTCTGCACCACTGTGTCTTTAGCATGTAGCGCCAAACCAGGCACATGAGGAGTACTCAGCAAATAAGTATTGACTTTGTAAATTCACTGAATTAGTATTAGATAAGTAAATGAATACATTAATTAAGGTGCTAAGAACATATCCCTTGGCAGATACAAAACTAGACAGTAGAGCCATAAAATAAATAAAATTTGAAGCTTCAAACAGTTTATAATCTGTCTGGAATCAAAAAAATCAGCTCATCACAATAGGTTATGAGTTGTGTTGTGAGAGAGATTCTGAAAGTATTGTGGAAATATGGAGAAGCAGTATCTAACTCAGCCTTGGAGGGTGAGTGTGAGATGTAGAGAGAACATTATGTAGGAATACTTTAATCTTAGATGTAAAGTACTAGCAGAATTTTGCCAGAAATGTTTTTTTAATGGTGAATGTGAGGAGGGTAAGGCTTAAGGTAACCAACCACCCTCATTTGCCCTGGACTGTACCTGTGTTAGCACTGGGAGGCTTGCATCACAGGAAACCTGAAATCCCAGGCGTACTGGTCTGGTTCATCACCTTAGGAGGCATAAACATAAAAAGCACCTTTCAGTTTTCCAGGCAGAGGGTAGAGAATAAGCAAAGACAGCCAGGGAGCAGCCCCATGATTCATGGAAGGAAGAGTGGGATGTAGGATGTAGTAGGTCACAGCAGGCCACTGTTCCCTGTGGAGATGACCACAAAAAGAAAAAGAAGTTACAAAGACCTGAATAATTTAAAAGTGTCAGGGGGTTGTGAAATAACAAGAACTAAATGTTCTAAATTTCCAAAGTAGAGAGACCAATTAAGAAGGGAGCTGATGACCAACAGCTTCCCCTCCCTCCTCTCATATGGAATATTGAAGCATCTGGGTGTGACCAAGGGAGCAAATCTTGGCTCTTGGGTTGAAGCAATCTACAATTGATCTCAGATATTTCGGTTAGCAGACAAAGGCTTCAAAGTATTTATGGATGATATTCTCAAGAAAAGAGTGAAAAACATGCCAAAATGAATACAATGGTGGAATTTTACCAGAAGAGTAGAACCTATAGCAGATTGATCAAATAAATGGTCATGTTAGAATGAAAAAATGCAATATTAAATTACGACTCTAAAGAATGGATTTGGCAACAGATTAACCATGAAAGAATACAGAATTAGTGAACTAAAGGACAGGTCAACAGAAACTACTCAAATGAAAAAAGTAGAAACAACAAAAAAGAATTAAAAAACCAACCAGACAAACAGACAAAACAGATTTATGACATAAGAGACCTGTGGGGCATGCTCAGTCATTTTTACATATGTGGAATTGGAGTCTTAGGAGGATAAGAGGAAACAGATCAGAGCAATATTCAAAGAGATAATGGCCTTTTTTTTTGAGTTGGAGTCTCACTCTGTCGCCCAGACTGGAGTGCAGTGGCCATTATCTCTTCGAATATTGAATATTGACCGAACCCGGCCAAGAATTTTTTAAAATGAATGAAAGACATCAATCCAGACAGTCAGAAAGCTCAGTGAACTTTGAGCTGCATAAATACAAAGAAAATAATTCCTTACTAAATAATTTCACACCTAACAAAAATATTCTTGAAACACAAAGACGAAGTAAGGATGTTTTCTGGACTGGGCACAGTGCCTCAGCCTGTAATCCCAGCACTTTAGGAGGCTGAAGCCAGAGGATTGCCTGAGCCTGGGGATTCGAGACAAGCCTGGGCAACTTGGTGAGACTTCGTCTCTACAGTAAATCACAAAAATGAGCCAGGAATGGTAGCGTGCATCTGTAGTTCCAGCTACTTAGAAGGCTGAGGTGGAAGGATTGCCTAAGCCCAGCAGGTCGAGGCTGTAGTAGCTATGAGTGTGCCACACTGCATTCCAACCTGGGCAACAAGAGTGAGACTCCAACTCAAAAAAAAAAAAAAAGATGTTTTCTGGCAAATAAGAGCTGAAAAATTTAATCACCAGAGAGAAGAAAAATAATTGTCAATGGAAGCATGAAAATGTATGGGGGAGGAAGAACACTGGAAAGGGTAAATAGGGAGGTAGATGAGTCAATATTGACTGTACCAAAAGATAGTAATTGGAATGTCCTGGGAAATAGAAGAAAAAGGCTTAATAGTCACTGATTGTCAAGGCAGGAGGGAGCAAAGGACCTTAAAGTGCTCTAAGGTTTTAGCAGGAGTATGGAAGTATTAAAAATAATAATTTGTATTAAACTGTAACATGTCATGCTGCATGGTATAATATCCAAGCAATCTACTTAAAGAATAGCAAAATAATGTATAATTAACAAGTTACAGCATGAAAAATGGAACGAATTCCAAAAATTAGATGAAACAAAACTGTGGATAAAGACTTTTGTTAGAACTGAGATTGAGGAATCCACACTCTGCTAAGACAACTAGCACCCGCGAAGAAAGGAATTCACATAGTTCTGTAACCTAAACTCATTAACAGAAACAACAAGCATAGAAACTCAACTGGCCCCCACTGATGTTCCATTAAGCAAAGTGCTTGTTGTTTTGATAATCCAGAATGACCTTATGGTTCAAGGGAAAGGGGCCATTTCTCTCATGACAAGGATTTTTATTTTGGTTATATTTAAAGGGGTCAGAACCTGAGCCACATAAAATCTATGTTCTCTGAAGATGACTTGAAAAGTAGGGGGGAGGGGGAGAGACTACAACACTTATGAAAAATTTACAAATTGAAAAGTTGGCCTTGGAAATTTGGAAGACTGTCCCCAGATCTGAAGATAGAAGTTGTCCCTTTTCTACTCCCTTTTCCTCAAAGTCACATTTTGGGGAACCATTACACAACATCTGGTCTCTGGAAATCCCTCACCTGGCTCATAAATTCATTGATGATTCAGTGAGGTTCAGTGCATGAAATCTTCCAAGGTCAAACTCATGATTTCCTTTCAGGCTCATTTAGCCTTTAATTGCAAAACCAATGCATCTGCTAACCACAAGGGCATGGTTGGTGCACGCTGAAGACAGTAAAAGCTTAATGTCATTGCTTCTGGGAGGCAGCTGTGGACCCGGGGGCACAGTTTATGTGGGAGGATGCCGGATGATGAAGCATCACTTTTGTGGCTTCTGAGGAGTGTTCCTCCTGTAGAAAGCATTGAGTCTTTTTGCCAGGTTATTCTTTTGTGTCTACTTGGCCAGCAGTCAGGGTCAGATCGTCTTGAAAGTAGTGCAGTGTGTAGCGATCAATGATTGAAAAAACATCTTAAAGACCCCTGCCAAAGGGGGATACTCACTGCCATACTAGAATGCCACAAAACCATTCATTTACCACTTCATTAACTCAGCTTATTGAAAGGCCCTGTATTAGTGTAACCTACACATTTATTCTCTAGTAGGGCAGTGTAATTAGGACCTATTCAAAATAAGACCATACTGCTGAGGAATTTAATGAAGCAATGTTCCTTTAGAGTTAAATCACACAAGCATCATCTTTTCAAGTCCTTCAATCTCCCAGACTCTGATCAGGGCATGATGTTTTTCTATCAGCCTTGAGTAATGTCCTAGTAGCATATGCTGGGCTGTAGTTGTCTGTTTATCCTCCCCCCACCCTTAGTAGATTGAGCTCTTTAAAGACAGTGACTTTATATAAATCTCTAAATGTTTAGATTCAGGACATGGCATTAAGGGACTACTTTGAAAATGGCTATGGAAAGAAAAGAGGAGAGGTAATGAAGAAGATACAAGAGAGTTGGGATGATTAGTAAGTGTTCTTAGTTATCATTCTAAAATAGAATTTTAACTTATTTTTAAGTAAAAAGAGACATAAGAACACATGGGTACAGTGATCAGAAAGCAAGTTTGGTAAAACCAAACTTGAATTATGTTTCAGCTATTTCTCCCAAATGCTATAAACGAAGAATCTGAAATTTTTTATATGACATTCAAATGTTTTCTGTATGTGTCCAATCTCTGAATTCAAATGTATCTCCTACCATTCCCTACTATCATACACCTGAAACAACAAAGAAACTTCCAAACTAAAATTTTCATTATTGTCTGGTTCTTGTGATGGGTACAACATTTTGCTTCTGCCTAGAAGGTATTCTCTTTGGTAATCATTATTTATCCTTCAAAGTTTATCTTAAAAATTTCTTCTCCTTTGAAACCATCCCCAGGCACAATTACTTTCATTCTCCTATATTCCCATTACTCTGTATGTTCACATTTATTATAACACTTATCAGCCTCATTTTTAATCCCTTGTCTTCTTAGCTTCTCTACTCTGCAAGTTTTGAAAAGCAAAGTTTTTGCAGCACAAACCCTTTGCTTTTGTATTTCTAAATCTCCAATGTCTAGAGTTTCTGTGGCCCCTGACACAGAGCAAGCATTCAGTAAAACATTGAATAAAGATGACCTTGGGAGGTTTCTTAAAAGGAAACTAGAGGAATCTGAGGACATCGAATAATCATGAAGATGCTGGGCTCAGATGGCACTGAGATAGATACTTTCCCCCATGGGGTAAGAATTGTTTCCAGAACTTAGAAGTCAGCAAAGATGGCCATCATCATGGTTAGCAGAAAAGAAAAAATCACAGGGCTCTGGGTCACTACGTTGAAGGCGATAGTTATGATCCACATAGCTTCAAAATAGTATCCCAGAAAAGACCCCACACAAAGTCATTAGAATAACTGTGTTGAAATTATACACACTGTATACTAGGAAATCAAGAAGATGATAACAGAAATGATTAAATGTTTATGAAAACCACCAACTCCAGTTTGCCCTTCTTAATGGGCATATAGGTGGGTTACTTGTCCCAACTGCCTTGTAGGTAAATATGACTCTTGCCTGAATTCTAGATAATGTAGTTTGAGCAGAAGTGATATACTCTGCTTCCAAGCTTCTGCTTAAAACCTTTTCTGGACTGTTAAAACCTTTCATATGATTGGAAGAAACCTGTTTCTTCCTTCATCTGCTAGACAGGCACGAGGTAGTGGAAGACTCCAAGTAGACCACTGGATGATAACTGGATGGTAATATGTTACATGGGAAAATTTTTGATCTCTGAATGACTGCTTGACGAAGAACTCTCCCACCTTCCTGCTGCTGACCCACATTGAACTGTGATATAATTGATAAAGACCCCATATCTCAGTAATTTCATATATCAAAGGTAATCTTCTTGTAGTGATTTGCCTATATTACTGACAAATACGATATTTAATTAATCTAAAATCCCTCATCTGACAAATGGAGAGTAATTCCTTCATTTCCTTCTTTATAGGACCAGAGTTGAGATCAGAATAAGATTTTGTCAATTGCAACATTCTTAATACAAGCCGATTGCGTTCATTGTTGTCTTTTCTCACAGGGAACTGGGCAAGAGCAATTACATTATATTGTGAGAGAGCAATCTAGAAAGTGTAGATCTTGCCCATGGCGAGTTGGATGTATCTTCTATTGTAATGAATCCTTTCGACTGACTAGTCTGTGATTTGGCAGTGTTATTTCTCAAATTTGTTCAGTGTGGCCTTGGGTCTGGTGAAGGCACTGTGGGGAACTTCCCTCAAACAGCAAGACATAGGCTTCTCGATGTGTGGTCATGGACAATTCATAGCCCTTCTTTGGGTCTCAATACCAACATTCATGTAGTGAGGAATTGGACCAGAGGAACTCTGTACCTCTCCAATATTGTTGGCCATCCCTAGATGTAGTCAGCTCTCTGTGCCTGGACGTGCTCAAGTGGAGTACAGAAAGCCTGGTAGACATTGTAAAAGAGAATCCATCATTGGGAAGAGAGGAAGAGGACTGTCTGACCTGTGATCCTTCAAAGTCATTTCCAAGCCTAAGATCTTTGAGATGACTTTGTGGCTAAGAGGACTATGAGTCACATAGTTTTCTAATTTTACTTCAGGAAACTTGTGGGAGGCAGTGTGGTATTATGGAACAGAATAGGGCACTGGAGTCACCAGATCCGGGTTGGAAACCTGACTCTAAAATTCACAAGCTACGGAAGACAGGAACATTACTCTGACTCTCTCAGCCTCACTTCCAGTCTTTGTAATTGGGAACGATAGCACCTACTCCTAAATTTGTTGCTCTTAAAGGGAGTAGCATAGGTAGCACACGCCTGTAGTTCTGGCTATGTGGAAGGCTGAAGTGTAAGGATCACCTGAGCCCAGCAGGTCGACGCTGGGGTGGCCGTGAGTGTACGACTGCACTCCAGTCTGGGCGATGGAGTGAGACTCTGATGCAAAAAAAAAGGGGTGGGGGAGGAAACAGCATGAAGAAGCACTAGAATAATATATGGCATAATAATGGCTCATAGCCAAGTCACTCTGGAACACACTGCTAAGAATATTACAACTTTCTGGACTTTTCACACATTCCAAAGACAGGGTGAACACCATTCTCTAACTTAGTAAGATGACCACCGTTTGCATTCCTAGAGAACATCTGTATATATAACTTTACGGTTCAAAACATATTATTCAGAAAAAAATGTTTCAAGTATACACACATAGCCTCCGTTTCCTCACATAAATATTGAAAATAATAACTATCATCAATGTTTTGGGAGAGTTACATAAATTTTGACTAACCTCTTGGAATGTCTATAGGATTCAAAAGCATTCATTCTTTAGGTATCAAGTAGTAACGGTATGCTTATTGTTTAATGTCCTGTGCCAAAGGTTAAGATTCAGCAAACTATGAAGTGCCATGCACTGTGCTAAGATATTTTAAGTATATGTTCTTACTTATTCTTCAAAACAATGTAATATATATAGGTATTATCTCTTTAACTTTAAAGAGAGAAATTTGCTAAATAGGTAGTTGAAGTAACTTTCCGGGTTACTAATGGTTAGAAGCTGAATTCCAACCCAGGATCATTACCTACAACATCTGTTCCTTCACAAGTGTGTTAGTTCCCACCTTTCCACATTGCACAGCTGGGTAGACAGGGATCTTTGTCCTTAAATGAGGAACTCCACGGGTGGAGTCAGCTTGAGGGGGAATGATTCAGTTCACCCCATGAAGAGGGTACAGTGCCGACAGAATGTCCAGATGGAGATCACCTACCGGTACTTCAATAAGTGAGTTCCCTAGAACTCATATCAGAGGAATGAAGACAGAAATTTCAATGTCAAGTCTCTTTTGCTTTCATAAAAAATGAGTGTACAGGAATGGTAAAAACATACCACTAATAATGGAAAGAACAGTCCTCAAGTTTTAAAGGTAGGCTCCTACTGAGGGCTCTAAGAATTTAGAGATGATTATTCAATGAAAAGCAAATAATAGCTGCCAAGTTATCTATTTTTACAGCATCCTTACTTAAAACCATCATCTAGAGAGCATAATTAAAATCTTTTAAACCCCAGTCATCTGTTTCCCTTTCCCTGGATTTTTGGGTGATTCGTTTTGACAACTCCGGGTCCCACTGACTTAGACTTGTGGCTTGGAGCTATTATTGGTGAACCTCAAACCAGATGTTTCACATAGGAAGTAGCCCTTGCAGGGAGGCATGGTGGCATTTATATGCAGAGGCAGAAAGGTTGAATCAGCAAAGATTTCTAAGTTGTAGTCTTATGTTCAGATATAAAACACCATGTTAGAGTGAAGGCCAGGCCATGAATCTGGAAACCTGACTTCTAGAGCCAGCTCTGATGCTGTCTTGCTGCTGTATGACTTTGAACCTGCTACGTACTTCCTCTATTTCAGGATCTGCAACTTTCATTTGAAAGCTTTCCACTAGTTGCAATACTCTGATTCTCTTTCCAATTTTAAATTTTCTTATTTCAAGTTTATATCCCATTTACCGCCTTTCAGAATATTCTTATTATCCCCCTAGGGTAACACATTTACTGAATTCTTGAGTCTATAGATTTGTATATGTTAGTCTTCTCATCAGCAGTGCCTTCTCCCAAATTCCGGAGTTCACATTTTATTCAAGGTTCAATTACTGTTCCCCTCAGGGAGAGACCTAGGATGATTTGTGGTCGTGTTCTAATTCACCATACTGAATTTTGATGCTCTAAGAAATCTGAGTTCACCAAATAGTAGAATTATGTATGGTTTTCAGAACCCCACTAACTTAAACTTATGGAATAACTGAGGGCTGCATAGGCTTGACAGATAACAGAGATAACAAACATTCTAAAATTTTTTGAACTGTGTTGACTACTTCTAGATTTTAATAGCAAACACCTATTTAGAATTCCCATCCAATAAATAATGTTTTCTCTTTCTTAGCATTACTTGTTTACCATTAGAGGTCAAGGTAACCCTGGGAAATGGAAATGTTGCAAACCCCATCTTCTCACCTCCATATACACTCTAGTAGTGAGGTGGTGTAAAGAATACTGGGATTAAACCCAAGCTCTGTCTCTGACATCTGTTCACTGTGTGACCTTGCAACAATTAATTCTCTTGTAGGGGTATACTCTTTGTTTCCTTATTCTTACTTTCTTGTTTAACTCACAAGTATGAAATCATTGGATACATTTTATGAAAACTCTTTCTAAATTGCATGGCACTGTACAACTATAAGGTTCTTCGAAATTCAGTTAGGCAGAATCCCTGCATATGACATAGCAGCAGTATATGTGTGTGGAGGGAGGGCATAGGGAGTGTTACCTTTTTTTGTAACTGTTTTATTAATATATAATTCACATGCTGTACAAATCTTCTGTTTAAAGTTTATTTTTAATGAGTGAGATGTGCACTTATGTCAAATTTCCATAGAAATAAGTCATCATCTTTTTTCTTTTTATTGGCTTTATTGTATTGTTGGTTTAACCTAGGCTCAGAGAAGCAAAAGTCCTGTCAGGTGGCCTTGATTTACAAGGCCTCTAGCTCCCCTGGCTTTCGATACGAGTCGTCCTGACCTTCTCTACCATGTTTAACCAGTGAAGGGGCAGGAAGGGGAAGGGTGGAGGAGAGCTCCCACCCTTTCCTGCATAACAGCAGAGACCTCAAACCTGCACCGGCAACCAGACCAGCAAACAAAGGAATAGGGGTTTCATGCATTTTATGTTTCTTGTCCTCTGATCCCTAATTTCAGACCATATTTCATCTTCTTAAATTGTTCTTCTTTCTATTTATTTCATTTTGTTTTAATGAGTTAAAGTTGCCTGATTACTTGTAAGGGCACATTAGTAAAATACTACCAGAGAAGAAAGCTGCATCGATAAATGTTGGTATCCTATTTAGCTTTGGACAGTGATTGTTTAAATGATCCCATTTTCTCTAATTTAAGGTATAATCTATGACATAAAGTACCTTTTCTCCTGCTAAGGCAAAAAAAAAAAAAAAGAACTTCAATTGGTTTTGATAGTACATGAACCATTTTTATTGGGACATGGCATTATTTCTAAAAAATAACCTTGTTTATCACATTTAAAGTGACTCCAGACAAAAAAATAAGAGAGCTGTCAATGGATGAATCATCGACAGCACTGGATACAGGCCAGCTAAAACTGGCTACTGGCCTACATTCTAGTGACCAAAGAGGTCCCCCAGATCATCAGCCCTGAGACACCGTACTTGCTCTTGTTGGTTGCCCCAAATCCTGACCATGTCTTTGCACAGCATCTCTTTATTAAAAACTCAGCTTGGGGAAGACGAAAGTAGGAAGGCACAGTTGGGACAGAGGGACAGGGCAGCAAGAAGGTGAAGGGTCCTACCTAGATTGGGAGACGGAACTTAAACTTCTAGACTTTTTGTTGCTCTTTCTCTAGCTTGAACTATTCAGCCCCTTCTCAGGGGCTCAGTTTCCTCATCTAAACACCAGAACAGAATGAGAGTTTCTTAAGTGCCCCTAGAGTAGTGGGAATATGCATTCCTACAATTTTAAGACGTAGCTTAACAGGAAGATGTATAGCCCCGCATGTTTTTGCAGAAAAACGAGACCCCATAAGTACACGGAGTCTGACATGTTAAGACTTCTCTCATTGTTTCTTTCACTTGTTTTAGAAGCTAGAGGAGCTTCTCAAGTTTTCTGCATATAAATAAATATCACAGTTTGCCGTTTAGATTGATTGACTGTCCTTTTAGTGCTTTGTGCCCCTCTCCCTCCCACCCTTACACTTTCTAATTTTATTTGACATTAATGAATTTCCAGGCCTAAACAGAAACACATAATACAAATGTGCTGTGTGTGGATATAAAGCTGTCTCAGGCTTTCTGACCTTGAGCAGTAAGTGAGGAAGGAATAAAAAGTATTTGTACAGTGAAGAAGGCATTTTTTTATCACTTATTTCCTCAGCTCCTTATGGGGACTTTATGAGGGCATGTTATCAATAAGAAAATGGAGTCTCAAAGACATTGTGCAACTAACTCAGGGTCAGTGGCAGAGTAGGGGTGGAACCAGGTACACTGGCTTCTGAGTCCATCGTTCCCTCCAAAACATTCTCCTTCCTTTAGATGAGCAAGAAAGCAACTAAAACACAGAGCAGATGGTAGACAAAATATCATCTCATTTCTGGGAGCACTGAAAAGGAAGATTAAACCCAGAAGGTTCCTCCCAAAGACAATGTTTGTCCCTTAATTGTGTCTGTATCTATAAACCCTTGCACAGAGCCTGAAAAATAGAAGCATCCAAAATGTCTGCTGAGCAGACGCTGAGCACATGATAGGACAGAGGAAGGCTTTATGAAGGAAGCAACATTGAAGTAGTCTATAAACACTGGGCCTTCAAGGGAGAGGAAGGTATTTCCATTCTGAGGGGAAATTGTGAACGAAAAATAGATACTTCAAGCATGAAAGGTGATTCCATGTGTCAGGAAAGTTGGGATTCTGCAGGGGAAATGAAGAATAAGCCAGATAATATTTGTGGAGAAACTTAAGTCTTTAACTGAGAAATTGAACACTATTCTATAGACAATGAAGACCCTAATTATGCAGTACTGACACTCTCACGTGAGCAAACAAAACACTAATTACAGTCAAGCATATAAGTAGGCACATGAACAAGTGTTAACCAAGAATCTCTAAAATCATTCCCCATTGGGGCTACAACTCTCTTAACTGTCAGTATAGTCCCCCACTCCATTTGCTGCCTCATTTTAAAGAATATCTTGGGGGAGCCCATTTCTCCTGGCCTCTTTTGTATCCCTTTCTCTAGCACATTTGCCTATGAGTAGAGTAGCCAATTAGTCATGGTTTGCCAGGAGGTTCCTGGCTTTAAACACTTAAAATTATGCTTCTCATCCAGTTGCTCAGTCCCTGAATGTGCTTACTGTGTAGATGTTGACATCTCCCAAATTCTTGGTTCCAGCCTAGTCTTCTCTTCTGAAACCCATACCCATATGGTAACAACAACAAGGCAACTTCACTTGGGTGATTCAGAGTTAATTAAAACCCGGTGTGTCTCCTACTATCTCATCATTTTCCTGCTTTCCACTGTTGTGGACCAGCTATTGGTCTCAGGGCAATCCACCCAGTTGGTCAAGCTAGAACCACAGGAATGTCCCATGACTCCTCCCCTCTGACTCATCCCACTCTCATCCAATCACTTCTTGAGGACCTCTCGGACATATTCCCTTTCCTCTGTTCCACTGCCACTATCCCAGACCAAGCCACTGTCATCTCTTCCCTAAGTTTTTGTAACAAGACCCTAATTTGGTCTCTTGCTCGTCTGACAAATATTTGTTACCACAACCAGAACTATGATTTTTAAAATGTACATTTAATCCTGTAATCACGCTGTGTAGAAATATTCAGTGATTTGTATCTAAACTCCTTGCTCCAATTCACAAAGTCTACTGTATGGAACAGTACTCACATTTCCAAGTTATCCATAGACAGTCTCTCTCCCACTCACTCACACATGAGAGGGATGAAGAGGTGAGGCAGGGACTGGAGAGCGATACCTTTTCTCTTTCTCCTTACTAACAATGTAAACTGTTAGTGAAAAATAATGTTCTCTTCTATTTTCTATTGCGGAAATAGATGTTAAGGTACTTTACCAGCCTCTATCTCCAAAAAGAGATATTTTATTAATCTGATGGTGAGAACTTGGATTACTAAAATACGTGTTACTAATGGGCAGGGTCTTTGTGTTGAAAGCAACTGCCAATTGGAAAATATTTAATTTGAATTAAGGCTTTCTCTCTCTCTCTCTCTCTCTCTCTTTATCTCTCTATGTCTCTCTCTCCCTCTCTTTCTCTCCTTCTTCGCTCTTTCTCTCAAGATGAGAGATGAGATAGCAGGAGACATACCAGGTTTTAATTAACTCTGAATCACCCAAGTGAAGTTGCCTTGTTGTTGTTACCATATGGGTATGGGTTTCAGAAGAGAAGACTAGGCTGGAACCAAGAATCTGGGAGATGTCAACATCTACACAGTAAGCACATTCAGGGACTGAGCAATTGTCTGAGACAGGTATACTCAGACATACCCGAGTATACCGATCTAAAATTCTAGATTAGTAGATAGTTCCAACTGAATCTCTAGTGTAAACCATAATGTCCTTGTTTTTGGCCTAAATTTTTATTCTGAAAGTTTTTAAAAATCCAGAAAAGTTGAAAGACTAGAACAAGCATACAGAAACTATCTACATTTAACTATTTTTAACATTCTGTTTTATCTATCTGTATTTATTTCTGGACCACCGAAAGTATGACCAGGATCTAATTAAGATTTACACATTACATATGATGATGTTGTTTTTAAAGCTCATATTTATTGGGAATTTACTATGTCTCAGGATATGCAAGTTATCCTATTTAATTTTTACAAGGAAATTTGAGATAGCTTTTGTCATATAAAATGATGATAAAGTATTTACCTCTGAATATTCTGATTATTTTAGTTGTTCACCAATATATTCACAGAATCTAAGCAGAACCTTGAACTTATTAGGTGCCAATATGTTTCCACAATTTCTACTCAGGTTTTACAAAGGTTGTGTGTTGAAGTATCAAGTACTTGCTTAGTTTCTAAAGAAATGCTACTTCTCCAGTATTCAGTGGCTCTATGTAATTCGTCCACGCATCAGACATTGGAGATTGAACTTGGCTACATGTGATTTTTTCAGTCATACCATCCAGAACCATCACAATTAGTTCCTTTTTCTGTATTCTTCTATAGCAACTGTCTCCCTTTATAACAGGTGTCACAATCGTAATTCTTTGTTTATATTCTTTTCCCTGCTATAGTATAAGCTTCATGAGGGCAATGGTCATGACAGTTTCACTTGTTTCTGTATAAGTCCTAGGCACAAAGGTTAACATATATTAGCACTCCAACAAATATTTATGGAATTGATGCAAAAAAACTTTTGTCCCATCTTTCTCAGTTTTGCTGGAGAATCAATTGAAAATACAATGAGAATAAGAATGTGAAAGGTCTTTGAAAGTGTAATAAGCTACATGCTTATTACAGTGAGTATTATTATGTCTTTCCTATGCATTGAAGTTTACTTTGGAAATCTACCTATGTCCCAGAGCCCGCCTTTACCAAGGCTTTCTCTATGGAGCAAAAATTATTTCTCTTTTACTTAATCTATACATTGGATCTTGAATTGGAGTTTCTGTGACACTTTGTAATTTGTAAAGATTTGGGTTATGCTTGGTGGAATTTGCCCCATAACTACAAAACCATTAATATTCTAACCCCATATTACCTCAGCTTTCATTGGAATATGAAAGTCTTCCTTTCTTCCCTCCCCACCTGGCTGGCCTGGGTTCTCCAGAGAGACACACACTCACACACACACCAGAACCCAGAAGAACTGATAGTATAATTCCAGTCTGAGTCCAAAGTCCTGAGTACCAGGAGAGTGAACTGGGTAAGTTCTAGTTCAAGACTGAGTCTGAAGGTAGAAGGTCAATGTGCCAGCTCACAGACAGTCAGACAGAGAGAAAGTGTCCTTTCTTTTTTGTTCTATCCAGGATTTCAAGTGATTGCATGATACCTACCCAAATTGAGGTTAATATTGTATTTTACTCAGTCTATGAATTAATCACATACATAAACTCTCTCACAGACACACCCAAAATGATTTTTAACCAAATATCTGGGCACGCTATGGCCCAGTCAAGTTGATGCATAACATGAACTCTCTCTCTCTCTCTCTATCTTTTTTTTAACTGACTGCACACAGTTAAGCTAGCATTAAGAGTTATAGTACAAAATGTATGCAACTTGTTTTGGGAGTTGAAAAGAAAAAACTATTAAGGTTGCCTCAACTTGGGACAGTGTCAGAGAAGGTGCCACAGAAGAGTTCACTTTCAAGTATACCTTGAAAGATGGGACTTTCCAATAGGAAAGCTTGGGGGATGAGGGCAGCAGCCTCATTAGTACTAGAGGGGATTCTTCTTACATATGATCCGAATGAAATAGTCTCTTGAACTTATACAATTTCTTTCAAAGTGATTGACATTTTCTTCAAACATGTTCTCTATTTTTCTTTTATGCCTCAGTTTCTCTCCAGGAAAGACCTAGTTACCTCAAGAATAACATAATGCTTTCTGGAAGAAAAGATGCTGGTGCTGGTTCAGAAGCCAGACTCTCTGGGTCTTACTGGATGACCTTGCATGAATTACTTGACCTCTGCAAGTCTTTTCTTTTTTATTTGTTTGATTTTTTAAAATCGAACACTCCTGCTCAGTGTTGATGTGCTTTAATGAGATACTTATGAGAGAGACTACCTCTGAGCCCAACATAGAGAAGTGGTCATAAGCATTTACTCCTTCCTTTTCCCTCTCGGTGCTCTGTCCCTACAGGGAGAAGAGATCATACTCCATAAGCCAATACAAGAACTATCAGTGAATACAAAGAATGAGGCAGCTCAGTTTACACAAAAGATAAGGAAAATGTGGAATGTGTTTTCTAAAAGCCATCTGAGTGACAAAAAAGGAGCCCCCCCCCCCGTAAAATGAAGAGCATGTCAGTTAAACCCCTCAGCAAGGAGTGGTCCCAGGCACTGGCCAGGAAAGTCAAGATACCCTCACCCTTACCCTGACTTCTCTATATTGTCATGGGTCTTGTTATTCATCAAAAATATCGAGGGAAGAATACTCATCTCCTGATTAGAAGATAACACTTGACAAGGGAGAGCAGAGGCCTCAAAGAGCCTATGACCCCTGAGCTACAAGGGTGTTTTCAGGTCTCACTGCACACCACATTACAGGGGGCTATGAGGCTGGAAACTCTTCCCTTGTTGTAATTCATTTCTCAGTGCATTGCCATTCTCCCTAGAAAGACATTAAAAGGCTTATTCTTCAGGCAGCCCCATTCTTGGAAGCATACTCCTCAGAAGCAGAAACTTCCCCTTAGCCTGATTTATAGCCTGAGGTCTGGGGTGTCTCCTGACCACAGAAGGGGCCACCAGAGACTGAAGCTCCAGCATGGCAGAGAATGATACCATGTGGGGCTTGCAGAAGAGAAAGGTATCTCTGCATAGGCACAGAGCTGTGTAATGCAGAGGCCCAGGGAGGAGCTGCCTCCTTTCCTGAAGGGGGCCCACTTCCCACAGAACCAGCTCTGATCTGTTGAGTCTGTTCTAGAAATCTGGAATCTACCTCTCTGTCCCAGTCAGACCAGCCATGGAGCCTGTTGGTCAAGATGAGCCACCTTGTCTTACACAACTGAACTCTCCACATCCATAAAATGAAGTCTCTCCAGACTCTGTGCTTACATATTAACTTTTTCTGAACTTTTATTTCTCTTTTTAAAAATCACCTTATTGTGGTATGACTGCTATATAAACAGTTATTCATATTTAATGTATTCATCTTGATGAGTCTGGGGGTATATGAGCACCAATGAAACCACCATCACCATCAGGGCCATAAACATATCCATCACCTCCCAGAGTTTCTTCTCATGCCCTTTATTATTACCGAATGTCATCTGCTTGTTTATTTTGTTTTGAGGGAAAATAACACTTACCATAATATTTACCCTCTTAACAAATAGTATGTAAACAATATAGTATTGTTAGCTATAGGCACTACACCATGAAGTAGACCTCCAGATTATATTTATTTTGTGTAACTGAAAGTGTGTAGCTTTTGAACATCATCTCCTCACTTCCCCCTCTCCCATCAGCCCCCCATCACCCTCAGGCAGCCAACCTTCTACTCTCTGCTTCTGTGAGTTTGACAATTTAGACTCCAGATACAAGTGAGACTTTGCAGAATTTGTCTTTCTATATCTTGCTTATTTTACTTAACACAATGCCTCTATGCTTTTATTCATCTATTCTCTCTGTTTGGAATGCATTGCTCCCTTCTCTATTTTTTAGAAACCTAGTCATCTTTCAAGGCCCATGCCAATGTCTTGTTTTGCCTCCAGTCTTCCCAAAGTGCAGAGCTGTGTTTAGTTATGCCCCACTCAGCCTGCACCTGCACTTGAGCTATGCCTGTTTCTTTGTTATGCTCATTCATTCTACCCTGAAATAAGTAGAGCTGAGTGTTGATGTGTTGGACTGGACACCCTGTGTGGAACTGGAGCTCAGAGGAGGAGGAGAGAACTGGGATAAGTACCCTTAGGGATAGCTTAAAGGCAGGAGTGGGATTAGAGTGAGGCAAGTAAAGGCACTCATCTTAGGTGCAAATTTTAAATATGCAAAAAAAACTCAGGAATCAAGATAAATATTTGAATACAACATGTTAAAAAATCAAAATTAAGACAAAAATCATTGATCAACATAATACTAAAGTTAAAAAAAATCAGTCCGTTGTTCATGTTTTGTGGTCCTGCCTTATTATGCTATGTGGGCAGTCAATGCCAATCAGACTGTGGTTCCAAATTTTCTGGTCTTCACAGTCCATCCTGGGTGAGCTTATGAGGGTCAACCATGGTATAAGAAGAGATTGAGCAAGGTGGGGCTTTTTATATTGTAATCATATGTATAAAATAGTACATCTTTTATTAGTTTTTTCTACATGGATCAAAATATGATAGAATATTTTGAGAACTATGCATAGCTTTTCCATCTTTCCTTGTGACTTAGGCTCCAATATACCTGCATAGCTAAGCTTCAGGGAAGAAGTAGCAATTGCTCTAATGTTTACCACACAAAGAAAGTATAGGTTAGAAGGAAATAACCCTGAATAATTTACTCCCCACCCCATGCTTGTAAGGTGGTCTGAATCCAAGATGTCTGATTGGGCATACATTTAAAAGATATTTTGCTCAGCATTTACTCTGAACCAGGTACAATGCTACACTGTTCAGAAATTTATACAAAAATGCTTTGCCATCCTGTTGCTTGCAGTTGCCTGTGCTTCTTTGTGCCTTCTTGGAAGAGGCCGAGGCAGAGAATACAGGGATAAAAAGGAGAAATACAATCAAAACATGGCATCATCAGTGTGATGGTAGAGTTAAGAGTGGAGATGCCAGGATCACAGAGGAGTCAGGAGCCTCGAATTCTGCTTTCCCAGGAGGAAGACAATGCAACTGGGAAGGGCAGTGAGACAGAATGGATAGGGGAGCAGGCCTCCCTCATTAGCAGATGTACAAGAAGGTAGATGGTGGTGGTTTTCCTGAAATGCCCCAGGGAAAGGGCATCCCTGGCAAAGGCAGCAGCATACTGAGAGTCCCAGAGGCAAGAGGTGGCTGCGTGAGCTCAGGGAACTACATAATATTCCTGGCTCAGCATGGCTCTCCTTAAGGAAGAAGGGCAGAGCACTGGGCCCTCTGGTTCCCACCAAGGAAACTGCACTTGGACTAGGCAGGATGGAACTCTTTGAAGGAGGTTAAACCAAAAGAGTAACATAGTCAGATGTGCATTCCTAGTTGCCTTCAGGTCTGTTGTGGGTGTGAGGGAGGGCGTGGTCAGCTAGGGAGGAGGGAAAGCAGCAGGCTGGTCTGTCAGAGACGTGCTCCCTGGTAATGAGGGGAAATAGAAAATGTAATTAACATGTCTGCCACCAGAAACGCTAGCTAAATCTATTACCCTCCTCCTCCCGCTTCCGTTATGAATTATTGTGTTTCAATTATAATTTCAAAAGTATTTCCTTAAGGAAATATGTCAGGGTTCTGCAAAGGGAAAGGAGGAAATGGAGCCATGAAAGTTTAATTTATTGCAGAGACTGCATTTTAAAAATGGAGACAAAAATGAAATAGAGAGTGAAAAGGCAGGGAAATTGAGAGAAGTACTGATGGAGCCACCTGCTCTGAGTGGTGGGTGGGCAGAAGAAGCCTGAGGTGTCTGAATATTTATGGAGTCACTGGCATGTAACGAAGAGAGAGGCAAGCATGCCACTTCATTCTCTGTGCTTCTGTTAGTCTCTGCTGTCCCCCTACGATGCCATAATAGACACTGGGGCTGGGAGGCATGGATGAGCAGGACACGATCTTGCCCTCCAAAAGCTCACAGTCTAACAGTAAAAGAATAGGAGGTTAAAATAAGAAAGGAAAGTGTGGGCAAAAAATCTACTCTAAGCTGCAAGAGCAAGGCCACACCAACGGATAGGTGGAAAGCCAGGACAGTGACTTAGGTACGTTACCAGGCTCTGATTTCATACATAGGTCAAGGATCCTCTCAGAGGAAACACCTCCATGGTTTTTAGAAAGGACGGAGACATTTTAAGATGCATGCATTTACTCATTCCCACACTTAACATATAACTGGCAATTCAACCAAAAATAAGCGCCGGCCTTCTTTTTGAGGGCCACCCAGCTACTGGGAGAGACAAACACACCAGGAAATAGTTACAAAGCCAGGAGGTAGGAGCTAAGATAGTGATATGTGCAAGATGTTATGGCACCTGAGATGAAGACCAGTGAATTCTGTCTGGGAGAAAGCTAGGTTTCCAAGAGAGAGAGAACGCTTCACAGTGAGTCTTAAAAGAAACCAGGAGATTTCTTGGTGAATGGATGAACAAATGAGGGGTCAAGAAGGTGTCCCTGGCCAGGCCTGGTGGCTCAGCCTGTAATCCCAGCACTTTGGGAGGCTGAGGCGAGAGAATTGCCTGAGCCTGGGAATCAAGATCAGGCTGGGCAACTTGATGAAATCTTGTCTCTACAATAAATCACACAAAAAACTAGCCAGGCGTGGTGGTGTGAGCCTGTAGTTCCAGCTACTTGGAAGGCTGAGGCAGAAGGATCACCTGAGCCAAACAGGTCAAGGCTGCTGTGACTGTGAGTGTGCCACTGGGCAACAGTGAGACCCCAACTCAAAAAAAAGGTGTCCCTACTAAAGCCACAGCCCAGGCCAAGACAGAGAGATGGAAGCAGCATGATGAGCCCAGGAAAACCAGGGAGCATAGGATTGGTGTGAGGAGTGACAGGAGAGAAATTTGGAGAGTCGGGTCAGGTTCAGAAGGCTGCCAGGGAGCTTGGTTTTCATCTTGATGAGATGGAGAACCATGGGTGTTTGTCAGCACGAAGGTGATATTTGTGTTGTAGGAAGACCACATGGTGGCTCACTGAAGGATGGGTGGGAAGGGAGACAGACTGGGCTTCTGGAGCCCTGAGGGAATGCATGGAAGTCACACAAGAGGTGGTAAGGCCTAGGTAAGCCTGAGAGAGCATAGCCCCATGAGAGGACATCCTGATAACTCTACCAAGAGCAAGGGGGAGAGCAAGGCTACAGATACTGAATGCAAATCTCAGGAACCTTTATCCGAAGACACATGCTGCCCCCAGTTCACACAGAGGGACTAAAGACTGGGAAACAACAGAATTTGGGGGTGTGGAGGAAAATACATTATTTATTTCTTAATTGGGAACTGATTCATAGTTGTTTCAACCCCAAGTGTTTTCATTTTCACCTGTTGATCTTACTTGATCCCCAAAGCAATCCTACAAGACAGCTGGCATTAAAACCTTGGAGAAGTTCGAGTTTGTTCAAGGCTTTACACAAAGGAATTGTGAAGATGGAACTAAAACTCAGGTCTTTTTCACTCCAGAACTAAGAATTATTTCCCTTCTTCTCGCTCCCTCCCTCCTTCCCTTCTTTCCATCCTTCCTTCCCTCCTTTGCTTTCTTCCTTCCTCCCTTCCTCTGTCTCTCTTCTCACTCATTTTAATTACAGGGTCTTGTTAGGAGCTTAGACCAATGCAAGGCTTTTAAGGTAAAGTGTCTAGCAAGCACAGGACCACTGTCTAATGAAACAGAGACACTCAAATAAGCTCCTAGGGGAGGAGGGCTGAGCCAGGGATAGCTCTTGTGTCCAGGCAGGACAGAGGAAGAACATCTCCTTCTGTCTTAGGTTTCAGGTAAGACTTCAGGAATGAGGTAACATTTGCTTTGGGGGTGAATAGGAATTCTCCAGTTGTGGAGGAATCCCTTAAGCAAGAACATTTGCTACAAGCTTTAATTAGTAGAAGAATCTACCTTGGTCCCATAATGAGTCAGACTGGAACTCCCTTTCATCTGCAGCTAGTTCATCAGTTTGCTGCTGGAGCTTTTCCTGGTGACCTGCTCTGCTTCATTCTTAGATATGCTTCATTCTGACCACTCAGCTTTACCTGAAAAGCCCATATCCAGTCTACACATGTCCCTGCACAAGGCCACTGGGAGCAGGTGGGCATGCTCAGATGCTGTGTCCTGAAGTCTGTGAGCTTTCTGTGGTCACCTTCAGGGGCTGCAGAAGATGCCCTCAAAAAAAAGCAATCAGGCAAGTCAATTTCAGTACCCTCTGTGCTACAGCAGGAAAGGCACCTCCCTGAGCACAGAGGAAAGCAGCCCTACATTTGTAAAAGGATGCAGATGAATAATTAAGTCACCACTTACAAGAAATTCTAATCTTAGGGCAGTTCAAGGTAAAGACAGACACCAGCCAGGGACAGCCAAGAACAACACTGCCAGAACACTTGGAGACAGGGCCTGCAGCCAGATACTGTTTTTTCTCTAAATATTGTCACCAGAAAACTCAGTCAGAAAGTCTTTCTGTCCCCTGAGCAACCCCAGCGTATCAGTAGTAATAGTAGCAAAAATAATTAACTATGATATAGGGTTGCCTCCTATGTGCTAGTCATTTGTTTATATTATTTTATTTTAAGCCTCATCTACTCCTTCCAAAAATTCCAAGTAGGTATTACAGAAAAGGAAACAGAGAAGTTGAGTAATTGGTTGAAGTCACACAGTTAATAAGGAATGGAATTAATTTATGCCTAGGATGTGAACTCAAGACTCTTTGTTTTTCATATTTTCATTTTGTTTTGCCAAGTAGGGAAATTGGTTCTACAGACAAGATTTTATTTATTTCTAAATCTTCTACATCCAGACTTATGTATCTCAATTATTTTGGGTAGTGAAGATCTTTTCTTAAATGTGGTAAACAATATGGCCTGATATCCCCCTCTAAAACTGCACGTATGCCCATGGGAAGTTTCCCATAAAATGTGTGTGTAGAGTTTTTTGGAAAACCATCTGTGAACTTCAGGTCAAAGAATCCTGATGAAAATATTTTTTTGTGGATTGATTTAGGATTATAGTTTAAAACCCAAAGCCATCATCCTCAGCAGGTCTCCGTGATCTGCCTGGGCTTCTCCCTTATAATTGCTCTACATTCTCTCCCGCCCACTCTGGAGCTGAAGGCAGACTGCTAGTCAACCCCTTGCCTCACCTGTGGTCAGGGCAGATTCAGAGAGAGGACATAGCCAGCTCTCACTGATACTTCTTGCTTGCTTGAGTTTCGTGGTTCATTGATAGCTGGGACATTTCACTTCTGACATCACCTGCGGCCTGTCCAAGTGTCCAGAGAGGCTAAGGGATACCCTACAAATTTCATGATCTTTTTTCATCCTACTGATGGCAGAGACAAAATGACAATGAACTTCCAAGTTCTCACCATTTCCCGAACACACTTTGCTCTTTAATTGATCCAGGCCTTTGTACATGTCCTTCCTTTTGCCTAAAGCATTTGCTTCTCTCCTAACAAATGCCTACTCATCATTCCAGAGAAGGTGGACATCACCTCTTTTGCATGCCCTCCTTGCCACTCTACACACCATGTGCACATGATCAGTCACTGCCTTTCTTCTCCCTTTGTGAGCTCTGCACCTACCCACCCTGGCCTCAGTCACGCTGTACTGCACCACTCGATGTAAGTGATGTCTCTGTCACCAGAGTATGCCACAGAGTCTGGTCCATAGGAAATGTTGAGCAAATGTTTGTTAAGCAGCAGGATAAAAGGCTGAAGAGAGCTGGTGGAAATTCCTTTGAAGCAAAATGCTGAGAGCTCTAGAAGCCTCCTTAAAGTGATATTCCCTCAAAGAATTGAGGTGGACATTAGGCCATTGTCATTTTAACCTCAATTAATGTAATTTTAATGACAAAGGCAGTGTAGGCCTTTTAACTCAAGTCCTGAGATAGTTTTCTAATTTTCTTCCCAGATTCCTTGAAGTTTGTCATCAGGATGTTAACCAGGAAAGGCTGTTTTTGAAACAGATATATCCTTTGAGAGATTCCCAAAGTGGATAGTCTCTTCAAAACAGCAAATTCTTTTTATTTTTATTTTTTTTATTTTTTGAGTTGGAGTCTCACTCTGTGGCCCAGACTGGAGTGCAGTGGCTGCTCCCGGCCACCGCAGCTTCGACCTGCTGGGCTCCAGCGATCCTTCCGCCTCAGCCTTCCAAGTAGCCGGAATTACAGGCATGCGCTACCACGCCCGGCTGATTTTTTTATTTATTGTAAAGATGAGGTCTCGCTGCCCAGGCGGGTCTCGAACCCGCTGGCTCAGGCAATCCACTCACCTCAGCCTCCAAAAGGCGTGGGATTACAGGCTGAGCCACCGAGCCCGGCAGCAAATTCTTTTTAAATTGAATAGTATTTTATTATAGAGATGTAGGGTACAAGTAAGGATAAGTAGGCTGCATGCAGATGAAGTTTGGGCCTCCAACTAGCCCTCACTCCCCCGGTAAAGGACCCTTTGTGTTGTTACGTGTGCCCCATCCCTCCCTCCCCTGGCATGCCTAGTGACTGCCAATCCCTCCCTTGTATTAATGTGATTAATAATGTTCAGCTACCATTTATGAGTGAGAACATGCAGTATTTGGTTCTTTGTTTCTGTGATAGATCACTAAGTATAATAAACTCCAACTCTAACCAATTTGCTGCAAAGTTCATGATTTTGCTCTTCTTTATGGCTGTGTAATACTTCATCATGTATATGTATTACATTTTCTTTATCAAGTCCACTTTTGATGGGCAGTAGGTTTGGTTCCATGTTTTTGCTATTGTGAATAGTGTGACTATAAACATGCGTGTGCAGATGTCTTTTTTTGTAGAATGGTTTATGCTTCTCCAGGTATATTCCCAGGAGAGAAATTGCTGGATCATATGGGAGGTCAATTTTTAGTTCTTTTAGGAATTGTCACACTGCTTTCCATACAGGTTGAACTAGAACTAGTTTGCACTAATTCAACAGTGTAGAAGCATTCCCTTTTTGTTGCACCTGTGTCAGCATCAGTTGTTTCTTGATTTATTAAAGAAGTTCATTGTTACTGGTGTTAGGTGATATCTCATTGTAGTTTTGATTTGCATTTCTCTGATGATTAGTGAGGCTGAGCATTTTTCTGTTGGCTGCTTGTATATCTTCTTTCGAAAAGTGTCTACTCATGTCCTTTGCCCACTTTTTATTGGGTTTACTTGTATTTTTGCCTTTCATTTCATTTGAGTTCTTTTTTTTTTTTTTGAGTTGGAGTCTCACACTGTCATCCAGACTGGGGGACAGTGGCACACTCACAGCCACAGCAGCCTTGACCCGCTGGGCTCAGGCAATCTTTCCGCCTCACCCTTCCAAGTAGCTGGAACTACAGGTTTGTGTCACCACGCCCAGCTAATTTTTCTTAATTTATTGTAGAGACGAGGTCTTGCCATGTTGCCCAAGCCCATGAGCTCAGGCAATCTTCTCACCTCGGCCTCCCAAAGTGTTTCGAGCCCGTGAGCTCAGGCAATCTTCTCACCTCGGCCTCCCAAAGTGCCGGGATTATAGGCATGAACCACCATGCCCCCGACTCGTTTGAGTTCTTTATAGATCCTGGATGTTAGGCCTTTGTCAGATTCATAATTTGCAGATATTTCTCCCATTCTGTAGGTTGTCTCTCCATTCTCTTGATGGTTTCTTTTGTTGTGTAAAAGCTTTTCAGTTTGATGAGGTCCCATTTGTCTATCTTAGCTTTTGCTTTTGGGGATTTGGTTAAGAATTTGTTGCCTACTCAGTGTTTCCTGGAGGGTGTTTCCTATGTTTTCCTTTAGGATTCTTATAGTTTGAGATTTTACATTTAGTAGGCAGGAAATTCTTATTTGAGTACGTGTGTGTGTGTGTGTGTGTGTGTGTGTGTGTGTGTGTGTCCAAATAAGAATGTGAGGTCATCTGTCTTTGATATTTAAAAGTATCTTTTAAGTATTATTATTATTATTATTTGAGTTGGAGTCTCACTCTGTCGCCTAGACTGGAGTGCAGTGGCCACTCCCGGCCACCACAACCTCGACCTGCTGGGCTCCGGCGATCTTTCCGCCTCAGCCTTCCAAGTAGCCAGAATTACAGGCATGTGCTACCACGCCCAGCTGATTTTTTGATTTATTGTAGAGATGAGGTCTCACTACCCAGGCGGGTCTCGAACCCACGGGCTCAGGCAATCCACTCACCTCAGCCTCCCAAAGGCGCGGGATTACAGGCTGAGCCACCGAGCCCGGTTTACGTATTTTCCCAGGCATTGTCTATTACTGTTTTTCAGCAATCTCTTCTATCCTTTATTTTATGGCTCACAAAATAGAATACAAATGATATCAAAAGATACATTTAGTATTGTTTAAAATTTTTTATAGTATTATGAGCAATAGCTTTAAACATTTTGTTTTGCTCGGTTTTTTCTTTTGCAAGCAATCTCTCATTCTTTCTCTCTGTCCCCATCTCTCTCTCTCCTCTTTGCCAAACCCCACCTCTCCTTATCTCAAGTTAATCAAAGATTCTAGCTTTGAGAAGACTTAAGACAAGTAATCAGAACAACCTGTGAACAATGTAATGAAGCCTGCCAGGTATCCGTGCTATCATTGTTTTAAAACATTCAAGTCTGATGCACTGTAGCATCAGTTGTTAGAAAGTGGTCTTTGTACTGGCACTTCCTGAGGCACTGATAAAGGCACCGATGAGTTAAGCTGTTGGTACCTCAGCATGAATCAAGAAAATGGCATCAAACTGAAATAGTTGTATTTTTTTAACATTATACATGTATGGTAAAGCAAAACAAACAAGCAAATTCATATATGGGGGGGTGCCGAAAATGTATGCATACTTTAAGTATGAGTTCACTGAAAAGATGGTGTTAATCAAATGAATGCTAGTGCCACTAGACAACAGGCAGTCAAAGAAAATGGTGGAAGCACGATTGTGTGAACGTCAAACTACATATTGCTACTTCAACTCTGAAAAAACTAACGTCTCTTAGCGTCGGTAACATGGATAGCATATATAACATCTATTAAAATGTGTATACTTTTTGAGGCATATAAATATATCAGCTTCATCTCAAAATATTTTTGCGAAGCAATGAAAATTATAAACTTAATTCCATTTCAACCCACAGGTCTTTCTACTCCTCTGTGATGAAATAAAAGGCACTTATACTGGCTACAGTGGTCATTGCTAGACAAAGCACTTGAGCATTTATGAGTTGCAAGCTAAATTAGCAGCTCTTCTCATTGAGCACCATTTTTACTTGAAAAACTGACTGATAGACAATGTTTATTCAGATTTGGATATTTGAAAGACATTTTTTTCAAAAATAAACTAAGTAAACTGTCACTTCAGAGAATGCAACTGACCTTTTTTTTTTTTTGCCAACAATAAATATCATGCTTTTAAGCAAAAATCAAAGTTTAGAAACTTTCATCTACCACATTGACTTTTGCTTAAAATATGTGAAAAAGTTCAGCCTCACACAGTTATGTAGTTGGAAAAGGGAGCTTTTAACACAATTTTAGATAATTGAATAGCTTAGATAAGTAATAATGTAGGAGATAATTATTCTTCTTTGATACTACACTAAAAATTGGCATGTGGTAGTTTCTTAAACAGTTGTTGCAATATAGAATTTGAAACCACCTAGGTGATTTTTTGAAGTGATATTACATTGCTTCACATACTTCAATTAAAACTCATCATAAGATGGAAGGCAAAAACAAATATGAAATTTAGTCATATTATATTAAACCAGATTTTAAAGAGATTTATAAATTTTTTATTTTAAAACAAAAAAATTATTTTAAAATTTATACAGTTGAAAAATTATAAAAACAATATTAGTATTCTTACTCATTTTATTTTAAAATAGTTGTTTTATTAAGATATGTTATTTATGTTACTACATAAGTGGCTTATTATTATTAAGTTTGCATGTATTAATACATATTTTTAAACTTTCTCAGTTTTAATTTCTAATGTGAAGCATAGTAATAGATACAACCTATACAAGCAATAGCTCTTTGGGTTCCTCAATAGCTTTAAAGAGAGTAAAAATATTCTGTGATCAAAAAGTTTGAAAGCCACTGCACTTACAATCTTTGGACATGCAAAAAATACTGCAAAAAGCAATTTTTAGCATGGATCAAATGAGATGGTTTAATTTCCATTACCTGATGCCTTTTAGCCCCACTCCCATAGGGCTAGCCCAGAGAGGTGTGGCTGGTAGGCAGGGAGCCAAAGCCTAGAGAGCTCTCATCATATATCTCCATTACAGTTCTAATTCTAAAATGGACAAACACTAATAACTGTAAATTTGTCCTATAAGTCCAAGACCCCATCATTATGTGGTTGGGCCACGTTTCTTCTCTGTAGCATCAACCCTATATCTCAGGGCAGGTACCATGGTGTCTTCTAGAAAGGAAACTTGATGCAACCTTTATATTGAAGATAAAAATCACTGGGTTCTCTTATTAGATTCACCATTAACCAATTCTGTGACCAGAGCAGTTTCTGGTCCTCAGTGTCCCTATCCACAAAAGGCAGATGTTTGATAACTGGATCAGACGCTAAGATATTTTCCAACACTGATTTTCTCTAGAACTATTTGGAGAAATATCTGAAACACACTAACAAATGGATTCTATATGGTATTTTATAATTGCCAAATTGCTTCACCACCCAAATTCTTGCCTAGTGCTATTTTCATTATATACACACATTATGCCAATTGTGGTTGAACATTCTGGAGGCAGATTGCTTAGTACAGAGTTATTAACCAGCTGCTTGACCTTGAGTAAGTTATGTAAACCTCATAGAACTATTGAGTTGATTATATGAAGTAAAGCATGCAACAGTATTTAGAATAAATTATGGCCTATGTTACACACTCAATAATTATTATTAACACCTGATTCATTGTATTGTAATCATATGTTCACCAGCCTACCCATCCTTATAGACTGTGAACTCTTTACAGACCAGGACCTCGTCTGCTTATCTGTGTATTCTTATCCTCTTACATAGTGCCTACATTATAATTAGTACTCAGTAAATGCTTTTTAAATGGATGAATAAATAACTTATGTGATAGTTTAAATCATTATCCAGCATATCTTTACTCCTCAATCTCTCCTACTTTGGGTGGAGTATAATTTCCCATGTGATTTTGGTTGATCCATGAGATTAACTTGTATGGTTTGTCTTGAGTCTTGTGCAGTGATGATGAGGATGATGATTATGTCAATGATGCCAATCCATGAGAAGGACAGCTCCTGGTAGCCAATGTCTCTTTAACCTGGGCTCCAGGATGACATAGGCAAACCCAGACAACCATACTCTAAAGCAAAGCCCTCTAGTCAGTGCTGCCCCTAAACACAGGCAAGCTTTCCCAGGTAGTGTCATATTTCTTTTGCAGGAACATGTGAGGCTGTAAAGAGCCATTTTTAAAAAGCTGCGCTTCCAGAATGGTGCTGGATTTGGGGTGACTAAAATTGCTTATATAGATAGGGACCCACAAAATATTCCTCTGTTGTGCACGCACTCCCAATGCAGCCCTACCTCTAGCCTAGCCCATCCTATATCACCTAAGCTGATGTTGACCTACAGAAATATGAATGTGAGAAATAGGTGTTTGCTGCTAAATGACTGAGAATTAAGGGTAGTTTTTAAGACAATAGTTATATGCCAAGCATAGATTGATACAAACAAACATACAATTTTTAAGGGGATTACCATTATTTCCATTTTAAATGTGAGACAATGACAAATCAAAAGGGATATCATCTAGAATGCATTTGTTTGCAAATAATAGAAAAATCATCTCAAACCATTATACAGGACAATGGGAAATGAAAAAGCAGAGGCAGGGAGAGAGCTTCTGGTGAAGATAATCCAGCGGATCCCCAGGATCACTAAGGACCCCAATTCTATCTATCTATTCATATTGTCTTTTATAAAAATATTGGTTTTACCTTTGAGTAGTCTGCTTCTACCTTCAAGGTGGCCATTGGGGGCAGCAAAAGCTACGTGCTTGTCCACACATCTGCACATGCCTAGTTCTGAGAGCCTCCAGCATCCCATGACGGTCACAAGAGTCACTCTGATCGGACCCTCTTGGGTAAGAACTGGTCCTGAACTAATCACTGCTCCATTCATAATTCTTCCCTGTGTTTTGTTGTTGTTGTTGTTGTTGTTGTGTCAGGCCCTTTTACTTTGTGGTGGGAATACAATGTTGAATGAGGCAGAAATAATCACTGTCCACATAGAATATACATACTCTGGGCTTCATATAACAATATAGACAAATAGGTTAAGTAGATAGGGAGAGAGATAATTACATTATAGAAGCATAATGACTACTATCATTTACAGAGAACAGCACCAGGCATTATACCAGATGTTTTTAACTTTCATTTTAATTCAACCTTCAAAATAATCTTACAAGATAAGTATTATTGTCCACATTTTAGCAGTAACAAAAATGAGACACAGCAAAAAGTAAATAAATAAAATAATATACTAAGCTCAAACAACAAGAAAATGTGGAAGGCTAAATTTGCAATTTTCGTGCTACTCATCTGTGGTGTACAATGCCTCCTATACAAGGAGAAAACCTGTTCCTCTTTGTTTTTTTTTGTTTTTGTTTTTGTTTTTGTTTTGAGTTGGAGTCTTTGAATAAACTGTGATTCACTTGCTAAATGATGTTAGAATAAACTAACTTTGTACTAATTTTATTATGGAGATTTAGTTAAGCCCTTAGAACACTTGGCTAAATCAAAAAGTGCTTAGAACACCATATATTAAAAATAAAAGTTATTTGTAGCCATAGATACTACATGTATATTCTTGCTGATACTATTACCCAGACAATTTTAAATTCTTCTCATACAATGTTGTAGTTATCCTCACCTCTTTTGACTTATTTCAAAAAAATTAATGTATTTTTATTACAAAACAACTAAAAACACAAAAATGAAAATGTAGAAAATGTAGAAAAACATTATCTATAGTCTAATAACTGTGGGTTTAGTTTTCTCTAGTTTTTTTCTTCTATGTTGTATTTTCACAAAATATTGTATTCTATACACTGTTTTGTATTATATTCTTTAAACTTAGTATTATACCTCACAATTTTGTATGTGACTATGATTTTCTAACCTTATTTTCTATGTCATAATTCTAGTGTATAAAATGTCATAATTTTATTAGTCATTCTTTTCCAGTTGGACATTTAGATCGGATGACTAATAGATCTATTTTAACTTTTCCTACAAGGACATAAAGTATTTTATTTATTTATTTAATCTCAAATTAGTTTTTCAATAACAAATTATAGAAGAAAGGACAAATTGTGTAGAGACATGCTTAGCTTTTTCACTGTCTACATGTCTAAATCAAAGCTCATCAGCTCTTGCAGAAAAAAAAATATTATTTTTCCTATACCTCCTCCCTTGATTAAGGTTCCCTGTTTTCAAGACTGGGCTAGCTCAGAAATGTCCAGTCAGCCTGACTCTCTGTGAACATTCACATCTAATCAGCCCGCAAGGCCACTCAGCCTTTCCTTCAGAGTAGAGTGACATTGCATTCCACTCCTCCCAATTTTCAGAGTAAACATCCAAAGTCAAGCTCTTTATCTCATGTTTTCTTTAATTATGTGCCAAGGCCATGACTCAAATAACTCTATATTTGTATATAGTAAGTGGTTGATGAATATTGGACACATGAATGCTGAATGATAATCACCTTTACCTTATATCGATTTTAAACATGAATACTATCCCATTCTCCCACTAAAGGCTTGTTGAGTGCAAGAATCATAAATTAATAATAAGAAAACAACCAATATGAAAGGTCTACTATATGCCAGGAACTATTCAAAGTGTTACACATAGTTTCCCCTTTAAAGCTTTAACTACCCAATATATAAACATCAGCCTTCATTTCAAAAATGAAAATATAGAAAAATAGTATGAATGACACAAGATTCCAAAAATATTTTGAAACTGGATTATTTGACTAGGCTTAGCTTCTGTCACAGTGGCTAACCCCAGCAGGCTTTTTTAGATTAAATCATGAAGAACCAAGCCTACAAGGTGAGCCACAATTATATCATGGTTATGCCAAAGAATGTTCAGTGGTAGTGAAGCTTAGGAAGCCAAAAGATTCAAGTAAAAAAGAAATATATGTTCTGTTTTTTCTATAAAAATGTTTCCCAATAAATTTGTCACCATGGTTTTATCCTTTGACATTATCCTGAAAGCCCCAGCTCTGGGTGAAGATGCTTGCTTGGGTCTCAACAGGGGGTGTGCTTCTCCAAGTGCAGAGATGGAGCTGAGTGCCCAGCGTTGGCTTCAAGTCACTTAACCCCACAACCCATCAGTGATACTGTGTGGCACTGACCAAGTGTTTAACCTCTCCAAGACTTAGTTTCCTCATACTTAAAATAATAGTACCTATACCTACCTAAATAACTTTTTTGGGGAGGAGAGAAGGAAATAAAATAATAACTGAAAAGGTATAGACACAGTGTCTGGCACATGTTAGATAATATTATTTTTTATAGTAATGACTCCATTAATTTTCTTCTTATTTAACAATTATTCCTGTAGATACTTTTATCAATCATTGAATGGCACAAACTAGATAGTCATTGTTTAACTTGGTAGCTGACAAAGAAGAGAGAAGTTATAAACAGAAGAAATAAATGTGCAGAGACATGGGGCTAAAAAGCAGGAAGGAATTGCAAGTGATTTGTCATCTTTCAACCTGCTATCGTGAACATAAAAGATGCCCGTAAGTAATTTGGGATTAAGTTTTTGTTTGTTTGTTTGTTTTTTGCATTGAAGTCTCACTTTGTCACTCAGACTGGAGTGCAGCGGCACACTCACAGCCACCCCAGCATCGACCTGCTGGGCTTTGGCAGTCCTTCCGCCTGTCTTCCTAGTAGCCAGAACTACAGGTGCACGCTACCGTGACCGGCTAATTTTTAAATTTTATTTAGAGATGAGGTCTCACCTTGTTGCCCAAGCTGGTCACAAACCCACAGACTCAGGAAATCCTCTCACCTCGGCCTCCCAAAATGCTGAGATTACAGGTTTGAGCTACTGCACCCAGCCTCGAGATTAAGTTTTTTTAAAGTTAAGTTTTGATAAAAGTACATGACTATATTCAACTGACATATGTCTTCACACATACAGCACCATACATTTTACCACTCCCAACCCAATAAGTAACCACTTCTGGTCCCTCTTTTGTTTTTAAAAATAAATCTTAAATCAAAAACAATAGATGCTGGTGCAGATGCAGGGAAAACAGAACACTTATACACTGTTGGTGGGTGTGTAAGTGAGTATAATCTCTATGGAAATTGGTATGGGGACTTCTAAAAGAAGTAAAAGTAAATCTACCATTTGTTACAGTAATACTACTACTAGGTATCTATCCAAAGGAACAGAGATCATTATCTTAAAAAGATACTTGCATTGCATGTCCATCACAGCACAGTTCACAATTGCAAAGATGTGGAATCAACCTAAATGCCCATCAACCAGTCAGTGGATAATGAAAATTGGAATACTATTCAACTATTAAAAAGAAAGAAGTCCTGTCTTTTGCAGAAACTGGAAAGGAATTGAAGAATATCCTAAGTTAACTAACTCAGGAACAGAAAACCAAACACTGTATGTTCTCACTTATAAATAGGAACAAAACTAGGAATCTGCAAAGCCATGAAGAATGATAGAGTGAACACTGGAGACTCAGAGTGGGGAGGGGAAAAGGGTGGAGGACCGAAAGTCACCTATCAGGTACAATGTGCACAGGTGGGTGGAGTGGATATCCTTAAAGCCCAGACCAAACACTATCTGAACCCCCCTAAAGCTATTAAATTTTTTTTTAAGTTTTAGAAGCTATTAATTACCTTCTTGCTTCTAACTAGTTAGGCAAAAAAACTAAAAATTCTTGATCATTAATTATGAGTTCTGCTTCATATTGAGCTTGGAACAGTGTGTTTCTCTAAAGAATTCCTCTTGGGATAAAATGCATACAAGTCTTCATTAAATATTTCTAAGATAGATGGCTAAGCTGGCAAGAAAATAATAAAACTGCTTGAAATCCTGAGATAGAGAAAACACAAAACCAAAGATGCTCGTATTAACTCTGGCAGTATTTTCTGATTCCTGGTGGGTAGCGCCTGGGTTTCAATGCCCACACAAGTGCATGAGGATGAGAAAATGAAGCCTAAGCACACATAGGTCCCCAAATCTAAAATTCTTATGGGGTATATTAGGAAGAGAGAACCATCCCATAGAGAGAAGCTAAGGGATAAGAATCTGGCTCCCTCCACTTGTTTCCAGGTAGAGAAAAATGTACTTGGATATTTTTTAAACCAAATGGTCATAGGATCTGAGACCAGTCAGTTTGCAAGGTCATATTTGAAAAGCTCTCTCTCCTGATATTTCCTTACTAAAGTGTTTGATCTATGATTATCTATAAATAGAATAATATCCAGGTGTCATCATAATATTTTATATTTCCATAGAGCCTTATAATTTTCCTTCTATAGTATGTACTATCTTGTCTAAACCTCAAAATGTATCTTAGTCCAAGATTCAGGACTTTTGAGCTCCAGTCTATATCCTACAAATCAACATCAAGGAAATCCAGTTAAGTAACTGAATACTACAAATGAGGGGAAACAGAGACTGTACTAGAAGCTGTGGTAAATGTAGAGATAATGAATCTTTTCTGCCTTCAAGATGCTTATAAATAATGTTCACAGCAAAAGAATGTCCTGATGGATAGAAGAGCAGCTCAAATAATGAGCCATCATGGCAACATGGCCTTTTGCTAACTTTGTAAGAACAGAACTTATAATGAAAGTGACAATAAATATAAATACTTATGCAAAAGAAGCAGCATCTATATAAACAAAAACAAAGCTGGATTGGCAATGACAATAAGGACAAATCGACTGTCAACTTTGGAGCAAAACAAAACAAAAAAACAAAAAAACAAGGATTAAAATGAAATATTACAAAATGATAAAAGGAACAATCATCCTGAATTGGTTTGTATTTAATAATAGAACATCAAAACTAGAAAAAAAATACAAATCCAGAATAATAGCTGCAACTTCAACAATCTTCTCTCCATAATTGACAAAACAGATATAAAGAAAATGAGACAAGATATAGAAGAATTGAACAACATCAACCAACTGAATCTAATTGACATTAATGGAACATTCCACTCAAGAATGAACAGAATACACATTCTTTTATAATATGTATAAACATTAGGCAAGATAGACCATATCTTGCAAACCTTAACAAAGTTAAAAGACTTAAGATGCAGAATGTTTTTGGATCATGCAGCAGTTTGCTGGGACTACCATAAGAAAGCACCATGGACTGGGTGGCTAAAGCAACAGAAATCTGTTTTCTCATAATTCTAGATGCTGGAAGTCAAAGATTAAAGTGTTGGTGGACTTAACTTCTTTTCAGTCCTTTCTCCTTGGCTTGCAGATGGATTCCCTCTCACTGAGTTCTTACTTTGCTGTCCCTTTATTTATGCTGTCTGTGCCTGAATCATTGGTTTTATAGTGACTCCAGTCATATTGGATTAGAGTCTCTCCTAAAAAAATCCCATTTTAACTTAATTACCTCTTTAAAAGCTCTGCTCCAGATACAATTATATTTAACAGCACTGGGGGGGGGGGGTTAACATATGAGTATTGGGAGTTCTCAATTCAATCCATTACAGACCACATAGAAATAAACTAGGAAAGAGTAACAGAAAAATAGTCAAGCCTCTACAGATGCAGAAATTAAACAAGACACAGAGAAGTCACAGGATAAACAAGAAAACATTTTAAGCTAAATAAAAATGAAAATAAAACATCCCATAACATTTTGTGATACAGTTAAAACAAAGCTTAGAGAAATATTAATAATATTAACTGCTTAGGGAAAAAAAGAAAGATTCAAGTAAATCATACAAGTTTTTACTATGAGAAACTAGAAAAAGAAAAGCAAAATAATAGCAAGGCAAGCAAAAGGAGGATAATAAAGTTAAGAGCAGAAATCAATGATACCATAAACAGAAAAACAATAAAACAAAAATCTGAATTTTTTATTTTTACAAATGAATAAAATAGTTACACTACTAGCAAGACAGAAAAAGAAGAGAGTAGGAGAACGAAAGACACACATTACCAATTCAGGGATGGAAGAAGGTATATCACTAAAACTTCCACAAAAAAACTGGTCGACCCATGCAGAAGACTAAAACAGGACCCTACCTATCACCATACATAAAAATCAACTGTAAATGGATCAAAGACCTAAATGTAAAACCTTAAACTATAAAAATCCTAGAAGAAAATGTAGGAAACACCTTATGGAAATTAGAATAGTTAACCAATTCCTGATCAACTCTCCAAAAACAAATGCCATAAAAGATGAGACACACAAGTGGGACCTCATCAAACGGAAAAGTTTCTTCAAAGCAAAAGAAACCATCAAAAGAGTGGGGAGGCAGACCATGGAATGGGAAAAAGTATTTGCCAACTGTAAATCTGACATCCAGGATCTACAAGGAACTCAAATGTGCCAAAAGGAAAAACAAACAACCCTATTTAAAAATGAGCAAAAGATATGAATAGATACTTCTCAGAAGAAGACATACAAGCAGCCAACAGATACATGAAAAAAATTCTCAGCCTCACTAATTATCAAAGAAGTGCAAATTAAAACATTGAGATACCACCTAATTCCAGTCAGGATGACCATCATCAATAACTCAAAAAACAACAGATGCTGGAGAGGATGTGGGGAAGAGGGAGTACTTCTACACTGTTAGTGGGAATGTAAACTAGTACAACCTCAGTAGAAAACAGTGTGGTGATTTCTAAAAAAATCTGAAAATCAGCCTTCCATATGACCCAGCAATCCCCCTTCTGGGAATATACCCAGAGGAATTCAAATCACTCTATGAAAAAGATACCTGCACACACAAGTTTACTGCAGCATTATTCATGATAGCAAAAACATGGAACCAACCATGCTGCCCATGGAAAGTGGACTGGATAAACAAAATGTGGTACATTTACACGATGGAATATTATGCAGCCATAAAGAAAAACAAAATTATGACTTTGCAGCAACCTAGATGGAATTAGAGTCTATAATACTCAGTGATTTATCACAGAAACAAAGATCTGAGTACCACATGTACTCACTCATAAGTGGACCCTGAACATTTATCATAATACTATAACAAAGGGATTAGCAGTAGTGGGGCACTGCCAGGGAAGGGCACATAACATCAATAAGGATACCCACACTTTACTTGTATGATGACCATGTGTGTACCTGACCCCCATTTGTACCCCACATTTTAAAAATAAAATAAAATAATTTTTTTTTTTGAGTTGGGGTCTCACTCTGTCGCCCAGACTGGAGTGCAGTGCTGCTTCCGGCCACCGCAACCTCCACCCGCTGGGCTCCAGCGATCCTTCCGCCTCAGCCTTCTGAGTAGCCGAATTACAGGCATGCGCTGCCATGCCCGGCTGATTTTTTGATTTATTGTAGAGATGAGGTCTCGCCAAGTTGCCCAGGCGGGTCTCGAGCCGGCGGGCTCAGGCAATCCACTCACCTCAGCCTCCCAAAGGCGCGGGATTACAGGGTGAGCCACCGAGCCCGGCTAATAAAATAATTTTTAAAAAAGAATTATTCAAAGTAAAGACACTTTTCAGCAAACATTGTGCTGGTGCTCTCCAAAAGCAGCCTTATTTCATTGTAACTGTCATGTATTCTGTGTTTTGATAGCCTTTCTTTATCTCCAGTTACTTTCTGTTACCATGTATCTATCCAACTGAGTAATAAGGAGACTTTTGTTTGCAAGCAAAACAACAGTCTTCTCCAGAGTCTAAAAGAGGAAGACAATGAGGAAAGATGGACATGACAATTAAAAGATAGACTTAAACCCTTAAAAAAAGAGAAGAATAAGAATCAAAGGGAAATTATGAAACCCTATTGTGAACCAGACTGTTCTCTCAGATCATTTAAGTTAATTGCTGAGTCAGATACTTTTCTTTTATATCATTCTAAGCCCTTACATTCACAAATTCTTCCATGGATTTATAGTTCTGGATGCTAAATTCATTGACCAAAGTTGTTCTTACCACAGCAGAACAGTTATTAGAAGTAAACTTTGCTTCAGTTGTAAAAATAAACACAAATAAATAAAAATAAAAAAAATAAAGTGCTCACAGATATTAAAAGGATAATAAGGAAATACTACAGAAACTTCTATGTACACACAATTGGCAACATAGATGGAGCACACCAATTTTTCAAGAACAACTAAAACAACTGAGACACAACCAGGATTAATGTGGATAATATGAATAATTCAATAAGAATTGATAGTTGAAAAATACATTTTAAAAAACTCAGGTCTTGGGCCCAACAGCACACATTCTATAAAATATATTTCATTTAATAGAAAAAAAAAAGAACATTTATCAAATAATGTTATGAGGTCAACATTACCTTGATGCTAAGAAAACTTCAGACCAATATTCCTCAAAAGTGTGGGTGCAATAATTATAAAAATATATTAGTTAAACAAATCCAATAATAATCATGTACCACAACCAATAATTGTTTACCCTTGGAATTCAAAGCTGGGTCACTATTTGAAAACCAAGTAAAATAATTCACACTATAACAATATAAAGAAGAAAATCGCATAATCATATTATCTGATGAAGAAAAAGTATTAAAGAAAATTCAACACACAATCATGATGAAAACTCTTTAAAAACTAAAATTAGAAAGTAATTTCCTCAATATGATAAGATATATGTGAAATAAACTATTGCTAACAAAACATTTAATATTTCCCCCTGTAATAGAGAATAATAAAAAAAGTACACTTCCACCTCTCCTATTCAGTGTCATCTGGAAAACATATTCAGTACAATAAGGAAGGAAATAAGAAGATATATAGATTAGAAACAAATTAGAATGTCTATATTATCAGAATACATGGTTGCCTACATAGAAAATCCTAAGTAATCTATAGAAAAACTCCTACAAATAATAAATCCCTTTAGCCTGCTCACAAAATATATAGTCTTCACACACACAAAATTACTATTCTTTTACACTATCATCAAAATATTGGGAATCAGTATTTTATTAAAACAACAAGGTCATTTCCATAGCTTCAATAAATAAAATAGATGTAAATCTAGCAAAATTTGCATAGGATTTGTATTATTTTATGTACTAAAAAGTGCTGATAAAGATTATAGAAAACCGAAACAATTGAGAGACGTGCAATATTTATGGATAGGATTTCTCAATATAGTAAAAATGTCCATTCCTCTCCAACGAATATGTAATCTTAATGCAATATCAACAGAATCAAAATCTCAGCAGGAATTTTTCTGCCAGTATAGAAAAGTTGATGCTAAATTCATATGGAAATGCAAAGATGCTAACAAAAACAATTTTGAAAAAAAATAAAGTTGGAGCAATTATAGTAACCAACCTTAAGACTTACTATATATACAATGACCACTTGTACACCTAATCCTAACTTGTACCCCATATCTTTACAATTAAATGTTAAAAAAGACCTACTTTAAAGCTATAAAGACTATAAAGCTATAGTAATCATGGCACTATAATATTGGTAAAGGGTTACATACATAGGTCAATGGAATAGATCATGGAATCAAAAAATATACTACACAGTACAACCATCTTATTTTTGACAAAGATGTAAAAGAAATTTAATGATAAAAAAAGATAATCTTTTGAAAGATATGTTGGAAAATAGGGTCATCCTCATGCAAAGCGATCAACCTAGACCTAATAGTACCATGTTATAAAAAAAACACAAAAAACTCATAGATCTAAATGCAAAACATAAAGCTATAAAATATTTAGCATAAAAAATAGACGAAAATCTCATATGGGCGGTCTTAGGCAAAACCAAAAGTATCATCCATTAAACAAAAAATATAATAAATTTGATTTTATCAAGATTAAAAATTTTTAGCCGGGCTCGGTGGCTCAGCCTGTAATCCCGCGCCTTTGGGAGGCTGAGGTGAGTGAATTGCCTGAGCCCGCGGGTTCGAGACCCGCCTGGGCAGCGAGACCTCATCTCTACAATAAATCAAAAAATCAGCTGGGCGTGGTGGCGCATGCCTGTAATTCTGGCTACTTGGAAGGCTGAGGCGGAAGGATCGCCGGAGCCCAGCAGGCCGAGGCTGCGGTGGCCGGGAGCGGCCACTGCACTCCAGTCTGGGTGACAGAGTGAGACTCCAACTCAAAAAAAAAAAAAAAAAAAAAAAAATTTTTGTTCTGCAAAAAAAACTTTTAAGAGAACAAAACAACAGGTCATAGACTAAGACAAAATTTATAAATCACAAATCTAGAAGAAAAGATTTATACCTCCAACTTCAAATAATTCTCAAGAACTCAACAATAAGAAAACAACCAACTCCATTTAAAAGCGTGTGCCAATGATTTGAACAGACATACCAACAAAAAAAGATCTACAAGTATATGAGATGTTCAACATCGTTACCCAGCAGGAAAATGCAAAATAAAACCACATTTAGATATCACTAACACACCTAGTAGTGCTGTAAGAATCAGTATACACACAGTGCCATGTGCCGCCAAGAATAAAGACAATATAAAGAACAACTGGAACTCTCATTTTTTTACTACTGTATATGCAAAATGATGAAGCCAGTATAGAAAACATTTTTGGCATTTTCTTATAAAGTTTAACAAATACTAGCTGAGGACCCAAAAAATTTACCCTAGGTATTTACCCTAGAAAAGTATAAACATATGTTCATGTAAAAATACTTTAAATTTTTATAGAAATTATATTCAGAATAACCCAAAACTTTAAATAATCTATATCCGTCAATGGATGAATGAATAACAAACTTTAGTTTGTTCGACATCAGTTTCCTATTGTTACCATAACAAATCACTACAAATTGAGTGACTTAAAACAATAAAAATGTATTATCTTACAGGTCTGAAGGTCAGAAGTCAAATATGAGTCTTTTTTTTGAGTTGGAGTCTCACTTGGTCGCCCAGACTGGAGTGCAGTGGCCGCTCCCGGCCACCGCAGCCTCGCCTGCTGGGCTCCGGCGATCCTTCCGCCGGAATTACAAGCATGTGCTACTACGCCCGGCTGATTTTTTTTTATTTATTGTAGGGATGAGGTCTCGCTGCCCAAGCGGGTCTCAAACCCGCAGGCTCAGGCAATCCACTCACCTCAGCCTCCCAAAGGCGCAGGATTACAGGCTGAGCCACCGAGCCTGGCTCAAACATGAGTCTTATAAGACCAAAACCAATGCATTTTCAGAGCTGTCTTCTTTCTGAAGGCTCTAGGATAAAATTCATGTTTTTGCCTTTCCGCTTCTAGAGGCCTCCTATGTTCCTTGGCCCTCAGTCCCTCCTCCATCTTCAAAGCACATCACTCCAGCCTCAGCTTGTTGTCACGTCTCCTTTTTCTGACTTTGAACCTCCTGCCTTTGTCTTACAAGGACTCATGTAATTACATTGGGCCCATCTGGATAATCTGGAAAATCTCCCCGTTGCAAAGTCCTTAATTTAATCCCATCTTAATTTAATCCCATTTTGTCTGGTAACATTTTCTCAGGTTTTTAGGATTAAGATGAGGTTATCTCTAGGGCAACTCTTCTACCACGCATCTGTGCAACAGAATACTATTGAGCAACACACTACTGGTATGAGCAACAACTTGGATGAATCTTGAAGGCATTATGCAGCATGAAAGAAGCCAGGCTCAAATACAGCCATACTGCATGGTTCCATTTATATGACTTTCTCATAAAGACAAATCTATAGCCGCAGAGAAAACATCAGGGATTGTCAGGGTTTAGTAGCAGCAGTAGGCAAGAGTACAAAGGATTTGAAGAGGTTTGTTGAGATGATAGAAATATTCTATATTCTAATTCTGGAGGCAGTTACATGAATGAATACCTGTGCTAAATCTCATATAACTCTATTTCAAAAAGCATTTTCAAGTTAATTTTTCTCTGTGTTAAAAGAAAAACATATACCTGGTAGGAAATGAAGCCTGATCACTCTGAGTTTTGGTCCTTCTTTTGTCTGTCTGTCTGTCTGTCTATCTATCTATTATCTATCTATCTATCTATCTATCTATTTCTACCTACCTATTTGTTCATCCTATCTCTGTCTGTCTATCTATCTATTTAATCTACCTACCTACCTATCATATATAATTCTATTTATTATCTATCTAATCTATCTAATCTATCCATCTAGCTTCCTACCCACCTATCAATCTACCTTTATATCTATCTTCCTACCTACTTACCTGCCTTTCTCTCTCTCTCTCTCTCTCTCATCTATCTACCAACGTATCTATCTATCCATCTAGAAGAGGATGATTATAGTGCAAAAACCTGGAGATTCCTCACACTCACCTGTTGGAACATTTTGCAGAGAGCTTCCATGGCTCACCCACCTCTCGTAACCCCAAATACATGCCAGTAAGGACACAGAACATACCTCATTCTAGATGACTGGAGTCCCAGGCAGCCTGGAGAAGAACACTCCTGGATGCTAAATCTAGTCTTCCGCCTGGCACTGGTGACTGAAAAATCCCCCTGCAGCAGTGGTTTCTAACACTTTTTATTTAGTGCTTTTAAAAAATGCTTATTTATTTTGACTAGGCATATTGGCTCACACCTGTAGTCCTTTTAGAAAATGTAATGAGACCTCATCTTTACATTTAAAAAAAATTGGACAGGTCTGGTGGCGCACACTTACAGTCTTAGCTATTCAGGAGGTTGAGGCAGGAGGATCACTTTGGGAGGCAGAGGCGAGAAGATTGCCTGAACCCAGGGATTTGAGAACAGCCTGAGTAATGTGACGAGATCTCGTCTCTACAATAAATAAATAAAAATTAGCCAGGCGTGATGTCACATGCCTGTAGTTCTAGCTTCTTGAGCCCAGTAGGTCAAGGCTGTGGTGGCCATGAATATGCCACTGCGCTCCAGCCTGGGTGACAGAATAAGATTCTGACTCAGAAAAAAAAGTATATCTTTGGCCTTGTATAGTATTTTTCACTGAGCTTCCTTTTCCTTTTAGAAGCCAGAGGTAGGGAAAGAAAAAGAAAGAAAAAGAAAGAAAGAAAGGAAGGAAGGAAGGAAGGAAGGAAGGAAGGAAGGAAGGAAGGAAGGAAGGAAGGAAGGAAGAGTTACAAGAGCTTCAGCATCTCAGCAAGAAGTCTCCTGAGACACCACCTTCTCCTGGAAAATTTTCTTCAAGAGTTTACGAGACAAACATAAATATATACTGGATGGAGTTTTCAATGACCTTTAAACTGTTTGCATTTCAGGAAGATTCCAAGAAAAGTTTCTGTCTCTGGCAGATCCTTGGGATTCTAGGCTTACATTAAAAATATAAACCCAGATCACACGTCAGGCAAAGCATCCCAGAAACAGCATCACCATGGAATCTGGGTGTCAAAGAGTCACTCCTCCTTAGTGCCTGTTGAGTTTCAGGAAATACATTCAATGCTTTCATACCCTGTAAGAGTCTTGGATTCCTGTGTGTAAAATGGATTTATGTTGCCCTTGCAGGGTTGTTATAGATTTAGCACTGAGAAAAAGAACATGGTAGGTGCTCAATACATGGCAAAAATTATGACATGCGCAAGCCGTGATCAAAACCCAAGTCTTGCAGGCTCAAAATGACAAATTATTTCCATCTCACTGGGCAGGCTCCTCTGGGGCCTTGTCAGGTGGCATCTTTTACCACCATTTGTCCCATGGCTACAGACACCAGAGACTGCTTTCCTAACCTTTAATAGGAACAGCCATCACCCCTCTGGGCCTTAGACCTTGTCCCCTCATCTATGAAGTGAGGGATCACTCACTGGAACTCCTCTTTTTTCTATCCACAAAGGCAAGGTACTTTTTTTATTTTCAGAGCTTTGCTGTCATTCACTTTGTTGACAAGCAAGAAGGTGACAAAAATAGATAGTATTAGGAATCAGCCAAGAATGTGTTACCCTAAAATGCCCTTGTGGTCTATGATCAGGAATGTTGGTCTCTTGTGCCTAGCGCTTCTGGATAGAAAGTGACTGTCATCACAGCACTTTGTCTTTATTCTGTGATCATAGCACTTTGGAAGGTCGAGGTGGGAGAATCCTTTAAGGATTTCAAGGCAAGCCTGGAAAATGTAATGAGACCTCATCTTTACATTTAAAAAAAATTGGACAGGTCTGGTGGCGCACACTTACAGTCTTAGCTATTCAGGAGGTTGAGGCAGGAGGATCACTTGAGGTTACAGTGAGCTATGACTGTACCACTGCACTCCAGCCTGAGCAACAGAGTGAGGCCTTGTCTTAAGAAAAGAAAAGAAAAAGGAAAATGTAGTTCAAATGAATTCTTGCAGTGTCCATTGTCTCCAGGTAACTTTTGTATTTTTAGTACTCTTTAGATGAGATGACATTTCCTGCCTTGTACCTCTGAGCCACTCATAATTGGGTAGTTCCTGCTTAGTTTGTTTGTGTGTATATTTGTTTGTTTGTTTGTTTATTAGAAATGGGATCTTGCTATGTTGCTGAGGCTGTTCTCAAAATCCTTACCTCAAGCTGTCTTCCCCCTTACTGAATTGGTATATATTGATGTTGCGAGAGAGAGAAAAAAACAGAGAGGGAGAGAGAGAGAGAGAGAGAGAGAGAGAGAGAAAGACAGAGGATAGAGAGAGAGAGAATTGGCAAAATATGAGCAATATTAGGTGTATCAGAACTAGAAGAAAGAAGGAATTATGTGTATAACAATAAGACAGTGAACTGACATTTAGTCAGATTAAATGGGTGAACAAAACTCTGGGTTAAGAAAATTCTCTGGTTTAGAGGACTTACTTTTTTATTGTATGTTTTTCCCCTCTGGTTTTAAATATTGGATGACTATTTTTGAAACATATTTTAAAAATTAAAGAAAGTAAAAGTAGCAGGAAGATAATTACTTATAATCCCTCACCCAAAGATAAGAATTCAACATTTTGAGCATTTCCTTCTGAGGTTTTACTAATCAAATCCCTTTGAATATTTGAGATCATATCGTGTCTATGCTTGTGTGTATGTGTCTGCATGTATGAGTACTGTCCTGTGCCCTGCTTTCCTCATTTAATATAAACCATTAATATTTCTCTTTAACGTTAAAAAAAACAACAACAACAACAAAAAAAAAAAAACAAACAAGGAAAGACCAAGGAACTTTTCCTAACTGGAGGAGACTAAGGAGATATAACAGTTTTATGCAGTGCAGGATTCTGGACGAGATCTGGGAACAGAAAAAAAAAAAAGATGTTTATGGGAAACAAGTAAATCTATTAAACTCTGAAGGTAATAGTATTAGGTAATAGTATTGTAGCAACATTCATTTCCTAGTTTTGTTCATTATACTATGGTTATGTAAGATGTTAACATTAGGGAACACTGCTTGACAGGTATGTGGGAACTCTCTGTACTATCTTTGCAACTTTTCTCTAAGTCTAAAATTAGTTCAAAAAAAGTTTTCAAAATTCCTCATTATATAATATCATATTTATCATAGAAACAATTTGTTTCTATTGTCTCATATGCTTCATTAAAAAGTGCTGCAACAATGTTGCCATAAATACCATTTTGAAATAACTTTTCCACAATTTTGAGAACTTTCTTGAAATTAAGCACCAGAATGAAATTACTGGGTCAAAGGGTTTGGATATACTTAATGAATACATATTAATAAATGTCTTTCAAAAAAAATGTTACCAGTTAGCATTCTGACCATTAATTTATGTGTGCCTTTTGTAATTTTTAAAAAATTCTTACTAATCTGATAAGTGAAAATGAATTTGAGAATTTTTAGATTACATTTTTATATAATAATTCAAGACTGTACCTTTGATCCTAATGTTTAGAGGTTTTTAATTGATTTGAATAAAGTGTATATAAATACATAGGGACAATTCTTTCTCCAATTTTTTGTTTGGTTTGAAAATGTTTGAGAAAACATTTGAATTACAATCAAAATGAATACCTCAATAAAAATGGGACTTTAAGCATTTCTTAAGCTACATTAGTATTAAGATTTGCACTAATTACTTAAAATATTAGTAATGATTAAAACTCTTAAAACTGTTTACATACTTTAGTATGAAAAGGATTCCTCTCACATTCCTTGCACTAGCAATAATGCAATTATATACTTTAACAGAACCAATTTAAGTACTCAAATTAAGTGAGTGAATAAGTGATTCTTCAAATGCTGAGGTTCAAAGGATACAGGAAGCATGGATTGGAATTTAGCCCACATATCACACAGGCTATATGATCTTGGACAGATAAACCAAACTTTCCTGGTTTTAGTTTCTTTTTTCCTATTAAAAAAAAAAAAGACAATTATATGTGTTCTGCATTCTTCAGTGTTGTGACAATCTAATTATATGATATAATAGACCATAAATCTACCTATTCCTGTATTCATTCAACTATCAAGGAAAGACCTGAGTGACATGGAACATTAGGGCCCTGTAAACAGCTATTGACAATGGCCATTTAGATAGCCCCTGAGACTAGCTTAAAACTGTAGATACTGTACTTGAAAATATTTTGTTTTATTGTGTTCCATGACTATAAAGGTTAGTGGTCTAAAGATATTTTGGTTCCCTTTTTACCTCATTAAGAGAAGTTCTGGGAGAATTAACATTTGGGTCTTCTAGTACGTAATTTACATATTTTTGAGAAATTAGCCAATTTCATCTGTTTTTAAATTTAGTGTCATAGCATTGTTTATCATATCTTTTTAAAGTCTGCATCATTTAGAGATTTAGAGTTAATTCTTTTTTTTTTTTTTTTTTTTTTTTTTAGTTGGGGGTCTAATTCTTTCACTTGGACTGGAGTGTAGTGGCACAGTCATGGCTCACCATGGATTTAACCTCTAGGGCTCAGGCAAACCTTCTGGCTCAGCTTCCTGAGTAGGTAGGTGGTAGCTGGGACTATAGGTATGAGTCACCACACACGACTCTTTTTTTTTTTTTCTTGTAGAGACGAGGTCTCGCTATGTGCCCCGGCTAGTTTCAAGCTCCTGGGCTCAAGCAATCCTCCTGTCTCAGTCTCTCAAAGCGTTGGAATTACAGGCATGAACCACTATGCCCAGTCTCTTCCTCATTTCTAATACTATTTATGTGCGCTTTCTCTTTGTTTTTTTTTAATTTAATTTTCACCAGAAGTGTCTTTATTTTATTGTGTTTTTTTCAAAGAACTAATTTTGTTTTCATTGAATCCTCTTTTGACTATGCTTTCTAAAATATAATAATGTCACTATTTTTGTTGTCATCATTTCCTCTTTCCAATACTTTTTTGTTTTGTTTCGTTATTTTGCCCCATATTTTAAGAAAGATCATTATTGCCCTATTTTTATCATTTTAAAAAATATAATTATTTATAGCCATGCTTTTGTCTTTGTTTACTTCTTTTGCTTCATTCTACTGTTTTATCATGTAGTATTTTCATTTTCACTTAGCTTTAAATGATTTCTAATTTTCATTATGATTATTTGAATTATGCATTGTTTAAAAGCATCTTTTTTAATTGATTTTTTCCCAACATCATTGCATCATAGTAAGGTAATACTGTTTGTATAAATATTGTGTTTGAAATGTCTTTCAGACTGGTTTATAGCTCACTATGAGTTTAGCTTTCTTAAATGTTCTAGCTGTGCATAGAACTTGAATTATGCAACTACTGGATGCGTGTTCTATACATATTTATCTGATCAGACTTATTATATGTGCTTAAATTTTCTACAGAAATCCTATTTTGGGGGGGTTAGAGTGATTCTTTTTAAAATTTTTAAAATTTTTTTAAAGATGGGGATACAACTCAGGATTAGGTACATAAGTAGTCATTATACAGGTAACGTTTGGGCCTCCCTTTGGTCCCCACTTTGCTTGATTTGAGATCAGATACACTTATTGGTGTTATGTGTCCTCCCCCTTCTTCCCCCACCCTTCGGGCAGTTTCCTACTGCTGCAAATACCTTTCTTATAGTGTTATGATAAATGTTCAAGATCCACTTATGAGTGATAACATGTGGTTCACATTTCATTGTATCTGTGATAGATCACTGAGTATTATAGATTCTAAATCCATCCAAGTTGCTGTGAAGTCCATAATTTTGTCTTTCTTCATGGCTGTGTAATAACCATTGTGTATATGCACCACACTTTTTTATCCAGTCCATTTTTATGGGCAGTATGGTTGGTTCCTTGTTTTTGTTATTGTGAATAATGCTGCAATAAACATGAACATGTAGATATCTTTTTTATAGAATGATTTAAGTTGCTCCAGGTATAGTCCCAGAAGGGAGATTGCTGGGTTGTATAGAAGGCCAGTTTTTAGATCTTTTAGGAATTGTCACACTGTTTTCCACAGAGCTTGTACTAGTTTACCAATAATACAGAAGTGTTCCCTTTTCCCTGCATCTTCTCCAGCATCTGTTGTTTTATGGGTCATTGATGATGGTCATCCTGAATGGAGTTAGGTGGTATCTCAGTGTGGTTTTAATTTGCATTTCTTTGATGATTAGTGAGGCTGAACATTTTTTCATATATCTGTTGGTTGCTCGTATGTCTTCTTTAAACTTTACTGTAAAGCTACAATAATCAAAGGAGCCCAATATTGGTATAAGAACAGGCATATAGATCAATGGAACAGGATAGAGATTCTGGAAGCAACTCATCTTTGACAAAGCCTCCAACAACAACCACTAGGGAGAGGAGAATCTATTCAGTAAATGGTGCTGAGAAAACTGGCTGACCACATACAGAAGTTTAAAACAAGACCTCTACCTAGCACCATACACAAAGATAAACTCTAAATGGATCAAAGACCTAAATGTACAATCTCATACTATAAGAATCTGAGAAAACACAGGAGACACCCTTAGGGAAATTGGAATAGGCAACCAATTCCTGATCAAAACCCCAAATACCCATGCCATAAGAGATAACATAGACAAGTGGAACATCATGAAACTGAAAAACTTCTGCAAAGTCCAAGAAACCATCAAGACAGCCCACAGAATGGGAAAAAATATTTACCAACTGTGTATCTGACAAAGGCCTAACATCCAGGATCTACAGGGAACTCAAACGTGCTAAAAGGTTAAAAAAAAAAAACAGCTTTATTAAAAAGTGGGCACAAAATATGAATAGACACTTCACAAAAGTCCTATTTTTCAGCCGGGCTCGGTGGCTCAGCCTGTAATCCTGCATTTTGGGAGACTGAGGTGAGTGGATTGCCTGAGCCCGCGTGTTCGAGACCCGCCTGGGCAACTTGGCGAGACCTCATCTCTACAATAAATCAAAAAATTAGCCGGGTGTGGTAGCGCGTGCCTGTAGTTCCAGCTACTTGGAAGGCTGAGGCGGAAGGATTGCTGAAGCCCAGCAGGTCGAGGCTGCGGTGGCCGGGAGTGACCACTGCACTCCAGTCTGGGCAACAGAGTGAGACTCCAACTCAAAAAAAAAACAAGAAAAAAAAAGGTCCTATTTTTCAACTAGTTGAATCTATCCATTACTGAGAGAAATGTATTAATATCTGAAACAACAATGATGGATTTGTTGATTTTATAATGTATTATCGACTAAATATTTAAGAATATTTTTGAAGATTAAATGCAAAGAATTTCAAAAGTATATATTTATTAGTGACTGCCTTTATCTTTAATAGTTTTTTCTTAAAGATGATTTTATTTTGTATTATTATAGTTATTCCAGTTATTTCATTTGACTGTTGAACCTTTTTTTCTATTGTTTAAATTTTAGCATTAATTTAGCCTTCTAATTTTTTTTATTGTGAAATTATTGGTGATACAATTAGCTATTTATTCCTATTTATATGCAATTATCTACTGTGTAAAGTGATAACCCTTAGCCTCCTAATTTTTATATATCTCTGCAAAAGGATATACAACTAGACTCTTTTAACCCAGTTTAACAGTCCTCATCTTAATGAGCATTTAGCCCATTTATGACATAATTACTGACATGTTTAGATTTATTTCTGCCATCTAATATTTAACTACATCTCATATTTCCAGTGTTTCTTATCCTCTTCTTTCTTGCATCCTTTTGAATATCTCCCAAGACTTACTGTGTGTGTGTGTGTGTGTGTGTGTGTGTTTCTTTTTTTTGAGTTGGAGTCTCACTCTGTCACCCAGACTGGAGTGCAGTGGCCGCTCCCGGCCACCGCAGCCTCGACCTGCTGGGCTCCGGCGATCCTTCCGCCTCAGCCTTCCGAGTAGCCGGAATTACAGGCATGCGCTACCACGCCCGGCTGATTTTTTTTTTTTTTACTTTATTGTAGAGATGAGGTCTTGCTGTCCACGTGGGTCTCGAACCCGCGGGCTCATGTGTGTGTTTCTATTAGTGGTTCTTCTGGTGATTATAATTAACATCTTAATTTAAAACAATGTAGTTTGGATTAATACCAACTTACTTTTACTAAAACAAAATCTTTGGTCCAATACAGCTCTGATCCTCCTAACCTCCTTTGTTCTTTTATTGTCATATAAGTTATATCTTAAATATAAAAATATATAAACACGGTTTTGTAATTATTGCTTTATGTGTTAGTTTTGTAAATCAGTAATTAAAAAGTTTTAAATAAAAAAGTAGTGTCTTTACATTTATCTTATAAAGTTGTTTTTAACTATGTACTGTATTTATTTCTGTAGACTGGAGTTATAGTCTAGTACCTTTGTATTTTCAGCCCGAAGGATTCACCATTAATATTTAAAGTGAGAAGTTCCGCTAATGAAGGACTCTCTCAGTTTTTACTTAGCCGCAAATGTCTTAATTTGTCTTTTGCTTTTGAATGATAGTCTCATGGAATATACAATTCTTGATCAATTGCCTCATCCTTTCAGCACTCTAAAGGTCATTCCACTGCCTTTGGACTTGCATAATTTTTAATGGGAAGTCAGTTATTAATCTCGTTGAGAGTCCCTTGTATACAATTAGTTGCTTTTCTCTTGCTGCCTCCAAAAGCCTCTCAGTTTTTGTCTTTTTATAGTTTGTGATGTGTCTAAGTATAAATCTCTTTGAGTTTATCCTACCTGGAGTTCATTAAACTTCTTAAATATTGAGATTAATGTTTTTTCACCAAATTGAGATACCCATGGCCATTATTTCTTTAAACATTCTTCCCCTTTCTCTCCTCTCTTTTTTATCTTCCCAATGTGCATGTTGGTATACTTGATGTCATCCCACATGTTTCTGAGGAGCTATTTGTCTTTTTACCTTCTTTTTTGGTTTACATTCCTTAAATTGGATCATCTCAGTTGACTTATTTTCATGTTTACCAATTCTTTCTTCTGCCACTAAAATTTGCTGTTGAGTCCCTCCAGTAATTTTTAAATTTTAGATATTAGGTGTTTCAACTTCCAAGTTAATATTTTGTACTTATTTTGTGACTTTTCTTTCTTTATGTGTTGTCTAATTTTGTGAGATATCATTCTCATATTTTTCTTCTTCAAACCTGATCTTCTTTAGTTTTAAAAATCTATTTGTAATAGCTAATTTAAAGTCTTTTTCTAGTAAATCCAGTATCAGAGCTCTTTGACACACTCTTTTCTGTATATGAACCATATTTTCCCGTGGCCTTGCATGTTTTATAGCTTTTTTTGGAAGTTTAGGATTTTAAATAATATATTGCAGCAAATTTAAACCTCCAAGCTCCCAATGCTTTGTTGCTGTTATTTGTTGTTGTTGTTGTTGTTGATCTTTGTTTAGTGACATTCTCGGACTAATTTGCAATATTTTTATTTTTGTCAGTGTAACCATTGATGTCTGATTGGGCTAACTCACTGTTCAGCTAATGACTGGATGGTCATTTTCTTAAATGCTTAAAACCAGTAGACCTCTCAGCCTTTGTTGAGGGGTTCTATGTGTAAATGTGTGTGATTGGAGATTTTGATTTTCTGACAGGCAATTTACAACTCTGCATTAGCCTTTAATTTTTGCTTGTACAGATTTCCAATGTTAGTCACAAGTAAGCTACGTTGGAGATTTTCTAAGATCTCTATGGGCAACTCATTCCCTGGTCTTTCTTTTTTAGTTGTTTTTGGCCAGCCTTTTTATTAGCTTCAGTACTATTACTATTTCATGCAACTGTGATGTTAAACAATTGCCACTTATTGTTTTCAACAAATGCCTCAGGAATAGCATTGTTTGCTAAAGCAAGCTCTGAATCAGGTGAAATTTAGGAAAATTCTGTAAATAAAGAATTTTAGAGAGATACCAGACAAGTCAAATTATGACAATTCTCTATGGATGAGACTTTTGAAGAAGCTCCAGTGGATTCTACATAACTGTTCTTTAAAACTATTATTGTCACAAGGCTATGGTTTTTAGGATGTCATGTGTCTAAGAGAGGCAGGTGGGGATAAATTAAAACATTATTTCTGAGATTTAGCCATTAAAAAAAAAAAGTTCTTAGGACTGTTGTAAGACTTTGTTAATTTCCAGAGATTTGGAAAAGTTGATTTTCCCTTTTTTAAAAAACATTTTTTGCTAGAGTACTCATTGCTTTTATAGAGGAGTGGAATTTAAGGTCCTTTCTCTGCTATTCTGGAAGTGTATCCTGTTTCTTACAAATCTAAATATAGTCTTACAATACATTCTAGCAATTGTTATTCCAGGCATTTACCCAAGTGATTTTAAAACTTATGTCCACATCAAACCTTAACAGATTGTTTTTAACAGCTTCATTCATAGTCACCAAAAACCGGAAACAACCAGGATGTCCTTCTATAAATGAACAGATAAACAAACTTTGGTACAGTCATACAATAAAATAGTATTTATCAATAAAAACAAATGCTCCACTAGACCATCCAAAAATATGAATTAATCTTACATGCATGTTATTAAGTGGAAGAATTTAATCTGAAAAGCTTACATAATGTAAAATTCAATTTATATAATCATATGCAAAAGGAAAAACTATCAAGATTGTAAAAGGTCAGTATTCTAGGGTTTTGGGTAGAGTGAAGGGTTGAAGAATTCAAGCAAGATGTTTTAGGTTAGTAAGATTATTCTGTATGATACTGTAATGGTGGATATATTAAATTATGCATTGTCAAGACCCATAGAAATTTACAACACAAATAATGCTCAAATATAGGCAATTAAAAAAATATGTGGAAGGTTAGTTCAGCACTTTAGCTATAACTCAGAATGAAGACTGTCACAAAACAATAGAGTTGTATTTCAAATGTATGAAATAACCTAATTGAAGGGTGAGGGGAAGATGTTACCTTAATTAACTTTGGAAATGAGTGGTTACTGTAAGAAAAAAGGCAAAAGTAACTGTCCATAAGAACTATCCTCTGGTTGATAAAGTTGTTTCCCATGAGGGTAGAGGTTAATAATTCTAACACTGTTGAATGCATATACAGAATTTGGATAATTAGTAAATTAATGGTGGATGGTAAGAGCCGTGTTACTTACTATTGGAGTATGGCTGTGGATAAGCAAAATGAAAAGGCTAGAATAATACATGTGTCAACAGATTAGAGTTAGAGACATGAGTATGAGCTCATGTTTAGCTTAGTAATATCTTAAATTATATACAGATAGTTAAATGTAAAAATATTTGTAAATACTATTGTATTATTTACATAAGTGGATTAGAATACACACATGTATCTCTTTGCCCTGTCAGCTGAGAGGCCTCGGAAGCAAGGCATCCCAGTTGAATGTGCACACATAAAGCCCCAATTTTGATTTCTAATACCTTGATTCAGTAAAAAGAACTAGGACTTCTTGGAGGTATGGATATTCTAAGGCAAAAGTAAAGAATATATAAAATGAGCTTGGAACATCTGGTAATGCCAGAAAGCAAAGAAATGCTCAATACAGAACCACACATACACGATGTTGGGGTATGTCAAAGGAACATAGGAGTCAACTGAAAGAAATCTCAGTGACCAAAGCTACAAAAATTTGCCAAAAATAAAATAATGTACTGTGAGGTTATAACCAAAGTATGACATAAATATCAAAACACATATACTTTTCTCTGCTTTGTAAAAGATTAGTTCACTGTAGGACACCCTATTCAACAAACAGTCCTGGAAAAATTGGATAACTACTTGCAGAAAAATGAAACTTGATCCAAAACACTCACCATATAAAAAAATTAACTGAAGATAGATTAAAGACTTAAATACCATACCTTAAACCATAAAAATCCTAAAAGAAAATCTAGGAAAAACTCTCTGGACATTGGTCTAGGTAAATAATTTATGGCTAAAACCCCAAAAAGCTAAAACAACAAAAATAAATAAGTGGGAGTTAATTAAACTAGAAAACTTCAGATAGGCAGCCTATAAAAGGGGAGAAGATATTTGCAAACTATACATCTGACAAAGGACTAATATCTAGAATCTACAAAGAACTCAAACAAATCAGCAAGAAAAAAAGTGAATGACCCTATTAAAAAGTGGGTAAATGACATGAACAGACATCTCTCACAAGAAGATATACGAATGGCCAAAAAGCATGTGAAAAACATGCTCAGTATCAGTATTCATCAGGGAAATTCAAATTAAAACCACAAGTAGATACCAAATGACATCAATTATAATGCCCATTATTAAAAATAAAAAATAAAAATTTAGATTTTGGCACAGATGTGGTTAAAAGAGAATGCTTGTACATTGTTGGTAGGAGTGCAAGTTGTACAATCTCTAATGAAATTGGGATGGAGATTTCTCCATGAACTAAAAGTAGATCTATCATTCAATCCTGCAATCCCATTCGTAGGTGTCTACCCAAAGGAACAGAGGTCATGCACTCATATATTTCTCCCAGCACAATTCACAATTGCAAAGATATGGAATCAACCTAAGTGCCCATCATCTAACCAGTGGATAATGAAAATGTATGTATGTATATATAATGGAATACTAGTCAGCTATAAAAAGGAGTGAAATAATGTCTTCTGCAGCAACTCGGATAGAATTAGAGAGCATCGATCACCCGAAGTGAACTAACACAGGAACAGAGATCAAACACTTCATGTTCTCACTTATAAGTGGGAGTTAAACTCAGGATCTGCAAAGGCATAGAGAATGGTATAACGGTCATTGAAGACTCAAAAGGGGAGAATGAGAAAGTGTGGAGGGATGAAAGGCAATCACCCACCAGGCATAATGTGGTGGGTACACTTAAAGCCCAGACTTCCTTACTGCTGTTTAATGCACCCATGTAACCAAAAACAATTTGTATCCCCTAAAGCAGGGGTCCCCAAACCCCAGGCCTTGAACTGGTACCATGGACTGGTACCACCTGAGCTCTGTCTTCTGTCAGATCAGCGGCAATGTTAGATTCTCACCGGATTCCAAACCTATTGTGAACTGTGTCTGTGAGGGACCTAGGTTGTGAGATCCTTATGAGAATCTAATCCCTGATGATCTGAGGTGGAGCTGAGGTGGTGATGGGGAGTGGCTGCAAAAACAGATTAACATTAGCAGTGAGGTTTGACTGTACAGAGACCATAATAAAACAATTGCTTGCAGACTCATATCAAAAGCTTATTGATGAGGTAGCAAGTAAATTGATGGACTTCAATTGCACAGCTGCATCTGGTGGCAGGTTTTAAGTCAGAATCTGATACTTATTTTAGTTTGCACGTGGCCCACCCATACTTTTATTTACTACTTCTGTCCATACCTCATTTTTTATGGTGCATTGTATAATTATTTCATTATCTAAATCTAATAATCATAGAAATAAAGTGCAAAATAAATGGTGTGCACTTGAATCATCTCGAAACTATCTGTTCCCCCACCCCAGTCTGTGGAAAAACTGTCTTCCACAAAACCAAGTCCCTGATGCCAAAAAGGTTGGGAACTGCTGCCCTAAAGCAATTGAAATAAATAAACACACACATACACACACACACACACACACACACACACACACACACACACACACACTCTCTCTCTCTCTCTCTCTCTCTCTCACACACACACACACCACACACACACACACACACACTATACTAAGATTTTAAAAGATTTACTAAATAAATTAATAATAGGGAGAAATAGTCAAATCTCTCAAGTACTTATGAATGACTAAGTTAATATTATCAATTAGTAGTAGTGTCATTCAATAGTTTGAATGAAAAAAATGAATGTCATAAAAGGAGTATTATTCTACTTTTATCAGAATTTTTCTTTCTATAATAACTGTACTTGAAATATCCAGGCTAAAATTTCAAAATCCAATCACAACCCTCCTCTCTTATTTCTGGAAACATAGTTGCTAATCACCTTGGAGTGTAAGGTGCCATCCAGCACCCAAAAACTACCATTGCTGGACTTGTGCCAAACGTTCCAATTTCTAGGTGTTAGGTTTATTTTAGTGGAGACTTCATCTCAGATTTCTTTGTTCTATAACAACAATTTTATAATTCTACTTATCTCTGAGCTGACTTCTGGAATAAAAGCATCCACTCTGCAGAAATATACCAGCTTGGTTAGACACTGAGCCTTCAGGCCTCTCCCAAACACAATAAATCCCACATCTTGTGGAGAATGTGTCATTTGCATGGCATTTTGAGAATAAGTGTGTGCATTTTTTGTACCAAAGGCAGTTCAGAGTGTAACAGTATGTGTGGGGTAAGGGAATGAGCTGTGGCTCAGCAATGTACTTCAACTGTTTGCGGAAACTCCCAGGCTGGGGATTGTCTCAGTTTCTTCCCTTTATATCAACAAAAAAGCATCCTTTTTATTCAAAGTGCCAATGTCAAATCTGTGCAAAACATTGATTCCTTTGACTGAAAACCCGCTTCCCTTGCATTAAGCATGTAAGCATGCACCATAATAATGTCTCATGTTCTCATAAGATTTGCTTGACAAACTTCTAGGTCAGTTATACCACGAAACCCTAATTAAGGTCCCCTACTCTGTCCCATTCCCTCCCACTGCCAACTCTTTCCTCAGAACACATAATCAAGAAGTATGGAATGTTGGCCATATTTATAAGTTGAGAAAATGGAAGCTTACAGAGGGTAAGTGATACCCCAAAGTTAGAGAAATACTAAGTAAAGAAGCCACTGTGAAAATAGACTGTGAGCTGATGGCTGTGGTTTTAGGGACATAGCTCATATCCCCTAGCATTTTGCTTTGTCCATAGTACATCATTAGATGGAAGCTCAGCTCTTGCACAGTGATGACTGGAATAAATGTGTTGGAAGAATTTCTCCTTTTTTCCTTATCCTTTAGTGCCTCCCATTCTCCCCAGTCTCCATAAACATCTCCTTTGTGATGAGTTGTAATCTACCTTTTGCAGGATTCACTTGACGATTGTCGGTTTCATCTGTAAACCATGAACACATGGAGGTCAGTCCCCAGGGCTGACTTTTCCCTGCATCCATATTCCTTAGTCCAGATATTAATGAAGGTCCTGGGGTGAAAAAGCAGGGCCTATTATGGTGAGCAATTTAAGATGGGAAAGGTTGAGAACTAGAAGGGAACTAATATGTATTGATCCCCTATTGCAGGCCAGGCTGTGGCCTCTCTTTACAGCTGTTTGCCATTAATTTCTGACTTTCTGTTACCATCCCTGTCATAAAGATGAAAGAAATCACACTTAGAGAGATTTAGTCATTTGTCCAAAGTCACCTAACTAACCAGTAACCAGAATTTGAACCCAGACTGGGCAATTTCATAATTGGTGCTCTTTGTTCTAAAATACTACCCTGGGTGAATTGGCAGCCTTATGAGGAATTTAGATTCTCAAAGATCAAGGACTAATCCTATTTGTATTCACCACATGCGTATAATATACTAAGTACTTGACAAGAAATAGGATGGGAAATTTTCTATGTGTATTTTTATCTGTGAAATGAACATTGGTGTCTATTTTCATTGGCTTTTTTTTTTAAACTGACAACAGTTAAATATTTTCCTCTTGAGTATAATGAATGTCTCAATTGCAAAGGTGCCTAGAGCTCAGACTTACTTAACTTTCAGTTTAGGTATCCACCCTGCATTGCACAATCATCAAATGGGATATGATGCAATTTTTTTTTTAAACAGACTTTGCAAAACAAGTATTGAGTAACCGGAATCTCTCTTTATCCTTGTATGTGCCTAGCAACATTGCAGGTCTGTTTGACAGGAAAAATTTGCCCTTGGACAGCAATTCAGCAAGATACTCAAGGGCTGGGAAAAACATAAAACCTGAGAGTGTTGCAATCAGGGGGCCAGGCTGAGATTGACCAAGAAGGAAGTGCTTGGGCGCCTGCTCCATTCCTCCCTTCTCTGTGCTAAGGCAGCAGGATCAGAGAGAGAAGCCAAATTCATCTGACACATTCCACTATTTACTTTGCAGACTGCAGCAGGAGTTGAAAAACTTTCTAATTCATTTTTTTTCCTGTTGAAAAAAGATGATGCAACATTTAAAAACATTGTGAAAAACGAAAAATTAATCATGCATCATTTCATCACCCCAACAAGTGTTTTCATTTTTATTTCCTTCCAGACCTTCTCCCCATTCATACATATTTTACATAGTAGGATAGAATAAAGGAAGCACCATCTGCTGAGCATCATTTGGTCAGAAACTGGACTCCATGATTTATATGTATAATCAAATTTACTTCTGAAAAATATTCTCCAAGGTCAGGCAAAAGATTTTCTTCCATTTTATAGATAAGAATGCCACCTAAGAAAATATCAGTACTTGTCTAAAGTTCCCTGAGCAAGTCATGAATCTGAATTCAAATCCAATTCTGTATTACCACAAAACCAGTGGTTCATCTTATATCATTGTCAGTAAGCTTTATTTTTCTCATTTAACATTATGTCTAAATATATTATTTTACTATACTCACCTAAATTCATATTTTAATATATGTTTTCTAAGTACCAATAGATATATCACCATTCACTCTAAAGCATTAAGTTTTACAGAAGGAATTAATCTCAGCCTACAAAAAATTCAAGCTTGCAAGAAATATAACTGTATTTTCTATAAATAGACAATATTTATTTCATGCCTCCATTTTGCTAGATGGTAGTAACTTAATCTCTTCAATGAAAGATTTATACTTCTGAACCTGGAAAATTCCAGTGTGGGGGGGGCATACTGGGAAAAATATCATGTGGCCCTTAGATGTGTATCCTCTGTCCACTTTAAAATCCCCTGAGATGCTCTGATGTCCTCCCAACTCCTGGTTATCTGCCCTTAAAGGTGAGTGTGCATCCCCCTATACCCAATAGCAAAGGTTGTCCAGGTCTGGCTTCATTCAGCCACACCCATGCCTCTCTTCAGAGCAAAGAAACAGGAGTAACATGACTGGATGTATTGGGTTTCCATGTCTTCCTGGCTCCAATTTTCCATAGCTTTGCTTTCTCTTCAGTTGAGTTCCTGTTTACAGTGGATCTGCTCCATTTCCAAATGAGGCCCTCAAGCAGGCCACTGTGATAAGTGGGATGCAACTTGGCCTGGGTCAGGGCAAGAGAGGACACTCCACTGGCACTTAGAAGTGCAGCCTCTTTAGTAAGTGGATACATTTGTATTAATCAGGGTTCTCCAGAGACACAGAATCAACAGAATGAAAAGATTATATATGTACAATATGAGATTTATTTTAAGGAATTTGGTCTAGTAACTGTGGAAGCTTAGAGACTTCTACAGTAGAGGGGTAGAGGTGGGGGGTAGCAGGATGAAAAGAGGAAAGAGTTGCAATTGAAATCCAAAGGCAGTCTTCTGGAGAATTCCTTCTTGCTGGGAGAAGGAAAGACCAACTTTCTGCTCTATTCAAGCTCTCAGATGTTTGAATAAGGCCCACTCCCGTTATTGAAGGCAATCATCTTTACTTAAAGTCTACTGATGTAAGTCTCATCCAAAAACACCCTTACAGAAACATCCAGAATGATGTTTGATAGCATATCCGGGCACTGTGACCCAGACAAAATGACACATAAAGTTAACCATCACAGTATTCTTCTATGAATAGGCACTATAAACACAAACAGCTAAATCGGGCTGCTTCTCTGATGCTGATTATTTTAACCCAGGTTCTTGAATTCTTACAATTACTCTGAGAAAGGCAATTAAAACACACACACACACACACACACACACACACACACACACACAAGAGAGAGAGAGAGAGAGAGAGAGAGAGAGAGAGAGAGAAACAATATAAAATCCCTCTATCTACAGCACATGAATTCATTCATTTGAGAAATATTAACTGTTCAAAGTACTATGTTAATCTCTGTAGACTCACAGGTGAGTAAAATCCTGTTCTTTTGTCTCAAGAAATTGACTTTAATGCAGAGATAGAAAACTAAACCAAAAGTTGCAAAGCACTGCAATAATTGCCTAAACTACAATAATCAAGGGTACTAAGGCTCTCTGATACTTTGTCTTTCATCAATTTTCCTTTATGGGTTTTCACATGGGTGTAATGTCACTGACTGCACCAAGCCTTAAAAAACGTGCCACAATGCCAGTGGTAGGGATACCATGGCAGACAGTGTGCATAGCATCACATGATACCCCCTCTAGGAAGACTGAGAGTGAAAGGTATCTTGATTTTAAAAAACAAAATGGTCATGCTTCTCCTTAGTTAATTTTTGCCTTAAGGATCAGCTGATTTAACAAGTGATAATATATCGTTTTTCTTTGCTTTGGTTATAAAGGAGGAAAAAGCCAAATTTGGAAACAATCTCTAGTAACCCTGCAGGACTATGAGGCTTTCATTTTGCATACCGACTTTAAATTGTCTCTTTCCCCCACATCTCCCGCTCACTGCCTCTGTTTTTGCTTTATTTTTTCTTCACTAGGTTTAAACAAGTTTATCTGTATTTAATGGTTCGTTGTCAACCAACTCAGGAAATTAGGTGGATGGATAGATGGTTGGATGGATGGTTGGATGGATGGGTGAATGGATGGGTGGATGGATGGAAAGGTAGAGGTTCCTTTAACAAGTTAAAAAATATATGACATTGAAACAATGACATACTAAGATTTGGTCTAAGAGGATGGAATAGTTGTTTGTTGAAAGGAAAGGAAGACAGTTTCTACCTGGGGTAGATCAGGGGAGAGATGGGAATCTGGATTGCACTAATCTTTGGTGAACAGAGCTAATTAAGTAAGTGACTTAGTAATCACATCATCTAGTTAATGCACTTCAGAATGGGTCCCAGAGACTTTGATCATTATACTGATGGAAAGCTTTTAGTAAAAAAAAGTCATCTCCCTATGCTCATCCTGTAATTATCAATTTCTTGCCTACCTCTTGCTGTTTTTGATAAGAGCCATTAGGATAATAATTACAGACTTGACTAATTTATTAATAACTCTGTAGATGTACACTTCTTTATGTCTTTGTGAAAGACTGAAATATGTTAACCTTTTAAATGTCTTCAGTCACAAGCCATATTTGACTTTTATTAATGGCCTGCTTCAGCTGCCCGAACTCCAGCTAGCTGCAAACGCGCGCAATGTGAGGAAACAAAGCCTTTTCATTTTGCTTACGGCCATTTCCCTTTTTAGGAACTTGAAATGAAATACTGTGTTTATCCTGTATATCCTAAGAATGTACGTCAGCTGCAAAGCCTGAAATAGACATGGTTTGCTGCCCTAAATATTTGATTCTGGAGTCAAGTTATTATAATTGCTAGACATCCTTCTTTAAATATAGAAGAACAGTCGAGCTGCACATTTGAAACAAACATCATGCTCAGATGTAGTACTGTTTTTATTTGATTTTCTGAAGTAATATTCTCAGGTTTGATGAGTACAGTAGACTGATGAGATATTTAATTCATCCAAGGGCATACAGCTTTAAGGAGACATGATTAAGAGGTTTCTGGGTGTTTCTAGCAGTTTCTGGATAGTGGTGCAGTTACTACAAGACTTAAACTTCAACATGCCCTTTTGTAAAAACCATTGCTAATCTGCCATTGCCCTAAGTCTATGGCTGCTGTTTTCACTGATAAGTATTTTCAGATTAAGAAGTGAAGGCAAATACATTTACCACAGGCAAAAGCACATATTAGAGGATCTAACTGCCTTTGAACTGTTTGATAGCTTATCTTCTACAATAAGGGCATTAAGCTAAAGTTGCAAGGCTGCCTGACACCTGCAGAAATAGCCTTGGGACAAAAATATTTTCAAGTAGTCCTGCTTAGCACATTCTAAAGATAGAGAAAAATAAAATAAAGGACTCAAAGTTCCCGTGTGTATGGGGTGTGTTTATGCATGTGAAATACTCATCGCTTGCCCTTCTTATCCTTGTATCAGGGTTGACCTGCCTTTAGACACTAACGTTTAGATTCCAATGTTAAATTTGAGAGAAACTTGATAGAGTTTGGAACAGGTTGGTTCCTTGAAATTAAACTCAAGGGGAGGAGTCAGAGAAGGAGCGATAGAGCACTCACTAGGGACCAGCTTGATGAAGATTGATGAATTCTATCAATTTATGTCCAGTATACCTTGTTTTTCCCATCAGTAATTAATGTAGGCAACAAATATTTATTGAACACTTACTACTTATCTACTGCTGTACAAGTTGCTGAAATATAAAGGAGCTTAAGAGAGGTATTTTCTGCCAAAGTTTGCATAAACAGGTGCAAAGAAGATTGAAATTTCATGAGATGGGCTCACTGATGAAGGTAAACAGAGGGATTCTAAATGTTCCAAGAATAGGCACCACCCCCAGACTGAGTAGGGGAAAGAGGAGAACACCAGAGGATGCTTCCTACGGGGCTATTTGTGTTTGCATCCCTTGGTTTTGCCTACCCCTTTTTGTTTGGTTATAACAAGAACAGAGGAATGAGTTAACCACACTTCTTTGTTCCTGGCTGTGTAAGAACACTTTCCTATTTTTGTTTACATATTTGTCTCTTTACTTTTATTACCCTTTCTCACCATTTCTCATACTCTCACTATCAGAAACAATTATATTCCGGTTAATTTTTTTATATGTCTTCATACACTGTGCGTGCTATTGTTTTGTATGTATACATATTAATTTCTGCAAGTGGCATTGTTTTATATCCCATTATGATTCTAATTTTTTCCACCATGCACTGTGCTGTTAATATTCATCCATCCCACTTCACGTCCATTACTTCTAATTGCTGCAAAATGGTCCACCTCTACCTATGCAGTGTAATGATGGACAACTCTCTATCAACACACACAAATGTTCTTGTGAAGTGGGTTGTTAAGACATCAAAGATTTATGCACTTTTTGCAAAAAACAAATATTCAGTATTTCTAACATGTGTCTTGTGGGTAATACAAAGATGTAAAATACACAGTCCTTTTCCTCTAGAAGTTAATCGTATAGTTGGGGTAGAAAGGAGTATGTATAAATTATAAATAAGTTACTCTGATAAAAACAGACAAGAACTAAATCTACAATTCCAAGCTGCAGTAGAAGGTAATTGACATTTGTCAAGCACCTGTTATAGGCTGACTTTTTTGCTGAGAATTTCCCAAGCACTGAACAACCTCCCTGGTAAGAACCTACTTGGAAACTTAAGAAGTCCACTTGGAAAATGCAATATTTATTCAATAAATTTAGAACTTATTCCAGCATAGCTGAGGGCAGGAAGAACATTATGGCCAGAGCAAACCTAAAGAATAAAAAATTGGTGCTTCAGAACATGCAAGGCATTGAGGGCAAGCAGGACTTAGGTTCATTTGAGGAATGCATGGATGGCATAAGAAATGGTAAGACATTTCCTAGAAATTCACAGCATACAATGTGTCATTTAATGAAGATTTAAATTATGAGTAGAGAGAGTTTTCTACTAATGAATCTTATAAATATTTGTCAAGCAACTTATAGGTATCATGCAGTATTCTAAAATCTAGGTGTATAAAGATGAACCAGAGACTTGGTCATTATCCTCATGGAATTTGCATTCCAGTAGGTAAAAGTAGATTATAAATAAGTAAAGGGAAAACAGATTAATGAGTAAAAAAAAAATCAGATAATACACAGTAGCTCATATATTATTATATCAATTAGAAATACCTGTTCCCTCTAAGAAGACCAAATAGAGAAAAAAAATTACCATTCCTACCGTGGTGAAAGATGTGTCTACCCAACAGTATCTTTGGCTAAAACAAAGTGATCTGGGGCTCATGAGGAAGCTGTGTATCAGATTTTCACCCCCACTCACTCCATAGCCTGAAGCCATCAGCAATGCCCAAACCAGGTAGCTCTATCAGGGAGCCCTGGAGATGGACTCAGCTAGGATCACGTGTTAAAGAGCTACAGAGGTGAAGGGCAGGTATGGCAGACAGCATGAGCTGGCGGACTTGCAGAAGTGATGACATCTGTCCGGAGATCTCAGAGATGAGAAAGAGCCAGTCATGCAAAGTTGGGGGAGTGGCTCTCCAGACAGAGGAAGGAACAAGCTCAAGGAATGCAACATAAGGCTCAGGTGGCTGTTCTCAGACCAGAAATCCCAGTGACTGAGAACAGAAGGAGAGGGAGAGATCATGGGGGCCACGTTACAGAGGCCATGCTGTTGAGTTTGGATTTTAAGATTTTATTTTAAATGGGTTGTATATGCTCTGTGTGTGTGGATGTTGCTGTCATTGAAACTAGGAGGAAGAATTTAATTGAAGAACGGGTTTATAAGAAGCTTCAGAATATCTGAAGATATTAATATATACAACACTGTTGGTGAGAGTGTAAACTAGTACAAACTCTATGAAACAAACTCTATGAAAAACAGTTTGGCAATTCCTAAAAGATCTAAAAATCGACCTTCCATTCGATCCCACAATCCCCCTACTGGGAATATACTCGGGGGAACTCAAATCACTCTGTGAAAAAGATACCTGCACATGCATGTTTACTGCAACATTGTTCACAATAGCAAAAACATGGAACCAGCCATACTGCCCATCAAAAGTGAACTGAACTGGATAAAAAAGTGCTACATATACATGATGAAATATTACATAGCCATAAAGAAGGACAAAATTATAACTTCGCAGTAACTTGGATGAATTTAGAGTCCATAATACTGAGTGATCTATAACAGAAACAAAGAAGTGAGTATCACGTGTTCTCACTCATAAGTGGACCTTGAACAATTATTGTAATACTATAAGAAAAGGATTGTCAGTAGTGGGAAATTGCCGGGGTGGCGGGGGGTGGGGGGGGAAGCAGGATTGGCAGTAGTAGGATTCTGGTGGGGGGGGCACACCTCATCAACAAGGGTACCTGCATAATGAACATTTGTATACTTAACCCTGAATTATACCCCACATCTTTTAAAATAAATTTTTTTTTTTAATTATGGCACTCTGATTTATGGAATCAAGATCCTAGAATGTTATCATTGAAGGGGACCTCACATATTAAGTTCAAGTGCTTGTGTTATTTAGATGGAAAAAATGAGATTCTATTGGAATATATCAATATATAGATGTATTCATTGATCTATAATGCTATATATAGATATATTGATTATCTCTCTAGCAATCATTAATTGACCAGGAGAATGGCAAGTTACATCTGACCAATTAAATGTCATGTTGGCTGTCTTCTACTGTATCCACATCACCTAGATCTGTCACTTTTGCTCTCTGCATTCTTCTGTCATAGAACTGGCTACCTGAATGCAATGTGGTCAGTAGGGTAACAGGACAGAGTTCTGAGATTTTTAAAAAAAAACACAATAATTAATAATATAAAAGAGTGTTTACTCTCCAACATGATTTATCAAAATAAAACAATGTCGGCTGGACATGGTGGCTCAATTCTGTAATTCCAGCACTTTGGGAGGCCGACACAAGAGGAATGTCTGAGCCCATGGGTTTGAGATCAGCCTGGGCAACTTGGCGAGACTGTGTCTCTACAATAAATCAAAAAATTAGCCAAGCGTGGTGGCATGCACTTGTAGTTCCAGCTACTTGGAAGACTGAGACTGAAGGACATCTGAGCCCAGCAGGGTGAGGTTGCAGTGGCCGTGAGCGTGCCACTGCATTCCTGCCAGGGTAACAGAATGAGACTCAGAGTTAGAAAAGAAATAAAATGTAATTTAAAGACACATACTATGAGTTGTTAAACCGTGTTGCAACTCAGCATAACCTTATGTTTCCAATGTTTTATAAGTTTGTTCCATAAATATAAGTTGCTCTCCCTAATGTACATAACATTAGTATATAAACTATTGGCTAATGTATATTTATCTCTCTAAAAAATAGATATAAATATAGATCTTACACACACACACACAAAACAACTCACATACAAACTGATAAAGTTAAGGCTCTATGACATGTCATGGATGTTAACCTAAAACAAATGCCAGAAGAGAGTCCTTGTGTACAGGGCACTTTTCTGGTTCTTGGAAGAGCCTATATGGCGAATTCATTTCTGACATAACATTTCAGCTATGTGTCAAACTATGAGAATCAAGCCAAAAGGCTGGTGCAAAGACCCTGCCCAGGTAGGAAGACTCCTATCTCCGTGGATTTTAGAGAAGCTAGAGGCTAGACCTGCTTGATCCAGGAGACCAACCAACCACTCGACTCAGCCATAAGTCTACCCCACAGCTTCACCCCGATAGGGATCCAATCCTCAATCATGGATTTCTAAGGAGTACAGACTTTGAAGCCAGCTGCCCAGAGAAGCAGCTTTATCTAACCTTGGAGCCCAGCCTGCAGCTCTGTCCAATTGCATCCCAGATAGCAGAATTGCCTGGCTAGGGAATACATCCTGTGACTGCCTGCACAAAAGCCATTGTGGTACCCAGCCAGCACCTCTGCTTGATAGAAGAGCCCAGGCAGTGGTATCACCAGACACTGGGGCCCAGGCAGCAGCCTGGTCACTGACATCAGAGTAAAGGCAGAGGCCCAGCCAACTAGAGAATTCACAATACACTCTGCCTGCCTGTGGTGGCAACCAGCTGGCCCTTACAGAACCACAGGCTGGACTGAAAAGGAAAGTGCTATCCCTGCCAAAGAACACCTATGGAGGCCTGAACTTACCTTTTCTAACATGAAAGCCTTCAAAAGGATTGTGAGTAGGAGAGTAACAATGTCATATTTGGGTACTGAAAGTTAAGTCTGATACCAAATAGAGCAAACTTTACACAGTTCTTTGACTTTTTCTGAAAAAAAGTGTTTATTTAAGGACACATAACACAAAAGAGGCTTTATTTTATTTCCAAATGTTCTTAAATCCATTATTTTCCTATATATGGTAAAGAAGACACAAAGACAAGGGTAAGATGACATTCTGGGATGGTCCAGTAGGACATCACAATTTTTATTTTGAATTTGCTGTCAGAGTCTACACAAAGTGTTGTGCATAGTCTTTAAAGAACAATATATTTTCATAATTTTTAAATAATGTGTCAATTTTATTTCTGGAAATAGCAGAGGCCATTTGATTATTAATAGGCTTTATTATTTATTGGAGGTTAAAATAATTATGTCATTCAACTGGCTGCCTAGTATGTACTAATACCTTTTTTTGCTATCTTTTTTATATCATACTGATATTTTATTACTTTTCTTCCCAGCTCACAGATGAAAAACAGAGTCCCAGGTATTTTTTCAGTGAAACGCAGTCAGAAAAAGACAGCGACCAAGTGTTTCAAATTGAGTCCATTTAATTTTCTATTAAGCTACAACATCGCCTTAATTGAATCATTAAGCTAGGAGACAAATGGGAAAGTATTGTTCTACTGGGTTACAGTGAAGCTCTTCTTGTCCACTGATATCCAAGTCTAGGAGATATTTTGAATAAAAAGAGACTGTAAAATCAGATAATGTCAATGAATATTATTTGCTTAGTGAATCAATTATATTGAATCAAGTGTTACATATCAGGTATTTTCTCTGGCATAATTGCTCCACATCTCCAGAGGAATTCATTTGTTTAGAGATGCTTTTCTTTATTAAAAATACAGTCCATGCATTTTATATCACAAATCAGGCTTGTGTGTGTGTGTGTGTGCGTGTGTGCGTGTGTGTGTGTGTGTGTGTGTGTGTGTATGTTGAAATTCTCCATTGCCATTGAGTACTAACTCATCTTTCAAAGCTCACACCACTTCTTATCTCTTTGAGACTTTCCTGACCTACCAAGTTAAATTGATGACTCCCTTTCTGTACTTCCATTGTTCCCTTATGGCAGGATTTCTAACAAATGTTCGAATGCATTTATTTTGGAGATTGTTTCTCTCATCCAACTCAGAGGTACTCAAAAGACAGTAGACATGTCTTTTTATTATTCCTTTTTCACTATTTAGCACAGCAACATGCAGAGGGAAAGTACACAACAAGTATATTTAAAATATAAGTTTCAATCCAATTATCATTTGTTTCAAAACAGCATCATTTTTCTGGTCTCTTTATTATGATGCTGAGTTAAAATCTGGTTCTAAACATAAACCAGCACTTACTGAGTATATATTTAGTGCTAGGAGCAGCACTTTTTTTTCTCTCTGCTGATTTTAGTATAGCAATTTTAGATTATTTCGTCTTCTCCCAGTCAATCTTTTGGTTTGCAACAAGTTTTCATATGCTGTGTGTGTGTGTGTGTGTGTGTGTGTGTGTGTGTCTGTGTGTCTGTGTGTTATGAAACTGAGGAGGTCATGCTGGAAAAACTGCATGCTTACCAAGTTGGCCCTTATCTTCTTCCCTTATTCCTCCTTGCCATGACATGAACACCTGAAAATCATGTTAGGTCAGTCTTACTGAGCTGAAGATGTGGCAGCATCTGTGCAGTGGAGGACATGCTCATCTTAGTCAAATTTGTTTATGACTTTGATAAAACACCCCTGCGCTGAGTTTACCCCCAATATGTTCATGGATCTGCTCCCTGATCTCACAGTGATAACACTGGTCATGGCACATCACTCTTAATCCACACAGGATGGGGTCCTTGAGCGAAACAGCTATCTAAAGAGACTGAATCCCAGAGGACTGAGCCAGAGGTTCCAAGGATCCAAAATTTCTGTGACATGGAAATGGCTCATTTTTAAAGTCACCCTTGTGTGCCAGTCATTTGCCAGATGTTATAGAGAGTAATGAATTAGACAAGATCCTCACCCTCTAAAGTCTAGTTAAGAAGTTAGATGCTGATACAAGTTCCTTCTGTCCTTCCTGGTGAATGCAGTGATGACACCATGCATAAGAGTTTAGGGTCATCAACCATGGGCCCGACTCACAGGGTCCTGAGAGAAGATGCCTAGAAGAACTGATGCCTGAGTTAAGTCCTGAGAGTTAAGGAAAAAAAAATTCGGATAAAAAAGGAGTGAAGAAGGTGGTATGGGAGAAGACTAATAGAATAAACGCTTGGGACAAAAAAAGTGATATAAAACTATATAATGTGTGTTATTGCATCCACAAAGAGTTTGTGCTGATGGTATGATGGGTGCAATAGTCAGCATCTTCTTTGTTATGTGATAGTAACAAACAGCCTCAACATCAGCAAATGTTTATGTTTCTTTCACATTCCATATTAGCTGCAGTCACTGTGTGTTGACTGCAGCAGCTATGACTTGGTTTTAGGTATCTTCTTTTTTGGGGGGATCTGGACTAAAGAGGTAACACCTATCTGGAACCTGCTATTCTCATGGTAGATGTAGAAGAGGAATGTCAGGCCCATGCAATGACCCTTACAGCTCCTGCTCAAGCAGAAATCATACCTTGCTTCCGCCCATCATCTGTTAGTCAGATTATGTCACCTGATATTAAAAGGAAGGAAAATAAGGAAACTTGTGGCAAAAAAAAAAATGGACACATACATTTATCTTAAAGCAAAGGTAAGAAATTCTTGGGAAGAATAATATTACAATATTTGGAGCCTAATCAATTTCTGATAAAAGATGATTTTCCCATAAAGGATGTCTCTGTGAGCAAAGGTAAGGGCTCCTGAAACCCTATATTAGTTCAGGCTGCTATAACAAAAAAAAGAAAAAGAGAAAGAAAGAAAGAAAGAGAGAGAGAGAGAGAGAGAGAGAGAGAGAGAGAAAGAAAGAAAGAAAGAAAAAGAAAAAAAAAAAAGAAAAAAGACTGAATGGCTTAAACAATAGAAATTTATTTTCTCATAGTTCTGGAGGATAGAAAGTCCAAGACTTCAACTAATTTGGTATCTGGCAAGGCCTTTGTAACTGATTTTTAGACAGCCACCTTCTTGCTCTGTCCCATATGGTTTCTTCTCAGTGCAGAGAGAGGAATAGAGCAAGCTCTGTGGCTCTGTGGTGTCTCCTCTCATAAAGACACTAATCCTTTCAGATCAGGGTTCTACTTTTTTTTGGTTTTTTTTTTGAGTTGGAGTCTCACTCTGTTGCCCAGACTGGAGTGCAGTGGCACACTCCCGCCACCGCAGCCTCAACCAGCTGGACTCCGGCGATCTTTCCGCCTCAGCCTTCCAAGTAGCTGGAACTACAGGTGTGCGCTACCACGCCCAGCTAATTTTTTTGATTTATTGTAGAGAAGAGGTCTCTCCAAGTTGCCCAGGCTCGAACCCGCAGGCTCAGGCAATCCACTCACGTCAGCCTCCCAAAACGCGGGATTACGGACTGAGCCACCGAGCCCGGCTAGGGTTCTACCTTTATTACCTCATTTAACTTTAATTGCTTCCTTACAGGTCTCATCTCTAAACACAGTCACACTGGGGGCTAGGGCTTCAACATAAAAATTTGGAACTGACCCAAACATTCGTTCTATAACAAATCTGCCTTTTGAAAATTATACCAAGTATCTCCAACTTTGGGTAGGTGTCAGAGTTGGGAGTAGACAAGTCCTTCCTCTTGTGCCCCCTCAAGCATAGGGAGGACCTGGAGACAGGCTCTTGACTCTACTGAGGGTCAGGTCAGAGTTCACACACCCATCGCTCTGACTCTCATACTTCTTGGTAATATTCAATCATCTGACCTTTGTTCACATCTTTCCAACTTCCTGAAATGTCTTTTTCATCCTTATAACTCCTAAATTTTCACCTATCTTGCCATTTTTGTTTGTGTTTTAACATAAAAAATAATTATTTTATAAGACCCAGTCCAATGTCCCCCATTTTACTTTACTGCTCCCTACCCTCATTAACTATTATGCTCTATCTGCAGTATTTTGGGGGCCACTTTCCTAATTATTTGGTAATTTTTTATTTACTTAGATTGTCTCTCTTTCTTAAATGTAAAACATGGTCGTCTCTGTTTCCCAATATCTAACTGAGAATCTAAGCAGGTCTTATAAAGAATGCATGAATGAATAAAGGAATGAATGAATGACATAATTGAGAGTGTCTCCTATCCTCCTCCAGGAAAATGTGCAGGTTTCCTTTGGCCATTCCATCTTTCTTTGAAACATTTAAAACTGTGCCATTAGTAGAATTTGAGGCATGACTTAGAGGAAGGAAGAAGCAGGCGAGGGAAGAGAAACCTTCCAAAATGTCTGAAATTCCATTGTGTGGCTTACTCATTACTGTCAACTCAATCCAGTACCATTGACCCTCTGAGCCTCTGCCCTTTGTGCAGTCTGTGGGCTATCAAAGGACTCCTTGAAGCCCGGTTTTGAAGCCCGGAATCTAATTAGCCAGACCAGAGGACCATGGGAGGAGGAGTGGCAGGCTCTCCTTAGCTCGTTAAAAGCTCCCAGTCTCCTGCTTGGGAAATTGCTCTCCCGTTTTTACCAGAGCTGTTTGTGTTTTGCAGCTCCCAAGGGACAGAGGGCAGTGCTGGTTGAATTCCTGGCTAAGCCATTTGGCCCTGAGCCGCCATAAAACCTCGGCACCAGTCTTCCTGACTTGGGACTTTCCTCGTTAAACGTGGAGACAGGAGCCTGCTGTTTGGCTTTCAGAGGCCTAGGTGAGGCAGACTGCTTTCCTCTTCCCTGAGGGCTCAGTGCTGATACAGAGTTTGGAAGAGGACGGAAGTGAGGGCGGTGGCAGTAGACACTGGCGCTACTGGGGAAAGGAAGGGAGGTAGCAGTGAAAATAAATATGTGCAAATCAAAATTCTGACTTCCAAAAACACAAGTCCCCTTTGTAATAGTTGATAGCTCCCTGCTTAGAAAACCTCATCCTAGAAAATCTACCTCCCACCATGAACTTGAACCTGAACCCAGTCACACGTTTCACATTTTCATTTTGTTGATGGTCTAAGCAATACTTGAAGGGTCTTCCTGCTACTTAATATAATTGCAAGGCACTATGCACTAGTAGTGTGCAGAGATAAGGAAGAGATAAGGCAACACGGCTACAATATCATGTTAACATTTTGGAAGATGGTTTCTAAGCATCCTCCAACCAAAGGGAACTTTCTAAAACGAATGAAGCCATTCTGCTCTATGGAAACCCTCTAGCAGAGCTGTGCTTTCCTTTGTAGGGTTAGCAATCCTTGGCTTAGTGTCCGAGACCTTCTGAGAGTAGGTCCATGCTACTCTAGCTGCCTCAGTTTTTGCCATCCTTCCCTTTGCGTGGTTTGTTGCAGAGGGAAGTAGGTCTCCCTGAATTATTATCTTTAAGGGAACTTAATGCACTGAAAGAGAATGTATAGGATTTAGGAAAAGATAGTGTAGATTCAGCCAGAAGCTGAGTATAGATGGTAGGGAACTAATTACACTAATAGGGTGGGGGACTCAGAAAAATAGTCTTTCAACTCTAGCACGCATTCAAATAATATCTCATGCTATTTTGAAGGGGAAAAATCTAGGAAAAATAAAGATGTAAATAAAGGTATCTCATCTGAGACAATGCCCTATGGAATAGGAACAGCAATATGAGACAATAAAATATTCTTAATTGTACTTAAGAGGAAAGAGATTAGAGCAAAAGGGACCAGGAAGAACTCAAGCTCCTCCCCCACCAAACTCCCAAACCTTTTCCACTGCTTGGGGCGGGGAGGGATGGGTCCTATTTCATTTGAAATCCTAAAGCCAGAGAAAGCCCAGATGAGGAGCTGGCCCCAATCACACAGTTCTCAAGTAGCAGGTCTAGAATGGGAGCCTCTTCTGAGTTGGACACTCATCTTTCCTGATGACAAGGTCACTTGCCATGGCACTATACTATTCTATGGGCACAGGCCAACTGCCTAGCTGTCTGGGATGTAGAACACGTAACAGAGTAGAGTGAGAGATTATGAGTTCTGTATCCAGACATGCCTGGCTCCCAATGCCAGCTCCACCCCTTGTGAATGACGTCACCTCAGACAGCTTCTTGAAACTCTCTGAATCTCAGTTCTTCAAATGTAAGATGTGGCAACCATACCTCTCTTGATGGGTGGCTTTCGGATTGGAGATTACATATGGAAAGTGAGTCACATAATACCTGCTTCACTTCAATGCCAAATCATTGGGAGCTGGAGTTATGTTTAATGGATGCACAAATTAATTAATGGACTAATAAGGAGGTCGTCTCTGAGGTCTTTTCTGGTTTTAACACTATATTTAGCATCATGACACATTCATTCCTTGGAATATTTAAAAGCAAGTCTCTAAAATGTGCCTGAATGCCCTGGAGAACTCAGGATCTGGGCAGAAGGTGAACAAAATGGTGTTAAATATATCTTTTCCTCTCTAGATTCTAGATGCTGTGATTGATTACCAATTTCCCACTCCCTGGAACTGTAGTTGCTGCTGTATTCTAGGATGAAATCACACTGCATTTGAGATTAATGTAATTAAAAGTCCTCTGAGAGCCCTGACAGGTAGCTTTTTAAAAGCTGTCCTAAGAGTAGGACTGCATAAGAGCCCTCTACCCCAAAATATCGCTCTTCTAGAAAAGTGTGTTTCTATTTCATGTATTTGACTCACTGATCATTTGACTTGCAGTACCTGCTATATTTTAGCATAAAAATTTTTTAAAAAATAAATAAGTGGTATTGTGTCTACTTCTAGAAATGATAATAATTATCACTTACTGAGCATATCTATATCTCGCATACTTTGTTAAATATTTTATATGTAGTAACTCTGATTATCTTTTTTTTTTAGTTGAAGTCTCACTCTGGTGCCCAGGCTGGAGTGCGGTGGCATGCTCCCAGCCTTGAACTGCTGGGCTCCAGTGATCCTTCCACCTCAGCCTTTCAAGCAACCGGAACTACAGGCATGTACTACATGCCCAGCTAATTTTTTATTTACTGTTGAGACGAGGTCTTGCCAAGTTGCCTGGGTGGGTCTGGAACCCGCTGGCTCAGGCAGTCCACTCCCAAAGTGCTGGGATTACAGGTTGAGCCACTGAGCCCAGTCGTAACTCTGATTTTCATACTAGCCTTGTTAGGTAAGGATAACATTTCAGAGAGATTTGACAAACTCAAACTAAGTTTCTTCTGACTTCACAGCCCATATGTTTTCTACTCTATTATACTATCCCACAGATATATCAAAACAATACAAATAAGTTGATTATATATGAAAAGATATAGTATCCTGGCATCCACACTCCAAATCTGAGGGTTACTTCATAAATACATTAAGCCACAGCATTTGACCTTGCTAGTGGTCCCACATGAGAGTGTGCACCAACATTTTGTTGTTGCCATTATTCATTTATATAATGCACATTGAACTCCACCTTAGCCCTACTGAATCAGAATCTCTGGGGACTGATCCCTGAAATTTGTCTCAGTGTCTGCCTTTCAATGTGTTTCTGATGCAACCAATACAAAAAAGACATACGAAGCCACAATTTGGCTAAAAGTCATAAACATCTTTAAGACTGTGTAGCTTTTCTTCTCCCACATATAAAATCCTTTTGTTTTATTATAAATATATATATTTTAATAAGGAGAAGTAAAAGGAAAGACAAAAAATAGCTCATTTGCTGCCTTCCAAGATATATTTAGCTTTGACATCTATTGGTGTATTTTAAAGGCATATATGGACCATTGTTTTGTTAAACACTGGGCAGGTATGTACTCTTTGAGCTGTGGCTGCCATGTTTTCTTAACTTTGGTCCCCTCTCCTACCTTGGTGAGATGAATCTGCTCCCTCTCTAATTTGCTTTCTAAATAAACTATATTTTCCAATCTAAAATAAAATAAAATAAAAGTATATATGCACATGTATATTATAATACAGAAAGTGCCCTATGAAAAAGTAGAAGACTTTCCATTCCCATCCCCTTTTTTCTCCTCAAAGGCCACTACCATTAAAAGTTACTTAGGAGCAGGGATCGGTGGCTCAGCCTGTAATCCTGCACCTTGGGATGCTGAGGTGAGTGGATTGCCTGAGCCTGCGGGTTCGAGACCCGCCTGGGCAACTCGGCGAGACCTCATCTCTACAATTAAAAAAAAAAAAAGTCAGCCAGGCATGGTAGCGCATGCCTGTAATTCTGGCTACTCGGAAGGCTGAGGTGGAAGGATCGCCGGAGCCCAGCAGGTCAAGGCTGCGGTGGCCAGGAGCGGCCACTGCACTCCAGTCTGAGTGACAGAGTGAGACTCCAACTCAAAAAAAAAAAAGCTACTTAGGAATATATGCCTTCTTTTTCATTGACACAACCAATTCCTACTATGCACATTATTCTACATCTTGCCTTCTTTATCCTCAGAGTTTTAGGGAGTTCATTTGGCTTTTTTACATTCAGATTCATAGCATCCAAAGATGCACCATGATTGAGATAAGCATTTCAATATTGATAAGCTCATTAATTTGTCCAGGTTTTGCTTTTTTTTTTTTGCTGTTTACTTTTAAAAACAGGTTTCTTGAATATTATTCAACACCGATCTTAGAGAACAGCTACAAAAACTAGGTAAAATCCCTAGCAGTGGCATTGCTAAGCCAAAAACAAAGTGCATTTTAAATTTCAAAATGTTTTGTCAAATTATCATTCACCCAAAAATATGTGAGACTGCCCCAGATTTTATATGATCACCAGCTTAGGTATCATCCAATATAACTGAGACTAAGCCGTGGCACAATAAGGGAGTATGTCCTAAAGAACAATGGTTAATCTAATGTCTGATGCCAATCTGTGAACCAGTATCTTGCAAATACTCCCACAAAGATTTATGTGAATTTATTTATGCATGTATAAACACTCATAAATGTGCATGGGTATGTACAAACAAGCATTTATGCATACATTGAATATCACTGGAAACAAATATGCATAATGTGCAAATAATTAAAATTCAAATTTAAAAATAAAAAAAAAACCAGGAACTGATTTCTAGAAGAAAGTTATGAGAGAGATTCATTTTCACTATTTATCCTTTTGTTGCTTTTGAGTTGTGTGCCACATACATGTATTAGCTATTCAAACAGTAAACCTAAAAAATTCAAGGAAAGAAAATTATAAACACACCTAGCCTTTAATTCAACAATTTCTCCTCAACAACTTTACTTTACAGCTAAGTCAACCCAAAATATATGCAAAGTTAAGTATATTTAGAATTATTCCTTATAGCATTGCTTGTAATAACAAAAGATTGGAAACAGCCTTAATATACCTCAGTATTGGATGAGTAAAATGAGGTTTTCACGTACTAAAATGCCCTGCATCCATAACAAAGAATTAAGTAGTTTATTATAAATTGATAGGGAAGTTTCTCAGAAGTATTTAGTTAAATGGAAAGGCAAGTTTCAGAACAGTGAATGTGATGTTTATCATTTGTATTCAAAAGGAGAAAAAAATCATAGATGAGTGTGTACATGTATGACAAGTATACCATATATAAGTATATATTGTATGTGACATTAATATAATATTATATACACACAAACATCCACATATACAAATGTACACATATACATGCATGTACATTTCCTTGTATTAGAATAAAACACCTCTGAAAAGACACATTAGCAGCAGATAATAGTAGAGGATTCTAAAATTTGGGTGGCAGAGAGTAAGATGAAAAGGAGTTTTTCACTTTAAAGCTTTTTGTTCCTTTTGAATTCAAAATATAAAGAAATAAATTTAAAATTAAAGAGAAATATGTGCAGGCCAACTTCAAACTCCTAGAATGTTCCACCTATTTTCCAGTGTGTTTGTCTCATTAATACAGATTCTGCTTCAGGGTCAATTTTGCAAAATGGGTGACTGAATCAAATGCACTCTTAAAAAGGAAAAGAGATGGTCCCAAGGATGAGCATAGCCCTACTAGAGTTCAGCTGAGATGTCAGGAGGCTGTGTGGACTTTGTGACTGGAGTTCTAGTTTCAACCCAAAATGACTTTGTTGAATGAAGTTCCCTCTACCATGTACAAATTTGCCATTTCCCATTGAATGCTTGTGAAGATGATCTTCACTCCTGATAGAGGGTGGTGGAGTAATAAACACCCCATTGTTCTTAAGCTACACATTTGCAGATGGCTTTGGGGAGATTGGCATTCCTCAAATGGTATGTGATCCAGGAGTATGCTGAACTATATTTGGATTTTAATCTACCTCCATCAACTAATACTTCTGGGAACTGGAATGTCATTTCCTAACAAAATGGTACACCTCTTTATGCAAATGATTCATTTACTGCTTTAAAAAAGAAATATGTATGCTCTAGGAAATACACTTAATTTCTCAGAGCAGTAGACAAGTGAGTAACACAGAAGGAGCCCACTCTGAGTGAGGTCATGAGAGGTAGGGAAACACCTATGCGTGGGCTTTTGGGCAGAAGTCTCATATATTTATGCTTGCTTTTCATAGGTCTTTTCTACCTCCTTCAGACTCTTGCCCATGTTCCAGATAGTTGAATTAATCTTCAGTTGAGAGATCCTTCACACATTTGTACAGCTCCAGGTTTTAGACAACAAATCCAAACGTGCTTGTTCTTACACTTTGAACGTAAACAGCAGCTTAAATTCAATGCAGTAAACATTCTATTAGCATTTATTTTTTCCCTCTCTTTTTTATTTCTTCTCTTTCTTTTGTTTAGTTTTCTTTCCTTCCTCCTATAAAAAAAGTTATTTATTACTATCCATGTTGTTGACAACTTATCTAGACCTTAAAATTATAAGCCTTGTTTGAAGGCACAGAACCCACTCTCAAGGAGTCCAGACTACGGAGAAAGACATCACAGCCTATGATGCAGTGAAACTCTGACTGTTATGGAAGCAGGAAGCTGACACCACCAGAAGTTGATCATGAAAGCTATTATTTCCATGGAGATAGGAAGGAAAGTGACTCAGGGTAGGAGTAAAGACGGGGATTCCAGATCACCAAATGGAAGAAGGGCTTTTCAGGTAGAGGGAACAGTGTTAAGCAAAAGCCTAGAGACGTGAAGTGGCATGAGTTTTCAGTCCAGGAAACACAGAACAGAGTGGAATGTGTATATGGGAGATGAAGCAGGAAGCAGCAGCAGAGGATAAAACCGAAATGATAGGCTGGGACCAATTGGTCAAGAGTTGCATGTATCACACAGGAGACTCTGCTCAGTCTGGCATTTTTGAAGTTAATAACTTAGTAATGTTAGGATAAAAGTCCTACTTGGTTCTAAGAAGATCTGAGCTAAGAGTTCTTAACAACCAAGGTAAAGGCGGTTTTAGCTCTGGTTATCCTTCCCCCAAAACCTGACATCACCGTGCCTGCCTGCCCCCTGTCATCTGCTGGCAAACAGATAGGGCCTTCTGGTGGCCTCCTCCCTGTGCACACAGGAACTGTTGCTCCAGTATCTTATCACTCGGACCCCTATCAGCCCACCCTGTCAGGCTCTCCTCTCTCCTCAGCTAAACAGTGTTGTTTCCTTTTCCTGGTGTTCAGACTAGGGCAAATCTTGTCACTGCAAGAGCAGAAAGACCTTGAAGTCAAGGGCCAGAAACCTTGGTGAAAATAATTCTCTAGCTGGAGCCTCTTAACATCTGTATCAGAAAGTATGTTAACGCTTTTCCTTTGTGTTTGCTTTTTAAATTCCTGTTATGCCAAATTAGGTAATGATTATTACTTTTAAAAATTGGAAATGCTGATATACATCCTAAAGAACACAAAGCAGAATATTGCCATGTACTAAAATACTCTTCCTTTCTCAGTGTAAACATTTCTAAAATAAAAAAAGCAAGCAAACATGGTTTGATGTATTTTTGCATTGTTTTACTATGTATGCATGCTTAGAGGCTTATATATCTACGTTTTCTTTTTTATACAATGTCCCTAGTTCTAGACATTTGACCTGAGAAAATAATTGGAGTTCAATCAAAGCTATGAATGCTAGGTTGTCCAATCAGCATTACTAAAAGTAGAAAAAAATAGAAAGCATCTTAAAATTCTATCTATTGATGAGTAGTTGAATTAGTTATTCTGTACTCACTATAAATTAGAGATGTGGAAATTGACAATATAATTTCAAGTGAACAAGCAAGAAACAGTAGCATGTATAATATCTGTCATAAGCTCAGAAGACACACTGGAGAAAAAGAAAAAGACTCCAGAATTTTAGCAGTAGTTATAGCTCAGTGGGATATAACACATGACTTTTTCTTTTCTTTTCTTTTCTTTTTTTTTTCAGGAAAGTAGATGTAACATTAGGTCAGCTGCAGGGAGGATCTGGGCCAGGTGTGTGGCACACAGGTGATGATTAGTTCATAGTTCAACATTACAACTACAAACAGTAAAAAACATGGCAGACTGTGCTGACCAGGTTCAAGCTAAGGAGCACAGAGGCAGCTTGATGGCTGAGCAAGAGAAGGAGGCATGCAACTATTCAAGATACCAATAAAATGGGGGAAATACGTAAGTAGACTTACATTTCTAAAGGGTTAAAATAGCACAGGATTAATGTTAAAAAATCAGTGATGCCAAAAATATCCCAATTCTGAACTCCCAGTTCTAAAAAGCATTCAATTCATTTGCTTCATGGGATTCAGACCAAGGCTTTTGCCCTTCTTTTCTGCTATTTTAGAGAAAGACTCCATTTCTTCAGTTATATTCTGTTAGGCTCTTCAGGAGCAATAATATTCCCTCATGTAAGAGATTTTCTAACATCATGGCTACTACTATAAGAGGAAGAGCAGAAAACATCACTTTTCATGTGATTTTTGCATTATTCTTTAGATACTTTGCATTTTAAAAATTATAGAATTTTTTTAAATGAAAATTTTGGCCTTTCCTAGTCTGAGAATTTGGCCTCCCTGAAAAAATTGAGAGGGACAATTCTAATGTGAATCTTAATGTTTATTGTTTTAAAAGCTCTGTGTTAATACCAAAAGAATGTATTTCTGGTAGGAAGTGATATATTTCCATGCCTTCAGGGAATTTGACTTCTATCCTAAAAATATATTTCCTTAGATATTATAAACAAAACACCTTAAACAATAATAAAAGAAAATGTGGCAAAAAATATCTATAGCAAGTACAGCAGTGTTTTATGTCCTTATCCTTTAAAAATTTTAAATATATAGGAAAAGCAAGAACATCTACCCTCTCCCAAAAAAATATGTGCAAAGAATATAAAAGGTAGTTTACAAAAGAAGTCTTGCAAATGGCAAACAAACAAAATAATAATGTTCATCTTACTGGTAACCAAAAAAAGAAATATTAACACATCAGAAAAATAAAATTTGGTCTCAGTAGGTTGAAAGAACATGTTGTGGAGTTTTGTTTTGTTTTTTTAAAATTGCTATTGTTAACATGCTACTTGACATTGTTAAGTGGGTGTACAATAACTCTCTCCTAATCTCCTGGTGTGATAAATTGCTACAACTCTTCTTCAGGACAATGTAAAATTAGTCCTAGTTCTTTAACTTAGTAATTCTTATCCTTCTAAATTTATTATTCGCAAAAGCATAAATGTATTCGTATTTCCAGATATATAAATATTTCCAGATATATAAATGCTCACAAAGGCATTTTTGTAATAGCAAAAATAATCCAAATAACTGAAAAGACCAAGAATAGAAAAATGCTCCAATTAATTATGGTTAATTCCTTTGATGACATTCTAGGGAGTCACTAAAAATCAGGTTTTTCAAAGACTATTTGATGACCTAGGAGATTGTATAAAGAAACAAGTAATAAAAAACAAACCAAAAAATCTATAGCCAACATGTTTATAAGTATGCGTATATAAACTGAAGAAATATAATAAATAAATACTGAAGAAATATTATCAAAATATTAATAATGGCTATCTCTGCATGATAGAATTATCCATTCCTTTCATCTCATATTTTCTATACTTTCCAAAGTTTCTATGAGAAATGAGTATTACTGTTATGGTTCAATTAAAATTTCTTATTAAAAAACAAAATGATATTTCAGGGAGTATTGAAAGTTCTCTCTGACTATTTATTACAACCCTGAGACACTAAGATTGTGTAATAACATTGTCTGTTTAACAGCATGTCCCTGAATCTGCCAGTGCTTACATAGTCATGGATTTTGTTTTTAAAAGGACCCAGAGGAATGAAGCATTTTGTCCAAGGTCAGGTGGGCAAATGCAGTAGCAAATTAAGATTAGAACCCAGGACTCTTGACTTCTATTCCATTACTCTTCTTATGACTATTACTATTACTATTACTATAATTAGATTACTACACACACACACACACACACACACACACACACACACACAAAACATTTGCTCAGGGTGAACTTAGGAAATCAATACCTAAGGATGCATCTCACTGATCAGCTATGAGTAAACTATCATGATTGTATACATCATGTGTATATGTTTAAACTAGACACTTATTGAAAAACTAGAAATTTCTCTGTGTAGTGATACAAACATACTCACACACACACACACACATACGTATATATACATACACACATATGTATATATTATATATGGCATATTAACAATTTTTCTGATTTAGATGACAACTTTAACCGGAAATGAAAAAATAAGAAGAATTATTAAGATATAAAGATGAAGGAGAAAGAAAATGTTTGCCTATGATAACAGTCTTTGCCCTCCCATTGCACTGGATCTTGGTTTAAATGCTCAAAACTAGTCTACCTCTTTTTTTTTTTTTTTTTTTTAGTTGGAGTATCACTCTGTCGCCCAGACTGGAGTGCAGTGGCCGCTCCCGGCCACCGCAGCTTCGACCTGCTGGGCTCCAGCGATCCTTCCGCCTCAGCCTTCCAAGTAGCTGGAACTACAGGCGCGTGCTACCACGCCCAGCTAATTTTTTGACTTATTGTAGAGATGAGTTCTTGCCAAGTTGTCCAGGCGGGTCTTGAACCCGCGGGCTCAGGCAATCCACTCACCTCAGCCTCCCAAAGGCGTGGGATTACAGGCTGAGCCACCAAGCCCGGCTTAGTCTATCTCTTAAAGGTGCATTTCCAACTGTTCTCTTGAATTTTGCTTGAATATTAATATTTAGTGAGGTGGATAATTTATGCCTGGAATTCTGTTTTACTATACAAGTCATTTCTAGTTTCTTAGTAAGACTCTAGTTTAAACATATGCACATGATGTATACAATCCTAGTGGTTTATTCGCTCACGTAGCTGACCAGTGAGACACATTCTTAGATATTGATTTCCTAAGTTCACTTTAAGCAAATGTGTTACTTATTAAGCCCCTGTTGGTAAAGAACCTGAAAACAAGTGGCATTTGTAGAGCTGGTTTATGCCTTCAAAATCTGATGTTTAGAGAACTTGCTGGAATCACTTGTAAAACTAGTGAAATCTGGATAAAAGCCAATAAGGGCTTTGCAAAAACATTATCTTTCTAATCCAGTTACTTAATGTTTATCCGTTGTTGACAACTTTTTTTTTCATGTTTCCCCTTTCCATTTTTCCTTGTTTCTTTTTTCCCTTCCTTCCTACAGTTTTTCTTTATTTTTATTTCTCTATTTATTACCCTCTTCTTATTATTTTTCTTTCATTCTTTCTTTTTTCTTTCTTCCTCTAATTCTCCTTCTCTCTCTCCTCTGTTTCCTTCCTTCCTTCCTTCCTTCCTTCCTTCCTTCCTTCCTTCCTTCCTTCCTTCCTTCCTTCCTCTCTCCAACTGACTAAGCAAACATTTTGACTCCCATTAGTTGCCAGATTATATAGTTACTCTCTGAGAACCAGGCTGGCAATTGCCAAAAGTATGGGCTTTGAATCAGACAAGTCAGAAATTCGTTCTTTGATTCAGTATCAACTAACTGCCTGAACATGACCAAGTAACTGAATCTCTACATATTCATTCATTTCAAGAGCACAGATTTATTGTGTGCCTTTTATGTGTCTTAAGGTATGCTAGATATATCCAGTATAGTTTTTAAAACTACTCTGTAAAGTGGGAAGGCATTGGTTACCCTTGGCCTATTGTAATAATCCAACTAAACAACATATAAGGCAACGGTTAACGTATTCTTTGCACGCTATAAACATCTAATCAATATTAGGTTACCATTATTTTATTTTGCATCTCAGATGCCAAGTAAGCATATGTGAGACTTATTGAAAGTATCTTGCAGGCTAGCTTGAAATAATTGGATTCTCACCAAAACAAAAACAAAAACAAAAAACCTGTACTGTGTTTCATGTATTCTAAATCACATATTTTTCAGATTTTAACATTTTTATATCAGAATGCATCTTAAAATTGCTGCTAGCCAGGTGGTGGCAGTTATGACAGAGTTGTTATTGTGATCACATGTGAGATCAGAGTTGTACATATTATCATCACTTTAGTTCACTGAGTATGTTAGTATTATGCATGTTGAGTTTAACTGCCTTTAAAATATCTTCAGAGAGATTATGTTATGATTCAACATTAAAACAAAAATCCATTTGCGTGCACAAAAATAGAGAAGTAGGGCATTAATTTTATATCGTGTAGCGAATAGTTTTCATTGGAGAAATTACCACCAGCATCAAAACTTGTAGAATGATGTCAACTGCTTAGAAGGAAATGCTATGGAAAATAGTAGAGTTCTCTTCTGAGAAATGTTGCATTGCCATCATATTTAGTGACCTAGATGGAAAAACACAACCATCTATGACTCTGGATCAAAAAGTCAACAAAATAAATAAAAGGTCTAAGGAATAAAACTAAAAACAGAAAGAAAAAAAAAAAAAAAAGCACCATAGGTTCAAATCCTGACTGTGCTTCTTGTTAACTTGGATAAAAGATTTCATTTCTCTAGGACTCAGTTTCCTTTGTGTTGAAAAAGGAGTATAATAACATGTATCCAGTAGGGTTGTTATAAAAGCAAATTTAATAGAGAGTATGAAGTAAAATGACTTTTAGCTGCAAACTGCTGTAAAAATATAGACATTTTGTAGAGCTGATTGTGTACCTGGCTGTTTGTTGTTTTATTTTTTACCTGAAGCCAGAAACTTAAGGACAGGGTCTATTTAGTATTCAACTCCTTGTCACCAATGTGTTATGTGCCATCCACAGTTCGGTCAATAAAAACAATGAGCCTGCGCCTAATGCTTGTTGCTGTTGTTATCACTGCTGGGTTTCTTTTATTTCCCACCTTCTCTCCCCAACTGCTGTTTTTAAAAATCTATTTTGATGTTCAATGCATCCCTGAAAGTTTCATAATGTAAGTATTGACATGGATTATAATGAAACACAGAGAAGTCTGTTGATTTGTCTAAATAATATGGAAAGTTAGAATTGAATGCTACCAGGAGCCTGATGTATTTTCCAACTAGGTCAGGACTGTCTCAGTCAAGAGGGTAGGTATGAACCAGCAAGTGGACTTCTTAGGACATCCAGCTCTCAGAAGCCGGAGTTGGCAATGGTGGAGAGAAAGACTGGGCTTGGGCTAGGTCTGGGACTGGACCTGTCCCTAGCTGAAATGGTCGTGTAGAAAAATCTTCTAAAGGAGGCCAAGGGTGTAGAATGGCAGAAAGGAGACTGTATGGGTAAGGGGTAAGCATGTGTGAGGGTGAGGGACTGGGGAAGGAACTTCAGGAAGGGAAGCAGGTGAGGCCTAGAGGAAAAGGAATGTGAGAACCCCGGGCCCCAAGGGTGAAGTCACTGGAGAGTGCGCACAAATTGCTCCCCACAGACCAGGATGGGAGAGAGAGTGATCCATATGGGTAAGGAATGATTAGTAAATTTTTCGTGGAAGATGAAGAATGAGGAACACCTTCAAAACTACCCATTTTACATATAGACAAAGCAAAAAAAAAAAACCCAACAGTTTAGAATCCAGCACATATATCTTTTAAATGTTTACTGGAAACTTTTAAATAAATGCATACATAAACACAGAAAGATGTGCAAATCATAAATATCAACTTAATAAATTTTCACAAGTGAACTCAACCATGTAATTAACACCCAGATCAGGAGTGAGCATTCCTCGCAGCCAGAAGCCCCCTCATGAACCCTTCCAGTCACTGTCATCTTCTAAGGATAACCACTCTTCTGACTCTCTGTGTCATGAATTTAAATGTCTGCCTCAATTCAAATGCATTGCCTTGGCATTTAAAAAGACTGCAGTCTGAGGGGTTTACACAACCAGGAGTTGTAGACATGTTGGAAACAGATCTATGATCTCTGGCATTGAATGGCCCCTCTAGGACAGCAGATCTGAGTTTGAGGCACAGATGTACCATTTACTGACTATGTGCTTTAAGGCATGCCAGCTTTATTCTCCAAAATCTATTCTTCTCACTAGTAGAGTGGGGCCAACATGTTGAATTGGTAGTGCTGTAGTCAGGGCTAAGTTAAAATAATACGTAAACCCTTGCTTACTCAGCATCCTGTGTCATAAAGTATTGGTTGTGAGAACATACATGTGAATAAAAACAAGGATGAATAGGTAACCTAATGCACAGACACAGACCTGACAGTTGGAGGATAGAGAAAGCTTCACTGAGGCCCTGGAAAGAAGGTATGCCACTGAAAGAGGGTGGAACAGAGAAGGCAACTGAACACGTTGTTTCACTTGTGCTGCTTCTAACTTATTGAGGAGCCCCTAACATACCACCATTCTCCTTTGGGACTTAGTTTTTTCTCTCCCATATAAGTGAGAGATTCCTTTTTTTCAATGGCTGGATCTCCAGCAGTCATAATCATTCGACTTTTTTTCCCACTAACCTAGAGCAGAGACACCATGAACTATAATTAGCTAACTTGGAAAAACACAGAATAAAAATAAACATTAATTGCAGTGCCCAAACAACAGAGACAAATTGAAATACATTTGGGGAGAGAAAAATCGGATATAGAAAAGATTCCAGCTCATTTCATATCAAGGTAATAATTCTGTATATGCTAAACATAACTGTAGTACTCAGACCCGTACTGATACTCATGTAGTGGAGAGAGAAGCATTCATACCTAAGGTGGGGCAATAATCTAAAGACAGATCAAGAAGGACTCCATCTGAAATATAACCTGCTAATGCTTATAGACTGGAGGGCTCAGGAGCGAGTGCATATCCAGGCATCAGAGGGGTTTAAACCAATGCATCAGATATTAGTGTTGGAGGGGATGACCTTCCGGCCCTGAACTTGTGAGTCTATGACCCTGGTGGAAAAGAGCTCAAATCAATGAAATAGTCACCAACTAGCCTATGAATTATTCAGAAATCACCCAGAAAGCATTCAGATGTGATTGACATTAAAATATTTGAATTAAAGCAGGGCTCGGTGGCTCAGCCCGTAATCCCATGCTTTGGGAGGCTGAGGTGAGTGGATTGCCTAAGCCTGTGGGTTCGAGACCCGCCTGGGCAACTTGGCGAGACCTCATCTCTACAATAAATCAAAAAATTAGCCGGGCGTGGTAGTGCGCACCTGTAGTTCCAGCTACTTGGAAGGCTGAGGAGGAAGGATCGCTGGAGCCCAGCAGGTCAAGGCTGCGGTGGCCAGGAGCATGCCACTGCACTCCAGTCTGGGTGACAGAGTGAGACTCCAACTCAAAAAAAAAAAAATTGAATTTAAAATGATTTTTTATTTAGAAATTGAATTTGCATTCATAGTCAGAAACTGATTCAAAATTATTAACTCCACTCCAAAAACAGTTTAGCTAAAATCAAACATAAATATATTATAATAGGATCCTTATGATGGGTGCAGAGGCCAACAACCCCTCACTTGGGACTGGGAAGACAAATTCTCTCCTCACCGTTATGCCCTAAAGTAGACTAACGTTATCTTAATTTTGATGCCATATTCTATAGGGCCAAATTGCACAAGCAATGTGAAGGAATAAGTAAGTTATAATATCCTGAAAAAAAGGAAGAAAAACAGCTTATTGAGAGAGAGGTTTTAATTTTTGCCAGTAATTTCTAAGATCGATGTATCCCATAGGTCCTCCAGACCTCAAATGACAGCTCTGTTCTTCCATCTTCTCATATATTGCTCTGTCCCCTAAGCCATCTTGCTACACTTCATCTTGTTTTCTTCTAAAGATTTCATATAACACACAATCAGTAGGACATCACAGTGCCCACTCATTCAATTACAGGTCCATTCATTCATTTGTTTTAAAAAAGTCAAAATGTCATTCAGTGATAGATGCTGAATGAGTGAGAGTATGGTTCCTGCCTTCCAGGTGTTCACATGTTCAAGAAAGAAAGAGAAACAGATTTACAGGTATCTTATACAGATGTAAGTCAGATTTGATCTTAGAAGGAAGCTACCTGTTTTATTTTTCTAAATCCTGTTTATCTGCTTTCTACAGTGTTGGTTTGTGCTCTCCCCACATAGCCCCAGGGGAAGCATTGTCCAAGCAGAGCCTGATGAGAGTTCCCATGCTATATAGCCACTTTACTGCCCCTGTCACCTGCCATCCATCCACAAGCAGGGAGGCTGAGGGTTGAGTGGAGCTGGAGGGAGCCAAGCAGCTAATATGTATTGCTCAGGGGTAAGGTGGGAAGAGAGATCGTCTCTTTTTTTTTTTTGGAGTTGGAGTCTCACTCTGTCGCCCAGACTGGAGTGCAATGGCCGCTCCCGGCCACCGCAGCCTCGACCTGCTGGGCTCCAGCGATCCTTCGGCCTCGGCCTTCCAAGTTGCCGGAACTCCAGGCGTGCGCTACCATGCCCGGCTGAGTTTTTTATTTATTGTAGAGATGAGGTCTCGCTGCCCAGGCGGGTCTCGAACCCGCGGGCTCAGGCAATCCATTCACCTCAGCCTCCCAAAGGCGCGGGATTACAGGCTGAGCCACCGAGCCCGGAGAGATTGTCTCTTAACCACAGCTAAGGGGTTAAAGAAACAAGAAGCAAGGCATCTAAAACAGAGAAGAGCCTCCGAACCACCCACCCATCTCAATGACAAGACCAAGAAGAGCTGCAATTAGCATCAGGAGCAGAAGCTTAAAGCCCAGTTATGATTTCAGGTTTGAGTTCTACTTAGCCACATCTAGGAGCGACATGTTAATTTCATCATTTACCAAGCTAGGTCCTGGTTTCCTCATTGTACAGCAGGTAACCATCCTACAAACTTCTGAGGATTAAATGACATCTTCAGTGTGAAAATACTTAGTAAACAGTGAAGACACTTTGTTGTTCTTAATCCTATGATCATAATTTTACACAGGAAAGTATTTTTAATCTTTATGTATTTAGGAAGCTTTTGAGCTTTATTGTTTCGTCTTTCTTAATTAGAAATACATTGACCTTAACCTTTATTTCTGGATTTTCGATTTCAAATCCACATTTTTTTTAAGACTGGAAGCAATACAGGAAAAGGAAAGGATATGGACTTTGCAATCCTTTTGAACTACTGATTTTAAATCCCAGCTCTGCCGTATAAAAACTGTATTACCTTGAATAAGTAATTTATGTCTGCTGAATATTGATGAATGTATTAAATAGAATTTTAAAAAACCACAGCATTCCCCATTTTAAAGTAAGACCACACTAGATTGATCAATTCTGAAAACTAGAGAATTATTATTTTTCTAGTTGGCTCTACGCTAATGGTAAGTTACTCTCAGAAGAGACCAGGGTTTTATTTTACCCTAGTTTCCAGGCATTTTGAGCACAACCCTTTAGTCATTTGTAAAGGAAAGGAAGCATTGCCTTTTCTGAGAGTGCTCCTTCCATGGCAGGCTGCCCAGCTCACTGTCAGAACTCCCTCTGCTTATGTATAACTCCAGACTCTTATTGATATCTGCATATGTTGGCTCAGCTCCTCCTTCCCAGGCAATAGATTGCTGCTGGTAAAGCTGCCAATGCAATATTTTGAAAATAGACATCCATTGCTAGAAGAAAAAAGATCCAAATAATTTTTTCCTTTTTTTACATGAAAAATCATTATAATATCAATATCTTTTGTGTCAGCATGATTTCTGAAGCCGTTTGATAAGTCACTCTTGTAATGACCACTCAGTGGTGTGGAGGAAAGTGTTTTGGGGGAAATCCCTGTTGAGTTACGTGTCTCTGTACTAAGAGTAAGAACCTGGTATACTCTGGAGTAGGCTATTTTTTGGTCTTACTCTATTGTTGTGGGTTGAATTGCACTGCCTCCCCCCCGAAAGTCACATGTTGAAGTCCCTAAGACCTCAGAATGTGAAGTTATTTGGCAATAGGGTCATTGTGGATGTAATTAGTTAAGTAAAGTAAGGTCATACTGGAATAGGATGGGCCCCTAATCTACTATGACTGGTGTCCACATAAAAAAGGGAAATTTGGACACAGACATGCATGTAGGAAGAACACCATGTAGGCAGGGATTGTGGTGGTGAGTCTACAAGCCAAAGAATGACAAAGATGGCCAGCAAACCACCAAAGGCCCAGAACAGATACTCTCTCACAGCCTCAGAAGGGGTGAACTTTGCTGACACCTTGATCTGGAACTTCGGGCCTCTAGAACTGTGAGAGAATAAATTTCTGTTGTTTAAGCCACCCAGTTTAGGATACTTTGTTATGGTAACCCTAGAAAACCTATCTATCTATCTATCTATATTTTATTTTATTTTTTTTTGAGTTGGAGTCTCATTCTGTCGCCCAGACAGGAGTGCAGTGGCTGCTCCCGGCCACCACAGCCGCAACCTGCTGGGCTCCAGCAATCCTTCCACCTCAGCCTTCCAAGTAGTTGGAACTACAGGTGCGTGCTACAATGCCCGGCCCATTTTTGGTTTATTGTTAGAGATGAGGTCTTGCCCAGGAGGGTCTCGAACCCACGGGCTCAGGCAATCCACTCACCTCAGCCTCCCAAGGCACGGGATTACAGGCTGAGCCACTGACCCCGGCTCAATATATTTTGTGTATGCTCAATATTCCTGTGTATTAGAGATTACTAGAGGTAGAAGGCATATTTAGAAATCTTTCAGTGAAATCACCTCATGATTCATAAAGAAAATGATATCTTGTGGCAGCAACTTCAGCAACTCACCAGGAACAGGAAAGAATGCACTCAGAACAGGCACAGGAGACTGAAAGGAGAATCGAAGGTGTTTATTCCAGAAGTCTCAGGTGTCGTAGCCGCCCAAAACCTGAACCCCAACCCTCAGTTTCAAGCTGCTTTTATAGAGCTTTTTTGTGACTACAACATACATAGGTTTGCCACTGGTGGGTTTACAATTTTAAATTTAGGACCGGGAACAGTCAAACATTGAAGCAGACATCTTTATGGACATTTCCATATGAGGTGCAGTAAAGCATGTTACAGAGGTAGAGATTGTGGTTAAGGGAAATGTCATGCAACTTCTTACTTAAGATAAAATCCTTGAGGCCAATTTTCCTGCTTGATTCTTGTTTTTCTATCTCAATCTGGAAAACTCATCCTATACTTAGAGGTGAAGCATTGGGTAAAAGCCTGGATGCTTGGGGACCAGAAAGATGGTGTGTATGTTTTTTCATATCCCACACTTCTTTGCTAAAAGATGGAGAAAAAGTTGAATTATTTAATATAATTGTGGCATCAGTCTAAAAAGATTCAGACTTCCAAAATCACCTCCTGCAATTCACTGATGCAATTGCCTTCCTTCCAACCCCTCCAGGGGCAGATGGTCCTGTTTGTCTCCTCAGGACACTGGCCAGGTTTATGCTCACCCTTCTTTGGGGCCATGGTACCTGCTGCTTCTCAGAGAAATAGGAGTTATGATAGAATGCTCCTTCCCCAGATAGTCTTATGACTTTTTCACTGTCTTGCAATCAGTTTTTGCTTAAATATCACTGTTTAACCCTTTCTTATTCTGCTCTACCTTCTTCTAAATAGTATTTCTAATATATCACACAATTTACCTATTTAGTATATTTATTTCTATCTACTATGTGGACTCTCCCACTAAAAGATAAGCTCCAGAAAGTTAGGGATCTTTTTCTGATTTGTTCACTAATGTAATCCCAAGTACCTAAAATAATAGTGCCTTCTATATACATGGAGCTTTTAACATTTGTCTTGTTGTTGAAAGGTTACATAAACATTTTGAGAATATGTTTATTTGAATACTTCCAATGTTATGACTAAAATTATTGTTCTGCTGTCTTGAGAAGCAACCTTGTACCAGAGATCTCAGAGACTGAGGGAATCTTTGGTGTTGATCTAGTGGCCTGGTTTATAATCCATAACTGCATTCATTCATTGAAAGAAGTGCCTAAGAAACAGGTAGAGAAAATTAAGCCTTAGCATTTAACTGGTCCTCTTTTATGTTATTTGAAAATGTGATTATGGTTGTATCTTTTAAACACATTATACTTAGGCTATGATGACAAAAAATAAAACAATGAAATTTAAATATATTCTAAAGCTACATTGGTCAATAAGGTAGCAACTAGCCACATATGACTGTTTAAGTTAAGACTAATTAAAAGTGATTAAAGCTAAAAATTCAGTTCCTTCGTCACATGAGGCTCATTTTAATTGTTCAATAACCATATGTGGCCTGTGGCTGCCTGATTTGACGGAGCAGATGTAGAACATCCCATCATTGTAGACAGAAATGTTCCAGATGTGTTTCTTAGCATCTGGATGTTTGGTATCACAAAAGAATGAATGATGGATGTTCTCGCTCTTCCTAGGGTCATGTTACACACTGATCTAATTGATTTCAGCTAAGTTGACTCTGCAGAGCTCTATGATTTCTTTCTTCCTTAGCAATTTCACATATTGTGAACAATGGGAAATATAGTTTGTGTTAGCCTTGTACGGCTGCTTGTTATTCAGATTCTGGGATTTTTCAGTACCTGGGCAAGAGAAGCAGTGTGGACAAAGGTGCTGATGTATGAATTGTTTGTGTGAGTTCAGGGATATACGAGTAGTTTAGAAAGAATGAGATTAAGGGTGGGGTTTGCATAGTAAGAACTATGGAAGGAAAGTGACCCAGCTGTAAACATCTTGAAGTGGGATCTACAGCTGATATATATTTAAATTATTAGTACTTAGCATAATATATATTGGGCTTTTCATATATGTTTGTTGTTACTGTTGAATTAATCAATCAACCGCCTAACACTTCAACCAACCAAGTGACAAATGACAGATAAACAAGGGCCAGATGCACTGCTATTCTCTAGCAACAAATAAACCCACAAATTCCAAGGGTTTTCCACTATAAAAGCTTACTTTTTACTTAATTATTCATGCTTAAAATAGGTTCATGTATAGATAATATTTCTATGTGGCCATTGAGAAACTTAGGTTATACATGATTTGCCACCTTTTAGCTACAATATTATGGACAAGTAGCCTGCAAATTTACCAAGGTTGAGCAAAGAGAAATAGAGGAGGCATACTTGTTCTTGCCATCCGAGTTCAGAAGTGATGAGAATTATTCTAATCAAATTTTGTTGGCAATAACTTGTCACATAACATCTCTGCAAAGAAGAGTGGAAAATGGAAGAGAACACACAAAGCATTTGGTGAGCACTGTCTGTCACACCAGATCACATAGGACCAAGGCAAGAATTTTAAACTTTACCCATTAGCTTTTTTTAAAAAACAACAGGATGCAGTCTACAAATTGATTACAATATACAAATAAGGTAAAAATAGAAATGTTTCTGGTTGAAATGGTAGTACAGAGAAAAAGATCCACAACCTGTGCACTCACTGAACTCTCGCATGTCATCTTTCTACTCTATACACTCCTCTAAGGAATCCAAAACTCCTCAAAGCACAGAATAAAGACCATTGTCATGGACTTCTCTTGAGGGACCTTGGAATGTTTTATTTTTAAAAAAGTATTTTATTTTAAAAATGTGGGATACAAACGAGGGCTAGGTACATACGTGGTCATCATACAGGTAAATTGTGGGTACCCTTATTGATGTTATGTGCCTCCCTCTCCCCTGGCAGTGTCCCACTACTGCCAATACCCTTATGGTATTATGAGAAATGTTCAAGGCCCACTTATGAGTGAGCACGTGTGATACTCAGATCTTTGTTTCTGTGATAAATCACTGAGTATTATAGAATCTAATTCCATCCAGGTTGTTGCAAAGTTCATAATTTTGTTTTTCTTTATGGTTGCATACTATTCCATTGTGTAAATGTACCACATTTTCTTTATTCAGTCTACTTACGATGGGCAGCATGGTTGGTTCCATGTTTTTGCTATTGTGAATAACGCTGCAGTAAACATGCATGTGCAAGTATCTTTATTATAGAGTGATTTGAGTTTCTTTGGGTATATTCCAGAAGGGAGATTGCTGGGTTGTATGGAAGGTCGATTTTTAGATTTTTTAGAAATCACCACACTGTTTTCCACAAAGGCTGTGCTAGTTTACATTTCCACCAACAATGTAAAATATTCCCTTTTCCCCACACCCTCGCCAGTATCTGTTGTTTTTTGAGTTATTGATGATGGCCATCCTGACTGGAGTTAGGTGGTATCTCAGTGTGGTTTTCATTTGCATTTCTTTGATGATTAGTGAGGCTGAGCATTTTTTTATGCTGTTGTCTGCTTGTATGTGTTTTTCTGAGAAGTGTCTATTCATATCTTTTGCCCATTTTTTACCGCAGAGTGCTTTAAACAGGAAAGTGATGCAGCCACAGTTTTCCTCTGGAAAAATAAGCTTGGCATAGTTGCATGAGTATGGCAAGGAGTGGTAAATTGTATTATGGGCGTGTAGCCTGTGTGCCAAGATGAGAGGTGAGGCAAAGAGTCCAGGCTGCTGGAGCCATTCAGATGAGAAGACAAAAGCCTGAGTCGTGTCTTAGTGTAGCTCACTAGGCTTTCCCAATTTCTTCTGATTCAAAATTCTGACTCCATGCCTCAGTCTGATCAAACTTCATCGTTATGTAGGTTGAAATTATTCTAAGTGTCCTTTTAATACTGACTTAGGTCTCTTACAGGAGTCAGCAAACTGTTTCTATAAAGAACCAGGAAGTACATATTTCAGGCTTGCAGGTCATATGGTCTCTATGGCAATGACTTAATTCTCTTGTAGAGCAAAAGAACAATATGCAAACAAATGGGAAAGATTGTGTTTCAATAAAACTTTATTTATGAACTCTGAAATGTATTTCATGTAATTCCCACGTCATGAAACATTATTCTTTGTTTATCTATTTTCAATCATTTTAAAATATGTAAAACAGACTTAGTTAATAGGCCATATTAAAACAGGCTATGGGCAGAATTTGGCGACTATTATACTAATCCTTGGTCTATTCTATTGAGTGATCGGATCACTAGGAAAGGACTTATATTCATGAAGGCAATTTTCTTTTTGTTTTGTTTTGTTTTATTTTTGTTTTTAGTTTGAAACGGCATACTTTGTGATGAAAAGAAAATAAAGGTTTGAAATTAATGTTTTCCATAGAACACTGAGACACCCTGAAAGAAAATTACTGGAAATCATTGCTAGTCAATGATTTAGTCAATGCTAGTGTATTTTAATTTTGTACCACCCCCCAGGCACAACTTAGAGCAAACTCACACAATTAAAATAAACAAAGCAAAATAAACAAGCCTGGAAGACCCTGGTGTTCCTGGATTCTTTCTTGCCTCTGTAATAGAAACCCGGTATACGGATGCTATCCCTCAGGGCACCACCCCTATGAAGGCCACCAGTTAATTGTGAGAATTCCCAGAATCATTGAACTAAAAAAATTTGACCTTTCTATGGCAAAGAAAAGAAAACAATTTTGTGAATTTTTTCTTATCAGAAGTCATCCTATCCCTGAAAGTTTCCAACCGAATAAACTCAACAACCAAAGCACCAGATGAATTTATTTGATCTTAAAGTAATTTCTTCCCAATTTTTAAAGCAATGCAGTCTTATTTTAGATAAATTAGAAAATTACCTAAAGGCATAATGAAGAGAACAAAAGTCACCCCAAATCTCAGAACCCAGAAACAACCCTTGTAAACCAGAGGCCATTTCTTTAACATAATGATCATCATTTTGAATTTATGTATTTAGAATCTGACTTTTTAAACTCAACCTTATACTCTGTAAATTTTCCATGTCACTAAGGAGCCCTCGGACTTTATTTTTCATTGACCCTGTAATTTTGAACAGATATATTTTTATAAATTGACTGATGTAACGAAAATGAACTTTCATTAAGAAATCATGCTTTCGATCAACAAGTATTTGCTGCATGTCTCTTTGATGCCAGGAACTGGCTTAGACACCAAGGGTTGACATGAGTATGTGGTCTCTGTTCTCACAGAGCGCTGATATCTTGGCATCTTTTAATATGGAAACTCTGCGATAGATCCTTGTAATATAGAGACGAATACAGCCCAGTTTCTGTTCCCTGGGCAGTCTCTCTAGTGAAGGAGACAGGCAGTTGAACCTACAGCAATTACACCACAGTGTGATGTAATGAATGGGGCTCTGCATATATTGTACAAACAAAGAGAGAATGCAGCCATGTGGGTGGGGCAGATAGGAGAGCAAGGAGAAACTGTATAACAAATGCTCATTTGAATAGCATTATTTTGACAGATATTGGTTCTAGTTCAAAGGATCTAGACACAGACCTTGATGTGGCCAGTGAATGTTACCCGGCCCAAGAAGGTCTAGCCTGGTCAGTTAGTTACAGCAGACTTGGCTGTAGAAGACATCTTGTTTTACCAGAGCAGTGAAGATACATGGTCTCCCATCAGAAGACATAGGGGAGCAGCATTGTCCAGTGGAAAATACTTTGGATCAGGATTCAACTACCTTAAGTTCTGGTCTCAGTCCAGGCCCTGACCTGCTCCAGGAAGCTTCCAGAAGGATCCTCATAGCTAATCTCCATAGCACCCTCAGCACAGTGGAGATAATGGCATCCATATGCTTTAAGATATAGTGTTTTTAGCCAGTCATGTCGTAGACCAGAATCTTCCCTAGGAAAGGTGTCAGTTCTGCCTAGCACAGAAGAGATTCTCTCTAATTGTATGCTGAATTAATTAGCCTAATCTTGTCCACCCAGACCTATTGCTCATCCAGAAACTATTACTAGTGCTGCTGGTGTCATACTTTACATATTCCCAATGCAACCTGGGTTTTCATTAACCCAGTATACTGGTTTCACACTGTGCTGATTGCTAGTGCAGGAGCCCTCCTGCCCATATTACTGATAACTCATGTCTCTTCCATTTTGTATTTTTCTGGCAATGGTTTTGGATCTAAAAGCAGTCAGTTTTGCTGTAACACTTGTTTCGAAACTCCAGATTTCTTCATGTGATCAATATATTAGGCAACAATGAGCACAGTGTGTTTGCATATGCATTATTTCATCTGCCAGAAACTGCATACAGCCAACCTGAGGTTCATAAGAAGATGTAAAACACATCACCACATACATCTACCAGCTGTTGCAGATTATGAGGCACACCCATTCACATCTGGTGTTAGAACTTTTTTTCTGATTTCTGATTAACATCCCTGTCCACTTCACAGTGACTCACAAGCTGCCCCCTGCTGGCACCCACTTTCGCAGGCAAACTCCAGGTCTTCTACAAGGTAAAGTGCCATTTTTATTCTGGTACTTATGTATCTCTTAGCCATTTAACAAAAGCATGTAATGTATCTACAACTCCACCATTATTTTCATTAGATGCTCATCTTTGTGAGTATGTGTCATTGATCAAGTTTTTAAGTGCTGTAACCCCATCTCTTCCATAGAAGAAATGATTTTGCTGCCACATTTGCATATAGATGTAATTTATAGGAACACACACGTTACCTTGTGGCAGACATTACTAGAGGACTCTGTGCTCTGTCCTAACTGTTGTATCTTGCTGGACTTGCCAGTAAGATTGATTTTGCTTCTTTTAATCTTGGATCAGATGTTTCAAGCAAATGTTTTATTCTAATTTTATAGGCGGCTTATCTGAAATTTAAGGACAGTTAGAGCCTAGCTTAACTTTTTATAAATGAGTAGTAAAATAAGAGTTAGCATGATCTTGTGTATCTTGACCCTGAGAAAGCAGCGTGTTGCTGTATGAAGAGAGTCTTTGGAATGGAGCACATCTAGATTTGAATTTCTGTTCCACAAACTTTTTCCCACCTGAGAGCCTTTAGCAAGCTATTCAAATCTCCAAACTTCACTCTTCTCATGTGTAAACATCAGGAAAATGACACTCACTTCTCAGAGTCACTCGGGACATTAAGCCACAAAAGGTGAAAAAAGAAAAGAAATGTCAATCTAGTGCATTGGGAAGGGCAGATATATTTTTTCTCTCCTCTTTTCTTTGAATAAAACTAGATTGTATAATTCAGGGTTATTCAGAGAACGGAATCAATAGAAGACATATATATATGTATATGTATATAGATACACACACATATATATGTTATAAATATATGTTTTATATATATGTATGTATACATACACATACACACACATATGAGATTTATTATGGGAATTGGTTCACACAATTATGAAGGCCAAGAAGTCCCACCATCTGCCACATGCAAGCTGGAGAACCAGGAAAGCTGGTGATGTAATTCAGTCCGAGTCTGAAGGCCCAAGAACCAGAAGCATCAATGCCTGTGGGCAGGAGAATGTGGGTGTCCCAGCTCAAGCAGAGCCAATCTGTCCTTCTACCATCTTTTTGTTCTATTCAGACCCTCAACAGATTGAATGATACCAATCCACATTGGTGAGAGCAATCATCTTTACTCAGTCTACTGATTCAAGTGCTGATCTTTTCTAGAAACACCCTCGCAAACACACCCAGAAAGGAATATTTTACTAGCTATTTGGGAATCTCTTAGCGCAGTCAAGTTGATGCATCAAATTACCATCTCACAAATAAATCTTATTGAACCACTTATTTTGTTTCAGGAACTGTTCTAAGTACTTTTATGTATTAACTAACTTAATCTTGTTAACAACCCTCTTCAGAAGGTATCATTATCATTCTTATTTTGCAGATGAATACATGGATGCACCAAAAGGTCAGGTGATTTGCATAATGTCAAGGAGCTAGTGTGCCAATATCAAGTTACTGACTCTGAGCTCCAGCCCACCCTTCTATATGCTACTGTGTGGACCTGGGACTGAGACTCAGCAAGGCACATTTTTGCTTTGCCACCTGGATTCCCAGTATGCTCTGTAAGGCTTGAGGGACCTGCCCCTTCTTGTTTGCCACTTGCATCCCTTGCTGTACACTTACTATTCCCCTATCGCAGTAGCTGAACCCACTTTGCAGTTTGTCCACCATTTGCAGAAAAAGTTTTGTTATGTGTACCCCAAAGCACATCAGAAGAGGCCAAGCCTCTTCTCAGCAGTCTTTGTTTTGCTCCAAGGGACCTGCTGCTAAGGCTCAAAAGTGTAATCATCTCAAATTCCTCCTTTTATTCTCAGAGACATACAGACTGCAGATGTGTCCTGCAATTGCTACCTCTGTGATATCCTAGCTCTCTCTTCTTACCCTTACAGTTACCTAATGAACAACTTTATACGTCTTTAACAATAATTTGTATTAAATTCTCTGCTAGTTGAAATAATCTGTGTGCTCTGCATCCTTGCTGCATCCTGACCAATGCATTTGGAAAGAGGGTGAGATAGAACTCTAAACAAGTCAGCTGTGTGATAGGACTGACCACTAGGATGTATTGCCTCTGGACTATTATTACAGAATTACTGATCTGTACACATTATTTATTATCTTAAGCAAAAACACAGTTATGAGCTGTTATGTTATCCTTTCAGCTCTGATGTTCTAAAGTCACACGGAGTTAAGTATTTCAGTCAGCTTTCCATGGGGCCTGACTCTTAGGTACCAGTGGGAACTGACTACTAGCTTCTTCCTGTGACTCGCTGACCACCAAACAAAAGAGGAAGACTAATAGACTGCTGAGGTCCCAGTTTGATCCACTAGAATGCCACACTTCCACATAGAGCAAGGGACAGAGTGTCATCCCTGGAAACTGATAGTCCATAAGCTTTTAGAATGCCAGACTTGTTAGGTACCTCAGAAAGCATTCATTCTTCATTCCAAAACTCAACTGGGTAGATTGAGGTCCAAAGAGAAGGACTAGCCCCAAATCACACAGTGAATCAGTGCTTGAATCCAAACCAGAACACAGGTCTCCAGAGTCCTAATCTTTCCATATTATATGCTTTTTCTAGAGATCACTGTCACTTCCCTGGCATCTAATCTCTGTGGACCAGGAATCCCTTAGTTCTTCTTTATTCCTGTTCCTAGAAGCCCACGGGAATGGGAGACGATCAGTTTTGTTTTCTTTTTCCCACTGTTCTCATTCTGTCTGCCTTAGTCTCACTTCTTTCTCTCACCATCCCCTCCCTCAGGGTCACAAGGTAACAAGGGTGGAGCAAGGGAAGTGAGTCTAGCAAGTTCAGGGTCAGATCCTGTCTTTACTTAAAATGTTGGTATTTTATTCATCGTGGACATTTTCACATTGGTTCCGACTTTTTAAATATTTCATTAAAATATTACTTCTCAGGATGGCTGAGTTTTTTGGTGCCTCCTTATAGCATGCACTCAACGTGAGTGTCTTACTGATGATATCCTTGCCCTGTCCTTGCCCCCCTGTCCTTCTGTCCCTACTACATGTCTCCAACAGGTCAGTTTTGGGAACTCAATAACAATTTTCTGATGCATGGTTCCTTTCTGAAATACCAAAATCATTCCTGCCAATTGTGCAGATGGTGGGTAACATGGTCAATGACCACCCAAGATCAGTCGAGAACAGATTCAGGAAAAAAAGAGAGAATTCCTAACTTTGTGAAAAGGATACTGTGGTGAAGTGAAATAGCACAGGCTTTGACATCAGAGGATCTGGGGTTTGAATCCTGATAACACCACTTAGCAGTTGTGTGATATGCACAGACTGATTGTCTGTGATATGAAGGCAGAGGATAAGCAGACATGAGCAAGGCCTACTTCCCGTTCTTACAGAAACCACATTCCAGATGGAGAAAATTATTCATTTTTCTGGGTCTTTTTCTCTACCACTGAAAGTGAAAATATCATCATCTCACTGTGAAGATTAAATACGGTCCTTTACATGAAATTGCTTGGTATATAGTATGGGTACCCAGTTAAAATCTGCTTCCACAAAAGTTAATAAGCTATTTACTGGAAAATTGTTAACAGGAGTCATCACTATACATAGTTACTCTTCCACTACTTAGATTCATCTTTATATAGCTGTTTATACTAATTTGGGAAGACCCAGGAAAAAAATTATCATTGGAAGCCTTCCAATGGATTGCTTCAGTATTTAAGAAAATTACTGAGAAAGGAATATTTCTTTCAGCTGCACTCAAGGTCTTTGGATTTTCCTCTAGCAATTTTCATTCCAATATTCCTGGCACTTTGACTATCCATTTTTATAGCAGAATCTTTGTCCTTAAATTTACCCTTCTACCACGGAACTTAGTCTTCTTTCTTAATTCAGTAATGGCTTTGTGTGCGCTTTCTTATAGGAGAATCAAGCATGATCCAAGAGTTATTCCTCCCACTGCTAGGATTGCAATTGCAATTTTTATCTGAAGACATTGTGGAACCCACTTCTGAAACATTTTAGTAGGCAGAATTCTGAGACACATTTTGTTTGGCAGAATTTGAGATGACCCTTGGTGAGTCATGTCCTTGAATAACCTCTTGAGAGCAGGTGAAAACTGACTTATTTCTAGCCAATAAAATATGACAAAAGTGAGGAAATAGTTATTCCCATGATCGTGTTATTGGCAGACTGAAGTGAGAGACTGCTGGCAGCCTTGAGTAAATGAGCTGACATGTTATGAGAAGGCCTATGAGAAGGTCATGTGTCATGGAACTCTGGATGACCTCTTGTTGCTGAGAACAGCCCTGACTGACAGCCACCAAGAAAGCAAGAACCTCAGTCCTATAACTACATGGAACTGACTTCTGCTAGCTACATGAACTGAGAAAACAGAACCCCAAGCTACTGAAGAAATGCAGCCCAGAAAACACTTAGATTTCAGATTTGTAAGACTATGAACAGAGCACTAGTTAAACTTTACTGGACTCTGCACATGGAAACTACTATATAACAAATTTATATTGTTTAGTGGACATTTGTTACACAGCAATAGAAAGTTAATATACACACAATGTATTTACTTGAGAAGCCTGGGATAAGAAACTAATTCCTCATCTCCATGTTTTCTCAGTGACCTCTTTTCTCCACATAGAATGTGACATTAGGGATAGGGCATTGGGTCTGGTTTTGAAATTCCATTTATTCCTGACCTCAAGATTTCATACATAATTGAATGTTTTCATCTTATCTGTTCTATGTTCTCTTAGTGGCTCGATTGCTTCATATCAATTTTCTCAAGAGACAAGGGAGGCATTTTCCCCAAGGATTTATGTGGCAGTTTTGATCTATAGAATAGGCATAGAGTTTAACAGGATCCAAAATGTGATGGACTCTGAGGAAGTTGACTGATGTGGGATGATAATCAGAAGTCCTTTGGAGTGAACTACAGTAAACTTTCATTCACAAGCATCATCAAAGACAAGGCTAATCTGTACATTTTCAAGACACATCATAAATAAATTATAGTCATTTAGCTGAATGGTTCACTTATGTATTCATCAATGGCAGCAGGAGACTGAGACTCTGTAAAGTGGCATCAAGGAAAGTCTTTAGACTCCTGACTCCCACCATCCACACATACTCTTTCCACACCCACAAACTATCTCATCCCTCTTTACCACACAATGGAGAAGTCCTGATGTCAGGCTTAATTTTATCACTTTTTATATTGTAACAACTACTCCAGAACTCCGTAGTTTAAAAAAAAAGATTTGCTTTTTCTCATCATGGTATAGATCGATTAAGCGGTTCTTCTGTTTCTCACAGTGTCCTTGTCCGTTCAGACTGCTATAGTAAAACATCTTAGACAAGGTAACTTATAATAACAAAAATTGATTTCTTAAAGTTTTAGAGGCTGGGAAATGCACGATCGTGGTGCCAGAAGATTTGGTATCTACTTAGGGCTGCACTCTTAATAGATGTACGTGCCTTTACACTGTGTCCCCAAGTGGTGGAAAGGGCAAGGTGGTTCTCTGAAGCCTCTTTCACACGAGCACTAATATCTTGTAGACTAATCACCTCTCAAAGGCCTCGCTTCTTAATACTGTCACTTTAGGAATAACTCTTGACATATGAATTTAGGGGGAACACAAGCATTCATACTATAGCACATGGTGTCTGCTATGGTCATAAAAGTGGCTTTGCGATCATTTGGTGGTTGGTCTCTCTCATGTGTCTGGGGCTTTGGTGCTGACTGTCAGGAAAGGCTCCTTTCCCCATATGGTCTCTCATCTTTACAGGTCTCTTCATGTGGCCGCTCTCCAGCAGAATCCCTTGAATGTTCTTGACAAGACAGCTGGGTGCCAAGAAAGCAAAAAGACACTCTTCTGTGTCTCTAAAGGACTTAGCCTGGAAGCCCATAGAGTCATTTCCACCACCTTTATATTGGTTACAACAAATCATCACTTGGCCAACACTTGAGAAGGGAAAACTGACTTTATTTTTGCTATAAGAAGAGAGATATGTGTCCAGAAGGGCAGGGATTCTTGATGGCCATCATTGAGATACCTAAATTATGAATTTGTGATTTTTTTCCATGAGATGATGCTTACCATTTATCTTTGATTTTAAGTTTTCTACTGATAATCAAATATGATATTTAAATTACTGAATAATTAATTTAACGGTATCTTTCACAATTATATAATTAGTTTCAAGTCCTTCCATTTATTCAGTTAATTACAAAAACTCACTTCTTTGGGAAAGAGAAATGGCATTATAGCATAGTAGGGTAGAGTAAAGTTATTACCAGTGGGTAAGGGAGGAAATTCTGAGATGTGCTCACATATACATGCTAGAGAAAACTAGTGATATGTTTCTAGGGTAGTTTTCAGTCTTGGGTCTCATAAGTATCAGGACATGTCTTGATCGCCTTTGGTTTCCTTTAATATTCCATCACTACACGCTTATCCATAATATTATGATTAAAGAAATAGCTCCATATTGTATACTGAGAAAAAACTCAAAATTTGGGCTGATAAAGTTTTGCCATGTAGCTAACTGCTAGAAATTAAATATTGTTATATTGAAATGTCTTTTTTTTTTTTTTTTTTGAGTTGGAGTCTCATTCTGTCTCCCAGACTGAAGTGCAGTGGCCACTCCCGGCCACCACAGCCTCGACCTGCTGGTCTCCGGCAATCCTTCTGCCTCAGCCTTCCAAGTAGCCAGAATTACAGGCATGTGCTACCACGCCCGGCTGATTTTTTGATTTATTGTAGAGATGAGGTCTCGCTGCCCAGGCGGGTCTCGAACCCGCGGGCTCAGGCAATCCACTCACCTCAGCCTTCCAAAGGCGCGGGATTACAGGCTGAGCCACCGAGCCCGACTGAAATGTCCTATATTATTTATTCACTCACCAATGTTTTCACTGGCCAGATCAGAAAACTAATATGCAAAACTTATAATTCACCTAATATAACCCATATAGTGAGGGGCAATGCAATCTCTATCCTGAGCCTATGGCTTTCAAGACGAGTTAATGGACCTTGAGATACTCTAATGAGCACAGAGTTGGAATGGAGAGTACAAAATAGCCATGGTTCTGAATTCAAGTTCCATGATTTCAATTCATCTTCTCTCTTAATATAGTTGCATAGCTTTAAAAATTAATCTTTAATATAGGCACAACAATGTCTACTTTATAACTTACCAAATAATATATGTAGAGGACTTGAAGTCAGTGATACCACAATATTATTTATACCTCACTGGTTCTTTTTTTATAATCAATATTTTTTATTTTGATATTGTGGGGTACAGTTAAGGGTTAGGTATTCAAATATGCTTCGTTCAGGCACCCTTGTTGATAAGAGGTGTCTCCCCGTCCCCAGACAGATATTTACTACTGTTAATCCCATCTCCTTCCCCTCCCACCCCCATAGTTTCCCACCACTGTCAGTCCTTTTCTTATAGTATTACATTGGATGTTCAAGGTCCACTATATGAGTGAGAATATGTGATACTCAGATCTTTGTTTCTGTGAGAGGTCACTCAGTATTATAGACTCTAGTTCCATCCAGGTTGCTGCAAAATTCATGATTTTGTTCTTTTTTATGGCTGTGTAGTATTCCATCATGTATATATACCACATTTTAAAAATCCAGTTCTCTTTTGATGGACAGCATGATTGCTTCCAGGTTCTTGCTATTGTGAACGATGCTGCAATAAACATACGACCTCACTGGTTCTTATAACAATATCATCTCTTTGTGTACTTGGATAGTTCTTACCAGGAAGAACATGTTAGAATTACTTAAAGGTAAATATTTTCAGTAAAGATGCATGACTGCTACTATACCCATAGTTGTCCCCTGGAATTTCTCACCCTACAGGCCAGAGAATTTGTTTCATGCTATTAGTGTTGACATAATTCTGAGATGTAGATTTCCCTTACCTATAAACCCTTTCCTTACCAACCTTCTGTATATTGCTTTATGGTGTGAATACTTCCCAGTTATCTCATTTAAACTTGAACACAACAGCATGAGGCAAAGAAAGTATAGGATGCATCATTTCTATTGAACAGTAGAAGAAATCTAAATCCAGAAAGACTTAGGACTTTTTCTATAGTCATTTTGTTGGGTAGTCTTTTGACTTGAAGACCTATGCATCCTACTTTCTCTCTTAATGCTAAAAAAACACAATTATGCCATGAGAAGAGGGAGAAATCAGACCATTGTTGAACCAGGAAGTTTTCTACTGGCTTCATAGATAATATTTTTCTTTAATCCTAATGCATGAAAGTGTGCCTCTGACTTAACAGAAGAAGCTGAGTTCTGAGGGGAAAGAAGACCAGTTTCAACAACTAAACATTGGTAGATTTGGGAAATTAGACCCAGAGAATTTAACCTAATATGTCAGACTGCTTTCATCTCTACTTATGATCTACATGAGAGAGGGGCAAAGAGGGAACTGAGTCAGAAAACACTGCAAATGGTTCATTTTTGTTCTGGCCCATGTTAAGCCTTAAAATGTAATTGCACAGTATGAAATGGAAGGGAATGTCCTTCCCACCAGCTTTAAGTTTGTCAAGGTAGAATTTTGCCTACTGCCATGGACTATACAATGGGTGCACTAGAGTGCAAAGAGGTATGAAGAAGTCATATTTTTAGCTTGGTTTTCTAACTCTGGGGAACAGTGTTCTGCAGCAGCATGATTTGATCATGTTTGATTACTGATCTTGCACCATCCTGTCTTCATTATTCACTGCCAGTGTTGGCTCCCACAGTATTAATGGGTTTAACATAAAAAAAAATCCTTTTGGAAGTTTCCCCAGTTTTTGTTATTATATACTCTCCAAAACCCTCTCTGAAAAAGTATGTGCTTCTGCCTTAAGAAATCATGAACAGTCTTTAAAGTTTTTTGTGTAATCTGGAGCTCACCTAGTCTGGAAGAAAATGGCTTTCATACGAATTGGAGAAGAGAGGTCTACCTCTTCTGTGTGCATCTGTTTTTGTGTATTACCCAAGAACTCTAAAGAATTAGACAAAGCTAGAACTAAGGGTCTCTGGGACCAGAAGTTGAAGACTTCATGGGTGCATGTCCTGAGTAATGAGTGTCCCAGCTCCTAAATAACAGACCCCTTCCCATCCTTCCAATGATGAGGCTCTCTAATTTTTGTTCCATAGGAGTGATTCAGGGGTGCTTGAAGTAGGATAGGAGAGGTGACACTTAATACATGTATTAGTCTGCTCAGGCTGCCATAACAAAATACCGTAGACTGAGGAGCTTAAACAACAGACGTCTATTCTCTCACAGTTCTAGAAGCGAAAAGTCCACAATCAACGTGCCATTAAATTTAGTTTTTAGTGAGGAGTCTCTTCCTGGCCTGTAGGTGGCCTTTCCTCTGTGAGTATGTATAGAGAAAAAGATCTCTCTGGCCTTTCTTCCTCTTTTAATAAGGACTCCAATTCCATCAGAATAGGGCCCCGTCCTTATAGCCTCATTTAACACGAATTAATTACCTCCTGAATCCCCTATCTCCAAATACAGTCACATTCGGGGTGAGGACTTTCACATATGAATTTGAGGGGGACAATTTATTTCATAGCAATAATTAATAGCTATTATGAGAAATGAGTATATGAAATACTGATTATGTGACAATCATCATCCTATGGGCTTTTGCATTATTTCATTCAATGCTGATAAAGCCTTCCTAGTATATGTAAGTGAGCATTTAATAACCTCATTTTAAAGAACAGGAAAATGAAAGCTAGAGAGGTTGAAAACCCATCTCTGAAAATAAATAAGATTCGGGACTTGAACTCAGATATATTTGTCTCCCCAAAGACACTACCCCAAGTCTTGGTCTTGTTTTCTTTCTCTCTCTCTCTCCTCTCTCTCTCTCTCTCTCTCTCTCTCTCTCTCTCTTCTCTCTCTCTCTCTCTCTCTCTCCCCCTCTCTCATACACATACATACATGCAATCCTATATACACACTTCATGAGGGGATTATTTCAATTTGAAATTTTAGCAACACAACAAAATAATTAAGACTAAACACCACATACTGTGGAGGTGTTATATATGGTTCAATCAATAGCTAAGCACAATGATCTTCCCAAGAAAGGAGATTCTAATTTTAAGTACCAGTTAATTATTGGTATATCACTGGTGGGATCTGTAAGTAGTTATGAGAAAAGCTGTCCTGTATAGGGTGTTTTCTTTAACTTCATATTATAGTACTAGTGCATTTTCTATCCATTTCTTGGTCTACCAGCAGCCCATGTCTTCATCAGAGTGTCAGATGAGTGTGTATGTCCTTTTCTTGGAAGAGATATACATAAAGAAACCCCAGTCTTCTGCCTGTATATATATGCTCCAAGCTCCTTCCACCGCATAGATACATATCACAACAACATCTCTTTCTTTGGTCATTTTTCCCCTGTTCATTAAATGCACAGATGTGTACAGTAGCAGAACACCACCCTCTACCCCCCAGTCCAACCCAGACCCAAGTATCCACAGAATGCCTGTGACAAAAAATGTCTACTTTCCTACCAGGCTGAGACTAGATAGCTACCAGGAGCTTTAAAGTCCCCTCCCCCTGCTATTCCCTGCCTTTGTTTTTGCAGAATGGTGACAACTGCTGTTCAGGGTGTGCCTACCAGACTCCTCTCATAAATTTCCCACCCCCTGGAATCAATCTTTCTTTTCTCTCCTTTCTCTGTCTATATTATAGCAGCAATGTCCTCTCCAACAGACAATCTGTCTCATACCAGAGCTAAGTGAAAACTATCAAGGCAGTCCTGTTTCTCAGGTGTTCTGCCATCTACCTAACCGCACCACACCTACTATGCTTTGCAACCCTGCTGACCAGGCCTCACCCTCCCCAGTTGGAAACTCATTTTGATACGGACACAAGAGGTCGAGGCAAAAGTGAAGTGATAATGAAAGCTGTGAAATAAGCTTAAATGATTGGAAAATTTCCCCAAATGTTTAAAGAGAGAGAGAGAGCCCAATTCTGTATAAGTCAAGAAGTTTCAGTTAGAGTATGAATGTGAGAATGTGTGTGTGTGTACATGTCTGGGGGTGGTGGAGAATGTGGGATGTGAGGAAGGAAAAGGGGGAGAACGGGATAAACAGAGAGAGAAAAGAGAGAGAGAGACTCAAATTCTTGCTAAAGCCATTAAAAGAGGGAAAAATTGCTGAATAAGGTCTCTCATTATCTTCTCTTTGCAATTCAAACAAATGGTAATTGTTGGTCTAGCTAAGGAGTTGTGCATTAAATTCAGGTCATTAGACATCATTAGTAAAGAAAACCAAATCCACAATAATCTGAATTTCGCTTCTTACATTGCATTCCCTAGAAAGAAGACCTACTCTACAAGGATATCAGTCTCTGTCTCCAAATCCTGCAAAAGCTAATGGGTGCACACCATCCCATAGCTCCACTCTGCCATTACTTGCTCTGAGAAACCTTCCCTGCTTTTCTCCCCTTTCCACCCCTGCTTGATTAACTGAAGTAACTCTTCCTTCTTGGGGTTTTCAAGAGGCAAGAACGTGAGTTGACCCTCACCCACATGGCCTAACTGGTTGTCTACCTCTCCAGGTATCCTCTGAACTACCTGCAAAAGAAATACATTTCTTTTTTTATTCTGTTGTCCAGTGAAATAACAATAATCACAATTTCCCTTACTTTCTGAATTCCCAATACACATCCTTCTATGTACCCCTATTACTTACTTACTTACAGTCATTTGCCAGGTAAGAATCTACTACTTATCTGTGGCAGACAAGCTAATGCAAACGTAAGAGAGAGTTATACAAAGAGCCCAGGGGTGTGTGCTCCCAGATGAACCTTGCTTTCACATCAGTTTGGATCACAGTCAGTGTCTTGGTCACAGAAATTGACAGAGCTGCTGTTGGGTTCCTTTGGCCTTAATTAGCCACTTCCTCTAGTGACCAGTGTAAGATTTATCAAGCACTTAATGTGAACAGGACATTCACTAATAATGAAAAAGGCATAAAATGCACAAGAAATATAATTCTTGCTTGAGATAAAATGGGGGGCTCCCATAAATAATTGGAGGTTGAGGTATCTATAGTGTGTGACGGAGACACATGAGATACTGGATTCCAGAGGATAGAGAGGGGCAACAACTTTGAGCTTCAAGGAAGCTGACCAGAGGACTTGAGGCTGGTTTAGAAGAAGGATTTGATCTGGGTGGCAGATTTTTTTAAATGGGCATCACAGAGATTGCTCTTCCCCCACCATTCAAACAGCCTCACCCCTTGAAGGCATGAGGTGGAATGGAGATGGGTGCTTTGGAGTCTGACAGGGCTGGACTCCTGGAGCTCTGCTTCTTAGTAGTTCTATGACCTTGGCAAATCACCAAGCTTCACTAAGCCTCCATTTGTCATCTGTAAATGGGGACTGTAGTCATGACTCTCTCATAGGATGTTGTGAAAATTAAGAGATTAAAAAATGTTGTGGGAGAGACTAATATAGCCTCTACTACAAAGTGCAAATGTTATTCCATACCTTGCTGAATATAACTTAGTATGCCTTGGCTTTCCCCAGTATCCTCTCCCTCTACTTTCAGGCTGTTGTGGCTTCTATGTCTTCTGCTACTCATACCCCCACCCATGAGAACCCCTATCACCATCTCCCAAAAATTAGGAAAGGAAAAAAACTGATGCTGATGACTCACTCCTAAAACCAGATCTCCCACTAGTCAGCCCTGGAAGCTTGACTCTTGTGGACAATAAAAGGTTTTACTGTCAGTAAAAAGACATTTGTTCTACAGTTCTAGCGTGAAAATTTGGATTTTCTCTATACCAGGAGTTAATTATTTCATACCTATATTAATTCAGCTACAAATAAAAGCCTTACAGACTAAGGTGGGACAATGGCTCTTATCTGTAATCTCAGCAATTTGGGAGGTCAAGGCAAAAGGATCACTTGAGTCCAGGAGTTCAAGACCAGCCTGGGCAACATAAGAGATAACCCTTTCTACAAAAATAAAATTAGAAAATTTCATAGGCTTATCTGGTTATCAATTCATGCCAAACAGTTATTTGATTCAGGTGACCTACATACACAGAGTAATATTCTGAGATATATACAAAGGGTGTCAAAGCAATATACACACATTTTAAAAGACATTATCTATGTATTACTTTTTTTTTTGAGTTGGAGTCTCACTCTGTCACCCAGACTGGAGTGCAATGGCCACTCCCGGTCACCACAACCTGGACCTGCTAGGCTCCGGCGATCCTTCCGCCTCAGCCTTCCAAGTAGTTGGAACTACAGGCGCACGCTACCACCCCCAGCTAATTTTTTTTTTTATTTGTTGTAGAGATGAGGTCTCGTCAAGTTGCCCAGGCAGGTCTTGAACCCGCGGGCTCAGGCAATCCACTCACCTCGGCCTCCCAAAGTGCTGGGATTACAGGCTGAGCCACCATCTTTTTCAAAGTCTAATTGAATTACAATTGCAACGTGTAGTGTGACATGCACTTAAAAAATGGCATTCCTATGCAATAGGCAGAATCAGTCAAAGAAAAAGGCAGAAGTACAGTTGTCTTTTGAGGTGCACAAGATCATTTTGAAGTAGTATTTAAACTTCGAGAATGTTATGGAAGTACAATGACAATGAAGGCATGAGTATGCAGTAGAACCTCCAACATGCCTAATAATTACATGCATTTGTGTTAGGTCTGAGACACACGGTACTGTGTGTGATGTGCACAAGGGAAGATACGGGAAAACTCACACAGCAACAAGTCCTGCAGTAGTTTTCCATCTTCAGAAGTATCTGGACACTAATGGTAATCACTCTGAGCACCTCTTGTAACTGCAGAAGTCAAATGTGGCTTGTAGTCATCTTTTGTTTTATAGGTATTTTTGTGTATTACAGCTTTAATATATTTTTTTTCTTTCTTAAAGTGTATGCACATTTTTTGGCCCCCTCTTTGTCTCTCGTCACCATAGCAAAGTAAAAATTCAAGATCTATTGCTTATAACACACAAAACCAGTCATATTTTTGTCTTTTTTTAACCTCTGTCTGGTTCTGCATTGCCATCAGGAAGATGTCTAGCATCATTCTCCTGATCTAAACTCAGACTCCAGCTTCTTCCACCCCACACACCTTCTTTTGTGGACTTCTGGTTTCACCAGATGGGGAGGTAATAATACTTGAATTCACTGAGTTTCTGGTTAGAGACAAGTCCCTTGCCCTACGTGAGATTCCAGTTCCATCACTGGTTTTTACATAGATATGTTGGTTTTGCAGTGAACGCTTATTCACTATTCTAGAGTGCAAGACAAGCAAAGTGTTGAAAAAGTGGCAGAACAGTAAAAGAATCTTCAAATACATTTAGATTTCCCACACAATAATAGGGATAAGTCTAAATGAAAGAAACTTGAAATTCCACATACTTAACAAAGCAATTTTAAGGTGACCTTTGGTCCCTCAGACCTGATCTTTCTTGTTCACAAGCATGCCAGCTTTGAAGACCAGCACAAGAAATGGCATTGAATCTGACCACCTGTGTGGGGGTGAAACTTGTCAGACCAGTGTGGAATTGTTTCTGCAAAAATAGAAATCATTCTTGACAGGTTAAGGGGTATGTGATTCTTGATTTTTGTTATAATGGACAAAAGTCATTTCTGGTTTTGTAAGTAGCTCAATTGCATAATACATCCATAAAAATGATAATCAAATAAATGTATATATATTACTAGACACCTTGATTAAGTACCCTAAATAATAGTTGTTACCTTAACATTTAAAAAAATTAAACTGTGTCATTTAACATTCACACACTGTCAGACTAGTTTATCACAATTCTTATGATCATCGCATGACCAGCAAATCACGTACCAGGCACTCCCTTCATGCAGTGCTCACATCAACTTCTGAGGGACATGCTACTGTTGTTTCTATTTATACTGAACTTTAGAGAGGGTAAAGAGACTCTCAAGTTCATAGAGGTTTTGAGCCAACGCATAATCTATGCTCTTAAGCACAGTGGGAAGGAAACACTGAGCCTCACGGTAATTAAATGATCTCCCAAGGTCAAGAATTTCTGTGGCAGGACCCAATGTCAGTTTTTCAGGTCACAGTTCAGGGTATCTCAAATACATGACAGCAACACTTATAGTGAGGACCTGTAGGTGTCCAGATGAACAGCCTTCTCATATTTGGGCTTTAACTGACATCAGTTCTGGTCATTCAAGTTCCTTTTAACATTGATCCAAACAGGCAAAAAGAAGGATTCAAATTGTCTTACTAACAATAGGTTTGGACTGGATGGTTGATTAAATCACAGTTCCCTTTGATGCGACAGTAATGGGCCCAGACTCAATTTCTTTGATGGGACAAATGTCTTTGAAGCTCCTTTGTGCTGGATTTAATGAGCCTGATTGTCATCTTCCAGAAAAAAGTACAGGCGAGGCCTGTGCAGTTGGGGTGGATGGGCTCACTCATCGATTGTGTTGTCACACCCATCAAGCAGTCGGAAGAACCAGGGCAGGATGTGAAATCAATCTAACCATCTATTTATAGATGAGGCAGTGCCTTTGTCATGGTGATCTGACCAGCTACATGGAAGGCAACATCTGCAGTATATGACTTCCACAAATTATAAAGCATGTCCTGACAACACATAAGAGGAAGTTTTATTTTTCTTCCAAAATATTTTATAAGTGTGGACTGTCCTTCGCCTTGTCCTTTTCATCTTTTAATTCCCTTTCTATTTCTATGTTTTCTCCCTCTCCTTTCTTCCTTTTCTATGCCTTTTATAGTCCTTTTTTCTTTTTTTTCCATTTAGTAAAAATGTGCCTAAATTTCATCATGTGTTAAGCATTGTATAAAGTGCTGTGGAGAATTTAGAGAAGATAATCCATAGATCCTGGCTGAGTCATTTCTATATCTTTGTAAAATGTAGAGCACTCATAATTCAAAATCAAAGCACCTGTTTTCTAACTCTATCCACCAATTATGCATTTTCTTTATGATCTTATAGCTGTAACTTGTTTTTAAACTTCAGCCTCCTCATCTATAAAAGAAAAAAATAAAACTATACCACAAACATATTTGGACAGCTTACACAAAAAATAAATGAGCTTACTGCTAATGACAAAAAAACCTAGCTGGATAATATTGGGCAAATTAAACTTTCTAAGTTTGAAGACTTATAAAATTAGTATAACAAATGAGCAGGATATTAATAAAATGAGTTTAATATTAGTGTGCATGTCATACGATTGATGGGATAATTAAACGAGATTATATATATGACAAGCTTAAAACAGACAAGACATGGCTTAATAACTACCTGGCTCACTCAGGGCTTAATACAATTTAGTTAGTAACAGAAGACATGGGGACATACTTTATGAATAATAAAGTGCAGCATAAAGCCTCTCTTTTTTCCTCCATCCCTTCCTCCCTCCTTCCTTCCTTCTTTTCTTCCTCCTTTCTTTCCTTGCTCTCTTTCTTTCATTTCAGAGTCTTGTGTTATAGTTAATCTCCTAAAAGAATGTAATTCTGCTTCCACTTTGAATGAAGAAAACTGCAAAGAACGTAACTCCCACAGAGTAGCTGGCCTGGTCACAATAAATCACTTTTCTTGAGGCCATGGGAGAACTGAGGTTGCAAGGCAACCACATAGCCTAAATTCCAAACAGGGACAATTCTTTCCAAGGTGAAATTCAAATCCTCTCACCTATGACAGAACTCACAAAGATAAGTGCAGCTGCCACACAGAGGAGTAAGAAGAAAACTACCAGAATTTAACAAATTATTAAAGGCCGAGTGTCAGTTCAGAACAACTGCAGATCCTGGACACAGGAGTAACTTGCACTCACTCCCAGCTCCTTGTCTTGGCCTCCCCCAAGTGTTCACTAGAAAGATTGGGGGCAGTGTAGAAGACCTGCGGGAGCCCTCTTCAGTTATGCAGACATGCAGGAGGCACTTGACCACTATGAGATCCTACTCACAAAACACCACCCACTTTCCTGAACTCAGATGTCACTGGGGGAGTAGCAGCAAAGTTAATCACACCCAGGGCATAAACAGAACTCAACTGAAGTGTGAGGAGGTTAAAAAAAAATTCTTTACCCACGTAGGAAAGGAAGCAAGTCATATTAAGGGACAGATCAGATGCTCCAGCTCCAAACCAATCACAGATACAAAATAAAGTTTTAATGCCATGGAGAAGACATGCAGAAATATTAAGAAGGACCAAGACTTGAAGCCTGGGAAAGAAGGATCTGCCTAAATCGAAGAGGGTCCAGAATAATAGCAATGTCCTCATAAACCCACCATGAACCTAGATTGGTTGAGAAGGAATGGCCAACTCTTTCTGAGGGAGGGGCAGGAGCAGAAGGTGACTACCTACATGGTGCAGGCAAGCAGGGATGTCAGAGCACTGAAGGTGGAGCACTGAAGGTGGAGCATTCGCTTTGAGTAAAACACTGGCATCCCAGTTCCCACTTACCTCAGTCCATTTGTATGTTGCTACAAAGGAGTCGTTGAAGCTGTGTAATTTATAAAGAGGGTTGGCTTACAGTTTAGCAGGCTGTAAAAGAAGCATAGCACTTGCATCAGCTTCTGGTGAGAGCTTTAGGCAGCTTCCACTCATGGTGAAGGTGAAGGGAAGCTGCCATGTACAGAGATTACATGGTGAGAGAGGAGGCAAGAGAGCAGAGGTGCCAGGCTCTTTTTAAGAACTTGTGAAAATTCACTCATTACCCTTAGAAGGGTATCAAGCCATTTCTGAAGAATCCAGCCCCACGACCCAAAGGTCTCTCAGTAAGTCCCACCTCCAACATTGAGGATCCAATTTCAGCATGAGATTTGGAAAAATCACAGACATGCACATGCACATACGAACACATACACACACGAATACACACACCCACACAGACACACACACATCCCGAGGAAAATTCTCTTTTGCTCAGTAAGGTGATAGATCAAATGCGAATTAGTTCCCCAAAAGTATAAACCACCTCAGAGTTTTAGCTGAAAGTTGTCTGCAGAGCTGAGAACAAAAGTCTAGTTAAAGAAGATACAGACGGGGAAAACTGAAGAGGACTACAAGACTAGGAAGAGCGAGAAAGAGAGAAGGAGGAGGAGAAAACATTAGGATGAGGGAAGGGTGGTTAGAGTGGCTGATTAGAGTTAGCTTAAAGGAGATATTTGGACAGTTTTCCTGTATTATATGGAAACAATCTCTTCTTTTAATCTAAAATTGTTACTAAGGTAATTATATTAGTTATTCTTACTAGCAAAGTTGAATTTGTGTATGGATGTCAGCGTAGGAGTGAGGGCTAGATCACATAAACAGAAGTAAGTGTGCATTTTATTAATATATTTTATTAATACATACATATTAATGAAAAAGAAAAAAGCCTTGTTAATTAGTCATGCTGGCATCTCTAGGGCCAAACAAGATGCAGAACACAGTGAAAGTCCTTTAAAAAGTAGTTGCACTAAACTTGCTATGAACTGAATGTTTGTATTCCCTCAAAATCCATAGATTGAAGCCCTAACCCCCATATGACTGCATTTTAAAATAAAGCTTTTAGTAAGCCATTAGAGTTAAATGAGGTCATAAGTGTGGAGTTTTTATCCCACAGAACTATAAACAGAGAAGGAAAGTGAGATCTCACTGTCTATCTGGGCCTTATGAAGACATGGTGAGAAGGTGGCCATCTGCAAGTTACAAAGAGAGCCTTCACCAGACTCTGACCATGCTAGCACTTTGTTCTTGAACTTCTAGCTTCCAGAACTGTAAGAAATAAGTATTTGCTGTTTATAAGCCACCTAGTTTATGAGTTGTGTGTGTGTGTGTGGGTGGAGGGTGACAGCAGTCTGGATCAAAACAAAGCTAAACTAAAACGTACATCTTGATCAAGAATGGTAGAGGGACCCTGAGATGATAACCACATCTTACTTTCAGATTTTCCTTGAGAATTTTAATTTAAATATTCTGTATTGTAGGTGTATTTATATTTGTAAAATTTGATACATTTTGCCTTTTTGACTTTCATAAATTTGTACTAGATTATACACCCTACAGACACTATATGAGAATATCTTTCTTGTCTGATAGGATTCCCCCCTTGCTCTTCTTTCTCTACCCCATTTATCCTTCCTCTATTCCTCCTCCTGTTTTTCTTCACTCTCTATCTTGAGAAAGTAAATATGGTTTTGTATTATGTAACCTGTATCTTGTAACCTTTTTTTTAACCTCATCATGATGAGGCATTGTCTTAGTACAATTGGACTGCTCTAAAACAAACAAACATATATTGAGTGGCTTAAACAGTAGACATTTATTTCTCATGGTCTGGGAAACTGAGATGTCTAAGATCAAGGTGCCTACAAATTTGGCTTCTACCATGGGCCCTTTTCCTGGCTTATAGATATTCACTTTCTCTGATCTTTCTCTTCTTATAAGGACACTAATCCCATTATGAGGCCCTCACCCTCATTACCTAATCTAAGTCTAGTTATCTCCCAAAAGTCCTGTCTCCAAATATCATCACATTAGAAAGCAGGGCTTCAACATATGAAATTTGGTGAGACACAAACATTCAGCCCATAATGGTCATCATCACTGATAGAAGCAAAATGTTGTGGTTGCCCATGTTCAAAGTCAGATTTACCAAGAAGCCAACAAAGCCTATTCCTCAAGGCCTTCACCTACATGAGGCTTCTCTGAATAGAGGAAGCTGTTACCCCAGATAGGGAAGGAATGCTAGGTGGCTGTCAGGAAGCATGACTATTTAAACATTTCTTGCAAATTGCCTAAAGGAACCTTGGAAGAAAAGGACTGGAATCACCAAGGTTTCAGCATCTTTCTGTGGTTTATTTTCTCATTCTACATAAATATTTAGTTAAATAATTAATATTTTCATAATTTTTGAATTATATTTAAATGTGCTTCTTCCTTAATGTATAAATTTCAGGCCCCACAAAACCTGAATTGTATCCTGCCTGTGTTATTTAAAACTCATGCACTTACATTAATGCAACTGTTGCTACTTACCTACTCTCTGCCTATCTTATCTCTGTTGCCACATTAAAAATCGCCCCTGTAACTAGCATCTGAAAACAACGATCATTTATTTTTCTGAGGATGACTTGTTAGCAAGACTTACTGGGAATAGCTTATCTGTCTGACACTATATTCACTGGGGAAGCTCAGTGACGAGGCTAGCAAATTCATGATGCTGACAGTGGGATCTGTTGGAAGCTTGACCAGAGCTGTGGGCTGGGAGCTATGGTTTCTCTCCAGCTGTGCTTCTGCCACATGGATCTGCTGCATGGCATCTGGGTTCTTCTATTGAGTGTGTCAGACTAGGATGTAGAAGCTTCCAGGTACTTAAGGCCTTAGTCCAGAGACACCGCATCACTGTTACCAAATTCTATTGATTAAGACAGTGATAGAGCCTACCCACTTTCAAGTGAAGCAAAATAGATTCCAATCTCAATGGGAAGAATGTCAAAGAATCTGTGGCCATCTTTGATCTGTCACACCATCCTATATACTGGGAGTTAAAAAACACTCAGAAACTCACCATTGACCAATTATATACTGGAAGAAACGGCTTCTCTGTGCATATGGAATCCTTAATGGAAATATAAAAATGTAAGGCCTGGTTTCTATGTGATAATCCACATATAATCTGCATGTATATGTTTTAATAACCACTAATGTGAGAAAATAATATTGTTAATTTGAAAATATTTGAATTACAATGGCAACTATTTGTTTGGTAAAGAACTTAATACAGTTTTATATCTTCAGAAGTTTTTAAGAGACTAACACTATAATAAACCTCATATGGGGGTAATAACCTTGGAATTCAATGACTGAAATTTTTCATTTTACAGTGAGGATGAGGTGGTTTAGAATTAATAGAATCAGCATAGTAAAATTATTGAAAAACCTGCAGAGCCAAATGTGAATAGAAATTCTCCCTTATCCCTTACAATTCTATAACCTTGGGAGAGCTATCTACTCTTTCATGCTCTTGATCTCAAAATTTTTTTCCTTGGTATGTTCACATTTAAAACGGGACTATAAACTCATCAACTACAAAGATTAAACAAATAAATATTTGTAAATCACTTAAATGATGGCTTGACCGTATGGAATATATTATATATGTTTGATAATACACACATACATCTATATGCACATGCATATATAGCATAAGAGCAAGCTGAATCTCTAGTGGAAGCCAACTTTTCAGGGATTAAAGTCTATGTCCTTGTTTTAGGGTATAGATGCATCAAAATTTTTCAGAATTACAAAGTCAACTTCAGCTCAATGCATCATGGCATATCATTGACAAAAGCTAAGTGCACTGTTTGGAGTTGCCTATGAAGAAAAATAGCTCTATTCCTGATAAAGAAGTTGTTTTTCTTTTAGTCTTCTGATAAGAACTTTTCTCACTTCCGGAATTCTGTTTGGGAGCTTCAGAGAATGTAAAAAGAGGATGGAGAGAAAGGACTTCAGGAAAAGCTAGGCTCATTCTGACATGAATAATGCAAAGTGCAAAGGAGCCTTTAAAGCATTCTGTATCCAAAGCCTTGGCATGGCAGCTCTGCCATTTGTCTATAAATAACTGACAGGTCTAAAGTCTAAGAGATTATTTTAAATGTTGCAAGTGATAAAAGCAAGGCTCTGAAGGACTCAAAGAAGAGAAATAGTTCAGTGGAATGTCAGAGAAAAGAGCTTGCAAGTGATAAGAAGAGTGAATAATTTAATACTTTGTAGGGTTGAATGTGGTCGTTGGAGGTTGATTATATTTCCCAAAGTCTTTGCTTTGAAAGCCATGTTCCCACCATCAGTTTAGTCATGGCCCTATCCCGTCTTGTTCTACATCACCATCATGGGACTGTGAGTTCCTTCCCTAGTGCCAGATCAGAAATGCCATGGTGTGGGGACTGGCTGCAGGTGAGAGGTGAGATATTTGTGGATAACCTTGGTTTTTGGTTGTTTATTTATTTTTTACCTTTTGTTCATGACCAGAGTAATATGAACTATGAGGATTATTAAGCATTTAACAATGTTTTTGGCTTTTACTTCCCAGAAACTCATTGTCTGCACATCCTTACCACCGCTTTGTTTTGAAGCATATCATCCCAGATGCCGTCATGCCTGAACTGCTGATGTAAGTTTGTTACTTGGCCTACCCCAACTCTCAAATTCCCGCCCAAGAAATCCAGACTTTTCTTCACCAAACCAGATGAAGCTTTCCACAGGGTCCCTCCAATTCCCTCTCCACAAGGTTCCGGCAGCTCTCACTGCCCACAAAAGAAGGGACCATTAACTCCCACAGCTTCAACTGCCACGTATGTCTGGAGACTCTTGAATCTTGACTTCTTTGCTAAAGGTCCAAACCCACACATCAAATTGCATATGATAAACATATCCATTTTGGTTTTCCACAAGCTTTTCAAACTCAGAATTTCCAAAAACTGTACTCTTTATACCCACTTCCTTCCCCTGAAAAATGCTATTCCGATTTCTTTCATTTCAATTTATATAGACACTCATCAAGGAAAAAGAGAGAGAGAGAGACAGAGAGAGAGAGAGAGAGACCATTTTTTCCCCTCTTTCATTCACCGAATCCTAATTCATCAAGATCTGTCAATTTTACTTCTTAAACATCTTTAAAATCTGCCCCCTCCTCATCAATCTCAAGCGCTTATCTTCTCATGGAATTACTTCTGTAGTAGAAATAAAAGGCAGAATGATTTTGGAGGAGAAAGTGAAATTTTATTCAAGGAAATAACATAATTTGAGTTCTACATTTTTGCAGATTTTACTAGAAGGTTACTGTGTTCCAGCATGGCACAGGATGACTAAAGCTTGAGTAGAATACCCACTGGTTTTCTGGTCTGAGAAATAAAACAAGAGAACCCAGGGAAAACAACCACCAGAAGGTGAGGGGAAAATCCTAGAAGAGTTAGAGTCAGAGAAGGAGAGCCCCAGTTTTTGTGTAAAAACTCTGCAAGATTCTGGCTGACCTCTGGACAAACTCAAAGCAATCCCATAAAAAGATAAAAGAAATGAACTGTGATTTGAGCTGCTGCTCACCAGAGGTGAGACAAGACTGCAGCTTGAATCTAGCCAACTGAATTGTCAGCTAAAACAAAGAGATCACATTCTCCAGAGGAATGTAATAAATCCAAAATCTCATCAACAAAACATTCACAATGCTCAGGATGCAATCTAATATTGCCAGATATAGGAAAAACCAGAAAAAAATGTGATCATTCTCAAGAGAAGAGACAGTTAACAGAGGCAAAACCTTGAGACTATACAAACGTTGAAACTAGCTGGTGAGCACTTTAAAGCAGTTGTTTTAAATATGTTTAATGATGTTAAACAAAATAAGATCAGTTTAAATGAAATTATAGTATATCTCAGCAGAAAATTGAAAAAGATATGAAATAGAACCAAAAGGAAACATTAGAATGCAAAAATGATGTCAATTATTTTAAGTAAGATGAGTTTAACAGCAGAATTGTGATTGCAGAGAATAGTCAATAATCTTGAAGATAGAGCAGTAAGAATTATCCAACCTGAACTAGAGATAAAAAATCATAGGGGTGGGGGTGGGGGTGGGGGTGAGGGTGGGGGAGGAGAGAGAGAGAGAGAGAGAGAGAGAGAGAGAGAGAGAGAGAGAGAGAGAAAGGAAATAGCCTTAGGGACCATGGTACAGTACTTTAACATGTAAGGGGTTGGAATCCCAGTAAGTGAGAAGAGGCAGAATGGGACAGAAAAATAATTTTTAAAATAATGATCCAAAATTATTCAAATTTGATGCAAAAGATAAATTTCATATCCAAGAAATTCAGTAAATTGAAAAGAGGACACATATGAAGAAAAGCATGGGAAAGAACATAATTGCAAACTATTGAAAATTAAAGATTAAAAAGTGCCTTTAAAGCAGTCAGAGAAGAACTACATGTTGCATACGGAGTAGTTGAATTACCAGGTGTTTTTCATCAGAAAATACAAAGGCCAAAGGTTTTGGAACAATATGAAAAACTACATATTAAAAACAAAAACAATGATTTGATATTACCAAGTATGTTTCATCACTATGGAAGTCAGAAGCATTGAAACAATAATCTGTAAAATGTTAGCAAAAACTAAACAAAAACCTCTCAACCAAGAATTCTATATCTGGCAAATAAGTAAAAAAAAATATTTTCAGTTAAAAAAACAAAAACAAAAAAACCAAGAATTTATTTCCAACAGAACTGCACTACAAAAAAATTGCTAAAGGGAGTTCTCCAAGCTGAAGTCAAATATCAAGGAAAAATTTAGAAATTCATGAAAGAACAAAGTACAACAGAAATGCTAAATACCTAAGTATTAAAGACTATTTAGAAAAAAAATAAACCTGTCTCAAAAATCGATCTTCAAAGCAAAATCACAGCATTGCCTTGCAGGTTTTACAATGAAACAAGACATAATGTATGTGAAACTTCAGCATATTGATGGTAGAGAAAGACTAATTGGACCTTTCTGGTTGCTAAATTTCTATATTTTATGCAAACTAGTAAAATGTGAAATCTAAACAGAATATGAAAAATAGACATGCATATTTCAATTCATATATTACTCCTGAAAATAATACAATGAAGTACAGCTAAAAGGCTAATAGATAAAGTAAAATGAAACTCCTCAAAATTTACCGATGTGAAAAAAAAGCAGAGAAGTAGTAGTGGAGAAAGAAAAAGCAGAGGGAACAAGCAATACCATAAGCAGAATGATAAATAAAATTGTAGGCCAAAACTCCAACCATGGAAATAATTACATTAAATGCTAATGGAATAAGCATTCCAATCAAACAAGAGATTTTTAGAATGAGTAAAAAGGCAAAATCCAAATATATGCTGTCTATAAGAGAAGATCTTTAAATGCAAATGCATATTTAAATGCATAACAACTTTTCCATCAAGGATGGACCACGCATAGGACAGTGGTCCCATGAAACTATAATGGAGCTGAAAAATTCTTGTTGCCTAATGAGGTTTTAGTCATTGCAATGTGGAAGTGGAACACATTACTCTTGGGTTTGTGTTGATGCTGGTTTAAATAAACCTACTGCCTATAAGTCTAGCACATACAATTATGTACAGTATATAATATGTGGCAGTGACAATGAGTGATATTGTTACTGGTTCATGTATTTGTTATACTGTGCTTTTTATTTCAGAGTATGATCCTTCTACTTTTTTTTATTTAAAGGAAACTGTAAAACAACCTCAGGCACATCCTTCAGAAGGTATTTCAAAAGAAGGCATTATTATCATAGGAGATGACAGCTCCCTGCATGTTACTGCTCTGGATGACCTTCCAGAGGAAGAATATGTGGTGGTGGAAGACAGTGATATTGATGATTCTGACCCTGTGTATGTCTAGGCTAATGTGTGTGTGTTTGTCTCAGTTTTTAACAAAAAAGTTTAAAAAGTAAAATAAAATAAAAATTTTAGAAATAAGAAAAGCTTATAAAATAAGGATATAAAGACAAAATATTTTTAAACAGTTGTACAATGTGTTTGTGTTCTTAGTCAAGTGTAACTATAAGAATTAAGAAGGTTATATATAAATAATAATATGTATACATGCACACACATACATAGCAAAAAAGTTACAGTAAGCTAAGCTTAATTTATTATTGAAGAAGCATTTTAAAATAAATTTAATGTAGCCAAAGTGTGCCATGTTTATAATGTCTAGGTAGTGTACAGTAAAGTCCTAGGCCTTAACATTCACTCACCACTCACTCAGTGACTCACCCAGAGTAACTTCCAGTCCTGTAAGCTCTGTTCATGATAAGCGTCCCATGCAGTTATACTATTTATCTTTTATATCTTATTTTTGCCACACCTTTTCTATGTTTAGCTGTATTTAGATACACAAATACATATCATTGTGTTACAATTACCTCCAGTATTCAATTCAGAATATGCTGTATAGGTTTGTAGCCATAGAGCAATAAGCTGTACCTACTAGGCTAAATCATGCAGCCTAGGTAGGTAGTAGGCTATACCGTCTCAGTTTGTGTAAGTATATTCTATGATGCTTATACAAGGATAAAATCACCTAATGATGCATTTCTCAGAACATATCTCCATTGTTAATTGATGCATGACTGTATCCATATAGATGGAAAGTAAGTGGATGGGAAAAGTAACATGCAAATAATAGACATGAGAAAATTATAGTAGCTATATTAATATTAGGGAAACTAGATGTTAAGAAAAAGTATATTATAAAGATAGGCATGTGCTAGAAACTGAATTTCTGTGTACCATTCCCCCATCCAAATTCATATGTTGAAATCCTAATGTCCAATCTGATGGTATCAGGAGGTGAAAACTTTGAGAGGTCATTAGATCATTAGAGTGGTGCCCTCATGAGTGGAATTAATATTCTTATAAGAAGAGACAGAAAATCTTGAGCTTGCTGTCTCCTCTTTGCCCTGTGTGGGTACAATGAAAAGTATACCACCTGCAAACCAGCAAGTGAGTCCTCCCCAGACACAGGATCTGGTAGCTCTTGATATTGGACTTCTCAGCTGTCAAAACTGTGAGAGAGAAATTCCTGTTGTTTAAGCTACCCAGTTTCTGATACTCTGTTAGAGTATCCTAAACTAAGACATCATGCCACGATTCACTCAAATGAAAATTCATTGCAAACACATTATAATCATAAGTGTGTTCTGCAACTGATAACAGAGCCTCAAAATACATGAAGAAAAAAAAGAGTTAAAGGAAAAAGGAGATGATTCCTTATAGTAGAAAATGTTTTAAGGTCTCAGCAATTCAAAGTTTAAAAAACTTAAATAAACTCATAGATAATTAACTATCTTGACCTGATTGATATTCATAGAATACTACCAATAATTGCAGAATACATCATTTTTTCAAAAGTACATTGTATTTCACCGAGATAGATAATATGTTGGGCTATGAAACCAATCTCAATAAACTGAAAGATTGATACCATATAGAGTATGTTCTCTGACAACAATGGAATTAAGCTAGAAAGCAATCAAATGAAACAGCTAGGAAAACCCCAAGCAAGCCACTGAAATGGGAGAAATAATTTGGAATACATTTATAGAAAAAAAGATTTCGCCGGGCTCGGTGGCTCAGCCTGTAATCCTGCGCTTTTGGGAGGCTGAGGTGAGTGGATTGCCTGAGCCTGCGGGTTCGAGACCTGCCTGGGCAGCAAGAGCTCATCTCTACATTAAATAAAAAAATCAGCCGGGCGTGGTAGCGCACGCCTTTAGTTCCGGCTACTTGGAAGGCTGAGGCAGAAGGATCGCCGGAGCCCAGAAGGTCGAGGCTGTGGTGGCCGGGAGCGGCCACTGCACTCCAGTCTGGGTGACAGAGTGAGACTCCAACTCAAAAAAACAAAAAACAACAAAAACAACAACAAAAGAAAAAATATTTCATTTATATTGAGATATATATTTTAAATCTTACAACTCAAGTTTTTTTTTTTTTGAGTTGGAGTCTCACTCTGTCGCCCAGACTGGAGTGCAGTGGCAGCTCCCGGCCACCGCAGCCTCGACCTGCTGGGCTCCGGCGATCCTTCCGCCTCAGCCTTCCGAGTAGCCGGAATTACAGGCATGCGCTTCCACGCCCGGCTGATTCTTTGATGTATTGTAGAGATGAGGTCTCGCTGCCCAGGCGGGTCTTGAACCCGCGGGCTCAGGCAATCCACTCACCTCAGCCTCCCAAAGGCGCGGGATTACAGGCTGAGCCACCGAGCCCGGCACAACTCAAGTTTTAAAGGAGACAAATACCTAATAAAATATAAACAAATGACTTGAACACTTTGTAAAATATATTTGAATGACACATGAAAATATGATCTTGGAAAGCACAGAAGGTTCTCAATATCACTATTCATCAAGAGTATGCAAATAATTATCACAGTAACATACCACCACACACTCTTCAGAATAGCTAAAATTAAAATGTCTGACCATACCAACTGTTGGCGAAAATGTGGAGCAATGGGAATTCTTATACACTTCTGGTGAAAATATAAAATAGTTGAACCATTTGAGCACACTGTTTAGCAGTTTCTTATGAATTTTAACTTACACTGACCACATGACCTTTTCATTTCCACTTCTAGATATCTACCCTAGAGAAATGAAAACACAAAGACTTGTGCATAAATATTGATAGTAGCTTTATTCAAAAGAGTAAAAAGATGAAAAACAATCCTACTGTCCATCAGCAGGTGACCAGATAAACACTATATTTTCATTCAATAAAATACTATTCAGTAATAAAAAGAAATGAATGTACCAATGTAGATAAATCTCACATTCTGGATAATCCTATAATAGAAAATTTGTTAAAATACAAATGAACCTACAGGGAAAAAAGTAGATGAGTAGTTTCCTGCAGTTAAGGGTCTAAAAGGGTAGACAAAGAAACTTTTGGAATCAGATAATTTGGGTTTCAATAGTTACAACATAATCCTGTGTGCATATATCTTTCAAAACTCCTTGAGGCATACATACTTAGGCAGATGCAATATGTAAATTATAATCTACAAATGTTTTCCAGTAGCCGTATGTGGGTCAAATGAATTTTTACCTCCTCATTGTGAAAAGGTTTAAATTAAATGTCACTAAAAAACTAAAAAGCGCCGGGCTCGGTGGCTCAGCCTGTAATCCCGCGCCTTTGGGAGGCTGAGGTGAGTGGATTGCCTGAGCCCGCGGGTTCGAGACCCGCCTGGGCAGCGAGACCTCATCTCTACAGTAAATCAAAAAATTAGCCGGCGTGGTAGCGCGCCTGTAATTCCGGCTACTCGGAAGGCTGAGGCGGAAGGATCGCCGAAGCCCAGCAGGTCGAGGCTGTGGTGCCGGGGAACAGCCACTGCACTCCAGTCTGGGCAACAGAGTGAGACTCCAACTCAAAAAAAAACCCAAAAACTAAAAAGCAAATTGGTTTCTAACTGGAAAACAAAAGCATGGTTATATTAGTTATTAAAATATACTCTGTAGGGCTAACCCCTCAGGTCCCCTTCCATTGTGGGAATTTTCTGTCCTCTCAATAAATTCTCCGAAAAAAAAAAAAAAACTCTGTAGATTTTATAACAGGTTATTTTTTGTTCTTAAAAATCTGGTCTTAGATTTATGATGGAATTTATAGTGGTGGCATCTTAAAATCAAGAAATTATGGCATATATAAAGGTGTTCTATCAAACACCTGGCATATAATAAATGCCTAATTGTTTAAAGTTTTAAAAGCAAATATTGGGGCAACCCCTTTGGGTCCCTTCCCACTGTGGGAGCTTCTCTGTCCTCTCAATAAATCCTGCTTTCTCACTTTCAAAAAAAAAAAAAAAAAGAAAGTAAATGTTTAGCAATTGAGAAAGGAGAAATAAAACAGGTTTGTTTTTTATATATTAGTCCACCAAATATATACAGGGAGTACCAAAATATGCATACACATTTTTAAGAGATGCTATCTATGTATTACTTTTTGAAGTTAAATTATGGTAGCAATGTATAGTATGATGTTTGCTCAACTGTGCTTACAACATTTTTTTTTACTATCTTGATTGTTGCATTCATTTGATTAATGCCACCTTTTGAGCAAAAGGATTAGCATTCATTTGATTAACGCCATCTCTTGAGCAAAAGGCATACTTAAAATGTGTGTACTTTTTTTGGCTCCTCGTGTGTTTTTGTACCACAAAGCGTCCTTTACCATAAGGGTCCTTTTCTAAATATTTATCAAATCTGTTTTACTGAACTGCATTCTGTAGTAATAGATGATCCCTACCAAGCAAGAACTAAATAGCCACAAAGCCTGGAATACCAAAAATTATTCACTGTAATCTTGCTATACTTTTAGTCCTGAGATGAATGGCAGTTTAAAATATCATTAAAGATGGCTAGAAATTGAGTTTTTTCCTTTCAAATAGAAAGGGAGACTAGAAAAGGGATTGAGATTCTTCTACTGCATTGGTGATTGATAAATGGCTTGTTTTCTTTTATGAATTTAACTATGTCAATGGAAATGCTCTTCAGAGTTAAGAATCAGTTTAGGATAATGAACCTATTAAATTTTTTTAGTTTGATATAATTTCCTGTGAAATCAAAGAGATTTGTTTTAATTAACAGTTAGATTTTCAAAATATTAAAATAGCTAACAGGCAATTGGAAACACATGTATTGAATGGCAAATACCATTCCTCAATAAAAAAACAACCAAGGTTTCCTTGGGGAAATGATTGCTTCAAAGCCTAGACCAGAAAAAGTGCAAGGTGAACTTGAGACATCTAGATGTGCAAGGAAATAAAAGAAAATACTTGAAAATTAATATGTCCTGGACAAAATGACTGAGTAGCCAGCTCGAAGAAGCTCTCATTAGTCAAATTTAGAAAATGGGAGAATAGAGTAAAAACTACAGAGAGAGACCTTAATTGATTTTAAGACATTGATATAAGTAAATGTAAGAGTCCATAGCTATATTCCAAAAACCAAAAATAAAATAGTAAAAACAAAAATTCTTTACAAAATAATACCAGTTAATGAACATAGAAAAAAAGTTAAAATTGTATTTAGAAAATAATTTTATAACTCTCAATATTAATAATTGATTAAGGCAAGAATCAATGGATACAGAAAGCATTGACCAATATCTGCTTAAAAATATAGGGTCTTTACATCTCAAAATATCATCCTGTAGACTATTTGGTAGTTTCAAAGGAAAAATATGCCTTATAAAAGAAAACATACCATAATAAACTGCCTAACCAAGAGATAAAGTATTGGCAATCATGATACAACCTGATATTATGAGCTCTTTCATGTCATACCTTGGAAAATATAATATTGTCTGTTTATTATTCATGCTAAAAATGTTTAACCTAAACCTAATCAAGATTTAGATCATAATTCCACCAACAAGACCAATCAGACAAAGCTAAAGTGTGGAAATTATGTAAGACAGCACTCTTGGACTCTTTCATGAAAAGAATATATGCAGAAATTGTTCTAGCCCATAATTATACATTAGAACTTCAAATAATAATGAAAATAGAGAGAAAAGTCAGACTACCTATCAGGGTAAACCAATTAGAATAGCTGCTGACTTATCTACAGAAACATTTGAGGCTAGGAAAGCTTGGAACAACAATCTTCAAAATTCTAAAAGATAAACAATTTCAACCAAGAATCACCTATTCAGCCAAGCTAAGTTTCATCAGTGATGGAGAATTAAAATCCTTCCCAGACATTCAATCTCTAAGAGTTTGCACTGCCTTCAGACCAGCTCTACAAGATACAAGAAAGTATTAAACACAGAAGAAAGGAAAAAAAGAATGATAAAACTCTTTCCAAGAAGGCAGGAAAATGATTGAAAACACACATGAATAAATCCAAAAAATTTTTAAAAGCAACAACAACAACAAAATCATAAGAACCTCGTGACAGGGATAAACTCTCACATCTCAATAATTTGCCTGAATGTGAATGACTAAATGAACTACCAAAAAGATATGGAATGGAAAATTGGATAAAATATCATGAGGCAACAATATATTATCTCCAAGAGACTCATCTCACCAGAAAGGACACTCACAGACTGAAAGTAGGAGGATGGGAAACAAAATTTCAAGTGAACAGAACACAAAAGAAACCAGGAGTCATGATCTTAATATCAGACAAAATACCCTTTAAGCTATCAAAAATTTATAAAGATATGGAAGCTCACTACATAATGACAAATGGTTCAACCCATCAACAAGAAACATCCATCCTAAACATATATGTACCCAATATAGGAGCACCAACTTTCATAAAGATTCTAGGTAAACTGAAAACCGATATTGGCTCTAGCACTATCATAGATGGGGACTTAAACACCCTACTAACAATCCTAGATAGATCATCAAGACAAAAAATCTACAAGGAGATCCAGAACCTCAATGTGACACTTGACCAAAAGGACTTAACTGATATAGAATACTTCACCCAACAACCATGGAGGAGCTGATACCAATTGTATTGAGTGTATTCCAGGCAATTGAGAAAGATAGAACTCTCCTCAAACCATTTTATGAAGTTAGCATCACATTGATACCCAAACAGAGTAAAGACTCAACAAAGAAAGAGAACTACAGGCCAATATCCTTGATGAACATAGATACTAAAATTCTCAACAAGATCCTAGCAAACCGGATCCAATAACACATCTCAAAAATTATCCACCATGACCAAGTAGGTTTCATCTGTGGGATGCAGGGCTGGTTTAACATCTGTAAAATTATAAACTTAGTTAAATATATCAACAGATGTAAAGACAAAAACCACATGATTATATCATTAGACATGGAAAAAGCTTTTGATAAAATCCAGCACCCTTCTTGATAAAAATCCTTGAGCATCTAGGTATAGATGGACCATACCTCAAAATAGAAAGAGCCAGCTACAAGAAAACAGCAACCAACATACTTCTAAACAGACAGAAATGGGAACCATTTCTCCTGAAAACCAGAACAAGACAACGATGCCCACTCTCACCTCTCCTGTTCAACATAGTATTGGAAGTCTCAGCTAGAGCAATCAGACAAGAGAAGGAAATCAGGGGTATCCAAATAGGAAAAGAGGAAACTAAGCTTTCCCTCTTTACAGACAACATGATTCTATATCTTGAAAACCCAAGAGACTCTGTTAAAATCCTCCTTGCATTGATAAAAGACTTTGGCAAGGTTTTGGATTACAAAATCAATGTGCAAAAGTCAGTTACATTCCTATACACCAACAATAAACAAACAGAAACCCAAATAAAAAGCATAATCCCAAAGCGGGAGGCATCACACTTCCAGACTTAAGGCTTTATTATAAAGCTACAATAATCAAAACAGTCTGGTATTGGAACAAGAATAGGCATCGAGACCAATGGAACAGGATAGAAGATTTCAGAAGCAAAATCTCAATTTCTCAAGCAACTCGTCCTCGACAAAGTATCCACCATCAGCTACTGGGGAAATGAGAACCTATTCAGTAAATGGTGCTGGGAAAACTGACTGACTGCATGCTGAAGATTAAAATAAGACCCCTACCTATCACCATACACAAAAATCAACTCTAAATGGATCAAAGACCTAAACATCAAGCCTCAAGCGGTAAGAACCTTAATGCAGGGGATACCCTTATGGAAATTGGAACTGGTAACCAATTCTTGATCAAAACCCCCAATGCCCATGCCATAAGAGATAAGATAGACAACTGGGACCTCATCAAATCGACAAGCTTCTGCAAAGCCAAAGAAGCCATCGAAAGAGTGGGGGAGACAACCCACAGACTGGAAAAAAAATATTTGCCAACTGTATATCTGACAGAGACCTAACATTTAGGATCTATAAGGAACCCAGACATGCTGAAAAGGAAAAAATAAACAGCCCCATTACAAAGTGGACAAAAGATATGAATAGATAACTCTCAAAAGAAGACATATGAGCAGTCAACAGATACATGAAAAAATGTTCAGTCTCACTAGTATCAAAGCAATGCAAATTAAAACCACACTGAGATACCACCTAACTTCAGTCAGGGTGGCCATCATCAATAACACAACAACAGATGCTGGAGAGGTTGCGGGGCTAAGGGAACACTTCTACACTGTTGGTGGGATTGTAAACGAGTATAACCTCTGTGGAAAACAGTATGGTGATTCCTAAAAGATCTAAAAAATCGACCTCCCATATGACCCAGAAATCCCCCTACTGGGAATGTATCCAGAGGGACTCAAATTCCTCTATGAAAAAGATACCTGTACATGCATGTTTATTGCAGCATTATACACAATAGCAAAAACATGGAACCAACTATGCTGCCCATTGAAAGAGGACTGGATTTTTAAAACGTGGTGCATATACACAATGAAATATTATGCAGCAACAAAGAAGGACAAAATTATGAACTTTGCGGTAACTTGGATGGACTTAGAGTCTATAATACTGAGTGATCTATCTCAGAAACAAAGAATTGAGTATTATGTGTTCTCACATACAGAACATGGACCTTGAACAACTATCTTAATACTATAAAAATGGGATTGGCTATAATGGAAAACTGCCAGGAGGGCGCAGGGGCAGGATTGGCAGTAGTGGGAAATTGCTGGTGAGGGAGCATACCTCATCAACCAGGGTAACTGCATAATGAGCATTTGTGTACCTAACCCTGAATTGTATCCCACATCCTTAAAATAAAAAATTTTGAAAATATTTCCAAGCGAAAATTCATTTTCTAGCTTTTTGAAAAAAATGTCAGTAACATTTCTTAGTAAACAAAATATTAAAATACTTCAGTCTTAAATACTGTGACATTCATTAGAGCTGATCAAAGATTTTTCTTGTTCTAGGTCCAGTAGATCTGCCCTCTGGAAGTTAAGTGTGGCTGTATCAGTCAGGATTCTCCAGAGAAACAGAACCTATAAAATACAGGACTTGCAAAAAAAATGTATACACATTTTAAGAGATGTTATCTATGTATTATTTTCAAATTAAATTGCAGTAGCAATGTATGGTATGATGTTCACTCAACCATGTTTTTACCATTTTCTTGGACTGTCCTGTCTGTCGTATGATGACACTAGCATTCATTTAATTAATTCCATCTTTTGAGCAAACATCATACTTAAAATGTGTGTACATTTTTTTGGTGCCTTGTATATCTCTATGCATTTATGTCAATGAATTGGCTTATATTACTGCATAAGTCAAAAATCTGTAGAGCAAACCAGCAGGCTGCAACATCTTAGACAAGAGCTGATACTGCAGTCTTGAGGCAGAATTTCTTCTTTCTCTGGGAAATCCCTGTTTTGCTCTTAAGACCTATCACTTATTAGATTAAGCCCACCCAAATGATCTAGTATTATCTCCTTTAGTTAAAGTCAATGGATTGTATCACATCTGCAAAATATAAAATTTAGCTTGATAAATTTTTACCAACTAAATACATTCAAATAACTAGCATACAGATTAAGAAGGTAAATATAGCCAATACTCACAAATTAACTTTTATTGTATTAAGCTGCTGAAATTCTAAAATGAATTCTTCTCCACAATACATTAGCCTATCTTATCTAATGCACAATCCAAGTCAAATTTAGTTTATTTGTCTCCAAAGTCAATCAAGTTTTTCTCATCAAGAACCCATGCATGCAAAAGGTATTATTAACACTAACGTTTACCAAATACTTAAATTCCAGGCACCATGCCAACCATTTTGCTAACAGATAATTCTTGTAAGACTATGTTCCAGTCACTATACCAATCATCATAGTTATTCTTAGTATGCCTTTTAAAAAACCCTTGAAATTTATGCTATTATTATACCCATTTTGCCAATAGGGTCACTGAATAGTCATATCTGCAAAATACCTTCAGGGCAGCACTTACAGTCATGTTTAATGGAATAACTGGGTATTGTAGCATAGCACAGGTGACAAGTAAAACGTGTCCAAGTGAACATCTTTGCAAATGAAATGAAAGGGGAAGTAACGTTTGTCACTTCTGAGAGTTAGAGCTAAAAATGAGTGTATAATTCAGCATTTTATTCCTCATCTCCGTAATCTTGGGAACATACACCGAGATGGACAACCCATCAGGCTAGGATCTGAGTAACTACAGTTATCCAACTTCTACCAACCCTGTTTATACAGGTAGAATGAGGGAGGGATGAACTGTTGCGATTTTACATCACTGACAATTAGGGTTTGCATTTTCTAGCAGTACAACCCTTCCCTATCTCAGTGGGTTGCTTCCATGATCAGCAGGGGAAGAAAAAAGCTAGAGGGCCATAAACTGACTGTAACTCAAGGGCCCACATCAGTTTTGCTTTCAATCCATTGGCTAGAACCAGTCTCTGGATGTCCCTAACAACAGCAACAGAGCTAGAAAAAGCAGGAGGTGGGGGAATGGGGGTGCTCAGCAGTCAGTTAATGTATCTCACACCTCTTAACAGTCACATTGACTTTATAAATGACTCAAATTCTTTGAACTGTGTTTCTTCTTCTAAACAAATTAGAGATATAGATACCCACGTTATGTGGTTGTGATAAGGATTTAATTAGCTATATATGTAAAAAAATAATATAGTAAGACCCTAAAATGGAGTTAGCTACTTTCATTAGTCCTATGAAACAAAGATTCTTAGTCAGTAGAAAGAATAAATTTTAAATTATGAACACCCAAAATCCCAAGCAAAATTGTATTAAAGCATGATTGTGTACAATTTGTGTGTGTGTGTGTGTGTGTGTGTGTGTGCAGTAATTATGACTTTCTGCCAGATTTTTCAGAGAAGGAACTTGGGCCCAACATGTTAAGAATCAAATGACTTTCCTAACTGTAAAGAAAAAAGAAAGAAAGGAAGTCATGACTCCAGACTATGATTAATTTGATACTCTATTTCCTTGAAGGAGGTAGGGCTCAGAATGTGGGTTTCCACACAGCTCACAGTAAGTGCCAAGTGTCTCCCGGGTTTGAGCCAGTGTCCAGCTTGTCCTGACATCCCACCTTTGAACGAGGCACCACTATCTCATTCTCCTCTTCACACCATCAGGCTTTATGTTCTGAAAGTCCTGAACTTTCTCTTCTGGCTTCCTCAAGGCTCTCTCCACATGTAGCGGCATTAACCTCTCTCAGGTAAGTCTTGTTAGTGGGAAAAATCATCACAATCAATGAATGAAATCATTCTCACACATTTTTTTTTCAACTTGATTTGGTACTTTTGTGGGTCTGCCCTGCAACAGAGTGAATTTGCCAAATTCTTTCAGGAGATCATAGAGCTGGCCAAACTTAAAATTTCCATTTTTTTGTTCAATTGAATCTCCTCTGTCAATTCTAACTACAGTTTGTCAGACTCTGAGGCCTTGAATACCTTTTTTCAAGGAAATTGGAATTAGGAGAAATCACTTCTTATTAAAACTAGAAGGGTCTGTTCTTAGTTAGAGACCTTTATTTCTCATTCAAATGCCTTCTGGGAGTTTTAAGCAGATATGTGGAATAGCTTTTTGTCATTAACCTTGAAATCATGTGGATTATTTAATTCTTAATGAAATCATATCATATGCACGCCCCTTTGATCTTTAAATGAATAAATTTGGTGTTTTTAACTTTCTTTGATCATTCCAAAAAACTTGGCAGGGATTTACTGTACATTGAAGATTCAAGCCCAATAAAAATGGGATTTTTTAATATTCAGTTGTGTAAGTATTGATGTTTATTTCTGGTCATTTTTATGTAGATAAAACTTGTGAATCTACAGTGGATGTATCACTCTTATTTGCTAACATACAAATGGCTACCCCCAGAAAGATAATCTTATGGCTATGGCTTTGTAAACCACCTGCATTACCCATGACCACAGGGACTTATTTTAGCTATAAAAGGTATTTTTTGGTAAAAAGGCCTCAGGATCTGTTATCCAGCAGACCTATAGGCAATCTTGTCTTTAAATTTATTGGTTGTTGGACCATGAGTTAATAAAGTTATTTTAAAGTCATTCTGATGATGATTATGTCAGATAATTCTATGATAGCACTTAGCAGCCATTTCCTGAATGCGCCAAGTGAATTTCATGTGACAGGCAGGTGCCATGGCTTTCTAGGAGTCTAAGCCAACCACCTTAATAGCCTCTGCTGTTGTTGATTCAATTCAAGCTGACATTTGTCCTTGTCTTTGATTTTTTTATTTTAATGATTTTTACCAAGAGGTAAAATATTTGAAAAGATCTTTTAGTATACTCATTTCATCCTGGTAAAAGAAAAAAAAAATCTTATTATCTCCATTTTGCAAATGAAAAAAATCAAAGACTTAAATACGTAACTTGGAAAGGAAACACAGAAAATGGCAAAGCTGGTTTATTTACCGTAGAACACATCTTAAACTCTCCTTCTAATCTGTATACTTAGAATACATCTGGGGAGACTTCTGGCAAGATGGCGACGGGGCAATCTGGTCTGTGAAACCCTCTGCAAAGGAGAACTGCAGTGGGTCTCTGGCTCTCGCCCCTGGGGCTGCGGACCCCAAAATCGCAGCCTGCTCTTCATACGGAGCTCAGCCGTTTTCACCGCTGGGACATCGCAGCAGACTGGACAGCCATCGCAGCACAGATGCCGCCGCCGCCACCGCCATTGCTGCAGCAGCCACCGCCACCACAGCCACCGCAGCCGCTGCCGGTAGGACATCGCACCACCCGGGCCGGAGGTGATCCATGACTTCAGTCCTTGAAGCCCCTTCAGGAAGATCTGCTGGGATTGCTGCCACCTCTCCCGCGACCGAGATGTCCTGCCCACCGTGAGTCCCCTGCCTGGGCTCTGAGGCAGGCATCCATTTCCAGTATCTGTTGGTTCCTGCCTGGCCCCACCCCCCTCTGGGGCGAGCAGCTGAGATAGCACCACCTGCTGGCGATTCAAGGTAACAACACCGAAACGAGCTTGAAAAAGACATAGGCCAGAGTGGTGAACAGAGGGTGATCTGAACTGTCCTTCACAGCAGACCAGGGGCAACTGACCCTAACTGCAAACTAATTTACCAGCTTGAAATGAAAACTAGAAATCAGACCTGAAAGGATATTGGACTTAAATGAAATGTCTCAGAGTGTGCTTCATTGATTCTGTTAGTTTAATGACTTAATTCTATTCCTACTGTATTGTTCCTTTTTTTCCCCCTCTTCCTTTTCTTCTCTTTTCTTCTCTCTGTAAACCATATCTTTGTATAGAGGAACAGCACACCAATAAGGTGGCTGGTTAGCTTGTATGTTAGCATCACTATTGTTTTAATTTTTTTTGTATGGGAATTGGTTCATCAGTAGCTGTCGTCTATTGTTTTTATCTGTTTCAGTATAGGTCTCTCTCTCTCCATTTGTTGGCACACGTTTGTTTCCCCCCTTACTCCTCTATCTCTCCATCCCCCTCTTCAACCCACTGTCTGCTCCATTCTCTTCCCTCTGCTAACCACATTTTATTTCAGGGAGTAAACCTACAGCCCCACTGCATGGACAGATTCCAAGGCGGTGGGAAGTGGGTTCCAGATTATCCACACACCTTTCAGCAAATACTAGGACCTGCAGACAGATTTTGAATCACAGATCCCCCCCTTAAGTAAATCTCAAAACTGCAAAAAGGACCACCCTCAACCTACAGTGCAACTCCAGAATTGAACAAAGTAAGAGGGCACACATAAAGAATAGGAGATTGAACAAACAGAAGTAAAACCAATACCTTTACCCCTGAATAACAGAATTAAAGAAGACAGTGACGTGGAGGGAAAGAAAAAGTAGGGAGAGGGAAAGAAAAAGTAGGGAGAGGGAAAAAATGACCAATGAAGAAAAACCAAAAGAAGAATATAGGTCTCACACAGACCCCTGGGAGATCAGACACTGAGAAAACAGATTCTGGAACACAAATATTGAAGAGCCCTCAGAATGGCTGGTCACATGCAACAAACGAAGACATCAAGACTTTAATGGAGAGAATTTTAAAAATTGAGGAGAGACAAGAGGAAAATAGGAAGGAGCTGATGTCAGAAATAACAGCAGTAAAGAATACTGTGATGGAAATGAATAACAGACTAATAAGCATGGAAAGCAGAATTAACCAAGCAGAAGAAAGAATCTCAGAGCTCGAAGACCAAAACACAGAACTAACCCAAACTGTCAAAAGCATAGAAAAGAAGCTCAAAAAGACAGAACAAAACCTGCAAGAGATGAATGATCACTTCAAAAGACCAAACCTAAGAGTAATTGGGCTTACTGAGGCAGAGAGAGAAACAGAAGCCACAATGGAATAGACATTTCATGAAATCATTCAAGAAAACTTCCCTCATCTCATCAAGGATGAAAAAACTCAAACGCAAGAGATTCAAAAACACAAGAGAAACCCCTGCAAGACAACAAATGAGAAGACCAACTCCCAGACACATAATAATTTGCCTAAACAAAGTAGGTATAAAAGAAAAAATCCAAAAGGCAGCAAGAGAAAAAGGCCAGACTACTTACCAGGGAAGACCAATTAGAATAGCAGCAGATTTATCCACAGAAACACTTCAGGCCAGGAGATCCTGGAGCCCTATCTTCAAAGTTCTAAAAGAGAAACAATTTCAACCAAGAATAACCTACCCAGCCAAACTAAGCTTCATTAGTGAGGGAGAATTGAAATCTTTTCCAGATATCCAATCCCTAAGAACCTACGCTGCCACCAGACCACCTCTACAAGAAACACTTAAGAAAGTATTGAACACAGAAGAAAAAGAAAAAAGAACAACATTCTTCACAAGAGTACAGGCAAAAGATTAAAAACACACATGAACCAACTCCAGAACCCAAAGAAAGACAACAAACAGGAGCAACTCTGTAAGAACCTTATGACAGGGATCAACTCTTGCATTTCAATTATTAGCCTAAATGTGAACAGACTAAATGCACCACTGAAAAGACATAGAATGGCAAAATGGATAAAATATCATCAGGCAACAATCTATTGCCTTCAAGAGACTCACCTCACTAGAAAGGACACCCACAGACTCAAAGTAAGAGGATGGAAAACAAACTTTCAGGCGAACGGAATACAAAAGAAAGGAGGAATAGCGATCTTAATTTCAGACAAAATACCCTTTAAGCTATTAAAAGTCAAAAAAGATACAGAAGGCCACTACATAATGATAAAAGGTTCAATCCATCAACAAGAAATATCTATCCTAAACATATATGCACCCAACATAGGTGCGCCAACTTTCATAAAGCAACTTCTAAGAAAACCAAAGAAAGATATTGACTCTAACACCATCATAATTGGGGACTTTAATACCCCACTCACAACCCTAGACAGATCATCAGGACAAAAAAACAGCAAGGAGATCCAGAACCTCAATGTGACTTTGGACCAAATGAACTTAATTGATACCTACAGAACACTCCATCCAAAGAACACAGAATATACATTCTACTCATCACCACATGGAACGTATTCTAAGATCGACCACATAATTGGCCATAAATCAAGCATAAGCAAATTTAAAAGGATCGAAATTCTACCATGCACCTTCTCGGATCACAGTGGAATAAAAATAAACATTGACACCAACAAAGTCCCCCCAAAACCCACAGAGACATGGACACTAAACAGCATGATGCTAAACAACTCCTGGGTCAATGATGAAATCAAACAGAGATCAAAAGATACCTGGAAACAAATGAAAATGAAGAAACATCTTACCAAAATCTCTGGGACGCCTTGAAAGCTGTAGTAAGAGGGGAATTTATATCCCTACAAACACACATGAAGAAAATGGAAGGAACACAAATTAACAACCTAACAAGCCACCTAAAGAAACTGGAAAAGCAAGACCACAAAAATCCTAATTTCAGCTGAAGAATCCAGATCACCAAAATAAAAGCCCAAATCCAGGACATAGGAGACAAAAAGATAATACAAAAAAATCAATGAAACAAAAAGCTGGTTCTTCAAAAGGATAAACAAGATTGATGGTCCCCTAGCTAGACTGACCAAGAAAAAACGAGGAAAAAAACCAAATAAGCACAATCAGAAACATAAAAGATGAAGTCACATCTGACCCTGAAGAAATACAAAAGATCATTAGAAACTACTACATACACTTGTATGGAAACAAACTGGAAAACCTTAAGGAAATGGAGGACTTTCTGACATCACACAACATACCTAGGTTGGAACAAGAAGAAATTGAGACCCTAAATAGACCAATAACAATCAAGGAAATCGACTATGTAATAAGAAAACTTCCTACAAAAAAACCCCTGGTCCAGATGGCTTTCCAGCAGAATTCTACAATACATTCAAGGAGGAGCTGATACCAATCCTACTGAAGGTATTCCAGGCGATTGAAAAAGATGGAACTCTCCCCAAATCATTTTATGAAGCCAGCATCACATTGATACCCAAGCCAGGTAAAGATCCAACAAAGAAAGAGAACTACAGGCCAATATCTTTGATGAACATAGATGCTAAAATTCTCAACAAGATCCTAGCAAACTGAATTCAGCAATACATCTCAAAAATCATCCATCATGACCAAGTAAGCTTCATTCCTGGGATGCAAGCCTGGTTCAACATTCGTAAAACCATAAATGTAATTAAATACATCAACAGATGTCAAAACAAAAACCACATGATTATATCATTAGATACAGAAAAAGCTTTTGATAAAATCCATCACCCCTTCTTGATAAAAACCCTTGAACATCTAGGCATACGGGGAACATACCTCCAAATAGTAAAAACCATCTACAAGAAACCCACAGCCAGCATACTCCTAAATGGACAAAAATTGGAATCATTTCCCCTGAAAACTGGAACAAGACAAGGATGCCCACTCTCACCCCTCCTGTTCAACACAGTAATGGAAGTCCTGGCTCGAGCAATCAGAGAAGAGGAGGCAATCATGGGTATTCAAATAGGAAAAGAGGAAGTCAGGTTATCTCTCTTTGCAGATGATATGATTGTGTACCTTGAAAATCCAAGAGAATCTGTCAAAAACCTCCTTACACTGATAAAGGCCTTTTGCAAAGTCTCAGGATACAAAATAAATGTACAAAAGACAATCGCATTTCTCTACACCAATAATAAACGAACAGAAACTCAAATAAAAAACACAATTGCATTCACAATAGCCACAAAAAAAATGACATACCTTGGCATCTTCCTAACCAGAGACATGAAAGACCTTTACAATGAAAACTACAAAACACTGCTCAAAGAAATCAAAGATGACACAAACAAGTGGAAAAATATCCCATGCTCATGGATTGGAAGAAGCAACATTGTGAAGATGTCCATCTTACCTAAGGCAATCTACAAATTCAATGCAATACCCATCAAATTACCAGCAACATTCTTCTCAGACCTAAAAAAAGACAACACAGGAATTCATATGAAAACACAAATGTCCAAGAATAGCCAGAACAATCCTCAGCAAAAAAACCCAAAAACAACAACAAAAAAAAAAAAAACAAAGCAGGTGGTATCACATTACCAGACTTCAAACTTTACTATAAAGCTACAATCATCAAAACAGCTTGGTATTGGTATAGGAACAGGTATATAGATCAATGGAATAGAATTGAGATTCCAGAAGCAAAACCTCAATTTCTCAACCAACTCATCTTCAACAAGGCCTCCACCACCTACCACTGGGGAGAGGACAACCTATTCAGTAAATGGTGCTGGGAAAACTGGCTGACCACATGCAGAAGATTGAAACAGGACCCCTATCTATCCCCATGCACAAAGGTTAACTCCAAATGGATCAGAGACCTAAATGTAAAACCTCAAACCATAAGAACCTTAGAAAATGAAGGAAATACCCTCATGGAAATAGGAACTGGCATCCAATTCTTGAACAAAACCGAAAACCCACAGGTCATAAGAGAGAAGATAGACAAGTGGGACCTTATTAAACTGACAAGCTTCTGCAAGGCCAAAGAAACCATCAAGAGAGCAGGGAGACTGACTACAGACTGGGAAAAAGTATTTGCCAACACCAGGTCTGACAAAGGCTTAACATCCTGGATCTACAAAGAACTAAAACGTGCTCAAAAGAAAAAAACAAACAACCCCATTATCAAATGGGCAAAAGATATGAACAGACACTTCACAAAAGAGGACATCCGAGCAGCCAACAAACACATGAAGAAATGTTCAACCTCACTAATCATCAGGGAGATGCAAATCAAAACCACAATGAGATACCACGTAACTCCAGTCAGAATGGCAATTATCAACAACTCAAAAAATAACAGCTGCTGGAGAGGGTGTGGTAAAAAGGGAACACTTCTACACTGTTGGTGGGAGTGTAAACTAGTGCAACTTCTGTGGAAAGCAGTGTGGCGATTCCTAAAAGTTCTAAATATCAACCTCCCATATGACCCCACAATCCCCCTACTGGGAATATATCCTGAAGAACTCAAACCACTCTATAAAAAAGATACCTGCACACGTATGTTTATCGCAGTGTTGTTCACAATAGCAAGAACCTGGAAGCAACCATGCTGCCCATCAAAAGAGGACTGGATTTTAAAAATGTGGTACATATACACGATGGAATGCTATGCAGCCATAAAAAAGAACAAAATTATGAATTTTGCAGCAACCTGGATAGAACTAGAGTCCATAATACTGAGTGACCTCTCACAGAAACAAAGATCCGAGTATCACATGTTCTCACTCATATAATGGACCTTGAACATCCAATGTAATACTATAAGAAAATGACTGACGGTACTGGGAAACTATGGGGGGCAGGGATGGGATTAGCAGTAGCAAATATCTGTCTGGGAAAGGGGAAACACCTCTTATCAACAGGGTGTCTGAATGAAATGTAATTGTACACCTAACCCTTAACTGTACCCCAGAAAACCATAATAAAAAATATTGATTAAAAAAAAAGAATACATCTACATACTTAGAATCATGTTTGTCATGTGATAATTATTCTTTGCCTATGAGTTATTATTAGTATTCAATAAAGAATGCATAAATTATTGTAAATACTCTATAGTTACTATCATTATTACTATTTTTTCTCTTTTTTCTAACTAGAAACAATAGATGAAAGAGGTAAAAGATAACAAAGACCAAGAAATGAAAGACGTTTGGGAGACAATCTTCGATTTTTAAAGCAAACATCTCTAGACTAAAATAGTTATGGAGTTATAGAAAAATCAGTAAAAACAGAAAAAGCACCTAACTCTATTTCAGTAAAAACCCAACTCTATTTTAGGTTTTAAGACAATCAGACAGAGAAACTAGATAATCCAAGTCAATGCATTTTTGTATGATGTTGTTTAAAGACAAAAAGAACTGCCAAGAAATTTTCATCTTGATTTAGTAAGTTTAGTGTTAGTATTCATACTGATATTAACAATGTGAAAGTATTTACTTCTATGACAGTGAAGCAAATAAGTAAGCACATTGATATCATTAGAACCCATCACTGTAGAGAAATGCAATAGTATAAACTAAACAAAGGAAAGCCCTGTTCTATAAAATTTGAATTAAAAATATCAGTATAAGCTCATGATTAAATATGTAAATGTTTCCTAGCTTTTCTATTGAAAGGGTCTAGAATCAATAATGACACAGAAGCAGTGAGTACACGGAGCAGTGATACTTAATTCTCAAATGCCAGGGAGTCAGGTTTCTCTAAGAAGTGGCTGGTTCCTGAGTTGAGATGAGGAAAAGACTCTACAAACCTGCAACATCATGCAGCAGAAAGCAAAAAAGTACTCAAATCCTAGGGGACCATGAACAAAGGATACAGGAGTGTGCCATGTGTATTGCAAAATATGATAAGAGATGACCCCTCCTGTCTACTTGTAATCATGCGTTATGTCACCCCAAATGAAACAGCTATTCCAATAAGCACAAAGCCATCTTGCCTAGGAAAAATGATGATAAGAGTGAGAACGTTTGAGAATAATGATGTAACTATGAATAATTTAACTCAAATGATATAACTCAATGATGTAAATTTGACCAAGATATGAAATGCACCATAACTCCCAGGTCTCACACCAATGTAAGACTGCTCTCAACTGCTACATTCCCCACCCCAGACTGCTATACTATTCCCAACCACTTTCTTTTAACAACCTCTCACTCCACTTCTTGTGACATTCCTGGAAACATCAGAATACCAACAGGAAAAGGACAATTTATGGTGGACAGGGCAGAGAGAAACACACTGAGCAATTAGGGGATTTGGTTATAGTTTCCTTTACTATCTTTTCATTTGACTTAGCTTTTTAAGGAATTAAGACTTGATTTGTAAATGCTTTGAAAGATGATTTATATGATTTCTTGCTTCTGCTTTTGCATTCTACAGCTCAGAGAACTGGATTTTTCCTGTGACTTGAGTAAACTTGAAATTAAAACTAAAATTGGAAATTCAAGTGGAACACAGGAGTCATCTTTAAGAAGCTCTTATTGGCAAAATCTGTAATAATTTGACACAACTAGAATAATTTGGGGAATGAATTATAGCACAATGAATTTAAAAATACATTTGTCTTTAGTGTTACATAGCAAACATAGGGAGAGAAATAGAGAAAAATGGAAAGCTCATTAATTGTATTAGGCAGAGCTCATCAGAGACCAGAATCAATAGGAGATATATTTGTATATCATATGTGTGTGTGTGTGTGTGTGTGTGTGTGTGTGTGTGTGTGTGTGTGTATAATATATATATTATATATATATAATATATTTGTTTAAATAACAAGGTTTTGTAAGTTATTTAGTCATGACATTTACAGAGTTACATGTCTGCTCTCTACCCTTTAAAGCCTGGCTACAAACTCTGTGTGTCCCTTGCCCACACATCTAGATTTTAGTCCTCCAGGTTGATTAGTCCTACAATCTGTCCTCTGCAAGCTGTGTAGTTCAAATGACTAAGAGCCAGAAAGCTGATGGTATAGGTTCCAGCTGGGGCGGGGAGCACTGAGGGCAGGAGAAGATTGGTGTCCTAACTCATGCAATCAGAGCTGAATCAACCTTCCTCTTCCTTTTTGTTCTATTCTGGCCCTCAGTGGATTGAATGATGTCTACCCACACTGAAGAGGGCATTCTGCTCTATTTGGGCTACTGACCCAAATGCTAATCTGTTTTTGAAATACTCTCAAAGACACACCCAGAAATAATGTTTAGCCAGTTAGCTAGGTATTCTGTGGGTCAGTCAAATTGACACATAAAATTAGCCATCACATAAATGTAGAATGATGATTAGTGAGAATCACTATTTTGCAATCACCAATATAAAAATTGATTCAGACAAGTAACACCAGCGGATACTAAACTAATTTGTAAAAAGTTGCTGGGAAATACTGTAGTCATGTGATCTCAAAGTTTATCTCATAGATTAATTACTAATTACAAAAAGGAAAATACACCTATAAAATGGAACAGGTCATAACCACTCTGACCAAGTCATCAAACTTAGTATCACCAGTAATGAAACAAACCAACATCATGTACTTCTTGTGGTGTTGAAATAAAAAGTATACAACTTCATCATTCCTAAATAATGTACTAATAGAAAATACTTTTCAATATCCATGATGAAGAACATTATACTTTAAAAATGACCTAGACTAAAATTTTTAATACAATTTAAAATATTTGAATGATTCAAGAGATCTAACAATCAAAGGCAATGTGCAGAACTTAATTGGATCCCAAATTACATGGAAAAATAAAAAACAGCTTTGAAAGGAAGGTATCTGAGGGCCAATTGAAGATATTTTAATATAGACTGTATTGTGACAATTATATAACTTTTGTTAATATTTTCATGTGTTTTAGTGGTACTGTGTCATTTAGGAGACACTTGCTCATGTATTTGGAGGTGAAGTATAATTGCTTTCAAATTCTTCAGAAAAAGAATTAGTTAACCAGATAAACAAATGACACAAATTTTGTCAATTGATAAAAATAGGGCTGGCATGGTGGCTAGTGCCTGTAATTCCAGAGTTTTGGGGAGCTGAAGTGTGAGGATTGCTTGACGTCAGTAGTTCCAGACCATCCTGGGCAACATAGCAAGATCTCTGACTCTACAAAAAGTCAAATAAAATAAAATAAAATAAATGAAGAGCATATAAGTGCACATTATTAGATCTCAACAGTACCTCTCTATATGCTGTTTATAATGCTGGGGTTATACATAACTCAGTGAATCCTATTCCCCCCTGGTCAACTGGATCCCCATTAGGCTCTCATGCTGGGAGGCAAGAGAGAGACTGAAGACTGCAGAAGGGAGAAGCAATGTGCTCCCTTCTGTCTACTTGCTACTCTTGTAGCATCCCTGCAGCAATGTTTCCTCAACTTTATAATCAGTTGTTTTCCAGTAGCACGTGGTTCCGGTTTTCTTTCCTAAGCATTCAAAGAACCAGCCTCCATGCAATCTCTCCAGCTAGCTTTTGTCCCATCTTCACAGGGAGTCTCCTTCAAGCTTCCAAAACACTTGCTCTAGCTGAAAAGCACCTGCTCTATCCTTTAAAGTCCACCTACAAATTGTGTGTCCCTTCCCCATGCATCTAGGTTTTAGTCCTCCAATGTCTATAGAAAAAATTCTCCATGTTGAATTCTTTCTGCTAACATGCTGAGTATACTTCTGTTTTCCAGATCAGACTCTATGGATACAATTGAACCATGCTTTAAACTTTTTTGAAAGTTTAAAGTTTTACAGATACAAAAGTTGGGGAAATTTGACTTTGGCTCAAGAAACTAGCAGCATTAAAAATCAAACAAACAAAATTTGTCTACATGATCACAGTCCATTGCTAGAAATTTTTGCAAAATGTAGAGAAAATATTGAAATTCCAAAAAATCTAGGAAGTACAAAAGTAGACATAATTTTTTCAAAAAGAAAAAAGTGAAATATACCAATTCTAGGCATGTGTTCAAAAGCTAACATCATTTAGGACTCTTTCACTAAATCACCACAGTGATGTTTATTATCAGCCACACCAGTAACCATCAGTGTATGTAAGACTGTTTTTGCTGATACCATCATTAGCTGCATGTTCCAGAGAGTAAACCTTCTGAATCACCTTTTTGCCAGTGAATATTATCATTTGCTAACATTCTTTCTTTCCTTCTCCACTTTTGCCATGGTCCGTCATAGGCAAAGAATATTTTCCCACCCCACTAACATGGGCTTAGTCATATCACTTGCTTTAGAAATAGAATATGGGAGGGAATGACATGGTATCAGTGATGAGTTGTGGCCTTAAGAGGCACTGAACATTCTCCCTGACCCCTCCTGAGCATCTCCTGCTTACCAGGATAAAAATATATGACCTGGACACCCAATGGATCTAGAATGAGAGACCTGTGGATCAGAAATGAACACAAACCACAGCTTGAAGCAGAACCACTTAAGAAAACCTGATTTATGGGTAAGAAAAATATATATCGTTGTAAGGATATTGGCTATAAGAAAATCTTTAAAATGTGACAATACTTGGAAAATGTATGCCAAACAACTAAAAAACCACTACAAGAGATTGAAAACAATGGAAATCCATGTTATGTGCTAGAAAATATTTGGTAAATCTGTCACCTGTGGTAATGAGGATGGTAGTTTTGAAATAAGCCCACAGAAACAGAGATTTGGGCAAGGAGGTTTTGAGGCAGAATATTGACAATGTGAGCTCGTTCTTTCTAGTTGTAGTTGACCATGTGTTATGTGAAAGAGGTGAACTCAGAAAAGAACTGTTCTGCAAGCAGAAATGAAAAAGACTATAGAGTGCTCCAAAATACTGGAGCTTGAAGAAGTTGAAAATAAAAATCTTTCTTTACTTTTTTAACAGTAATGTTAAAATTTTTTTAAAATATTTGAGTTAGAAAGGTAACTAAGACTCAGTTTCAGGGCAAAATCCAATCTAGGGTGCGGCTGTTACATCTCTTATTAAGATCCCTGAAAGGATGAAAGTAATGATAAGTAGATTCTTTCAGTTGGATACAATGGTTCTGTTACAGCCAAAACTGGTTCTTATGCCCACTGCCCACAAACAAAACAAAACTGATACAGCAATTACAATGGAGAAAGTTTAATATCACTAAGCAGCTAAGCAAGGAGGGTGGGTGATATCACTCAAATTTTTCTCCTCAAAGATTCAGAGGATGAGATTTTTAAAGGGAACTTGATGGTAGTCAGAAGGATAGGTGCTGCTAATTGGTTGATGATATATCATTGGGAGACTGTTTTCTGGAGTCCTGTGATCAGTAGAAGACTTCCTGGTACTCTAGGCCTGGGTAAGGAGTTCAGGTGGGCTAAAGTACAAAGTCTAAAAAAGATCTCAGATACCATTGTTAGATTTACAATAAATACTTCCTATAAAACAATTTCTCTGATCAATTAGGTACTTTCTTTTGACTCTGAGCCATTATGGAGGCAGTCCAGGAGGAAGGTGTAGGGGGAGGTGTGGTTCCAGGAGATTGAAGCCACTTTTGTCTTTTAGTGGCTTCTTGTCTTCTCAAGCAGTTTCAGGTCCACTGTTTAAGAAGGGGTATGTTGCCTAACATCTTGGATCTACAAGGAACTCAAACATGCTGAAAAGAAAAAAACAAACAACGCCATTACAAAGTGGGCAAAAGATATGAACAGACACTTCTCAAAAGAAGACATACAAGTGACCAACAGACACATGAAGAAATGTTCAACCTCACTAATCATCAAGGAGATGCAAATTAAAACTACTCTGAGATACCACCTAACTCCAGTCAGAATGGCCATTATCAATAACTCAAAAAATAACAGATGCTGGAGAGGATGTGGTGAAAAGCAAACACTTCTACACTGTGGATGGGAGTGTAAACTAGTGCGGCCTCTGTGGAAATCAGTGTGGTGATTCCTAAAAGCTCTAAAAATCGACCTTCCATATGACCCTGCAATCCCCCTACTGGGAATATACCCTGAAGAACTCAAATCACTCTATAAAAAAGATACCTGCACACATATGTTTATCACAGCATTGTTCACAATAGCAAGATCATGGAACCAACCATGCTGTCCATCAAAAGAGGACTGGACTTAAAAAAGTGGTACATATACACAATGGAATATTACACAGCCATAAAAAAGAACAAAATCATGAATTTCACGGCAATCTGGATGGAACTGGAGTTTATAATACTGAATGACCTCTCACAGAAACAAAGATCTGAGTATCACATGTTCTCACTCATAAGTGGACCTTGAACTATCATAATACTATAAGAAAAGGATTGACAGTGGCAGGAAACTATGGGAGGGAAGGGAGGAGAAGGGAGGTAGGATTAGCGGTAGTTGACATCTGTCTGGGGACCGGCAGGGCACACCTCATCAACAAGGATACTTGTACAATGCATATTTGTATACCTAACCCTTAACTGTACCCCACAATTTTAAAGTAAAAAATGTTTAAAAAAGATATGAATAGACACTTCTCAAAAAAAGACATACAAGCAGCCAACAGATACATGAAAAAATGCTCAGTCTCACTAATCATCAAAGAAATGCAAAGTAAAACCACACTGAGATATCACCTAACTCCAGTCAGGATGACCATCATCAATAACTCAAAAAACAACAGTTGCTGGAGAGGATGTGGCGAAAAGGGAACACTTCTACACTATCGGTGGGAGTGTAAACTAGTACAACCTCTGTGGAAAACAGTGTGGAGATTTCTAAGAGATCTAAAAGTCAACCTTCCATATGACCCTGCAATCCCCCTACTGGGAATATACCCAGAGGAACTCAAATCACTATGAAAAACATACCTGCCACATGTATGTTTATTGCAGAATTGTTCACAATAGCAAGATCATAGAACCAACTGTGCTGCCCACTGAAAGAAGACTGGATTTTTTAAAATGTGGTGCATATACACGATGGGATATTACACAGTCATAAAGAAGGACAAAATCATGAACTTCACAGCAACCTGCATGGACTTAGAGTCTATAATATTGAGTGATCTATCACAGAAACAAAGAACTGAGTATCACATGTACTCACTCATAAGTGGACCTTGAACAATTATTTTAATACCATAAGAAAAGGATTGGTAGTAGCAAGAAACTACAGGGGGGAGGGAGAGAGACGGGATTGGCAGTAATGGGAATCTACTGGAGGAGGGAGAAAACACCTCATCAACAAGGGTATCTGCGTAATGAAATATGTATATCCAGCCCTGGACTCCACATCTTTAGAATAAAAAAATCAAAAGTAAAAAAAGAAAATTGTATGCCAACATGAACACAATACAATTAAAACACACAAGAGAAAAATAAACTAATAAGAAGAAAGATGTGGTCTAAGAAAATGGACTAATATAATCATTTCTGATATATTTGATGACTTTTTCCAATTGTTTGATTTTACAGTGTTTTAAAATATTTCTATGATAAAATATGCTTTATAATAATAAAAGTGTTTCATGTTTTAAAAATTAAAAAAAAAAAAGAAGGGTTATGTTGATTAGCCTTGCCCCTCTCCCAGGGGTCAGGACATAAAGTTAATTTTATATAGGCGGTTTCAGTTTCTAGAATGCAAACTAAGGGTGTTGCCTCTAATAAGCTTAATTACATTTATAATACACATACTTAAGTATAAAGAATGAGAGTCATATCTCTAAAAGATTTGTGCATTTGGCTATTGTCACATGAGATTGATTAGGATCAATCTACATAAAAACATTCTAAAGAAAAAATAGCCAGCACAGCATGATAGCTCAGTTAATAAAAAAAAAAACCAACAAAACAAATAAATAATAAAAAACCCACAGACTCCTCCAGAGAAAAACAGCACACACATAAGCTAAAATCAGACATGTAGCAGTTTCAGCATCAAATCAAGCTAAAAAGGCTCCCCTTTGAGAAAACATGTCAGTAAAGCTATGCTATAGAATAATATGGTCTCGGAGTCATAGAAAAGCTATTTTCCTACAGAAATTGTTCTTCCCAGATAATTCAAGAACTCCAAGATTAATAATTTACATTAAAAGAGATCTAGGCTATTTATTATAATCTATCTCAGGATAGCTTGTCATTTTGCTGGAGGAGTCTATTCACAGCCGTTACCATCTCTAACACCAAGGCTAACAGAATCCAGCAGTCTGGAAGGTGAAGTGCAGTTGTCATTCATGACCTTGATACTGTACCTTCTAGTAGTTCTTCATGACTCAGGTCACAAAAGCTTGGAGAATCATCTGCTTGATGTGTCCAGAACAATTCCTTGCTTATCAGTTCATTCCAAGAATATCCATGGCCCTCTACTTGAACTCCTTCTAAGAAGCACTAGGTTCAAACTCCATTCACTAGACCAGGTTCTCTAAAATGGTCTTGAACTTCATATACATGAGTTCAAGTTCAAGCTGTAGCTTTTTCTTGCATTTTCTGCATCAAGTCAAACCGTATGAGCTCAAATTTGAGAACGTGCCTAAGTGAAGACTAAGTTTTACTAATAATATAGACCCTGAGTTTAAAAGAAAGAAAGAATGCAGACATCATAGCACAGTCCATGCCAGCTAGGAATGGCAAACATGGAACTTGAAGCAGAAGCTTCACTTTAGACCAGAAGAAAAACTACTGTTTTAGCCCCACTGGTTCAAGTTCATCATAAAGAGATTGGAGTCTGAGTACTCTATGTGGTCATTGCTAGCTCATTGGGTGCAGACAGAACTCTATGTGGAGCTCAATTTAGAAAGCAGATCCAATAAATAGATTTAAAACCATTTTAAAGACAACTTTTTACAATAAAAAGAAGCTTCTTAGATATTGCTTTAGATTAGCATTTCTCAAAATGTATGCATAGAATTCCATCAAACAGTTTGAAGTATTTTTTGAAGGAAGTTATAAGAGCTAGCATTTCTAAATGCACAGAACCCTATTTTCCACACCCTGACTCCCACACCTATCCTGATTTTCTACCAGCATCTTAAAGGGGTTGTGTTCTAAAGAACACACCTTAGGAAATACCTACACTGAGTTAACCTCACTGGATAATTTGGGTCAAGATTCTAGTGCCTAGTGAAGACAAGATATGGTAATGCTTCTCCTTGCCAGAGTCTGCCACATTAAGGCTTAGGTGTGTAGGGGTAAAGAGAAAGCTTCCCTCTCACTCTCAGAAGTTTTGTTGAAAAATCAACTCACAGAAGGCACATTAATGAGAAAAGCCATACAATGTACTAATGTGTACACAGGAAAACTCGCAGAGTGATTATCTAATCCTCTAATGGGGTACAGAAGCTGATATGCCATCTTGAGGTTACAGAAAGAATGGGGCTCAGAGCATGACTCCAAACAGGTTATATTGATAAATCAGGTTATAGTAGGCAGACTTAACATGGAGGAAGAGAAAAGGAGACTTGGCTAACAAAAGTGGTCTGGTTATATCATTGAAACCTTATAGGTAGCAGTCCTCAGAGCAAATAGGCAGTACATGTTTCTTTCACATCTTTAAAGGTGTCAGACTCTCAGTTAATCCTCCTTGGATCTGGGAAAGGGATGTCTGACCGCATCAATGCAGACTCTCTACAGATGCAAATCTCTCTCACAAAAGGCAGCTTTGCAGAGCTACTTCTATTTGCTGGCTCTCCCAATAGTCATTTCAAAATATGCCAAAACATATATTTTGAGGTAAAATATTTTTATTTCCTTCAGTGCACTTTTTCAGGGGCTGAGAGGAGGTGATACATTCCCCCACCACGCCTCCTCTGCAGCCCCACACACAGTACATCCAAATGATGTGCCACACAATACCTTACATGGCGCTTGGCTCAGAGTCAAGGCTCTAAGAGTTTCTGCTGAGCAGGATTTAAAGAATTGTAAGCTTAAAGTTGCTCTTAGGTAAAGAAATATAAAATCACTTCTTGGTAATTTATACTTGGAAATGTTAATATAGCATTTAATTATCAAGAAAATTTCAATCTAAATGAAAAGAAAATAACATGCAGAATAAACCTATCTTGCAATTATGAATCTCTACAAGACTGGAAACAGGAAAGGTGACAGGATTCAGAGAGCATGGAAATTCTATCATTTCTGTTGCATCTCTCTGTGCACGCCACCAGAATATTGAGTGAACACAGCTTCTAGATTCCAAAACCTTATTCCAGCTCAGTCACGCGAGTCCAGGCTAGATGGGAAAGTTGCACCGTTTCTGAATACAAATGGAATTTTTCTCTGCTATAATATTTCTTCTTAGACTGTATACATTTGAAGAAGAACTGGAGATGTTTTGGGCAAAAAACTTTACACCAATACCAGTTCTCCTTTTGTCTCTTATCAAAGTCATTTCTGCTTTGGAAACTTCTGAGGACATCATGGTTGTGAATGACAGAGAAGAATAAATAATACTGTCACAAGGCAGTAAACTTTCAGTCAGCACCTACTATGTATCAGAAATGTTGTGCTGTGATGAATGAAAACATAAGATAAAGCTCCTTATATTAGGGAGCTCACACACTCATGGAGAAGACAAATATACATATACACCATTGACATTTTCATTCAAGAAATAGATATTGAATATCAACCATGAATTAGGAACTGTGCTAAGCAACAAGGAGTGAGACTATATATGGTAGATATATAATAGGGCACTTTCTACTTTTGATAGATTTAGTGTGTACTTGGAGAAAAGGTCAGTGAATAATTCACTGCATTGCAATTAGTAAGTACTATAATGCAGTTGCTAGCTCTGTTTAGAGAATTTAAAAAATATTTTATAAGTATTATTTTTTCTAATTTTGGAAGAGAGGATAAATCTATTTGGCAAAGAAGAAAAAGACCAGAAAAAAAGCAGCAAAAGTAAACCCTGGAAAGTCTGAGAACAGTATCCTTGAGGAGAAAAGTGGAATCCCTCCAGTGCATACCCAGTCCAATCTGGATAGAGGTTACCTGACCTCTATAGGGCGACCTGAGTCCACTCACCAGAGGACTGCAAGGATTGGCCATTTTGTGCAATTTGCTGTTGTACTTGGCCATCTTCTAAGGTAAACAGGCCATGCAGCCATCTATCCTGTGTTGTTCTTATGGTCCCATGCTGTGCTTTTGTTCTCTTACACACACACTTCACTCTTTAAGTCATTTTGCTGCATCCCCTTGAATCTCTGCTCCCTGTTACATGGAAGCCCTTCGCCTTCAGTCTCTCTGATGTCTCTCCATTTTGTATTTTCACTCACAACCTCCTCAGATGGAGGTGACATTCAAAAGCAGCTCAGGGTAAGGAGCTGAGATCTTTCTGCCCCGTTTCCTTCCTGGCCCTTTTAGAACTTGGCTCTCGTCCCACTGTGAAAATGTCTCTGGTCTTTTAATCACCCCACACTTGGTTAATAATAATAAAAACGGTTAATAGTTTTGAGCAATTATGGTTCAGATTTTAAGTGTTACACATGTTATATAAATGTCATCATTATAAACAAGTATTTCTTTTTCTCCATGAAGTATTAGTCAAATTCTTTCACCAAGACTAAGGTAGAGATAGAAGGCCAGAAGCCTGAGGGGAAAAGAAGAAATAAGAAAAGTAATGGACAAGGGAAAACAGCTTATTGAAAAATATAATACTATATCCAGGTACATGCGTGGTGAAAGTAAATAACTGTTTTCATTTAAGGATGGAGCTTTGCCAATCAAACACTCAATAAAAGAAGGAGAGACTATTCAGAGAGTTTGAGTATTGGTAAGATAGTGTCTTTAACGCTGGTCCACAACAATATCCTGGTTGAGAGTGGTCAACTAGAATCACCTGATTTGGTGTAGGAGCTCTTCATGGTGGAACATGTGAGCAAATAACCTGGCATAATGGAAGACTGTGGTCAGAGAGGGACATGCATTTACAATCTTGACTATTTTGCAGTATGATCAGATCAGTATGATGTTCTCCAAGGTCTAGCAATTTTTCCCTGGGACTAAGATGTGCAATGTCTGTACTGTATTATTATGTACTTCTTTATGTACTTATTTATATGTTTTATTAATTAAAATAAACTATTTTCTATTGTCATCAATGATATTCTTGTAACTAAATCAAATTCAGCCTTTCACAACTCAAATTACCTGCCTATGATATTTGCATTAACAACCTCCTTTTTGAAATGCTTTCTGCATTTGGATTTCACACTCTCCTTTATTTTGTTTTTGTTTTTTAATCATGCTTTTGCTTACTTATTTTTGTCTTCCAAGTAAGCTCACTCATGCTCTTCCCCATGTTATAGAACTATTTTTCTTAGTTTACATATCTCTGCAGACACCTCCACCCACTGTCAGGATTTTAAATCTCAGATTCATTTTTCCAAACTCTAACTTCAGCCCTGAATTTCATTTTAAGCTTCAAATGTGAATAATATTCTCTGTACTCATTACCAACTAGATACCATACAGACAGATCAAAATTCAAATTTCCAAATCCAACCAAAGTCATTCTTTCCACATATCCATTTCTATTCTTGGATTTCCCAATTCAGTAAACAATCCATATTAAAGTGTGGAAGTTTTAAAATATGTTTCCAAAGTTCTTTGACATTCCTCCCATGACTCAGAGGCACTGTCCATGTTTCCTTCTCTTGAATTTGAGAGGGTCTATGACTACTTCAACCAATATTGTACTTCTGAAATTACTCTATTAGACCTTTTGAGACTGGATCATAAAAGCTAATATAGTTTCCACCTAGTTTGCACTTGAAACCCTAAGCCCCCATGTAAAAAGTCTACCTACTGAAATGTCATGATGCTGTGAAGAAGCAAAATCAAATGGAGCGACAGAGTAGACTTGCTAGTTTTCAGTTTTCATCTTCAAATCTTCCCCACCCATCTAACAAACATGTGAATAAGACTAGTTAAATCCTGCTCACAGCCACTGAGCTACACCTAGCCTTCAATTCTTCCAACCTGAGACCTCACACAGACAACAAAAAGCAGAAACAAGTCATTTTTCCTAAGCCTTTCTGAATTATTGATCTGCAGAATTAGAATTAATATAATAGGAATCATAAAATTACTGTTGTTTTAATGTTTAAAGTGGTTTGTTTTGCAGCAATATTTATTGGAACAGAATTTGGTACCTGGAAGTAATTGTTGTTACTGCTATAATAAAACCCTAAAATATGTGTAATTTGCTACAGGATAAGGCAGTGAGTAGGACTGGGAGGGCCTCAAGAAAAGACTGGGAGTTCAGGGAAGCAATTTCATCAGCACTTACCTGTAGTGTCATAGAAATCAGAAAATACACATAATGAACTTGCATATTTTCCTAAGATAATTTCAAGACAAATAGTTAAAACTTCCAATTGATTTCTTTTAGTTGTGTAAGATAACATAAAAATAGAAAAAGATGAGCTAAAAAGGAAACTTTCAGTTTTCAGTAGAATTTAAAGGAAATAGAAAGGATCCAAGACTTGCTATGTTAAAAAATAAAGCTATTTCCCCCCAGTTTCTCCCAGAAGAATATTCTCAAACTAAGAAAGGGTCTAATTAAAGGCAATGCCAGAAAGAATAAAGACAAAGTCAAGCATGGGATTGGAAAAATCCTGCAAGATCACAGAAAGATTCAAGTGTTTATAGACCCTCAAGGAGTCTTAAGAAGATCTTCAGATGTCATGTTGTCTCTTTATATGCCTGACAAACTCTCTATACATAGCACTTATGAATTATAAGAGTATTGCTCCAAGGCAGCCTTGAAGGCAGTCCAAGTCAGAGAAGACCTTATCTCAGCACGATTTGTAAGTGTGACCTTTGCCTAAATGAAGAATATTATAAATTGATACACAGGAACCCTGGAAGATTTGTAAAGGAATTATATCAGCTTGAGCAGAAAGAGATGGAGAAAGCATAAAATGAAAAGAGACTTGTAAACGAAAATCTTATATGGGGAGAAATCAGGTTGAGAGGGACACTACTAAGCTATAAACATGAGTTTTTGTTTGTTTTCTAGAAAATGAAGAATGTCTCACCTGGAAAAGCAAAGAGTCCCAAGACTACAGTCAAAAATAACAAGGGAAGTGGTGCTCCTAAGCAGTAAGATTAAATCCTGATCAAGACACTGGCAACCTATGCTTAGTTGAATTTCAGAATTGCTATGGATCAGAGACTGATATGTGCTTTCATTCTGAACATTTTGAATAGGAATTTCTAAAGAAGCTATTTTCCTTATCTCAGCTTTTGTATGTTGAATATGTCAGAGGTGAGACAGGTAAATCACCTCTTTTGTCCATAAGTCTTCAGATCAAAAAGACTCATACTGGAAAGACTGTACTTCAAGAGCTTCATCTGTACCTAGACTTAATTTAGATGATGATATCCTAGATTTTTTAGTTGATTCTGTAATGGGATGAGACTTATCGGGTCTTAGAAGAGGAGGTAAATGCATTTCAGATGTGAGAGAAATATAAATAAATATGTGAAAAATGTTGCTGGTAATTTCATAGAAATTTCACTGAATCTGTAACTGGCTTCATGTAAAATGATACTGATTTTTCCAATCTGTGAGCATGGGATGTTCTTCCATTTGTTTGTGTCATCTCTGATTTTTTGAACAGTGTTTTGTAGTTCTCACTGTGAAGATCTTTCACCTCTTTGGTTAGATGAATACCAAGGTATTGTGTGTGTGTGTGTGTGTGTGTGTGTGTGGTGTGTGTGTGTGTGTGTGTATGTGTGTTGTAAATGGAATTATTTTGGGGGGTTTCCCAGCCTGCTTGTTGTTGGTGTATAGAAATGCAACTGATTTGGGTGCATTGATTTTGTATCCCAAGACTTTACCAAAGTTGTTTATCAGTGCAAGAAAGTTTCTGGAAAAGATAATACTTAAATTAATATGGAAGAAAACAAAGCCTGAATAGCTAAAGAAATCCTCAGGAAAAGAACAAAACTGGTGGTATCACACTTCCAAACTTCAAACTTTACAACAGGCTACAGTAACTGAAAACCACTTTTGTACAGCATAGTACTGGTACAAAAATAGACATATACACCAATGAAACAGGTTAGCTTGCCCAGAGATATAACCACAGAGCTTCAACAACTCCTCTTTGACAAAACCGACAAAAACAACATTGGGGAAAGGAAACCCTATTTAGCAAATGATTCTGGGAAAACTGGCTAACCACATGCAGAAGAATGAAACTGGACCATGACCTATAACCATACAAAAAATTAACTCAAAATGGATCAAGGATTTAAATGTGAAACCTCAAACTATAAGGATTTTAAGGCCAGGAATTATGTTTCACACCTGTAACCCCAGCATTTTGGGAGGCCAAGGCAGGATGATTACTTGAACCCAGGAATTCTAGACCAGCCAGGGCAACACAGCAAAACTTCATCTCTACAAATAATAATAATGATAAAAAAGCTGAGTGTGGTGGCACATGCTTGTAGTCCCAGCTACTTGGGAGGCTAGGTAGAAGGATTCACTTGAGTTCAGGAAGTCAAGACTGTGGTGAGTCTGATTGTTGTGCCACTATGCTCCAGTCTGGGCTGCAGGGTGAGACTACAACTCAAAACAAAACAAAACAACAAAAGAATCTTGGAAGAAAACCTAAGGAACACCCTCCTGGACATTGGCCTAGGCAACGAATTATGGCCAAGTCCTCAAAAACAAATGCAGCAGAAACAAACACTGACAGGTAGGACTTTATCAAGCTAAAAAGTTCTTGCACAGCAGAAGAAACCATCAAGAGAGTAAAGAGTCAACCTACAGAACGAGAAAAAAAATATTTGCAAGCTATACATCTGAGAAAGACCTAACATTCAGGATCTATAAAAATCTCAAACAAATTGACAAGGAAAATAAAAAGAAACATTAAAAAGGAGGCACAAACAAACACTTCTCAAAGGAAGATGGGCAAGTAGCCAACAAACATATGAGGAAATTCTCAGCCTCGCTAATCATCAGGAAAATGCAAATCAAAACTACAAGGAGGTATCATCTCACACTAGTCAGAATGACTACCATTAAAAAGTCAAAAAGCAATAGGTGTCAGTGAGGCTGCAGAGAAAAGGAATGCACACTGTTAGTGGGAGTGTAAGCTAGTGCAAACTTTGTGAAAAGTAGTGTGGAGATTTCCCAAAGAACTAAAAATAGCGCTCCCATTCAACCCAGCAATCCCACTTCTGGAAATATACTCAAAGGAAGACAAATTGCCCTACCAAAAAGACACCTGTATGCATATGTTTATCACAGCACTATTCACAACAGCAAAAACATGGAACCAACCCAGATGCCTATCAAAGGTGGACTAGTTAAAGAAAATGTGGTACATACACATGATGGAATACTACACAGACATAAATAAGAACAAAATCATGTCCTTTGCAACAACATGGTTGCAGCTGGAGACCATCATTCTAAGTTAATTATCACAGAGACAAAAAACTGAATACCACATGTTCTCACTCATAATCAGACACTAAATATTGGCACATGGTCACAAGATTGGGAGCAAACAACAGACGCTGGGCACTATTAAAGGAAAAAGGGAAGGAGTGGAGACAGTGTATTCCAAACACCCATTGAGTACCATACCCACTACTGGGATAAGGGAGGCCTTGTCAGAAGCCCAAACTTCATCTTCCTGCAACACAGTCATGTGACAAATTTTTACATGAGCCCCAAGTTTTTTTTTTTTTTTTAAGGAATGTCATTTAGAATATTAGGTTATTTTCTAAAGATATTCAAAAAAAATCATTGGATCCATTTAAATTCTATATAGGAGAATTTTTTTGGTGTGTGGAATAAAACTTACATTGTAATGAAAAGAAAGAAAGAAAGAAAGAAAGAAGTAAATAAATAAATAAATTTGTAGCCAGAGGTCAAGCGTTGGCAGTTTTAAAATATGGCCCAAGAAATGTTGACATTCTTTGCACTGACTGGTAGGAGCCATGTACCTTTTCCATAAGACCAATAGTTCATGGTTGCTGTGATGTTGGATGACTTCCAATACTAGATTACAGAAGGTGTGGTTTCCACCTTGTTCACTAGGTTGTTTGTACTTGGAGCTCTGAGCCACCATCAAAGCAGTACAAATACTTGAGTCTGCTATACTGTAAAAGATTCAAACCACACAAAGAGACAAGGTTGGCACTCCTAGTCATTGAGTTCTCCCTACCCAGATGCAGAAACGTGAGTGAATGAGTCTTCAGTTAATTTGAGTCCCCCTATCTTTAAGTGACTACCATCTTTCAAGTTTTTCCAGATGAAGCCCTAGACATCATGGAATAGAGATAAGCCGTCCCTGCAATGGGTGCCATTTCTGAATTTCTGACCTACAGAAACCATGAGTATAATTAAGTTTGGGGTGGTTGCTATACAACAATGATAATCATAGCACCAAATCAGAATACTGGAGGTTATTCTTAATACATTCTTTCTTGTACACATACCCATGTCTCAGTTAATACCAAATATCAATTTTCTACTTCTAAAGCATTCCTTGATTTTATCAACTACTTCCCCTTCCCATTGCTACCATGTTGATTCTTAACATCTTGTCCTTACCAGAATTGATCCTCCCATGAACCAGCTTTCTCCATGACTTTAAACATAACCCCTATATTCTACTTATCATTCTACATCTAGAGTGATGTTTCCAAAATAGAAATATAACTAGCATTGCCTCAGCCTGTGTGATTCTCCCACCACCTACAGCTTTTACAGTACAATATGGCTCACAAGGACTTTCATGAGATGGGCTCCTCTATGTGCTCTTGATCCTCAGGCCTTATATTATGCTGCAGTCTCCCAGCTGTAAAGAGTTCCTTTAATTTTTTCAAACACGTCTTCCTCTTTTTCTTACTTCAAGGTCTTTTTACTGACCACTCTTTGCTTGATACTCAGTGACACCCATTCCTCATTGCTTAGCTAACTCTTACTTATTCATCAGTTCTCAGCACAGATATTACTTTGTCCAAATCCTCTACTCTTATTCCTATCCTGATTTTTAGTTATCTATAAGTTGTTTGATATTTCCACTAGACAGTAAGCTTCATAAAAGTAGAAATTTACTTCCTTTTATAGGTGGATGAAGAAATGAAATAGAAGTAAACACCATATATTCCATGAACTCAAGGAGATATCTTTTCCTTCCGTAGGAAGAGGGTCAAGAATAAATTTTAAAAGGATGGAATTTACAGAAGGAAAAATTTCTGTCTGGAGAAGCAAAAATAACATTTTATAAATATGAGGGTAGACACACACAAAATAAATCAGAATTATTTTCTGGAAGGTGAGCTCCTTGTAGTACAGGCTTTTCCTTTCTAGTTAAGTGTTCTAGGAACCTATAGGCGTCCATGTACCAGCTAGCATTGTTGTGAGAGGCTGTGTTCTGCTGTTAATTTTTTTTTTTGAGATTCTTTCACCACATTTGCCTAATTCATGATGGTGATTTATGAGTACACCTGCCTACCCTGTGCTGAGTGTTCAGCAGTTTTTGACCAAAAATGGCATTACTCCTGTGTTCTGCCCTCCCTTTTCACCCAGTCTTGTCTGGAGGAACTTTTTTTTTTGTTTCCCTGAATGAAAAAGGTCCTCACAGAAAACGTTTTGCTGACGTGGAAAAGATTAAAAAGAAAACGGCAGAAGCACTAAAAGACATAAAAATCAACAGGTTCAAAAATTGTTTGGAGCGGTGGGAAAAGTGCCTCAATAGGTGTATTGCATCAAACAGAGAGTACTTTGAAGGTGACTGAAGTTTAAACATTAAAATAGATATAAATTTTTTTTTTTTTTTTTTTTTTTGAGTTGGAGTCTCACTCTGTCACCCAGACCGGGAGCAGGCACTGCAACCTTGACCTGCTCGGCTCCGGCAATCCTTCCACCTCAGCCTTCCAAGTAGCTGGAACTACATTACAGGCGCGTGCTACCACACCCGGCTAATTTTTGATCTATTGTAGAGATGAGGTCTCTCCAAGTTGCCCAGGCAGGTCTCGAACCTGCAGGCTCAGGCAATCCACTCACCTCGGCATCCCAAAGCTCTGGGATTACAGGCTGAGCCAGATATACAATTTTTATAAATAAATTCTGTTTTGGGGGGGTGTCCCATCCCATAGTTGTATTTAAATTAGGCTTTGGTGAATTAATTATAAGTAACAAAAACAAAGTCAAAAGAAAGCATTCTATATTCATCAAGAAATCTGGTGATTTTACATGGAAGTCTATAGAATAAAATCTATTTATACTGATGCCAAGCTATTGCATTGTGTTATACCTTATTTTCCTTCAGAAATGAAACCTTTCTGGAACATTTGGAAAACAATCTGTAGCCGGGCTCGGTGGCTCAGCCTGTAATCCTGCGCCTTTGGGAGACTGAGATGAGTGGATTGCCTGAGGCCGCGGGCTCGAGACCCGCCTGGGCAGCGAGACCTCATCTCTACAATAAATCAAAAAAAATCAGCCAGGTGTGGTAGCGCATGCCTGTAATTCCAGCTACTTGGAAGACTCCGGGAGCGGCCACCCTGCACTCCAGTCTGAGCGACAGAGTGAGACTCCAACTCAAAAAAAAAAAAAAAAAAGAAAAGAAAACAATCTGTAGATGCTTACAAATGGAGATCATTTGTAGGTGCTTACACATAGATATCCACCTTTTTTATCTAGGCCATTCTTTTTCTGAATTGCTTAATGATGGTAGAGCTGTACCCAACCAAGGTCACGAGGGCCTGCTCTCCTCATATTCTAGTAGATGCAATTATTTTAAGGAAGTGGTGAAGGGCATGCTCATCATGGCAACAGAAATCACAACCATTAATCATCACAGAGTTTGAAGAGCCCTCAAAGAGATGAGCTACAGGTTTAATTTTGGATCTGCGTTAATTAGAGCCAGGGTGAATATGTCTAAAAGGGTTAGGAGCCCCTTTATAGTGGAATTCTGTGTTTATTATAGAATATTCCTGCCCCTAGACAGGCATCATGTTAGGAGCCCTTTTATGGTGGAATTCTGTGTTTATTATAGAATATTCCTGCCCCTAGACAGGCATCATGCATTTCATCATGGTTTGGGCTTTATAAGGACTCCTGTCACCTACACATTTTAATAATGAAGAGGCCTCTTTTGCCCAGGGTGTCTTGTAGAATAGTCTCTTGAGGACAATTCTGAATGAAGCATCTGTTTCAGAATTCCAAGTGCCCCTGATGGCATTATCCATTCTTGATAACCTTATTGATTGTTTTGGCATAAGAGAGAGAATTAGGACACCCCACATGACAAAGTATTTTTAAAGTGCATCCATCTATTTATCTACCCACTCACTAACTTATTTTTTTTTTATTATTAAACTTCAAAAATATATTATCAGGCAAATAATTGTATTTACCACATAGAATCGTTGTGAAGCCGGGCTCGGTGGCTCAGCCTGTAATCCCGCGCCCTTGGGAGGCTGAGGTGAGTGGATTGCCTGAGCCCGCAGGCTCGAGACCTGCCTGGGCAGCGAGATCTCACCTCTACAATAAATCAAAAATCAGCTGGGCATGGTAGGGCACGCCTGTAATTCCAGCTACTTGGAAGGCTGAGGTGGAAGGATCGCCAGAGCCCAGTGGGTCGAGGCTGCAGTGACCGGGAGCGGCCACTGCACTCCAGTCTGGGCGACGGAGTGAGACTCCAACTCAAAAAAAAAAAAAAAAAAGAATTGTTGTGAAGGTTTTTAAAAGTTAATATTTTTAAGGTATTCACAGCAATGCTCGTCTCATAATAAATATTGTGTCAATGTTGATTATCATTTCTATCATAGTTTGTGCCCAACATATTTTTGCTGAATGAATAAATAAATGAATAGATAAATACTGATAGTAATCAAAAAAGGACCAGAATGGTGAAAGAATCTGAACAGTTGAACAGAAAAAAATTCAAATTTCTTAGAAATATTCATGTGGAAGGGAAAGTGGATAAATTCTGTTTGGAAACAAGGAGTGGAAAAGCATCAATAAGTAGAAGTATTTGTGACTTATTTCTATTTATTGCTACCAAGTAACAATAAGTAGAAATATTTGTGATGAAAATGCTCAGTGTAAGAAAATGCTTTCTGTCATAGATGTAAGACATTCGAGTAAATTGCTTTGGGGGGTGGTAAAAATCATGTCCTAGGAGATTTTCACATCTTTTCTGAATTATCACTGTCTGAGTGTGGAATGGGATGGGCAAAGAAGGCTTCTAAGGTCCCTTTCAAATTGAGGTTTTATAAATTTCAAGGTCTTTCCTTCCTTCCTTCCTTCTTTCTTTCTTTCTTTTCTTTCTTTTCTTTCTTTCTTTCTCCTTCCTTCCTTCCTTCCTTCCTTCCTTCCTTCCTTCCTTCCTTCCTTCCTTCCTTCCTTCTTCTTCTTCTTTCTTTCTTTCTTTCTTTCTTTCTTTCTTTCTTTCTTTCTTTCTTTCTTTCTTTTTTTGTAGTTGGAGTCTCACTCTGCTGCCCAGGCTGCTGGAGTGTGCAGTAGCACACTCACGGTCACTGCAGCCTTGACCTGCTGGGCTCAGGCGATACTTCCCTCCCAGCCTTACAAGTAGCTGGAACTACAGGCACACACCACCATGCCCAGCTAATTTTTTAATTATTATTATTGTAGAGATGAGGTCTCACCAAGTTGCCCAGGCAGGTCTCGAACCCGTGGACTCAGGCAATCCACTCACCTCGGCCTCCCAAAGTGCTGGGATTATAAATGTGAGCCACTGGCCAGGTTCAGTGGCTCAACCTGTAATCCTGTGTAATCCTCAGGATTGCCTGAGTCCACGGGTTCGAGACCCGCCTGGACAACTTGGCAAGACCACATCTCTACAATAAATCAAAAAAATTAGCTGGGCATGGTAGCACATGACTATAGTTCCAGCTACTTGGAAGACTGAAGCGCAAGGATCGCCAGAGCCCAGCAGGTCGAGACTGCAGTGGCCAGGAGCATGCCACTGCACTCCAGTCTGGGTGACAGAGCGAGACTCCAACTCAAAAAAAAAAACCAAAAAAACAAAACAAAACAAATGAGCCTCTGCACCTGACCTTAATTTCAAGGTCTTTCAAGAATATTTAACTCATCTCAATTAGTAGACAGATTAACTTAGGCTAAAGCTTTAGTCATTGAGATAACAATATTATTTGCAGTAAATCTGAAATATTCCATTAAAAGATCATCAAAACAATTAAAATATTTTCTCATGTTTGTTTTTGCTATAGAATTAGCTCATGAGCAGTCACTGGGAACATTTTAAAATCCTGAATCTGTGATTTCATATTACTTACACACACACACACACACACACACACACACACACACACACACACACAGGCAAAGTGAGAATTCAATAGAACACAGGCCTTATAGTTAAAAAGTTCTGGCTCCTAATTCAGCCTATGCTATATGATAGATAAAATTGGTTAACATTTGCTTTCTAAGCCTCAGTTCCCTGCTATACAAGTGAAGACAATATTTCCATTATTACATTATTCAAGGGATACTTAGAGAGTCAGAAAATCAAGATTCCAGGCCCAGCTCTGCTACTAGGTCACTGAGGTATCTTCAGTGAGTCACTCTGCCTTTCCGTAAACCCTCTGACACGTCTGTAAAATGGACTTATTAATATATGGCCTGCTTGCTTAACTAATTTTAAGAATAAGAAGTAACTGATATTTTAAAAACTATATGTATAGATTAAAATATGTGTTCAAAATATATAAAATATATCTATATTTGTTGTTGTTGCTTTTTTCTTTTTTTTTTTTTTTTTTGAGTTGGAGTCTCACTCTGTCACCCAGACTGGAGTACAGTGGCCGCTCCCGGCCACCGCAGCCTCGACCTGTTGGGCTCTGGCGATCCTTCCACCTCAGCCTTCCGAGTAGCCGGAATTACAGGTGCGCGCTACCACGCCCGGCTGATTTTTTGATTTATTGTAGAGATGAGGTCTTGCTGCCCAGGCGGGTCTCAAACCCGCGGGCTCAGGCAATCCACTCACCTCAGCCTCCCAAAGGCGCAGGATTACAGGCTGAGCCACCGAGCCCAGCTATTATATTTGTATTTTTATGCATTTATCCACCCATATCTATTAGATAACACAAAGTTTATGCCAACTTTGTTATAAATTGAAGTGGAATCAAATCACATTTTCTGCAAAGCTCCTTCAGCCTGTCTTTTGTCCTATCCTCATTCAACAATATCTTTTCTATTTGTATTCATTTCCTAGGGTAACCAATTGTAATTGTAACCAATTATCATGAATTTAGTGATTTAAAACGAAAGAAACTAATTTTCTTACAGTTCTGAAAACCAGAAAGGCAAAATCAAGGTGTCAACAGGGTTGGTTCTTTCTTGGGGTCTCAGAGGGAAAATGTGCTTCTTGAATCCTAGCTTCTGGTGATAGTTGTCGATTCTTGATATTCCTTGGCTTGTAACAACATCACTCCAATTTCTGCCTCTGTTGTCACCTGATGTCCTCCCTCTGTATGTGTGCCTCTGTTTTCTCTTCTGATAAGGATACCTGTCATTGGTTAGGGCCCACCTGAGTCTAATGTAACCTCATCTCAATTAACTACATCTTCAAATTTCCAAATAATGGCACATTCTGAGGTTCCTGGTGGACATGGGTTTTGGGGGGACACTATTAAACATAGTATACCATCCATGTCCCCAAGTGTCCCCAGGAGACTGCAAGGAAAAAGACTTCAGACCTTTTGCGTCCTTTAAATACATACAGTGGGCTCATTATGTTGCATTATGATTATTTCTACTTTGTGCCCTATATTCTATGTCATATTATCTGATGACACGTTGTCTCCCATGAAGTACATGGGCTAAAGACCCACCAATGGGAAGAGCTGTGTCCTGTGAGGGAAGTATGTCTGAAAACACACACTAGGCAGGTGAGAACTCAAGCTTCTTCCTGAGAATGAACTAGATCTCACCTTGCATATGTAAGGGATTCATACCAGCCTGCCCAGCACTGGGTGGACTGTGGATCCCACATAATGAGAAGGCTTTACCGTATAAGCTACATTATCAAGCTTCACATAATTTTGCGTGATTTTGTTGAATATGCTGTTTTTATTTCAGCTGTATATATGTGTTCATATGTTGGCCATGGCAGGGCAGTGAATCTCTGGGGCCAGCTCAGGGGTAGTATAGTCACATCCAATAGATTCCCAGAGGGGAGAGAAAAAAAAAACTTGGAAAAAGAGCTATCGCTCTTTTTTTAAAAAAAGTCTAGCTGCACCAACTTCCAGTTTTTTCCTTGCACTAAAAACCTTGAAATTTAGGAATTTGATTTAGCAATTAAAGTTATAATTTGCATATAAAACATACACGTTTTAAGTCAATGTTTGCCCAACTTAATTGGGATAAAATTGGTCCTATGAGTGATATGTGTCATTCATGAAGTCATTCACACCTCTATATTTCAGCTTCTCAAAATACAAAAGAAATACTCTTATCTGCCATTTGCCAACAGGATTGAATCAGAATGTATTCAACAAAGGCTTTAAAATAAATTCTGGATATTTCAAAAAGAAGGTACGTGCCAGACCGCTTAACTGCCTGGTTAAATGTGACTAAGCCCTCTCTCTTGGCAAGTCTGCAAACTGGTCGTAGATGTCTCTTTCTTAGCTACAAAACAAAGTACAAGTGATGCACTCTCCATCACAAAGATTCTCTTCTGAAGGTCTGGATAATAATTTCTAATAGACATTAGCGAGAAAATGTCAAGTGGGGACTATTGATACTCACATTTGCAAATTTTGAAGCAAACCTTTTTAATTACTTTCTGTTGAGTCCCATGAAATTGTTCCCTGAGTGACCTGCTTGGACAGGAATCACAATCATCCCAGTACCACAGTGTAAGGTCATTCTTGGTTAAAACTCAATAAATAGATGACTTCAAAAGCACTTGTAGAGGTATTTTGCTATAGAAACTAAGACTTTCCTTAGATGCACATTTATATTAAAAATTAAATTAGAAAAAATAGGCCTATTATACTTAGACATTTTTATTTAAAACATCCTCATTTAAAAAGTGATGGCATGAAGATGTAGTTAGACAATATATTTTAGCATTATACAAAAAAAGCAGCATATACAAAAGCATTTCTACCCTATGGTGTAAGGATACTGAAAGTTAGTTGCATGTTATCTTTTGAAGAGCATTAGGCTGAGTAATAAAAATTCTGAGAGACCAGAATGCTGCCTGCTTCACCACTCACATGCTGGATATATCATTTGCCATTGAGGACCAGACTTCCTCATCTGTAAAATGAAGGGCTTGGGCTACAGACTCTAGAAGGTTGCTTCAAGCCTAAAATTAAATTATATACTTCTAATTTATTTTAGCCTAGTTACTACTTTACAACTTGTAATATACATATTTTTATATTGTAATTAGAATTATTATTTTACCAGTTCAGATGTAAAGTAGCATTCTTGCCACAGTATATAAGTCTGGGGCTTGTTTGAGGATAAAAACAAAAAATAGAACAGAGGATTCCTCTCCCGCTTTAGTTATAGCTCCTATCCCATTCCTTAAATCAGGAAAAGAGCATTTTTCCTGGCACTATTTCTGTCTATGATAGCATACAGTTCCAGGATTTGAGCTGCCTTTGAGGGTGCTCACTCTACCTTAACCAGAATGGGAAACTTTCACCAAATATTATTGCTCATTCACCATGCAATAATCCATTTCAAAAGCAGTCACTTTTAAAAATTAAGTATATGTTTTATAGCTAATTCTTTTAAGTTTTCTAGGCAAACAAACCATACAATTATAATTTTTAAAATCACTTTCAAATAACTTGACTGAGCTTCCCGCCAATCCTTTTGTAAGAGTTCCTGAAAGGAAGGCAAGTGGTGTGGACAAGATAATGCACAGCCACGCTCAAATATTGCCCTCTGCCTTGTACCCTTCCGACTTGCCAACACCCTACTGGAACACAAGCAGTTAAAAGAAAACCCCAGGAGGCCAATATAGCGAAAGACAAGAGGTCTCGAAACTTGTGGCTGGTTTTTTACTTGCCCCTTAGATTCTTAGCTTTTCCAGAGATACTCTAATGCACTTTTCTTACTTGGCAACATTCAACCAATATTTTCTACTCAACTAACTATAATGGCATTGGGAATACCAGAAATCACATGCCACTTTTCATCTTTCAAAATCTCTCTACATCTAGGTCTAATACAATGAGATACTAGATACAATGAGACACCCTCAATAAGGGTACCTAATCTCAATTCAGTCATCTATCACAGAAACAAAGAACTGAGTACCATGTGTTCTCACTCATAAGCAGACCCCGAACATTTATCTTAATACTATAAGAAAGGGACTGGCAGTAGCAGGAAACTGCCAGGGAATGGAGGGAGTAGGCACACAACATCAATAAGGGTACCTAGATTTAATAGAGGCATATACCAGTTTTACTGGAATACAGTAGTGGAACACTTCCTTTTGCTTGAGAGAGTGGGTGATAGAGAGCTGTGACTCTTCTCTGTAGATGCCTTCAGATGAATGCTGAAAGATAAGAATTGCAAACAGAAAACAGCACATCTGTAAAATCAAGTGATTATTAAAACCTGAAATGGAGCTAGATTTATAAGATCTAAATGGGGCAGGATGAGTAAATGCAATCCTCTCCACTCTGCTATAAAATAATTCTAAATTTAAAAAGCATTGCTTTTGCCAAGTATTGCATTGCTCGAAAATTTATGCCCATAGAATATTAAAATGCATTAAGTTCTATTTTTCAAAAAGCATTTGTTTATTGATCAGATAATTACATTATATAAGTTTGAAGTACCAAGCAGGTATAAATAAGCAGGAAGGAGCTGACGTGTTATTTATCACTAAGTATAGAGGACTTAATTTTCAATGTTCACTGCAGTTGTGAAAAATAGCTTTTAAGGAGATTTACACATAACAATATCTACCTGTTAGGCTTCTTTCTGTTTCCAAGAAGTCTTCCACTGGCCCAGAATCCTTGAGCATACATACATTTTAGTCTTTACCTGGAAAACAAGTTCCAGATTAGTAAATGTTTCCCTGTGCATAAAATGATGGCAGATAAAGACTAGGAACCAGAGAGTAATTAAAGCAAAGTTGGCCTGTACACAAATATCCTCTGAGCTACACAGCTGACAGAATACAATTACCACATAGTCACAGCAAAAATTTTTTTTTAAATGTGCACACTTGTGAGTGTGTGTTAATGTACATTGAGATATAGTCAGTGTGGTGCAGGAGTGAAGAGTATAAGATTGAGAACAGCACAACCTGAACATAGATCTCAGCTCTCCTGTTGATCAGCTCTGTGACCAGGACTAAACAACTTAATATTTTACATTTGTAAAGTGTGGCTAATAATAGTATCTATTTTCCAAGGAAATTTGGAGGATTAAGGAATGACTATATAAAAAATATTTAGTTCCTGAGAAATAGAAAGTATTACACACATATTAATTGTACAGAAAGTTTTTCTTTTCTTTTTAAAAAAATGTAACCCTTAATCGAGTGCCTCTTGGTTTTAAGAATGATGCCATACATTGGGCTTTTTTTTCACTCATGTGAAGAAACTTGAGTTTCAAAGAGGTAATGTAATATGTTTAGGGTTATAGAGCTAATAAGTGAGAAACTAAAATTAAAACTATAAGGCAAAAATTCAATAAGTATGAATGAGACATCTACTCTGTGCAAACCCTTCTGCTTGGAGTTAAAAATAAAAAGATAAGCAGGGCCCCAATCTCTGAGAATCTCAGAGTCTGTTGGAAGAGACACAAAGAGAAGCAGTGCTATGAGAATATGAAGTTACTCTTATCCATAGCTACAAACATTTTCTTAATAGAGTGGCTCTGACATTTATATTTCTTCTTGTGTTTCTATCTCTCATTCTAGACCCAAACTTCCATAAGACCAACCTGAATATTTTACTAACTTCAACAAATCATAAATATAATCAATCTATTTTTTCCTGTAAATATATATGCATATCTATATTGCCTTCCTACTCACATGCAAACTTTGAAGTCATACTTTTTAATTCATTTTTCTTTTTTGTCTTGAAATCTGATAGGTAAAATTATCAGTTAAAGCAACAATATCATTTCCAACAACACCAAAAATACAGCTTATAAAACCAAATATTGCTAAGATTTAAATTAGTCACAGATGCAATTTCAATAATAATCCCAACAAGCTTGTTTATGAATGGTCACAAAAACTTGGATGGATTTACAGTCTATCATATTCAGTCATCTATCACAGAAACAAAGAACTGAGTACCACGTGTTCTCACTCATAAGCAGACCCCGAACATTTATCTTAATACTATAAGAAAGGAATTGGCAGTAGCAGGAAACTGCCAGGGAATGGAGGGCGTAGGCACACAACATCAATAAGGGTACCTGATCTCAAACCAGGCAAAATGGAGACCAAAGGGAGGCCTAAACATTACCTGGACGATCACCACTTGTATACCTAATTCTGAATTGTACCCCATATCTTTAAAATAAAAAAATAAATAAAAAGAAAGGTGATACAGGCATACCTCATTTAATTGTGTTTCACATATATTGCATATTTTATAAATTCAAGCTTTGTGCCAATGTTACATAGAGCAAGTTTATCAGTGCTGTTTTTCAATATCGTGTGCTTACTTTGTGTCCTCTGTGCTATATTTAAGTAATTCCCATAATATTTCAAACTTTTTCATTATTATTATTATATCTTATGGTAGATAATCTATCATCAGTGATCTATGACGTCATGGTTGTAATTGTTTGAGGGCATCTGCATAAGTTGGCAAACTTAATTGATAAATTCTATGTGAGATCTGACTGCCTTCCCAACCTACTGTTCTGTCTCTCTCTCTCTCTCTCTCTCCTCAGTCCTTTCTATTCCCTGAAACACAGCAATGTTGAAATTAGGCCAATTAATAACCCTTTGATGGCCTCTAAGTGTTCAAGTGAAGGGTCACAATCTCTCACTTTAACTCAAAATCTGGAAATAACTAAGGTATTTCTAAGTGAGGAAGGCATGTTTAAAGCCTAGCTAGATCGAAAGTTAGGCCTCTAGTGCCAACCAGTTAGTCAAAGAAAAATTTTAAAGGCAATTAAAAGTGTTACTCCAGTGAACATATAAATGATAAGAAAGTGAACAAAAACGCATTGTTAATATGAAGAAAATTTTAGTAGTCTGGGTAGAAGACCAAACCAGCCACAACATTCCCTTAAGCCAAAGCCTTATCCAGAGTGAGCCCCTTACTCTCTCTTCAATTCTGTGAGGGCTGAGAGAGTTGAGGAAGCTGCAGAAGAAAAGTTTGAAGCTAGCAGAGGCCATTTCTATAACATAAAAGTACAAGAGGAAGCAGCAAGTGCTGATGTAGAAGCTGCAACAATTTATCCAGAAGAAAAAACAAACAGTATCATTACAAGGTGGGCAAAAGATATGAATAGACACTCCTCAAATGAAGACATAGGAGCAGCCAACAGATACATGAAAAAATGCTCAGTCTCACTAGTCATCAAAGAAATGCAAATTTAAACCACACTGATATACCACCTAACTCCTGTCAGGATGGCCATCATCAATGACTCAAAAAACAACAGATGCTGGAGAGGATGTGAGGAAAGGGAAGACTTCTGCACTGTTGGTGGGAGTGTAAACTGGTACAACCTCTATGGAAAACAGTTTGGCGATTCCTAAAAGATCTGAAAATCGACCTTTCATACGACCTCACAATCCTCCTACTGGAAGTATACCCAGAGGAACTCAAATCACTCTATGAAAAAGATACCTGCACATGCATGTTTATGGCAGCATTGTTCACAATAGCAAGAACATAGAACCAACTGTGCTGCCCATCAAAAGAGGACTGGATAAAAAAATGTAGTACATATACAAGATGGAATATTACACAAAGAAGGACAAAATTATGAACTTCACACATACTTGGATGGACTTAGAGTCGATGGTACTGAGTGATCTATCACAAAAACAAAGAACTGAATATCACATGTTCTCACTTATAAGTGGACCTTGAACAATTATCATAATACTCTATGAAAAGGATAGGCAGTAGTGGGAAATGCCAGGGGAAGGGGAGAGAATTGGCAGTAGTGGGAAACTGCCGGGGGGCGGGGGGGCACAACTCATCAACAAGGAGACCTGCATGATGAACATTTGTATACTTAACCCTGAATTGTACTCCACATCTTTAAAATAAAAATTTTAAATAAAAAAGAGTCATTGATGGAGGTGTCTATGCTAAACAACAGATTTTTTTTTTTTTGAGTTGGAGTCTCACTCTGTCGCCTAGACTGGAGTGCAGTGGCCGCTCCCGGCCACCACAGCCTCGACCTGCTGGGCTCCGGCGATCCTTCTGCCTCAGCCTTCCAAGTAGCCGGAATTACACGCATGCGCTACCACACCCAACTGATTTTTTTGATTTATTGTAGAGATGAGGTCTCGCTGCCCAGGCGGGTCTCGAACCCGCGGGCTCAGGCAATCCGTTCACCTCAGCCTCCCAAAGGCGCAGGATTACAGGCTGAGCCACTGAGCCCGGCTAACAACAGATTTTTAATGTAGATGACACAACCTTATATTGGAAGAAGATGCCATCTAGAACTTTCATAACTAGAGAGGAAAAGTCAATGCCTGGCTTTAAAGTTTCAAAGGACAGGCTAACTCTCCAGGGCTAATGCAGCTAGTGATGCCAATAATCATTTACCAGTCCAAAAATCCTAGGTCCCTTAAAAATTATGACACTGACATTGATTGTGTTCTAGAAATGGAAGAAAAAAGCGTATAACAGCACATTTATTTACAGCATGGCATACTGAATATTTAAGGCTAGCTTTTGAGACTTACTACTCAGAAAATAAAATAAATATTTATTTCAAAATGTTGCTGCTCATTGCCTATGCATCTTCACCCAAGAGCTCTAAGGGAGAAAGACAAAGAAATTAATGTTGAGTTTTTTTACTGCTAATATAGTATTCATTCTGCATCTTCTAGATCAAGGAGTAATTTTGACTTTCAAGTCTTATTATTTAAGAAATATATTTTATAGAGAAATCGCTACCATAGATAGTAACTACTCTGTTGGATCTGGAAAAAGTAATCTGAAAACTCCAGAAGGATTTACCACTTTAACTGCCATTAAGAACATTCATAACTCATGGAAAGAGGTCAAAATATTAACCTTAACAGGAGTTTGGAAGAAGTTGATTCCTATTCTCATGGATGACTTTGAGAGGTTGATGACTTCAGTGGAGGGACTAACTGCAGATGTGATGGAAGCAGCATGAGAACTAAAATGAGAAGAAATAGAACCTAAAGTTGTGTCCAAGTTGCTGCAATCTCATGATAGAACTTAAATGAATGAGGAGTTGCTCTTTACAGATTAGCAAAGAAAGTGGTTCCTTGAGATGGAATCCATTCCTGGTGAAGATGTCGTGAGCATTGTTGAAATGATAATAACAAAGGATTTAGAATATCACATAAACCTAGTTCATAAAGCAGTGGCAATGTTTATGAAGATTTACATCAATTTTGAATGAAGTTCTACTATGAGAAAAATGCTACAGAGAAATCTTTTATGAAAGGAAGAGTCAATTAATGTGGCAGACTTCATTGTCTTACTTTTTAAAAATTGCCACAGTCACCTCAACCTTCAGCAACAACCATGCTGATTAACAAGCAGCCACTACCATCAAGTCAAGACCTTTCACCAGCAAAAAGATTAGGTCTCACTGGAGGCTAAGATAATTGCTGGCATTTTTTAACAATAAAGTATTTTTAAATTAAAGTATGTACATAGTTTTCTTAGATATAATGCTATCACACACTTTATAAACTATAATATAAATGTAAGTTTTGTATGTACCAGATAACCTAAAAATATGTCACCCACCTTATTGCTGTATTCACTTTGCTGCAGTGACCTGGAACTCAGCCCATGACTTCTCCAATATATACTTGTACTCTGATTCTTTTATTCTTATGGAAATGCAAAGTTTATGAAATAGTCAAATAACTTTGAAAAAACAGGAACAAACTTGGAGCAACAACAATACCTGACAATTATTCTCATAAAGCTACAATGTGTTATAAAATGAACAAAGATATCACTAGAACAGAATTAAAAATCTGGAAATAGATGCACACATAAACACAAAACTGAGTTTTTAAAAACATGCAAAGACAATTTAGCAGACAAAGAACAACCCTTTCAGCAAATGGTGCTGGAAAATTACATATCCATATTTTTACAAAATGAACTTCAATTTATACTTTGGACCATATTTTAAAATGAACTCAAAAGGCCAACTAGATCTAAATTCAAAACAAACATAAAAAAGTCTAGACTAAAACGCAGAAATAATTTGGGGAGTTTTTTCAAAAATTTTTTTTACTTTAGATCTTGAATAAGGAAATAATATTTTAGATAAAGCTCTCAAAGCAAGATTCATAAAAGAGCAAATTTATAAGCTGAATTTTATCAAAAGTAAACAGATAATCTCTGAAAGACACTGTTAGGAAGATTAAACAGATAAGTTACAAGTGAAATTATTATTTCCAAAGCATGTATCTGATAAAGAACTTGTATCCAGAATATATTCTAATAAACTCTTATAAGTCAAAAATAAGAAATCCAACAGTTCAACTTAAAAAAAAAATGGGTGAAAGATTTGAACAGACAGCACCAAGATATGTATATAGGTACCAAATAAGCACATGAAAAGATGTTCAACATCACTTACCATTAGGCAAATGTCAATTAAAACCACAATGAGTATCCACGTTTTGCTTCTTATGATGGCTCAAATAAAAAAGACTTGTCATACCAAGTGTTGGTGAGCATGTAGGGCAACTAAAATGCTCCTACCCTTCTGGTAATAATGTGAAATGATAAACCATGGTGGGAAACAGTTTGGCAGTTTTTTCAAAAGTCCAATATATATGTGCACCATATGATCCAGCTAGTATCCCACATGTATTTACCAAGAGAAATGAAAATTTGTCCCAAAGAGATAACAACACTCCCATCCCTCCTACTTGGATTACTCACCTCCTACTTGGACTACTCAGCCCCTTTGGGCAGCTGCTGGCAGAACCATTGCCTCCATAGATCCAGGTACCACAGAGGTGGATTCTTGAGCCCCTGCAACTCCCATCTCAGTAAGCTTAATGGCCCTTTCCCTCAGAAAGGCTGAGACAATCAGTGTTGCTTGAAAATGAAGAGAGGGCAGCAAATGGATGCTAAAAATACAGGAAAGATCTAAACGTCACTAGAGGACTATAAAGGCAAGCAGCCAAGAACTGGAGATAGGCAGGGTTGAATGGATATCACTGGCACATAAACTGTGTCTGCTAAACCTTGTGTTCCTCCCTTCTGATCATGTTCTCTATGAGGTCAAGTAAAGAATTCTGTTGAAGAGTTTAGGCTTTGGAGACAGACATGCCTGAGTGCAGATGCCAGCTCTGATGCTAATTCCCTGTATGACCTCTGGCAAATAAATTGATCTCTTAATTTCCTCATCTGTTAAAGGAGGCTCATATCTCCTGCAGAGAGTTCTTCTTATGAAGATTGAGGGAAAGTATATATACAGAGCACTTCGCACAGGTCCTAACACATGGATAAATTCAAAAAGAGTTACAGTTGCTGTTGCTAGCCATCCAAATTTTCTCCATCTCACTACTATTTTCTGTGCATAAGCCATCATCACCTCTCTCTTGAATTATTGCAACCACCTTTGAATGAGGTTTCCTAATGCTAGGTTTTTCTTCCCAGTGCATTCTTTACAGCCTGTCAGAACAATCTTTTAAAAATGCAAATCTGCCCTGCAACTTTCTTACTATTCAATACACTTCATGAGGACGAGAAGTATGTCTTGTTCAGCACTGTATTTGATTTTCTATGCTTAGTGCAATGTCTAATGAATAATAGGTGAACAAGTTTGGGGATGAATACATGAATAAACAAATAGAGGGAGAAGGGATTGACTGTGACAGGTGGAGAGGAGAGTTGGAGGCTTTCCAGATATAGTGATGTCATCAAAGTTAGCACCTGCATCCTTTCTGTATCTTTTCTGAATCCTTTTTATCTTATTCTTAAATTTTTTTTTATCTTGCATTCATGAGGAGAATATCTACCTGCAGGCACAAGTTTGTGTATAAATATATATATCCCAGCTAATTTTTTAATTTATTGTACAGAAAAGGTCTTGCCAAGTAACCCAGGCTGGTCTTTAACCCCTGGGCTCAGGCAATCCTCTTGCCTCCACCTCCCAAAGTCCTGAAATTTCAGGTGTGAGCCACCGCACTGACTGTATTAAAGGAATAATTGATAACAAATGTTTTAAGGATGTAAAAGCATATGTGTTGGGGGTGGACAAAGAGGGGCAAGGAGTAGTAGGAGAGGTAAGGGTAGGTTGCATTAGCAAGGAAAACAGTCTATGGTAAGGTATGATGGTATGAAATAGGCTGGTGAATTATGGGAAGTAGAAGGAAGAACAGGAACCAAAAAAATTGGACAGACCAGTCATATCTGAGGCACTGTGAGAAGCCTACAGTGGGGCAGTAATAGAGTAAATGTAAAAGATGTCAGATGACCTTGGGTCAGAAAAGCCCTATGCCACAAGTACTAAATGGCTTTTGCTCTGTGTCTACTGTTTCCGAGAATACATGTTGAGTAGCTTGGCATGATTCGATGTGTCTTCTGTCAAGCATTGATTATGAGGTGAATATGAAACACACGTTTATGAGTATTTGGTTTTAGTGCTTTTCCATCTGTAACACAGTGAATCCCCAGAATGCTCTGAGTTTGTAAATATTGTTGTCACCATTTTACAGAGGTCAAACGAAGAGTGAGAGGGCTTGAATAAGGATTTTTAAGTCATACAGAAAATACTAGAGAACTAGATTTTAAACTCAGTTTTTCTACACTTTTGATTAAACTGTCTGATATTTTGGACATGTCCCAAAACTAAAAATTATAATTAAGCAAAATTGAATAATTCAAGAGGATTCACTAAATAGCATTATATTATTGTACTTTGGGAAAACAAACAAGATGCCATTTGGAAGATGGAAAAATACTTATTTACTCAGTAACTTTTACATCATATATAAGGATGATCTAGACAAGAATAATGGAAAACACACACACATGTACAAATATATACACATATGTACAAATACACACACACACACACACACACACACACACACATTTAACTGAACTGCCTGAAAAACGTGAATCTTTAACCAAATATGTATATGAGATTAAATCAGAAAAGTATTTTAATTATTATTCACCTGGCAGAATCAATCAATCTCTGGCATGTTTTCAAGTATTTCCCTTGTCAACGATCACATCAGACATACTACTTAGCATCAGACCCATCCTTAGAGTTTCCTGATATAGATACTATCCCCCAATTTTACAGATGATGAAGTAGTTAAGCTTCATATTAATAGAATTTCAGGATTTTTTTCTAAGGTCATGGCATTAGATGACAAAACCAAGATTAAAACTTAAACATGTCAAACCTCAAATCTGTCTTTTCCCCAAGTAGACCAGGTAGTTTCCCTGCCCACTGAATTATTTTTCTTGGAGATATAGGACACCCACAAAATCCTGTGTGACAACACATTGTCATATCTAACTCAAAAAAAAAAAAACTGATACTGTAAAAACAAACAGAGTTGTGTCAGGTATAAGTTCAAGGTAAATTCAATCTATGGAACATCAGAGATTTCAAATGCTTTCTAATTCTGCCTAACATCCCTTTTTACCCAATAAAAAATTTGTGCTGAGATTCTAAAACTTCTGAATTTCCTACTTGACATTTTAAATATTCCAGCTGCTCTCCTAACAACCATGTCTCATGAGTACCCAATCATAACCTAGGAAAGTGGGACCAGATGCCCTGCCAAGTGCTTACAGTTTAATGGTAAATAAATGAGTCCCTGGCAGTTTTCTTATAGCTAACTGGGGAACTCGTTCCCAGCTGCTGGGCCCACTAACAGCTGAGTAAATACATTGCTAAAAGCTGCAGCCAGAGAATTACCATTCAGTGTTGTTTACCCATTAGCAGGTAGGAAATTACCAAAGCCCTCACTACTAAATCCCCTACTAAGTTGTCTTTAAAAAAGGTTGTTCTATTTATTGAACTGGAGAATTAGAGCCACAATCCTGTTGATTTAGATAAAAGTAAATTAAAATCTTTACGTTGTACCCAAAACCTCTATAAATGCTGTAGCTTCATTACTAAGCCAGTATGGTCGTGGGCAGCGTGTCCATTCCAGCAACACCATCTGTGTCAGTCACAAGTAGGTGAGGGTTAAAGCAGCAAGTAACCAGTAATGTTTTTATTCTTTTATTCTGTTATAGATTCTCATGCTTAAAAACTTCATGTTAGGCCTAAGGCTCTTTAAGAATATTTGGGGTGGACAACACTGTCTCCATCCCCATGCTATAGTGTGGTATAAAGAAATAATTCAGATCTGTGCAACGCGTATAGCAGTAAACATATATTCGGGCCAAACGAATGATTTCTTTAGCAAGATTAAGCAAGGAATCGCCAAGCGGGGGATGTGTGAGTACAGTTTTAAGAATAAATTTGAATGGGTCATTTAAGTGTGTTACAGAAGTGTGGGTGTCTTTTGAAAAGTGTCATTCCATGTACAGAAAGCGACATGTAGCAAGGAGTGTTGAAGTAAAATAGCACAGCAAGACATAGAATGTTAAAGGAGTTGGAAGTGAGGCAGAAGTGAGCCTGGGAGTGGGGCATAGATGAAGATATGGCCTCTTATTCCATCAATACAGGTCAAGGCTGAGTCCAGCCCCCAGACTGGCATCCAAAGGATGTAAACTCTATAAGCCCAGGCAGACCTGCTGCCAAGTAGGATACCTTTCTAATGTTACATGTTCCTTTCTTGGACACTTATCAGACCCATTTCCATCCCCTGTAGTTCTCACCAAATGCTATTCAAACCATAACTCCTTCTTTAAATCAAGGATTAATTTTCCCCCTCGTGGTTCTCTAATGCATGTTTTGTTTCTGTCACCGTTCCTATTCAAGTCTGGCCTGCTAATTAGAACAAGAGCCTTTGGAGTGTAAAAGCCATTCATTAGCCGGGCGTGTGCCTCAAGTCTGTAATTCCAGCACTTTGGGAGGTTGGGGCAGGAGGATTGCCTGAGCCCAAGGGTTCGAGACCAGCTTGGGACCTTGATGAGACCTCGTCTCTACAATATAACAAAAAATTAACCAGGCCTGGTAGTGTGCGCCTGTATTTCCAGTTCCTTGGAAGGCTGGGGCAAAAGGATCGCCTGGGCCCAACAGGTTGATGCTGGGATGACCATGAGCATGCCATTGCACTCCAGCCTGGGCGACAAGAGTGAGACACTGACTCAAAAAAAAAAAAAAAATTCATTCTACATTCACAGAACTTCTATTTAGGCCAGAACCTTTAGTGTGCACTGATTATATGTAGATAAATATAAATAATACAGTTTTTTTTTCCTTCAAGAAGTATATAATCTATTAATTTCTGGGCAAAAAGAAGGAAAGCAAAGACTATTCAATATGTTGCAGGAAATGTGTCGGAGAAAGGTACCAGGAGCTGAGTGAGCAATTGAGACGACTTTCCTAGCCTTATCCTTCTAGCAGTCAAATGATTCATCAGTCTCACTCACAGATTTTCTCTTCATTCTAGTACCAATTCCAGGGCCATGGCCAACACTGGTTACGTTGTTGTGGCAATATTGAGTCCCGTAATGAGTATCAAGCTGTAGTCTAGAATCCAGAGTTCATATTCATTTCTCTAATACTGATAACTGAACAAATCTGATTCTTTTATCTATCAAAAAAAAAAATACCCTAAGTTTGCAAAACATTTTCTAGTTCTCAATGTGCTTTCATGTATATTGACTCATCTACTTTTCTGATAGGCCTATTTACAGTTGCAAAAACTGGACTTTGGAGGCTAAGGGGCAGAGTTTGGGATTAAAGCTGTGCTTTTCCTTTCATTTCATGTCCCCAGTTTTATTTCTCCCTTCTAGGTATGATTTCTAAGCCCCTACACAGCTCTACAACTCCATATCCTGTGGCTTGAAATTGCTTATTCTCAAGAGAGTGTTGCAAAGCCATCCTTACCCCTTGTTCATTCCAGCCACATCTGAAAGAATAATACCCTTGACAGATGTCATTTTTGTTTTGTTCTGGACAGAAATAACAATAGTTCTTCCTGCTGAGAGTGACTTCTCTCCCTGACCTCAGCACAAACTTCCCACCCCCAGACAGCAAAGTCCCTGAGGACATCTGTCTCCAGGCAATGTCTGAGCATTTCCATGGCTTTTAAGATAAAATATTCTGTAGTGTTTGGTGGTAACAGCCACCCTGTAACATACTTTTTCTTCACAGTTTCCAGAAAGGTTAAGATTTTGTTCAGTAAGTTTTCTTAATGATCATATGTCTATTTTAGTTTTATGTGTATGCTGTGCTGTGTTGGATACTGTCAAGACAGTGGTGTTGGAATAAGAAGGCCTTGTCTGGGTCCTGAACTAATTGATGTCTCGAGACTTGGGGCCATTGACTTAGCTTCTTTGGGTCTTGACCATCTATAAAATGAGAATAATAATAGTATCCAGAGTATCCTTTCCTATTTGCTGCTTAGTATTACTGTTATCAATTGCTATAAAAATGTACACATTGTTGCTGTTTCTGTAGTTTGATTAATAGCTGAATTATTGTAGAATTGGACCACCTAGAACAGAATTAATTTGTAGTGTGATTAAATTCAGGCTCATTCCATATTGACCCTCTCTGCCTTTCTGTAGCACAATGTGACCATGCTAAAAGAAGAACTTCATTTCTGAAGATTTTCGGTAGGAAGGAAAAAAAACAAACATTTATGAGTCTCACCATTATATATATACTGATGGGTTCCTAGAACACTTACCTAGCAGGGGAAGCCTTTACTACAAGAGTCTGCTCTCCAAAAAATAAATTTGTTCCCCTCTTCCTCTCACCCTCCCCAGGTTCTAATTACCACTGTCCTACTCTACTTCTATGAGATCAACTTATTTAGCTTCTACATATAAGTAAGGACATGCATGCCTTATTTCACTTAACGATATTCTCTAGGCTCACTCATGTTGCTGTAAATAACAGGATTTTACTGTATTTTTTTAGATCTTTATTCTCTTTGACTTTTAGTGGCATGACACTAGTTTAACTCTGAACACTAGTTTAACCAGTGAACAAAAAAGGTGACCACAATAATTGTAGGAAACTTGCTGAGTTTGAGTGTCATGCTTTCCAGTTATGATTATTTGCTGTGTGGGCTTAACTGCTTTTTGCTTCCTGGTGTTAACACATATTTTCACTCACCTTCTTACTTTGCAACATAGCTGATTTCTACAAAGTTTAGTATCCAAAGTAAACTGGGAAATCATCAGGTGATAAAGATCGTTGTTAAATGTATGTATGCATCTAATTAAAGCAGTCCAAATACAATCAAAAGGAGTAAAAAATTTGGAATTATCTTGTCACTTTAAAATGTCAAAACCAAATACTAATGGATCAGATGAATTTCAAAGGATCTTGAGAGCCTATCTGCATCTTAGGAGAGAAATCTTGTGCATTTGTACTGAATTCATATACAAGCTCCCAGAATCATACTGGGGATCATCATAACCCAGATGCTTTATAAAATTGCATTAAGCTTTTGTCATTTAACAAATTTGGACATGTCAGTTATTGAAATAATCAGTTTTAAATTATTTCTTGGAGAGGATAAAAAACAATGCTGATTGCTTTTCCTTACAAAGATAACTGCAATTTGTTATAACAAGCAGTGGTTTCAGTATGATAATCAAACACTTCTACAAAACCCAATTTTAACTTTGTGTGCAGATGAATGGATTAAAGTCAGCTTTCTTTCAAATCTACACACACTTATAAAATAAAAACATTGCCTCAGTACTTAAAAAAAAAATACATTTCCTAAAAAATACAAGGGATGTGACCTTCTCTTAAAGAATCAGAGAGAATCGCAAGATGTCCTTTTTTTCTTTTAATTGAATATTGTTCCAGAATAGTGGTGGAAACTTTATAATTAGATACAGAATCTGCTCAAATTTTATGGGTATGAAAACAATCTGGGTGACTTGGGAGTAATAACTATTTGTTCAACAGTTGCTATATATTAGACACTTGAGTTTATGTGGAACTGTCTTAAGTACCTGTAAATATAGTCCTTCATTTATTTCTCAAAAAAATTAAATACCAATATTTCCTTCACTTTACATATTAAAACATTTTGGCCTATATGGGTACTTGGCTCCCTGGGTCTATGTACTCATTGTGATAGCTGGGATTAGAGCTCAGGGTTCAAACATTAGATCTATCATTCTTTCTTATGTAACACACACAGAATGTGTTTAAATAAATAATGAAAAAATTTCTTTGAGAGAAGTATAAAACATATACCTGTAAGACCATGACTGCTTTTATATGTAGCAGATGCAATTACTGTAAACCACACATTTTCTCTGGTTCTGTCAAGCATCATGTATGCAATTACACCTAATAATAATAATATAAACTCTTTGATTTTTATATGCAAGTCCTTGGTTTTTTGTTTGATCTATTTATACAGCCTGCATGAGCAATTTGAAATCAGCATTTGTCTAAGTCCTTTTCTGTACACACGTTTCTGCTCTGGACACAGTTTTAAACATGGAGCACTCTCTCTGTAACAATTTCATGCTTCAGAATCCAACAGCTCACCTGGTGCATTTTGAGCCTGAGGCAATAAGGGCAGGATGGAATTTATGAATCATCTCTTCCACCACCCTTTACGGGCAATTCAAGCTAAAAACCAAATGCACTTGGCATTGACTCAGAGTGAAACTTCCCAAAGCAATGAAAGGAAAAGGAAAACTATTTAAAGTCATGTCTTTCAAAATAGATCTTAACCCCAGTGACCCTATGACAAGGTGAGCAAGAAACCCAGTATCCAAGGCCATAGAAGTTTTTGGTGGGAAAGCAAGGTGCACTCTTGGTCTACCACTTCTGCTACTGAGTTTAGTGTCTTTTTGTCTACATTCATATTAGGTGAACAAAGAAATCCTGCTTACTAAAGCGTTCATTCGTGCCTCTTTTTTAAAGGCCTCACTTTGGAGAAGGAAAGTCCACTCATTCCTTTGATGGATTTATCAATCAGTCAACAGGCATTTACTGGGAAAGCTGGAAGTTTTCACCATTTTAAAATACTTATTATGGACTTGATATTAACTAGGTGGTTCTACATATTTAATCTTACTTAATCTTAAAAAGAAAAAAAGTAAAGCCATGCAGAATATACTATAAAAGTTCTCTGGTAACTGTAAATTCAAGGACAAATATAAACAGTAGAATTATTGTAATTTAGGGTCATCATTTCACTATTCATGCTTTCACAGGATTCAAAAGACAAAAGCATAGACATAACTAGATATAAGTTAGTGGGTATGCAATAGGTAAAGATATAATTTGTGGCATCAATAACATAAAGCAGAATAGAGGTATAAAGGGAATTTTTGTATGCAAGTGAAGTTAAGTTGGTATCAGTTTAAAATAGACTGTTATAATTTTAGGATATTATATGTAATTCCCATAGTAACCACAAAAATTATATAATATGTACAAGAGGAAATGAGGAGAGAATCAAATCACATAACTACAAAAAATCTACTAAACACAAAGGAAAGCAGTAAGATAGACAATGGGAGACAAAAAAACCATAAGACACAGTGAAAGCTAATAAGAAAAACATAGCAGTAAGGTCCTCCCTAGCAATACCTATTTTAAATGTAAAAGGATACATCAAATGGAATATTATTCAGACATAAAAAGAAAAGAAATTCTGACACATGCTACAACATTGATGAGACTAGAGGACATTATATTGAACAAAATAGTCAGTTACAAAAAGGCAAATGCTGTATGATTTCATTTATTTGTGGTACCTACATTAGTCAAATTCCTAGTGACAAGAAATAGGTTGAGGCTGGTGGTTTCCAGGAATAAGGAGAAGGTAAATAGGGAGTTATTTTTTAATGGGTAGAAAGTTTTAGTCTTGCAAAATGAAAAGAGTTCTGGAGATGGATGGTAGTGATGACTTCTTAATAATATGAATTTGCATAATGCTTTTGAACTGTATGTTAAAAAATGGTTAAGGTGGCAAATATAATTGTGTGTGTTTTACCACAATCTTGACAAAAAGAAAAAAAGTGAGATGAGTCTTATGGTTCCCATTTTACAGATTTGTAAACTAAGATCTAGAGCTGTTTAGTGACTTGTTTTCATCTCATAGCAAGCTAGGGCCCTAGCCTGAACACATCACTGTGACCTCCATAAAGAGAATCTTGAACAAACAAAAACTGAAATTACACAGAAATTCCATCAACATAATCAAGGCAGTTATTGTTTCTCACAGTATTTTTTTTTTTTAACTTTGGGTTTCCTGCTTTATCTGCCGAGCAACATTACAGGACACAAAGAAGAAGGAAAAAATGAAAATGCACATAATGGATGGGGAAAAAGGAAGGGGAGACAATCATTGACATGACAGAGAGGTGGCTAAAAAGGACTAGCTGAGCAAACCAACCTCTTGAATTCATCATTTTTTTTTGGTAGGGAGCCATGAAAGCTTCCTTTCTTGACCCTTCCCCATAATGACAGGGGCAAGCAAAAAGGTATGCAAGAGCATGGAGAGTCCATGGGCTTCATCTAGTGAACCAATTCTGATTAACTGTAGTGGTTGGCTGCATGGAGCACTTTGGAGAGGAAGATTCAGACTCAGGTGTCAGTCGGTGACGTCTGCCATGTGCACAGAGTATGGGAACAGGACACGAACACCAGGTATTTTTCATCTCAGTCTGTATGGAATACATCTTGGATCACAGCCTTGGCCATGCAATAGGCTTTGGCCAGCATTAGGTAGCAAAGAATACACAGATACTGGGCTGTCACAGAGAGAGCTGGTATTACAAGCATAATATCCAGTTCCTGAGGTCTGGAGTACCAAAGCTGAGCCCAAATTGGGGTTAGTTTGCATCACTTGTTTTCATCATTCTTTTCCTCTCCAGTTGTAAACCTTTTTCAGCAAGCAGGCTGGCGGATAGCAGAGCTGCTGATGGCGGTGGTTAGGATGCCATTAGGCTGAGTCCTGTTTGTCAGCCTTGCTCCATACTCCCTTCTTCAGTGAGACTCTCTCACAGTATTTTTTAGGTGAGACTCTCTTTTAGGGAAATATGAGTTTGGGGACTTGGGAAGTATATAAACATCTCAATTTGAGAGATGAAACAAAAATTCTTGATCTCTTTAGTGGCCATATACTAGTCTCCTTATGAATGATAAATGATGGGATTAGCAAGCACCACGCTTTTTATATCTGGTCAGTGATGTTTTGTCTTGATGCATATCCAAAAAAGGGATTGCTTCTTAATATGATTTCTCTCTGGAAAGATCCTAGCCAGGGAGCCGTTAAGAAGGAATGTATGATGTCGTAAAGTCAAGAATTAGAATGAAAGAAATGGAGTCTCCTGGAGTTTGAATTAGGTGCCAAGGATTATGCTAAACAGACTTTGTGGAACTCTGTTTTTAAAAATTTTCAATTCTAAATTGATAAATAAAATAGTTTTAGTGAGAATATAAAAGAAATAGCAATTTCCATTTATAGAAACTAGATAATTAATCAAATACCTTCACAAATATCACCATAGGCCAAATAAGATAGACCCAGAACATAGAAACATTTGCGTAGGGTTGGGGAAATTGGCCTGGTTCTTAGAAGAGGGCCTCACTTCATGAGAAGGCTAGAAGAGGATGTGTTAATTCCCTAAGGTAGTTTCATCTCACATCAAAATGTTACACTGGTTCGTTGACTGATGACACCTCTTAATGGCACTGACAAGCCATGACTTTGAATATGAGAAAGTTTCTATAGACACTTTGGTCTATGAAAAAGAGCCTTTTTGAATCATCTGAAAACTCCTATGTAGAGGGTGTTTTTCTTAATTGTTTTTCTTAATTCCCCAATATCTGTTGCACATTTTTTAATGGTAAAAAACTGATTTTACTTGGGAATTATTTCTTTACTACTGTGTAAAATCAGGGAAGCAGAGACCAGGCTTGACTAGGAGGTAACATATGCTTTGATGAAGCCCAGCTGAATGCTCCCTTGCTAAAATTTGAAGAGACAGGATATGTGTGTAGTTCATGTGTGGTTCATGTGCAAGCCTTGCAAGAGGTTCTGCTCAAAAGCCTCTCTTACTGCCCCATTTCTGCCTTTGCCCAATATGGTTTTTATTTTTCCTCTCACCCCATGAGCTTCCTCTTAGCCTCCCAATAAATTCCCTTTTTTATTAAGTTAACTGGAGTAGGTTTCTGATGCTTATAACCAAAAAATCCTAACTTATATATGAGGCTTGGTCCATTTCTCATATGCTCATTCATTAGTCCATTCATGCATATATTCATTCAGTAATGATTTATCTAGCAAATATTTTGTGCAGACCTTAGAATTAAGTCAGACACGATTACTGCTCCCAAGATTACAGTCCACTGGGACTTAATCTACAAACTATGATTAATCATCCTCTGTTTCTTCATGCTTCGTTCTTGTCATCCATGCTACCTGTAATTCCCTCCTTGCCTCCCATCACTTCCTATTCATACCTGTCCTCAACACCTTAAACACTTCTCTGGACTTGACCTCCCCATGGTTGGTACTGATGTAGGCTCCTTCACTAAAGAATTGCCTTCCTGAGGGCAAAAGTTTGTGCCTTTATCTCTGCATCCCCAATGTGAGGCCTAAGAACTAGGTGAGGCCCTCAGTGGGCACTCATCTATGATCTCATGAAGAAATGGAGTGTGATCATTGGAACATATTTTTATACTAAGGTGCTAGTGGGAGAACGGAGAAGGGAGGGACTACATATACTTTTAAACAGAGGGTCTAATAAAATTTCAGAGTACAGGTGATACCCAAGTCAAATTTTAAAGAATGATTAGAAATGTTCATATAATAAAGCAATAAAATTATGGAACCAGCAGAGAAAGAACCATATGGAAGACTATACAATAATAAGAAAGCATAAAAGGAAAGGCCAAGTACCTCAATATGACTGGAACATAAGTATAAGCTTTCAGTGACATAAGGGTAATGAATCAGGAGAAGTCACATTCAAAGTCTTAAAAGACTTTATCATGTTAAAGAAGTTTAGAATTTGTTTATATGCAATGACAGGCAACATAACTGAGTTAGTCTGCTTGAGTTGCCATAACGAAATACCACAGACTGGTATCTTAAACAACAGAAATCTATTTTCTTACAGTTCTGGGGGCAAAGGTCCAAGGTCAAAGTGTAGGTGGGTCTGGTTTCCTCCTTGGCTTGCAGATGGTTACCATCTTGCTGTGTCCTCATGTGATCTTTCCTGTGTGTGTCTAGATCTTGTCTTCTTATAAACTTACTTTTTTGTATAAGGATGCTGGTTATACTGGATTAGAGCTCACCCCAAAGATTTTGCTTTAACTCAATTACTTCTTTAAAGATATTATCTCCAAGTATGATCACATTTTGAGGTACTGGAGTTAGGACTTCAATACAGAAATGTGAGTGCCCATAGCAATAACCTAGTGGCCAGGAGTAGAGTCTCTGGAAATTGACATCTTGGGCTCAGATCCTTGCTTTTTCATCTAGTAGTTGTATAACTTTGAAAAATAACTTAAACTCTCTGTTCCTCAACTTCTCCAACTTCAAAACAATATTAGTAACTACCTCTTGGGTTGTTATCAATGAGATCAGTTCTTGGCATAGCAATAAATAAGAAGAAAAAATATTCAATGAGGTAAAGGCAGGGATGGGTTGAAAGCAGAAAGGTTGAAGGTAGGGAGGCCAATAGAAGACAGACTTTTATAACATTATTTATTATAGCAGAGGATGGAGTCTAACACATGTAAAGGTATTGGCATCAACTGGGATGAGGCGATCCATATGATTGGGGTAGAGAGAAAGGAGTGTAGTCAGAGACCTTCTCAGAGTTTGAGATGCTTGGGATTTACCCAAGAATTGAGCTAGCAGATAATGACACATGCAGGTCTGAGGGTTGGGACAGAACTTTGGCCTTGAAGTCATATAGAGTCATAAATAAAAAAAAAGAAAAGGAAAGGAAAAGAAAGTGTCAGCTGAACTCACAAGCTGTGTATGAAATTGTCCACAGTAAACCAAACCACTATATGACTTTGAGAATAGAACCACAATTTGGGAACAGAATTTCCCCAGATTGTAGGACCAACCCTCATATCCCTGCAAAGGTTCTTAGACAGAGTCTGGCTTATGAATAATGCCAGGTCTTGATGCAATGTAATTCAACAGCTTCCGATTTCTGGAAGTGAGTGTCATAGAAGACAGAATGGTATAGAGGACTCTGAATTTTATCTTTTAAAAAATACATCTTATTGTGTTCTGACTGAGTAAATTTCAGAGATCAAATTTAGAATTGATTTAGTTCACAACTATTTCTTAGACCCAGGTGATAACAAGGCTAATCAAATGGAACGTCTTTCTTTGAGATCCACTATCATCACCATGTATATGGCTGTGACTTTGGGTAATCAGGTCATTTTCAGCTTGTTTCTCTTCAGAAAAAAATATGGTAAAATCACACTCTCCTTGCTCTTTCTCCAGTATCAGAGTGATAATATCTAACATAACTGTAGTTTATAATTCCCCAAAGTTTTTATCCATAGCTACTTTGTGACAGTATTGTTATTATTAAGCACTGACATAGTCCATGGCCAGTGGTGTTCCAATATAAAGGGATCCAGTGGACTTACCTTTGTTGGTGATTTAGCCTTTGAATTATACTGCTACCAGGTACACTATTTGCTAATGCTCAGAGCAGCCATCTGGTGACAGCAAAGTGGCTATATATAGAGAAAGCTATTTCATCACAAACCATGTGAGAAGTCATCTGAGGAAGATATCCCCCCCACACCGAGAATTCTGTGATAAAGGATAACATTCATTTCAGTATTATTCAGTCATGGGACACAGCAACTGGGCAGGAAGTGCAGCCCAATCTCACAGATGATTGATTCTGTCACCAAACCATCTGCTGATGAGTCCTAAGGCCCTGCCTCATTCGTCAAGCAGGAAGTATCAGGGCAGTTGTGGAGAAGTGACCTGGTTCAGGGAAAAGTTCACCAGGCTGGGAGTCAAGAGTCTTGGTCCCTCATCCCAGCTCCATCACAATGAATTAATGGCTGAATGTGAGCAAGGCAATTTTCTTTTCTGGGCTTCAGGCTCTTCCTCTGCAAAATGAGGACTATGAGCTAGATTCTCTCTCAGGGAAATGAAGTTGCCTTTAATGGGTATCTAACATTTCTCAGTAGTTTACATTCATTACCAAAAATTAACATACAGTTGGTAAGGGTCATCATCCTAATTCATAGACAGAGATGCTAACACTCAGATCTAACCTCCCTCTCTTTGCCATCTCTGCTACATACCCACTGCCCCCACACAGGAACAGTTTCATGAGTGTCCAACATCAGATGTACCCTGTGTTTGGTTTAGTACTGTACTGTCAGATTTTGAAAGTATGAGTAATTTTGGAAGAAGGGATTCACTTTTTCATTTTGCACTGGGCCCCACACATTACGTAGCTGATCCTGCCTTGGTTCTATGATCCCTGGCAACTGAGCCTCATGATGGTAGGTGCTCAAAGAAACAGATGAAGTAACTTCTACAGTACAGAGTTCTCATTCTGTGGAACCACCATGATGTGGGTAAGATGAATGAGACAGAATGTGAGCTAATTAAAGCGAATTGAGTGTTTCTAGGGCAAGATACAAGGTCAATAGTCATAGACAAAGTAAACAAAACAAAAAAAAACCTCTTATGATCTCCAAAGAACTAGGAACTGGCTCTTTGCTTTCATTTATTTAGACATGCTGAAGAAAATAAATTTGCCATTGATTCAAGAAGTCAGGGGCTGTGTACATGTTGAATGTGGGGTAAACACATTGAAAGGCAAACTTACTTCAAGTAAGTTTCTCTGAAACATCTGGCTGGTGATCACTATAGGATTTGAGTAGCGTACAGAAAGGGAAGACAGAGCCTTCATTCAAATAATCACAAGAAGCCTTGGGGTTCTAAATCTCACCAGAACTCTTGCAGTGTGAATGGCTGATATGGAGTCCCAGGTTTCCATGTGGCATCTCATGTCTCACACCCGGGCTCTGTCAGACCCAGTAGGCGGTAGGGGAATCCAGTGCTCTCACTGCTGAGGGCAGTTAGATCAGGCTGTCCATAGCTGTCTGGGATCTCCAGCAAATTTTCTGCTTCCCAGGCCAAATGACAAGGACCCATACCAAAGAGAATATGAGGGTGTCCTGAAAAAGAAGAAAATGGGAGGCCAGAGCCTTGGTTGAAAGGTCTAGGTCCTGCCACGTGTCTCAGCAAATCATTTATCTAAAAGTGAAGAGGTTGGACAGCAGAGGTAATGCCATTTAATAGATGGAGTGTGGTGTATAGATTTAAGTAGCTCTGGGTTCTAATCCTGGCTCCAACACATCCATAGCTGTGAGATCATGGCAAGTTACGTCACTTCTCAAAACCCTGCTTTTCTAATTAACATTTTAAAATATGGTCAATAATTTCTCTTTCACAGGGTTGCTGTGTGAAGTTAACAGAACACAGATAGGGTAATATGAATGTCCAGGTCTTACTCTTGCTGGCATTAAATCTTTGAAAACCATAACTATTCATGAAGGGTTCAAGGCTTCCCCAAGGATCTGTACCTATGCAGATCAAGTGGGGTTTGTTCTAGTGCCTGGGAAATGGTCAGCAGGAGTATAAGAAGCAGGACTTTTCCAAACATGCCTGAACCTAATGCAAAGTTCGAGATATGGCAAGACAGTGGGCAGAGTCAATGGTTTTGGGGGAAGCATGCGAGCATAACGGGAAAAGAAGGCCCCGGTTCCTCCAGCTCAAATTCTATCCTCGGATGCTCACCCTCCAGTTGGCCAAGAGTGAGTGGGCCTGGATCACAGTGTTCAGTACCTCACTGGTCCAATCTGTGCTCTGTCTAGACTGACAGCTGGAGACTGGCAGCACAGGATGATAAACACTCCAGGGAGGATGGGATATCACAGCAAAAAAATGTTCTCTTCTTGCCTTTACTGACTGCTGGCTTCCGGAAGACAGGAGCCTGAGTTCTGGGCTAGTCTAGAACTCTGGGATCAAAGCCTGTAAAACAAAGCAACTGTCTGGCAACAGGTGATTTTTCTGTGTCCTGCCCACCAGCCTCCTAGGTGGCAGACAACTCTGCCTCAGCTTCATCAGGCCAGATGACTGTGATGACACACCACTCTGGGGACTCCTAGACCAGGACTGCCCTTCTCAACTGGTTCTCTTCTATTCACTAATCCATCTGTGCATCAGGCAGCAGGAATCTCTGTAACTCCGCTTCTGCTGGATTTGGGCCTATAATTTCAGTAGGTTACAAACAATATTCTATATGACCTGGCCCTTTTTTGACTCTCCCATTATGTTTTCTTCTGCCTCCCACTTCACACTTGCACTTCAGCCACACCAAATTTAACTTAGTCTCTTGCTTTTCCCTAGAAAACCACGTTCCCTCAGCTTCATGACCTCAACTGCCACCAGTTGGATTGACTCCTTCATTTCTTCCCCAGGCCCTTGTAGGCCTGGTAGGCCCTATTTCTCCATGCTACCATGACTACCTGAGTATGCCTTTATTATTGTTCTTGTCAAAATTCATAGTAACTTTCTGTACCCACTATATTTGAAGACAGGAGTCTTCCTCCTGGTTAATCTCATTACTGAGTACACAGTTAAAACTCAATGCATATATTTAAAGGAAAAACTAAACCAAACTTATTCAAGTTGAATTCAATCTACTTTGATTCATTCTAAACCCCTGCCCCTACCATTCATTCTCCACAGAGCAGGCAAGCTAATCTTCCCATAATACAAACCTGATTATATCACTTTCATGACCAAAACATTTCAGCAACCTCAGATAACCCTTAGAATAAAGTGTCAAATCCATACCATGCCTACAAAGTTCAACTGGAGCTGACCTCTGATCATCTCACTCTTAAAATTCTTGTCCATATTCTTGACTTTTGTAACAGTTAATTTTCTGTGTAACAAACCACCCCAAACTCAGTAACTTAATCATCCAAATGATTTTTGTTTAAGCCTCTGGTCTCCTTTACTGATGCACCTGCTGCTGACTGTAGGTAGGGCAAGCAGCTCTGCTAAACATGGCTAAACTCACTTGTATGTTCAGGCGCTGGCTTGCTATAGGCTGATCTGTGACCTTCTCTAGGTAGCCTGCCCTTGTTTATATGGTGAGGCAGGTTCTGTGTGTGTGTGTGTGTGTGTGTGTGTGTGTGTGTGTATGTGTGTGTGAGAGAGAGAGAGAGAGAGAAAGAGGGAGGGAGGGAGAAAGGAAGGAGGGAGGACACAGAAGCACACCTCTTGAATATTGGGATCATAATTGGCATGAGAACACTTCCACCTCACTCCGTTGGCCAAAGTGGGTCAAAAGTCAGTCAAGATTTTAAAGAAAAAACTCCTGATGGAAAGTGCTGAAAAGTTACATTACAAAGGTTATGGACTCAGGAAAGTGTAAAAACCGCAGCCATCTTTGCACTCAATCTACCAGAGTTCCCATCCTCAGAGACTCTTGTTTGGTAATTGAGGGTGAGACTCAGACTTTGTTTTTTGGCATATGTTCCAGATGATTATGCAAAATCACTCAAGTATCATCATTTGAAAGCACCGCTTGCCCTCAAGCTATATCACCTTATTTCTAGGCCTTGAACATATCCTGCTGTTTCCAGTCATGTAGTCTTGACATATATGGTTCCTGCTACCTGAAACTATCATTCCTAGTGCTAGCTAAACGAATCCTTCTCATGCTCAGCCTCAACCTTTGCTGATTTTTCATACCCATTCCCATTCTCCCCTTTTCACTTTTATCACGCCCTTCACCTTTCTTCAGCACAAGATGACAAATACTCCAGAGAAGAGGGGATATCACAGTGTTAATTGTTTGATGCCTTCCATAATAAATGATAAACACCATGAGGGCATTGGACATGCCTAATTTGCTCATCAGTGTATCCACAGACTCTATTAGGGTCTGGCATCCAACAGTGACAATAAATATTTACAAAGAGCAGAAAAACACTGCTTTGAATTGCTTGTTACGATCACTCTCAACTAATGTACCTCAGAAGACACTTCATGAGTAGCTGCTTTGGACCAGTGGAGACTCATTGATGTTTTCTAGACTAAGGGAAGACAAGATTGGAGCAACTGTGGAATTGTAAGGTGGATTTCAGGGTGAATGTGTAGGCTCCCTGAAGGAGCCTGGCCACCTGGGGGAGGGATGGAGGGGGAGCAAATGGGGAGGGAGGAGAGTTCCCTATGGAGGATGCCACAGTAAAAAATCCCTGGGAAGTAGGATTTGGGAGATGTTTATCCAGGGTGGTTTTACCAGGAAGAAAACCCAACTGATGACTAAGAAATATTTCCACGGGTTGAACATTAGAGAAGGAGGAAAGTGAAGGAAGAGGGCATGGATGAGAAACAGAGACCTAGAAGACCTTCATAAATGTGTATGTAGCACTGAATGAATGACTGTTGATATTGAAAGTCAGGAGGGCTGGGAAGACATAGAATCAAAGTATTTCGGAAAAATGATAATAAGGTAAAATCAAGGTTGTTGGAGACCTCTTTCTACTTGAGATACAAGGCTGGACATATATGCTTAAAATAGGAACTGGTTGGAAGGTACTATGAGAACCCAGGTGAGAGCAGAACAGCTAGGATTCAGATTTTCACAGGTCACAGAATTACACTTCTCTCCTCAAACTTGCCCCATCCTCCTGTCCTGGGATTTCACTGAAAGTGAAAGAACATATGTCAACCCACATCTGGCACATCTGCATCAAAGGCAGCAGAGTTTCCCCTGTGCCCCATCTTCTTCCTAGCTGATCACCGTTTAACTGAGATTCTCCTGCAAGTGATTAGAAAAAGGATTTCTGCTCTCCCTGCACTATGAGGTAATAGCAGACATCTAACAGCAGTGCCTCATTCCACAGGGGAAGCATTGGCACGTTCAGAGGCTGGCGTGGGGAATCTCCATTCCCGGTCCCAGGAGATTGCATTTGAGACCTGGTTTCTCTTAGCAACAGTGAAGAAATAAAGGAGCAAATCCCTTCCAAAATCCTTCAATCCGCAAACCACAGTCTGTATATCCAGGGAGTGAAGAACTGCCAACATCTGCACCCAACACCTCGTTCATCCAATCCTGAGACTTGAAAGATCGGAACACATTTGATTTTTACTGTTCAATTATGAAGGGAAATCTTAGTTTTCTATCACACTCACTCAGCATGAATACATTTCACATGTTCCTCCTTTTCAAGCTCTCTTTCATCTCCCAAAATAGCCACATCAATGATGAATTCTTCCTGCATGTTTTCTTAAGTAAGCTCATGTCTTGTTGAGATTTCATTACCTGCACAGAGGGCTGAGTCATGTGGCATTCACACATCATTCCTCTGAACCACATCTCCAGGCAGAGTGCTCTCCCTTCCTCACCACACTGGAGCTCCCCTCCTCTGTCGGCTCTGACCCCACACACTTTCTCATCCTTCCTGATAAGCTGACTTGTCAGAGGAACTGCAGAGCCACGGCTGGAAACAGTACTAAGTGATCTCTGGTCTCCCTGATCAAAGAAATTGCCACAGATGAGGACGATTCTCTCTTAGCTAGGAGTCAGCCACCTTCATTTTCTGGATCTGGGGGCAGGAAACAGCCACTTGTCCCACCAGCCTCCTTTGAAAGAAATGATTTTAATGGAAAGCTGGTGTTTGATTTATCCACAGGATGTGTGCAACTGGGCTGAGATGTAAGAAGCATCATGCTGGCAGACAGCAGGTCGCAACCAAGTCCATTGCCAGGAAAATGGAATAAAATGATAATTCCACCTAATTTTCACCATCAAGTAGAGCTGCTTCCATCAAATCTAAGTGACAAAGTAGCCTGAGGTACTGGAAAAGCATAGTAAACGAGGAGGTTTTAAAAAAAAAGCACTTTGTTCACATTTTTGCTCATCTATTTCTTCTCTGCATACTTAGTCCCATTGTTTCAGCTTCCTGAACCTCAGTTTCCTCACTTGGAAAATGGGGGTAATCATATTTACCATACTGAGTGATCATCAGGGTTAAATGACTTCATACATCTAAAGCATCTAGCACGGAGTCTGCTCAATAAACCTCAGTCACTTGTGACTCTCAATTGAGACCGGAAATTAATGATAAGGGGTGAGTGAAGCCCCGAGGCAGGCCTGCAGCAGATGCTGCCAGAAGTTAAGAAAATGTGCATGCCTTGAAAGCTCCTGAAATTAAACTTTTAGTATCTGGAATGATGAAGCAATTCAATGCTTGAGTTCATTTGTGCCCCAGAAAGAAGAGAATAATAAAACTCGAGAGAATTAATGATAAGTCCCAAAAGAATGAGATGAATAAGTTCACTGCAAAGCATACAGTGTATTCTGGAAAGAGAGATTGGTTTGCAACAATGATGTAAGGAGGTAATAATTATAAATGAGCACATGGTGAAAGAACCTAAATGAAGCACTTACCAAGAAGGTCTAGATACAGAATGCCCTTGATATTAAACTCAGATATAAGTGCACATAGTGTATTAAAAAGACATTGAACTAGGTAATAAGAGGCATGGTTCCTGGTTCTAAATCCCTGCATTATCTTATAATAGTCCCTTCCTCTGGGGTCTTATTTGCCTACTTTATGAATTGAGGGGTTGAAATAAGTGTCTTTAAAGACCTTTTTCAGTGTGACTTTCTGTGGTTCTTTGTGGATCATTCCAGCAGAAAACTGAGATTTCAGGAGCTAGAATCACCAGAGAATAAATAACAGACAACAGAACCTTCATGTTAGGGAGCACGTTGAAAATGCCGTCAGAGGTTCCTTTAGCAAGTGGGATTGAACTGATAAGGGAAGGATGCTGAGGAACTAACAACCTCAGCAAGAAAGACAGATAGCCTCTCAGCCCAGTCATCCAGAGTATGGTTTTCTAAATTTTTTTTTCAGACATAAACAAAAAGAGTTGTCCTAGAGCTGTAGTTAACAATAGTAGAGGCTTTGGAAGACACTTGGCTAGGGTCTCTGGATGTTAAAGTTTGTGCGCTTGAAACACATTAAACTTCCTGAGTTTAAAAGGCCAAAGAGATTTTCAGTATCAAATTAATTGACAAAGAGTCTTTTGAAGAACTAAGGAATAAATAATTTTTTAAAAATAAGAAGTAATGTATTCTGTGTTGTCCAAAAGACCACTGGATAACTAAATAGTAGAAAGGAGAGCTTCATTGGCGATATCTGTTTGCAAACAGGGAAGAGGTAGTCTCTGGCATGGACCAAAGGTTCTCTCTCCTCAAAGAGGGAAAGAACAGGTTGGGGTTTATGTCTCACAGGGCCTGTATCACACAATAGTCAATACAGATTCAGAAGTTTGGGAGGAAGGTTATACCTACTTATGAGGAGGGGAGTCAATGGATAAACATACAAGAAACACATCCCATCACATTGGGGTGGGGCTTTAGCACTAAAATGAGGTGGAATTTGACTCTTTGTGCCAAAAGATGAATAGAGCACACAGCTGAAACTGACTTCAAGGTCTGCCATTGCTTATCAGAAAAGAATGTTTGTAAGGTCAGTCCTCTGTCCCATCAGAGTTGTAGTGGTCTGGATGGTAAACCAGAGTTAGAAGTCTGATAATTTTCCTGATAATATCCATTGTTAGGGAGTTTAGCAAAAGTGTGTTTTCTCTTGTCTCCCTAGGAATTTAGGAAATTGCTATGCTAATCAAGCCCTGAATCCTCTACCCATAAGTAACTTCTGTTTCTTTAACCTTAGATCCATCTTAATTGATAAAGGGACATTTATTTTGGTCTCTCAGATCACACCTGCAAATACATTTGTTCGTTCAACAATCATCAGCAAGGTACTAAGGCCACAGATTCCAAGATAAAGACCACTACCACCATCACCACCACCACCACCACCACACACACACACACACACACACACACACACACACACACACACACACACACACAATGTTCATGGTTTACATTGGGTTCAAGTGACCATCATCAGTGAGGAGGCAATTTCTTATGCCCTATTCCTATAGCATTCCTCACTATGTCCTAGGGAGCACCCATTGATTGACTCACTTGGAAAGAATCTCTTTTCTCCACGATCACTATAGTCATCTATTTGCCTTCCCCAGTCTTTCCACTTTATTTAGCAGTCAAAATCATATTTATTTTAAATTAAGGTGCATCTCAGATGTCACCCATAATATGATATCTACCCTGGACTTTGGTCTGAATTAATTACCCTTTCAGCAGCACGTTGATTTCATCATGACAATGACGCTCATTCCAACCTCTTTCTATATGTGTTGTGTGTATCAGGGATGTTTTTAGATTACTGCTCTCTCCTTCAAAGAGCAAGCAAAATCTTGACAAAGAACTGAACCTGAAGAGGTGAGCAGGGATTTGCCAGACAGAGAAGGAAGGAAAGGATATCCAAAGCCAATGGACCAGCATGGATGAAGCATGAGAGGCTTAAGAGTAGACTACCAGGACCAAGATGGTGTTACTATTGCCCAGGACATGAAGCCTTTGCAGGAACTGAGCCTGGAAGGGTGGGTTTGGTAAGATCATGATGACTTTATGATTTATGCTGTACATAAGAGAGAGCCATGAGACACTTTAAAGAGACATTTCTTTCTCTAGAAAGTTGAGAGAAAGAAAGCACAGGTATAGGACATTTGGAACAGAAGGAGGCAGGCAATGTTTGGATGCTCTTGTGAACACCTTATGTTCTAGAATAATCCCATTTAAGCACTTGAATATTACCTTCATTATTTAGTAGCTGGGACGCATTACGATTTATGACACAGTTTTTTAATCTATGAAATGAACTATATTATCACATTAGAGGGTTGTATATCGTATTAGAGGGGTGTTGTAAGGATTAAATGAACTGTTAAATATTTACAATAGCTTGCCACATTGTATAAGTGACTAATAAGTAGTAATAATTGTTGCTGTTATCATCATTATTTTGGAAAGAGGACAGGTTTTCTAGGTACCGGCTTTGTTTGAATAATTGTGTTAGGTGGCAAGCGGATGTCAGACGTTCAGCTTGGGAAGTAGTTACCCCATTGCAGTTTTTAACATTTTAAGGCACCAGAGAAACCATTATTGTCTGGGGAATATTCAGCAAAATTAACTGTGGTCAATGTTCAGGGAGCCATCTGGATCCCCCAAGAGTATACCAATGTGGACAGTGCATTTTTGCTTGGAAATCTGCTTCCAGAACCCCAGTGCTAGGGTTAAGTTACACACTCCCAGCCCTTTGCTAGATAACCTCAAGTTGCATAGATTTATTGAATAAGTAGGTGCTATGCTATGTTGTAAAATACGTCTTGAAACGAGCACTTGAAATGTTAAAAGGTAACTGCCCCTTCTAGAATCTGGTTACAAGATTCGAATGTATTTATTCATTGAAATTGTTCTTGTCCTGTGTCTTAGCCATATTATGTTGCTATAAAGGAATACTTAAGGCTGGCTAATTTATTTTTTTAAGGAAGTTTATTGGGTTCATGGTTCTGCAGACTGTACAAGAAACATGGCACCAGAACCTGCTCCTGATAAGGGCAACAGCTGTTTCCACTCATGGTAGAAGGTAAAAGAGAGCCAGTGTGGATAGAGGAAAAATGAGCAACAGCAAGAGTAAGAAAGAGAGAGAGAGAGAGAGAGAGAGAGAGAGAGAGAAGAAGGCCCCAGGCTCTTTCCAACAACCAGTTCTTTGAGGGAGCTAAGAGTCAAAACCCACTCACTCCCGTGAGAATGGCACCAAGCATTCATAAGAGATCCACCCTCGTGATCCAAACACCTCCCAGGAGGCTCCACCTTCAACACTGGAGATCGAATTTCAACATGAGACTTGGCAGAACCAAGCAAACCATATCCAAACCATAGCATCCTGGAAGCTGGTCTGGCCAATGATGAAGGGCATGGGCTTTGGTGTTTTGTTTTGTTTTGTTGTTTTTTGCTTTTTGAGTCAGAGTCTCACTCTGTCACTCAAGCTGGAGTGCAGTGGCATGCTCACAACCACCGCAACCTTGACCTGCTGGGCTCAGGCCATCCTTCTACCTCAACCTTCCAAGTAGCTGGAACTACAGGCGTGCACTATCACACCCAGCTAATTTTTCTTGATTTATTGTAGATATGAGATCTCGCCAAGTTGCCCAGACTGGTCTCAAACCCGTGGCCTCAGGCAGTCCTCTCACCTCGGCCTCCCAAAGGGAGGCCAGAAAAAAAGGGGGGTAGTTTTACTGCCCAGCTTTGCCCCTGTTTCTTTGGATTTAGTTTTACTGAAAACAAACAAAAAAAACCTATATCATTGTTTTTTATAAAGACTGAGAAAAATATCACACATAGAAAAACAAAAAGTGCCTATCATTATTGATTATAATGGTCTCTGCCCCTAAATGTTTAGTAATGGCTACAACATGAGTTCCCAGATGAGAATAGGCAGGTCTCTAGGCATGTGTTCAGAACACAACCTGACACATGGTAAAACAGGGATATACTACTTTAACTTCAAGAAGGGGTTACCTACTTTGTCCTATGAGGAGTCTAAGACAGTTTCTGAGAGAAAGCAGCACTTGAGTTGAGACTTGAAGAGCAAGTAAGGGTTTACCAAGTAGGGTAGCTGGGGATGCAAATGGGGAAATGAGGAGGGAATTTGGCACTAGTGGGATAAACACAAATAGTTTAGTCCAGCTATAGCACGGGGAGGGAGTGATCAGTGAGGCCAGACACCGCGCTGAGGCCATTACTGTGATGATCTTGCCTATCATTTTAAAGAGTTTAGATGTTATTTTCTTGGAGATTATGAGTATTTATGGAGAATTTGAACCTTGCTTCAAATCTTCCATAGGTTTACACACTTAACCCCATGTTCACTTCTTGGTTTGATTGAAGTGTTCTATCTTTTCTATAATTATTTCCATACAGGAGAATGTTTCTTCCTTTATCATTAAAATATCCCTTTCAGCAGTTCTTCACTCCTTTCTTTGTCTGCTGAACAGACTGCACGCTCTATTCTAGGCATAGCCGAGAACAGCTTGCTATGGTGAACAGTAGTGCACGCCTTTTGCATTGTTCAGAGTTTTGTGAAGAGTAAACTCCAAAACAGGGACAGGTACTGCATGACTTGTCCCTGCCTACCTCTCCAGTTTCCTTTCTCACCTCTGTCTTTGCTATCTCTTGGTGATACCACATTCAATGGACTCAGACATGCTCACTCACACTCTCTCACTTCTGGACTTTCCACCTCCTGCTCCCTCTGCTTGGAGCCCAACTTCCCGCCCCCATCCTCTGTCTTTTTAATCCCACATACTCTTCGGGTTCCCTCTTAGAGGTCCTTTCCTTTGGGAAGTTCACCCTGCCCCTCTAAGTCTAGACCAGCTGTCTTTCTCCTTTGCTTGATCCTCTGACTTTTTAATCTACCTATTTCCTCCTCTCAACTATAAGCACAATGAGGCCAGTGATCATGTCTATCTCTGTTTCCCCAGCATCTAGCCTGGCACCTGGCATAAGTTCTGTCTGTCCTCAGTGCGTGTGTGTGTTAATGCTTGTGTGTGTTTCTGTGTGTGTTCGTGTACATGTGTTAAATGAGAGCCAGGACCTTGGTTCAAACAATAGCTCTGCCACTTACCTGGGCTCGCCCATTGCCAGCTGTCTCACCTTTTCCACCCTGTCCATTTTCATTGCCAAGTCCCTAGTTTACGATCTTATAATTGTTTACCTAGATTGTTTCTGGAACTTTCCTTTGAGTCTTCATTCCCTCTTCCCAATGGTGTCCTTTGCTTGCTTTCAGGTAATTTTTGCTAAAATATTGGTAAATGCTATATCTCATAAATACCTTAGAGCTTTTTTTAAAAAAAAAAAACAAAATCCTTTCAACTTCTCAATCTAGCTTTTAAAGCTCTTTACCATCTAATCTCAAACTACCTTTCTAGCCATTGTACCCATGAACTCAGTGACTCACCAGCACCAGACACTGCCATTTCCTGAGAGCCCTCAACTGTCATGTGGCTGGGCCTCAGTGCAGCTCTCCTGTCTGCTAAGGATGTCTTTCCTTACTCCCTTTTCCACACTGAGAAATTATCTGGGCTCCCATAGCTCTTCTCTCCCCTCCTCATCTAGCAATCACCACTTTTTTATAATGATGGCGTTCATATCTGCTTTCTCTAGTCAACTGCAACTTCCTTAAACAGTGATAAAATGTCTTTTCACCTTTGTCTCTCCTGAGGGCCTGGATGGGATGCTTACATAGAACAATGTGGAAGCTGGTTAATTCAAGTTTTTGGCAGAAATAAATATCCAAGTACAAAGGTATAAATGGTTCACTTCATTAAGAAAGAGTTTATAGTAAGCATATTTTTTTTCCAATCAAGGAAATCTGAGAATGTTGACATCCCATATTCCCATATCAGACAAGAGTTACAAACAAACTGTAGCTTAGAAGATGAGTTTCTCATGAACCTAGCCTAAGTTGAAGGCTTGAATAAATACATGGGACTATTTAAATGGTTTTTCTCAACTTTGGCTGCCCATTAGAATTCCCTGGGAAGTTTTAACCCTTGATGCCCAGGCTGCATTTTGCATTTGCAGTTTTGATTTTTATTATCTCCTACCAAGTAAACCAAAATCTTACACATTGGAACCTGGGCATCAGTATTTGTAAAGTTCCCCAAGGGAATTAGAGTATGCAGTCATAGGAAATCAGTACCTAAGCAGAAGAGATGAAAATGAGAAACCAGTGGAGAAACTGGCTTATCTGACTAAGGCAGAGTAGAAAGACTAAGCCCAGTGTGTCAGGTTGAATCATATTTATTGGCTCTGGAAGCCCTGGTTCTAGATCAGTAGTCCTCAACCATGACTGAATGTTGAAATAACCAGGCAACTATTTAAGAATGCCAGATGTGATGGTTAATTTTATGTGTCAACTTGGCAAGAACATGGTACCCAAATATTTGGTCAAACATGAGTCTGGATATTTTTGCAAAGGTATTTTTTTAGATGAGATTTGCATTTAAATAAATAGACATTCAGTAAAGTAGTATGGGTAGACCTTGTCCAATCAGTTGAAGGCCTTAAAAAAACTGATCTTTCCAAAGGAAGAGGAAATTCTGCTTCCAAACTGCCTTTAGAATCAAGATGCCCTGGGTATCTAGCCTGCTGGCCTCCTCTTCAGATTTTAAACTCGCCAGCCTCTCTCTCTCTCTCTCTCTCTCTCTCTCTCTCTCTCTCTCTCTCTCTCTCTCCACACACACACACACACACACACACACACACACACACACACACACACATCCATTGGTTCTGTTTCTCTAGAGAACTCTGACTAATACACTAATGCCTGGGGTTTTTATTGTTCTGGGTTGGAACCCAGACACTAGCATTTTTAGAAAGGTTCCCAAGTGATTCCGTATGTAACCACAGTTGAGAACTACTACTATGTTGCTAAATGGCATACCATTGATAACTGGCTTCATGATCGTTCCATTTAAATACATTTGCAATGAAAATTTCACTATAATAGCTTCCTTCCTATTACAGACAGAATTGTGGTCTCAGAATTTATATGCTGGAGGCTTCACATCTAATGTGACTATATTTGGAGTTAAGGCCTTTAAGGAGATAATTAAGGTTAAATGAGGTCATAAGGATGAGCCCTTGTCCAATGCAAATGGTGTTCTTCAAAGAAGGGAGAGAGACACCAGGCATTTGTGCACAGAGAAAGGGTCATGTGGCCACCTACAAGCCAAGGAGCGAGGCTTCAGGATGAGCCAAACCTGCTGATCTTGGACTTCCAAACTTCAAATGTATGAGAAATCAATTTCTGTTGTTTAAACTACCTAATTTGTAATGACTTGGCTATGGCAGCCCTAGAAGACTAATGTACTCCCATATAAGTGGTATCTTTAGGTCTGCCCAGATAAGCCGGCACCCTAGTGTTTTCATGAACTTGCTCAGACTGAATCTGAATTAGCCACTTGACTTATTTCTGCATGGCTATTTTTCAAAGTGGAGTTAAACTAGGGAAAATTTCTGGAAGGGGTGGTTCTATTAGCCATATTGAAGTAAAGCAAGTCCCACCTGACATGAACGGAAAAGTCATGAGAGTGGTGAGAGGCGGCTGTTTCCTGTGAGTGAGCTGCAGCTTGCCTGGTTACTGTTGTAACCGCAGCCTGCTTGCCCCAATGGCTGGACTCCATGAGCCACTCCATGTGAAGCAGCCTCTGAATGACATCACACTTTTGTGCCAGGAAGCTCAATTAGGAAACACTTAGCCTCAGCATTTTCCATCTTGTCCTCTCTTCCATTAACAGTATCCTCTTGACTTTGGAGTGCAGACCACTCTGTTTACTCAATCCACTCGAAAGCACTTAATAAACTTTGTTTCAAGATGATGAGCAGAATGATGGAATAAAAAGAGGGGGGCTTCGCAACCACACTGACCTGCTACCAACTACTGCCTCTCTCATTTAGGATCAGTGAGAAATTGGGGAAATGTTCTGAGCTTTAGTTCACTTATATGCAAAATGGGAATGAAAGTAACTTTTGCATAAGAGATGCAAGGGTTAATTAAGAACTTATTTAAGAATAGAGCATGGAATCTAGCACATTGTAGCTATCTAATATTTCCCTTTTTCTGGTGACTCCTTGAATTCAGACTCTCTAGTAGATTTTATTTTAATTTGTAGCTTACTGTTTAGCACCTCTAACATTGAGAGATCACCAGGGTCTTGGAATTGAAATGTTCTTTGAGTTCCATAGTCTATCCCATTTCACATTATAGGGGAAGCCATTTGCCTATGATTAAACAGCAAGTTGTGCCCAGCTGGAACAAGACCTCAATCTTTCTTACTCCAGCTCCTTGTGCTGATAGAGCCACCAAATTTTCCTTAAGTCAGGATTACCATATTGATTTTATTGCTTCCTGGTCAATCTCTAGCTCACCCACTGGATTCTCAACTCTACTTCGCCTCATTTCTCAAGATTTCTAATGTAAGCCATGGAGTCACCCTTAGTTTTTCCTTGATTAGACACTCCTCTCAAGTTTGCTTCTTCAGTTCCAAGCAACAAAGCACCCTATGAGATGAGTGCTCTAAAACACCAGGAGTCATGCTTTCCTGTCTTCAGAGGCCTTTGTTGCACAACAAAAAATTGAATTTTGCAACATGGAATTAATGCAGTAGAAAAGAATTCACCATATATTGCATGAAGAAGGTATATTATGTTAGACACCAAAAACTCAAACATGGAGAAAGCAATCTTTCCATGTTTTAATATTTACCTACAGCTCAAAATAGTGGTGTGGCATATAAGAATCTTGAGATCTGATTCTAGCCTTTTTCAGCATCATCTCTGCTGTTCTTCCCCCACATTGCTGACACATGTGCATATGTACCCCGTGGGAGAGATAACTTCATTCCTGCAAACTTCATGTCCTTGCCCACACTTTTCTCTTTACCTGGAAAGCATGTTTTAGATCTGAAAAAAAAAAGTTCATTCATCTATCAAAACTTACTTAGAATATTATCTTTTCTAGAGAGTCCCTCTGGTCCTCTACTTTCCTTCTCTGTGCTAATGCCATACTGTGCGGCTATCTTTAAATATCGTATTTGTCTCCCAAAAAGATAATTTTGGCTCTCTGTACTGGGCTATTATTTCCCAGGTTGCTGTAGGAAACAGTCATGGAAGAAAGGCATGTGGGATGGGCAGGTATTGCTCATAAAAAACATTTGAGAAAGCTGTTAAAGTTAAGCCAGGCCCTTTTCTGAGGGACAGAGCCTTGAATATGGTGACTATATATTGTGTAGCTCCATGAACAATAATAGGGAATTCATCATTTCCTAAAACTTTTACATGTGACAGATTTAATCCCCAGGGACTAATATTCTGCAACACATTTTGCACTAACCTGTAAGCCCTCTGGGGGAAAAGACCAAGTCCAATATATTGATCTCTTTCCGGGTCCTATCGTTGGATCTTGTGCTGTGCAGAGACTCAGTAAACATGGATGGATTGAGAATACACTGAATAACATTAGATTGCCTGTTCTCCATCCCAAGTCTGAGCAGAGAATCTGGAAAGGGGTAGCAGAGAAAGATGAGCTCTTCTCTCTTTCCAAGAATTGACTAATTCTCATCAGTAACAGGCAAGATGCTCAAGCGGCGGCTACTCTCTGCTGCCACCCCCGCATTTCTGACTCACAGCAGATTCCCAGTGCCTCCCCCAGGAGAAAAAAAAGTGAAATGTTTTGGCTGGAACTCAACGGCCAAGAATCTTGCCACCTGCCATACTTTTTTAGAAAGTGCTATTAATTTGACAATAGTCCTTGTTTTTTTGTCCTCGCACAGACTGTCTGGGGTGGGAAGAACCTGGCCCTGGCAGAAGGAAGTGGGGCTTTTGCAAATAGTTTCCAGCATAGATCCTGTTCTCAGCCTGGCAGCTCCCACATACTGTCTCTCAAAGTAACCCGAAGCAGATCCGCTAAGAGATTCCAGTGCTTTCAAATTGTTCTCTTGGCTCAAAGGACCAGCTAGAAGCCCTTGAACATATCTCCAGGGTTGAGATTGGCAGACAGCTCCCTCAGAAGATATTGACTTCTCTGTTTCCCTTGGCCAGGCCGCTAGGGGTACTGGCTGAAGTGGAAGCTTCTGGGCATAGAACAGGCCAGTGGCTCTGGGTTTTTGGCAAAGTCTCTAGAAGGATTTCGTAAATATTCTGATTTTAGCAGAGGCCAAATTATCTTTCTGAAGTATGTGCCCCCTTAGTATCAAAACGCGTACATTTCATGGGAAATTCGATCCATATGTTTCCATGCTATTTATTTTTAATGTACTGAAGTGCCATCTTGTAAGAGAAATTTGACTTTAAGAAAAAATTTTGAACCTTCAGTAAGCTTTCTTTTTCTGACTCAAAAATCAGAACTTTTTCTAAATTTCCCAAACCACCTATGCAAGAGACTCAGTTTGGATCCTAAACCCTTGGTCCAGACATTTCCAGAGAGGACATTGTAAATGCAGCTGTGTTCTAAACTCTTCCGTGTTTTCTGCTATCCATATTCACAGCTATAAATTGTAGTCACACAGTTTCCAGAAGTGAAAGAAGCTGAATGGATTCCACTGGATGATGAAATGATGATGCTGGTGTTGGGACGATGTAGTAGTAGTCGATGCTCTGTTTTGTTTATTCTTTACTCCTATAAAAATCGTTTCATTTTTACTTTTAGTTCCCTTCATGAAAATGGCATTGCTCCTTGAGTACAAATGAATTAAGTTTGTGTTTAAAGGTGTCATTACATTTAAACGGTGCGGTGATTTATGATTTCATGCACTCCAATAATAAGCATTTACCATGAACCTACTAGGTGCCAGTTACTGGGGAAGCCACAAGCATGGGATGTGGCCACTGGTGGGAAAACACAGGGTCCAGTGGAGAACTGAATTTCTAATATGCGGTCAGGAATGCAGGACCAGGATTGAGGAAAAGATCAGAGGCACATCCAGATTTATTTAGAAAAGTGTGTATACTGATTACATAATAAATCCAGTGGTTTCTTTCTTTCTTTCTTTTTTTAAATCAGAGTCTCCCTCTGTCACCCAGGCTGGAGTGCAGTGGCATCCTCATGGCCACCACAGCTTCGACCTGCTGGGCTCAGGCAGTCCTTCTGCCTCAGCCTTCCGAGTAGCTGGAATTGCAGGAGTGTGTTACCATGCCCTGCTAATTTTTTTTATTATCATTTATTGTAGAGACAAGGTCTTGCCATGTTACCTAGGCTGGTCTGGAACCCCTGGACTCAGGCAATCCTCTCACCTCAGCATCCCAAAGTGCTGGGATTATAGGCTTGAACCACCATGCCTGGCAGAGTGACTTCTTAAAAGTAAAAACCAACAGAGATAAGCAGACCTATCACAGGCTCAGAAAAGACATGTGAAGCACGGTCATATCCTTTTTAATCAGATGTATAAATAATTAGCCAAGGATTTGAGCTGTAGAATCAAGGCTCCTAAGTCTGAATCCTAAATTAACCACTTGCTGTGTGACCATGGGTACATCACAAGACTCCTCTAAGCTTCAGTTTCTTATCTGTAAAATGAGACTAAATAAACTTATAGGAGTTTAGTGACATGCAAATAAAAAAAGCATAGTGTTCTGCAATTTTTTTTTAAACAGGTAATCCTGAGAATAATGCCTAAACAAAAGAGGAATGTATTGAAAAATAAAAATAGAAAGTCTAATTTTGGAGGCAAATAAATACCACAAAAAAAGATTGTCATTTTATGTTCTCCATAAGAAAAGAAATAAACTCTCCTTCATCATGGAAGCCCTAGGGCATTGTACAGGTAGTTGAAATTCTGTAGCTTGAAGAGATGAGAGATGTTATCCTATTTTGTCCCCAGTCTTTTCTTTTACATATGGAGAAGCAATCCAAAGAATAGAAAAGGATTATGTAAAACCACAGAGCAAGTCGAGTGAGTCATACCTAGAACCCAGTCTCCTGATTCTGAGGCCAGGGTTCTCTGACTGAAAAGCTACACTCAACACAACCCCCTCCACCTTCTTCATCTCCAGGTCTGAAAAGTGGACATTGCTCTTCATAGTGCTGACTGACTTAGTAAAGTCAACTACTGAAATTCCTTAGAAACAACAAAGCCTTGGTATATAAATATTTTCCTAGACCTTATCCATTAAGACAATTAGATAATTCATTGCATGGTAACTTTATCTACAAGAATTGTTTTTTACTCAGTTACCTAGAAAATAAATAGCAGCCGGGCTCAGTGGCTCAGCCTGTAATCCCGCGCCTTTGGGAGGCTGAGGTGAGTGGATTGCCTGAGCCCACGGGTTCGAAACCCGCCTGGGCAGCGAGACCTCATCTCTACAATAAATCAAAAAATCAGCCGGGCGTGGTAGCACATGCCTGTAATTCTGGCTACTTGGAAGGCTGAGGCAAAAGGATCGCTGGAGCCCAGCAGGTCGAGGCTGCAGTGGCCGGGAGCGGCCACTGCACTCCAGTCTGGGCGACACAGTGAGACTCCGACTCAAAAAAAAAAAAAAGAAAAGAAATAACAATAAATCTCCCAAGGAGCCTTGGCAAAGAAGCATCATTGCCTTCTCTTCAGCCTGACTGTGCTCCTCAAATCAGGGTGGAGTCAGTCTTGGGATTTGGGTCAGTGAACCAGGAATTACACAAAGCCAAGAACAAACATGATACCTTTCCTGGGAGGATCAGTTCTACTGGAATGTTTGAGGAGGGGAAACATTATTTTGCATTAAAATAGAGACATATTGAGAGCAAACTGCAACATTGCCTAAATTAAAACAAAACATGGAACTCCCAATTTTGTTTTTAAACAACTGTCTACATGTAATGAGACCTTAAATACAGGAACTTAACATATATTAAGGCTTAACATCTGTAACTCATTCAACTCTCAGAATAAGCCTATAAGGAAGATAAACATCATTGAAGCTGACAATAATTAAAACTGAGAAAGGTGAAGGAAGCTATCCAAGCCACACAACTCCTAAATGTACAGGAATTCAAATACAAGGCCGGGTTTAGTGGCTCAGCTTGTAATTCCAGCAGTTTGGGAGGCCAAGGCGAGTGAATTGCCTAAGCCCACGGGTTCAAGACCAACCCAGAGAACTTGGCAAGACCTCGTCTTCGCAATAAATCAAAAATTAGCTGGGTGTGGTAGCGTACGCCTTTAGTTCTAGCTCTTTGGAAGGCTGAGGCGGACAGATCGCTGGAGCCTAGCAGGTCGATGCTGGGGTGGCCTTGAGCGTGCCACGGCACTCCAGTCTGGGTGACAGAATGTGACTCCAACTCAAAAAAGAAAATAAATAAATAAATAAACACAAGACCATTCACCCTACAACCCATAAATTTGACCACGATGTTATATTGCCTCTCACTCCGATATTTACTGGGAAGGCAGTTTCAACTATGTCATCGTAAAGCAAGGGAGTATTCATTCACTCTCTTCTGTTGGCTTTGAGTACACAGTGGAAAATTTTGAGAAGCCTTGGATTCTGGCTTCCCCCATGGCTGGTGGCAGTTATATAACATGCACATCAGTAAAAAAGCTGAATTGCAAATAGTCTACTAACCTGGAAGGAATGTCTGAATGACTCCCACACCACACTGGTGTTAATTCAGTTGGGAGAGTTTTGTGGGTTTGCTGTGATTTTATTGAAATAAAGGGTTTGGCTATCATAGTTAGTAACTTGAGTGTGTCTTTTGATCCATGTAGAAATAGCTCATCTAAATGACATTTACATGTTATTCTTAACTGCCTGCGGAATCAGATAATCCTTTCCCCAGAAGGATGTCGGCAGCCTCCATAATTTGTGAAGGAAAAGCATCCGGGAAGGAACGCGGTGTCAGGCATGCCTAGAGGCAAGATTTCTGGGTTGATGATTCACATACTTTTATAGCTTTGGTTTTCACGGTCTTTGTTTTTAAAAAGCAATTTGAATTTACGTGAGCTTTATGACTGTGTGTATTCTTAGGGAAGCATTCGAGAGTATTTTTCCCCAAGTATGTAAGCTCTCAGTATGTGATCTGGGAGATGAGAGATGATAAAATTTACTTGGAGGTTAGAGAGTGCCCATGTGAATGAGTAGGGTGGAACCTCCTGTTCCAATATGCTAGCTCTGAGCTGTGCCAGGGATGAACAGACCAGGAAAAAATATTGTGTCATAAACCCAGACCTTGAAATTTCACCAAAGGTCTCACCAAATGGTGTAGAGCTGTCTCAGGGCCATAGTGTTCTGTGCAAGATGTGAAAGTTCATTGTGGAAGAATTCCAAAATGTGTGACTAGTCTGAAGTTAGAGGAAAAGTACCATGCAGGCTCTGATTCTCTTAGTACAAGAAGATCTGTTTACAAAGGCAGTGGTAGAAATTCAGACATTAAGGTCAGTACTGCTGCCTCAGGTGTGCAAAGGGAGCAGTCATGGCCACCACAAGGAGCTCTCAAGCTGTCCAGAGGCCCTGTGACTCTGTAGCTTCAGTGTTGCACGTGTGTTGATCTGAGATCCACTTGCCACACTCCTCCCTTGTCCTGCATCACACATCCAGGTGGTGGCTGTCAATCCTGCTCTTTTAACTTTCCTCAGACCCAGCCTCCTTCTCTTCAACACTCTTCAGGGAAGCTCCTCATTTATTTCTTGGATAACTGGAATAGTCTCCCACCTGAGTCCTTGGCTCCCTGCTCTTGCCCTGTGGATAGTCTTACCCCCAGCTTTTATGCTAACTTTCTAATATACAAGTCTGATTGTGTCTCTTGTCTGCCAATAAAATGTCCTGTGGCATTGCTTGATAATCAAGTGCTGTCCAAATGTCTGCACATGGCATGGATGACCTCCCACCCATGATCTTGAATGTCACCTCCCTTCCCCTCCCTCCTTCCACATTCCGCATTCTCTCCATCAGTGTGTTAGGTTCTCTCACAGTTTTGTGGCTTTGACAATAGTGTCTGTTCCCTTTGCCTACGATATAGTCTGATGCCACCACGCTCATGGTGTCCCTGGCCTGCTGGATTAACACATTTGTATCCTTCAAGTCTCAGTGACTACAGCTGTTCCTACGCAGACTCTGTTGGTAGTAGTAATCATACACCATCCCCTGTTGACCCAGACTGTCCTGTCACTGCCACAAGATTATGCCACGAGATTATGGCTGATCTCCATACTCTGTCATTTTTACCTGTCTCTCCGTCTATACTGTGAGTTCCTCAAGGGTCAAAGAAGTATCTTATTTTTCACTGAGTTCACAGCACCTCATATTAAGCCCAGACTTGACTAAATTTTCAGTAAATCTTTGCTAAATTGAATGAATTGCATTTACTTTATGCAAAATGGACAGCCAAGAGAGAATTAAGATAATTCTTTTTCCCTTTCAAACCACATTTCTAGATTATACAAAAGGTAAATCATCTACTTTAGGGCCAGTGACAATTCTACTCCAAAGGGCAATGCTAGGGCATGCTGCTTAGCTTATCCAGAGCTATCCCTTTCAGAAGAAAGCTCTACATACAGGCACTTGTCAGCAGCCACAATTCATTGTGCATCTAAAAAAACGTCCAGAGCAGAATACTATTTGGGACAACGTGTGTGGCTACACACAACCAATGCCACTTCCTTTAAAAAAAAAACAAAACAGACTTTTGTTAGTCTTTCTTGCCCTTCTGTTCTTCAAAACTAGTTCATTTGTATACAAATTCATGCCTAAGGTTTAGAGATTGAGAGGAACTGGCCTCTGATTATCCTCTCTGCTATGTGGATAAGCAGACATTTGAAGGGGGAGCCAGTTTGTCCATGTCTCTGAAAAGCAGACTTCAACCTCAGGATATTACAATTGGGCAAGGAAAATGTCATACCTACAAATTACATTCACTTCTGTAAATCTGACTTACCCAAGATAGGTTGGAACTCTTATTTGCACGAAGGCTTGCTCAGCCTTCTGGGAGAAAGAATGGAGAGAGTTCTGAAACCAATGGTTGGGACCAAAGGAACAAAGTACTTCTTGATACAGTTCCCTGAAGTTAGTAACAACCTTCGACTTTGAAGCCCAACTATCATTATGGGGAAAACACAGGTAACACATCAGACGATCCAAAGGAAAAAGCTTGTCTTAGTCCATTCCTGCAGCTATAACAAAAATGTCACATACTAGGAAATTTAAAAATAATAGAAATTTTTTTCTCGTGATTTTGGAGGCTGGGAGGTCCCAGATCACTGCCAGAAGATTCCATTTCTGGTGAAGGATCTCCACTTTCAAGCTGGTGCCTCGTTACTATCATCTTCACATGGCAGAATAGATGAATGCTTCCTCACATAGAGGAAGAGCAGAGGGCAAAAGGAGAGGAGCTCTGCATAAAGTCCCTTTTATAAGGGCATTAATCCCATTCATAAGGACAAAGCCCTCATGACCTAAATATCTCCTAATGACTCCAACTCATACTATTACACTGGGGATTAATTTTCAACATATGAATTGAGGAGGACACCTTCAGACCACAGTAATCCTGTAATGTAGCCCTAGAAGAACATGTGCCAAGTTCCTTATTTTGTTTCCAGAACATGGCAAAAATAGAAATGGTTGCTATTGTGAATGTTTGTGTCCTCTCAAAAAGTATAAGTTAAAGCCCTAACTCCTAATGTGATTGTATTTGGAGGTGGAGCCAATGGGAGGTAATTACATTCGATTAGGTTATCAGGGTGGGACTCTTCCGACGATATTAGGGTCCTTATAAGAAGAGGAAGAAAGAGAGGTATCATATATCTTTCCATAGGTACACGCAGAGGAAATGCCATGTGAGCACACACTGAGAAGATGGTTGTCTACAGGCCAGGAAGAGGGCCCTTGTCAAAAGCCAAACCTGCCAGCACTTTGATCTTGGACTTCCCAGCCTCCAGAACTGTGAGAAATAAATGTCTGCTGTTTAAGCCACCCAGTTTATGGTATTATGTTATAGCAGCCCAAGCTGACTGAGACAGTTGGGCTAACGTTTGGTACAGAATAAACTGTAAACTTAAAAACAAATCATGATTTGGTGAAAGGAGTATGGAGTGCATTTGTAAGCCAACCTGAGACACCTCCTTGTTTTACCAGCTTTGCATGCCTGAGAGACTTGCTCGTTGTCTCTGCATTTCAGATTCCTCTCTACAAAATGGGAGTGATGTCCATCCCATTGGAGTGTTGTCCTTATTCAATATGGCAGCACATGTGACGCAAGAATGAGCACCAGGTGGGGATGAAGGTAGAGATGCAGCAGCAGGAAGACAGAAGGAAAAGTAGAGGCTGAGGGGAAGAAAGTGAAAGATCCAGGGGACAGCAGCCTGAGCAGGGAAAACTCAAAAGCTATGTAGGTAAAAAAAAAAAAAAAAAAAAAACCACCCAAGGGCAAATGAGGAAGAGAGAGGACCTACAGATTAGAATCCTTCTGGCTGCCCTGTCTGGGGGGCTTAGTCTAAAGCCCAAAGACAACTTCATAGGTGCTTCCTGACCCCCCCACCCCCTGCCTGGCCGGATGAAGTAAGAGTGTGTGGGTTTCCTCGCAGGAAGGAATGTAAGTGGTATCCCCACTGACACCAGGCAGATGCTGGGGTCAGTTCCTCTGCAAGGACTCAATGGCTCCTTGTTTTGCCTTCTATAGAGCTGAATGTAGGATTTAAGCTGGGTGTTTTATGTAAGGGAAAAGGACCCTGAAGACTATATAATGCAAATGGGTATTCCATACATATCCACTTCCTCCCTCCAGGAAGTTGAAGAAAGCTCAGCTCCTGAAGCACAGAAGAGCTAAACAAAGAACTCCAGCATCCTGTCGTTCTGACTTGTGCAATTTCAATTTGAATCACGCAGCAAATGTAAAATGACTTCATTTTCCTGTGCCAGATCCCCCGGGGATTTCAGACTTGTTTATGCCTCTCTGAAATGAAACTCAGCCTAGCCCAAGTGAAGGAAAACACTTCTATAGGCAGGAGGCTGCTGGAGCCAAAGCATGAGCAGAGTCTATTCATCCTCCTTTGACAAAGCTCATCCTCTCAACACAAGGGAACTTCAGTCCCTGATGTCTTAGGCTTGGCAGCACAATGAGAGCTGGTTTCATGTCAGGGCTTAGAAACCGGTGTTCAAGCATAAAACTTAGGCTGGGAACCCAGGAAGAGCACCTGCCTCTTATCTGCAGCTCTGCTCCCAACAGAGCCCTAAACTTAACACCATCCCTTGACCTTGTTTATAAACAATGAGGTCAGAAAGGAGAGCCACACACACAAGTTCGTTAACTCTCATGCACCACAAATGGCCTTTGGGTTTCCTGGATATGGATGCTACCCTTGAAGAGTGAAATAGTAACCTAGATTTCTTTGACAATACAGACATGCATTGGTTAGATATTTATTGACCACTTACCATATGAAAACAGGCACCAAGGATACAGACAAAAAGTATACATTATTGCTGACCTTCCACTCCAAGAGTGACAGACCTCATGGTATAGGTTTGGAACCAAGTCCTGCTTCCCCTGAAGCTGTTTCCTCATCTACAATATGGTGTGTGTAGTTCATACCTTGCAGCAGCATGGGGACGATCACACAAGACAACAGGTGTCAAGGGCCCACATGAATGGCACTTGCCTCTTGCCCTGGCCCCATTCGTGTTTGCATAGGTTTGTGAGGGTGGGCTCTTTATTCCCTGCCTTCCAGTTCAGCATCCTTAAGAAGCAAACTGAAGGCAGTAAATGTGAGCTGCACAATGCTGAGCCGATGTGGTTTATACCCCTCAGTGCTAATTAAGTTGGCAAGCCAGGCAGGCGGATACAATGAATATTCCAAGCCAGAAATAAATACGCTGTACATGCAGAAGGTATCCCATGCAAAAAAGTATTGTTTTGAATAATGCTTAACCAAGCCATTGAGATGCCCCACCCAAAGAACCTCGTGAATGTAAATAGACTCATGTTAATTTTCTACACAGAATACTTCATGGAAAAGAATTTAAAAACAGGTGAATTTGGATCTATCAGATAGGCTTTACAGGAGATCATCTCAGAAAAGAAACCACCACATGTTCCCAGGCAGAAATGAATCAGAGAAGGTGTTAGAAGTGGCCAGGAGGATATTTATTTATTTATATATATATTTTTTGATTCGGAGTCTCACTCCATCACCTAGGCGGGAGTGCAGTGGGATGATCGTGGCCACTGCAGCCTTGACCTGCTGGACTCAGGTGATCCTTCTGCCTCAGCCTTCCAAGTAGCTGAAACTACAGGCGTGCACCACCATACCCAGCTAATTTTTTTATTTATTGTAGAGACAAGGTCTCACCAAGTTGCCCAGCTTCATCTCAAATCCCTGAGCTCAGACAATCCTCTCGCCTCGACCTCCCAAAGTCCTGGGATTTCAGACTTGAACCACCACATCCGGCCAAGGAGGATATTTATTTAATCAGACTCAAAAGAAAAAGTAAAGGGACTTCCATCTTTAGATTTCTGCATATCAACTTATACTTGCCATAATAAAATTTTGGAGTTGGTGAACTGTGTTTGCCTCTTATTATGAAGTTAGTTTAAACACATTTCTTTAATCTTCATGCAAGAAATTTAAGTGAAAAAAAATGTATTTGCAAATGACAGTGTGTCCTCCTCTGGGTGTTCCTAGGCTCTATCTGATTGAATGTCCCTCCAAAGAAGACAAGCAAGGAAAATGCCTCTGCAGTTGTCATTCTAGAATAATGTTAAGTGTCTTCAGGTGTGTGTGGAACAGGCAAGGGTAAGGGTGGCATACAGAGGCATTGGAGTAGGCCTGGGACCCAGAAGTTTTGGATCTGAACCCCAACTCTGCCATTTACTCTGAGGGACCTGACCCCAGGACACAGAGGTGTGCTGGGTTCCTTGCAATAGTTAAAATAGTTCTGGATTATTATTGGGTTCCATACAATAGTTACAATAGTTCTGGGATTAGAGACTAATAACTTCATTTTGTAGATAAGGAAACATAGGATCAGAGAGGTTAAGTAACTTTCCCAAGTTCATAAAAAAATACCTGACCTCAGAATTCTACTGCAAACCCCTCTGGAGGGCAGGCCACATCTTCTCTCAAACCTTTCCTCTCTCAACTGAATGATGAGAGGAGAGGACCACACTGGCTTACCAATTCTTCCAACTTTAAAATAAGCTAATTATGAGGAGTTTTAATAGTTAACAAGAATATTTCGCTAGAAAGATGCAGAAGAGACAAAATGCTGATCAAGCATTATTAAAATACAAAGAACTTCAGTGTCAAACATGTACAAAGAAAAAAGCAGTTGAGAGCTTTCATGTGTGACCAATAAAGACAACATCATGCATATTCTTTATTTTTCTGAGAGTAGATTAAGCTTGGGGAGGTGGAGGCAAAAATGAAAGAAGTGAAGTCATAGAACCTGCCCCCAGGTCTGTCTTCTGAAAGTATTCCATTGCTCTGAAATATAGGAAATTTATGCAAATATTAGGCATTAAAACTACTATTGAATCTAAACAACGTTTATTGAGAGAAGGAACACAGCTAGAAAGATAATTGTTGCTTTTATTTAATATGGCACTTACAATTTATGAGTAAAGTTCACATCCAAAATCCCGTGGGATACCTATGATACTCTCTGGAGATACATGAGGCAATTTTATCTTCAACAGATAAAGAAAGGGATGCTCACTATATTTAAATGATTTTTCCAAGTTCAAATGACTGATAAATCTAATGCTGAGGCACATTTAAAAAATTCTACTCTTTATCTGTCTCCCAAGTGCCTAGTCTTAAATGTGATAAATAGTTGGCACTTAGAAAACATTTTAATGAATGAATAAATTTCAAATTAAAAAATCTACCCTCATAGGTATGCTAAAATCATTCTTGTCTTTATACATAGGTGGAATGAGCATCTCTGTGCCAGTGTCACTGAAATTGATGGTTGAGGTTTCCTGGGCAAGTTGCCTTTACCTGAAATTATACTATTAGAAATATTGAAGAAACACCCTATTTTCAATGCCTATAGAAGATAGAACATCATTGCCAACAGATGTGTTCAGTAATGTTGTGGTAAATAAATTGAATAAATCACCATAATTTATAAAAACTACTATATACTAAGCCCTTGATAAGGCATAATGAACACCCTGTTAAATGAAACACTGCTGCCATGAGGGAATCCACAGTCCAGGGTTGCTAAACAGGCAAGTAAACAGGCAATTATAAAACGACTTGTGGTATGATACTGCTAGACTGGTGATATGGTCTTATGGTGTTGAGCAAGTAATCAGAGAATGAGAGCCTAAGACTCCATGAGGGGGAAAAGGAGGTTCCAGTGGGTAGTTTTGGGGCCAATGTTAGAATGACTAGTAGGGCTTTGCCTTTTTTTAAGTTGTGACTTAGAAATTAATTTTGATTGAATCTCATCTCATGGAAAGATCAGGCTAACCCAGAGAGGGAAATAGACATGCACAAGATCACAGGGGGATTAATAATGTCAGTAGTAGAATACAGGGATCCTGAGGCTAAGAGCAATATTAGGTCTCAGGGCACGTATGGGGAACACCAAAGAAGACTGTGAATAAATGGCATCTCCATTTGACCTTAGGTGAATATTTCTCCATTTCTTACAGAGGCCAGGTGACATATGCATATATAGAATACTCCATTATATAGAAGAAATACAGTCAACCACACAGTGATGGACCCAGGATCTGAACCCAGGCTCCTTGTTTCCAAGCTGACTCAGAAGTAGATGAGCAAGCTGGAGGTATGGAAGAATTTCAGCTTATGACTTCCTTTTACAAATGGAGGTCCCAGTGTGGACACATTAGTGTGAGCTCAGAGGTACAGCCTTCTAGGAGTAGCGAGGTCAGCTGTAATCACATGCAGAACTGATCAGCACTTGGATGTAATTTGGTCCAGTTTATAGGTCACAGGACTTGAAGGAGGTAGCAATTCCAAGTCATTCTATGGAGAATAATAGAAATGATTGCTGTGCTCTACTCACCCAGAGACATTAACAGCCTTGGTCAACGATGATTTCATTACAGTCCTGTCTAAAGAAAGGGATGTATGAGTTAACCTCTCCAGGCTTCTCCATTCATGGGCTCTTGGGATTGTTCTTATAGGGTTGAGGTGATGGGAACTGAAATATACATCTCATCTGGGTGATTTGTTTTGTATATCTTTCAAGATTCATGCAACAGATTGTTAGAACAGATTTTTTTATTTTCCTTTTTGTTATGTTTTAATACTATAGTGTAATGGCATAGAAAGAACTGTTTGAAATCTGCTATAGTCTTCCTTATTTTAAACTACCTTTCATCTACACATATCTACATATGGTGCTTGAGACATTGGCATAAGTAAGTAGGCAGCATTAAACCTCAGTAAAGGGGGATATTTCCCTTTCCAGTGTGGCCAAATATCCTCACAAGGTTCTCCTAATGCATGGGGAAATGGCTGAATGTGTTCTGATCCTTGTGCTCATAATTTATAACAAAAATTCAAGTTCTCACAGCAGATTGGAATGTTCAGTAAATCATTCTTTCCTATTGCAACTGGTGTCTATACATTGCAGTTTTATGTCATGAAAATTAGCAAGCATGTGGTTATTGACTTACTGACTCAAGGCTCTTGACCTTGAATCTCTTAGCAAATTCAACTGAAATGATTCAAAAAGAAACTTTCTCTGAGCACCTGTTAGGTGACAAAGTACTGTGTAAGAATCATGAATAAACCCCTGTTCTACAGAAGATCACAGATTGATGGTAAACAAAAGTTCAGAAGGGTAGAAGATTAAGCATATGAAGAGGCCAGAAAGCAAAAGTCCATGAACCAAAAACTTTACAGTAAAGTGGCTGGACTAGGCACCCAAAATGAGAGAACGAAGTAAAGACAGAATATACCCTAAATTTTGTAGTGATGATCGGCTCCCATTGTGAAAGGATTTAACTACAGTTATATATCAAGTAAAATGAGCCAGGGCTACCTGCTGAAGTCCAGCATCGCAGCGCTCTTCCCATCATGTGAGGATGGCACAAGGATGTAAGCTGTCAGGTCCAGTCCTCCAGCCCATCCTCAGTCCAACAACACCATTTTTGGCTATTTGCTACCCTAATTACAACAGCCTCTGTTCAGATAGAATTAAGAGGAAAAGCAATAACAATATGAGACCAATGCAAAAATCATGGCAAAGGTTAAAAGTAAATAAAAAGGGAAGGGCAAAGATTCTGAGTACTCTTTGGGAAAAGAATGTTTTCCAGGGAACAGGACAAATGTTAGATGACTACTGCTTTTTATATTCAAGACAACTAAAGACTATATGAATGTTAAGAATATCAGACCAGAGATAAAATGACAAAAATGAATGATAAATGGTTTTATCAGTTATAATAAAAATAACAGGGTGAAAATATATAATATATTTATATGTAATAATAGTGAAAAAATTTTAAAGGGGATTAGAAGTATCAGTAAACAACTAATATGACACTACAGAAATCTAAGATGGTGACATAGAGGATAAAATGAGAAGAATACCAAAGAATGAAGAGAAAAAGGACAACAAATTTAAAAATGAGTACTGATGAGTAAGACAATGCAACCATCACTTTTGGATAATTCGTATTGCTAATATAATGAATAGAATGTATTGAACAGAAAATACATTCTAATTCGTAAATGAGAAGCATCTTAACATGTATCTAGGCAAAAACAGTTCACCTTCAAAGCTGAAAAAATGTGGTGGACTCAGAATTTATCACAGCACTATTAAATGATAGAAAACAATAGAATAATTGTCTGTGGACTTTTAGATAAAATGATTTGTGATCCTAGAATTCTACATACCTCTATATTCTCAGATAAAGAAAGACAAAGAAAAATATTAACAACATATTTTTCCTGAAAAATATGTTTTAAGATATAATTTTCCTAATGGAGAAATCTAATATTTCAAGATAACAAGTATGGTAATTCATATATAAATAACACATCAGGCAAGAGAATCAGTTGTGAACATTTAAACCATTAAAGAGGAATGATACCTAACATTTTTGATGCACACTTGTTGCATTATTTTTATTTAGGTTCTACCAATAAAAATCCTGTTTATTTTTTATTACTTCTTTTAAAACCCACTAATATATGAAGAAAGCTCTTACTGGTATTTATTAGCCATCTTTCAGCTTCCCAAAAAACCATCATATTCATCCCCTGGTCTGTGTAGGACAACTTTACATCACCAAGCCTAGATAGAACTGGAGGAAGGAAGAAAAGGATGGCTCATCTAATTTGGGGCTTCTCACTACCAACACGAAGGGGTGTCATCTCTACCTGGTACCAGCGGTCATATCCATTTGTTAACTGCAATGCCCCTCCCCAGTGGGGGAACAAGCCTGGGCCAACCCACTCTCGGCTTGGTCATATTCTTTATCCCGCACTATATTGTAGGCCATAGAGGATGATTCCCAAATCAAACGCACACAAGTGCAGGGGTTTAAGCCCTGAGCACCTGAGCAGCATGTCTACAACTTACAGTCAACTCCAAGGATTCAGGGACAACTGGGGAAAGACAGAGAGAAACAGATTCTCTGATTTCACAGACAAGATGTCACATTTAATGGGAGTTAGCCATTTACCCACAGAAGAGGCTGTACCTGTCATTACAGTATTCTTCATACAAATGTATTCTCAAATATAAAGATTAAAAAAATCATTCACATATTATATGGACACTGTAGAAATACTCACACACAAGTGGACTTGAACCCAAGCCTACATGATCTCAAAGTCAGTACTTGTAAATATTACTATGGAGAACTAAAGAACTTTGAGTGTTTTAGTAAGGGAGAAGTGGCTGTCAAAAAATTATTCCTTCTGGAATAATTTAAAATCTTATAGTCAGAGCATTTTAGATCAGGGACCCCAGGATTTTATCAGTCAGCATACTAAGGCTGTCACCTCCCTGGAGTACTCGCTGTAGTATTTGAAGTGCTTGTATTTTTCCAAGAAGGCTGAATCAGGTAACCCAGGAGAGGACATCTAGCATAACATCTGGCACTCAGTGAAAGTCGTTTTTAGTTCCAAACAGCTGTTTTGATTTTGTGACACAACTCATGAAGGAGACACTACATCTGGCACTGACCACAAATTATTAAGTCTCATTGTCAGAGTCAAGGCCATGACAATAATGAAAAGATGAAAAGCATCCTTAAATTGTTTTCATTTCCTTGTGTAATGACATAATTACACGAAGACAGGACAGGCTCCCAGCTCTCTATGGCAGGTTGATGAAGTCTTTTTACTGGACAATCCTTAGCTTCTTTGAAAGTCTAATTAGCTAAGCTTAAGGATTTGAAGAGACCAACATACAAGGAATAATAGGTCTCTTTTTATGGGTGAGGAGACTGAGACCCAGAGAGAGAGGAAACATGTCCGTCACTGTCATTTCTAATCCCTGGTGGAGCAGGCTCATCATTAGCAGATGATTTTTTGATATGCCAACAATGCAACAAATAAACTTCATTCTGCACTGCTTAAAATGTAAGTGACTTCTCAAGGACAAATGCAAGGGCAGTGCCTATTTGCATTTGCATTTGTGTCCTCGGTCTCTGGCGCAAAGCTGGGCACAGAGTAGGCAATTATCTGTTGTGCTGATTTAACAGCACAGCTACTGCCAGATTCCTCTGGCCACCCCATGGGTGACCATGGCCATGGCTGTGGTCTCCTCTCCTCTGCAGGGTAAATGCTCCTGCTCTGCAGGCTTTCCTCCTCTACCCACAAACCACGAAGCAAGAAGGCAGTAGGGGGTGACGCTGTGGCAGTGCAGACACATTAAAGACCCCGGGACTGTTTGCTTTTGTCTGGTGAAACTTGACAACAGTTTCAATCTATTTATCTTGAGAGCCCTCAGTGATATCACCAACAGTTTGCAGGAGGGGAATTAGTCATAGGCAAACATGGTTTCCCGATATTACCCCAAGAAAAATACCCTATTTCAAAGTTCTCCAGTTTCAGCATTGCCTCATTTAGGGAACACTGGGTCAGGACCCTGAGGTTCTGATTTCATTAGAAATTCTGCCATGGGAAATTGCTGGACTGGTCCAACCTCATCAGACCTCGAACGACCCTCAAACATTTCTCTGCATCTTATACATACAAACATTTCAAACGTGCCTGGCCCCCTACATCCCTACCATGACCACCCCCTCCATCCCTACATTTGCTATTGTAAGGAAAAAAATGTTTGGACAATTAAATTTACATCTTTTTTATATAACTCTGTTCAGTATCCAATATACACATAAATGGGAGTTGCTGAGTGAATATGTATTCAAACCAGATTTATAACCTAAGCCACAACACTTTCCTTCCATTCGATAAATGTTGACTGAGTACCTATTATGCATAGACACTGGAGCTATAGTGATAAATAAGATACAGCCCCTGGTATCAGGAAGCTGAAATGCCTGAGATAACTGGAGCTATGACATAGGTAAACCAGCATACCTCATCACTTGGAGAAAGGATATGTGTCAAAAAGTTTTTCAGAGACTTGGGGTCTAAACTATGTCCAAAAGTTTGAAAGGAATTGACTAAGAGGATGAAGAAGGAAGGACATTTCTTTTATTCCAGAAAGAAGAATTTAAAATCTTATGGTCAGTGCATTTTAGATCAGGGATCCCAGGATTTTATCAATAAGGATGCTTAAGCCATAAAAAAGAACAAATTCATGAATTTCGCAGCAACTTGGAGGGAACTAGAGTCTATAATACTGAGTGACCTCTCACAGAAACAAAGATCTGAGTATCACATGTTCTCACCCATATAGTGGACCTTGATCATCCGACACACTACCATAAGAAAATGACTGACAGTGGTGGGAAACTATGGAGGGGAAGGGGGATGGGACTAATGGTAGTAAACATCTGTCTGGGGACAGGGAGTCACCTGTTATCAACAAGGGGGCCTGAATGAAGCATATTTGTATACCTAACCCTTAACTGTACCCCACAATATCATAATAAAAAATATTGATTTAAAAAAAAAAGGTTAGAGATGTTACAGCCCTCCCAGCATAGGTGGCATGTCTGTGACAAGGCATGGATAGAATGCAAGTCTCCCATCCTGAGGCTCACATACATGGAGAAAAGACAAGCAGTGAGCCACCCTGATCATGGCAGTCCTCCATGCAAGCCACATGCTGGAGATGGGACTGGGAGACCTCATAGGTGCAGAAGCAACAGACACACTGCTGCATAGTAGACTCTCTGTCCTCTCAGGTCCGTAATGTGTCGTGTAGGTTGTTTATTCACACAGCCTTCCCCGGAGTTATGCAGAAGACATCTTGCCAGACTATATAAGACAGCCTTGCTGTCACTGTGATCAATTTAGCCATTTTGCTAAATGGATTCAAAGTTTTGGCTTGATTATCAGAATTTTTATCCAGTGGTATCATCCATCTCACAGATTCCTATTAGGTGTCATTGCATGGTGGGCTACTCATGGGGGATGTAGGGATGACTGTGACCATGCCTGTGCCCTTGAAAGCTTACCCTCTGGAACTCAGCATACTGTGAACCCAGGCATCTCCAAGGAAGTGGAAGCCCAGTAAATGAGGTAGGTGCAGACATTAGTGCATACTCACCTTCCCCAGTTTCTCAAGTAGAAAGTTCTGCTCTCTCCCACAGCAGAAGCTGCATCTGTCTCTTTGGTACATGATGGCTCCTGAAAATATGTGGACCCAGGCACAGGCTTTCACTTCTTCATTTACCCATTTTGAGTTTCTTGGTTACTTTAATATTCAAGCCATGGCTTACATGAGTATAGCTTGGTTAAGTCATAGCTTAAACAGGTTATAACATGAATTATCTGAGCTTCCACCCTGTGTACTTTAGCCATACCTTGCTGTTGGGATCCCCATTCCACTCAGAATAAAAATCAAAGTACTTTCTAATTTTGTGGAGACCTTCACGACCTGGTTGTTCCCTCTCTGGCCTGTCTCCTCTTATCTTCCTCTTGGGCACTCTGCATAGCCATTCACTAATAAGGCCAGGCACCTCACAGACTGGGACTCAGCACATAGCAGGGATCCAAAAGAATATTCTAGGAGAAGAAATGAATGAAGGAATTGTCTGTGAAGCTGGGCATCACTTGAGCCCTTCCATGCCCAAGGTAAGGTTGCCTGGTTTCAATTCAGTTAGTCAGGTTCCTCATACACTCCCAACCGTGGTCACATCTACTCTCTGTAACTACAGAATGCCCACTGTTTTGCACTGCTGGCCAACTCCCCCAAGACCCCCGACTCAAAGACTTTTGTGGGTTCCCCACCAGACATCAGTGATGATACTGCTATTTGACTTGGGCAACCAACACTCTCCATGTGGGTCCCCAATCCTGCTAACAAGTCTCATTTTCCACGACCAACTTTGTATATCCTGCTTCCATAAAACCACGCGTTCTCCAATTTCCACATATTTCCTTCCTTTTTCCTTAACCAGAAATGCCATTCACCATCTACCTTAATGACCACCTTTTCTGCAAAGCATTCCCTCAGTCTCTTTGACTCCTCAAGGGAACTTATTTGAAACCCTTTTATGATAATGATCATTTTCTGCCTTAGATTAAGCTCATCTATGCACATATCTTATTTTTCCTAATAGACTTTGAATCCTCAAAGAATAGGATTTTTATTATTTTTAACCCTCCAGAGGCCTAGTCCTTTATTTGACCTAATTTGTAATTCAGTAAAAGGAAATGAATAAATTAAAGAAAATCTGGTCTTAATTATTATGTAAAAATAAGTCCAACCAAAACATCACTCTAGAGTTCCTGGAAGTGGACAGTCAGAGCTTAAAAGGAGATCATGGCCTGTTCTAGCTGGGAAACTAGGCTGGATTAGTGAAATGATTATTTAAATATAAAAAAATCTAATGGTTTTTGTCATGGAAGTTTGCAAATTGATGCAAGCTACAAAGATAAAGAACATATGGACACATATGGGATAATGAATTGCATAAAAAAATTCAGAGACTATCCCCTCAAGAGAACCATGAGGCCAGGGGCTCACAATATGCATAAGGAATTCCTATGAGATTCTTGACATTTTGTGGAATACTTTCAAATAATGCAGTGTTGGCCGTAAGTACTGCCATATTACTCATTGTTAGATATAAAAACAACAACCGGGCCGGGGGTGGTGGTTCACACCTATGATCCCAGCACTTTGGGAGGCAGAAGCAAGAGGATTGTCTGAGCCCAGGGGTTCAAGACCAGTCTGGACAACTTGATGAGACCTCGTCTGTACAATATAATAAAATTTTTTAAAAAATTAGTCAGATGTGGTGGCACGTTCCTGTGATTCCAGCTACTATGAAGGCTGAGGTGGAAGGATCACCTGAGCATAGCAGGTTGGGGCTGCAGTGGTTGTGAGTGTGCTACCGCACTCCAGCCTGGGTGAGAGAGTGAGATTCCAACTCAATAACAATAATAATAATAACAACAGGAACTAGCATTTAATAATCACTCTCTATGTGCTCAGCACCTTTATGTGATTTGCAAGTATCTGGCTAGTACATAATTTCAGCCTTAAAACAACCCTAGATAAAATCTGAAACAGAGACACTCTCTTAAAACTACTGGTCTTTCTAGTGAATGTACCGATATTCTAAGTTGAATCCCTTTTCACATTAATCCCTTTCATATTAAGAAAGAGGGAATCATGCTGACCTAGCCTAATGGTAATAAAGTTGTAATTAGTGGCTCCACAGAAAGAAGGGTGTTCTGAAATTCAAGGGCACTAGATCTTTGGCCAGACCTAAGCATTGGCCTAAGCTTCTCTATGTATTTTCTTTATAATTGGGACTTCTAGCTAAGACTTAATTGGAAGAAAATGTTCTACCACCTTAAAAATAGTTTGAATAGACTAGTCTATTAATGAATGTCTCACCTTGTAAAGCTACATTTAAAAAGTTGAATGCTAAATCAAGTGAACACAGAACACACAAACACACACACACATATGCACACACACACACACACACACACACACACACACACACACAGTGCTCAGGAAAGGTTAGCTATAAATATCACTACCATCATTGTCTTCATCATCTTATTTCTTATGGCACTTACAACCCTTATTTGCATCTCTTATGAGTTTAATATGATATGCTTCACTCAACAAATATGAAAAGCAAGGTGATAAGGTGTTAGTGACTTGTTTATAAGGTCACAAAGCCAATAAGTAGAGGAACCAGGCTTCCCATTGCTCTTTGAATCAAGACCAAGTTTTCAACAAGATGTACACGAACTTGTGTGGTCTGGATCCTCTCTCCACCTACAGCCTCAACTCACACCACTCCCTTGTAGCTTCCCCTCAAGTCCTCTGTACTCAGGTAGTGGTGGGCAGACTCTGCATGATCATCATTGAGGTTCTTCAAATATGTAACTCTCCTCTCACCATAGCACTGTACGAGGGGAAATCCCCCCAAAAAACAGAATTACTTTTTGGAGGGTGGGCCCTTTGGAGTTGAGCACAGGTTTCCGTCTCTAGATAAGTGTTCTGGGAACCCATTTGCATCAGTGTGCCAGTTAGTGTTGTAGTGAAAGGTTGCATTCAGCTTCAGTGAATTTTACTTTGGAGATAACTTCAACACATTTACCCATTTCATAATGGGTGATTTACGAATACACCTGCCCGCACCTCACTGAGTGTTCAGTCATTTTTGACCAAAAATGGCATGGTCCCTGTGCCCCACCCTTCCTATTCACCCAATCTCACCCCAAGTGACATTTCTTTTGTTTCCTTGGATGAAGAAACTCCTCAAAGGGAAACAGTTTGTTGATACAGAAGAGGTAAAACAAAAAAATTGCAGAAGCACTAAAAATTATCAAAATTGAGAAAATCAAGAACTGTTTTGACTAGTGGGAAAAGTGTCTCAATGGGTGTATTGCATGGGTACCCAAACCCTGGGCCATGGCCAAGTACCAATCCCTGGTCTGTTGGGAACTAGGCTGCACTGCAGGAGGTGAATAGCGGGTGAACAAGTGGAACTTCATTGATATTTATAGCTACGCCCCATCACTCACATTACTGCCTGAGCTCCAACTGCTGTAAGATCAGTGGTGGCATTCGATTCTCATAGGAGTGTGAACCCTTGTGAATTGTGCATGCGAAGGATCTAGGATTCACTCTCCTTATGAGAATCTAATGCCTGATGATCTGAGGTGGAGCTGAGGAAGTGATGCTAGTGCTGGGGAGTGACTACAAATACAGATTAACATTAGCAGTGAGATTTAACTGCACAGAGACCATAATAAATCAATCACTAGCAGTCTCATATTAAAACCCTATCAGTGAGCTGCAAGTTAGTTGATATACTTCAATTGTACAGCTGCATCTGGTGGCAGACTTTAAGTCAGAATCTGAAGCTTATTCTAATCCACACATGACCTGTCCATTATTATTGTTTTTTTTACCACTTGTATTTGTGCCTCATTTTTTTTGGTGAGTTGCATAATTATTTCATCATATATTACATGCTATAATAATAGAAATAAAGTGCACAATAAATGCTATGCACTTGAATCATCCCAAAACCATTCCTCCCAACACCTACCCTCAGTGGAAAAAATTGTCTTCCACGATACCAGTCCCTGATGCCAAAATAGTTGGAGATCACTGGTATATTGGATCAAACGAAAAGTGCTTTGACGATGACTGAAGTTTAAACATGTAAGAATAAGTACACAATTATTTATTTATTTATTTTGACCGCTTTATTAGAGAAAGCCAGGATTACAAAGGACTTAGGAGTTGGCATTGGGGTCCTTCTTCTTGCCAAAGGTGGGCACAACATTGACTATACCCCATTTGTATTGCATTCTCCTCTTGGCCTGGCCTGTCTTCTTCTTCTTCTCTCTTGTTTGGCCACCTTAGGAGTCTGACCTTTCACTTTCCCAGCACAGGCCAGGGAACCATGGACTTTACCTCCAACATGCGGTTGGCGACCTCCAAAGTGGCCAGGGCCTCCACCCCACACTGGCCCAGGGTAGCCTCATCCTCCAGGGGCGTGCCTTCCAGGAGTACAACTTGATCTTCCGGGGCCCTCCAGTACGGCTATCTGAGCCTTGATCTGGGCAAGCCTTGACCTTGTCATCTCTAGGGTGTGTAGTTCCGGGAGCAGACAAAGAGCTGCATGGTGGCAACTGAGAAAGAAAGACAGCTCGTCCACAATTTCTTATTATTAAATTCCTTTTTTTGTGTGAGTCTTCCATGTATTTTCATTCCTCCTCCTGTAACTGTTTTAAAAATCCACTTCTTTTCTCCTCAACCAAAGTCAAATTGAAGGACCTCATATTTGACCCCCAAGTCCAAGTCAGAGCTTCTTGATAAAAGTTGTCATAAAATTGAGTACCTCTCCCTTCTAGCACTTATCTCAGAGTGTAATTATGTCCTCATTGAATATGATTATTTGAGTAATGTCTGCATCTTCTAATCATCAATCATCTCTATGAGGATAGGGCCCATTATATTTCCTGGTTCTTGACATACACGGGCAGTTAGAATTAATGGTTAAGCAAATGATAAAGTCCACTGTCTTTCTCACATTATTTTTTCTTTTCTACTGCACTCCTACAATCTGGACAAGATTTCACTTTCTACCTACAGAGAAAGATAGGAGTTGGCCGCAAAGATTATTGGCATTTTCCCAAAGCTACAAACAGGAAATGGTTTATCTACCAAAATTCTTTGAGGCAGGAGGTAGAACAAACCTAGTATGTTATCAGTAAACATCAAGCTTGTTACTAAAATTAAGGTGTATTTACCTTTACAAGTCCTGCATGAGCTCTTCTGTCTGCATGCTATTGTTTTCCAGAAGATCCTCAGAGGCATTGCTGTGCTTCTCTGTCTGCCTTGACAGGGCTTTCCAGGGGACCAAGCCAGACTCCATGGCCTTTTGAGTCCCATGTAGAGAATACCAGCTGTCACTGTGGGTGACAATAGCCTCAGTTTCTTTAAGCTGGCTGGAGCTCACACTGACCTCATGGACTTGAAGACATCAGCCTAGATTGTGGTTTTCTACTGTGGGATAACAATGAACAAGCATTACCAGGACCTGCTAACTTCTCATCTTTCCTTGTTTGAACTCACTGCCTTTCTCCCGCACTCAACAAGGCAGATGGAGGTAGGTGGCCTGTTTCCTACAGCAGCATGAGAGGATGCGTCCCGATGCATGTGGCTTCTGGGGATTTCTCACTCTTTATTATTCCCAACCCACAATCCCTCAACTGTCCCCTCCATTCTCCTACTCATTATTGCTCAGATGTAGACACCGATTTCTCTAGAGGAGAATGAGCTAAATTAATTCTAACTACAGACTCAGAATTAGGAACTTTACATTTCAATTCATACAGATCTTTTAACATTTTCTCTTTGGAAAAAGAACCTCTTGGCTTGCTTGTTTTAAAACCTTACTTGCTCTCTTTACTCAGGTCTCCTTCAACAACAGGAAATGAAGACACAGGGTGAGAGGTAAATGCTTATTTCTGAGACTTAGTTCCAGGATTATTGTTTTATCTGGATTTTCAGCAATCTTGCAAGGCAGGGATTTTAATCTCCATTTTATAGATGACGGAACAAAGAATTCTGGACTATTACAAGTGAGGTTTACAACAAATGGCAAAGCCCTAAAGGTTGAAAGACAGCACCTTGATCCCTTCCACTTCCTCAAATCAATAGAAGCAACAGCAATAATAATTATACAATAGCCTTTTAAAAAATCTAAATTTGGCATAATAATAATGTTACACATTTACCCTCTACATCATGGTTCATAGCACACATATATAGCTTCCCATTTTAACCTTACTCTCTCTCTCTGAGAAAGAACTGAAATGTCGTAACTGTTTACTACATATGACTAAGAAAACTGAGGCTTAGAGAAATTATACACCTAATACAATGTCACAAGCATGGCAGTAGAACTTGACTTTAAGCCAAATATCCCTGGATTCATTCTAAAGGCTCAACAGAGTAGAGAACGGAGAAGAAAGAACATACTCTGTGATGGTCTTGGAGAAGTAAAGGGTTCAGTGAGCCTACTACCCAGGTTGCTACAGAGTCACATTGAGACTGGTAGGTAGTTTGGTGCTAGCTTGACCCTGATGCCAAGTTTGATCCTAGGGTAATTCTTATAAATCCTTACAAGGCACCTCACCTTTTTTTGGTCTTGATAAATTGTCATAACATAGGGAGAATGAGAAGGGGGAGAAGGCATGGTTGTTTCCATTTTTTTCTAAGGCTTTTAATCTGAAGGATGAACCTAGATATTTAAATAAGCAGACCTGAGCGAGGCTTCGACACTCTAGCTAATTACCTGTGCCACCTCGGGTATGCAGCCTCCTCACATCTGTTTTCTCATCTGTAAAAAGTGAATAAAAGTTCTCACTCATAATTCAAAATCTTCCTTGGACATTTTGAATGCAGTGAGGGAAAGTGAGCTCTCTTCTCTGGCTTCAATTGCCCCTCAAAATGATAAGGCAGACTAAGCGATCTCGCCCACATACTATTCCAGGTATTTCTCTTACACCTACTAATATCAACCTTTTAACAATCTGTTAGCTGCATATTACTATCCTCAATTTACAAACAAATAAATTGAATTTCAGAGAAATTAAGAGATCTGAGCAAAACAGTAAGGCAAATATGGAGAACGGCGGTTAAACCCCAGGACTGGGTACCTGGTATGTTATCAGACTCACACTGACAGCTGACAGATCCTCTTCTCTTAGTTGTAGGTAGGAATAGATGTGGTATAAAATAGTGCAGGGAGAGACACTATTAATGATTAAGGGATTGGAAAAGAGAAAGAATGTAGGTCCAGGGAAGTCTGTTTTGTTTTCTATTGATGGGACAGGGTAGACTGGGAAGGATGACCATATTCCTTAAGAGACATGTCAACCCTTGCCACTTCCCCATATTCATCTCCAATCACACTGCCACCAGGTAAAGTCTCACTTCATCTGGGAAGAATTCTTAGACCTCGCCACTCTCAAGAGTCAATTATGTCCTCTTCTTATGTGTTCTCATAGCACCTCGTGCTTATGCTTATCACAACATGTAGAACACTCTTTTCTAACGATCCATTTATTTTTCTTGTCTCTCTCCTAAGTTCTATATGAAGAGAGTGGATTTCATTTGACAATGCAATGAACTATGTGTATAAAACAGTGCCTAGAACAATTGTTTCCTGGAATAAATGAATAAATTAATTAATTAATATGGGAATTTAGCAAGTGTTTGCTCCACACTCGTGTGTTCTTACAGTTCATTGCATGCCTGGATAATCGTTGAAGTCAAGGTTCAGCAGATCAAGGTATCTCATAATTTCAAGATTCTAAAACTTGTGGGAACCACGTAAGTTCTTATCACCCAATGACTCATGTCTACCCCAAGTTTCACTTTGAATCTTCAGATTCAAAGCAGAAAACATATTTCTTCAGTAACTTGAACTACAACTAGGCCTCAACTATATATATGTGCATCATTTCCCCTAACTCTTAGCTCTTTCCTTGATTCAACATCCTCTCTCTGAACCCTTTTGTTTACAGTGGCATTTCATGAAAGTATGGTGGTTGTATAGATAAGGAAACCATATGAGCTACTAACCCCCTTCCTTTCTATTCAAGATTCCCCTAAATCTATTTGTAAATATTACTGGATTACTGGGCTCTAATCCACAAGGACCCATTCTGTACTACAATAGCTTTTAAGGGATTTATTCTGGAAAGAAAACCCATAAATAAGCAGTAGAAGTTGACTTTCCAATGTCCCCTTTTTTTTTTTTTTTTTTTAACCATTTCTAGTTACAGGTTTTCTGTTAAACAATTTCAGTACAATAATGATTGTCTTTCATTCATTCATCAAGCATTTACTGAGTGTCATACATGCTTTAGGAATTGTTATAGAAATTGAAAGCACAATGATAAATGAGACTCAGGCCTTGGACTTAGGGTGTCTGATAGAGGAAAGAGACTTGATCAAAAAGAAAAAGAAATTTCATTAAAATGAGATGAGCACAATTCTATCAGAAGATCAAATACACAAGTCTATTATTATAATCAGATAATCTGTTTATATATATATAATTGTCATGTAAACTACTGATCCTGGAACATTCTGACTAAAGGGAAACTATGCCTATGAAAACTCAAATGAAATTATTTTAATCATTTTATTCTAACTCATTAGAACTTTGTTGTTGCTTTGGGCTCATCACGGAACAGGAAAAACACAACCACAAACATTAAACCCACGATCCCACTGGTGGATTACATTCTTTTTTGTTGTTGTTTTGGCAAGCAAGAAAAGTTTATTTAAAAGTAAATTAGAGAGAAAGAAGATTTGCCTTTCCAAGGTAGGGGAGGGGGCCAAAGCCAGGAAGCATGGTGACAGCCATAGCTCAAAGAGCACATGACCACACCAGAGTCTAGCAAGGCAATGGCCTGGATTACATTCTATATTTAGTGGTTTCCTTCTTTGTCCCTGGGTCTTGATCAGAGGAAAGTTGCCTTCAGGACTGGGCAGCACCAATCACTCTTTTGTGTTTACTGATGCAGCAAAAGACAAAAAACAACTGGGAAATACTAGAAAAAGTTCTACCTCTAATTTCAATCCTAATTCTCTCTCCAAACCAAATTAAGACTCACAAGAATTTAGATAAAATGGTACCTGAGTGATTATTTCTTTCAATCTCTGCTTTTACAGATAAAGGAAACTGATGCTCAGAAGGGTCAATATCATGTCCCAGATAAGACAGTGAAGCTGATGGGAGAATTATATATAAAGAAAGGAAAACTCATGTCTTCTTTTCTCATGTTCTCTGTCCAAAGAACATAAAAATGATAGAGAGAAGTTAGAATGATGGCTGTATACTTTAGATTGGGTCATAGTAAAATATCTTGGGTGTTTCATTTAATAACTAAAAATTAATGAATAAAGTTGAATAAATCATGAAAAAAGTTGGATAAATTTGAACTTACTCCCTTTAATTTTTATATCTCTCAACCAGAATACAGTACAGAACTCCAGAGCTAGATATTAAACTGCCTGCTTGTCATTGCCACCTGTAGGCTTCACAAGCATATCCCACCCATTCTTGGTCATTATTGCCATCTCACACCACCACTAGACCACATATCTCTCAAAGCATGGAACCACTACTTGTCCAATAGTCAAGCCAGAAATCTACAAATCATCTTGCTGTCTTTCTCCCACATCTCTCAAATCAATTCAGTTTGAAGATCAGTTTACTTTTAAAGTGACCTTTGCAACATCATTCAGTGAGTTGGAATGAGAAGAACCCACAATTATATTGCTTGAATCTCAGAACAGAAAGCCTTTCTGCATTTTAAACTGCCCCTTTTTGACTTTTTCCACTTGTAACAACCATTTCTATCAAGCAAGTCAAATGTATGTCTAACCCAGATATATTCTGGGTCTTAGAGAACACTAAAACCACAAAAACAAAATGCACACACACAAAGGAAGCTAGGCACCATTATGACAGCCAAACAGTGTATTAAGTACTGTAAAGAATTCAGACACTAAAATTCATATTAGTATAAATACTTGTATGTATGTTAAAATAAAACTGATAATCAAAAGTAGGGCTAAGAGATTATTTTAAAATGACCAGGCAGATTTGAAAAAAGAAAATATTTCTTCTAGAAATTAACACTATAATATTCAAGGTGAGTTGACCATTGGATTTAGAAAAGCTGAAGACTATTCCATCTATCCATAATGCAACACAGCAAGACAAGCTCTACAAACTATGAAATAAATGGTGAGAGAGAATGAGGAGGTTCAACATTAAGAAACCCAGAATTGCAAGAGGCTTTCATTGAGAAAAGGGGGCGAGACAAAATTTAAAGTCGTGGTGACTAAAATTTTCCAAGACTGATGACACACTGAGACTTTAAATTCAGGCAGCCCAACTCAACACATCTCAGGTAGAATAAATTTAAGTTATCTAAACATATTCAGTGAAACTAAAAGCCACTGAAGACAAGAGAAGGACTTAAAAGCATCAAAAAGAAAGGACAGATACTCTACTATGAAAGGATAATTGAAAGACAGTAACTCACTGTATCAACAATGGAAACCGGAAAACAAGTAGTGTCTTCAAACTGCTAAGAGACAATAACTGTTGGCAAAATATGCTTCAAGAATAGGAGCAAAATTTTAAGACTTAACATATACAAATCTAACCATGTTTACTACCTACAGATACACTAAAAAAATTCAAAAATATGTCCTTCGGAAAGAAAAAAAATAACCCCACAAGAAGGTCTGAGAAGAAAAATTTTAATCAAAGACTATGATATGGGTCAATCTAAACAGATATTGATGGTAAAAGCAACAATCATAATAAAAATACCTAATGCATGTAATTAAAAAAGGAAGAGAAACTAAAATATTGTCAACAATTATATTCAGAAAAGGAGTGATGAGAATAAAATAAATTAAGGGCCTAATGTTTGGAGAAAAGATACAGATATTAATTAACTTTACACTGTACTAATTTAATTATTATGATTTATAAGCTAATTAATAATAAAATATAGACTTTAAGCTTCAAATCAGTAGAAGAGAAGAAATGAGAAATAATATTTAATCTATTTAAAAAGGAAATAAAATTTTTAAGAAAAAAATGACATAGGTTTGAGACCAGCCCGAGCAACTTGGCAAGAGACTTTGTCTCTACAGTAAATCAAACATTAGCCTGGCATGGTAGTGCACACCTGTAGTTCTGGTTACTTGGAGGGCAGAGGTGGAAACATCACCTGAACCCAGCAGGTTGACGCTGAGGTAGCCATCAGTGTGCCACTGCACTCCAGCCTGAATGATGCAGTGAGACTCCAACTCAAAAAAAAAGAAAAAGAAAAAAATGAGAAAAAAAACAGAATTTATAAAATAACTTGAAGTTTATTAATAATAACATTAAAATATAATAATTATTACGGTATATTTGGAAAAAATATAAATATATTCATGAGTTTCACCTAAGACACGAAGATACAGAAATAGTTCTATGTATATAATATCTATTTTAAAATAGAAGAAGAGAAAGTTGGGCTGAACACAGACTGTGGAGGCCCCTGAGGTTTCTAATGCTGAACCTGAATTCTGCAATATTTCTTCTCAGTCATTTTCAACTAAATAGAAATATTCTCATTGCTTAGAGTTTCATGTTTGTGGTGATCTATTTTTCTTCACTGACATGCTAGTGTGAGGCCTCAAGTTTTTACTACTATTATAGCTGACCTCACACTATCTTGAAACGCATTAGATGATTCATGTCCACATAGCAGCAATGTCACAGATGTCATCATTCTTTGCTTTCTCAAACAGATGTCAGCAGTCAGTTTCTTTTATTATACCCTGGGAGAAAAAAATCGGCTGTGCCGATCAACTATTTTACCAGGATTCAAAAGTTGCCATCACTTTGCCCAGAGACTTCATTTTGACCTCAGAATCAGCCCTAGTTCATGTCTAAGTTCAAGCTCTATTCAAGGGGATGGCTGCTGTTTTAAGAAGCAGGATCCTGGAAGAGCCTTGGACCAGAAATCCCTTTCTGTCTTGACTCCGCCTTTTAGTATGCCTGAACGTTCTGAACTGCAGATTTCCGGATACAGACAAGTCATCAATGGCTTTGTCCCATCCAATCCCTCAAAAGCCCTGTGAAATAGGACATTTTTTATCCTCTCTTTTCCAGGTTAGGAATTGAGACTTTGTGAGGCAAACCACTTTCATAAGCTTACCCAGAGAGGGGCTTACCTAGAGCTGAGATATGAACCTGAACTCTGAAGCCAAGTCTTATGCCCTATTTCGGCATCAAGATGCCCTGTCTGCCAATACTGATGTTGAGAAAACCAAATGAAATGTGTTCAGAAAATGTTCCAAATTCATCAAACACTAGACATATCTCCACAACTATTACTGTCCCCCAATATCTCATTCACTACTGATATGAATTCTACCGGCAAGGTTAATTTACAAGCAAATATACATGCTCTGATTCAAGGAGGGTATTCAACTAAACCCTCCAACTCCAACATTAACATTCTCAAAAGGCTAATGCCAACAGGATAAAAAGTTCACTGTCCAAAATTCTGATCCATTCAAAGGCAGGGAATCAGAGAAGGGAGCCATCCTTTAAACTTTCTCAGCCATTTAAGTGTATGATCTTTGACTGCTCATAGTGTGACGGAGAAGAGAAAGGATCATCTATGTTCTTGAGACGTTTGTAGTGAGAAAGGTGAGAATGTGGTTCTTGGAAGCCAGAGATGGAGTGACCCTCGTCAGATGAGCAGGCCACCCCAGTCTGTGGACATGTGAGCAGAAGGTCTTTGTCAGGCATCTTCTCCAGAAGCCTCCTTGAATTTATTATCTCCAGAAATCTGCTATTCAGTTTATTAATTATCTGACCTAAACTTGATAAGTTTTATTCTTTGAGAGCTAAAAATTAGAGTCAAGTCAATTGTTTTGAAAGAGAATAGAGAATTGATTTGATTGTTATAAAAGCACTTCACGATAGTAAAAGGTAACATTTATCAAATGTATACTTTACTTAAGTTAGACATTATCTCATTTAATCATTTCTTTATTTAATCTCCACAATAACCTTCCATTGGGTAAATATTGTTGCTATGCATTTTGTAAATAACAAAATAAAAGCCCAGAAAAGTTTACAACTTTGTCAAGTTCAAGACTCAAACACATGATTAACTAATCCAGGACTGTCTATACCCTTGACCACTGTGCTATAAGGTCAAATGCTGGTTGGTGATTACCCAGTTGACAAATCCCCATCCAGATAGGTTAGCTTCCTGGCTTTCCAGAAGACTCCTCTAACAGGAATGTAAAGGCACAGAGGAGTTGGTGCTTGCCTTGCCAGCCTGGAGCTGTGAGCTGGACACCTTCCCAACCCTCTAACCCAGCAGGGTGACTCAACTTTATTTCCATAACTCAGTTTCTGTTTTCTATATGAAATGACATAGAAGTTGGTTATAAAACTGAATTGTGTCAAAGGTTAAAGAAAGCCCAGTGGCTTTCAGTGCAAACTTTTGATGGTTTACAAATGGGAAATAAATAGCAAAAGTGAAGAAAAGGCAGTATAGAAAAAAAAAAACCCTTTTTTAATTGGCAGAGACATATAACAGATGAGTAACAGGAAATGCTGGAAGGTAAGGTTAAATGTTAGAAAGGGAACATCTCAGGAAAGATCTTTATCATAGAGAACATGCTTCCTTTCATTCTGGGTTATGAAAACTGAAATAAGTAGCCTTGTTCCAAGAAACCTGTTTTAAAGGGCAAAGAGCAAATATATTAAAGTATACTTAGTGCCCTTGGCAAGTGATCTAAAAGGAAAATTCAACTCCTGCACTGATGTGGCTATACGTAGGTACTCATCAGTAGCATCAGAATAAACATTTAAGTGAGTCAAGAGTCCAATTTGATTTCTCAGACCATCAGTTTTCTAACACAAAAGTAGGACAATACCTTTACATGGTTGTTGGGGGGGGACAAAATAATGTACAGAAAAAAAAACTGTAAAGAATGCTAGTGACCGATCATGGTGGCTCACGCCTATAATTCTAGCACTTGGGAAATCAAGGTGAGATAATTGCCTGATCCCATGGGTTCAAGACCAGCCTGGCAACTTGGTGAGACCTCATCTCTACAATAAATCAAAAAATTAGTCAGGTGTGGTGGTGCATGCCTGTAGTTCCAGCTACTTGGACGGTTGAGGCAGAAGGATTGCCTGAGCCCAGCAAGTGGAAGCTGCGGTGGCTGTGAGCGTGCCACTGCACTCCTGCCTGGGAGACAGAGTGAGACTCCAATTCAAAAATAATAATAAAAATGGTAAAAGATTGCTTGTTGTATAAAAAGTTGGTTATAACAAAATCCCTCTCCTTTATTCATCCTGGCACCTAAATTATCTACGGTTTGTCCAGAACACAGTTTGGCAATTAGTTATTGATGTGATTTAACTTTTTAAAATATTGTCAACCTGGTACGCGCAGCTGTTTGTCTAGGCTAAAGGTTTCCAAATCCCTGGCTGTGATCCAGTACCAGTCTATGGCCTGTTAGGAACAAGGCCGCATAGCAGGATGTGAGCTGTGGCTGGCGGTTAGCAAATTCCTTCTTCTGTCAGGTCAGCGGTGGCATTAGATTCTCATTGGAGTCCAAACCCTATTGTCAACTGTTGCCAGCTCCTTATGAGAAACTAATACCTGGTGATGCCCACCTCAGTCTTTCCATGGAAAAACCATCTTCCATGAAACCGGTCCCTGGTGCCAAAAAGGTTGGGGACTGCTGGTCTAGGCAGTCCTAGGTAAATAATTATTTGCTGAAAGATTTCCAACTGGTCTTATGGAGAGCAAGGCACCTGAGCCAGCAAAGGTGAGCATTCTCTCTTAACATTTTTTCTTAGTAAAAAAAAGTTATCTGGGAACATGGGTCTCCTAAAGAAAGTGGTAAAAGTCACAACTTATGCATTATGTCCAGGGCAAATACATAGTTTGTGACACCCAGAGTAAAATGTTATCACAGGACCCCAGTTCAAAAAGTAGAAGAAGAAGAGCAGGTAAATGTATTAACATATAAAACATTTTCTTTTCAAAATATTTTATTACCTATAAAACACGATAGGGTTATGTACATGGCTAATTACAAAAATGTACAAATTACAAAAAAAGCAATATTTCATTGTCATAATTTTATATAACACAATAAATAATACTTTAATAATGTAATGTCTTTCCTGATCATAACACTTTTATGTTTTGTTTTTAATGCAAATTCATTGATTAAGCCATCAAAATTTATACTTTTTGTAACTTCATTTTCAATCTATATAGTGAAAAATGACATCAGTTATTCTTGGCAAATGCAAGATCATAAATTATTTTTGACAATTTTCAATTTTCAGAAGATCTCTTTGCTGATGGAACTATTATTGGAGCTGTTAAGAGTATTTTATAAGTTGCAACAATACTAATAAATTATTTAAAAATATAAATTGTACATCAAGAACTGATAATTCTTACAGAACTTTTTTCTAAAAAAAAAAAAACTTAACTCTTCATGCAATAAGTTTTATGAAAGCCTGAATTTAATTTAAAACAAAAGATCATACAATAGCCATTGAGTATTTCCTCTAGAATTTCCTACAACTTGTGGAAGTCATAAAGGAAATTTAAAGTAGCCTTATGATTTGTATATGATTCAAATATCTTTTTATGCATTCTATCACTGCAGCTCCAATTGCAATAAAACATAATTTCAAAATTGTCTTCATCAATAACTAGTCCATCTAAAACTTCATATGAAAATATTGTTCTTTTCTAGTAAATACAATGATTAAATTTAATTTCCATTTCTTGGTCTGTAGATATTTGCTTTGCTATGTTGTAGCAGTTTTCAAAACAAAGATTCTAAACCATTTAAAGAATTTTAATAACTGTCTTCTACATTTTATTACCACATTCATATGTACATTTTTTAAATTGAGGCGAAATTCCCATGTGATACAATTAACTGTTTGACATTATACAATTCAGTGGCATTTGGAGTATTCACAATGTTATGAAACCACAACCTCTCTCAAGTTTCAAAACTTTTTGATCACCATAGAAAAACACACCATCCCCAGATGGTCGCAGTGGCTCACACCTGTAATCCCAGCACTTTGGAAGGCGGAGGCAAGGGAATTGCCTGAGCCCATGGGTTTGAGACCAGCCTGGGCAACTTGTAGAAACCTCGTCTCTATAATAATTCAAAAAATTAGTTGAACTTGGTGGCACATACTTGCAGTACCAGCTACTTGGAAGGCTGAGGTGGAAGGCTCGCCTGAGCCCAGCAGGTCGAGGCTGTGGTGACCGTGAGCTGCCACTGTACTCCAACCTGGGTGAGAGAGTGAGACTCCAACAAAAAGAAAGGAAGGAAGGAAGGAAGGAAGGAAGGAAGGAAGGAAGGAAGGAAGGAAGGAAGGAAGGAAGGAAGGAAGGAAGGAAGGAAGGAGAAAGGAAGAAAGAAAGAAAAACACCCCATGCCCATTCAGTAATCACTCCCCATTCCCTGTTCTCGCACCCTGGGAATCATCCACCTGCTTTTTGTCCTTAAGGATTCTCCTCCTCTGGAAATTCCATATCAAAGGAATCATACAATATGTGACTTGTGTCTAGCATCTTTTGCTTAGCATAATGTTTTAAGGTTCATCCAAGTTGAAGCATGTATCCGTAATTCATTTCTTTTTAGGGCTGATTATTTATATGTAGATACCACAGTTTGCTTATTCATTAGTCCACCGAAGGACATTTGTTTCCACCTTGTGAATATATCTGCTATAAAAAGTATTTTAAATACCTGTTTTCAAGTCTACCTATGGGTAGACTTGCTGGTCATACTGTAATCCTATATTTAACTTTTGAGGATCTGCCAAACTATTTTCTATACTAACTGCACCCTCAAGGTGCAATAATTCCAATTTATCCACATTTTTGCCAACACTTGCTACTTTCCTTTGTAAGAATGAAAATAGATATCCTAATGGATGTGATGTGGCCCTCATTGTGGTTTTGATTTGCATCTCCTTAATAGTCAATGCTGTTGAACATCCTTTCATGTTGTGCTGATTGGACATTTGTGTATGCGTCTTCTTTGGAGAAATGTCTATTCCAATCTTTGCCTGCCTGAAGGGGTTTTTATCTTTTGTATTGCTGAGTTATAAGTGTTCTTTAAAATTCTGGATACTAAAGGCTTATATTAGACACATGATTTGCAAATATGTTCTCCCCATTCTGTAGGATGTCTTTTCACTTTCTTGATAATGTCCTTGTGTACACAAATTCTTTTTATCTTGTATTAATACAATTTATCTATTTTGCTTTGTAGTTCATGCTTTTGATATAAAATCTAAGAATCCATTGCCAAACAAGAGGTCATAAAAAAATCCCTATTTTTTTCTGCTAATTTTGCTGCTTTTAGCTCTTATACTTATGGCATTGACTGATTTTTAGTGAATTTTTGTATATGCAGTGAAGCAGTCCAACTTTATTCTTTTGCTTGTGGGTTTCCAGTTGTCATAGCACCATTTGTTGAATTTATTTTTTTTCTTTTTCAGTGATAAGTTCTCACTATATTGCTCAGTCTAGTCTCAAACTCCTGGCATCAAGCAATCCTCTCACATCAGCCTCCCCAAGTGCTGAGATTACCAGGATGAGCCACCACACCCAGTCTATTTATTTAAGAGACTATTATTTTCCCGTTGAAAAGTCTTGGCACCATTGCTGAAAATCAATCAGCCATGGGTGTTTCCGTTTGTTTCTGTACTTTGAATTCTATTTTATTGGTCTATATGTTTATTCTTATGACTGTCTTATACTGTTTTGAAGACTATAGCTTCGTAGTAAGTTTTGAAATTAAAAATGTGTGAGGCCTTCAACTTTGTTTTGTTCTGTTTTGATATTGTTTTAGTTATTTGAAGCCTCTTGAAATTTTGTATGAATTTGAGAATAAGTTTTGCCATTTCAGATTTTTTTTACAAGGTCATTGATAGGGATTGCATTGATTTTGAAGATCTCTTATCGTCTTCACAATTTTAAGTCCTCTAATTTGTGAATACAGACTATCTTTACATTTATTTAGATTTTCTTTAATTTCTTTCAGTATTTTTTGGTTAATTTTAGTATGTCTTTCACTTCTCTAAAATTTATTCCTAGAAATTTTATATTTTGGATGCTGTCGAAAAAGTTTTTTTTGTTCCCTTTTTGAATTGCTCATTATTGGTGCATAGAAACACAACTGATGTATCTCAACAAATATCTTCCCTAGCTTCCATAATCCCCAACCTGTTTATGTCAACTGTATAGGCAAATAAGGGACTTACTACCCTGTATTGTAATTTCATGCTCATCATCCCAACTCAGGATTTTGAAATACTTTTGTTGATGTACTTAAGAAAACAGAAGACAGATATTTTCACTAATAAATGTAAAGTATAAAAATAATCATATGCAAAATATAAATTTGAAATAAAATACTTAATATAAATCATTAGTAGGTATGTTTAAGAGCAGTTTTTACACAGTTCTAGAGAACTGGCAAAATGGTAGGTAAATCTGTAGCAGATATCAAAGAAAAAGAATGCATGAGACGTTGCAAAAAATAAAAAATAAATAAATAGCATGCAAGTAATTAGAATTTCAGAGAGAAAAAGGAGGAGTAAAACCAATATTTGAAAAGATGATGTGTGGCAATTTTCCAAACCAATGAAATGCATACTAAGAAAGAAAACACACACATACACACGCACACACGCACACACACACACGCACACACACACACAGAAAATTCCCCATAAATCCATCATAGCTGAGCTTTCGAAAAGAGGGACACAATGTCTTCAATGAAGCAACATAAGAAAAATAGAGAAGACAGAGGATCTGAAGGATATGTTACCAAAAAAGTGACTGCCAACCTAGCATTCTATAGCAGTGAAAAAATTATTCAACAAACAATATTTAATATACATATTAAGATGGAACATTGAAATCATTTTAGATAAACAAAGCTGAGTTAATATATCCCCAGCAGAAACTTACTCAAGAAAATTCTAGAGGAAATTCTGTCCAAAGAAGAAAAATGATGTCAAAAGAAAATTCAGAGATGTAAGACAGTATGATGAATGGTGAAAATGGGTTAATCAATAGGTAAATATAGGTAATAATGATTGAAAAGATATATAATGTCTGGGGATGTTGAAAACAAAAATTAAAATATGTACCGATAATATGCAAAAGATGAGAAAATCTGCAAAAGTAGATAAAAAAAGCTCTGGGCCTTTAGATTGTGATATACTTAATATTTGTTAGTATGTTTAACTTAAGTGTGTAAAGATGAAAGTATGTAACCATCAAGCAACCATCAAAACAAGCTGAAGGATGTGCTTCAGAAGGAAAGGTTAAAAAATACTTGATAAGCCAGATGTGGTAGCGTATGCATAGAGTCCCAGATGCCCAGATAATTGAGACAAGAGGATCACTTGAGCCCAGGAGTTGAAGGTTGCAGTGAGCTATGATTGCACCACTGCACTCCAGCATGAGTGACAGAGTAAGACCCTATTTCTTAAAAAACCAAAAAGATTAATTAATTAATACGACAGTTGGTAAGAAAGGACAAAGAAGAAAATAAAAGAGATGTTAAAAACAGAAAACAGATACTAAGATGGGGGCTTTAAAACTACGTATATTGGTAATTACATTAAATATACAAATAGCAATTAAATGACAAATGTCAGATTGTGTTTAAAATAAACTATATGTATTTTATAAGAACCACATCCACAATAAAATAATACAGAAACACTGGCAATAAAAGGATAAGAGCAACACCATACAAACACTAGCTGAACCCAAGTTGATATCAAATGTCAAGATGTAATGACAATATAGTGATATAATGACAATAAAGTCAACCCAATAATAATATATAATTTTAAATTAGCCTTAGAAACATAATCATAAAAAGTGAAGAAATCAAAATGAAAAATATAAAAATTCACAACCATATGGAGACATTTTAACACACCTCTCTCAGAAATAATAAAACAAACAACAGTAAATCAGACAAAATGGATATAGTAAATTTCAAAAATATGATTTTTAAAAAAATCTAATTGACATATTTAGAACATTGTACCCCAAATGTTACAAAATTGAAAACTAAGCCTGAGGGTTCGAGACCAGCCGGGCAATTTGATGAGACCTCGTCTCTATAATAAAAACCAAAAATTAGCTGGGCGTTGTAGCGTGTGCCTGTAGTTCTGGCCACTTGAAAGGCTAAGGCAGAAAGATCACTGGAGTCTAGCAGGTCTATGCTGGGGTGGCCATAGGCGTGCCACCGCACTATAGCCTAGGCAAAAGAGTGAGATGCCAACTCAAAAAACAAAAAACAAAAACAAAACATAAAGCCACCCCAAAATGATGAGCAATAAATAATAGACATAAGTGAAGAGACTCAGTATAATAAAGATGCCAAGGTGTCACTACTCACCAAAAACATCTACAAATTTGATTCAATACCCCAACAAAAACTCCCATTCTTTTTTGCTTTGAGGAACTGATTCTCAAGTCATTTTTTGGATCATCTGTTCAAATGCAGATGATCTGAATAGGTCACTGCCTTGTTTAATACCTTTCAGTTCCTCCCCATTTCCCTAAATAGATTTTCTGGCCTACCTTCCGCCATCTTTTTCAGCCTGGATTCACATTTCTATCACCAAAAAGTGGCATGTCCAGGCTTTTGAAGATATTGGTTCTTTTTTCTGAAGCATCTCCATTGTTCCTAACCTCCTTGCCAAATGCCTCCTAACTGATATCACAGAATGTGGTTCTGGTGTTGCCTCCACACTAGGCAGTTTTAGGAGCCCATCTTCTGGATGTTTGCAGTTCCTGTCCTTAATTCTACCATAGAAAGTACTCCCACTCTGTCCTATCATCATTGCTGATTATTTGGTCTCCTACATTTAACAGTAGGTTCTCTGGATTCCCAGCTGACACTATGCTGTCATAGAACAGATGCTAAATAATTACCCAAAGGGTCAATGAATGAACAAGCAAATGAATCCAAGCAGCAAAAATACATTGATTTGCTTTTATCTCTAAGAAAGGAGTCCACTCAACACAGAAATTAAGAGAAGGAGTGATTTTCTGCTACTGGGTAAGTAGTTTGACTCCCTTTTCAATTTTATTCTGCTAGATGCTAACCTGGATAGCTATCTTCTCTCTATTCATCCATCCAACAAATATTTGTTACTTTCTATGTTCCACATGTGCTATTAAATTGAACCAAATGACATGGCTGATATGATGAAACCATTTTAATCAATTTCATATAGATCAACCTTCTGTAACCACTGTAGGGAAAATTGCCTCTCTGGTCATATACTTGTGCAAGATTGGAGTATACACAGGAATAATTCTGATACAATGTACAGTAAGAACAAGTACTCCTTAAAAATGATTCTCTTTTTAAAGTTATACCAAATAAAACACTAACTGCTCTTTGAATCAATAAAATATTTGCCTCATATTCATTTGTAATCAATTAGCTCATAAACGTTGGTTTTCAAAGAGCCAACTTCATCCAAGATGGATATGGAAAATAACAATATCTACAAACCAGTGGAGAAAACATCTACCCAGACTTGCCTGCTGAAAAATGAATGTGGGTATATTTTAAAACTAGAAGATTCTAAGCACAATATTTTATGAAAGACATAATGAGCACTGACAATATGATAGACATTTGATGTTGACTAAGAGCAGCCCTTGTCCCTGTTTAATGAATCTGCAGTCCAAGTTCTATAGACATTGTAGAAAGAAGATAAAAATACCCCGGAGGGAAGATGGATGCCTATAATGAAGCAATCCTAAATGGCTTCTATCACAAATAGGGCTCCGGGAACCTCGGTGCTGCTTTCTGTATAAAGGCAGCAGAAATGAACTTAAAAAGGTGTTTTTCTTGTTAAAATTATACCATAATGGCTTTCTGAATTTCTTTTCAGCCTACTACCTCATGGGCACAGCTGGAAGTCTTGGAAACAGGTCAGTGTGCCCCTTTTTATTCCCTTCATTCCCCACCAGAGTGCTATGAAAACTGAATTACGGGCTTAAAAAGGCTGTTTTTCTTCCAGTCCAAGTAGGAGGTGAGGCAAGCCAGATTACTGTATGTGTTTAAGGATCCCAGTGGAGCTATAGGAACAGAGCTTCCTCATGTGTAGACTGGGATTGATTGGACACATGCCTGGGCACATCGTCAGTAAATTATTTTATAACTGAAATATCAGAATTAGAAAGTCATGAGTTTGTACCGTGGCACTGTAATAGAGGCATACAGAATAGAATCAGAGTCCTAGGTTCAAATTCTTATTCTGTACCTAATCATTTTATGACTTATACCTCACTGGGCTTCGATCTCCTTATCTGAAAAGCAGGTGAGAAAAATACCTACCATCAATAGTTGTGAATACTAAATACGGTATTGATTTTTAAAACATTCAAACACAATGCCTACTGTGCAGTAATTCTGTGAATACCCACTCTCAATAAGTGTGAACTGAATTTCAATTTACTAAAACCGAATACATCACCCCGGAATGATCTTTGTCTTTTCAGCAGCTTTTATACATTCGCTCCTCGAAATTTAGTGGCTGAGCTGTGACAAGAGTGACAATTACAATTAGAAAAATGCGTCTATCTTGGGTGCGAATCCTTTAATAACTGTAAAGTATCTATTAGTCCCATGCTACAATCTTATGTCGGCAGAAGACTTGCCTGATGATCTGAAAGTGCTTAGAGTTTCTCCTCAACTGTATCCTTATTACTAGGCTCTTATTATGAAACTCTTCAATATCAAACATAGTAATTGAAGATTGGACAATCATAATACCTGGTGCATGGATAAGATGAACATTAAGTTCTCACTTGCTTTATACGTTTTCCCTATCAAATAAAGTCCTGTCGCTGATACACCAGAGCAAGTAACAAAACCTCTCTAAGCCCAAGTTTTTTTAACTTTAAAATTGGCATGATGGTAGAATTATGAGACAAAATTGGAATAATATGAAGTCCTCAGAGTGTGTGGAACATGTTTGTTGCTCAGTTATGATCATTATTGTCACCATGATGTGGAAGGTATGTACATCTAGATACAACTTCCAATTTTATAATTACTAGTTCTATTACACTAGGTAAGTAAAGTTTTTTCTGAGTTCCTTTTTCTCATCTGTAAAAATAGAATTAGATACTAACCTTTTAGAATTACTGCAAATATCGGACAACATGTATAAAGCCTCTGAGCTTGGTGGGCTTTGTGGAGACTTTTTGTTGTTGTGGTGGTTATTGTAGTCTCCTGTCCCCTGTCTCACATGCTCTGAGCTTATCACCCTCAGAAGGTCCTTGAGCAGGTGACTCAGCAAAGAGAGTTCCTTAAGAAGGCCTCAACCAACACAGAATGAGTTCAGATAAGGATATGCCATTTCCCACAATACCAGTAGAGTCCTGAGTTTTTTTCTTCCTTATCTTAAGAGCCACGTTTGTGTTAAAAAGGGGTCAGTTCATGATTGTGTCTGCCTCTCAGCTATTCTTGAAGCTCCCAAGATTTGGCTCAGGAATATAAAATAATATTAAGTTATGACAGCATAAGAAGCGTGCCTGGAAAAATAACCAGCACAGGAAGGAGTGAAAAAGCATTAGAAGGGTACAGATGGGTTTTGCAGCTGGGGAGACGAGTATTAGCATTAGACACAGGAAAACGTCAACTATGGAGCCCAAGTTTTCCTTCACACAAAGGTCACCAGCTCTTCACTGTGAATAAACTCATATTGCAGGTATGATGTTGCCTATGCAGTTTCTCGTTCCTCTATCCTGAAAGGTTTTCAGTTTGGCAGCATTTTCTCCTGCAGAGATCCAACTCTTCTTGGAAAATGTCAGTCTGCTTGAATTTTCATAGCTCTGCCCTCACTCAGGCACCTGGGACTTCCAGATCAAAGCTGCCGATCCAGTGAAACTAGGAACAAACAGGTGTTGGAGAAGTAATTCATTACTGCGGGTGCCCAAGCGGGTTAATTTCAGGGGGAAAAAAAGTCAAGCAGCTTCTTCTCTGCCTATTTTCCTCAGTTTGTTTGCTTGTTTGTTTGTTTTTTCCCCTACCTAGGCAAGGAAGTCTGTCTCTGGCAGTCTCTATTGGTTAAGCAAGTTGGTCAGCTCACATCTGTGCCTCATTCAGAAAAGAGCTAAAGGTACAACTGCCCTTTGCAATGAGTGTAGGAGATACGTGGGTTACAGATGGCAAATGTCAGGTCTCCACGTGCATCATTCTGTGGAAAAGACTGTGAGATAAACTATGGGGAAAAGAAATGACCACTTCCTGAGCTTTCCCTCTACGCCAAGCTCTTCACCGGCATGAGAAGTTAAAGAAATTGCTTAAAGAGAGATTGTAAAGAAATGAAGAAATGCTCAAAACAAGTTGATCCCAAATCTCTTTTTTTAAATCCTTGTACTGTTCTGAATCATATGGGATAGATTTGTGGTGATGGTATCCTGGTGGCAAAACCTTAATTCAAAATGTAGTGTGATCGGGCAAAATTTTGCCCATTTTTATGTCTTTTATGGACATAGGGAGGACTAGTAGGCACCACAAAACTTGCTGTAAGCATCAAAAGAGACAATATAGCAACTACTGTGTTTAAAAGGAAATATTCAATTTTATGCAATTTTTTTATTTACATGCAAGCTCCTTAATTAATACTCTGTGATTAAGGCCAGGTGTGGTGACTCCTACCTATAATCTCAACACTTTGCAAGGCGGAGGTGGGAGGATGGCTTGAGCCCAGGAGTTCAAGACCAGCGTGGACAACATAGCAAGATTTCGTCTCTACCAAAAAATTTAAAAATTGGTCGGGCATGATGGTGAGTGCCTGTAGTTCCAGCTACTCAAGAGACTGAGATGGAAGGACCTCCTGAGTCCAGGAGGTTAAGGCTGCACTGAGCCAAGGTCATGACACTGCACTGCAGCCTGGATGACAGAGCAAGACTCTGACTCAAAAATAAAAAATACTCTGTGATCTTACATAGTTGATTAAGGCATTTAAAGTGGAGAGTGGGAGGGGTGGATTTTTTACTGAAAAACTTTGTCTTCGTCCATTTGTGCTGCTATAACAGAATACCTGAGACTGGATAATCTATAAATAATAGATATTTATTTTATGATCGTTTTGGAGGCTGGAAGTCCACAATCAAGGTGCCAGAAGATTCAGTGTCTAGCAAGAGTTTTTTTCTGCTTTCAAGATAGTCCTCTTGTGGTGTTTTCATGTAGCAAAAGGGATGGAAGGGTAGAGAGGGCCTAGCTAATTTTATAAGGGCACTAATCTCATTTATGAGGGAGGAGCCCTCATGACTTAATTCCTAAAGGCCCCACCTATACTGTTACATTGAATCTTGGATTCCAACAATGACTCTTGAGAAGACATATACATTCAAGCCATAGCAAACTCTAAATAATTAAGCCACAGAAGAGGGGTCACAAGAGGAGTATGAGGAGTAAAAAAGTGAGTGTCTTGAATATGAGAAAGGAAAGTATCATTATTCAAGAGAAAGGAGAATAGCCAGAACTTATCCTAAGCAGTCAAAATGGTAGAAAAGAAGGGGAAAGACTTCCAAATGCTGTGATTTGAGCACCCCATGTGATTGGCCCTTAGCTGCTGCTCTAACTTGATCTCTTTCCATGTGATTCTTGTCCATGTGCATTCAGCTTTCTCACACTTACCACAACAGACTTTCTAATCCACAAGCCAGAAAGAGTCACCTTACTACTTATGCTGTCAGTGGGCTTCATAAAATACAGGAGAGGATCCAGGGCAAAAAGAAACTTTATAAAGTCGGCTACAGCTCTCACCCCAGACACTCTCCTCCACCCCCTGCCCCTGGCGCTGTGGCCCACAGAATTTCGCACCGCTTAATACATTACTTCTGAGTCTTTTCATTGTTGTCAACACAGACTAAAAGAGCATCTCTCCTTTTTCCAGATGAGACCACAATCCTTGCCCTTTAAAAGTCAAGTGTCAGCCAGGCTTGGTGGCTCAGCCTGTAATCCCGCGCCTTTGGGAGGCTGAGGTGAGTGGATTGCCTGAACCCACGGGTTTGAGACCCACCTGGGCAGCGAGACCTCATCTCTACAATAAATAAAAAAAAAAAAAAAAATCAGCCGGGTGTAGTAGCGCATGCCTGTAATTCCAGCTACTCAGAAGGCTGAGGCGGAAGGATCGCTGAAGCACAGCAGGTGAAGGCTGCGGTGGCCGGGAGCGGCCACTGCACTCCAGTCTGGGCGACAGAGTGAGACTCCAACTCAAAAAAAAGAAAAAGAAAAAAAAAAGAGTCAAGTGTCACCTCCCCTAAAATATCTTCCCTAGCTTCCATAATCCCCAACCTGTTTATGTCAACTGTATAGGCAAATAAGGGACTTACTACCCTGTATTGTAATTTCATGCTCATCATCCCAACTCAGGATTTTGAAATACTTTTGTTGATGTACTTAAGAAAACAGAAGACAGATATTTTCACTAATAAATGTAAAGTATAAAAATAATCATATGCAAAATATAAATTTGAAATAAAATACTTAATATAAATCATTAGTAGGTATGTTTAAGAGCAGTTTTTACACAGTTCTAGAGAACTGGCAAAATGGTAGGTAAATCTGTAGCAGATATCAAAGAAAAAGAATGCATGAGACGTTGCAAAAAATAAAAAATAAATAAATAGCATGCAAGTAATTAGAATTTCAGAGAGAAAAAGGAGGAGTAAAACCAATATTTGAAAAGATGATGTGTGGCAATTTTCCAAACCAATGAAATGCATACTAAGAAAGAAAACACACACATACACATGCACACACGCACACACACACACGCACACACACACACACACACACAGAAAATTCCCCATAAATCCATCATAGCTGAGCTTTCGAAAAGAGGGACACAATGTCTTCAATGAAGCAACATAAGAAAAATAGAGAAGACAGAGGATCTGAAGGATATGTTACCAAAAAAGTGACTGCCAACCTAGCATTCTATAGCAGTGAAAAAATTATTCAACAAACAATATTTAATATACATATTAAGATGGAACATTGAAATCATTTTAGATAAACAAAGCTGAGTTAATATAGCCCCAGCAGAAACTTACTCAAGAAAATTCTAGAGGAAATTCTGTCCAAAGAAGAAAAATGATGTCAAAAGAAAATTCAGAGATGTAAGACAGTATGATGAATGGTGAAAATGGGTTAATCAATAGGTAAATATAGGTAATAATGATTGAAAAGATATATAATGTCTGGGGATGTTGAAAACAAAAATTAAAATATGTACCGATAATATGCAAAAGATGAGAAAATCTGCAAAAGTAGATAAAAAAAGCTCTGGGCCTTTAGATTGTGATATACTTAATATTTGTTAGTATGTTTAACTTAAGTGTGTAAAGATGAAAGTATGTAACCATCAAGCAACCATCAAAACAAGCTGAAGGATGTGCTTCAGAAGGAAAGGTTAAAAAATACTTGATAAGCCAGATGTGGTAGCGTATGCATACAGTCCCAGATGCCCAGATAATTGAGACAAGAGGATCACTTGAGCCCAGGAGTTGAAGGTTGCAGTGAGCTATGATTGCACCACTGCACTCCAGCATGAGTGACAGAGTAAGACCCTATCTCTTAAAAAACCAAAAAGATTAATTAATTAATACGACAGTTGGTAAGAAAGGACAAAGAAGAAAATAAAAGAGATGTTAAAAACAGAAAACAGATACTAAGATGGGGGCTTTAAAACTACGTATATTGGTAATTACATTAAATATACAAATAGCAATTAAATGACAAATGTCAGATTGTGTTTAAAATAAACTATATGTATTTTATAAGAACCACATCCACAATAAAATAATACAGAAACACTGGCAATAAAAGGATAAGAGCAACACCATACAAACACTAGCTGAACCCAAGTTGATATCAAATGTCAAGATGTAATGACAATATAGTGATATAATGACAATAAAGTCAACCCAATAATAATATATAATTTTAAATTAGCCTTAGAAACATAATCATAAAAAGTGAAGAAATCAAAATGAAAAATATAAAAATTCACAACCATATGGAGACATTTTAACACACCTCTCTCAGAAATAATAAAACAAACAACAGTAAATCAGACAAAATGGATATAGTAAATTTCAAAAATATGATTTTTTAAAAAATCTAATTGACATATTTAGAACATTGTACCCCAAATGTTACAAAATTGAAAACTATTTACATGAAATATTTATGAAAATGTTCATATACTAGGTGTATGCAGGGCCATAAAGTAATAATAAATCAGTTTCAAAAGATTAAAAATTATATAGAGTATGTTATCTGACAACAGGGAAATTAAGCTAGAAATAACAAAAAAGATAATGGAAAAGCCTCCACATATTTGGAAATTAAGCAGGATGCTAGTAAATAACACATAAGTCAAAGTGGAAATTACAACAGAAGTTGAGAACTATTTTAACTGACTGATAATACATGTACATGGTCTGACAATTAAATTTGCAAACTCATCCTAGGAAAAGTGTTACATACCTCATTGCTAAATATCACTGCAGTCACCTTTAAAATACTCCCCTTGGGAGTTGAGAACAATTTATGATTATGTTTCTAAGGCTATGCACTGACACTAGCACCTAGTCCACCTGTCAAAACAATTTTGGAACTCTTTTTCTGGGATGACCATCAGAGTTGTCAATGTATTACCCCTGGTATCCATAATGTCATCAAAATGTCTTCCTTTCAATATTTCCTTTATATTAAGGCAAAGAAAGAATTCATGGGGGCGAGATCAGGTGAGTAGAAAGGGTAGGGTATTCCAATACAGTTCTTTGTTTACTGGCCAAAATCTTCCTCACAGACAGTGCTGTGTGGGCTACTGAAATGCCACAATGCAAGAGCTCCTTCTGGACTATTTTTGCACACACCTTTCTCATGTCAAGATTTTCAGTTAAGATTTTCTTAACTGTTTCTCTATCAATGTTTATTTGGTCTGCTATGCTTCTCATAGTCAGCCAATAATTTTGATGCACAATTTGATAAATTTTTGGAATGTTTTCATCAGTTCTACTTGTTACTAGCCATCCTGACTGCTTTTCATCAGTGATGCTTTCTCTCTACTCACAAAAACATTTAATCCATTTGTACATGGCTGTTTTCTTCATAGCATTATCCTCATAAACTTGGACTAACATGTCCCTGATGTCACTTACAGTCTTGCCAAGATTAATAAGAAATTTAATGCTTGATTGCTGCACCAATTCAAGTTTTGACATTCTCATGATAACACACAAAAACATGCAACAACAATAATGAACACCACTCAGCAAGACACGGCCATATGTCAACACAAACACAGCTTTGAGACACTGATATACCGAGGTTATGGAACCTTACCAAGTTGCTTGTGCAGTGCTGCCTATGTAAGCAGATGGTGGTAAGTTCATCAACTTAACTGTACCTTGCACTACAGAGTAAAGATTGTGAGATGCAGGAAAAAGCATAATAGAGGAAAATGTATAGCTAAATTAAACACAAAGAAATTAAAAGAAAGCTGATAAGAAATATAAGAGCAGAAATAAATTAAGTAAAAAGAAACTGAAAACAGAGAAATTAATAAAGCAAAAATTTGTTTCTGAAAAGACTAATAAAAATTATAAACCCAAACACACACACACACACACAGAGAGAGAGAGAGAGAGAGAGAGAGAGAGAGAGGAACAGAGAGAGAGAGAGAAGCACAAATTTTCAAAGTCAGAAATGGCAATGATATAAATGGCAAAGCTAAATATTAAAAATCTCCCAAATACTCATCAACAGTACAATGGATAAAATAAACTGAAGCATATTTATACAATACAATACTACATAGCAATGAAAATGACTTAATTTCTGCTACATGCATCAACATAGATGGATACCACAAGTATAGTATAGGAGAGTCCAGATACAAAAGAGTGCTTACTCTAAAATTAAGTTGAGAACAACTTATCCATGATAATGGAAATCAAAGCTAATTATAACAATAGCTCTTCAAGGCAGTGTACTGAGCATTAATATTGCAAAAAAAGCATTTCATCAATCTTTTCCTATTGGTCTTTTATTTATGTAATCATCCATAGTGTTCTCAAAAACCAAACTAAACAACTACAACAACAAATGGGATGAGTAAACTCCTCTTATGGTTTTGTAAAGCTTGGTATCAATGAATTTGTCCATGGGATTCGACTAAAGGGAAGAGTGTGTGTACAGGGAGAGAGGTGAATATTGCATTAAGGTATCTAACTGAATTAAGGCTATTCACTTAGAAAACCCACTTTGGGGCAGGAATGAAGTATTACTCGATAGTTTTCACAACAAAAATGGAGGACTTTTTAAAACTATATTTCATGTGTCACTCTACATATTAGGAAATAATTTCAAGAATGAGCATCTATTTTTGACTTGGTGAAAAGAAAAAGCATTAAAATCTTTGACAGGAAACAATTGGTATTTCTTGTTGTTACTTGTGTTTTGTAATACCTATGCAGAAGATTTGTGGTAGCATAATGTTAGTCTCCTAAGGATGAAGACAAATTTATTTTTCCTATGAGAATTCTAAATGAAAAAGTTACCAGTCCCAAATCTTTTTATTTAAAAGAATCTGCTGATGTTTAGTATTGCATTCTCTTTTCTCTTAGAGACTAAATTTGCCTAGGCCATTGACACTCTCATTAAGAGTGAGTTTTGAGGCATTATATTAATAACTAACTCTATTACCATCTCCTTCTCCAAAGGTTTTCAGTAGTGAAAAACAATAGCTTGAATTCTATCTTCATTCCCAAAACCTGGCTGGCTCACAGAAGAAACTAAGCTAGTCGCTTTTCCGATCTTGGTTTTATTATCTTTGTATATAAGAAAAACAGAATTCAACTTCACTGGTTAATATGTAAGGTCTTGGATGGATGTCCGATAATATGTTTGACTAATTTCCATGCTAGGATAAGAATCTCCTACCTCCTCATTTAGATTTATAGTTAAATTCTCAGGTTAGTTTGACAAATGTTTTCTAAATATCTATAGTGTGCAAAACACTGTAGATATACACTCTAACCTTGGGTTACTATCAACCCAAGAGAAGACAGATAAACAGATTATTATAATATAGTGTGCCATGTGCCAGATTAAGTCTATAGTATATCAGAAGTAGTGGTAGTCTTTGAACCTCCAAAAATACACTCCTCTATAAAATCAATGTGAATACTAGTAAAACTCAAGAATTTTCTTAATCAAAATTAACTTTTTCTCAATTCTGAAGATTATTCAGACTTGCAGCAATCTGGGGAGACTATTTTAGAAAAAAAAGGTTGCATCTCAGTAAGAAGAGTGAGTGTTGTGTCATTATTTCTAAGTCTGTTCCTATCCCCTTCTCTGAGGCTTTTGAGCAGTCTTGAAAACCAATAGCTTTGCAATTGAATTAGCTATGAAAACCAGCATGCTAGCTATGACTGACACGAACATAACAGGTTTGGAGTTCCCCAAAAGCCTCACTCCGCAGAGAACTGTCACTATTTGGCCTATCCACATATCCTTGAAAAGCTTCATTTTCAAGACTTGCTTTCATTTGACCTGACTGAAAGTTTACTCTGATAAAGCAGACTTGTCCCTAAAGTGTTTGTCAAAAAAAAATCAGTGGCAAGAGTTTGAAATCACAACTATATGAAAACATGATACTTATTAGAGCCAGCATGAGGCAAATTAAAATTTGGATAATGACACATATATAAGATGCCTTGAAAAGCTCAGATATATTCCGGAAGACCTAGAAAACCACATCCATGTACAGTATTATTTTACACAATATGTCTCTTTTGTTCTTTCACTTTCAATGTTTTTTTAATCCTTACTTGTGCAGTCTCTTGTAACCATATTTTAAGTGTGTTGCCATTTTCACCTAGTTTGAAATTTTTCCTCATTATTTAAAGATTTAAATTACATATAATGTAGTTATTGATATATTTGAGTTGAAATTACCATATTTTCAAGCCATAATGAAGTAGTTGAAACCAACCTGTCTCTCCCACTATAAAACTTTATATATTAACTATTTAAGGACAATAGGCAACTAAAGGCTGAAATAATCTGAAAAGTGTGATTCAGGCGGTGATCCCCACAATTACCCATCTCTGAACATGGTGACAATTTCCTGAATGAAGCTTAGAAAGCTGAGATGTGAGCAAGCACAACAGTTCTTCTGAGATGAGTATGTATAGACCACACTTTGGACAACTGAAGCAGCTGTAATCAGCAGTGAGGGGTGTCAAAGAGGGCTACAGAAAAGGCCGTATAAGCTTGTGTAGAAGTACCTACAGAACCATGCTTAATGACCGGGCTCACATGCAGGAAGATAGTCAGTAGCAGTTTTACCAGATAGCAGTTGCTTTGGGAATAAAAGAGAGAACTAGAGGTCAAACAGTGCTGAGCAACCTCATACTGCGGTCAGGTATCACCTGAGTGGAGAAATGCTTCAACACATACTTTATTTCTTGGCATGCTACTAAAACTTCAGAAAGGCTCGGCTTTAGCAGTAATTATCATGCCCCGGAGTAGGACTTATTCTAGACCCACCTTAGTACAACCTTGACGTACCCAAAAGCAAAAACATAGTTCAGAACTTGAAACTCATCAAGTTTAAGGGCTTAGAAAACAGCCTGGGCTTTTTATAAGTACACACTAACACAGCACACAATTTAGCCTTCCCAAATTCCAGCTTATCAGCCAGTAGTTGATTTGTCGGTTTTGAAAAATATATTCAGAGGAAAACAAATGAAACCATGATCTCCATATGAAGATAATAGAATATACAAGTATTATAACATATTAGCCAGTATTCATTAAAAAAATAACTAGGCAATCAAAGAAATAGAAACTAAATCTAAAATAAAACAGGTGTTGGACTTAATAGAAAAACACTCTAAAGCAATTATTATAAACATGTTGAAAGAATTCATGGAAAATGTTTTAAAGAAAGATAAATATGATTTTAATAAGCAATTAGGGGAATTTCAGAAGACAAATCAACAAAATGGAAATTTTGGAACTCTGAATTACACTAGACGCAATGAAAAAATCATTAGATGGACTTGATAACAGGTTGTATATGGCAGAAAAAAATAAATCAATACTTTTGTGAAAAATAGAAAGCATTAAATCTGAAGAATAAAGGAAGAAAAGTTCTTTTAAAAAATAACGAAACTTCAAGAACGTGTGGGCAAAATCTATGATGTAACATACATATGAGAGATCAAGAAGTAAAAAACAATGACATTGTGGCAGAAAACATATCTATCTCTTTTACAGAAATGACAGTCAAAAACTTTTGAAAGATAATGAAGTATACTATCTGTAGACGTTCAGGGAACATAAGCATGATATGTATAAAGAAAACCATACATGGGCACATCAAAGTCAAAAAGCTGAACATAAAGATAAAGACACAATCTTGGAATCAGTAAAAGAAAAGATATGCATCATACAGGGAAACAAGTATAGAAAAAAACATTAACTCCCCTCTGAGAAACGCTAGATACCAAAAGACAACAGAATTGCATCTTTGAAGCATTGATGGGGAGAAAACACTGTAAACCCCAAATCCGATAACCAATGAAAATATTAGTTTATATAAAAACGTGAAATAAATATATTGCCAGGTCAATGAAAGCTGAGATAATTTGTCTCCAGAATATTTGCATTGAAGAAAAATATGAGAATATATTTTTCAGGTCACAAAGAAATGGTACTAGGTAGAAACATGAGTGTACAGAAGGACTGCAGAAGAAACGAGTCCCTGTTGTATCATCTCTGAAGGCCAGTTAAGGTTTCAGGGGAAGAAATACCCTGGAGTTATTCACTTACCTCCAAGCAAAAATCACTTGGTCTACCCTGATTCATTCACAGAAGTAGATGTGAACAAGGATGACTTCAGGCAAATATAATCCATGCATCGGGTGATTTGAAAGTAACTAAGAGGAAGACTATTACCAAGCCCTGACAAAAAATATCTCTCTTCTCTAGAATTTATTATGAAAGCAAAGTGCATAACAATGGATAAAGTATACTACTCTGGTAAAAGAAAAAAGAGGGTCATAAAAATACTTACTAGAGTTTGCTTTTATTTGAACACAGAAACATTGGGGAGAAAAATACAAGAAATCAATAGATTTCAGGGCAAATGGCCATTGAGGTGAGTATGGTTTGTCACCATACGCTTACTTATATCACTTTGCTTTTTGATGCATGTAAATGTACTTCAAAATTCTAAGTATAGAATTTCTAGGTTGTCTTTTTTTTCTACACACACACACACACACACACACACACACACACACACACACGAATGTATAACTCTATTGTCGTCTTGCTTTTATTTCTATTAAAAAGTCAACTGTAGCCTTGTGTTGTTCCTTTGAGTGTATTATTTTCCCCTCTGGCGGCGTTTGATACTTTCCCTTTGAATTTGTTTTTAGCAGTTTTCTATGGTTTGCCGACGTGTGGGTTTTCAGGAGGAGTTACCTCTGCTTCTATTATTTGTAGCTTGATATCTCGTTTTGGGAAAAATTTATTACTCTTTAAAGAATTCCTCTGTTATTCTCTACCTCTGCTGCTACTTAAACGGCACATACATGTATGCTAAATCTTCTCAATGTGCTACCTCTTTATTTTAGCCTCTCTTTTGTGTTTTCCATTCTTTTATATATCAGTGTTTCATTCAAAATATTTTCTTTTGACCTGTCCTTGAGATTGCTGAATTTCTTTTTAAATGCCCTTGAAATGTTATGTTCTTAATATCTTTTATTATATTTTTTAAGTTTTAGATTTTACATTTAGTTCTTTTTCATATTTCTGCTTCTCTGTTGAAATATTTACTTTTGACATTCGTCTCTTTGATCATACTTAGCACTGTTACTTTAAAATCCATGTCTGGCCGGGCTCGGTGGCTCAGCCTGTAATCCCGTGCTTTGGGAAGCTGAGGTGAGTACATTGCCTGAGCCTGCGGGTTCAAGACCCGCCTGGGCAACTTGGCGAGACCTCATCTCTACAATAAATCAAAAATTAACTGGGCGTGGGAGCGCGCGCCTGTAGTTCCAGCTACTCGGAAGGCTGAGGCGGAAGGATCGCCGGAGCCCAGCAGGTCAAGGCTGCGGTGGCCGGGAGCAGCCACTGCACTCCAGTCTGGGCAACAAAGTAAGACTCCAACTAAAAAAAAAATAAAAAATCCATGTCTGATAACGTCATTTTCTAGAACTCTGTTTCTGTTGTCTGTAATGTACTCATGTTGTCTTTTTACCTGCTTATTAAGCACCAAGCATTGTACATAAAAATTACAGAAAGCATTTGAGGTTTAAGGTGACATTACTTTCCTCCAGAGATGATTTACAGACAAGATTTAGAGACAAGTACCAATCTCAGATCCTGCTATGGGCACACTATATACCCACAAAATTCATATGTTGAAGTACTAACCCCCAGTTCCTCAGAATTTGACTGTGTTGAAGATAGAAGATTTAGAAAATAAGTAGTGTAATGTAATATCATGTGGGTGAGTCTAATCCAATATTACTGGTGAACTCTAATAAGAGGAGATCAAGACATAGGTACACACAGAGAAAAGGCCAAATGAAGGCACGCATGACAACAGCCATCTACAAGCCTTAAAAGAGATCCAGAAGAAACCAACCCAAGACACTTTGATCTGACTTCCAGTCTACAGAATTGTGAGAAATATATTTCTGTTGTTGAAGCTACTCAGTCTGTGGTACTTTGTTATGGCAACTCTGACAAACTGAAACAAATACTGAGTTGATATTATTCAAATATTCAATTTCAATTTAATATCAAGTTGATGTTTAAGTATCAATAATTAAGATTATTAATAACTAAGCTCCAGTCCTTTTGAGGGCCATCCTAGGTGTCAACCACCCTTTATCCTGCAGTATTTTTAGTTGAGGACCCAACTCAAGTTGTATGTTTCTAGAGTTCTCTCTTCTTTGTAGTGGATATAATTAATATTTTAGAGACAAATTAACTGTCTCAAAACAGATAAATAACTTATTAAGGTCACAGGACAATTCATTAAGGAAATAATAAAGACAAGGGGAATAGAAAAATAGCTACAGTGAACAGGCCACCTCTTTGCCTTATCACTTACATTTTAATTCAAGTTTCTAAACTTTTAGCCAGAGGAATTCAGTTTACCACAAAGATTTTGTACAAGTCCCATCTCCACATGTCACAGTTCCCTTTCACAGGGATGACAACTTGTCAGTAATACATCTCTGCTCCCTTGTGTGTGCTCTCTACAGAGACAGGAGATTCATAGCATTGCTATGCCTGTAAGGTCACTGAGCACTGAGGAAGTATTTAAAACATGGTCTCCTTTTTTCAGAATGGTTGAGGCATATTTTTTAACGTGAGTAGACTATTTTTCCCTAGAACAAGAACTATTTCTTTATTATAAGTTACTTATAGATTAAATTAATTACTCAAGTAGAAAGACTACATTGGCGAAGTAAAGTACATCTTCAGTGTACTGTGTGATATTGGAAAAGTATCTTAACTTCTCTGGGCTTTATTATTCTCTTCTGGAATATGAGTTTTCAGATTACACTAGTGCATCCAAAATTATACAACATATAAGTCTTGTTTGTTAAAATTGTCCCATGATTAAGTAAGTCTTGACCTACAATCCCTTCCTCAAGATTCACCCTATATCTTTATTGTATCAAAGGCTCAATAAATCTACTGCTATCTAGTGTGTTCCATATTTGGGAATACTGCAGTGTGCAAAATTTATCAACCAACTTTAATTTCTCTAAGTTCTCATTTTTCTAAAAACACTAACAGGAAACATACTGAGTAAATGGTTTCACTAGCTACCAGCAGAAAGGTCCACAGAACTGAAGTCCATTTCTAGTTTGTAGGATCTTTTAATTTACTACAAAATTCTCAAAAGAAAAAAAAAATCAACTGACATTAATCCTAAAAAGTGATGTGACTCTCATTGCTTTCATTTGAGGAAACTGAGGCTTAGTGGTCAAATTATTTGCTCAACGTCATGAACAAATCAGTAAAATTGTTTTCCTAGAACTGTGGTTGGTGAGATGCACTTATGTGTTCATTCCAGAACTATAGAATCCCATTTTTGGTAGCTTTAAAACCTGTTATTCAAGAAGATTTTCCACATTCTCATTCTCTTGAATGAAGATTTTTGAGGATGTATTCAGAGGGACAAAAGAAGATATTTCTCCATTGTAACAAGGCCGACTCAAGCAAATGTGCTGAAGGGCAGGAGCGCTCAAAACTATATTTAGCTTTTTCAGATTGATCAACAAACCACTGGGGGGAAGAAAGAAGCATTAAGCCTTAAAGTTCCTGTTGGTATTAAGTAGCCAATTTAAAAAACACAAAACTCTCTTTACAGTGATTAAAATCTTGTTTTAATAAATGCCCTAAGCATTTTTGTTAATTAACTTTAACATAGAAGGGAAATAAAATAATAGTCTGAGTGTTTTCTGGGTATCATTTACTCTTATATGTTATCTCTTTTATGTAAGTAGTGGGATTATATGAATACAGTTCAGGATTAAAGGACATTTATTATATGACAAGTTTTATATTAAAAACAAGAGTGAGAGTTCAAAACCACAGTTCTTGACCCCAAGTAGCACATAGTGAATTGACAACGTAAGTGGGATGCTATAAGTTAGAATGCCAGAAAGAAGGCAAGTGCAGGCTCTGTAGCTAGTGGATGGTGACCTCACAGAGAAATGTGGGGGTTGACGTTGCTCAAGGAGTTAGGTAGTGGTATTCAAGTTTAATGTTCAAGTGTGAATAAGGTTAGCCATAAGAAAAAGTGGTGGGAACCATCTCCCAGAAAGCAAAAGGCACGCTGTAATATGAAATACCATGTTAAATGCTGATGCCCTAAGTGTCCAAGATTCCAGATACCTGCTCTGGTATCCACTAAAACTACTGGTTCAGCCGCAGAGCCTCATGTGGCCTCCATCTTGATGAAGATCACAGAAGGGCCACATACACTCCTGTCTTCCAATCTAGGGCTTGAAATACCTGCCATGTGACCTGCTCTTTCACTCCTTCCTGTGGAGCTGGTAGTCAGTCTTTGATGTCACAAATTTAAAATTCCAAGGTTGAGAGTTTTCTTCTCTCAAAACAAACACGTACCTTTCCCTCTTTCTTTTCTCTGGACCTAGGAATCTTCATCCCCTAGGAACCTTCTAACAGACTCCTCCCAAAAAGTGAGCCACTGTGTTGGAAATGCCCAAGGTGACTCTCAACGAGTCACACACTTGTGTAATTCCATCTCTTTGATTGAGGATAAAGACCACGACTTGCTTCTAACCAAAAGACTATGGCAAAGGGGACGGGACATCATTCCCATAATTATAGCACATTATATAAGACTCTTCTTAATCAGACTGGAGGGTGTGATTCTCCTGTTGGCTTTGAAGAGGCAAAAGGCAATGTTAGGAACTGCCCGCGGAGAGGGCCACAGGTGGAAAAGTGCAAGAGCCTCTCTTGAGCTGCCTCCAGCCAGCAGCCAGTAAAAGCAATAAAAGCTGATGTTCTCTGCTGCACAGCTGTAGGGAAATTCATCCTGTTCACAACGTGAATGTGTTTGGAAGTAGATTATTTCCTAGTTCAGTGTACAGATGACAATGTAGCCTAGATAATACCTTATGTGTAACCTTGTGAGACCTTAAGCAGAAGACTCAGCTAAACCTTTCCTGGACTCTGATGCAAATATACAGCAGTAGTAGCAGTAGTAGTAGTAGTAATAAACATGTACGGTTTTCAGGCACTAAGTGTGTGATGATATGCAACTCAACAACAAAAAGCTTATACAGCAACCCAAGAACCCAAGCCTATCTCACAGCACCAATCAAGCAAAGATCTAAAAAAACAAACAACCCAGAAAGGTTAAAGATCTATCCTCCATGTGACATAACTCTCCTTGCAGTGACCTAGTTTTTCTTTAGCTCACCCTCATTATAGTTCTTCCTTAGGAATGGAATAACAATGGTGAACAGGGAGCACTGTGAGTGATTAGAATGTAGAAAACACTATAGAAAAACATTTTTAAAAATTTTAAAGATATGGGGTACAATTCAGGGTTAGGTACACAAATGCAGGTACCCTTGTTGATGAGGTGTGCCCCTCCCTCCCCTGGCAGTTTCCCTCAACTGCCAATCTCACCCCCACCCCTTCCCTAGCAGTTTTCCACTACTGCCGATCCTTTTCTTATAGTATTATGAAAATTGTTCAAGGTCTGCTTATGAGTGAGAATATATGGTACTCTGTTCTTTGTTTCTGTGTTAGATCACTGAATATGAAGGACTCTAAACCCATCCAAGTTGCTGCGAAGTCCATATGTTTGTTCTTTATGGCTGCATAATATTCCATTGTGTACATATACCACATTTTTTTTTATCCTGTCCATTTTCAATAGGCAGCACGGTTGGTTCCATGTTTTTGCTATTGTGAATAGTGCTATAACAAACGTGCACGTGCAGGTATCTTTTTGGTAGAATGACTTGAGTTCCTCTTGGTATATCCCAATAGGGGGATTGGTGGGCCATATGAAAAGTCAATTTCTAGTTCTTTCAGAAATCACCACTGTCTTCCAAAGAGGTTGTACTAGTTTGCATTCCCACCAGCAGTATAGAAGCATTCCTTTTTCTCCACATCCTCGACAGCATCTGTTGTTTGTTTTATTAATGATGGCCATTCTTACTGGGGTTAAGTGGTATTTCAATGTAGTTTTGAAAACTTTTTTTTAAAGATTGGTATTATAGGACAGTAGAAGGCAAAGCTGACAGAGAGGAGAGGCAAGGTTCCTGACAAAGGCAGAAGACAGATCTCAAAGGATAGAATCAGAGTTGCATCAGACAGGCAGCTACAGAGTAAAGCTTTATTGTGCATCCCAATTCAGAATCGATTTTTGCTTGGGTAAAGTTATATGTTAGACAAGGAACAGGAAAGAGAAGAGTAGACAATTGATCTCCCAGGCTTCCATTTGAAAAAAAACATCAAGATGACCCATGAAACAGCTGGGCTTTTCTGCTCCCCACACTTGTGGGAACTACAGTGAGGTTTCTTTCATGCCTGGCCTTGTGAATATCCTATGGACCTTTTAGTAGTTGGTGATATCCCCTTTGAATGGAGGAAATTTTGATGAGTGGCTTGCTTATGATCAGACTGTACATATGTGATGGAATCCAAAATGGGGTCTAGGTATTTTGACATCAAAGTCTCTGCTTCCTCCTCTAACACGGTGGTTTTCTACCCTGGGGATTTTGAAAGCAACCCACCCCTGACTTCTCCCCAGACAAGTTAATCAGAATCTCTGAGAGCAGAGAGCAAAAATGGTTGTTGTTGTTGTTGTTGTTTAACTTTAAAACTTTCCAGGAGATTTCAATACACAGTTTCAGTTGAAAACATTGACTTCATATCACGTTACCTTCAAACAGCAACAACTTCAAAGTTTATAGTTACCCCATCCCAAGAGGTATTTGAGGAAGAAAATGATGGAATTTATGACTGTTGGCATTCTTTTCTTCTGCTACTAGTTAAGATTCTTTGCTACACAGCTTTAAGGGACACACTCACTCAAACACACACACACACACACACACACACACACACACACACACACATTTTACTGGAATCTAGATCGTCTAACTTATGCAGTTTCTCATCTAAGCTAAGATAAAAAAGTCATACACCAATTGTTAAGAAAAATAAATGAAACATAGAGTCTAGCAGGGAATCAGACTTCTTTTCTTGACCAGGATATGTTACTAATCATTTCTGCAATCTAAGAAGAATCTGCCTAATCAGTGTGAATTTTCTTCTGTGTAAAATTAGAAAGTTGACTTTGGTAATAATTATACTCTTCCTAAGCCCTGAATTTCTGATAATTACATATCTAATAAAATAAAAAGTATTAGAATGACATAGGTATGATGTGCATGTGCTAGATGATATAAAAAATGGGAAATGTGTGATAGAATATTTATTGGTGATAATTATATTTGAGTATCACTACGTGTGTGTGTTTTTTTAGTTTTGTGTACATTTCACATGAAAAAAGAAAGAACACGAGAGAATTTACATCTTGGCATAGTGCTTGTAAACTCATTGCCTATGTAGAGTTTAAAAGCAAAGACTATGGAGAATACAGGCAGCATCCACCCCTGCTTTAACATGTAACATTAGAGTCACTTTGCAATGTCACTTCCCAGATTCTGATTCCTTTCTCATTTATAAAATTGAGTAAACAATAATTCCTAAGTTATAATCGTATGAGAATCCAAGGAGTTAAATAGAAATTGTTCAATATAATACCTAATGCATACTATATAAACCAATAACTTTCAGTTATTAATTATGTGAATGTAATAAGTTAATATTCTCTGACATCCCAGGACTGGTAAACAGGACAGAAAAGTGAGAGGTGGCGATGTGACAAAGGCAGAAAAAGGATTTGCTACAAAATGTTCTCTTCTTCTGTATTTTGCCAGGGTCAAAGAGTTAATTAGTCTACTTTCCCTGCTAGGAATTGTGACAATGTGTTTGTGGTTTTCAAAGCACAAAAACATGAATCAAAATAAGAATTATTTTACAGAAGAATTTTAAAAGTACCTTTAGATTTTTCTCAAAATCATGAGAAAATTTAGCCCAACAGTTAGTAAAATTTAGTCTGGAAATATACTGGGACATATTTAGGGGATGCACAGGTCAGAACTGCTGACATGATAATATTGAGATCATTTAGTTTTTTTGTGCTCATTCTTTTGTGATTTTTATCATGGACCTTTTTAAGGGCTTCATGATATAATGACATCATTGCTCTGACAGCAAATAGAATGCATGCTTCTGTATTCTTGTGCTTTAAAACAATTTCTCAGCTTTAAGTTCTAGTACAGTAAATATCCATAGGTATAGCCCACATAAACACAAGCAATCTAGACTTCAGTAATTTTTTAAAGTGGAGAGGGTGTTAAAACCATGATGCTTGATAATCACTGTTCTAGCTTATCAAATACATTCCATATTAGTATATATTTTATGACAGCAAAAAAAAATCTGTAAGGCAAGCTTCTATATCATCTCATCTCATATGCCACTCCCAACCCATTCAGTTCATCTCAGCCTTGATTGTATATTGCAATCACCCAAGGAGCTTTAAACACTACTAATTCCCTGAATTTCACAGCCTCCTGTCCTAGATATTCTTATTTAACGAGCAAAGGGCTTTGCCAGGGAATCTGATGTTTTAAAATCTCCTAGATAAATGTGTTAAGCCACAAAATTTGAGAATGACTATTCTAGGATGGGTGATCCCAGGAACACATTCCTTGGTGGGCAGGAGAGAGAAGAGGCTGTCATCCTCCCACCTGGATCCCCAGGGCTGGACTGAAATGAAGACAGGCTATTCAGGTTGGACAGTTGGATCTATTCCAAAGCCTCCCGCTCAAAGAGTTGCTTTAGAACTTGAACCCTAGAGTGGGATGTGAGCCTAGCTGACTGAAGCCTCAAATCTGGACTGTAGGCTGAAGCACCCCTTGGACAATAGCCTTATTCTCTCATTTGCTTTTTCTCAGCCTTCCTTACTCAAGTAGTACTGTGAAAATTTTGCCCTTTAGTAATCCTAACCCTCTCCACTGTACCTTCTTCAAATCTAAATTGATAAATTAAGGATTCGTGTGAAACAGAATCTATTTGCAGTCTGTTAGGTCAGCACCCTGCCAAGACCAAGTGGGCTTAATCGTCCTATGGTGCTTCCTAAGTGTCACTCCCCAGAAATCACAGCCAGGCCTACAAACTTGCTGTCTGTGTGTCAGGAGATAGAAGACACCTGGGCTAAATCCCATGGTTGTCATGACAGCCAAGTCTAAAATAGACTTTCAGACACAAGAGCTGTTTGACTGACTCTGACCTACATGTAAGCATAAATATTATTCATGTTAGAAAGGAAGCAATCTTCTATTTTAATCAGAGAGATGTTTGGAAGTGCAGGCTGCAGATTTGCTCCATGCGGATGTTGGAAAGTTTTAAAAGTGCTCCTAAATTGTGAAGATGATAATAGCTTGTACTTTTTTATAACAATGCCCATGTACAAAGTGACACTGACATTCTTTATTGTAGCCTGGTTGCATGTTATGTATTCAGTCTATATGTGTGTAGAGAAACATGAAGTTTGCAAACTATAGGATGTGAGGTAAACAGTTATCAATATTTTCGTTCATTCATCTTTTATCACCTTTATCCAGTCACAAGAAAAGAAGAAAAAGAGAGCCAGGAAGGTGTGGGGAGTATTTGAGTTAAAAATGGCAGAACCTGGAAATAACCTGAAATTTAAAAATCCTTAATCTCTTCTATAGTTTGGATATTTGTCCCCTCCAAATCTCGTATTGAAATTTGATTCCCAAAGCTGGAGGTGAAGCCAAATGAAAGGTATTTGCGTCATGGAGGCAGATCCCTCAAACATAGCTTGCTGCTGTCCTCCCAAAAATGAGTGAGTTATTGCTTTATTAGTTTCTCAAAAAAAAAAAAATCGTTGTTAAAAAGAGTCTGGGACTTTCTAACTCTCTTCCTTGCTTCCTCTCTGCTTGTGATCTCTGAACAGGCCAACTTCCCTATCCTTCTGTTGCAAGTAAAAAGCAGCCTGAGATGCTCACCAAATGCCCCATCTTGAATCTTCCAGCTAGAAGAATTGTGAACCAAATGAATCTTTTTTCTGTATAAACTATTCAGTCGCAGATTTTCCTTTTTCACAACACAAAATGGACAAGATAATCTCTCTCTTCATCCTATCTCAACTCTTAATTTTGTTAGATTTTCTTTATCCACTAGAGTTTGACAATCATCCATAACATCTGTACAAACAATAACTCTGGCATTTTCTCCTAGAATGTTCTTCTGAATGTTGTATTGGTAAAAAGCACAGACTCTGCACTTGTGCTATCCAACATGGCAGCCGTGAGCCACCTGTGGCTACAGAACACTTGAAATGTGGTTTGTGCAAAAAGATGTGCTATAAGTGCATAAAACACTTATATTGAATGTGTAAATGTTATATATTCAATGAATATTTAGAATGAAAAATAATGTCAAATAGTGCATTGATATTTCCATTCATTACATTTGAAATACATTGAATTACATTGGATATATGTGATTAAATAAAATGTTTCTAAAATGTATTTTCACCTGCTTCTTTTTATTTTTATACTATGGTCATTGATTTATTTTACTTTTTAAATATGGTTACTTAAAATTTTTAAATTATTAATGTGGTTTACATTATAGATCAATTGATACATAATAGAGAGATGAAATGGAAGAAGAAGGAAAAGGAGAAAGAGAAGGATGAAGAGAAAGAGAATTTGGATTCATATTGCCGGGATCTTGAACCCTGAGTTTTGCTGTTATTGTTATTCTATATGACTTGATCATATTACTAGAGTCCCTATGCCTCAATTCCCTTATCTGTAATATAAGGGTAAAAATAAGAATCTGCTTTAAGACACTGGGAATGTTAAATACCCTGGATAAATATTTGTTATTATTTTTATTATAAGTTGAAGCCAAATCTCCCTTTCCTACACCCAAGGCCTTTGTTATTTTTTTCTCAATCATTACCTTATTATTACCGCTCTCCATTGTTTTATTTATTCTACATTCCAATCAAATGAATTTTGCGGAATTGACTTTAAGTTGTCAGAATGATTCTCCCACTTCTGTCCTAGCCCCAGACTCATTCCAACCCCAGCTTCCCTATCACAAGTGTTACTGTCACCAGTTGTCAAGATCAAAAACCTGAGTCAGGCCTGGTGCAGGGGCTTAAACCTGTAATCCTGGCACTTTGGGAGGGTGAGGCAAGAGAATTGCCAAAGTTCACGGGTTCGAGATCAGCCTGGGCAATTTGCAAGACCTCGTCTCTACAATAAATCAAAAAATTAGCCGGGCATGCTAGTGTGCGCCTGTAGTTCCAGCTACTTGGAAGGCTGAGGTGGAAGGATCACCTGAGCACAGCAGGTTGAGGCTCTGATGGCAATAAGCATGCCACTGCACTATAGACTGCGTGAAAGAGTGAGACTCCAACTCAAAAAAGAAATTCTGAGTCATCAAGCGTCCTCCTCTTATTCTCTTTCCTCATATCTCAGCCATGGTCTGCAGATTTTAATTGTGAAATATATTCTGAATTTTTCTTCTCTCTCTGTTCCACTGCCCATACCCAGAATAGCCTTTCACGGTCTCTCATTTGGATTAGGTGCTGCCCACCTCTACCATTGTTCCATCTGAACATAACTGGCAGGGTTGATCATTTCAAAGCACAAAACAGATCATGGAGTTGTACTTTTAAAAGCTTCCAATAGCTTTTAAATTCGAACTATTTATTATTAATTCACATGGTATGGCATTTGCCTAGCTTTCCAATCTATCTGTGATTAATTTTCCTGTTGTTCACTCTCCTGAAAAAAAAAAAAAACTGGTCTTCTCTCTGATCCCTAAGCAAACCAGACTTCATTCAGCCTTTACCCTTCCTGCTCTATTGCCTGGAACTCTCTCCCACTTGCTCTTTACTTGACAGGCATTTTCTCCTGATTCAAATCTCTGTTCAAATGTCATCTTCTCCAAAAACCGTTATCTGACTGACCTATAAAGTACTACTTTAATCACCTCCATACATTCACTGTCATATCATCCTTTTTTATTTTCTTCTTAAAGCTTTATAGCATTTCCTATTCTGAGACTAGCTTATCTGTTGGCATCTTCAGTCTGTCTTCCTCCCTAGGATATAGCTATGAAGCTGCAAATCTCGTGACTTGGTAATCATGTTATGCCCAAGTTAACAGATGTTTAATAAATACTTTTTGGATTATTTCATCCACTCATTCATCCTTACATTCATTCTGAGTCTTTGATTATACTGATTCTTCTTATAGGACCTTATTTATCTTTTCTTCTCTTTTTGATATGATAAACTCGTAAGTCTCCTTCCAAACATAACTCAAGCATTAATCTCTACATCCCTTCACAGGACTCTGATTCATCCGTGATCCCACAGAAACCTGAGCTTAGGACTGTCCCTCTATATCTATGTAATTGTAATTATCTCTCTCACTTTCTCCACTAAGAGTTATTCCAAAATAAGAGCCTCCTCTCTTATCTCATTACTTACTAGAGAACCTGACATCTTAGCTAGAGATCAAAGCAAGATGATTAGAATCAGGTAACTTGGGTTTAAATCTCTTTCGTTGCTAACTGATTGACTTTGAAAGCAATCTGTAGCACTTTTGATTCTTCATTTTCTGACCTATTAAATGGAAACTTTCCAGCAAAATTTTCTTTTAAAATTGCTTTCATTTTTAAAAGCATAGAGGTATATGATCTTTTATTTTTGCACAAATGTTTCTAATTTGTTGTTCTTTAATCTAGGGATCTTTTTATATATACTGTATAAAACTGCTTTTTTATGGTTGCACATTATTATATAATATAAATTATTATAATTATTAACTGCCTCCCTAATGATGGGCCCTTAACTATTTTCAATCTTCTATAATTTCAAAATCAAGATGTTACAATTAATAACCTTGAATGTATATGTGGTCTGAGGCAAATTTATCAGTAAGATAAAATTCCAGAAGTAGAATTACTGAATCAAACGGTATATCCATTTTTTATGTATGTTGTCAAATTATTCTTAATAGAACTGTACTAGTTAAACTCCCAACAACTCACAAGAGTGTATGTTGTTATACATACCACTAAAATAACATATTATTAAATACTTTGAACTTTGCCATTCTGATAGGTAAGAAATGTTAAGTTGTGATATCTATTAACGTTTATCTTACCACAAGTAAAGTTGAATGTTTTCATGTGTTTAAGAGCCATTTGTATATTTGTTATGCATCATTCCATAATTTTTTCATTACTCTACTGCATTGTTGATCTTTTCTTAGCAATATATACGAACTCTTTCTATATTAAGATTACTATGTCTACACTGTATATGCAAACATTTGTAGCATTTTATCATATAGCAAAACGTCTGACTTTTAATTTGCTTAACTTGTAGGGGTCCTCCCATTCTAATACTTAAATTATTTAATTATTTCTTCTAGTATAAAGTTTCACTTTTTATTTCTAAATCTATAATATTATCCATTTTATTTTGAGTTGTGAAAGACCTATCAACATTTCTTTTTCCAGATGATTACCCAGTTGTTTCTACACTACTTGTGGAATAGTTGTCTGTGTTCTGTAATCATAGTTCTCAAGTTTATTGTGGTCTTAATTCTGCAGTTAAATAGATTCAACTATCTCTGCTATTTGTTATAGTTTCTTTTCCCACTGTTCTCAGAATTGTTTTGAGAGTAAAAGTGAGCTTCAGTTAGTCTAGAATAGACTAGGTGGTCAATGAATTTTAAATCTATTTCTATTGGAAATCTTCTTGAGTTATTTCATTTATGTTAATATATATTTAAACTCTTGTATTTACTTTGTAAAGAACTATTATAATAACCCAAAAGAATAGATACCACAGAATTTATTGGGTAACTATTTAATTATACAAGCTTTAGTGGATTTACCTAAGCAAATATCTAGGATCCTGAAATTAATGGGACAGAAACTCTTCCTAAAAGGAGCTTGCCAGGCACTTCCATTGGCAGTCATTCAGCAACTAACTTCAGTGGTTGGAAAATTGGAATGGAGCTACAATGGAAGTGGAAGAAGAATACAATGTGAGGAAGTAGAGGTAGTCTTTATTCTTGCTGTAAGAATTGGAGTAGGACTAATGCAGATATGTCCTTTAGTGTGGATGTGAAGGATAAGGAGGGCTGTAGTTGGTGGAGCTAACAAGAGGGAACATTCCAGACAACGTCAACATCCAAGCCAAGCCATAGATCTATGAGCATTCAAAGCATAGACAGGATAGAAAGTAATACAAACTTATTAAATATCAATCATTATGCCTTTATTGCTCAAGAAGAATTTTGTGCCAGATTGACCTTTTCATAGAAGACTGTTTGTCCTGGGCTGAGCGAGCATTGTCTCTGACCCGCCTTCCTGGCTTCTACTACCCATTGGGCATCAAAGGGCTCTGAGTTAAAAACTCTCCAGCTGCCTAACTTGAGATTCTCCAGCACCTCTGTGAGTCCCTTAACTTTTTTTAGATTTGATTTTCTCATATGTTTTATAGTGTGGTTATTAGTAAGTTATACAAAGTATCTATCACAGTGCTAGGCTCACAGCTGTTTATGAAAATGAGTAAGCAGTTAGACAAATTGTATTCAAAAATGCCCTGATGGAGTTTCCAAGGTCTGCAGTGCATGAAAAATTATAGATTATAAGTAAAGATTTTGGAATCAGTGGTATGTAGGTGATGTTTAAAGGGATGAACAAGAGTTCACAGGAAAATAATTTCAAAAACAGGAAGATGAAGCCTCACAATACAGCCTTGAAGAATGCCAACACGTAAGGTCCATGTATTATATCATACAAGGCCTGACATACAGAGGTAAAAAGTGAAATTTCCTCTCCAAAAAATTGAATTATTTAGAAAAAAGCAGAATAAAGAAAAGGAAAATCTCCCAAATTTATATGTAAAATATGGAATTCTGTGTGAAAATTTCCAACATTTACTCAACAAACATTCATTGAGCAATTGCCATGTTATGAATGTTGGGACACAATAGAAAATTAGGAAAAAATGCCATTGCCCTCTTAAGTTTACATGGTAGTAGGAAAGAAAGAGAATAAGCAAACAAATAAGAATAGATATGACAGCTCAAGAGATAAGCATTCTTAAAAAAGAAGATAGCAAGTAGGAGGATAGCAGCTGATGGAAAGGGTGCTGGCTCCTTCATGTAGATTGACCAGAAAAGGAGAAGATGATATTTGAGCATGCTCCTAGAGAAAAATAAGCATAAATAAATAAAAACATAGTATTATTTTCTGGATTTTTTATTATGTTTAGTATAGTTAAACGTATTAAATGTTTAGTTTATAGTTTCTTTTTCTCATTCTAAATAAATATTTGCTTCTGTCTCTATAAAAATAAAATGCAATTGCATATTCTTGAAGATGACAAAAGATAGAGACAAAAGAACAGACAATTCTATAGATCGATTATAATTGAAAGATGGAGTGTCACAGGAGCTGAGTTAAAAGGAGAAATATCTAATTTAGTGGGCTCTGAGAAAATAGGTTACACTAAATCAAGCTTTGATTAATCACATAAAACAATTTAGAAAGGGTATTAGAGGCAAAGTATGAGCACAAAAGTATGCATGTGTGTGTGTGTGTGTGTGTGTGTGTGTGTGTGTGTGTGCTGGTGGTGGTGGTAAGGTGAGAGAAATATCTAAATACAACATGTAGATTTGTGAGTTGCAAGAAAGGCACACTTGGGAGAGTAGAGAGGTGGGTAAAATAAATTATTTTTAAAACATTTAGTTCTAATAATAAAAATATACTAATGAAGAGAAATGTTGGGGGTAGGTAGTGATGCAGAATCGATTTGTGCTAAAACATCACAGATTGCTATCCTAGTGAATATAGTTTTATGTGATGCCTCTGGCCTATTGCTATCTTTTAAGTAATCACTCATTCTGATTAGAATTTTTAGATCCACTATTTTATATGTGGATCGATTTCTTAAATAAATGTTCATCTTCCATCAAGTGCCACAACTGCTGTTTAAAGTTGTATGTCGTCAAAGTTTTCTTTTCTATTGAAATAGAGCTTACATTTATAGAGGCAATGTGTTATTAATGGAAAATACATAAGACTCTTAGAATCAATTCTGAGTTCCATCTCAGCTGAGGATTTACTAGATAGATAATTTTGGACTAGTCATTTGTAACCTCTGAGTCCCAAAGACTTCATTTAGAAAATAAGGGTTATAATCAATCCCAATTTTACAGAGTTGGAGGCGGTCTAAACAAGATTGCAAATGTGAAAAATGCTTTTTGAAACTGTGAAATATTATATGTACTTCCTCTGATTTTGTACCCTTATCACTCACCCTAGTCTGAAAAGAAAATTTACATTCCATTCATGTTGATGTCTTTATTTAAATTATTTTGAATTTTACTAACTTAAAATTTTATAAGACTAAGTTGTGAGACCAACTATGTCTAATTAATGGCATTCCATAGTCACACCAAGTTTATAACCTTCCTGTTATAAAGATACCAGGGATCAAATTCTGCTTATATTTTTAAAAGTTTTTAAGGTTAATCCTTTTGTTGCAATTAGAGTGAGATAGCAGAGACTGCCCCCTTTATGATAGTACTAGGTTTCTATTATACGCGGGGAGAATCCCTCAAAAAAATGAAAATAGTTTTTGGAGGGCAGGCCCCTTGTAGTAAGGCTTCCCCCACTAGGTAAGTGTTGTAGAAGGAACTCATTGGCATTAGTGTACCTGCTAGTATTGTTATGAGAGGCTGCATTTGATTTCAGTGAATTTTTTGGAAGATCCTTTCGGCACATGTGTCCATTTCATGACTGGTGATTTACAAGCTCACCTGCCCACACTGCATTAAGTGTTCAGTAGTTTTTGACCAAAAACAGCATGACCCCCATGCCCCAACCTTCCTATTCATTCGATCTCACCCTGAGTGAGTTTTCTGTTTCCTCGCATGAGAAAAAGTTCTCAAAGGGAAATGCTTTGCTGATATGAAACAAAAAAGGGCAGAAGCACTAACAGGCATCAAAACTGACAAATTCAAAAACTGTTTTGAGCAATGGAAAAAAGAATCTTTTTTTTTTTTTTTTTTTTGAGTTGGAGTCTCACTCGGTCGCCCAGACTGGAGTGCAGTGGCCGCTCCCGGCCACCGCAGCCTCGACCTGCTGGGCTCCAGTGATCCTTCCGCCTCAGCCTTCCGAGTAGCCGGAATTACAGGCACGCGCTACCACGCCCGGCTGATTTTTTGATTTATCGTAGAGATGAGGTCTCGCTGTCCAGGCGGGTCTCGAACCCGCTGTCTCAGGCAATCCACTCACCTCAGCTCTCAAAGGTGTGGGATTACAGGCGGAAAAAAGAATCTTGAGAGCTGTATTGCATCAAATGGAGAGTACTTTGAAGGGGACTAAGTTTAAATATGTAAAAATACATACACAATTTTTTATAAATAAATTCTGGGATTTTGGGGGTCCCTCTGCATAAACTACAGATGCGTGATAATTTTCCGAGTCTTTTCTCCATTCTTCTTCATAGATTAGATGACATTTAACCAAAATTTTTTTTTTGAAATCTATCTTTATTATGATGATAATAGTTATCACTGACTGCTTTCTTCCTCGGACATAGTGGTTTTTTTGTATTTTATATACATCATCATATTTTAGTCCTCAGTACAACTTTATGGGTTAGCTACCATTATTATGTCTACACAGCAGATGAGGTGCCTAAGACTGAGAGACATTGAATGATTTCCTTAAGGCCACACAAACAGCAGGTGGCTGAGAAGAATTTGAGTGTGATTTAGCCTGACTGCACGACCAGATTGACAGAGAAAGATTAGCAGTGCAACTCATGATATTTGAAACCTCTTACACACAGCGTTATATAGTTGCAAGCCCAGAATCTTGGAGTATAAGCTGAAGTCCAATCTTTGTCATAACTGATAGTTTGAACTTAGGCAAATGTATTTAACCGCTCTGAACCTATTATATTCCTCATCTGTAAGATGATAATGTTTGCTAACTTGCAGGTCCCTTCTTGTTCGAAAATTCTATAATTCTGTGTTCCCTTGAGCTATGCTAATTTTTAATACTAGGAATAATCAATAGCAGCTATTAGATAGTTAAGCATCATTGTTATCTTTCATTTTTTAGAATAAATAATATGCAAAGCGGCTCGAAAATTTTGTACAACAAATGATAGGCCTGCTCTTTTTATTTTCAGGTGTGTCACAGCTCTTGAAACTATAGAATCTCACGATATTATGTCTCAAAGGGGACTTAAAATTAGATGTATCAGCTAGTAAAACACTAGTTACTATAATAAATAAATCCCAAATTTGAACATCTTTGCAATACAGAATTTTGTTTCTCTTTCAAATTTCTCAGCTAACATCACCTATTTTTAGGTATCTGTTAATTTTTATTTCCAGCAGCAATTTTTGTAGTAGTATATTAGTAGCAACTGTGACAAACTCCCAAAGTTCAGTGACATAGTACAACAGGAGTTTAATTCTTTCTCACAAAAAAGGATGAGTATAAGTGTTCCTGGTATTTGAGTGTTTTGTTTTGTTTTGTTTTTTTCATGTGGCAATTCAGAGACCCAGACTTATTTATACTAAGACTCTACTAATCTCTTATACCTCATTACCTTCTGTAACCAGCTGACCAAAAGAAGAACCCAGAGTATGAATACACAGTTGTTCCTTTAAAACCTTTACCCTAGTGACATATATCATTTTCACTCCCATCCATGGTATTTCTCTAAATACCATCAACATGGCCATTCCTAATTGTAAGAGGGGACAAGAAATTGAGTCTAGTGATGGGCACAGGAAGAAGAGAATGCATATATGTTGGTGACCAAATGATGCCTTTGCTATTAGAGGTATGATGCCTATTTTGCAGATGAGAAAAATGAAGGTTCAAAGAGATAATATAACTTGTCCAAGATCACATAGCTTAAAAAAAATAAAACTGAGACCTGAATTCATGCATACCTAACTCTTACATGAAAAAGACAAGCCAGAGGAGGTTAGCAGGATAATTAATATTCTGGAAGCTATTAATTTGAAAGATTTAGCAAATAAAAATATAAGCCCTCAATTAAATTTGAATTTTAGAGGGACAACAATACAATTTTAGTATAAGTATGTCCCTACAATATTTTACTTGGAAAGCCAACACAAAAGGAATGTCTTAAGAATCACAAATAGTTAGCAAGTAAGAAGAGGATATAGAAATGAATGCGCAAAACATCTTTGAATATACTCTATGTAATATCCAAGGAAAGATATTGCTTGAAAATTACAAGCATGCTATCTTTGGCCAAATCTAAAAAGGAGATGCCAGTGAATTAGGACTGCTTTTCAAATGAACTCCTTGTCACTAAAAATGATTTCCCAGTGAGTTCTTTCTGAGAAAATGACTGAGCACTCCTATTTTTTTTTCCTGAAAGATGTTTGTACATAATGACCTTCTTTCTATGTAAGATGATAGTCTGAAAAAGTACTATGGATAGTGAATGTGGCACTGGTGAAGTGCAAATAGACAGCAATCATAAGTAAGCAACATTACAAGTAAGTCACTTGCATAATTTAGAACATAAATAAAATGTTTATATTACTAAAAAATCAGTTTTATTACACAAAAACCAAGTAGGCATAATGAGTCTTTTTGCTTACAGTTTTTCTCTAAATTATCTTACTGTCTTAGCGTGTTCAGGCTGCTATAACAAAATACTATAGTCTGGGTAATTTATAAACAATAGAAACTAATTGCTTACAGTTCTAGTGCTAGTCCAAGATCAAGGTGCCTACAGATTTGGTGTCTGTTGAGAGCTACTGTCTGCTCCATAGATGGTGCCTTGTTAGTACATCCTCACAGAGAAAAAAGCAAAAGGGTCAAACAGGCTCCCTCCAGCCTTTTATGAGGGCACAAATCTTATTCATGAGGGAATAGTCATCGTGTCCTCATTACCTCCCAAAGGCCCTCACCTCTTAATACCATTGCATTGAGGATTAAGTTTTAGTGTGAATTTTGGAGGGCTACAAATCTTCAACCATTACACTTACTATTTCTGGTCCAGATGCCATTAGTTTCTCCAACCATTGCATATATTATATAATACTCAGGAAAATCTGACAGGTACTATTTGCCACATGTTATAGTTGAGATCAGTGAGGTTCAGATATGTTCCAAGGACACATTTCTCATCACTTGGTACTCTTGCACAGACTTAAATTGAAGTTTCTTAAGTCCTAATCTACCCCTCTCCATTAAGGTAGCTAAAAGACTGTTTTTCTCCCCTGCCTGCTTTTCCATATCTCCCTAACCTGAGACACACAAACAAAATGGCTGGATATTACATAATTTGTGATCAAGGTCATTAGATAAGAAGGCTTTGTATCTATGGTGAATGTGCAGCAAACACTATGGGAAGACCAAGTTTCACTCTTCCTCCTTCTCCTATCCCAAACAGTCATTTAAATGTGATGCTTATCTGTAAGTTAAAGATGACTGGTGAATGTTTTGCTTTGGCTTTTTCATTTTTGTTTTTTAACGAAATCAAGTATAAATGGAAAGCAATATACTGTCAAATTTCCAGCAGATGCAATCTTTGCCAGTGGCATTAAAACAAAGTTTCATGTTTCCACTAGAGCTGATGAAGCAACGATTCCCAGTCATTAAAAAGTGTTCCATTAAGCTCTAAAGTTCTCTAATAATTTACTCAGTATGTTTTTCAATACTTGGAAAATACACATGGATTTTCCATTCCAACATCACTAGAATGATTCATCCTTTTATTTTAGCAACAGTATGAACACAAGAGGAGAGAAGGTGTGTCAATAGGGATATTAGAAGTGGGAGTGTGGAAAGGTCTGGAGAACATGCCATAGTCATCATTCACTGTGGAAGAATGAACTTTCATCAGAAAGCTATATTTCATGACCTTAATGCTAATTTTGAACAGAATAGAAAACTCTTCTTTTAGTTTGAAAGCAGCCTAGTCCTAGAGGAGCTGTTTTAATGAAGTTTGTGTTCCTTTCATCAATCTACTCAGATGATTTCAATCAAAATTTTACTGAACCTGGTCTCCTTAATTGATCATTTTTAAAATCATTATTCAGCTTTATTAAGGTATAATTTAAAAATTGTAAATATTTATGGTCAAATGTGATGTTTTGATATATGCATACACTGTAAAATGATTATCACATTCAAGCTGACATATCCATTTCCTCAGAGTTATCTTTATGTGTATGCGTGTGTGTGGTAAGAACATTTAAAATCTCTCTTAGCAAGCTTTATGGATACAATGCATTATTATTAACTATAGTCAGCACACAGTACAATAGATCTTCAGAATATATTCATCCTGATGTTTCTAACAAATAAAGAATTGATTTTAAAAGCAATTTAAGAAGTATCTCAGACTTCCCAAAGCATGATCAGAATAACCCAGTTCTTACTGGGAAAGTTATTTAAAATAGGTACCACTGTTAACTTCTGGCATTTATATTTTAACTTTTCTTCCTTTTTTTTTCCAATTATTTACTCAAGTGTGGGCTGGGTGTCTACTATATTCAAATTAAAACACATGATTCTGAATTATCCAAAATGCCTCTCACATATTATTAGCAGCTGGTTAGTTGGTATGTTAAGTGAAAGAATTCTGGGCAAAAAGAGGACATGACCATCTAGTTGCTACTATCTAAAAAGCTGTAGTGACTTTGATTATTTATTTTGCCATGCACTCAGGCAGGAATGCTCTTCAATGGTTTCAGTGCTAGGAATCTGCTTCTAGGTTAATGATGTATTCTTCAAATGTTTCAAAGCAGTTTGCAAATCTTTTTGGAGACTCCAAAGTACAATGAGAAAAGGATGTATTTTGGAGTCACGTGAATTGGAGTTTAAACCCCAACTCAGTTTACACATGGCTAGATTGTGCAAGGAAAATTAAATTCTTTCCTCCTTTCTTGAAGCACTTTGTTGTGTGAAGCATAAAGTTAGTGTATGCAAAGAACCCAGCAAAGTATCTGGCATGTGGAAAACTCTTCACAAATGTAGTAAAAGTTGTGTGTGGGTATTTCAGCATTTTTGAGACTGTTTATGTATTATTTCCTCCTCTCACCACTAATTTGTTTAACCATTAGATTATCTCCAAGGCAGACAGCATCAAAAAAAACTACATTTACAACATTAGAATGAAATCTTCAAAAAAAGATAAAAAAGAATAAAATGTTTACATATGACCTTATTTCTTGCAATACAAAAAGAAAAGATTCACTGAAAAGCACTCTATTGATTTAAACACTAAATATGAAAGATAAAATTTTAAATCATCTTTTTAATAAATAGCTAAGTTTGTGAAAAAAAGAAAAATTTCAAAAGACTAAAAATTTAAAAAAAGGTAGAAATTAGAGTGCTAAGTTTTTTGCTGAACTCAAGGTACTGAAGTTGTATCTGCTGACCTGATTAAACCAGAACAAGGAGATGTAACAATCCCAAGAGGAAAATGAGAAAATTTATTGAATTACTCAAGGGGAAAATGAGAAAATTTATTGGGTTAGTAAAAGGTGGGGAGCTGGTGCTGAGACCTCCAATCACAAGTTAGTACTCTGAATGACTGAAGCCTGACAGAAATGCAGGACTAGACAATCCACCAGTGAAGACAGACTACTAAGGAACTTCCTTTCTTTTATTCATATCTTACAAGAAGAAAAAGTATCTTCTAAAAATTCATAATCATACAAAATATCATGATGTCTGTATTCTAAAGTTTTTGTATTTTTGGAGAATTGTAAAGAGATTAATTATTTATTTTGTGAGATAGTTACTCATATTTAATAGTAACCACTAGAAGCATAAAAATAGATGTTATAGAGAATTGCAAATAATTTTTTAATCTTCAATTAATTAAGAAAATGGTCAGAAAGGACAAGAGAAACAACAAAAAATATAGAATAGCAAATACAAAGTTAATTATATAAGTAATCACAAGCTATAAATTAACTGAATTTGCACTGACAAGACAGAGATCAAAAAACTGGATTGTTAAACACCAAGCAACAAAAAGATTTGATACTGTGGTAATAAGAATTGCAATAGAATGTGAAAGGAAGTCTCTCAGAAAATAGAGGAACAAAAGGCAAGAAAAAATAGAAGTAACATGAGACTATTAGGTTGTTTAGAAAGTTCAACATACAAATAAAAGAAATTCCACTAAGAAGAAGAATAAAAGTGTGGAAATATCAAAGTATGATCTATAACCAAATCATTGGACTACAAATCAATAATGAAAAAAAATTTAGAAAATCACAAATATTTGAAAATTAAACTTTAAAGTCATCTATAAGTTAAAGAAGAAATCACAAAGAAAACTGAAAAAATAATTAGATCTGAATGATTAAAACACACAAATCACAAATTGTGGGATGCAATTAAAATAGTGCTTAAAGGAAAATATATAGACATATGCTTATATTAAGAAATAATTAACAGATAAATGAACAAAGCTTCCACTTTAAATTAATGGAAGGCAGAATGGGAGTAAATTATATCCAAAAAAAAGTAAAAGAATGCAAATAATAAATTCAAGAACAGAAATAAATGAAAGGAAAAACAAAAAATAAAAAAAGAATCAGTGACATGATGCTTATCCTTTGAAGTGACCAGTAAAATTGATACAGTGTTTGCCAAACAGATGAGACAAAGAGAAGATACACATTACTACTACCAAGAATGAGAGAAGATACACAAGTTTTGTACTGAGATAGCAAAGGCATCAACAGAAAAGTAGAAAGTACAGAAACATTCCATACCCATAAAATGGACATTGATATATGACAGAATTGGTACAAAAACAAGGAAATTTTGAAATTGTTTATTGATGGTATTAGGACAATGGACAGACAGTGTTAAATCATTGTTTATAACTCCTCAGGTGAAACCATTGTAGTGTAAAGCACCCTGACCTTTAGGGGGGAGTTGAACCCACTTTCTCTTGCCAATGACAATCCAGAAAGAGTAGAAATAATACCTTATCAAACAATGACTAATGTCACCTGCTATGTAAATGTTCTACCCTCCTCACCACTCATTTCTGCACTGACTCCTATAGTTCCCTGGCAGAATTACCCTCTGATTCCTCTCTGGTAACTAACTTGATAATGTAATTTTTATTGACTGTTTTCCTTTCCTGTTCTCTTCTCTAATAACTTTCCAGAATAAACTTTTTAAATAAACTACTTATTCTCCAATTATTTTCTTGTGAAAGGAAACAACCAAGATAGCTTATCATATATTTAAAAGATGAAAGAAGGGTCGAAAGAAGGAAGAAAAAAAGAAAGAAAAGAAGGAAGGGAGAGAGGAAAGGAGAGAAGGAATAGACAGTAAGATGATGCATTAAAAGTGATAATTGAAAAGACTGTCAACCAAGGATTCTGTAGGAAAACTGTCAGTTGCATGAATAGAGTGATGCCATCTTGAAGATAAAAACCACCCTGATGACCTGTGTTTGACTCCCACATACCAAGGTGTTCTGCAGTAAGGCCTTTCAGCAATGCCTGGAGCATTAATAACCCCTCATAAAGATGCTTATCTACCCACCCCAGTGGTCACAGGCCTTAGCAAGATCACCTAAGACGTGATCAGCTGCACATCTTTTATCCCAAAAGCTTGCTATATAAAGGGTACTTTCTGGAAGACAGGTGTAGGGAGTCATTGTCTCAGGGACACCTGGGACGTTGCTTCTGTTTACAATCCTATTAAATGTAATTATTTTGTTTGTTTTGTTTTTTTCTGAGAAACTGGGATTTGTCAGCCTCTTTCTTCAGCCTCTCAGCGCCTCAGCCTTTGGGAGTGGGTGTGCATATACCTGCTCATCACAGAACAAATTCTATATGCAGCAAAACTGTGCTTCAAATTCAAAGGAAAAATTAAAACAATTCCAGAGAAAACTGAGATAACATGTCATTAGAAAGACTAAGGAGCTCTTTCAAGGTGAAATACAAGGACAATAGAAGTATATTGAATCCACATAAAGAATAAATGAATGCTGGTAAAATTAAGCCGATATATCAATATAAACAACAATATAAATGTACCTATTTGTTTGTAAGCCATTTTTTCTCCTATCTAATCTAAAGGAAAATTGAATAAAGTGGTAATTATAAAATTGTGTTCAGTCGGGCTCGGTGGCTCAGCCTGTAATCCCACGCCTTTGGGAGGTTGAGGTGAGTGGATTGCCTGAGCCCACGGGTTCGAGACCCGCCTGGGCAACGAGACCTCATCTCTACAATAAATAAAAAACTCAGCCGGGCATGGTAGCGCATGCCTGTAATTCCGCCTATTCGGAAGGCTGAGGTGGAAGAATCGCCGGAGCCCAGCAGGTCGAGGCTGCGGTGGCCAGGAGCATGTCACTGCACTCCAGTCTGGGCGACAGAGTGAGACTCCAACTCAAAAAAAATAAATAAAATAAAATTGTGTTGAATGGTTGATAATTTATAAAGATGTAATCTGTATGACAATAATTGCATAGAACTGGTAAGAGATGGAGTTGTACTACAGCAAAGTTTTTGTATTACAGTGAAATTAGGCTGATATTAGCTAGATTAAATTATTTTAAGATGCTAACTTTATTCACCAGGACAGCCAATAAGAAAATAACTCAAAAACAAAATAAAAATAAATGACAAGCAAATTAAAATGGCATGCTAGAAAATATCTACATGACACAAAAGAAAACGATGGCATAGAAAAAGGACAAATGAATTATCACAAACAAATAATAAAGTGGCAGTAAATCCTGCCTTAGCAGTACTTTCATTAAATGTACATGGGCTCATAACTCCAATCAAAAGGCAAAGATAAGCTAAAGTGATCTTTAAAAGCTGACTCAACTATTTGCTACTACAAAAGTTTTATACTTAAATGTGCTACTACACATTTTATACTTAAAAACATAAATAAATTGCAAATAGGAGGATAGAAAAGATATCCAAACAATAACTAAAAGAAAGCTGGAGTATCTATACTTATGTCAGGAAAAAAATAGGACTTAAGTCAAAAATTATTTCTAGAGACAAAGAAGGATATTTTATAACAGTAAAAGAATTAATTCATCAGGAAGAACAGCAACTATAAGCACGCCTAACAACAGAACCCAAATGATACAAATATTGACAGAATTGAAAAGAGAAATAGAAAATTCAACAATAATAGTTGGAGATTTTAAAAGCAAACTTTCAATAATTGCTAGAAAACTAAGCAGAATATCATCAAGAAAATAGAAAATTTGAGCTGCCTTTGTAAACCCACTCCTTTTAAAAGACATCTATGGAACTGTCAACACAAAACCAACATAATACATATTCTTAAGTACACATGGAATATATTTCATGATAAATCACAACAAACTTTTAGGAATTGAAATTTTGCCAATCACATTTTTCAATTACAAATTAGAAATCAGTAACAGAAGAAAACTTAAGAAATTCACAAATGTGTAGAAATTAATCTTACTCCTAAATAACCGATGAGTCAAGAAAGAAAACATAAAGGAAATTTGAAAATATTTTGAGATGAACAAAAATATAAACACAATGTATTAAAACTTATGCAGAGAAATAGTGTGTAGAGGGAAATTTGTGGTTATAAATGCCATGTTTGGCCACAATGTACAGGAAAGGAAACAGACTATGCAATTGAGTGTGTAAGTTGAGAGAAAACTATAATGACTAATACAGTGGAAGATCTGCTACTTGAAAATCTAGCATTCCCTTCTAGGTGCATATCCTAGAAACAACACTACATATATACCAAAAAAATGTGTACATCATTGTTTAGATCAGCGTGGTTTTCATGTCAAAAAGTCAGAGATTACAAATACATCCAAAGCTTAATAAAGAAATTGAATAGAAATTCATTTAATGGAATATTATCCAGTAATGAAAATAAAGGAACTAGAGCTAATTTTATCTACATTTATTTACATAAACATACATATACATATAGAATTGTCCCAGGAACAACACAGGTTTAAACTGCACGGGTCCACTTAAACACAAATTTTCTTCCTCCTCTGCCACCCCTGAGACGGCAACACTAAGCCTTCCTCTTTCCGCATCTCCTCAGTCTACTCAATATGAGGATTACAGGGATGAAGACCTTTAGACCGACCTACTTACACTTAATGAAGAATAAATATGTTTTCTCTTCTTTATGATTGTTTAAATAGCATTATTTTCTCTAGCTTACTTTATTGTAAAAGTACAGTATATACTACAATATACAAAACATGTGCTAATTGACTATTTGTGGTATCTAAAGACTTCTGGTCAAATGCACATTATTCGTGGTTAAGATTTTGTAAGTCAAAACTATACACAACTTTTTAACTATACAGGAGATTGGCACCCCTAACTTCCACGCTATTCAAGGGTCAACTGTTATAATACAAAGAAATATGTCTATATGAATATACACATATATATTGCACAAATAAAATACTAAGCATTTAAAAATCAAGTTACAAAAGAAGACAGTAGGGAGCCATTCATATAAAGCCTTAAAGTGTCTAAAATATTACCTGAACATATTTTAGAGATATAGACAAGATTCATAAAAGCTAATGGAAGTTCATGTAAATAACAAATTATTCAGGTTAATGATTGCATTTGGTATGAAATTAGGAGAAAAAGGATGTTATGAAGGTAGAACTCACAGAGGACTTAAACTATTTCTTAAGTTTGTACATGATCACATTCTGTACATATTTTTACATGATAGAAATAATTAAGCATTTTAATTTTTATTAAAGATATTAATACTTTAATGATTGAATTACGCACTTTAAAAATGAGTCATTCAAAATTGCAGATAATTATGATATCTCGGACTTGAGAAAACTTAAGATATTGGCCATGATTTTCCAATAAGACATAGAGGAGAGTGAAGGAATATAGAGAAGGAATTCCAGGACCAATCTTTGAACTGGGGTAAAAAGAACAGATTTTGGGAATAAGTGATGAGTCCAGACCAGCACATGTTAAACTGGAGGCATCTGTAGCACAGATAAACTATTAAATTGTGATATGGAGTTCAAAAAAAATTGGAAATCACCTGTAAATTATTGGGATATCACCTGTAAAAATATGGTTTCAGCAATGGGAGTAGGTGAGTTTCTTTAAGAAGAATACATGTAGAAAAAGTTACTAGTCTGAAAAGTTGCCTGTCGAGAAAAGAAAACTAAAAAAAAAAAAAAAGAAAAGAAAAGAAGTTATTCAAGGAGAAAATGATCAACTCTGACAAATGCTGCTGAAAGATGTAGAAAAAATACTGAAACGGTCTATTGTACTTCGCAATATGAACATGTCATGCTATGTAGACAAAACATAGTGATGTCTTAATTGCCAGAATAAAACAAAACAAGGACCTTATATTAGAAGTAGTCAACTTGACAGCCATATGTTTACCCCAAACTTAAAGGATACATAGAAAAATATAATTCAACTTTACTTAGATAATGATCTTCCATCTTCTCTTTTTTCCACAGCATTAATGCTTCCAAGAAGAGAGGATTAATCACTGGTGTGGGCTTGTTTGCTACTATCCAGCATAAATAGGCTGTTAATGGTAGTCAGCGTCACATCATTTTTGAGAATTTTGACTCTCTCCTTGCCTATACTGGTAGCTCTTCATTAATTTTTAAGCCAGTTAACCAACACCAAGAAAGTAATATAGGTTTCATTTGTTTCAGGAGTCATAAACCACAGAAATGTATGTAGCAGAGAACTATTGCTTGGACTGCCAAAGATATCTGACAGCAGTCATCACTCTTTCCTAACTTTGTCACTATGAAACCTCTCTGGGGATGACAGTAGTTGCAAAGTCTCATGCTCCAGTTTCTAGTGGATAAAACACTTTTCTCTATACTTCATTTTAAAATATACTTCATTTTAAAAACTCCCTTTAATCATTCATGTATGGAAAAATGCTAATTTTATACTTTGCAATTATTGTTAATTTAAACCTATTTTAAAACATGAAAAGATTTGTATCTATTTTGTAACATAAAGAGAATTTTATTTTCTTACAAGTTTCTGAGCATAAAAACAATATTAATACTACTTTTTGAGTTGGTGACCTTGAACAACAGATGAAGAGTTTTGAATTAATTTCTGTAATTGCCTAAAATTAATAAAGAAAGACTATGGAGACACTCCAAAATTTGACTTGGAAATTACTGTGGCTTAGAAAAGCAAAAGCAAAAGCAACTTTTGAAAGTGAATAGAAAACGTCTTTAAAATAAATTCAAAGCAATAATTATTATTCATTGCACTCATTGTTTTACTCATTGTTTACTCAATTATTACTCATTGCATTACTTTGTTTTTCCTATTTGGTCATACTGAATGAGAGCCATTACTATTCCGTATAACTTAAAATAATTATATTGGTTAACTTTATATTAATTTAAGGTATTTCTTTCAATGTTTTCCTAATTCAGTAGTTGTTTAGTCGTATGGAGAGATAACATGTTTTTGAGACTCTCATCCATCCTTGCAATCAAGTCTCTAGTGTTTATTGTATGCACATATGTGCAGAGAAGAGTAAAGTGCTGTCAACAGAGGAATGACGAGGTTCATACATTTGGAAAGGAGAACTTTGTTTCTCATCAAGGGATGCAGCCTTCAGATGACCATTCTGGCAAGCTGGGAAGAACAGATTCCTGCCAGAAGCCAAAAAAAGCACTTTGAGAGAGGGACAAAAGGAACAGGAATGTGTGCCAGGGTAGCCAAACAGACATATTTAATACGCTACAGTAGGAGTCACAGATATTTATGAAAGGAAAAACAGATATCATTTTTGTAGAATGATTTGAATTCCTCCAGGTATATTCCCATAAGCAGGATTGCTGGATTGTATGAAACGTTGATTTGTAGATCTTTTAGAAGTCACTACACTGTTTTCCACAAAGGTGGTACTAATTTACACTCCCACCAACAGTGTGGAAGCATTCCCTTTTTTCCACATCCTTTCCAGCGTCTGTTAGTTTTTTTGAGTTATTAACGATGACCATCCTGACAGAAATTAGGTAGTACCTCAGTGTGGTTTTGATTAGCATTTCTTTGATGATTAGTGAGGCTGAGCATTTTTTCATGTATCTGTTGGCTGCTCATATGTCTTCATTTGAGGTTTATCTATTCATATCTTTTGCCCACTTTTTAATAGGACTGTTTGTTTTCCTTTCTGCAAGTTTGAGTTCCTTGTAGATCCCGGATGTTAGGTCTTTGTCAGATATATAGTTGCCAAATATTTTTATACCTGGAGGAACTTCAAATCATTCTACAAAAAGATACCTGTGCATGTATGTTTATTGCAGCACTATTCACAATAGCAAAAATATGAAACCCACCATGCTGCCATCAAAAGTGAACTGGATTAAAAAATGTGGTACATATACACAATGGAATATTACCCAGCCATAAGGATGGACAAAATCATAAACTTCACAGCAACTTGGATGGATTTAGAGTCTATCACACTCAGTGATCTGTCATAGAAACAAAGAACTGAATACCACATGTTCTCACTCTTAAGTGGACCCTGAACTTTTATCATAGCACTACAAGAAAGGAATTGTATCCCCTGGCAGTAGCGGGACACTGCCAGGGGACAGAAGGGAGCACGTAACATCAATAAGGGTACCTGATCCTAAACCAGGAAAAGTGAGGACCAGTGGGAGGCCCAAACTTCACCTGTATGTTGACCACTTGTGCAACTAATCCTGAATTATATCCCACATTTTTAAAATAAAATAATTTTTAAAAGAAAGGAGAAACACACACATGCAATTGAGCATAATGCCTCTCCACGTGTCCTATGTTCAAAAAAATGGCAGTGTTAGCATGATCTGAGGGTGAAGTTTTTGGCCCTCTGACATCAAAAGATGAAACAAAGGACACGAAAACCCTCACTGTTCATCATTCATAGACTGGCTGGAACCACTTCATGGTTGGTAATCTGCTATCAAGAGAGAATGCTAGTAGCTTTGTTTTGTTTTGTTTTGTTTTGTTTTGTTTGAGTTGGAGTCCCACTCTGTCGCCCAGACTGGTGTGCAGTGGCCTCTCCCGGCCACTGCAGCCTCGACCTGCTGGGCTCCGGCAATCCTTCCGCCTCAGCCTTCCAAGTAGCTGGAACTACAGGCGCGCGCTACCCCGCCCGGCTAATTTTTGATTTATTGTAGAGATGAGGTCTCACCAAATTGCCAGATGGGTCTCAAACCCGCGGGCTCGGACAATCCACTCACCTCAGCCTCCCAAAGCGCTGGGATTACAGGCTGAGCCACCGAGCCCGCCACTAGTAGCTTTTTTGGGGTGCAAACTGCAAAAGACAGGGTACCAGTCAAGTGACTGGTTGAAAAAGCAGCAGAGCTAGTCTTTTGAAAGGGCTGGTTTATTTTTAGCTTATAGGGAAAAAGGTCTAATGGCAGTTACCAAAGGAGGGGTATCACGAGGCATATTCCTCCCATCAACGTCAGGAACTCCTGTTTTTAAGGGGTTTTTATTGGGATCCCCTTGGCTAAGAGGGCATTCATGCAGTCAGTTAGGGGGTTTAGGATTTTAACTTATTTCTCAGTTTTTATTCCTAGATTACCTTTTGAAAATCATCTTCTTATTTTTGAACAAATCACAGATGCACATTTGTTAAATCTGTATAAATCTAGTCTAAGTGTGAATTGTGACCTGGTGAATGCAATCACTATAATAATCATGCAATGTTTGGGGAGTTGATTCTTCCCCATTCTAGATATTTCTTCCATATAGAGGAAGTTCATTATCTTTGCCAAAGAAAATATATATTCCTGAAACTTGTTAAAGATGACAAGAAAGACTTTAGTCAAGGGAGAACTATCATCATTAGGTATAGGGACCCCTTCAATAGTGTCTTGCAGTGAAGGAGAGAGATTAGATTTGACTCCCAATACAACAAGAACAGGTGGAGATTTAGAACCAAGAAACTGGATGAGGACAAGTGAATGGAAATGTACTAAAATAGATCATCAGGGATCAAAGGTATTTCATCAAAATGGACTTGACAGAATTATTGCTGAAGGCAGGTCAGGATGCCAGGATATTGAAAAAGGGAAATAAGGAATCTAATCACTATCAAGAGTGATTAGCTATCAGGGGTGAGGGATTTTTACTGAAAAGACCCAGTAGGATTCCTGATAAAACTGGACCCCTCAAGGACAGAGAGAGAAGTTCAATTTCAGCCTTGTGGAAGCAAAGGCTCAGAAGAGTCTGACTGAAGTTAGGTCAACAGGAAAGTCTTTGTCATATTATCCCTCCAGTTTTCTCGATTCTCCCACTCACTCTGCCTCAGGAGAAGGTAGTGAGTTAACAGATTGGTGCATTTTAAAAGTAAAAAGAGACATTTTTACTCCTGCCTTCTCCTCTTCATCTTGGGAAGAACACTCAAATACACATGCTTTGTTGCTTGAATCCAACTCTTGACAAACTCATTGGTCTACTGTTTCCTGTCTAAAGGTAGATGAGTCTCACTAATTCGGCATTTATTATCAAAGAGAACATTTTCCATCCTAGGCTGTGATGGTTATTTTGGTTTCCATTTGACAATTCTTAGCCTTATTTGCCATTAGAATTAAAAGTACAGACGGGAAGTGGACTACTTCTTATTGGGATCTTTCAAAGACACTACCAACAATAATAATATTTATTAAGAATTTCCTACATTCCAGGCATCATGTTAATGTCTTAGTATATATTATCTCATATAATCCTTGCAAAAATCCTAGGTGGCAGGTATATGATTATGCACTCTTTAAAGATGAGAGCACTGAGATATTGAGGTATTAGATGTAAGGAAGCCGTATTAAGTCATACAGTTAATAAGAAATAAAACTGACATTCAAAGAGTGACACTCTTACTCCCAAAACTCACACTGTTAACACTGTATTGTATTGTTATTTTGCTAAAAGTCTCTGAGATGAAACTTTCCTTACCTTGGTTAATTTGCTTGATATTAGAACATTCATGAGTTATTCAAAATGTGGTCGTTCTTGCTATCTGTGTTTTCAAACTGAACACACATATATGTATGTATGTGTATATATATATATATATATTCAAACATATTAGAACAAGACTGTTTATTCGTCAAATGCCTTTTCTGAATGAACCACTTGAGTTCATGTACCATCAAATGAAGGTGAAAAACTAAAGTGTAGGGAAACACGTAATGAAAAAACATGGTGAGATAACTGAGTAATTCCAGTGAAATAAATCACAGGAAGCTAATTGCACTGTAAGCTTGGAGGGCAACCAAAGTTAGAACAGGAAGTGAATGGGCTCCAAAAAGAATGTCTTCAAGATGAGATTGGAATAGAATCTAGGGATAAATAGAATGACTAAGAATCTGGATAAGATTAGTGATTTAGTGGCGCAGAAAAGAAAGCACATATCTCTTCTCCCATCAAAAAAGAAAAGTAGATTAGATAGTTAAGAAAAAGCAAAGCATTAACAATGACAAAACATAAAAGTCATGACCTGAATTTGAAGCAAACAAAAACGTGGCATGGTTTTAAGACATTGATGAGTCATAAGTAACAAGAATTCCTTTGCCTTGGATGGTAGAAAAATTCTCTTTAAAGTCACACAAATCTTAATGCTGTACCCATAGAACTAGAAATGAAGTTAGTGCCATTCATGGATTTGCAGTGAATACTTCGTAACAGCCATAATTACGTAAATGTGGCTTATTTGTTTCTAATTTTTAGAACAAAAGTGAACAAAACCTGGAGAACTTACATATTTTTATATCAGAGTGTGTCAGAGAGCTGATAGAGTTTGGGAAGGAAAAGAGAACAAGGGGAGACGAAAATATAGAGACACTGAAAGCCTTTTGTGAAAATTCAATGGAAAGTCAAGAGATATTTGTCTCTTTTTTTATGTCATAAATATTTGTCAATTTTGTTTTTGGTTTCTACATTCTGTCATAAAACTTGTCTATTAAATGTTTGCTTATTTTAAAAATAAAGTAGACATTTTTACAAGCATTTGAATGGATTAAAAACTTGGGCACTTTTACAAAAATTCAAGAACATTATCTTCAGAGATACCCAAATCTGAAAGACCAAAAAATACAAATTTAAGTAATATGATTTAAAGTTACAAAGGCGACCAAAAGTACTAGCTAAAATTAGATGTCTCCAACTGGCAAAGACCCCAAATAGCAGTGTTTTATAGAAGATAAAAGTTTATTTCTCGCATATAAAAACTCAGAATAAAGTCCATGACAGGCCTGAAAAGTCTGACTTACAAAATTTAAGAAACTTAGGTTTTTTGTTTTTTTTTTTTTTTTTATGTTTCTACTGTGGGAGTCATCTTTTATAAGTTTACTTAATTGTCCAAAACAGCTGCCTGAACTTCAGCAATCATGTCTGAATTCCAGCAAGCAGAAAGAAGGATGGGACAGAGAAGGAACCAAAGGTGCACATAAAGTGATTTTAAGAAAAGTTCCTAGAAGCTGACACAAAACTAATTTTTAATGCCATTTCCCAAAACTTGGTCACATGGCCACATCTAGCTACAAAGAAAGCTGAGAAATGCACTCATACATTTAAATCTAAATTTTAAAAAATAAATCTAGAGTCTACTGTGATGGTATTTGGGAACAGTTCGCAGTGTTTATTTTATCAAAGAACATTCTAAAAAAAACTTGGGAAAGAACTGAAGTCAGCATAGTGTATGTTATATTTACAGTTTTTTAAGACCAGTCCTATGAAACATGCTGATAACTCAAGAAGAAATTCAGAAGTGACCACCAGAAAAATTAAAAACAGAAATTTCTTTTAAAAATTGCCTCTGGTACATGGAATTTAGGGTAAGTAAAGCAATAGCCCAATGTTTTTCACTATAAGCACATGAACATTTATATTTTTAAAATAAAGCTTTATAAATGAAAAAAGAAGGAAGACTTTATCAATATTATCAAATGCTGCAAGCCGTTCAAATAAGAAAGCTAGCTTATGGGTCTGATAAATAAGACGTGGAATACCAAGGCCTGATACCTGCCTGCAGAGTGTTGAAGAGTAACAGAAAGGAAGTTATTGATTTAGATCCCTTGGGTCATTACATCTTTGTATGTGAGCTCTGACTTTCAGTCTTTTATCATCTTGGTTTCCCATTTCTGGAATTTCTGCAGTTTGCTGATATCCATGTTATCCTCCAACCATTAGAACTGGAATGGTATATATATTGAATTGGAATAATATATATAGAACTGGGATGGTATATGTATAGAATATATGTAGAGAGATATAGATATATAGCATATATATAGAGAGAGAATATATAGAGAACTGGAATAGTATATATATATCTCCAGAGAATGGGAAAGGCTATAACTTACCTTATTTTGAACTTCTACTGAATAAGTAGCCTACTGAAGTAGTCTAGGCTTCCCCTAAAATTTTTAGGACACACACATTATGGCATACATATTCTGATTTTTTACACACATACACATATATAAACATATATATGAATATTTAAATCACATGAGTATTGCTTTCTTGTTCTATCAACCAAAAGAGTAATCAACTCCCTGTTTACTTTCATTGTCACACCCCTTTTAAACTGCTATTAAACTCCCCAAACTGAAATCACTGGATCAAAGTGTTTTTGTAGCTTCAGATTAATTTTTAAAGGAGATATAGCAATTTATACTCTCATCTGCACAAGAGTGCCCAGCCTTGTTTTTTAAAATATTTTTGTCAGTCTGAGGGTCAAAAAATAGCATACTCTTTCTTAAATTTGTATTTAGCTGACTACCAGAGAAAATAAATATCATGCTATATGTTGATGGGCCATTTTTATTTCTTCCCTATAAATTGTTTAAATATTTTGCCCATTTTTATATTTGTTTATTTGTTTCTTTTTTATCAGTTCACAGGAGTGATGTGTAATATAAAGGCAATATTTTTGCCATCTGTGTTGCAAATATTTTCTCTATTATTTGTTTTTTGGCAATTGTATTTTTTTCATAAAATGTATACATATTTTTGTTCCTTTTTAAAATATAGAATTTTCCCCCTAACTTTTAACAAGAATCTGAATGAATACAAACTTGGGCATTTCCACAAGAATTCAAAGGCATTATCTCCAAATATAGCCATGGTATCTATGGCTCCAACTCAAGTTCAAAGGAGCAATCTAGAGTTTACATCATCATCTCGTGCAGCAATGGAACCAACCAGATCTTCTGATCCAACCATGTCTATAACCTGGGGAAGGCTAAGGAGTCATATTGGCCTACAGGGAATTCTTTTTAAGAGTGTTGTATAACTCACAGCCAAAGTTATATTCACCCAACTCAGTCATTCAACAAATGGTATCCTCTTTTAGCACCAAAAACAAATGTGACAAATAGAATGAACGTGCCTTTGTCTTTAAATGCCCCGATACAAATTGTAATCAAGAATTATTTTACAGTGTATTCTAGGAAAACAATCTCTGAATAATGACATTGTTTTGTATTGAATTTATAAATTGTATTTACAAAAGATTTATTAAATCAATCTTCCAGAAATATTAATGTGTTTCATCATCTCCAGTTCTCAGATTCAGAAACAGATTTACAGAGGTGAGACGTGACATCCCACAAATAAAACAAATAAGCGGTCATGCTGAACTGGAACCCAGCCACAGACTGCCTTACAAACACTAAAATTGGACCTCGAAATTCTGGAAGTTAAAAGAAAAGGAATAATTAATTGCCTCTTCCAAGCGCTACATATTTTGAAAATGCACACTTCTAAAAGCAATATCTGGTGGAAGTTTGGGGTTGGGACACTTCTTTCTTTCTAGAAAGTCCCCTTCTGCCCTTAAAATTCACTTCACCATGGTTCTTCTTCATGTTTGACTGCAGAGATCAAAGGTACCAGCAGACCTGGTTAACTAGTACTTTGACTTCAACTTTGAGTGAGATGAGTCTCCAGAATAAATGTGATAACTTTTTCTCCTCAGGTTTTCTGTTTTATCTAATGTTCTTCCTCCCCTTGTCTGAAAAATACTTATTGAAGACAGAGCCCTAGTCTCTAAAAAAAGTTATTTAGGGAAAGAAGAAAATACTCAAAGTAAAATAGTATAATGCATTGTTGGTTCATGTTTTTTTTCAACAGAGACCTCAAAAGGATAAAGCATGAAGTCGAAGAAAGCTCACTCTTTTAGTATGTAGAATGAGGGGCATGTGGAACACTGACTCTGCCCTTGACCGAGAGTGTACACATCTTGAACTCTGCTGGGTATGACAGAGATTAAGACAGAATTGCTGCCCTTTATTGATGCATTGCTATGTTCCAAGCTCTATGTTCTATGCTTTAGGTGGATTATCTTGATTAAATATTCACATAAATATAATAGGCTTCATGGGCCCATTTTCAGAACTATTGTAAAGCTAAAGAAAAGAAAAGCATAAAGTGACTGTCATGGAGCCATCTGCACTATGTTGGGGCTTTGCACATAATTAAACTTCGATAAATATTGTAGTGGTGTGAACACGAGGGCAGAAAAAAAGAGCTACTAATTGGAGGGTCTGTTAGAGCAAAATTCAAAGGAAATTGAAATTTACCATGGAAATGTGATCTTTGGCTAACCATGGTTAAACTTGGTAGCTGCAGCTGAAGATAATTTTTTTTTAATTGAGGCAAAAAACTCTACACAAGATACAATCATTTGGAAAGAAAAGTATTATTTAACACATTTTCCCTTGTGATACGGCTCCAGATTGTAAGATGACTTTTCTGTATTGGAGTTCACTCAAATCCCATCTTGGGTACAATGTGCTTACAGATCTAATTCTAAAAATATCTCTTTGTATTTTAGAACTTATAACAAGTCTACTAAGTGGGAGAGGGAAAGAATTTCAAGTTTCTCACTCTCTTGTTGCTTCTAGGTGAATTGCTACAAAACACATACTTTTTAATCTCTTTATCTCTATAATATAGTATGCCAAACATGCTATCTCTATTATGCCACAGTGATACAATATTTTGAAAGACTTTGAGAAATTTCTTGAGTGTAGAATTGTTTAGGGATCACACTTCAATGGGACATCCATTTCCTACATCTGTTAAAATACTAGATGATTTCATGTCTCAACATATATTCTGAGACTTTTCATTTTTTTTTTTAACTGTTGTGTCCTATGTAAGATTCTGAATCTACTGACAGACTGTGGAAAACTGAGCAATAATAAAAGTGCTGTCATAACATAGTTAAATGGGCTTTTATGAACCAGCCTCTATGTAGGTTTTTCTTGCAGGATCATCTTCATGTATTTTGCAGGTGTTTAAGCAGAAATGCAAATCCAAGTGACATGCAGGTGCCGCCCAATTAAATCAAGGAGAGTTCTCTTGACTCTCAAATGACTTGGAGAAAATGTGAAACAAGTAAAATCCAACACACATTGACCAGTGTGTACCAGCTCCTGCAGTCACAAGAAGATTGGTTATCTTTGGTGAACCTGCTTTTTATAGGAAATATCCACTAGGATGAGAACATTTTTTTTCCCACATCTAACACTGGCATCAAGGAAGAGACAGCCCTATTCATTTTCCCACAACTTTCCTTTTTTTTTTTTTTTTTTTGGTTTGTACACACCTACTAATTAACTAAAATGTACTTTCAGTTTCAAGAAAATTTGACCCTATTAGCCAATCTCTTCTTTTTAATATTCCTCTATTGATATCCATGTTATAACTTGCTTATGATTCTACACTTATCATAACTGTGTGTTATTTTTTCAGCCTTTGCTATATTATACCCTTACATATACTGGTTTTTCTAAGATGTGGTAGATTAAACAATATATCACTATTTTTCAGCAGCTTTCCAAAGGAGGTGGGATCTATTTCTCCACCATTAATATGTGAACTGGTCTTGGGTTTTGTTTACATCAAGAGAATGTGGTAGATGTGACACTGGTGAGATCTTTTTTATTTAATTCATTAAGCTATGGGATGTTTATATAAGCAGTAATAAAAAAGTGATAACTCCAGAGTTCTTGCTGTCATTAATTTCTTTTCACATTCTTAAGCTACCCCAGAATAACCTTCCAATGTTCCTTCTTTCTCTTCCTTCCTTCCTTCCTTCCTTCCTTCCTTCCTTCCTTCCTTCCTTCCTTCCTTCCTTCCTTCTTCCCTTCTTTCTTTCTTTCATGTCATTTTAAAGATGTGGGGTGCAATTCAGGATTAGGTTAACAAGCAGTCATCATACAGGTAAGGTCTGGGCCTCCCTTTGGTCCCCACTTTGCCTGGTTTGAGATCAGGTACCCTTATTAATGTTTTGTGCCCTCCCCTCCCCTGGCAGTTTCCAACTACTATCAATTCCTTTTTGATAGTATTATGGTAAAAGTTCAGTATTATAGTAAACGTTCAGGGTCTGATAGTATTATGGTAAATGTTCAGAACTGTGGTTTTCATGTTCTTTGTTTCTGAGATAAATCATTGAGTATTATAGACTCTAAATCCATCCAAGTTGATGTGAAGTACATAATTTTGATATTATTTATGTCTGTGTAATATTCCTTCTACTAAAGGTATAAGAAGAGTTCTTTTTTTTTTTTGAGTTGCCCAGTCGCCCAGACTGGAGTGCAGTGGCCGTTCCCGGCCACCGCAGCCTCGACCTGCTGGGCTCCGGCGATCCTTCCGCCTCAGCCTTCCGGAATTAGAGGCGTGCGCTACCATGCCCAGCTGATTTTTTGATTTATTGTAGAGATGAGGTCTCACTGCAATCAAGAAGAGTTCTTAAGGAAGAAAATTGTAAACCTGGCCTCTGAAAATTTTGGATTGATATTCTATCCTCTTCAACATATGTGGCTACTTAAATTTAAATGTAAATTACTTTAAATAAAATTAAATTTAAAATTAAGTTCCCCAGTCATACCAGACATATTTCAAGTACATATTAATCACATGTGGCTAGCAGCTATCATTTTGCACAGTACAGATCTAGAAAATTCCCTTCATTGTACAAAGTTAAGCATTTTGTAGGCACCAACTAGGTCTGATTGCCTGCCAAGTTTCAAGCTCTCTTGACTCTCTTTTTATCACACTAAAACTAAAATGGAAAGACAAATTCTTAAAATCAAATATTTTATTCTTTAATTTTCCCTATTAATCAAAATTTCTACTGATAGAATTATCATTGGAAGTAGTCTCTCAATTAGAATAATCACAATGTGGGCAAAGGGCATGAACAGACACTTTTCAAAAGAAAACATGCAAGTGGTCAACAAACATATTTAAAAATGCTCAACAATACTAATCACCCGAAAAATGCAAATTAAAACCACAATGAGATACCATCTTCTATCAGTCAGAATGGCTATTATTAAAAAGTCAAAAAATGATGGATGCAGAGAAAAGGGAATGTAAATTAGTTGATGGGGATGTAAATTAGTTAAACTTCTATGGAAAACAGTATGGAGATTTCTCAAAGAACTAATATTAGAACCTATGTTTAGCGCAGCAATTCTACTACTGAGTATCTACCCAAAGGAAAGAAAGTTATGTTATCAAAAAGATACCTGTGCTCCTACGATTATCACAGTACTATTCACAATAACAAAGTCATGGAATCAATATAAGTATCCACCAATGTTTGATTTTATAAAGAAACTGTGGTATATATACACAATAAAATACTACGCAGACATTTAAAAAAATGAAATCATGTCCTTCACAGTAACATGAATGGAACTGGAGACCATTGTTCTAAGTGAAATAACTCAGAAACAGACAAATCAAATTCCACATGCTCTTGCCTACAAGTGGAAGCTAAAGAACAGGTACACAGGTACATAAGGATGGAAATAACAGATGGTGGGGTCTCTAAAAAGGGGAATGGTGGGGATGCAGTGGTTGAAAAAGTACCTGTTGGATATAATGTTCACTTTTTGGGTGATAGGTTCACTAGAATCCCAAACCTCACCATTATATAATTACCCATGTAACAAACCTCACATGTACCCCCTGAATCTAAAATAAAATACATAAAAGCAAAAAAAAAAAAAAAAAAAGACAAAACTTTTTCATGTGAAGCCGTAGATACTGAGGGTTGGTTTGTTACAGAAGTTAACCTATCCTGAGTAACAAAGAAATTGGCATTGCAACAAAAACTAATGTGATATTGACTTATCAAGTAGTAGGCAGCAAGAAATTCAATATCAGATAACAAAAAGCTGAAGAACCCTTTTATTTCAGGGATTTTTTTCCTTAAACTCTTCTACTGATAACTTGGAAGGTAGAATAAATGCTTCCTCAACTAGATCAAAAAACAAGTCAGGATTGTATACTGTATGTTACTGACTGCACTTAACAAGATATAAGAAGAAAAACTGAAATTTGAGTGAAAATTGTCTGGCTTGAAATATAATAGAGTGAGACATTTTTTTATTTGAAGGTTGGTAAAAACAGCTTCTTGATCCAAAAAAGTAACAAAAAAATTGAGAAGTGTTTTTAGTAAAGAATGTCCATTAGATTTCAGCTGTGTGTCAAAATCAGATTAGGAATATGATTTTCACTAAAGCTTATTATCACAGACAGACAAAAGGTAGCTCCAAATTAAGTTTAAAGAAGGAGGTTTTTGAGCCAAAAATCAAATATAAAGTTGAAAAATATGTCTAAAAACTATGAGTGGCTATTGCCTTAAAGAGATAGCTAAGGAAAACGATGAGTCTATCAAGTCTCTAGGGAAACTGTATGGCCAAAGAAACCATGAGCTTAAACAGTCAATCAACAAGTCCATTAATCAACAATAAATAAATGGCTTTGACTATTTGAAAGTTGAAAAAATTTCAGATACCCATATTGTGCTATCAGCAAGAGAGCTCTGAAACCTAGGCAGACTTCAAGGAGAAAATATTCTACAAAAACTCATCTTTGGCAATATAGAAAGAACAATCAAGGCAGAAACTCCCACAGGCAGGTTAAAAAACCACAGTCATAAAAGGACAAGGATGTTCTTTCATGAAACAAATTCAGGGTCTACTAAGGAAACTTCTACTTCCATGATAGGGCACCTTCATAGTGTCTTGACCAGTGGGATTTCTGAAATGCTATGGATCAATGATAGGTATGTTTCTTCTATATTTTCTGTCTATAGGTAGCAATTTTACCTACTTTTATATCTTGGATATGAATTGGATAGAAGATTTTTCTTTTTTTTTTTTTTTTTTTTGAGTTGGAGTCTCACTCTGTTGCCCAGACTGGAGTGCAGTGGCTGCTCCCGGCCACCACTGCCTCAACCTGCTGGGCTCCGGCGATCCTTCCACATCAGCCTTCCAAGAAGTTGGAACTACAGGTGCATGCTACCACGCCCGGTTAATTTTTTTTGATTTATTGTAGAGATGAGGTCTCACCAAGTTGCCCAGGCGGGTCTTGAACCCACAGGCTAAGGCAATCCACTCACCTCAGCCTTCCAAAGCGCAGGATTACAGGCTGAGCCCAAGAAGACTTTTCTTTAGTTCAAAGATTGTCAAGTAACAAGATGCCCAGTGAAATCTGAAGAAGGGAATTGCATATTTCATAGAGATCCTTTTGATAACTCCATTTGAGTTAGGTGCAGTTAGGTAAGTTGGGTGGGATGTTGTCTCACTTTGAGAGGGTAAATGTGAAGAAAAATGCAATGCAGTGGACACAGTATTTGGTAGCCAAGCTGGTAAACTATGACAGAAAATTTTAGTGTTCATAATATCCATATCTTCCTCTTTTCTGTCCGTACATCGAGGCTGTGTGTTCCAATTTCCTCTGCACTTACATGTGGAAATATGGATAAGTGTAATATCAAAAGAAATAATTTATATTCTTTTTCAGGTAGGGTCCATGAAATACCTCCCCTGTGATATCTCTCTCTTCTCCTCTCCTTCCTCTTTTTTTCTTCCTCAACCAACTGAATAAAGACTCTTGATCTCAGAGTCTAGAAAAGGTAGAGCCAAAACATTATAGGTCCAATGCCTTAGGCCCTTTACCAGTCGATGTAAGGGAAATATAAACTCTTGCTATGTTAAACTATTGAAAATTGGAGGTAGTTTTATATGTTAGCTTAGTGTGACTAATATGCCAAGAATTGCTGCTTCCAATCCACTGAAAATAGGAGTCTTCTACTATTCAAAGAGTTTGCATGGCTTATTTAGGAATGTGGGCAGAAGATAGAGGCTTTTTTCTTTCACAGGTTCTAGAACCAAGTTGCAGGAAAAAAGGGAATGGGATGGAAATAATTTTTTACATTTTTTATTTTAAAGTTGTGGGGTACAATTCAAGATTAGGTATACAAGTGGTTATAGTACAGGTAAAGTTTGGGCCTCTCTTTGGTCCTTACATCACCTGTATTGAGATCGGGTATCCTTATTGATGTTATGTGTCTCCCTCCTTTCCTCCCCTGGCAATGTCCCACAACTGCCAAACCCTTTCTTATAGTATTATGATAAATGTTATCTCTTTTATTAATTCTCTCAGGGTAGAAATTCTGGATCCACAAGCAACATATTTTTTAAATGTTTTTGAAACAAAGAAAAGCAAACTTTTTTCTTTTTTTTTTTTTTTTTGAGTTGGAGTCTCACTCTGTCGCCCAGACTGGAAATAATTGCACTCCCGGCCACCGCAGCCTCAACCTACTGGGCTCTGGCGATCCTTTCGCCTCAGCCTTCCAAGTAGCTGGAACTATAGGCACGCACAACCACTCCCGGCTAATTTTTTCTTTATTGTAGAGATGAGGTCTCGTCAAGTTGCCCAGGTGGGTCTCAAACCCGCGGACTCAGGCAATCCACTCACCTCGGCCTCCCAAAGTGCTGGGATTACAGGCTGAGCCACAGAGCCCGCCCAACTTTTTTCTAATTGTGTAGGAGCATTGCATTCAAGCTAGCATGATTTGTTAGATAGAAGGCATTAAACAGTAACTTACAACAATATTACATGTTTAGCAGCCCATCTCAAAATGTGACATCTCAATTATTATAAAGCGCACATGGACCTAGAGATCCTGTTATTGAGAACAATCGTCACTGCCCATTAACCTCTACTTTTCTTGCAAGAAGGAAGGGTTATTACATGATGGTGTCATGGGTCTTAGACCCTACCTATTCATGGAATTTCTCCCAAGAAACTCTCAGATAAATCATCTGTGAATTCCCGATGGAAGCTCGGTTCAGATCAAGTATTCTGTAGGATACTAGAGAAATTTCTCAAGTAATTATAATACCATCCTTTCTACCCCTCCCTGTTCTCATTTTACTGCCTATATGACAAGACACATAATGGTGCAGCTGAAATCCTGGGTAGGTGGAACATTAGTGAAAGGTATGTGATTTGGAGGATGGCAGTTGTTTTACTGAGAAGACATAGCTTTTCACTTTGGAAAATAATTTCCAAAATCAGGTAAGGAAGGCAAGAAAGGTGTGACAGTAAGTCATAACAGGGTTTTTTGCTGCCACAGCTGCAGCTGATAGAGCACTGTGTGGGCAGTAATGTGTCTGAGGTTGTTCCCAGAAACTATTACTCTCATACACCAAGAATGGAGACATTGGCTCGGAGTGACATTCAGAAGTGGCTTTTTCCTCACTTGAAGATGGGCAGTGGCTACAGTGGTGATCTGGACACTCCAATAACACACAAAGATGTATTGGACAATACAGAAACAGCTTATGCAGTGACACTGGGGCTAAAATAGAAGTCATCACTGCAGAGAAAGTAGGATGAACTCAATTCCACCAGTTGTCTCATTGCATGGCAGTTAGAGGCAAGAATAACCCCCTTTGGGCTAAGTCCCATACATTCCTTGGAAAATTTAGGAAATAAATAATTTTCAAGAGACAAGTGTTCGACTTCTTACTAATTTGACACATGAGATCATGAATAGGTTTTAACTCAGAAAAACTAAAAAGACCTTATATAAGCCCCATGTGAGTGAAGCTCGTCATACCTGGTACACAGAAATAAATGGGATTACATAAATTATATGATATTCGATAAATGAGTTATCATTGCTATGATCTTTATCTTTTTTGTTAATGAGACAACTGAGGCTCAGAAGAGTTAATCATCTTGGGCAAGATGTCATACACAGTAGGGAGTTAAGTGCAAACCTAATTGTCTAACTCTAGAGGCCTATCCTGGTACTCTGCCCATGAATATGCTGCCTCTCTGTGAGCCTCTGCCCTGTGCATTAGCTCAGAAAGTCAGTAGTCTCGTACAATCAGGTCATTTAGTAAAACCACCTTTTTATCTTGGGATAATTCTGTGTCGTGTTCCCTTGCTTTAAAACAGCTGCTCTGTAGTATAGCACTTGAATATGCACTTGTTCCCTGGATATCCCAAGGACCCAGAGCAGTGGAGTGGCTATGGTTCACATTAAGCACATGTTCTCACTCACAGGCTGACCTTGAACAACTACCGTGATACTATAAGAAAGGGATTGGCAGTAGTGGGAAACATACTGGAGAGGGCAGGGCCAGGATTGGCAGTAGTGATAAACTGCTAGGGGAGAGAGAGGCACACCTCATTGACAAGGGTACCTGAATAATTAACATTTGTATACCTAACCCTGAATTTTACCCCACATATTTAAAATAAAAATTTTTTAAAATAAGGATAATAGTGTAACACTAACACTACGTAGAGGTTAAATTTGTCACATAATGGCATGCAAACCTAGTAGGTGCTTTTCTAAAAAACTTGCAGTTTTTGTATTTCTGATAATATGAGGAATTAAACACTATGAATGCTTCTCATGCAAAAACAATTCAATTTGATGAAAACAATGTTTAAGACAAAATTTTCAAAGGAATCATGAGGCTAGCAAGAAAGTAAATAATCTACATATGCTAAAAACATTGTAAAAAAATATTGGGAAGTATGCACCACTAAAATTTGCTTTTGGGTAAAAACATAAATGCCAAATCATGACAATTTAAGCCTTTGTTTTGAAGAATAAGGTGCCAAAGATAGGAGATAAAGCTTAGAACTCTCCCAAGGCATTGAGACAAACAAGAAATCTCAGTGTAAATATGGAGTACTATTTCACTCTTAATTACTATACCTTTTGATAATTGTCAAAATTCAGATTCAGAATATTATCTTTTCATCGTATGGAATGCTTAAAAATCAACTTCACTTAGGTACAATTTGTTCTCTCCTAGGATGAATAAAGAATACCTTCCTTACAGAAAGTCAAACCAAAACTTGCCCATCTTAACACATGTGTTGGTCAGAGAGAAATTCTGAGAAGCTGTAACCACAAAATACCCTTCCTTTAAAAATATCTCATCTGCTTCTAATCTCATACTGTATTTTTTTTTCATTTAAAATATTGTAATTTTCATTTTTGGAAGTTTCACATTTTTGGCCCTCAATTTCTTTCTTAGGAGTGTTCATATTTTCCATTAAACCTTTGAACATATTTAAACAATTGTTTTTAAGTTCTTGTGTGTTAATTCCATCACCTCTGTTATTCCTGGAATGTTTCTATGGTGAAAATTTTATCCTAATTATGTATTATATTTTCTGTTCTTTGCATATTTAGTAATTTTGATTGCATACTGGTCATTGTAAATATTACATTATTACGAACTAAATTGTGTTACCTTATTTTAAACAGTCTTAGACATTGTCCTGACAAGCAATTAAGATACTTGCAGTTCATCTTGATACTTTCAAGGCTTGTTGTTAAGTTTTGTTGGAAAAGCTGGAGCACCCTTTATTTTTGAACTACCTTAGCATTGCTTCTAAGATATGGCCTTTCTAAGGTCACTACTGAATGCCCCTGGTGTTCAGTGATATCTTTCTACTCTGTCTAGTTAGAACTCTGACTCCTAGTTTGCTGAAAACTCTGGGAATAGTTCATCTTACATGTATACCTACATATTCAGCAACAAACACATGAAGAGTCTTATATAAATTCTGGAACTCTTTCTCTATGTAGCTCTCTCCTCTTCAGTACTCTCCTAAGAACTGCAACTGTTCCAACATTCTTGAACCCCAGCCACTGTCTTTTTGATTCAGCAAGATTGTTGTAATCTGCTTGGGCTTCCCATCCCCACACCATGTTCTCATGTTCCTAAAAGTGTCTCTAGGCAGAAAACCAGAACAATCATAAAATTTTTCTCAGGTGATATCTTTTCTTGGGGAACAGAGTTCTGGGCTGTTTTTTTGTCCAAGTCTAAAGAGAACTATTTTATAAATGTTATGATGGTTGTTACATGGGTGTATACAGAGTCAAAGTTATTGAACTATATACTTTAAATGAGTATATTTTACTGTATGCAATTTGTACCTAAGTGAAGTTGATTTTTAAGCATTCTATAAGATGAAAAGATAATACTCTGAATCTGAATGTTGACAATTATCAAAAGGTATAGCAATTAAGACATTAAAACATATAGACCAGTGGAACAGAAAAAAAAAGCACCAAGAAACACTCCTGCAGATATACTGAAATTTCTGTTATGACAGAAAAGGCAATTAAGATTAGTGAGGAAAGAATGAAAAAAGCAAATAGTTTTGAAACAATTGACAATCCTTATTGGAAAATGAGATAAAATTGTATTCTTACCTCAAATCACATCAAAAATATATAAATTTACTAAAGATTTAAATTTGAAGAGTAAAATCAGAAAACTTTTGGAAGGTAACAGAAGGATATCCTTTTTGTCTTAAAGGTAGGCAAGAATCTCATGTACACACAAATAATTAAAGAAAAAGATTAAAAATTTGACTATATTAAAATTAAAAACCTGTTCGTCAAATAATATAATATTAAAAAGTGAAATGGTGAGTTGAAAACTGTGTGATAATAACTGTACCACCTAACTGAAAAACATTAGTATCAAGAATATTAAGACATCCTGCAAATTAATAAAAATAAATATTGCAGCAAAATGAACAAATCACTTAAATAAAAACTTTAAAGAAGAGAGTGGGGATAAGTGTATGAAAATACTCAGTCTCATAAATAATCAGAAAATTCTTAAAACTCAATGAAATGTCATTTCCACTTAAAAATTTGTCAAAAATTTTAAAAGCCTGGCAATATCAAGTGTTTATAGTAATGTGGGTCATAGGAGCTATTTTGTGCTACTGATGAGAGTGTAAGTTGTTTATAACCATTTTGAAAAGTAATATTTTTAAGTCAAACTGAAGACCTACAAACCCACTAAACTACTACTCTCAGGGACTCATATATTTCTAAATAAAGTCTTACACATAAGCATCAGGGAGCATCAAAATATTTATAGCAGTTTCCACATTATCAAATAACTGGAAACAACCAAATGTTTGTTGGGATAAGTAAATTTTTATATAGTCATACAATAAAACATATACACAATGAGAATTAGCTACAGCCATTAAAAAAACAACTAAACAATTTTAAAAAGGCATAAAAACCTAAAAGACATATTATTTGAGAATACCCTGAAGGGGATCCTCAAACATTTAACAAATGATACCCTACAGGTATTGACCAGACAGAATAGATGCTGACCATAATGCTGGAGAAGATGTCTGGAGGTGCTCTGATGCACCAAGCAGAAACCCTTTATTTCGGGGTCATGGGAAGGCCTGAATGTCCACAGGAGGTAGGTCTTTAAGGACTTGGGGCATGACTATTTCAGGAAATACTTTAGTATTTTTATGAACAGGCATACAAGTGTTTAATAGTTTAAAATAAGCCAATGATACATTCATCAGTGAATAAATTACCAAAAAAAGATAAGCCATGATGATAGACACAATCTTCAGGGTGGAGATTACTTGGGGTGTGAAGTGCAGAGAATCAGAACTAGAACAGGGAAAATGTACAGTGAGCTGCTGAGCGATCTCATTCATCAGACAGGATGTAGAAACACCAAGGTTTGTATCACTGCTGATCTTTTACTCTTCATATATTGTAGCATCAGGGATTTATAATTATTCATTATCTTAGTCCATCTGGGCTGCTAGAACAACTACCATAAACTGAGTAGCAAATTTGTTTAATATAGCTGCTGCCTCAGCATCCATTTTTAGGGCTGACATAAGTTATTTGAAACCAAGTCTTTCAAGTCATACTCCATCATCTTTGTCCTAGCTGAAATTTCCACTTCCCTTGTAGATGTTTGCTATATAGTCCATGTTTTCTTATCTCACTGACCCAATTCTCAAACATCCCACAGCTTCTTACCACATTAAAAGCCTAACGGTCAATGCCAGAGTCATGTAAATAATCTCCCTCACTTTGTGTGGATTTCCTTTAAACTACCCAATCCATAACCCTTAAGGGGAAAATCTAAGGAATAATGCCAAAAAATGTTAATAAAGACATAACTCCACAAGCCTCTCTCTCTCTCTCTCTCTCTCCCATACTCCCTTTCTTCCCTACCTGCTACCACATACAGACTTCCCATGAGCCTTCTTTCAGCACCCCAAACCTCTCTGGGAACTGTAAAAAGTAAATTTTTTTCTGTTTCATGCCTTTTTATTATACTGCCTCAGTGTGTCTTACCTGGCCAACACACCTAAATCTAAATTCCCCCTTGTCAAAGCTCTCCTCTCTTGACTTATGCCCACTCTCAAGAGAGACTTCAAGACCAAATTAGAAAGAAAACATAAAAATAACAACGGTGGCTTATAGACAACCAAAATTTATTTCTCTCACAGCTCTAGAGGCCAGTAAGTACTAGATCAAAGTGCTGGCAGATTCAGTGCCCACTTCCTGATTCATAAGTTGCCATCTTCTTGTTATAACCTGGGTCAAAAAAGCTTCCTTGTGCCTCTTTTATAAGTACACCCTTGTGACCTGATCACCTCTCAAAGTTTCCATCTCCTAATACTATCACATTGAGGACTAGGATTTAATATATCAATTTGGGGAGAACACAAACATGCAGTCTATAACACTCATTATTTTAAATAAGCAATAAAAATTGGTTTAAAAATTGGAAATTACAATAATTTTAGATCAAGAAATAGAAATTGCAAGCCAGATGGAGCAATATAATTGTTAAAAAGAAAAATTTTTGAGAAAAGCTAATCTTGGTTGTGTAACTTTGAGCAAGTTACTTAACCACTTCTTCATCAATTAAGCAGTTATGCAGGAGTCCTAATAGCTACAAATAGCTTGTGCAGCGAGGTATAAATGAAGTGATAACCCTGACAGTTGAGACTATAAGCTATAAGATTCTCTAGGTATATAGAGTAGTAGCATCATGTGTTCTGAAGTTTTCTGTTACAAATCTCCTGATTGAAGATTAAAAAGCAGAAACATCCATATGCTCTCACTCATAAGCAGACCTTGAACAATTATCATAATACTAAGAAAGGAATTGGCTGTAGTGGAAAACTCCCAGGGGAGGAGGGGTGGGATTGTGGTTGAGGGAAACTGCTAGAGGAGGAAGGGGCACACATCATCAACAAGGGTACCTACATAATCAACGTTTGTATACCTAACCCTGAATTGTACCCCACATCTTTAAAATATAAAATGTGTGTGTGTAGTCATATTTTAATAAAAATGATTTGTTTACAAAAAGAAAAAAAAGTAGGAACATAATAGCACTTCCTCTCCCTGCACAGCTAGTAGCACACTTGAATGTAGTTTTGAAAATATGAAACAGCATCAAATGTATTTCAGAAATGCAGCCTGAATTCCTGTCTTGGACTCACCTGGTGTCCATTGCACTCAACCTTTTGCATCAATATTGGCAAAACCCTGGATCACACAGTCACCAATACTTCCTTCAGATACTGTTTCTCTCTTTCTTCTCTGATTTCTATACCACATGGACAAATTGACCTGTTTTCAAAACATGCTATATCAGGAAATAAACTACAGAGTCAGAAAGACTATCTCATTTTTGGCAAATTTTTGTTTTCAGAAGACTGAGACTTAAATGATGTGTCAGCAGTTGCTGAAAGTAAATTCTCAGAAAATGTGATGCATTTAGTGAAGTTGATACTGGGGAAATCTGTAAAGTTGTGTTCAAGGATTTGGCTGCTATTTACTTTTTTTTTTTTAACTTGACTAGTTTTCAGGGGAAAATGCATTTGTGGCTATAAACTGCTTTTGAAGAATGCCCATTCTGGAATATTATCTTACCATCTTTACAACTCCAGAGGTGATATTTTTCTTTCTTTCTTTCTTAACTGCTTCTTAGAATCTAGCAATAGTTTCTGAGTGAAGCACAATGTTTTGACCCTGTAACTTTCAAATCTAAGTTCATTTTTGACCTGTTGTGCTTTCAAGAGTCAGTAGTCAATATGCCAGATGACTTTGACTAATCTTATGCTGTTCCGAATATACACATTTATGACTCTCATGGAAACTTAGAATTCAGCAATTTGTTTGTTTTCCTCCCAAGGTCTAATAAGTTATGAAAGATCAACCAAGACTAATAAATGAATTTTAAAAATTTGTCAAAGTTGTACACTATCCACACAAGCAAGATCCAAAGCAAGCATCCTGCGATCTGGAAGCTAATTGGTAAAATCCAGAGACTCTGTAGCAGAAGAGCATAACAGTATATGCAGCACCACTTAAGGGGAGAGCAAGACCAGGATAAATGAAATGCCTAAAAGTTGAAAAAATTGGAGAAAGGATCCAAGATGGCCACCATGGAGCAGCAGGCTGGCACCTCTCTTGCAGAGCAAAGCAGAGAGTAAGGACCCAGACTCTGATAGAGACACCCCAAACACTTTTGAATAGGTGAAGCACCTTGCACCCAGCAAAGGTCTTTTTGCACACATAGAGACCAGAAAGCAACAGCAGACGTAGGAATCTGAGCACCCCACCCCTGCCTTGCACCAGGCTCATACAGGGACCAAAACCCTGCCTAATGGGCAAGTGATCCTAAAATGCTTTGGGTCATTTCACCCACTTTCAGCTGTGTGTGAGTCATTGGTCCCAGAGGGGAGGAGTCCTGGTCAGAACACAGTAGTGGATAACCAAAGCCCAAGTGGAACTGGGAACAAAACTTATTCTGCTGTGAGTGTGGTTTCTGACAGCAAAGCTTGGTGGCCTGCTCCCAAGGAGGGAAAGCCCACTTGCAGAATGAACCCAGCTGACACCTACTACTAACAACCGTTGGCCATCTTCCCAGCCAGATCAGAAAGAATCACCTTCAAACCCTGCATGTCTACAGGACAGGTTCCACCCCAAACCGCTGCAGCAGGGAACTCAGTTTTTTTAAAGAGCAGAGTGTAAACTTGAATAGGGAGAGAGCAAATGAAAGACACCCAAAGGCTTTCTCGGTAGGAAGGCTTCTGGACTGTAAACTGCAGGCAGCAGACAGACGGTCTATGCCCCCACTCACTCTCCACAGAGTGATAGAAGTAGGGGCTGAACACTAATCTGACTAACTTAACAGCAGGAGAGAAAATCTACAATAAAGAAGCCTGTCACTGGGTGGAATGAAAAGCAGAAATAAATGCCCCTCCCTCTCTCACTGAGTGACCTATATTGAACCACTGAGGGTCATTGACTACATTCAGAGCAACAGAGTAAAAGTGGAATTATAGAGATATAAGAGAGGCCTGTCACAAGTGAGGACAAATCAATGAAAAACTATAGGCAATCCTCAGAGCCCTAAAGAGACAGTGCCCCAAAAAGCAACAATCAGAGCACAAACAATAGAAAACCCCCAGAATATTATGCCCAGATGACAGTTACAGAAATCAGAGAGTGGATGGCTAAGATGAACAGAAAGCACCAAGAAAATCTAGAAGCAAAAGTTACTGAAGTTATACAAGAAGTAAAAGAGAAGTTGGTCAACTTCAGAAAAACCTATTATGAAATAATGGAAGTGAAGAACATCATCCTGGAAATTAAAAATAAGTAACAAGCATAGGTAATAGGATCAACCAGGCAGAGGAAAGAATCTCAGAGATTGAAGACCAAAATATAGAATTAACCCAATCTGTAAAAAAACATAAGAAAAAAGTTCAAAAAGAAGGAGAGATGTGGGACTATGTCAAGAAGACAAATCTATGCCAGATTGGTATCCCTGAAGCAGAAAGGGGAAATGAAAATACTAGGAAACAAGTATCCCATGAGGTCAACCCAGAAAACGTTCCATATCTCATTAGAGAGGTAACCATTCAAGCACAAGAGAACACCTGCAAGGTATCACACAAGAAGACCATCACCAAGACACATAATAATCTGCCTTCACAAGTAAGCATAAAAGGAAAAAATCCTAAAGGCAGCCAGAGAGAAGGATCAGACTGCTTACCAAGGAAGACCCATGAGAATTTCTCCAGACATATCTGCAGAGACACTAAAAGTCAGAAGGGACTACAGTCCAATTTTTAACATTCTTAAAGATAAGCAATTCTAGCCAAGAATTTCCTACTTTGTCAAGCTAAGCTTCATCAGTGATGGAGAATGAAAATCCTCCACAACTTCCAATGCCTGAAAGGATATTCTTCCTCCAGACCAGCCCTTCAGAAGATGTTTAAGAAGGTGTTGAGTGCAGAAAAAAAAAGAACAGTCATACCCATCACCAGAGTACAGACACTCATAGAGCTAACAGAACATACAGAGCACTCACAAAAACGAAAATACATATATAAATATAAAAATAAAAATGAAATAAAGCAGCTCCCTAAGAGCCTTATTCCAGGGATAAACTCATATCGTAATAATCAATTTGAACATGAATGGACTAAATATACCACTAAAGAGATATAAGGTGACAAACTAGATAAAGAAGCATGATCCAACAGTCTGCTGTCTCAAGGAAACTCATTTCACTGCAAAGGACATCCACAGGGTCAAAATTGGGGACTGGAAAACAGTCTTTCAGGCAAATGGAAAACAGAGAAAAGCAAATGTAGCTATTCTAATATCAGACAAAGCAGTCTTGAAGCCATCAAAAGTTTAAAAGTACATGGAAGGACAGTACATAATGATAAACAGCTCAATCCACCAGCAAGATTTATTCATCTTAAACATATATGCATCCAACACATGAGCATGAGGTTTTATAAAACAACTACTAAGTAAACTAAGAAAGGACACTAACTCTCACATAATCATAGTTGGAGACCTAAATACCCTACTAACAGCTCTAGATAGGAAAAAAAAAAACCATCAAGGCAAAAAACCAACTAGGAGATCCAGAACCTTAACTCAATGCTCATTCAAATGGATTTAATAACCATCTATAGAACACTCCATCCCTCCATCCAACATCTACAGAGTATACATTCTACTCATCAGCACTTAAAGCATACTGCAAGATTGATCACATACCAGGGCATAAATCAAGCATGAACAAATTTCAAAAGATTGAAATAATACCATACAACTTCTCAGATCAAAGTGGAATAAAAATAAATATTACCACCAATATTATTCCTCCAAAACACACAAAGATATGAAGACTAAACAATATGCTACAGAATTACTTCTGGGTTAACATGGAAATCAAGACAGAAATAAAAAGATTCCTACAAAAAACAAAGACACATCTTATCAGAGCCTCTGGGATGCCATGAAATCAATGATAAGAGGAAAATGCATAGCATTGCATGCACACATCAAGAAAACAGAAAGATCACAGGTAAACAGCCCAACATCACACCTGAAGGACCTGGAAAGGCAGGATCATCTAAATCCTAACTTCAGCAGAAGAATCCAGATCACTAAGATAAAATCAGAATTGCAGAATATAGAAGAAAAAAATATAGAAAAGATCAAAAAGAAAAAAGGAAAAATAAGATTGATGGAGCCCTGGTCAGATTTACTAAAAAAAGAAAGAGAGAGAGAGAGAGAGAGAGAGAGAATGTCCAAATAAGCACAATTAGAAACATAAAAGGCAAAGACACAACTGATCTTAAAGAAATTTCAGAGATTATAAGAGATTACTATGAACTCCTGTATACAAATAAACTAGAAAACCTAAAGGAAATGGAGAACTTTGTGACATCACACAACCTCCCAAGGTTGAAACAAGAAGATATCGAAATTCTAAACAGACCAATAACAATCCAGAAAATCAACTGAATCATAATAAACTTTCCTACCAAAAGAAGCTCCAGAGTGGATTGCTTCCCAGCTGAATTCTACAAGATATACAAGGAGGAACTAATACCAATCCTTTTTAAAGTATTCCAGTCAATCAAGAATAATGAAATTCTACCCAATTCATTTAATGAAGCCAACATCATACTGATACCAAAACCTAGCAAAAACCCAACAAGGACAGAGAATTACAGGCCAATCTCCTTAATGAACATAGATGCAAAAATTCTAAATAAGATTCTAGTAAATTAGGCTCAGCAACACATCTCAAGGATCATCCACCATGACCTAGTCAACTTCATTTCTGAAATGCAGGGCTGGTTCAACATTTGCAAGACCATAAATGTAATTCAGCAAATCAACAAATGTAAAACCAAGAATTATATGATTATATCATTAATGCAGAAAAAGCATTTGACAAGATTCAGCATCCCTTCTTGATAAAAACCCTTGAGCACCTAGGCATCGAAGGAACATTCCTCAAAACAGTAAAAGCCATCTCTGGTAAACCCACAGTCAACATTTTGCTCAATGGGCAGAAATTGGAAGCATTCCCCTGAAAATGGGACTACAGCAAGGATGCCTACTCTCACCCCTCCTGTTCATATAGTGTTGGAAGTCCTAGCCAGAGCACTCAGGCAAGAGAAGTACATCAGGAGTATCCAAACAGGAAAAGAGGAAGTCAAACTATCCCTCTTTGCAGGTAATATGATTCTATATCTTGAAAATCCTAGGGAGTCTGTCAAAAGCCTCCTTGCCCTGATAATCAACTTCGGTAAAGTCTCTGGATCAAAATCAATGTGCAAAAGACAGTTGTATTTCTATATACCAACAACAAGCAGACATAATGCCAAATAAGAAGCACATTCACAATAGCCACAAAAACAAGAAATACTTTGGCATCCACCTATGAGAAAAGTGAAAGACCTTTCCAATGAGAACTACAAAATGCTCCTCAGACAAACAAATTGAAAAAAAATTCTATGCTCATGCACTGGAAGAATCAATATTGTCATGATGTCCATCCTACCCAAGACAATCTACATATTCAAGGCAAAACCCGTCAAATGACCAACATCATTTTCTCAGACCTGGAGACAACAATACAGAAATTCATATGGAAACAAAAAAGAGCACAAATAGACAAAACAATCCTCAGCAAAAGGAACAAAGTTGGAGGTATCACACTTCCAGACTTTAATCTTTATTACAAGTTTACAGTAATCAAAACAGCCTGGTATGGATACAGGAATACTCACATAGACCAATGAAACAGGATGGAGATTCCAGAAGAAAAAACACAGACATTCAACCAACTAATCTTCGACAAAGCCACCCATAACAACCACTGGGGAAAAGAGACCATATTTAGCAAAAGGTGCTGGGAAAACTGACCACATGCAGAAGAGCGAACCTAGACCGCTACCAATTTTGTATATCCATTCAAAATTGATCAAATACCTAAACATAAAACCTCAAAGCATATGAAGCTCAGAAGAAAACATAGGAAACACTATTACGCACATCAGAGTAGTCAACAAATTATTGACCAAATCCCCAAAAGCAAATACCATAAAAACTAAGACAAGGGGGACTTCATCAAACTGAAAAGTTTTTGCACAGCAAAAGAAACCATCAGTAGCCAGGCTCGGTGACTTAGCCTGTAATCCCGCGCCTTGGGAGACAGGTGAGTGGATTGCCTGAGCCCGCGGGTTCGAGACCCGCCTGGGCAACTTGGTGAGCCCTCATCTCTACAATAAATCAAAAAATTTGCCAGGTGTGGTAGTGCGTGCCTATAGTTCCAGCTACTTGGAAGGCTGAGGCGGAAGGATCACCGGAGCCCAGCAGGTCGAGGCTGCGGTGGCAGGGAGCAGCCACTGCACTCCAGTCTGGGCGACAGAGTGAGACTCCAACTCAAAAAGAAAAAAAGAAAAGAAACCATCAGTAAAGAGACAATCCACATAATGGGAAAAAATATTTGCAAATAAGCATCTGACAAAGACCTAATATAGCATCCAGGATCTACAAGGAACTCAAACAAAGTGAAAGGCAAAAGACAATCCCATTTAAAAGTGGGCAAAGGACATGAATAGACACTTCTCAAAAGATGATATACAGGCAACCAACAGACACACCAAAAACTGCTCAGCCTCATTAATAATAATGCAAATAAAATACCACTTAACTCCAGTAAGGATGGCTATCATTAATAAGAAGAAAAGCAACAAATGCTAGCATGGGTGTAGAGAAAAGGGAATGTTTCAACACTGTTGGTGAAAATGCAAGCTAGCTCAGCCTCAATGGAAAGTGGTGTGGCAATTCCTTAAAGAACTAAAAATTGACCTTCCATATAATCCAGCAATTTCTCTCCTTGGAATATACTCAGAGGAACATAAATTGTTCTATAAAACAAAAAACAAACACCTGCACATGCATGTTTATTGCTGCACTATTCACTATAGTAAAAACATGGAATCAACCCTACTGTCCATTGACAGTGGACTGGATAAAGACAATGTGGTACATATACACAATGGAGTATTATGCAGCCACAAAGAAGAACAAAATCAAAGACTATGCAGTAAATTGGATGGAGTTGGAGGCCATAATACTAAGTGGACTATCACAGAAACAAAGAACTGAATACCTCACTTTCTTGCTGTTCTCCATTTTTTCAAGGTTTAGTTATGACATAAATACAAATTATGATTCTTTTTACTCAGTATATAATAACATTAGTAGCAGTGAACATTAGTCACATTAGCACAGGGAGGGATCGGCAGTCACCGGGCACTGCTAGAGGAGGGACGGATGTAGAAGGGTGGGGGCATGTGACAACACAAAGGGTACCTGGTCCATTACTGGGGGGAGTGAGGGTGAGTTAAAAGCCCAAACTACATCTATATGCACCCTACTTATGTTCATATTCACCTGTAACCCACATCTCTATAACAAAATAATTTTAAAAGAAATAAAGCCTTTTCACAGTAAAAAAATATTTTTTGAAAAAAATATATTTTTTTCTTTCTGAATCAGAGTCTTATTCTGTTGCCCAGACTGGAATGCACAACTCACCACAGCCTCAACTTCCTGGGCTCAAACAATCATTCCACCTCAGCTTCCTCAGTAGCTGAGACTACAGGTGCACACCACCACACCTGGCTAATGTTTTTGATTTTTTTTTATAGGGACAAAGTCTCACGCTATTGCCCAGATTGGTCTCAAACTCCTGTCCTCAAGCAATCCCCCTTCATTGGCTTCCCAAGGTGCTGGGATTACAAGTGTAAACTACAATGTTCAGCTAAAAAATCAATTTTTTGCAGGCAAAAAGTTTTGATAACTTTATCAAAAGATAACAGCAATCCTGGAATTGTTCTCCATTTTTTCAAGGATTAGTTATGACATAAATACAGATCATCATTCTTTTATGAAGTATATAATAACATTAGCAGCAGAAAAAATAAAGTAAAAATGATGGGGAAAACTGTAAAGATGAAATTCATTCGTCATTTCAACTGATAGAATAAAGCATTGAGACAGATTTTAGACTTAAAAACATTACCTAGAACAACTGAACTTAATAGAAATAATAACCACCACATCAAAGTACACATAGTAAACCTACAAGGTTTTCTAGAAACCAAAACTATCAATAAATAAAATGTTTATTGTAAAATTTGCAGGAAAAATAATGAATTCAAATGAAAATGAAGATGGAAAATACCAGAAACAACTTGAGTGACCTATATAGAGCACTAATTTAAATGACTTAATGGAATTTTTCTGGATTATGCCATTTAAATTAAAATTTAATGATTCTGTTACAATGTTGGATAATGATTCTGTTACAATGTTTGGTTATGAAACATCTCAGGCATTTTACAGCATATAATATAATTATCCCTAAGTCAAAGTGACAAGATCATAAAAGTGGTAGAAAGCTAATATGTGCCAATTTTTGAGATTCCCTCCAATCCATAATCATTTCTTCCATTAAACAAACGCTCTTATTTCTGTATTTCTCCCTTTGTATACATATTTTCTATTAAAATCCATTGTCAGCCAGGCTTGGTGGCTCAGCCTGTAATCCCGTGCCTTTGGGAGGCTGAGGTGAGTGGATTGCCTGAGTCTGCGGGTTCGAGACCCGCCAGGGCAGCGAGACCTCATCTCTACAATAAACCAAAAAATCAGCCGGGCGTGGTAGCACATGCCTGTAATTCCGGCTATTCGGAAGGCTGAGGTGGAAGGATCGCCAGAGCCCAGCAGGTCGAGGCTGCGGTGGCCGGGAGCAGCCACTGCACTCCAGTCTGGGCGACAGAGTGAGACTCCAACTCAAAAAAAAAAAAAATCCATTGTCATTCCTCCCATTTCCTCACCTCAATTCAATCCATCACTATAGTCGGATAGTTCTATCTACTAAACATCATTTTAATAAACATGCTCCTCTGTTTCTCTTTGATATAATTGCTACTTTTTAAATACAAATTTTATCATGCCATCACCTTACTCAAAAACATTTGGCTTCAGCTTCTCATTTTAACAGATTAACTGGTATCAGGTGAGCTTAGAAATCAGAGGTCAGAGTTCAAATCTACTGAAATAGTTGGAATGAAATTGCGGAGTGGAATACCAGAAAGGAGGCATCTCCTTAAAGAAGGGACCTCAGAAGTCTGTGTGAGAATTCCCTGAGGTCCAAGACCAACATCTGGGATGCTCATGCTCAGGCCGAGGCTCCATGAACACTAGCAGAGAGCTGCTGCTATAAGGTTAATAATGGATAAAAAATACGAAATGACCAGGAGACATGGAAATTCTGACCCAGTCACAGGGTAGAGAACTTGTTAACACCCTGGCATTCAGATGAAACATCAGAAAATTCATGCCTTAGATGACTGAAATACACTCTAGATTAAAGAATACACTAGACCCAGGCTAACAAAGTCCAAAATCAAGCTTTGACAAAATTAAGGAGAATCACTAATAAGTTCACCAGCTGCTAGGACAAAATCCAATTATCCTTAAAGGCAGATGACCCAAGCATGACTTCTAACAACATATCAAAAGTTATGTCCAGCATTATATCAAAAAATACTAGACGTATACAGAAGCAGGAAAATGTGGGTCATAATTTTTAAAAATTTGTTGTAAATACCATTTGTTAACTAGAGTCTAAAAAATATTCTGACTGGTGTGCTAGGCCCTTCATAATCTTGCTTTCACTTATGAGGTCACACTCTATTCCACCTCTTTTTCCACATGCAACTTAGATTAGAGTCTCATTAAAGTTCACAATGTTTCCTTGTCACCTGAACAAGTCATCCTTATATGTATCTCTGTGACTTTGTAAATGTTATTCTCTAAAATTCTGTCCTCCCAACCTTTCCAAAGTATATTCCCCATCCTCTATTTTCAGGACTACTTCAAATTCAAAACACAGATTAAATATTATTTCACCAGGGAATATTATTTATTTGACTGCTTTAAGCAGCTTTACTAAATACTCTCAAACCATTTACTCATCCCTGTACTACACACCCCTAAATACATACGCATATATATTCAAGAAATGTTTGCTGAATCTCAAAGTGTTGATTAAAGTTCAGAACATTATCACGTCAATTGTTGTAACATTTAAACAATTTTTAAATGAATTCAACTTATACATGTGCAATTAGAGTTTATCTAAATTGCATATTCATATTTGTGCTTATTATGAAACTTACAAAGAAAATATGACTTTACATTTATAAAAGGCACACAAAACAAGAAATGCTGGTTTCAATGATTATAATTTTTAATTCCAGTTTGGAAGGCTTTCCTATATACACACATACACACAACCAACACCAACACCAAGATTTACACTTTTTAGAAATACTTCTAAAACTGTGGACCACTTTGTGTGTCTCTGGTGTCTTCCTCGTGAGTTATTTACATCCCTGGAAGGGGTATCCACTTCTATTGCTCAGGGAATCTCATCTCTTCCTCCAAGTTTTTCAGGATTCCATATTTCATTTTTGTTGTTTTTTGATTGTATTTTTATGTGATTGCTGAAGCAAATTAGCACATTCTTAGAGGCTTATAGCAACATAAATGTATTATTCCCAGTCCTATAGATCAGAGGTCCAGAGAGTGTTTGTTGGCTAGTTCTTCTGTTGATGTCTCCCAGGCTGAACTCAAGGTGTCAGCTGTCTGGGCTTTATCTGGAGGCTCTGTGAGAGAATTCACTTCCAGTTTCATTCAGATTGTTGGCGAAATCTAGTCCTTCTCTGCATAGGGTTGAAGTCCCTACTTTTTTTTTGCAGGCTGTCAGCTGGAAGCCACTCTCAACTCCCTCAGGCATTCCTTATCTAGTTGCCCCCTCCATGTTCAAACCAACAGCAGCAGATGGAGTAACTCTCATGTTTGGAATCTCTCTGATTTCTCCTTCTGCCTGATCTCTTCTGCTGTGAAATTTCCTTCTTTTAAGGGTTCATATGATTGGATTGGACCCATCCCAATGAGCCAGGGAAATCTCCGTATCTTAAAGTCTATAAATATTTTTACATCTGTCAACTTCCTCCTTCCATGTAATGTAACATATTCACAGTTCCAGGGATTAGGATGTGGGCATCTCTTCAGGAAGTCATTCTGCCTGCCACAGATAATATCCAGAACCTGTATCCTTTATTATATTGTTGAAACAGAGTTTGCTGAGAATATTTCTCACACCATTGCAGGTTGGCTTTGCTGGAGCTGGTGGCTTATAACTGTACATTTTGCTTGTGGCATTGGAACATAAACAAGAGAAGAGGGTATTTCTGTTTGAGGAAAGAAGGGAAAAAAACAATCTTCTATTTGAAAGGAAATGAGTATTTCAAGAAAGGTTTATGTATCATTCCCCTACTGCCAATCACATCATAATATGGCATGGTGAACACATTTAGTCTGGTGCCTGGAATTATTTTTAGCAGTTGATATTAATCCCTGCTTCTCAAAAAAAGAGATACTCAGTAATCTGTTCTCAAGATTTTGATTCCTGGAATGTAATAGAAAAGTAAGAGTCCATCAATTGCTTATACAATAACAGCACTAACCATTTTTTTTTAACCAAGGGACTTAACCTAACCATTTACCAGGTAATGTGAGAGGTATTGACCCTGACATGGGGTCCAGAATGTGTATTTTTACAGGGAACCAGCATGTCTATGTTCCTCATGTCTCAGAAGTAAACCATCTTGACCCTCTGAAGTTTTAATAATTGTTCCAAGACTTAGCACATTAGAGTAGGAGCACTGTGGGTGCTTGTACTACCTGCAAGGTAATTGACATCTTTTCATTATACAGTCAGGAAACTAAGACTTCAAGTAATTTACCTCTGGTCACCTAGAGCTTGAAATTCAATCTAGTCTCACTGACTCCAAAGGCAATTTTTTTTAAATTAAATTATATTTGAAAATATAGACTGGCCCCCATTTTGAGCTTTTGGAATATAATCCTGGACACCTTTATTTCTATACCTTGAAAGTCATCAGGGGGTAACAGGAATGAGAAGATACGATCATGTCCCCATTTTAATTTCTCTGGTTCTTTAAAAAGTAGGCATTTTCAAACTAAATGCAAACATCTGGCTTATTGTACATTTTTCTTGCTCTGTTTTTTCCCCATTCTTTAGAACTGAAATGGTATGGAAAAATGCCTGCTGTGTTCTAGTCTAAAGCAGCAAAACACAGCTGCTGTTCAGTTAGCATATGTACATATGATATTTGTGTTGTAGGTAAGTAATATCTATTTATTTTTAAGCAAGTACAAGTTCAGTAGTGTATACATGTTTCTGAGGTGTATGATGTTTGAATGAATTGTTATATTCATTTATAAAGAATAACTTTGATTTTCTATTTGCCTTAGTCTTATAGACTGCCTGACCAGCATGTGGACATATTGCCACTAGGCCTTATCTTCCCTCTGAGGGAACCAAATTTATTTGCCGTCACAAGAGCAAGAATGTGGTCTCACCCCTCTTCTCTTCTTCTCCTCTCCTCTCCTCTCCTCTCCTCTCCTCTCCTCTCCTCTCCTCCTCTCCTCTTCTCTTCTCTTCCCTTCTCCCTTGTTCTATAAGTCTTATAGACCACAAAGTCTGTTAATAATGCCTCGGCATGGTCTTCTGAGTTCTTCCTTTCCACATCCACAGTCACTTCTGAAATCAGAGGTCAGTGGGGCTTGGATCTGGACTGAACAGCCTGAGACAGATTCCACAGATGTCTGGTCTGCATATTAAATAATCTTCCCCCAGTAGCATTTCCATCATTGACCTCTCTCTCTAGAAATGTTCTGACCCTACTTTCCCTCTCAAACCAAACCTGAATTCCTCGACTTGGTGTTCCAGCTACTTCATTGTATCCTCTTCCTCTTCCCATCCAATTCTGGATCACAGACTCGTGAAACTGACTGACTTGACCTTGAACAAATGCTAAGCATCTCTGAACTCATTTTTTCACTCAATAAAGTGAAGAGGTCAAATATGATGATCTTATAGCCTAGCTAAATCATCAGGATTCCTCCTAAGAATCAAAAGCTAAACTAAATATAGGCTTAATTGGCAGTCTGCTCTCTAATATACATCTTGAATATTTTTCTTTGCATGTTTCTATTTTTTCTGAAAGTAAAAAAATTTTAAATACATATACAAGTGAAAAGAATAGTGTGATAAATCTACTAATTCCACCACTCTTATTTTTCTTAGATTTGTATTTAAAAAGCAAACTCCAGGCATAATGTCATGTCACCTATACATCACTCAGTATGCATATTTAAGAGATATGACTTTTAAAAACAAAACTGTAATGCCATCATCACACCAGAAAATAATTTCTTAATATTATCAGTTATCCAGTCTTACTTAACTTTCTGCTTGGGTAATTTTTAATGATGCATTGTATGGAAATCTTATTTAACAATAGTGTGTTGGCTGCACTGAAAGCAGGTCTGCTACACCAAAAAACTTGGTTAATTCATCCACTTGGAGTATAAATAGCAAATCTTTGGAGCCTTTTAGTCTTTCAAGGTCTCATTGCTAAAAAATCAGACCCTAGGGTTTCAGAGAAATTAATATGGTTCTAGAGTTAACCCATTAAAAGTTGTCCATGGATTTGTTTGTTTGTTTGTTTGGTTTGATTTGATTTGGTTTTGATATGCTTTGTTAATTTCCCTGTAATAAATAAAATATTAAAAAGCCAAGATCCATAGAAGCAAGTGATAGTAATTGGAATGACATGATTTCAATAGGCATACTTGGTTCCAAAATTCTGTAATTATAATGGAGATAGAGGTTGTAGAAGAACGAAACCAGTGCAAATTAACAAGAAAAATGAAATAGAGGATACTTTATAAAGCTAGCGTTGTAAGTTTCCTGTCCCAGTGGCTGAATCAAGCCTGTAGAAGTGTCTTATTTGACTCAGTGATTTGATTCTTCCAGTAATTCTTTCAAGAAATACTCATATGTTTGCTGGGTCAGGTACAGTTATAAATTCAAGAAATGCAGCTGGGAACAAAATAAACAAAACACCTGCCCTCATGGAGCTTGCATTCCTGAGTATAATTTTAATGCATGAAGTGGGTCATACTTTCCTTAGTACTTTGCTTTTGTTCTTTCTTTGTTTTTTAATTGGTTAAAAACGTCTTTAGGCAAGAAATACCCCAACTGAGTCATGGACACAGGCCACCTTCTATGCCCTTCTTGTTTTACCCTGGCCATTATTAGATTTGTACACATATACACACACACGCACGCGCACACACACACACGTACATATATACATGTGTGCATATATGTATGTATGTATATGTGTGTATGTATAGAGCATTTGAGTTTGTGGCATTCTATTGTAAAGCAGAACAATTTTGCATTCAAATAGGTAGAATGATTCAATGTTATCTATTCGTAGTCAATCATCATTTTTTGAAACAACTTTTCTATCCAAAATGCAATGATTGAACCTCTAATCTATGCAAGCTTCTGGACCTGAAGCCTATAATACAGAGAATACCAAATCCTGCCTCATGACATCCCAGAGTTCTGGACCTACTGGGGAAACAGACCTATAAACACATCTTCCTAGAGTCATGTGACAACCTCGACATGAGAAGTACATGAAGTAATGGGGGAGGAACGGGAAAATTTATTTTTCCCAGTATAGAGAGGGGAAGGGTCAAGACAACTTATAGAAAGTATGCACCTATCCCAATGCAGCAAAATAAGTGGATATTAAATATGTTTATATTATATTTATAGAATATTAATAACTTAAAAGTTTGCCTGAGAAAAGCTTAACTACCTTTCTGCAGACTTATTTCTACAACTATATCAAATCTTCCATTTTTTTCATAAGATAGTCTAAACATCATTTCTAGATCTACTTTACTTCAGAAAATTCCAAATCATAAATTAAGAGGACTTAAATTTAATGAGGTTTTTCTTTAGGTCCATTAATGCTCACTGGTGTCAAATAATTATTTCTTCAAAAGGACAAGGACCACCACAAGTATTGTGTAATTACATGCTTGCTGGTAGATTCAATTAGAGCCAAGATACAATTCGCCTCATAAAAATGCTTTGACTTTTAGCAAATATAAAAGGATCCTCATAGTGAAACTAACAACACACAATTTCAGAGCTGAATGGATTTTTAAAATGATAAGTTCCAGCTTCCTGCTTCTAGAAGAGACAATTCTTGAAGTACCCAGGAAAGCTGGAGAAATTCAAGGACACTCCAAGGCTTCAGTCTCACTGCCTTCCTGGTGCCCATCAGAACTGATGATGGGATCAGTCTTCCTGCTTACTCACCACAGACACTGGCCCCAGTGAAAAGCCCTTCACTCCCCTTCCACCCTTCCAGGACAGAGAAAACTGGACAGTATCCTACCTCAGGAATGCTTTACATATTTGAAACCAGTTATCTGCAGTGGCTTTATGATGGCAAACACCTAAATGTAACTGATTGAAATTGAGTCTCAAACATTTCCATTAGCCGGATTCAGTCCTGTTACTGTCTCAACCATTTTTCACAATATAACTCCACCCCCCTAAGATTGACTGGAAATCCTCAATTCTCCATCTAATGTAGCACTCCTGTTGCTTCTCTGTGGATCTGCTGCAATTCCCAAGCATTCTTTTCTGAAACTGCAATGGAACTTAGTCCCTTTATTCTAAAAATTTCTTGATGAATATTTGAACAACCCAGGTATAATTTCACACTAGCAAGGAAGCTAGACAATTTGGCCAAGAGCAATATGTGTTCATCCTTTGTAGATAGACAATGCAGGTAGCTCCAAATGGCTGCAGACAACTTGGTTGGAACTGGAGATTCTCAACCTAAGTGAAGTAACACAGGTACAGAAAACCAAACATTGCACGTTTTTACTCTTTAGTGGCAGCTAAGCTAAGGAACTGCAAAGGCATTATAGAATGGCATAATGGACAGTGAAGCTGCAGAAAGGGGAGGGCGGGGATAATGAAAAATCTCCTATGGATATAATGCACACTGGTGGGGATGGAGAGTACAATTAAAGCCCAGATTTCTCTGCCACTATACAATGCATCCATGTAACCAAAGTCATTTGTACCCTCTAAAGCTACTGAAATTTTTTTAAACCTTTTAAAAAATGACTGCAGACAAGTAAGTATATAAACTGCAAATCTCAACCCCTCCATTCACCGACACAATGAATCCCCAGTTTCTATGGTTCCACTCCTGACATATCAAGTATCTGTCTCTTCCTCCTTAGCTTCGCTATCACTGACCTGGGATGTGCTTTTCTTGCCTTGCACCTGCACAGTTACCACCAAATATGCCTCCTCTGTTTCATTCCCTCTGCTGAAACTGGAGCAATCTGTCAGAAATCCAAATCTGACTATGCCATTCCCCTGTTTAAAATTAGTCCATTGTTCCATATGCAAACTTCTTAGCACGGCACATGGGATTCTTCAAGATGTGGCCTATTTCCATTTCGGGTTCACCTCCCAACACCTCTCTGTGATTTAAACCCTAAGGACACCAACCTACTTAGGTCCTGCAAGCCCACACTGGGGTTTACGCATCCATTACTTTTATCACCTTCTGCAGAACCCCCTCCATGCCTATCTTCTCTCCACCTTCCTAATGCTTTGGCCAGCCCTGTCCAACCTGGGACAACATTAGAAGATCACATTCCTGCTAAATTCCCACATGACAGAGCAAGAGCCCCACCCTTCAGAACCCATCCCTGCTTCCCAATAATTCTCCTACTTCATGTGATCTCAAGGAACTAATGCTTCATGCTTTTCTGCCAACTGCATTCCCAGCCACCAGGCTTTCCTCTAATACAAAAGCAAAAACAAAAAAAACTAACAGAACAAAATAACAACACAGGGAATAAGTTGCAACCATTAAAAGATTTGATAACTTTCAATGCCCAAAACTCAGATCCGTCATCTGTGTGTTCCAAATGGAGTGTCTTTCAGAAATTCTGGACAGCCTTATTGTACTCTGAGGCTGCCTCTCTCTCTCTCTCTCTCTCTCTCTCTCTCTCTCTCTCTCTCTCTCTCTCTCTCTCTCTCTGCAATCCTGGCCTGACTCTCTGTGATTATTTCTGGCTGGCCTCAACTGCACTCCTGGGATGCCTTCTCTCTCTCTCTCTCTCTCTCTCTCTCTCTCTCTCTCTCTCTCTCTCTCTCTCGGACTGTTCACTCTTCATTTAACAGAGAGAAAGCTGCTTTGCTTCCCATAAAGATTCTTGTGCCTAACTCTTAATGTGGTCTCAAAAAGAAGAAAAAGTCCTCTCTTCTCAGGTCTGACATTGGTCTCTCTCATCCTAATTTCTTGTCCTCAAATTAATCATCTCATTCTAATTTCTTGTCCTCAAATTAATCTCATCCTAGGATGATTGATAGTGAGAATATTCCATTTTTCTTCGGGGAGATCCCATTCTGATCTACAAGAGTTTAGTCCTAAATTATAGTACCAAAAGGAAAATATAATTACATCAGAGCATAATGATTGGGCTCCAATAAATTTTGGGTTATTTGATCTTGAATATTATAAGTAGGACATCGACTGTAAGGCAGAAAAATGTCAGATTCTATCCTTTTCCGTGGTCTCCAGCTAGAAGTAAATGGAAAGCATTTATGCATGCTTTGCCTTTAGCCATTGTTCCCAGTCTTCAATAAGCAAATGCATCAACAAAAACATGCAGAGCCTTACTCTCTCCAAGAGCAAATCAAAACTGACCTGAATTCTGATGCATACATTGAGGAGCTAGGTTTTCCATTTGCAAATTCTTCATGGTTTTTTGTTGTTGTTGTTGTTGTTGTTTTGAGTCGGAGTCTCACTTTGTTGCCCAGGCTGCAGTGCAGTAGCATGCTCATGGTCACTGCAGCCTCAACCTGCTGGGCTCAGGCAATCCTTCCACCTCAGCCTTCCTAGTGCTGGAACCACAGGCACACACCACCATGTCCGGCTAATTTTTTTATTTATCGTAGAGACGAGCTCTCGTCATATTGTTCAGGCTGTTCTTGAACACTTGAGCTCAGACAATCCTCTCACCTCCACCTCCCGAAGTGCTGGGATTACAGGTGTGAGCCACCATGCCCAGCTCTTCATGTTTTTATGGGACTGTATCTCTGAACATTTCCTTGCAACTCATGGAACAGTTCCTTTTTATGTGTTCAGGCTCTATAGGAGTTTAGTTTTCCCAAGACAATAGGTGGCATTTGCTTTACATATGTACTATAGACAGATTCATGGTGTTCAGGATAAAATCCACTCCCATAAGGTTGTGAGCACTCTGGCCTTTACATAGTCTCCAACCTCCCCTCCTGATGCTCTCTGCTTTGCTATTTCCAACCTTCAGAACCATGAACCTCCTTTCCACTCTTGAAGAAAGCTAAGAAGCTAAGTGATTTCTGACACCAGGGCCTTCACACACACTGTTTCCTCTGTGGGACATGATCCCTCCTTACCCCACCACTGACTCCTAAGTCTTATAAACGCCTATCCTTCCAGCATCTCCAGGTGACCCTTTGAGACTCTCCCTCCAGCATCCCCAGGCAAGGTCAGGACCACCTCTGTCTTCTGCAATGTTTAAATCAGAATTGATGGCAGAATCCATCCTCCTGCTTATTAACCACACACTGGCTCCAATGAAAGACCATTCACTCCTCTTTCACCCTCCCTGGGGAAAGAAAATTGAACGATATCCTCCCCTGGGAACACTTTACATATTTGAAACTGGTTGGGTTTTTTCACCATTCTTATATAAGTCAGCACTTCTTATAACACAAGCAATGCTTTTCTTTCTAAACAGATTTCTGGCTCCAGAGGTGCAAAAGCTACATTGCTATCCTTTATTTATCATCAGTGCCTGGACAAGACGAGTTTGCTTAATTAATATTTTTAAATAGAGAATTTTCCCAAAAACAATGAATTATTCTGGCTGGGAGTTAAAGTATTTCTGTATTCCTTGGTAGATTATATATACATATACATATATGTATATGTATATACATATATTAGTTGTATAGACATATATTAATATATATATATTAGTTGCAAGCTATGAAATGGAAAGTTTTCCCTTCTTCCAGTTATACATATTTTGCATATACATGAGTATTGTTTTTAGCTACAGAGCATTCTGTTACACTTAATTCACAAATATATTCTCCCTCGTAGTCTCCAGCACAGGCACAGATCTGGAACACAGATTCTTCCATAAATATTTGGGGATGCAGATTCTTCAATAAGTATTTCTGTCAATTTAGGCTGCAGGCTTTCTCCTCCCCCCATACACATATTTTTCTCTACTTGATTGCCAAATCACATGTATATGTCAAATCTATCTCCAGTGTGACCTCCTCCATGAAGTCCAACTGGTTGCATTCAATCTTGGGTATCAAAACACTGACTTGAACTTAAATTCCATAACATTTCCTTTAAGGATATCATCACACTCTACCATGCATCATCAACTGAATAATTGTCTCACTTTCTTTTTCTTACTTCAATAGCTTATGAAGTCATACAAGACTGAAAGCAATGAAAGGTTTAAAAGAGGCATGATGTAATGAATAAGGCAAAGATCTGGAGTAGGACCAGTTTCACTTCATCTGAAACAGACTTGTAGTATGATATGAAAAAAGTGTGAGTCTGCGCAGAGGTAGACTTCTTTTTTTAAAATTTATTTTAAGATGTGGGGTACAATTCAGGATTCGGTATACAAACAGCCATTGTTCACATAGCATTATAACGTTTGGGCCTGACTTTGATCCCCACTTCACCTATTTTGAGATCAAGTGTGATGAAGTGTGCTCCTCCCTCCCTCCCCTGGCAGTGACTCACTACTGCTAATCCCTTTCTTGTAGTATTATGATAACTGTTCAGAGTCCACTTATGAGTGAGAACATGGTGGTACTCAGTGATAGATCACTGAGTAGTATAGAGTCTAAATTCAATTCTTTGTTTCTGTGATAGATCACTGAGTATTATAAATCCATTCAAGTTGCTGTGAAGTTCATAGTTTTGTCTTTCTTTATGGCTGCATAATATTCCACTGCGTATATGTACCACATTTTTAAATCCAGTCTACTTTTGATGGGCAGCACAGTTGGTTCCATGTTTTGGCTATTGTGAATAATGCTGCAATAAGCATGCATGCACAGGTGTCATTTTTGTAGAATGATTTAAGTTCCTCCAGGTGTATTTCCAGAAGGGGAATTGCTGAGTCGTTTGGAAGGTCAATTTGTAGATCTTTCAGGAATCATCACACTGTTTTCCACAGAGGTTGTACTAGTTTACACTCCCACCAACAGTGTAGAAGTGTTCCTTTGCTCCCGCATCCTCTCCAGCATCTGCTGTTTTTTGAATTATTGATGATGGCCATACTGACTGAAGTTAGGTGTTATCTCAGTATGGTTTTAATGTGCATTTATTTGATGATTAGTGAAGCTGAGCATTTTTTCATGTATCTGTAGGCTGCTTCTATGTCTTCTTTTGAGAAATGTCTATTCATATCATTTGCCCACTTTTTAATCAAGCTGTTTGTTTTTTTTTCTTTTCGGCACATTTGAGTTCCTTGTAGATTCTACATGTTGGGTCTTTGTCAGATATACAGTTGGCAAATATTTTTCCATTCTGTGGGTTGTCTCTCAGTTCTCTTGACAGTTTCTTTTGCCCTGCAGAAGCTTTTCAGTTTGACGAGATCCCACTTGTCTAACATCTCTTATGGCATGGGCATTTGGGGTTTTGTTCAGGAATTGGTTGCCAGTTTCAATTTCCATACGGGTAGGATGGACATTATAACAACATTGATTCTTCATGAACATGGAATATTTTTCCATTTGCTTGTGTCATCTTTGATTTCTTTGAAGAGTATTTTGTAGTTTTGTTGTAAAGGACTTTTACTTCTCTGATTAGGAAGATGCTGAGGTATTTCATTTTTGTGTGTGTATTGCTATTGTGAATGGGATTGTGCTTTTCATTTGGTTCTCTGGCTGTTTGTTGTTGGTGTGTAGGAATGTTACTGTCTTTTGCATGCTTACTTTATACCCTGAGACTTTGCCAAAGTCCTTTATCAGTGCAAGGAGGTTTTTGACAGATTATCTTGGGTTTTCAAGGTATAGAATTATATCATCAGCAAAGCAGGATAACTTGACTTCCTATTAAAATACCCCTGATTTCCTTCTCTTGTCTAATTGCTCTCGCTGTGACTTCCAACACCATGTTGAACAGGAGGGGTGAAAGTGGGTAGCCTTGTCTTGCTCTGGTTCAGGGGAAATGCTTTCAATTTCTGTCCATTTAGCAGTATGCTGGCTGTAAGTTTACTATAGATGGCTCTTACAATTTTGAGGTATGTTCCTGCTATGCCTAGGTGTTCAAGTGTTTTTATCAAGGAATGCTGGATTTGATCAAAAGTTTTTCTGTGTCTAATGATGTAATGATGTGATTGCTATTTTTACATCTGTTGATGTATTTAATTACATTTATGGTCTTGCAGGTGTTAAACCAGCCCTGCATCCCAGGGATGAAACCTACTTGGTCATGGTGAATGATTTTTGAGATGTGTTATTGAAGCTGATTTGCTAGAATCTTGTTGAGTATTTTTGCATCTATGTTCATTAGGGATATTGGCCTGTAGTTCTCTTTCTTGTTGGATCTTTACTCGATTTGGGTATCAGTGTGATGTTAGCTACATAAAATGTTTTGGGAAGAGTTTCGTTTTTCTCAATTCCCTGGAATACTTTCAGTAGGACTGATTTCAGCTCCTCCTTGTATGTTTTGTAGAACTCCACTGGAAAGTCGTCTGGTCCAGGACGTTTTGTGTGGGGTGGGGGTAGTTTTCTTATGACAAAGTCAATATCCTGGGTTACTATTGGTCTATTTAATGTCTCAGTTTCTTCTTGTTTCAACCTTGGGAAGTTGTATGATATCAGAAAGTCCTCCATTTCATTTAGGTTTTCAAGTTTGTTTCCATACAGGTGTGCATATTAATCCCTGATAATTTTTGGTATTTCTTTGGAGTCCATTGTGACTTGATCTTTTGCATATCTCACTGTGTTTATTTGGGCTTTTTCTCTTTTTTTCTTGGTCATTCTGGCTAGGGGTCTGTCAATCTTGTTTATTCTTTCAATGAATCAGCTTTTAGTTTCATTGATTTTTTTTACATGATATTTTTGTCTTCTATGTCCTAAATTTGAGCTTTTACTTTGGTGATCTGGGTTCTTCTGCTGAAGTTAGGGTTTTGGAGGTATAGGCCAGGTGCTAGGTACTGAGGAGCAGCTGATCTCTGCTACCTCCTCCCAAGAGACTCCTGAGAATGGCAGAATGTCCTGCATGCCAGGTTATCTTTTCTCAAGGCAGTGGTGGGTTGCAGTCGCCTCTGGAGGGGAGTCCCAGGTGCTTGTTCCCGAGTCTCCCCTCAGACAGAGTTTCATTCACACATCTGCACACAGCCACTCATGTAGACTGTCTTTACGGACACTCACCCTTGCAGAGACTCACACTCCCACCAGTTCCATTGCCATCTTGTTGCCTCCACCTACTTACCAAGCTAGACTTCTTTACCCATAAATTCAGACCTTAATTTCCTGCCTCAGACAGTTGGGGTGGTTAAATACAACCCCAGTTATATTGTATTGGGACCATCCTAGGCCCGAACATGTTTTTCTTCCTACTCTTGTTATTAACAGTAGACAGAAGGGGAAGGTCAGAGAGATTTCTGCCATTTTCCTGTCACTAGATAATAATCATATGACTTGACTTATGCAAAGTTTTCTCTGTTTTGAGGATAAATACACTCTTTCCCCATATTGCAGTTTCTATTTTCAAAACTTAAAATTCTTGCTCAGTTAGAATGTTATCACTACTTATACTCAAAACATGTCACTGTTATTAGTATAAAATAATAACTTCTTAAAATTTGAACATGAAGCCGTATAGCAATCTGTTTATGGAAAGCTTGACCCTGTGCATTTAAATAAGTGGTGCATGAAACAGGCTACTAGGGCAGGGCTTCCTGTGATTTCTCCTGAGATTTTTTTTTTTTTGAGTTGGAGTCTCACTCTGTCGCCCAGACTGGAGTGCAGTGGCTGCTCCCGGCCACCACAGCCTCGACCTGCTGGGCTCCGGCGATCCTTCCGCCTCAGCCTTCCAAGTAGCCAGAACTATAGGCATGCGCTACCACGCCCGGCTGATTTTTTGATTTATTGTAGAGATGAGGTCTCGCTGCCCAGGCGGGTCTCGAACCCAAGGGCTCAGGTAATCCACTCACCTCAGCCTCCCAAAGGCGTGGGATTACAGGCTGAGCCACCGAGCCCGGCTTCTCCTGAGATTTTCTCGCCATAATTCAGTGAGTAGGTCTAGGTTGTTTGGAAAGCCACAAGTGTTTGTTTGGGGGATGACAAGTGATTAACTAACAACTTGAGATTATGACATATATTCTGATCAGAAATTCTCTGTAGTCATATTTCCACATATATTTTCTAATATGAACATGCAGAAAATTTGCCTTTTTACTTTCTTGGATAGAAATAATGTACAACTCCTTACACCTTTCTGTGCAATTTCCAGACCTGCCCTGTCGAATCTATTATGCATTAAAAAGCTGTTTCTGGGACACTTTATTCATCCTTCTCTGTTCTCTTTGCTTATAATTTAATTCCAGGTTCAACACAAATACATCTTTGCCATGAAAAGATACCTAATCCTACAAAAAAGATACCTGCATATGTATGTTTGTTGCAGTTCTATTCACAATAGCAAAAATATGGAACCAACCATGTTGCCCCTTGAAGATGGACTGGATAAAAAAAATGTGGTACATATCCACAATAGAATATTATGCAGCCATAAAGAAGAACAAACATATGGACTTTGCAGCAACTTGGATGGATTTAGAATCAATCATTCTTAGTGATCTATCACAGAAGCAAAGAATGGAGTCCCATATGTTCTCACTCATAAGCAGGCCTTGAACAATTATAATACTATAAGAAAGCAATTGGCAGTAGTGGGAAACTGTCAGGGGAGGGCAGTGGGACTGGCAGTTGAGGAAAACTGCTAGGGAAGGGAGAGGCATACCTCATCAACAAAGGTACCTGCATAATCAACGTTTGTATATCTAACCCTGAATTGTACACCACATCTTTATAATAAAAAATAGATAAATAAACAAATTAAATTAAATTAAATATCTGGAAGAGTGCACAAAAAAAGAAAAGAGAAAAGATGCCTAATCTTTGCCTTGGTCATTGAAAATATTTTTAATCAATATATTATAAATAAATGAATGAAATACAGTAGTCTATCATTGAATATTTGTATATCTAGTCTCATAAAATGGTATGTGCATCTCACAAAAGCTTACCTTACTCATATCATTTAAAAAAATGTTGATTACTCACCATCACCCAGAAATACTTATCATGCAACTTTTAAAAGATGCCTTAGATATTCGGTACATTTTTTTAGTGAATGAATATTTAGCTACACCACCCAATGAGGTAGCTAACTAGTCACATGTAGCTATTTAAATTTAAATTAATTACAATTGTATAGAATAAAAAATTCAGTCCCTAGTCTCATTGCAAGCACTCAATAATTGCAAGCAGCTAGCGACTACAGCGTCAGTTATGGAACATTCAATCACAGTAGAAATCACCACTGGACAGTCTTAGATTCAATAAATGAGTGAACAAAATGCATGAATGAATGATTGAGCAATTCATCAGGAGGCTCCCAGGAAAGATCTTCTGCACTTCTCTGATTTCTAGGGTAGATTATAATATGAACATTTTGCCTAATTTGGAGATCAGCTTTCCAGTGAAAGTGTCACAGCTTGGATTATTTAATAGGAGCTCAGGAAAGCAGCGAACACATCCTGAAGGCGTGGTTGCTGTCTTTCCACAGACGCATCAACCACATTATGACAAGACTGCTTTCCAGCTCCAATTTGTCTAATTCTCATCTGTTATATTAACAAAGAATGCCTGGCCAGAACATGTCACTCAGCTCCACAAAGAGCTATTTCTGTCTTCTCTCTTCTTACAGAACTGCAAAGATTGATTTTAGGAAGATAATCTTTTTTGTGTATTTCTGCACACAGGCTGCCTGCAGCTGTTCCCAAATGCAACATCAATACATGTTTTATGAGTCTTTTTTTTTTCTGGTAATGTGTGAAGCTAATCATCTCGAGTATGACACAAAAAGCATTTGCCTTGAAATCTCGAGTGCTGTGTTCCATCACTCAATCTTGCTGTGAGCACTGTATTCCTTGAAATGTTTCTGGTTGGGACTGAATGTGTTGAATCTCAATTTTGTGCTTCAGCTCCATTCCATAATTCAGCAGGGTGAGGATGTGAGGAGCCTTCTCAGTCGGGCCTCTGTCTTAGCCTGAGTCATCTGGAAAACAAAACCTTTATTTTGGAAGTGCATACCCAAGGTAGAGAGGATGAAGGGAAATAAAGGCAAAGAAATCTGGAATGCCAGGTGAAGTGACACATCACCATGCTGCTGCCTCCCCCATGAGCCTTGAAACTACAGGCTTATCCGGGAAAATACAACGAATGTCCATGCTTGGCCTAGCACAGGGGAGAAAGGTAGGAGGGGGATTTATCCATCTAGCTCCTTCCTATTCCCTGTTTCCATTGATCCATTTGCCCCTCGGAGTGTTAAACCCCTAGAATTCCAGGTTGCATTGACCCCTTGCAACAGTTGCTCACGATATCAAAACTCAGCCCTGCAATGAGTGCCTCATTCACTACGGGAATTATACAGGCATCTCCCTATAGACAGTTTTAGTGCTCAAGGCACGGGAGCCAGGCAGTCTCAGGGATTCCAGCCATTTCAGGGACTATCAAAGGCTGTGCCAGTATGCAGGACTAGGAGGTGGTGGTGCTTTAGAAGAAAGAAGACAGGAAATAGAAAGAAGAGGAAATAGAAAGGGGCACAGGATTTATTCATCCCTTATAACTTCTCTGTTTACATGCTTAAATGATTCAACTTCAGTGGTAGGACTTACTTTTTTTCTTTCTTTTATATTTTAAAGATGTGGGGTACAAATGTTCATTACATAGGTATCCTTGTTGATGAGATGTGCCCCTCCCTCCCCTGGCAGTTTCCCACTACTGCCAATCCCTTTCTTTTATTATTATAGTAATTGTTGAGGGTCCGCTTGTGAGTGAGAACATATGGTATCCTGTTCTTTATTTCTGTGATAGATCACTGAGTATGATAGACTTTAAATCCATCCAAGTTGCTGCAAAGTCCTTCTTTATGGTTCCATAATATTCCATTGTGTATATCTACCAACTTCGATGGGCAGCATGGTCGGTTCCATGTTTTTGCTGTTATGAATAGAGCTGCAACAAATATGTGTGTGCAGGTATCTTTTTGGTAGAATGACTTGAGTCCCTCCAGGTCTACTCCCAATAGGGGGATTGCTGGGTCATATGGAAGGTCAATTTCTAGTTCTCTCAGAAATCACCTTATTATTTTTAAAAAGAAAAACATATTCCTCTTCAAGTTCTTCATAGTAATACTATTCTGAAAGAAACAAATTCTATTCTTCAAATGTTGCACATAAAAAAATTAACATTGACTAGTTGGTATTTGATCAGACTTGAGTTGAGATGCTAAATATCTCATTACTGAAAGTGAGTGTTCTCCCTTCATCCAACTAAGAAAAGAGGCATACATGCTGAAATGTCTCTTTTTGTTTTCTGTGCAACAGGGAAATCATACCTATGTAACAATTGGAGAAGAAAATGAACATGGAGCAATGGCACAAGAACCTAGAAGACATCACTGGGTTTGATCCTAGGAAGGATCTGAAAGCTTCCCAGGGTGACTCCCAGGAACTGAGGGTCAATAAAACCTGAAAACTCTAGGCGCAAGATTCAGAGAATTCTAGATGATGTGAGGTACGTAAGGCCCTGGGACTACAGGGAGATGAAACTATAAAGAATCTCGCTTTCTAGGAACTTGAGCCTCAGATAACTTTGACAGAGGAAGTGGAAGCTCAGTGTGTGCAGGGAAAGGAGGCCTGAACTCATATGGAAGGAGCATAAAACCATTGTACACTCTGGAGACGGCACCAAGGGACCCCCAAAACTATGGGCTTCAGTACTTTGGAAACAACCTAATGAATGACAGTTGAGCTTCTGTCAGGCTAATATCAGTCAGGTTAAAGCCATGAGAGGAGCACTAAAGTTGTTTAGCAGAACATAGAGTGATAATATTTGTTTTACTATTCTGGTTGCTGTGTAAAAAATGGAATGGGAAAGAATTTTCTAGAATAAAATAAATGAATTTAGAGGAAGTTGTTATGGATCAAGTGAGAGGTGATAAGGACCTTTACCTTTGGGGAAGTTCGTCTATAAAGTAATTTCTTCATCTATAAAGTAATATTAATATGTACCTCAGAATAAGGTTAAAAATTAATTATCCAATGTCTTTAAGGTTTCTGACCCATGTGGTTTTGGTGGTGAAACTCTTCATTGATGCCCACAATGTACTCCTCCTAGAAGTTATGCCCTTGTGTAACTCACTTGACTGTGGGTAGAACATTTGACTTACTTCTAACCAATAGAATACAGCAAAGAAAGCAAGCTATATCTCATGGGTTACAGCAAAGAGAGCAATATTTTACTTATTTGATAATGTTACATCAGATAGCAATGACTATCATACTAAAAAACTCTCTTCCTTACAGGTTTTGAGAAAACAAATTACCCATGTTATGAGTTACCTTATGCACAGAGCTAAGTGTCAAGGAACAGAGGGCCAACTCTGTAGACAGCCATCAAGAAACTCAGGCCCTCAGTCCAGAATTGCAGTGATTTGAAAGCTGCCAACAGTCACCTGAGCTTAGAAGTGGATCATTCCCCAACTGAGCCTCAGATGAGTACTCAGCCTGGCTGACACCTAGCCTTACAAAGGGCCCAGATTCCTGACCCACAGAAATTGTAAGTTAATAAATGTGTGTGACTTTCAGTTTCTAAGTTTGTGGTTATATTGTTATGCAGCAGTAGAGAGCTAATGCAGCAATTTCTCCACAAACCTAGTTCCCTCACTTTGTACTACCCTTTTACAATATTGATTTGCTGTGTGAACAATACAATAAAATCATTCATTTCCTATATCTTTTTAAACATACCTATAAGAAGATCTTTAAGTTTCAGAAAAAAAATTAAATAATTGAGGAGGAGGTTGGAGGAATGGTGTAAAAGCACTCAACTATATTTACACAATTAATGATGCACAGTGGCCACTGGTCTTCTCCTGAGTTATACCCAGTGACAAGCACCAGTAACAATTGTCTAGGCTGTGAATAACCCTAAGTTATATCTGCTGTCTATGTCCAGCTCACCTGCACTAGCGACTTTTGTCACTAGCATTTTAACTTTGGCCAGTTATCAGCCTCACTAATGGGCCAGATCCTTTCACCAGGCTCACATATAGACCACCGCGGTTTTTCTATTGTATTTTCACTGCTATTCTATTCTGCAAGCACAGAAAATAACTATTCAAGAGAGCTGATCTTCCTTATGCATTCTCCTCCAAAAGTCCTTTGTTTGACTACTGTGGGAAAAAAGAATTTACAATTCTCATCCCCTTGGTGAGAAGGTGGTCAGGGTTCTGTTTGAATTACTTGTTTAGAATGCCATATTTTTTTCCTTCTATCTCCCATACAAATATCTCCCGAATTATAAGAGTTAGAGAGGAATGCTCTTTTTTCCCAGCAGTATCTCCCACCTGTGAGTAAGAAACCATTTTGTTCTCACTATACACAGTTTATGCCTATGCTTTGTATATTCAAGATGAGGTGATATTTTCCACGTTTGTACAACACAAGATTTTAATTAGTTATAGCTTATCATGTCTACTTGGACACAAGATAAGAATCAAGTTTCAAGTAAAGTCTACAGCTTCCACACTAGGAATGATAAAGCTAATCATAGTTATAATTAATCAAGGGCCTTACAAAGAGCTATACATGTGCTAGGTATTTAGTGTGTCATATTGCATTAGATTCTTGTTGAACTCTACAATATGGGTTCTGAAATAGTCCATTTTTACAGTTAAAAGGACATTTAGACTTTTTGTAAATTAAACCTCAGTTGTAAAGGTAGAGCGATGTCAACTTGGCTTCAAATCTCAAGATTTTACTTTCCAGAAAGAGGTGATTTGGACTCTGGAAAGAAGTTCTGAATCCCATATGACCTGCATTCTCAACAAATTCCAACATTGTTCCCACTATTCTTTCTTCCTATCTGAATGTACATTTTTTTTAACATCATATGGTCTAACTATCTAACCACACAGAAATGGCATCAAGATTGAAGGATGCTTTTTTACTTCATGACATTTCAAAATTACAGTTAAAATTGGTTTTGGTAAATCTTCCTCAACTTAGATGCAGGACAAATGAAGGCAACAACCCATTTCTAAAATTATTATGAACAACTTCTCTCTTGTAACATATGACTATGCTTTCTGCTCTTTTCTTTACTCTTAGCCTTTCTTTAGGAAATTTAGAACAATTAAGCCTCTTACAAGATAAAAACCAGCAATTAAGCCGGGCTCCGTGGCTCAGCCTGTAATCCCGCGCCTTTGGGAGGCTGAGGTAAGTGGATTGCCTGAGCCTGCGGGTTCGAGACCCGCCTGGGCAGCGAGACCTCATCTCTACAATAGATCAAAAAATCAGCCGGGCATGGTAGCACATGCCTGTAATTCTGGCTACTTGGAAGGCTGAGGCGGAAGGATAGCTGGAGTCCAGCAGGTCGAGGCTGCGGTGGCTGGGAGCGGCCACTCCACTCCAGTCGGGGCGACAGAGTGAGACTCCAACTCAAAAAAAAAAAAAAAACCAGTAATTAAAATGTTTAACACCTATAAATGTCTGTATTGGAGTTAGTTCACTAAATTCTAATGAAACTGTAAAACATCTGATTTTATAAAGAATTTCAAAATTTTCATTAGGTTCTTATTTGACAAGATTCCACCTGCCATTTTAAATTTGTAATATAAAAAAAGCATACATTTCCTCAACTCACTGATTCTTTTGATGAGAGTAATAGGGTGCAATTTTCAAGCAGACGGAGTCCTCAATGAATGGGTTAACTGGATGTCATGTGGCCTCTCGACTACAACAATTTCTGTCCTATGGCTCCTGGGAGTTGCAGAGGGCAGGTCAATCAATGTCACTATAAAAGAAAGAAATGTTGATTTTTGATGCTTTTGAGTGCAGAAAAGAAAAACAATGATGCATTGTTATTTTTTGTGAAGGAGGTCATGGGGTGAGAGCATGTAGTGGGACAGAAATGATTTAGTCCTGCTGCTATGGGAAAGTCTCTTTATTAAAGTTCACATAATCAAAAATCATTCTGAATTTCAGAAGTTGCTCTAACCCCACACAGAAACACCAAGGAGCAGTGTGTGGCAATGGAACTAGCTCCATAGATCCAGAGTAAAAGATTGCACATGTCCATGGATGCCTGGGCCTAGCCAAGGTAGAAGCATGGTTCTCAGGTACCTATGATGACTACAGCCCATGTGACGTTGAAGAGGATATTTTTATGGGATGGGACGACAATGATCATCCAGTTGTGTGACTATACTTATTTTCTCAATTAAAAAATTACAACACAGAGAGGACAATTTTCAAGGTTGTTCAGCCAGTTAAAGGCACTGTCAGATACAGAAAAGTAGACCCATGTTCTCGAGACTAGAAGTGAAATACCTCAGACCTAGAAGGAAAGAGTGAAGTAAACTTTTAGCACTAAAAGACTGCAGCCACAACTTGGGTATTGTAAATAATGTTGCAATGAACATGGATTGTAGATATCATGCAAATATCTCTTTAAGGTTCTGATTTATTTATATATATGTAGAATTTCTAGATTGTATGGTAATTCTGTTTTTAGTTATTTAAGGAACATTCATATTGTTCTCCATAATGACTGTACCATTTTACAATTCCGCCAATAGTACACAAATGTTCTCCTTTCTCCATGTTTTTGCCAACTGTCTTAGTCTATTTTGTGCTGCAATAACAGAATATCTGAGACTAGGTAATTTATAAGAGAACAGAAATTTATTTGTCATACTTCTGGAGGCTGCAAAGTCCAAGATTGAGGTGCCAGCATCTTGTGATGGCCTTCTTAAGTCATCCCTTGGGAGGGCAAAGAGTTGGAAAGAGAAAAAACAAGAAGGAGTCATAATTTCTGTCCCATGGCTCCTGAGAGTCACACTGAGTGTTGATAGTAAGTCATTGTCACAGTGACAAACAGGAATGAGGATTGTTGATGCTTTTTAGTTCAAAAGAACAAAGATACATTCTTTTTTCTCGTGAAGGAGGTCATGAGGAAAATACAGGCTTCTTCTATAAGAAAACCACTCTCACAATAATGGCATTAAACGCCTCTTAAGTGTGTCATCTGCCAATACATCCTCATTGAGGATCAAGTTTCCAACACATGAACTTTGGGGGATACATTCAAACCTTAGCAGAAACGTATCTTTTGTTTTTTGATAATAGTTATCCTAACATATGTGAGATAATATCTCATTGTGGTTTTGATTTGTACTTCACTGATGGCTGGTGATGCTCACTAATGGATTAATGGAGAAAGAAAATGGAGTATATTCATACAACAGAATATTATTCCAACTTTTAAAAAAAGGAAGGAAATCCTGCCATATAGCGCAACATGGATGAACCTGGAGGACGTTACACTAACTAAAATAGGCCAGTCACAAAAAGGCAAACACTGTATGATTCCACTGATATGAGATCTCTAAAGTAGCCAAATTAACAGAAGCAGAGAGTAGGACAGTGAGTGCCAGAGGGGTAATAGGAAGTCGCTATTCAATGAATATGAAGTTCAAGTTGTATAAGATGACTAAATTCTATAGATCTGCAGTTATCATTGTGCCTATAGTTAACAATACTGCACGGTATACTTACTAAGTTGTTAAGAAAATAAATTTCATGTTAAGTGTTTTTTTAAAAAAAAGACTGTGGCCATCAAGACAATGATTAGTCTGTACTAGAACTTTGGAATTTCTTTGCAGGTTGGAAAAAAATGGAAATATATATTAACGATTTATTGAAGAGGAGGGCAGGTGTCAGCTGGATACCATAAACATGATCGCTATCCCACCAGCAGTGTCAGAATCCCTGCAGAGACCAAAGGGCTCGCTTGCTGCAGGCTGTTGTCTGCGTTCTTACTGATAGGGCTGTCACTGAACTCTGAGAGGCTGGAGGGTTGAGTGGAGACAACTAGTAACTGCAGAAACCTGCTCTAAGGAAACACAGTGACATCTCCCATCACCTCTTCAACTTCAAGGATAATAACTGTGAACCTAGGGGAAAACCCCTTGTGGGGACTAATGAGTCCTCACAGTGCCTCAGAGCAACCACTGCTGAGCACCAAGTAGAGCTAAGCAAGGATGGGAAGGATATGGAATCTTTCCTGTGGTTTTCCAGTCACTTGGTTATATATATATTCCTTTATGGGAAATGCTCTAAACATGGAAAGTATGCCAAGGTTTGATGGCTGACATCATTTCCTGTTTTCTACTAGTTTTTGTTTTGTCTTGCTCTAAATACAACTGGACTTTGTTTTTTCAATATGCTTTGTCTTTGTTGCCCAACCAGGTAAGCTCAATAATTAAATGGCAATAACAACTTGCAGATTCTTAAGCATTTTTGTAAGCAGCATTTTGTGTGATCCTTATAACAATCATGCGAAGTATGCATTTTCTTCATAGTGAGATAAATAAATTGCCATTCAAAAAGTTTCAGTACCTAGGTCAAGGTTACTTGTTTAATTGACAACATGTCATGGTCCAGGATAAGCCTTTGACGCCAAAGCCAGACCTCTTGGCCTTCTATCGTGATGCTGCTAATTAAAGGACAGGCAGCTGAGACTTACCCACTGCTGCTGACCCACCTCTTCTTTACAGGAGTTAGTTTCCACTCCTGCTCTTCATTTTGCATTCAGCCTGTTTCTGGTTTTCTCCCTTCAACAGTTGAGCCTGCCATGTATCAAAATTTAGCTAATTACCATGTACTTTGCCAACAATCATCTATCAGTTGGTAAGGGGGCATTGAGGGCCCGCCTCATGCAAGGTTCAAAGCACAAGAGTGATTTTTCTGGATTCATGGGAGAAATTTCCGCCCCACTGCAGAAATGTTCCCTCTGTTCCTGCTAAGACAGTGCTGAGAGATGGTGGAGGAGGAACGGGAAATGGGGGCAAAAGGAGCCTGATGAGGAAGTCAGTACAGAACACTAGGTGAGGACCAGCCCGGGACAGGACACCCTGTGTGGAATGGCTCCAGTCTGACTGCCAAGCTAGTCTTGTGTCCCACCCCTGAGGAGCCAGCAGTGACCCAAACCTGTCGTGTACTCTTTGTATGCAGTTTCACTATTTCCTCATCCTAGAATGTCCTTTATCATCGTTTTCATTTAAAAAATCTTGGATTGCGGGTTTGAGACCCGCCTGGGCAACTTGGCGAGACCTCATCTCTACAGTAAATCAAAAAATTAGCCGGGCATGGTAGTGCGCGCCTGTAGTTGCAGCTACTTGGAAGGCTGAGGCGGAAGGATCGCCAGAGCCCAGCAGGTCGAGGCTGCGGTGGCCGGGAGAGGCCACTGCACTCCAGTCTGGGCGACAGAGTGGGACTCCAACTCAAAAAATAAATAAATAAGTAGAAGATCTTGGATTGGTCATCCCTTCTTGACCACCAAAGACTATGTTGAATGCTTCTCTTCCATATCCTTATACCTTCCATACTTGTTTTTCTTTATCACAGCCTCTGTATATGGGTGTCTGTCTTTCCCACCATTGTTTACTGAGACATGAGTATACTAACAACAACAACTTAAGGATAATAAAGTGAATGCTGTCATGGACATTCATAAATTTTGTTTGTTAAAAATAATATTGACAATTGTAATCTATATAAGTACATAAGTATGTATGTACTTGATCAAGGTTTTCTTTTCTTGTTTCGGCATTGAAATTACTTTGACTCATAAAATAAGTTTGAGAACTGCTCTTTTGCTAATCTCTGAATCATTTATTTAACATGGGAATTACCTGTTCTCTGAAGATTTGGTAAGACGTATCTGAAGACAATTCGAGTAAGGAAAACTTTGATTACCTGTTTTAATTTATTAACAGTCATGGGATTATTCAGATTTTTTTTCTCCTTTTTAAATAAATATATAATTTTTTCTAGAAGAATCTCAACTTTATCTAATTTTTCAAATGTATTGGCATAAAGTTGTTCAGAATGTTCTCCTACAGATTTTGAATCTTTACTGTTTCTGTTTTCTGGTTTTCTGCTCCCTCTTTTGTTTCTAATACTGTTTATTAAGTTATTTCTCTCTTTTTGTCCTTAATATTGCTAAAGTTATGAATATTTTATTAGTTATTACAAACAGCTACTCTGTGGTTGTGTTGATTATCTATATTTTCACTATTGTTGAGCAAAGAAAGGCAAATACAACACATTTAATGGAAAAGGCACAGAGATCTCATAGGATCAAATGGTATTCTAGAAGGATAGGCTTTCTAACCCGTGACTTTTAAGCCACATGACTGGGGAAGCACAATCTGACAGCCAAGTGATATCGCAGAGTTTTGGTCTCCGTTGCTGTTCTGCTGTCCCCATGTTCTGTTAGAAAGTGTTAGCCTTTCCCCTGGTATCCCTGGAGACCTGAGTGCCAAGCTTTTGACTGTGTAATACATTGTGTTTTCTGTAAAACAATTTGCTTTTTCCCTTTCTGGATTTACTTTGTATGGATGATAATGTCTGTATTCCCTGATTTATTGTGTTTTCCTTCTCATCTGATGTTTGGAAATCTAGTAGATCACCATTCTGGTTTCATATTCATTATTCTTTTTTCAAATGTACACCCTTAGTCACAGTTTTAAAGGTACAAAGTCTAATGTATACGTTTTTCTATCACTTTCCAGAGCACATATATCTCATTATGTTTTAATGGCCGCTTAGCATGTCTGACCTATTACTGTTGTCTAGATTTAAATTTTACTTTAAAATAAAAATGGTTCCTTTTTTTTTTGAGTTGTAGTCTCACTCTGTCGCCCAGACTCGAGTGCAGTGGCTGCTCCCGGCCACCACAGCCTCGACCTGCTGGGCTCCGGCGATCCTTCCGCCTCAGCCTTCTGAGTAGCCGGAATTACAGGCACGTGCTACCATGCCCGGCTAATTTTTTTGATTTATTGTAGAGATGAGGTCTCGCCTGCCCAGGTGGGTCTCAAACCCACTGGCTCAGGCAATCCACTCACCTCAGCCTCCCAAAGGCCGGGATTACATCCTGAGCCACCGAGACCAGCAAAAAATGGTTACTTTTATAACCAAAAATTTCTGACATATTTTACTAACTTCTGTACCCATTCATGACAGTGACTTCTACCCTGCCTCACTTTACTTCTCATCCTCCTGAAATACATTCCTTAGAAATACCATTAAGATAGCCTAAGAGAGTAAAATCTGTTAGTCTTCTTATATATAGAATGTAATTATATTGCTCTCGATATTGAGAGAGAATTTGTCATAATGAAAAATTTTAGGTTGATTGTCTATTTTTCCTCAGCTTTTTGGGGATAATATTTATTCATCTTCTGTTATCTTTTGTGATTAATGAGATTACCTAAGTAGGCCATGTTTTCAGAAAGGGACTTTGGTGTGTCCCGAGCTTGAATTTCTAAATTTTTATTGGGAGATACTGGTGGAAGGGGATTGTCATCAAGTCCCCAGACTCCACATCCAATTTTCAGAAGCACTCTCCCACCCACTCCCCTACTCCCATTCCCAGTGATCTTCCACCCTTTCTTCTTTTAAGAGCCAGACTACAGGACTAAACCTCTTTCAGGGGAGTTTCTCTTTTATGGGAGAGGAGAAGGGAAGTTAAGGTCAGGGGAGTAGAAAAGGGGGTGGGAGCACCCTAAAATAATTGTGTGTATGTGTTAAGGAAATAGTTTTTTATTCCTTTTTATTTCTACATAGTTCATTAACGCTGTTTGTTTTGTTTTTAAACTCATTTGATCTTGATAATAAACTTGCGAGGTAGGTAAGTGATTGTATTGGACTTGATCCGAGGTTTTACAAGAAGATTCTCTAACTCCATAAAAGAAGAAATCATAGCTGACTCAATTTACATTCATTCTATCCTCAGTGACTAGCAGAGAACCTGCCATGTAAGGAGTATGTGCTTAATCTGTGCACTAAGATAAATTGGATGGAATTATTTCAGTGAGTTTTGAAGCAGATATTAAAAGAATTGAGGCCGGGCTTGGTGGCTCAGTCTGTAATCCCGCGCTTTGGGGGCCGAGGTGAGTGGATTGCCTGAGCCAGTGGGTTCGAGACCCGCCTGGGCAACTTGGAGAGACCTCATCTCTACAATAAATCAAAAAAATTAGCCGGACCTGGTAGCGCGTGCCTGTAGTTCCAGCTACTTGGTAGGCTGAGGCAGAAGGATTGCCAGAGCCCAGCAGGTCGAGGCTGCGGTGGCTGGGAACAGCCACTGCACTCCAGTCTGGGCGACTGAGTGAGACTCCAACTCAAAAAAAATTAAATTAAAAAATAAAAAATAAAAAAATTGATTAGCAGACAGGAACTTGAAGAGCATTTATGTGAGTGGAGTGTAAATAGAAAAAAGTGGAAAGGCAAAATGATCAACTCTGGAAGCATAAGTCAAAAAAAAAAAGCATCTGGTTTGGCCCAAGTAAGATTCTAGGACCATTAGAAAGATACTATTAGAAATTTTAATATAAGACCAGACTCAGTGGCTCAACCCATAATCCCAACACTTTGGGAGACCGAGGTGAGTAGATTGCCTGAGGCCATGGGTTTGAGACCAGCCCGGGGAACTTGCATAGACCTCATTTCTACAATAAATTTAAAAAAAAATTTTAAGGAAATTTTAATATATAAGCCAGAAAAAGAGTAGGATGTTAACACCAAGGAGCACACGGAAGATCGTGATAATATTTGTAGAATTTTTTTCACAACAAAGTACACGATTGTACTATATTGTATACAACTGGGTTGTACACAACTGCATTGTAATTGTAATGAAATAATTACATCTTTTTATATCTAATGAGATAAACAAAATTAACAAATCTTACCTTTTCCTTTAAAAAAGACACAGAAAAATTTTCAAAGCTAAAGATGGGCAAACCCCCAAAATCCCAGAATTTGTTTATTAAAATATGTGTATTTATTCTCACATGTTTAAAAGTCAGTCACTTTCAAAGTACTCTTCGCTTGATGAATATACCTATCAAGATGCTTTTTCAACTGTACAAAAGTTTTTGAACTTATCAGTTTAGATGCCTTTTAGTGCTTCTACCATTTTTTTGTTTCACTTCTTCCACATCAACAAAACGTTTCCCTTTGAGTACTTTTTTTGTTCAGGGAAACCAAAAAAAGTTGCTCTGGGAGAGATCAAGGCAAGAGGAAGAGTCTGAACACAACGCAGTGTGGGCAGCTGCACTAATAAGTCATCCATCATGAAATGGGCAAATGCATTAAAAGAATCTAAAAAAACAAAAAACTCACTGAACTTGAATGCAGCTTTTCACAACAACACTAGCTTGTACACTGATGCTGATGGGTTCCTAGAACACTCATGTATCAGGGAAAGCCTGTACTACAGGAAGGTCATCCCCCAAAAAATGTTCTGTATTTTTTTAATCCCCTGTCATATAGCCCTTTGCTATCTTCTGTCCCCAAACTGGCTAAATATGATTCCAACTGTCTTTGTTACTCAGCCTTTATTGTTTTGTTTCATTTATCTCTTCTGTGATAACTGGCTATGTGTGGTTCCAACTACTTTCCTGGTATGTTATCAATAGTTAGATTGGACTATTACTTGCCTTTGATGAACCATTACAATTAAGGATGAATATTTCCAGTGGATAAATCCAATTATAACACAACTAATAATACAATAATATACAGTGATTCAATGCAGAAATGAACAAGATTGGAACAGAGAGTTGGCAGAAGGTCCTTGTAAAACCCAAAGGTTATAGGAAATATCCCTGACTGTCTTTAAGAATATTTATTCAACTTATTTTTTTATGACAACCATTCCTGCCTTGATGCTCACATTGAATCCAAAAAATGAGTGTAACTGAGGGTTTGATAGATCCTTTTATCATTGATTCTTAGTTACTGTACATAGTCTACTCATTTGATATTGTTTATAGTATACTTTTTATTTTTTTAATTTTTTATACCATTCTAAGGTAAGAAAGTTTGGGTTTTATGTGTGTTATTTGTAGAACTAAAATAAAAGGAAATTTTCTCCCTAATATAACATACTCCATGTAATAAAATATCTGGGCAATTTGCAAAATATCGCTTGATCAAGCTACTACTAGAATCTTCAACACTATGCAATGTATTCATGTAACAAAACTTGTACCCCTTAATTTTATACAAATTAAAAAATAAACATGATTGATTTTTGTAAATATTCTATGGGTAACAAAACATGTTTTGTTGTTGTTCTTGTTAGTTTGAGGGATGTCAGATCCTATGCACAGATACTACATTAAGTTTATTAATTGTATCATTTAATTCCTGTCTTCCTACACGTGTTATATATCAGATTTGTCCATTTCTGAAATAAACATATTTAAGTCTTCCAATAAAAAACTATTCTATAACTAACAGGTACAAATTTCTTTAAAGAAATAAACAACTAGCCGGGCTTGGTGGCTCAGCCTGTAATCCCGCGCCTTTGGGAGGCTGAGGTGAGTGGATTGCCTGAGCCCACGGGTTCGAGACCCGCCTGGGCAGCGAGACCTCATCTCTACAATAAATCAAAAAAAAAATCAGCCGGGCGTGGTAGCGCATGCCTGTAATCCTGGCTACTTGGAAGGCTGAGGCGGAAGGATTGCCGGAGCCCAGCAGGCGAGGCTGCGGTGGCCAGAAGCGGCCACTGCACTCCAGTCTGGGCAACTGAGTGAGACTCCAACTCAAAAAAAAAAAAAAAAGAAATAAACAACTTAAAAGAGCATAGGAATAAAAATTATCTTCATTGTAATGACAACTTTATAACACTGATTTCAGTACTTTAGAAATGTAAGTTTCTTTGCAGTGATTTAAAATGTCTTTTTCATTGATATTCTTAACTGGCACAGAAAAATTTCTCTTGGGAAAAATCATAAAATTATTCATATATTTTTATTTTACTAATTCTAATATAAATAATGATTGAAATTTCTGTAGATTAAATGCAAATATGAGATAAAAAAGAATGTGAAAAAAGGGATTCTGAGACAGACTATTTTTCATTAATATTTAATTGGTTGCAAATTTTGCTGTCTCAAAAAGTTCCTTCTCTCTGCTTCATTAAATAAGTTCTGTCATTGTTCAGTGTAATTATAGCTTTAGGGACATTTTCCCAATAAAAGCTTAGAAGAAAAAAAAAGAAGCATAACAAGTAAAATGATAAAAGCTTAGTTAATAGTTCTCAGCTTCCAGACCTTCTCAGAGTTTTGAACCATGTAAGTTTCTATGACCTACATGCGTGGTTTAGATGAATGTTCATAATTGATTTAGACAAGAGAGAGGGTGTCAGGAAAGCAAACAGATTTTTCTCCACTTAACAATTTCCCTGTATGTCTGAGCATTTCCTGAATTCTGGGGTTTGCTCAGCTGTTTAATGTATACTGTGCCTATGGAAAACATCTGCAGTCTATGTTCTTGCCAGTTTCCCAAATGTTTGTTCAAAGTCCCAATATGAGGCATTCTAGATCCATTTGAGAAACATTTGCTTTTGATTCATTTTGTCCTAATTTTAAGCATTTGAATTCCTGACATTGTTGCTTGCCGTCTGTGTGGCTCCCAACCTAAATGTAGATCAATGATTTGAATTCTTTTATGTATAAGGCCTAATGTATTTTCAAAGGTCAATTTGCTCTCTCTCCACCTTAGAATGTCTTTTTTCTGTGTCTTCTTGACTCCAGAGCAGTTAGCCATGACCTAAAGTTCTAAAGCTCATACAAACATATTCTTACATCTTCCTCCAACTTTTACAAAAAGCCTCATGAGATGTTACTAATTATATTAGATTCCCCATTTTAGATTTAACTCAAATCTATATTATATCATCTGGCAGATGAGAAGAATTTAATAAACATTTATCAAGTGAATGTGTGTCACTAGTTTGAGCAAAACAGATGGGTCAAATAATTTATCATTTCTGATTTTGGTGTTCAGGAATAAACTCATATAATTTTCTTGCAATTCCCATTGAACCACAATTACATATTTCGCTCTTGTTTATTGCACAGGCACTTGGCATTCTTGATTAAATTTACTTTAGTTCTCAGAGCAAACTTCTCAAGTTGATAGCACTGTCACCATTGTAACAATGAGGTTGTTAAGACTTGGAAAGATTAATTAGTTTACCTTGCCACTTTGCCCCAGCAAAGATAAAAAGGAAAAAAAAAAAAAACTAAAGGAGAATTCTTGCTCTTATTTCAGAGTACTTTTCATTGTGAAGAAGCACCCCTCAAATACTAAAACATCTTGTTTCTTGATATAATAATACTCTATTAGAGAAGAGGTAGAGATCTCCCAAATTAGATTCAGGTCTATTAATAGAGAAAAATGCCAAAAGGCTCAGCTACCCAATTATAAAAACTTTCTACTTTTATTGACTGCCAAGCATCTAGAGGCATTCTAGCGTTAGCCTCTTCTTCAGTTCAAACATTGAAGACTTCTGTTAAAGGTCAAAATTTGAATCTGTCAGTAGGATAAATTAGGTGTTTACCACCTCAGCACCCAGAGTAGATATAAATAAGCACACTTAGAGGATCAGACAGAGATACCAATTCAACTTAAATTCTCTTCCTGACACTATGTTACCTCTCTATATGTACAGCTAGAAAAAAAAATCACACAAGGTATTGAGGGATTCATAAATAAATGATCAATGATAAAATAATACATTGTAGTTATCTTTAAGGAGATCAAATCTGGCTTTCCACCTGTTTTTAATAAATGAAGTTCTATTGAAACACAATGATTCCCATTCCATTATACCACTTTCTGTGGCTGCTTTCACAGCATAATAGCAGAGCTGAGTAATTGCTACAGAGGTCACATGGCCTACAAAGTCTAAAATATTTACTAGCCAGCCCTTTATGGAAAATATTTGCTTGCCTCTGTGCTAGGCCATGTGCCTTATATTTTAGAAACGTCAGATTTTCAACATTTTCAGAACCCCCACATAATTCCAAACCCAATATAATTCCAAGCCGTTAAAAGCATTAACCTCTAAACCACTTAAGATTACGTTTAGTTGTAATTAACAAATCCCACAGTAATATAAGCTGTAAAAAAATTGAGATTTATTTCTCCTTCACATAAAAGTCTGAAATAAGTTGTCCAGGAGACTCACCAGGCTCCAAAAATTATTTCAAAGCCTCAGGTATTTTTTAACTTTTCCCTCCACCATCCTGGATATGGTCTACAACCTCAGAGTCCTGCTGGCTAGGACTCCAGTTGCTGCTTGCCACAGAACAGAGAGGGATAAAGAAGAAAAGGACAAAGGAGCCAGGGTTGATATTAGGGGATTTCTTGGAAGTGGCCTCACAGCACTTCCACATGTATCTTATTGACTAGGACTTAGTCAGGTAGCTATATCAGCCACACAAAAACCAAACTCTGGACAGTAGCATGGGTGGTAGTTGTCCACCAAAGATTCTTGCTCCCTTCCCATAGTGTAGAGGTGGATGCCCAGCCAGAGACATGATCTCCCAGCTTCCCCAGTCACTAAAAGTAGTGAACAGAGATGGAGTGAGCACTTCCAAGCCAAGGTAATTCCAAGACAGATGCACCTTCTCTACGCTCTCCCCTCATCTGAGGTCTGTTTGATGACACCCCATATAAATCTGGAAGCCAGATGTTGAAGATGGTAGAATCACAAAATGACGAGAAACTGAATCTCTGAATTATTCATTGGGGAGAGTCTCCTGATCCTTAAAAACTCAACTTACTATTCACAGTAGCAAAAACATGGAACCAACCATGCTGCCCATCGAAGATGGACAGGATTTTTAAAATGTGGTACATATAAACAATGGAATATTATGCAGCCATAAAAAAAGGACAAACATATGGACTTCGCAGCAACTTGGATGGATTTAGAGTCTATCATACTCAGTGATCGATCACAGAACAGAGTACTCCAAAGAACAGAGTACTATATGTTCTCACTCATAAGTGGACCTTGAACAATTATCAAAATACTATAAGAAAGGGATTGGCAGTAGTGGGAAACTGCCAGGGGGGCGGGATTGGCAGTTGAGGGAAACTGCCAGGAGAAGGAGGGGCACACCTCATCTACAAGGTACCTGCATAATGAACATTTGTATACCTAACCCTGAATTGCACCCCACATCTTTAAAATAAATGAATAAATAAATAAATAAATCTCAGCTTAGACTTCATGTGTGAAAGAAATGAACTTCTATTGTGATTAGCCACTTAGATTTGGGGGTTTATCACACTTCCAGCATAATCATGATTACAATACTATATATAATACTAATGAAAATGCCATATTAATTTCTCACTCAATCTCTGTATTCTGAATATCTGCCATTTTACCTACTACCAGAGTATATGCTGAATGAACTCTGGGTGTATTATTACTCAGAAACAGAAACAAACACAGATACTGTGGGAACACAGAGGAAATAGTATTTAATTCAGCCTAGAAACATTATATGTATTTCACAGTCCAAGGTCACATGTGTTATAAAATTATATTTTATATGAAGTATAAAATTCCATTGAATAAATTTCCTGGTTAATCCTAAATGGAACTTTTTATTTTGTTCTGTGCTGCATATTCAAATGGTGCTGTCTGAGCTGACTTTATAGACACCTCATATATTCAAAAGAAGAGGACCCGAACTCAGAAAATTTATGAAGAGTAACTTCAAGGAGAAAGATCAACTTACAGGCAATGTGGGGCTCTCGCTTAAACCCCCCAAAGGTGATTGCATGGAAAACAGAGAGGCTTTCTTCAAATTGTCATATTAAAATATCCACACCTATCCCTGTGACAGCCAAAGCATTTCCCACCAACATGGAAACCCAGAGTGTTGGTAATTTTTAATAACAAGGTAAATTTCCAGACAGAGCTTTTTATTCATAAATAGAGTCATTAGGTAAAAACCTGGCTTGGCCTGCTACCAGCTCAGCTCATTTCTCTCTATCCCTTCTCTTCTAGCAAAATTTTCCTGTCCGTGAACTTTACAATGTAAACAGCTCCTAGCGTTCTCCTGAGCACACTGGATTTATATTGATGTGTATTTTTAATGACCATCCCTCCTCCTAGAATTTGTGTGTCTTGAGAAGTGAAACTTCTTTCTTTATTGCCTTTATTTTTTCTCCAAGAACTTGCAAAGTGTCTCAAAGATAGTAGCAAATGTGCATGGAATGAACTTGTTCTTGGCCTTGAGTTGAAAGGAAAATTGGAGGGGGAAAAAACTACATCTACGTAATGGGATAAAAAGAAAAACAAATTAAAAGTAAAATACTTGAGGAAAAAAGTGAATCTTGGAGATGCATTATTTTGAAGCAAGTTCTAAGCTGGGAGTCAGGAGGCTTGAACTCTCGTCTCAACATGGCCACCAACTGAGGGAACTTGAGCAAGCAAGTTGGCCTCTCTGTGTCTCAAGGTCCTCACCCATGAAATAATGGTGTTGGCAGAAATGATCTCTGCAGGTCTCTCATTATCCACAACCCCTTCTAGAGAAAAAAAGGTCATGATTTAAAATAAGACAGAGCCATTCACCAGTGATGTATCTTCTGTTTTATTACATTTAATCGTTTAATTTTATTTTATTAGGAGAGATGTGTGTAAGACTCTTGGGATGAGGTGAACCCTCAATGGCATGTGAAAGGTATCTCACCCTGACCTCCAGGGGAAAGTGCCATTCTTTCAATTCTGAACTTGAAAGTTTCAATGGCCATGAACATATGTAGAAAATAAAGCTCATGATGCTAGCCTGCCATGGAAGGAAGAATGCATGCTTACCAAGCACTTTCAAATCATTTTTTAAATAGTTTTTTTATTTTTTAATTGACAAAATTGCATATTTCTATTGTGTAGAGCATGATGTTTTGAAACACGCATACATAGTGTAATAGCTATATTAACCTAATTAACATATTCATTACCTCACATACTTATCTTTTCTTTTTGCAGTAAGAACATTTACAATCTATTTGCAATTTTCAAGTGTACAATGTATTGTTATTAACTATAGTCACCATATTGTACGCTACATCTCCTGAACTTATTATTCCTCCTGTCTGTCTGAAATTCTATATCCTTTGACCTGCATTTTGTTTTCTGCAATATTCTGCCTGGCACACAAAACATCTTGTTAGGTGACAGTCTGCTCCTGGCCTGGGTTTGTTGAGACAATAGAGCTTGTCTGAGAAAAGGAGGCATCAAGAGTGGACCAAAGAAAGCTTACCAACAAAGGTGTGGACACTCCAAGATTAGAGACAGTGATGTGACTGTGGGTCTCTTAGAGGCAGGAGACCACATCCTCCCTGGCTCAGACTTGGGAGGCTACTTGAGAGGCCATGCTTGGCTTAGAGAAGCAGAAAATATTCAGCTTAAATAGGGAACAGTGAGAGAGATGTCAGTTCAGTGTGGCATGGACCAGAAACTTCACCTTCACAGTTTTAGACCATCACAATAGAAGGACCTCACTGATATGTCAGACACCAGGACTCTATCCATTGGAGAAATCCTTTCTGGACTCCATGAGAGCCAGAATTTATGAAAAATCCAGGAGAGGAAGGGAGTCCAAGAGTCTGGTATTGGTCATTATCCTCAGTCTTCCACTGCAGACTCAAGGTTTCCTTGTTGTTCTTCAACTGTGACAGGCATGTTCCTACCTCAGGGCCTTTGTTCTGCTGTTTCTTCTGCCAGGAGTACTTTCCCCTTGACTGTACTTGTCAATGCCTTTATGTCCTTCAAGACTGTTTTTGTCATATTTTCCACACAAGGCCCACCCCAAGGACATTGTTAAATACCCGCAGCCACCTGCCTCATTCCCTTACCTTCTGCACTTCATTCCTACTCTTATTCAGGTCTACCTTTTCTTTTGACATAGAACCTAGCACTTTCTGACATGCCATATAATTTAATTATATATTTGACTTAAAGTTCCTGGTCTGACCACCCTCTATCCCAAGAGGGCATGCATCCTGGAGAGAGGGATCTTTGTCTTGCTCACTAATAAATCTCAACACCTAGAGTAGTTGTCAATGCAAAGAAGGCACTCGAAGCATCCATTGAACAAATGATGGAATGAATGGGCTATAAAGAACCTCCATTGGTTTTAATTTACTTCAGGAAAATGAAAGCAATTTGATAGCACTTGCTGAATGAGTCTGAAAAGTTGGTCATACAGAATACGTAAGATCAGGCAAAGCCACACACCTGTGGTCTGTTCAGAATTCTATGGATTAAAGAAAACCATGTCTGGAGTGCACTAGGTCTACTTTGAGGATAACCTTTAGGGTGAAGAGTGTCATCATTTTCTCCAGTTCACAGATTAGATCATTGAAGCTCAACGAATTTAACCAACCTGCTCAACTTAAGTACGAGGCACCATTTTAGATGATTTACATATTTGCATCAACCTATTTAATCTTCATTTCAACCATAAAGTAGAAAGTATTAAAATTCCCATTTCATAGACAAGGAAACTGAGACACAAAGGAGTCAAGTGACTTTTCCATGCTCACGTGGAGAGGAGTGAAAAACTGTTACTTCTAACCACTGCTGTTTCCCTTCTTCTACACAGCTTCTAACTGCTCTGACAGGACCTTCCTGAAGAAGTATTTTCTTTGTAAGAGACAAGGTCTCAGTCTGTCGCCCAGGCTGGAGTTACCGTGGTGTAATCATAGCTAACTGCAGGCTGGAATTCCCAGGCTCAAGCCATTCTCTTGCTTTAACTTCTCAAGTAGCTGAGATTACAGGCAAGGACCACCATCCTGGATTATTTTTACTTATTTATTTTTATAGATACAAGTTATTGCTGCGATTTCCAGGCTTGTTTTGAACTCCTGGCCTCAAGCAATCCTTCTGCCTCAGCCTCCCAAAGTATCCTGATGGGGTTTGTACTGAAAATTCTATTAAAATGTTTCCTAGCCGGGCTCGGTGGCTCAGCCTGTAATCCTGCGCCTTTGGGAGGCTGAGGTGAGTGGATTGCCTGAGACTGTGGGTTCGAGACCCGCCTGGGCAACTTCACGAGACCTCATCTCTACAATAAAAAAATCAAAATAAGCCAGGCAAGGTAGCGCGTGTCTGTAGTTCCAGCTACTTGGAAGGCTGAGGCGGAAGGATCGTCGGAGCCCAGCAGGTCGAGGCTGCGGTGGCCGGGAGCGACCACTGCACTCCAGTCTGGGCGACAGAATGAGACTCCAACTCAAAAAAAATAAAATAAAATAAAATAAAATAAAAGTTTCCAACATTTTTATTTTTCACAATGTAAACTTTTCTTTGTGTTTATTTTTCACAAAAACTTTGAAGTATACACAAAATCCTCATTTTGACATGTAATCTGATAATTCGGAGTGGCCATTCTTGTATGTTTCCATTCAGTGAGATCTGCTGGCTTGTGGGATACCTGACTGAGTGCAGTTTAAAGGGTAAACATTTATGATTGTTACTCCTCACAAAAGTGCACGATAGGTTCAGCAGCTCCTCTGTGAGAATGAATAGCAATAAAGCAAATCAAAAATAAGAGAATTTTTTTATCCTTCCTCTTCTAAGAAGATGGTCCCCTTACCTTTCACCACAGGGGTAACAAGTCCAGTCTCATCATGGATGCCAGACAACACTAACCTAGAACATACTCCATTTGATAAGAAGAATCGGTTAGGCCAGCCTCTCTGAACAGTGGTTTTGGTCATTCTGTGGGTACGGTGCTAAGAAATGACTAGAAAGATAAGATGTAGGGCAAAGGATGAGGTCATTTTGGGTCTGGCAACCAGATGGGACTCCCAGACCTGTGCTTCTTAAACCACACGTATTGACAGCAAATGTGTTTTTCCCTAATACTTAAACAACCAAAATTTGTAAAACATATTCCAAATAAATACCAGAAAATTGAAATAAATTTTTAAAAATATAAAGGTTAGGTTTGTATTATCACCACTAGATTAGATTAATATTTGATTACTATAATAGATTATATTTATTATAAGATTATAAAACTGATCTGTCAACTTGCTATTAACAGTCTGTAATAACTTACTTTTAGTTCCTGGATTTATCCTATTGTGGGAAATTAACAAGCAGACCCAAGGACTACTCTTCAGGTAGCAATGCCCTAGACTTAGTTAGGACAATCTCAGGACTGCCCTTGGTGGTAGTGGAATGAAGGTCTATGAAAGACAAATTTAATCTAAAGAGCAAATACAGAAACCAGCATGAAAGGAACAGAAAAGATGTAACACAGCCCAGTGATGGCAGCAAGAGGGAAGCAAATCCAAGTAGTGCAAATTAATATGCAACTAAGCAGAGAACCAAGAGAAGAAAGAAAAAAGATGATTTGGCGGGAGCAACATGGTACCCCTCCAAACTTCTGAACACTGTTTTAGCATCCAATTAGCTAATTGGTTATACATGAGCTGCATGTTTGAAACACGGTTATACAGTCTATGAGCTCCTTAGACTGTGGAGTCCATGAGAGAAGCATAAGTGTATCCTTTCCTGCATTTTCCTTCTATAAGGTCAGGCTACTGGTTACATGTCCTAAAATATATCACCTTGGTTAACCCACCCCCTTTCCTAACTAAAAGAGAACTGTCAGAATTGTATTTGATTTGATTATTCCAACCAGTATTATTATAGGATGGTTCCTAGTTGATCTGCCTTAGGGATCTCTTTTCCACCATAGTTGCTATGCTCATGCTCTTAGTGTTTGAATTGATACTCTGTTGCTAATGCCTTTGTTCTGCTATTATTCCTCCTCATGCCATTTCCAGCCAGTATACTGGTTTGCAGAAACTCTCAACGTGGCAGGGAAATGTTGTTTTCCCCCAAGAAGTTATAGCTTTTGGAGTTCTTTAGAGTCTTGCTGTTTGCATTTTATAGTTTTCTCTATAGGAGAATGAAGAATTTTCCCCCAAGGACTTTACCAGTAGGTATTTGAGAGCTGCCATTAGTACACAGTCATTATTAGTCAGAACCAGTGTCCCAAGACAGAAGACAGGACTCATTTTTTCAGCTTTCTCCCATCACTGGATGTGTAAGCTGCCTTCTCTCAGCATCCAATAAAAGATAAACAACTTTTCCTCCTACCTTTCCCTGGGAGTTTTATTCCAGGAGCCCGATTTCTACCCCATCTTCTCTCAGTTGTGAGTTTCAACAAGCATTGCTATTTTCATTTTAAAATGTGTATTGTCTTTTGTTCATTCATTTGAAAACCTTCTCTCTGAGGAGCTCTGCATAATAATAGCTAAGTGTTGGCCAGAAGGGTGACTCAAGCCTGTAATCACAGCACTTTGGGAGGTAGAGGTGAGGGGATTGCCTGAGCCCGTGGGTTCGAGACCAGCCCAGGCAACTTGGCGAGACTTCGTCTCTACAATGAATAGAAAAATAAGCCGGGCGTGGTAGCATGCGTCTGTAGTTCCAGCTACTTGGAAGGCTGAGGCGGAAGGACTGCCTGAGCCCAGCAGGTCGACACTGGAGTGGTTGTGAGCTTGCTACTGCACTCCAGCCTGGGCGATGGAGTGAGACTGTCTCAAATAATAATAATAATAATAATAATAACAACAACTAAGTATTGATTACTCGGTAGATGACCAAAAAGTCATATCTTGAGCTACAAGGTAGAAAAGAGAGAATTCTAAAAAGTTCTAGGGCAATGGTTCTCAATTGAGAGCAATATCCTCCTTCCTCCATCCTCTCTTCTCCAGGAACATTTGTCAATGGATGGAAACATTTATAATTTTCATGACCAGGAGTAGAGGTGATGCTACTGGCACCTAGGGGTAGAGGCCACCGTCCTGCTAAATATTCCACATCTCACAGAAAAGCCATATACAATCAGGATGTATCTAGTTCATAATAACAATAGTGAAATTTTAGAAACCCTTCTATGGGGGCATTCCATTAATGAATGGAATTAATTAATTCCATTGCAATAATTAATAATTATGATTTAGATTAATTTGATACTTTTTTATTAGGCCAGTTACCTGAGTTTTCCCAGAGAGAAATGTGCAGTTTTAGGATTTACTTTGATAAATAGAAAAATACCACTAGTTTGGGAAATCAATTGTTTATGCAATAGACTTTTCTCTTAGATCAAGTGTGTAATGATTTTATCTTCATGGGCACACATCTCTCTTTGGCAACTGTTGTTAGACTGGGAACCACTACTTTCCTCTCCCTCCTCATTTGTTTCCCAGCAGAGGCTTTGCCCTATGGTGTGATCCTGGCAAAAGATAACAACTCTGACACTCTGAGACCTTTTAAGAATGGCATGTGGTCTCTTCCTCTTGCAAACGTCTAGCCCTGAACAGGGAGATGTCTTGAAATGTATATTCTGATTCAGAAGGTTTTATGTGTGCTTCTAGATTCTGTATTTCTAAAAAGCTCTTAGATGGTGACAATGTTGCTAACTCAGAGACCAAACTTTGAGAAGTGAAGTTCCACAGCATTCTTGTGTTCTTGCTCATGGTCAGGTTTCAGTTGTACCTCCATTATTCAGACCCGTGGCTTACCTCCCTAAAGAAGCTAGGAAGGCCACGTGAAGTAGTGAACAAGGCTTGCACTTTGAATTCTGAAAAATGCATATTTAATCCTGGGTCTTCCTCATAGTGGTTTTATGACCCTAGACAAATTAACCAGTCTTTAAGATGATATTTCTCATCTTAATAAAGATATAATAGTTATTTCACAAGTTGATTGGCGAGGATTAAATGAGATCATAGGTCCTTAGTCCCCTATCCAAAATGCTTGCAGCCAGATGTCTTACAAAATTCAGAATATTTTTAGATTTAAAAAAAGTAATACGGTGCATACGCAATATATTATGTAACAGTCCCAGAGGGGTCTGGGGCAGCAGCCCATAATCAAACACATTAATATTTATACATAAAAGTATATGAATACTATGCCAAGAAGAAGGAATAAGATCTATAAACAGCTAACTTTCACAACAGCTTTTCCTGCCAAATATGTTCAGGTCAGGTATGACTTACAAGAAAGTTTTCAGTTTTCAGAGTTTTTTGGACTTTGAAACAATTTATAAAGAGACTGTGAACCTGTACTTGGCCTGTGAGTGCATTAATCTTTCTGTTGAAAGAGTATAACACACTCCTTTCCTCCTACGTGTGGCAGGTTAAGAAGGCAAAGCCTCTGAGACTAGGACTAGACATGTGGCTGAACCTAACCTGAGATGTGAGATAAGCAAATTAACAAGGAGCTTATTCATTAGGACTGGGTAGGATTCAAGGTCAAGATCACACCAGTATCTAGAAGAGCTCCATACTGAATCCAGTCATCACTCTAACCACACACACACACATACATACACACACACACACATACATACACACACACACACACACACACACACGTGCACATACATGTACTCATACTCTTAGGACACAGCTAGGTTCAGAAATTAGGGTCTGGTTAAAGGTGGAAGCAGAAAGGCAAACCATTTCTGAGAAAAACACACCCTCATTTCCCTTTTAGCTCATAAAATTAGAGAAGAATTTCTCTATGGAGGGCATTTGACTACACATCTTGAAAATATACGTAGGAAAATGTGCATTTCACAGAAGCAGAAGTAATTTCCTAACTCTTAATTTACATGGACAATTAGATGTTTACAGGTGCAGCTTTTTTTTATTTCTATTTTTTTCTGGATGATGATCTTATAATTACAGCTTTTTGTGTAAGATTTGGAGATGAAACCTCCAAACCCAACTTAAAAAGTGGATCCATTTGTCAATTCAGACTATGCTGTTCTTTCATTTCTCAGGATAGTCTTCATAACCGTAGCCACACTGAAGTGTGGAACCACCTCCCATCCTTTGGTTTCAGTAATAAAGTGTGCATTCCCTTGTCATGTGCTGAAGAGAGAGGTCAGAGGGCAGAGCCTGTTATATGCCCTGAACAGTAGGCTGAAGTGGTAAGACCTGATATGGTGAGTAGCAGTCTATCGTCCTGGAATGTAACATATTTTGCAATGAAAAGAGAAATGTGAGGTTGTATTAGAGCTTATTTTGGAGATTATTTTCAGAGAGCCAGTTTATTATGGTAGTTATGAGTTTGGTCTCTGGAGGCAAGTCTGCCTGAGTTTGACGCTGAACTTTACTGCTTGATAATTCTATGAACTTTAGCTAATTGTTTCAACTCTCTGAGAGTTTGTTTCCTCACATGTAAAATAAGGATAATAATAGGACCTACTTCATAGGATTGCTGTGAAAATTAAATAAGTTAATGTGCAAAAGATCTGAGCAGAGCACACAGTAGGTACCTCCATGCTAATTGCTACTATTTTACTAATCCAGCTCCCATTGTTAGACTGAATTGAATTGAAATTCAATCCTTGTTGACTGACTTCCCCTGGAAGACAGCAGCTCTTCCACACAAGTAGGAAATCCCAGCCAATTTCTTTGTCTCTGCTCCAGAGCTCTGAGGCAGGCCTTACACGAAAGAATTATCTACCGAGGCACAGTGTTAGACTCTTAAATATTTTGTTTCTCATGGTAATTATTAGTTATTCCCTTTTCACAGGTGAGGAAACTGATGCTCTGTGAATTTAAGCAACTTGCCTAAGTTCACAGGACTTAGAGGTAAAGCCACACTTAGAAGCCACATCTACGCTGTTTCCAATCCCAGATTCTTTCTGCCAAATCCTGTCTCCAGAATTTCATACAACCTGTAAAGCCTTTACCAAGAAAGTTTGAAAGCACAGATAAGATCATCACCTTTTTTAGGAAAAGGAGGGTAGGGCAAGTAAGGATATTAACTCTCAAACAAACCACTCACAGCATACAAATAGCAAGGGGAAATCGTATGATCTATTATCATTGTCATGCCTTTCAATCTAAGGCATGTCAACAGAAAATAATGTAGACAGGATAGAATATTCTGGAAAGTACAGGACTGGTCTTCAAATCAAATAAGTCCAGTTCTCTAAATAATTTACAACACTGGTCTTATTTGTCTGAAGGGCAGCCCGGTCTACAGAGTCTTACTTGGGCCCTGCTCTGAGCTGACTCCTTTCAGTAGAAGCCAGTGACCAGCAGATAGTAGTTCAGTTTAGACAACTGCTCAGACTCCCACATGACTATGGACTCCACAGAACCCGAGAGGAAAACATTCTTCCTGTCAACAGCTGAAAAATTCTGCTTCAGGCCCTCGGGGATGTGCGACTGGGGCCTGTGTGGTCTAGCAGAAGGTTTTCTTGGCTGTCGGAGGAAAGAGAGACGCTCAGTCTCATCTAAGTGATGGGGAGAAGTGTGCAATTTCCCCCGCGTGTCCACAGCTGCTTCTCCTGCCAGCTGGACAACACAGACCAGCACCACTCTGTGAAAATGCTTCCAAACAAGTAACCTATAGCCTGCGTGGATCTGCGGCCCAGGAGCCAGGAATCTGGCTGAGAATGAATGAGATACCTCTCCACAGAGTTCCAAGTTGGAAAGAATCATTAAAAATGTGGCTATAATTTCTCTGTAGGAAAAAAAAAGACACATTCAGGGTCATTCTAAAATAGTCTTTGCAGAGACATCTGTTCCAGTTACAGCTTTGTTAAGCCAAATAACACGTGATGCTTCTGGTTTCCTGTCAAGCTGATCAAAGGGTGTTTGCGTGTCAAATAATACATTTTAGTAACGAATGCCCGGCTTGCCTGCAAATATTGAATTAGAGGAGGGATAGATGGGGGTCGGGGTGGGGGAGGGCGAGTGAGGGCACATGGCTGAGCATTAATGGCCTTCCTGTGGCTGCTGCAGGCCGGATGAGCAGGGCCGAGGTGACTGTGGGGACTTTAATGAAACTGATAGCATCTCCAACTCCAGGCTGAGAGATGACTCACCAGCAGAGACTCATTAGCACAGGGTCACCCTGGGACTGAGAGGTTCTTTTCAGAAAAGGGAGGCACAGACATCCAGCACCCTTCTTGCATTTCAATAGCTCTCTTTAAACCAGGAGAAACAAGTTCTGCAAGACCACAAAACTACATTCTAGAAAGAAAAGGTTTATTGCAGCTGATTGAAAACAGTTTTATCAATTTCGAATAAGATTCTAAAATGCTGGGGATCAGGTTTACAGTTGGAGTTCTTTCTTTCACGTCATTCACTTTTTGCTGTTGTTCTGAAAGGCTGACTGCTGTGTCCCACATATGTGCTCACGTGGGACCCACGTGTCAACATGTGAGCCTGCCATTCTCAGTGGTGCAGTCACCGTTCACCTTAGTAACATTAAGTGTCCTGTGTGCATTTGTGAAAAGAATATCATGCTTGAATTAGAAACATTGACCAGAGAATCACGTTAAAAATAAAAAAACTCTCCTTTTGAGGGTGAAAATGGCACATGTAACTCATTTTCTCCAAAAGAACTGTTGCCTAGACATGTCCACCCTTCACTGTCTGGCGTCTCTTTTCAGGAGCTGATATTTCAGACTTCCCTCCTTCAAACATCTCCCTTGGTTTTAATGGCAGTATTCATGTCTTGTTTTCCTCCTTACTCTTGGATCATTCCTTCCAAACTTTTCTTTCAGGTTCCACTTACTCTGCATTTTATGGAATCGCATTCACTCTGGTGGTTGGTGGTTCGAGTCCCCATCTTCTCTCTCTCCTTTTTCTCATCCTCCCCCTGAGCTCAAGTCCCAGAGAGGCAACAGCCTATGCACATGAGATCCCTTGTTCCAGGATGTGTTCCTTCCCTTTGCCTCTAAGTCTGCTGCTATTTTGCCTTCCCACCCCCACCCCCTCCCCAAGCCAAGTCATCCAAAATCCTGGGAATGACTCTGGATTTGCTCTCTCCTTCATCTGCCCCACATTGAGTATTGTGTTTTCTGTCTCCTTGACATCATATACCTGTTTGTTCTTCTCCCCGCATGAGATGTTAGCCATAGTTCTGGCCTCTCTTTTTCATGCCAAGACCACTGCCATCTTGGGAAATTGACTCCCTGCCTCTAATCTCACTCCTTTCCATACTTCTTTGAATGCTTTATAAAATGCAAATCGGATCACTCCTACTTAACACTCTTCAGCCTCTTCCAGTGTCTGAAGGATCATTTCCAAATAGGGTAACTCATCATACAAGACCTTAGTAATCTGGCCCCTGTGTTAGTGCACCTCTCTTTAATGCTAATGTTGAGCTCAGGGCAAGCACAGCTACTTAAAATTCTCTAAAATTGCCATGTTGTTTCACCCCTCTATGCTTGCTTTTTTTTTTTTTTTTGTCAGAATCTCACTCTGCCACTCAGGCTGGAGTGCAGTGGCACGCTCACGGCCTCCCTAGCTTCAACCTGCTTGGGTTGAAGACAATCCTTCTGCTTCAGCTTTCCAAGAAGCCGGAACTATAGGCACACACTACCACGCCCAGCTTATTTTTTTTATTGTAGAGACAAGGTCTTTCCAAGTTGCCCAGGCTGGTATTGAACCCCTGAACTCAGGCAATCCTCTCACCTCGACCTTCCAAAGTTCTGGGATTACAAGCTTGAACCAACATGCCCAGTCACCTCTATGCTTTTCTTGAAACTTAAATACCATCACCACCCCATTTAGTCTTTTTCTCTTGTTCATTTTTGAAGTCCAGATTCCTCATCCCTAAATCCCCGCTCCTTTTCTGAAAGAATTATTCTTTTCTATGTCCCTACTGAGTTCTGTCTTCCACCATAGACTCTATCAGAGTACATTGCACATGTTTACATGACTATGACTCTATTATCTCCTGTGTCAGCTTGACCTTTCCTCATCTATAAAATGGGTATAGCAATACCTACCTCAAAGGTCTATGTTCAGGATTTAATGAGCTGATATGTTTAAAGTCCCTAGGACAGCATCTGCCAGAGTGACTGTCATATAGAAGGATCTCAAAAAATGTATAATTAAGTAGATAGAATCAATGAATGAACACTAGCTACTTTTGTCAGTTTATGTACAGTTTGCTAGGGTTGCCACAACAGACTGTGTGACTTAAGCAACAGAAGTTTATCTTTCTTACAGTTCTGGAGGCTGGAATCTGAGATGAAGGTGTTGGCTGGGTTAGCTTCCTCTAAGGAGTTTGTCCTTCGTTTATAGATGGCTGCCTTCTCCCTATATCTTCACATGATTTTCCTTGTGTGTGTCTGTGTCCCAATCTGTTCTCCTTATAAGGACACCAGTCCTATTGGATTAGTCCCCACCCCCAATGACCTCGTTTTATGTTAATTGCCTTTTTAAAGAAACTGCCTCCTAATATAGTCATATGCTGAGATCCTGGGAGTTAGGACTTCAACACACAAATTTAGGGTTGGTGGAAACACAGTTTAACACATAACAGCAAAGTATCTCAACTTCTGCAGAATTTTATTTTAGTTGATAAGTAAATGGAAGGGATTTAACTGCCCCAGTGGCTGAAGGAATGACAGTGTCATAATTCAATACTGACATTAACTTGAGAACTGTGAAAGACTCCCTGCCCCCTGGGCCTTGGTTTCCCACACTGTACAGAAACGAGATGGACCCCAGATGATCAGTTCAATTATTTCCAGCCCTGACATTTTGTGACTATATGTATAAAACAAATGCGTGCCCCCAAAGTAATTTAGAAAATGTACATTTGGCAAAAGTCTCCCATTTGTCCATGGGTCATTGTTTGGCTCATAGATTCCTAGTGGGTTTGACTCATCTATTAGAAGATTTTTTTTTTGACCTCACTAAATACTAAATAGATAATATTTCTATATTTCTCTGAAACGTTTTTTTCTTTTTATTTGTTACTGCACACTTATTTTGCTGTAAATTTTTATCCACGGTTTAAGCCTAAATTTAAATCCCAGTCAGAATATGGAAATCAGAATAGCCTTGACAGGGTGAATATTGACTAAGAAGGACACTGAGGGACCATCCGAAATGATGGAAAGCTTCTACATCTTGAATGGGTGGTAGCTACACAGGAATACACAGATGTAAAATGTTTATCCAGCTTTGGGCCTGAGAGTTTTGTATATTTTACTGGATGAAAGTAATAATCCAATAAAAACAAATAAATATACAACCTGAGGATAGATTGCACTTGATGAGAACTTGATAGATCCATAATGCAGAAATGCTGACCCGTCACTTTTCTCTGAGCAGTTGATCCTGTTACCACTTTTTAAAAATTTCCATGGAATTAAAATCCCACTGACATTTGGGTCTATGTTCTTGCTCACCAAAGTCCTTACCCCTATGATAGGTAGGTTTCAGTGATGGGAGCAATCTCCCCTGCTCCTTCACCCCCTCAAGCTTGAAAAATAATAGATAAATAGATAGATAGATAGATAGATAGATAGATAGATAGATAGATAGATAGACAGACAGATAGAATGGACAGACAGTTAAGTAGGTAGCGAGAGAGAGAGATTCACTACTGATACTACTGATCAAAGCTCTGAAAGAAGCTTCCTTTGTCTCCTCCCTCACCCCTCACTCTGAAACTCAGGCATAGCAATCTCACTCTCTCTAGGGACTGTGGATCCATTCCTGCCTATATGCACTTGGAAAGTAGCACTAAATGCAAAATAATTTTTCTAAAATTATACTTGCATCGTATTTTTATTGTATGTGATTGGAAAATTACCTTCACCATATTTTCTAACATGGGCAAATAAATGTGTATAGTATTAACATTAATAAATATCATACAGGGTAATATTCTAACTTATTAATGCATTACCTGTTGTTTTTCTGAGTTCTTAACCTCATCTATGGTTTCCTAAGATGTCCACCTTCCAGGAAGGAGATTAAAACATCTTACAGAAGGAATTCCTCTGTTTATTCCACAGTCATAAAGACTTATGTTCACACAAAGACCTGTGCACCAATGTTTATAGCAGCTTTCTTAGTAGAAATGAAGAACAGATTAATGGTTGCCAAGGATTAAGGAGGGCATCAAAATGGAAGATAAATGAGTGTAGCTATAAAAGAGCAGAAGAAGGAATTTTTGTGGTTTTGGAAATGTTCTATGTTTTGACTGTATCAAAGTCAATAACTTGGCGGTAATATTGCCCTACATCTTTCCAAGATGTTACCATTGGGGGAAACTGGATAAAGGATACATCCACTGGATCTCTATTCTTTCTTACAATTGCATGCAAATCTACAATTAACTCAAAATTCTGAAATTAACTTTAAAAACTAAAAATAAAAAGAAGGGATGCCTCAGACATGGCTTGCAGGGTACCTGGATAGAGGTGCTGGGTGAATGTGAAAGTGTACCTGTCAAGGGCACCTCTACAATCCTGCCTGCAACAGCAAAGGCATAGCTTACTGCTCCTTCAGAGAAGGAGGAAGTGGCATAGGGGACGAAAAACTTACCCTTTTTCAACACCAGGGGATGGTGAGAAGGAGACAAGAAAAGATAATATAGAGGGCACATCAAGTTGAAATGCCCGAGACTTTACCCTCTCCAGACTTTGTAGTACAAAGGGACAAAGAAAGTAACAGCACAAGAGGTCTCTTGTCCTCACTCCCCTTTGAGAGTTCTGAAAGGTATCGTCACCCCAATAAGAGCTATGTCAGCGTTGAGTTTCTATATGACCAGGGAGAGGGGAATCCTGGGGTTTTTCTTTCTAAGTCACCTTCCATTTATGCAGAGAATCCAGCATTGCAAGTACTACCAGGAGCTTAAGGGACCCAGTGGTCACAGCCCCAGCTCAAGAACCCTGGGTCTTCCCTCTGCCAAATACAGGCACGTCTTGGCAAGGAGAACCTGGGGGGGGGAAGGGGAGTTACCTGCTGGTGAGCACATTGATGTGCTAGGGAGGGTGATGCACCCGATTCCACAGGGCACAGAAGCTCTATACTTCCTGCCAGTCCTTGCCCTATGTGTATCCTTTATAATAAAACTTTAATCATGAAGTTCTGTGAGTTGTGCTAACAAGCGATTGAACCTGAGGGTGTCCTGGGAACTCTCAGGTGCTGGGTAAAGGGCACACCACAGGATTTATAGCCAGTACACATAAGTGCAAGTGCTCTGGGGACCCCTGAAGTGTGGCTGGCATCTGCAGCCAGAGCAGTCTTGCAGAAGTTGAAGCCTTTAACATGTGACAGAGTAGCTAACTCCAAGGGTTAGCATAGGCACTGAATGGTACTACACCCATTTGGGTTAAAAGTAGAATAAACCTCACCCTAAGCTCTAGATAAAGAAAGAGTCTTCTCAGCAGGTCAGGGGTCCTGCCATTTGAGTCCTACTGTACCCTTCCTGACTGCTTGGGAATTCACGTGTCTACATGATTGTCTCCCCCACAAGACCGAAGCTATTCTTGGGGAAGAACCAGAAGGAACATTTGGGTTTCATAGAAGCTGAAGTCATTACAGTGTTGGGGGCAGTCTTTACATTTAAGTATTTTACAAAATGTATTACCCTTTGCCACATCACTAGGGCCCCTCTTGGCTTTGAAAGAGGCCAGCAGTGCGGTGAGATGCCCTGAAGCCTGAGTGTCATTTGCCTCAGAGCAAACCCTCCCTGGCCAGGATTGCATCTAATTCCTCCCTGGCATCTGGCTCACAGAGGACATTCAGAACCCGTTAAACCATGAATGAAAGATTAAGTGATTCAGCCACAAACACAGATCCAAGTAGGAGTAAGGCATTTCTTAACCTTACATTTAAAAGATGATTTGATTCTTTCTATTTAAATGACAAGGGCTCTTTTTTTTTTTTTCCTGTGAGGACTGACCTCACTTACTATTTTTGCCAGAGTCCCTGAAGTGGGACTTGGAGGGATTTGCAGGCTGTGATTACCAGGTCTAAACACACAGGAGCTGGGGAAGCTGGTCATCTGCTATTTGCAACCAGATTAGAAAAATCCCCCAGGGGACTTGTGTTTTCATTTCAATGTTAAATCACAAAAGAACCAAAGAAATAGAACTAAAATGCAAATTTAGGGCCCATTTTAAGTATAGGGGGATTTAAGGTCTTTGTCTCAGAGCCAAAAGCTTTTTCTCTGTGGAGAATCCAAGTCATTAGATTGCCCTGGCATTTGCTGAGGTTTATAATAAAATAGTTAGAAGCTTTTTTCGGTCATCCAGTATTAGGAAACGTGTTGTGCAGCACGTCATACTTCTTGTGCCACAATAAATTCTAGCGCCTTGAATACAACTCAGATTCATTCCTCCTTTTTCTTCCTGCTGTCCCTGTCCTGTGGTTAGGCCCTGAAGCAGGTTTGAAATGGACATAAGAGTACTGGATGTGGAGTCACATTGACCTCAGCCCTGCTTCTGACCAGCTGCATCATTCAAACTTCTCCAAGCCTCCATTTGTTCATTAGATCACAGTACTCAACGGTTTTCACCATCTTGGCATCTTCCCATACTCTTGGCACCATTTCAACCTTATTTTGTATGAAATAGGAATCCCAAATTTTCATCTCAGGTAGCTGAAGAGTGACATCCGAGACCTTATTTGGAATCACTAGCCTGGCTTCCATCACTGGCTACAGATAAGCTGCAAACTTTGCTGCCAAGGGAGTGAATATAAAAGGGTCTTTCTCTCCAACCTGGGAAACTGATGCTACTTCCGGGCGCCTGCGAACAACTGAAATGTTCAGTGCCATGCTGGGAAAAGTTCGATGGAGGTGGATAGGTCATGCCAGGGGAGCAATTAGGAATTGGAAATCATACAAAGATAAATTCGAAGAGGTCAGACAGTAAAATAAAGAGAGGATATGCAGGATAGAGGACTATCTCCCTAGGGGAGTATGAGGCGCGTTTTGCCTCTAGGGCCCTGGGAACTCATTACTGAATAACGAAAATTTTGTTGACTAAACCGTCAAACCCCAGAAGGAAATGAGCTGATGTCCTTGCCCATGACTCTCTTTCATGCCTCTGAACCTCCTCCCCAGGCAGTTGATGAAATGGTCATTTGTGCAAGGGTCACTGGGAGTTCAGAGCAGCCTGCAGTTCTCCAATTCACAGCAATAGGAGCTGGATATGTTTCAATTAGGTTCACAAGACTATGAAGTCATCCTGGATCCCCATCAGCTGATTAAAAATAATCGCATTCCATCTTCAGAGAACTTGAGTATTTGGAGGGAAGGTAAAATCCTAATTATTTTTTGTATGATTGTCTTATTCTAACTATTCAGCAGTGGCAATGTTTTGGCACTGTGGCAATTAGCAGAAACTAATGTTTTGCCAGCACCTATTATTGACTAAGCACCATGCTAGTTGTTTTTCCTATGTTACTTCCTCTGATCCTGACATGGAATCTGTCTGGAAGGCAGAATCATAACCCTCATTTCAGAGATAAGGAGACTGCACGTTAAGACATAGACGCGTAAAGTGACTTATCTAAAGTTACAACCAGTAGAGACAGAGACTGGTTCTAATCTTGGAACCTAATATCTTCAACTCTAAGTCCTATCCAGCTAAGGCCTAAAGTCCACTTCCTTCTCTCTGGGCCTCCTGTGGGCTTCTTCTCTCTGGATCTGATGTTCCTGGAGTCCACGTGATGGGGTCTGGCAAAGCTAGTATCAGGATTCAGCTCGTGTAGCTCCCAACCAGGCTGAAAGGAGGCTGAGTCGTGGGTGTCATGGTGCTCAGGCTGGGGTGCTTCAACTTGACCAGTGCCAGTGGGATTTCTAGTCAGAAGTGCCCTAGGCTGTCCACCAGGTGAGCAGACATCATTCAGTTCTTCAGAAGATAGCTGTGCTCTCATTTTGCTCAGGAGTACTATGTTGCTGTTAATGCATTAATTCTCTGTTGACCATATTTTTCTACTCACCTCATGTTTCTGGCATATGTTCTTCTAAGGAAGCAAACAAAAGTGTCTTGACATTCTATATAAAATCTCACCTGGGGTTCAGTTTTCAACCACGGCACTGCTCTCGTTTGTTTCTTCTGCCTGGAATGCCCGACCAGCCATCTTCTTCCACCTGACACCGTCTTGTTCTTTAAGACTCAGATTCAGGGTAGCGTTCCTTCCCCCCAAAAGCCCGGCCTCATACCTTCAGCTGGCCTCTGTTCCTCTGACCTTTGGCATCACTTTCCACACTGTCTTGGGTCTTTGGTTTACTTCTGGGAGCCAATAGCTCCTCCTGTCTCTTGCTCCCTCCTTTACCCCTCAGTTTCTTGAAGATCTTACCTCAGAAAACATTGAAAGCAAGGGCTATGCATCGAGAAAAATCTACATTAGACTCAGTTGCTTCACTCCATGCAAGTCACCTAACCTTTCTGGTTCTCTCAACGTCTGCAAGTGCCTGCCTCCTAAGATGTGGTGAGAATCAATTTTGTCATGTGTAGGTATTCATGCATGCACAGTGACCATTCACTCCTGGTCAGTCACAGTGCCAAGAATACAGCAAGCCACTGAATTATAATCTTCTACTATGTACAATGAAGCATTGTCTCCTCAAATCTCTGGCAATGTTCAAACAAGGATCCAGTTTCAGCCTTGCCAGTGGTCTCTGCTGCCCCCTGGGGCAGCCCACTGAGGCAGTCACAAGATGGGTGTCCACTTGGCCTGCGCAGGCAGGACCACGGCAGTCTGTCCTTGGCTTTGGGTAGTTGGAAAGTTGATTTTCTCGTGAAATCAAGAGGCACTAGAGGGTGAGACACATTCAACAAACTTGTGGGCAACTGGAAAAAAAAGAGTTGTCTTATACAAATTTCTACCAAAGAACAGAACTTCTAACTTGAGATTCTCCGTGGAGAATGTCTGTCTGTTCCTCTCTCTATGGTAACATCTCAGTGGGAAATGCACTAAACATCAGAAGCTTTCCTAGGCAGCCCTGAGTCGCAGCAAAATATCCGGGAGATCCCATGGGTCAGTATTATCCAGAGCTAACCTTACCCTGGAGGACGTCCAGACACTTTGACCAATGCTTATACTTTTCTAACATGCTTGACCGATCACCAATCCTGCTGTTGCCCTCTGAGTAATTGTTGATTTCTGACATATTTTAATTTCCTAAATAAGAGATTTCCCTATGCCTCATTTTAAATGACTAATAATTAACAAATGACTGATACTCACACGCTGTTTTTTATTCACAAAATGCCTTCACAGATATTATTGCATTTAAGTGTTCTATCATGCTGTGAGGACGGGAATATTGTTTTATTTAACAGACAAAGAAATTAAAGCGTGGGCCCACATTCACTCCAAAGCCTCTAGCTCAGGATAAGCAAAACCAGGATTCAGATCCAATTCCTTTGACTTCTTTCTATTAATTCTATTTGTAAAACATTTCTTTGCTTCCATATACCTGGTTCTGTAAACAACCCTGAGGAGGTACGTACTGTCTGCTTCAATGTGTCAGTTCTAGAAGGGACTAGAAGCTCCATAAGGCAGGGCTCTGTCCATCTCTTCATTGCTCTATGAGGTTCTGAAAATAAGAGTTGCTTAATACATATTTTAAGAATGAAAGAGTGCCGGGCTCGGTGGCTCAGCCTGTAATCCCACGCCTTTGGGAGGCTGAGGTGAGTGGATTGCCTGAGCCCGCGGGTTCGAGACCCGCCTGGGCAACGAGATCTCATCTCTACAATAAATAAAAAAAATCAGTAGGGCATGGTAGTGCATGCCTATAATTCTGGCTACTTGGAAGGCTGAGGTGGAAGGATCGCCGGAGCCCAGTAGGTCGAGGCTGCGGTGGCCAGGAGCGGCCACTGCACTCCAGTCTGGGCGACAGAGTGAGACTCCAACTCAAAAAAAAAAAGAATGAAAGAGTGGAAGGTACAGAGAGATTAAATTACTTATTCCAAATTACAATGAGTGCAAAAGCTGGGAACTGAGCTCCAGTTTCTTTATCTAATTATATTCCCAATCAACATTCCACTGCATAAACTGACTGCTAGACCATTTTCCTCTATTATTGGAAGTAGCACTCGCCTTTACAACTTCCCTCAAGGGAAAGAAGTCAGGAAATTAAAAACTGAGCGCTTTCTTTCTCACCATGTCTGGTCATTCCCAAATCACTCTAAAGGGAGACAGTGTCCTTTTGTACAGTCAACTACATCAAATATTAGAGAAATGATATATAACATGCCCAAGATCACAATGAAGGAACACACATTGGCCAAGATATTTGATTGAAGTAGTATATATTGTAGCTATTGTGATGAATGTGGAGAGAGGAGATTTTGCAAGGGGCTAGAATGCTACCCGTGCCCTGTACCAGTGCTCGTCAGTGGGTGACGTTGCCTCCTTCATGCCATAAAAAAAATTATTATACATATATACTCATATATGTACATGAATACATGCATATATGAATTATTAATACGTATGCATAAATATTATATATAATATATGTATATGAATACATACATTCATATATGTATATGAATAGATTGCATATCCTACTATATATATATATATGAATAGATTGCATAGTAGAACTAGCCACCATAACAATTAGAAAAGCATGTTTAGTGTGCAACGATTGAAAGGCTGGTGGAAAACAAAAGTTTCAGGGCACCATGATAATTCAAGGAAAGGAGAATTCCCAAAGATGTGCAATAGTTAGGGAAGGTTTTGCAGAGACCATGAGATTAAAGGTTATCACATTGGAATAATAAAAACTTCAGATTCTACTGTTTACTACCTGGGACAGGAAAAAATAACTTACCTTTGCTTATCTCCAGCTAAATGAGAATGATAAAGAGTCTGCCTTATAGGGTCATGTGAGGAGCAAATGGGATGATCTTAGACAGCATTGAGCTTGCTATCATATACTCTCAGTAAATGCTGTCTATAAGAATAATACTAGCTCCACATCATCAGTATCCAGGTTCAGAGCTGAGCTTGTTTTCCTGCCTCTTTCAAAAGCAAGCTCAAAGATCTACATGAACCCTTTCTTAACTACCCCAGAGAGGAACAATCTCTCCATCCCCCTCCACGTCACATATACCAGTGTTGGCATTGGGCCGTCTTCTGATAGTTGCATAATAGCCTCTTTGTCCCATTCCAGGCCTTCATGCTTAGCAGAGGGTGTGTCTCCTACATTTCTCTATCCCCAGTGCCAGTGCAGGGACTGGCACATGTCAAATATTCAGTGACTGGTTGGAAAATATACCAGGGATTCAAAGATGGGGAAAAAAATGGATCGTAATTTTATGAAGTTCACAATGTAAATTTTAGATTACCCAAATAACGATTTATTCTATAGATATTAATTGGACACATACCAATGTGCTCGGCAAGTGCTGAAATTCTGGAGCTGAGATTCTGATTGCTTTCTTGAAAAAGATTACTAGCTTAGTGGAAGGGCCAGGCACATAAGCCAGTAATTACATCACATTACAGAACTTTGGAACCTACAGGTACCCCAGTCTCCTGACAAACAGAAGAATCCAAGTTGACCAAGCCCTTAGGGCATCATTACATGAAACATTTTGTCTCCTTTCTAAAGTTGCTATTAGTCTGCACAAGGAGAACAGAACTGTTATTGAAGATGACCATGGATAGGTCTCAGTCAGGAACAAAGGAAAATCTAAAAAAGAGGGAGCAACCCAGCCTCTGAGGGGTGGGACAGCAATGTCACAGGCCCATGTCAGGGTGTGTGAGGACAAGTGTGTTAGGAATTAAACTGAGATCCAAGAGCAAGAGAAAGACAGTCTCCAGGTGGATGCCCAGGAGGGGACCAGCTTTTGAGAACAAGCCTGCAAGCTTCCATGTGGCAAGGAGTTAGGAACCATGAGGGAAAGGCGAGTGGAAATAACATACACTTTCTTTCTGCCCCTGAGTCCTTGGCCTGGCCAGCTCAGTGCCCAGGGTCACCTGGCATGCAGCAGGCCAGTGTAGGACAGAACATCACAGATGAGATAAAGTCTACATAACTTGCTTTGGCGCTTCTGAGCTCCTTCAGGGACAGGGTGGTTCTGCTTAGATCACTGACAGTGGAGGACTGGCAGCGGAATAAAAGGAGAGACTCATATTAAAGGAGGAGAGCACAGAATGCCATGAGAACAGCGAGGAGGGATCCAGTGACTCCATGGTGGGAGGTGGCTGAGGACAGAGCAGGAAACACAACAGAGGAGACATTTGAACTGAGGGGAAGAGGAATAAAGGAGGAAGGAGAGAACCTTATCCAGAAAAGTGAATCAGACGATCCAAGACCCGGGGTTGCTGGTAAACATGGACTCTGGAGGACACATGGGAGCCCCCAGCTGCGGTGTGAGGCCATCAAGGGGGCAACCCAAGACCAGATGAGGAGAACCCTAAGTGTGCATGTGGCTCCCACGCCCTCTGCTAAAGTTGAAATTCACTCTATGATATAGTTTCCTTTTTCATCACATTTATTCTCCCTTTTCCCCCAAGAATGTAAGTGCCATGAGAATTTTAGTCACCCATAAATCCCAAGTTCCTCTGACCAAATCTGGCACATAGTACACGTTCAATAAAATTTGCTGAATGGACTATGTGCTAAATGCTTAGTAACGTGTCAGCTATTACAAGCTATTCATTCAAACATAGTAACCTGTCACTTATGCTCTTCAATGCATGATTTGTCTGTTTTTGGAAGAGCAAGTAAATATGAAGACATAACTACTATGATTTAATTCCACCTCTGTTTTACCTTTTAGTAATTTTCTCGGATGCTGTCCCTTTTTTCCTTCTCCCCAACCCCCCCCCCATCACCACCCCCGTTAATCCCTTTGAGGCAAGGACAAAGCCTTTTACCAAGTTCATGCCAACAGAAAAACCCCTGTACCAGGGCATGTGAGGATAACGAATCCATGGATAGTCAACAGAAATATTTATCCCAAGTTTCCTGCATGTCAGGCTATGACAGCTTGCCTTCTGTCTCAAACACTATGTTCATGTCAATAAATCTGCTAAACTCCCCCACCAACCTGCTCTCTCTTCCCAAGGCAGAGTAGCTGTGAAGAATGGATGTTCTGTCTTTAAAAAAAAAATTGTAGCCGGGCTCGGTGGCTCAGCCTGTAATCCTGTGCCTTTGGGAGGCTGAGGTGAGTGGATTGCCTGAGCCCATGGGTTCGAGACCCGCCTGAGCAGGTGAGATCTCATTTCTACGATAAATCAAAAAATTAGCCGGGCATGGTAGTGCACGCCTGTAGTTCCAGCTACTTGGAAGGCTGAGGTGGAAGGATCGCTGGAGCCCAGCAGGTCGAGGCTGTGGTGGCCGGGAGCGGTCACTGCACTCCAGTCTGGGTGACAGAGTGAGACTCCAACTAAAAAAAAAAACAAAACAAAAAACAAAACAAAACAAAACAAAAAACTGTACTACTCCCCAGGCACATTTGAAGTGTACCTTGGTAGAAAACTATGCCTCTGAAAACTTTGTCTAATTATATATAAGTTTATAAAATTAGGTGCTGACTCCAAAGTGTTGTAATACCTGAAACAGTATAAAAGATGGAGTAAGATATGTCTGTGTGTGTGTGTGTGTGTGTGTGTGTGTGTGTGTGTGTGTGGTGTGTGGTGGATGTGTGTGGTGCGTGACATGTGTGTGTATATGTGTGTGTGGCATAGTGTATGCATATACATGTGTGCATAAGTATGATATATGCATGTGGGAAATGGCATACGTGTGGCATTTGTGGCGTGTGTGTTTGTGTTGTGTGTTTGTGTGATGTGTTTGTGTTGTGTGCTTGTGATGTGGTGTATGCGGTGTGGTGCGGTATGTACAGTATATGGTATATGTATGTGTACTAGGTGGTGTGTATGGTGTGTATGGTGTGTGATGTGTGTGTGTATGTGGTTATGCATGTATCTGTATTTATGTATGGTGTACGTATGGAGGGTGGTTTATGTGGCGGGGTGTGGGTGGTGGGTGAAACGTGTATGTGTGTGTATGTGGTGTGTGGAGTGTGTGGAATATGTTTGTGTGTGTGTGTGGTCTGATGTGCTTGTATTGTGTGTGTATGGCATGTGGGGGGTATGCAGTGAGACGTTTATGTGTGTGCAGTGTGTTTCTGTTGTGTGTATTATGAGGTATGTGGTATATTTATACTATGTATGCGCTATGTGTTCGGTATGGTATATGTTTTGTGGGTGGTTTGTGGTATGTGCATTTGTATGTGTGTGGGGGTGTGTGTTATGCAGTGTGTTTGTATTGTGTGTGTGATGTGTTTGCGTTGTATGCATATGTTGTGTGGTGGGTTTGTGTTGCATGTGTTGTATGTGTATTGTGGCACATGTGGTGGTACGTGGGAGGTGTGTGGTATATGTATGTGTTTTGGGGTATGGGTGTGGTGAGGTGTTCATGTGTGTGTGGTGTGTGTGGTGTGTGTATATATATGTTGGGTGATATGTTTGTATTATGTGTGGTATGTGTATGTGTATGGATGTGTGTGGCGATATGGTATGTGATGTGTTTGTATTGTGTGTGTATGCTGTGGTATATGTGGTGTGCTTGTGTTGTGTGTGTGTATTATGAGGTATGTGGTGTGTTTATACAATGTATATGTTGTGTATGCATTGTGGTATATGTGGTGGGTAGGTGGTGTGTGGGTGATTTGTGGTATGTGCATGTGTATATGTGGGGGGTATGGTATATGGTGTGTTTTTATAATGTCTGGTATGTGTATGTGATGTGTTTGTGTTGTATACATATGTTGTGTGGTGTTTTTGTGTTGTATGTATTGTATGTGTGTTGTGGCATGTGTGGTGGTATGTGGGTGATGTGTGGTATGTGTATGTGTTTCAGGGTGTGTGTATGGTGAAGTGTTCATGTGTATGTGGTGTGTGAGGGGTGTGTATATGTTGTGTGATATGTTTATATTATGTATATGTTATATATGTGTGGTAAGAGTGGATGTGGGGGTATGGTGTGTGATGTGTTTGCGTTGTGTGTATATGCTGTGATGTGTGTGGTGTGTTTGTGTTGTGTGTGTATTATGAGGTATGTGGTGTATTTATACTATGCATGTGTTGTGTGTGTGGTGTGGCATATATGGTGTATGGGTGGTGTGTGGATAGTTTGTGGTATGTGCATATGTATGTGTATGGGGGGTGTGGTGTGTTTGTATTGTGTGGTGTATGTATGTGATGTGTTTGTGTAATATGCATATGCTGTGTGGTGTGTTTGTGTTGCATGTGTTGTATGTGTGTGTTGAGACACATGATGGTATGTGGGTGGCATGTGGTTTGCATATGTGTTGGTGTGTGGTGAGGTGTTCATGTGCGTGTGGTGTGTGAGGGCTGTGTGTATATGTTGTATGATGTGTTTGTATTATATATATGTTGTATATGTGTGGCATCATGTATGTGGTGGTGGGTGTGTTGGGTGGCGTGTGGTATGTGGATGTGTGTGGATGTGGGGGGTTGTGGTGTGTGATGTGTTTGTGTTATGTGTATATGCTGTGATGTTTGTGGTATGTTTGTGTTTTTTGTGTGTGATATGTGAGGGTGTGTATGGTGAGGTATTTATATGTGTATGTTGTGTTTGTGTCATGTGGTTTGTGTTATGTATGTGTTGTGTGTGTGTGATGTGGTATATGTGGTGGTGTGTGGTATACGCATGAGTGGGGAAGTGTGTATGTGGTGGGTGTCTACGTAGGTGTAGTATGTGGAGAGTGTATTTTGTGAGGTGTATGTTTGTATTACATACGTGTGTTGTGTGTGTTTATGGCGTGGTACCTTTCCTCTGCAGAGGTCACAACATAATGAAGGATCCATTGTCTTCCTATAGCAGAGGACAGGAAGAAGGAAGGAATTCCTGGGTGCTGATTCCCATCTCCCAGAGTTGAATATTCCATGGAGAGCTTCTGCAGAGGGCTTTCCATTTAGTATGACAAGACAACAAGGCTGGAGTCTGCCCTCTCCCAACAAAGGCTGAAGGTGCAGGCCACCTCATGGCAAGGGAGACGCCCATTTCAATTGCAGCTGCCACGGCCTATAATCAAATATCTTCTCCTCAGTCACTCTGCCATGGAACCTGAGGCGATCCCTTTCCTTTCAGGGCCTCAACTTCTCAAATTAAAGGATATATCTGGATTAGATTGAGTGGTTTTTAAGCCATACTGCACCAGCTCCACGGGAGTCCCAGTGCAGCTGGAAGGGAGGAAAAAAATAGGGCAAATTTGGGTCTGCTCTTGTCTTCAACATAAGGAACTCTATGTTTATCTGTTTGGGGTTCTGGGCTCCTGCCTCCCATAGAAAATATAATGTGAGCAAAGAGCACCATCTGAAGCTAAAATAAAAACAAAACACACAGCCATGAGTTCGATTTCCATCATGAAAAAAAATCGCCTCCCTATAAAGCAACAATGAGGTTGAACAAACCTGCCTAAAAGCCATTTCTGTCCTGAATCAACCCAAGTCATATGACAAATTGAAAAGCATGTTTTCAGAGGCTACTGAATTTCTTTTAAAAACAGCAGGAACCTGTGGTGTTCTTGCCCAAAGTTGCCCTCATCTCCACCCACAACTCTGTCAGTAGTTCATCCACATAGGTGGAAGCTATGAAAATGATAAGCTTAGTTACCACTCCCAGAAAGCTAACTTGGTTTGAAGTGTTGTCAGTTCAAGTGACAAGGCAGCAGTGGGACCAGGTGGCTCCACGACCCTGAGGCTGAGGCTATTTGGGAGGCAAGCAACAAACCAATGGGCTAGGCAATGGAATCAGCAGGTGGTCTAGTCAGGGACGGAGGATTGAGGGGTGGGGGATGAGACATCTCTGATAGATCCTGACATGCTCCTGAGCATCCTGGGTTTACCACTGATCATGCACATACACACCAGATACAGGAGCAGACCACATTCCTGGCCTTCAGAGCCTGTATGCTCCTTTGTGCACATTAGATGTGAGAGGTGAGCAAGTCATACGAAAAGAAAAGACATAACAGAAATGAAAATGGCATGAAATTTAAATTCATTCTCTAACACAGCATACACAAAACCTTCTATAAGACAGACTATATGCTGAGCCAAAAAAGAGATCTCAATTCATCTAAAAAGAAGGGAAATATGCACAGTCTGTTCACTGACAATAGAAAAATTAAATTAGAGATAAACACACAAAAATATCTGGGAAACCATTAATATAAGATCTAAAAAAATTCAAAAATATTCAAAAAGTGGGTCAAGAAAACACAAATAATTTTTTAAAATTTTGATCTGAATGAAAATTTAGCACAATGATATTAAAATGTATGAGTGCAGCTAAAATATCAATTAGAGGTAAATTTCTAGCTTTTAACATCTGTATCAGAAAAAAGCCTGTATCAATGATCTACGCTTCTGTTTTCAGAAAGACAAAGATGAACAAGTTGAACACAAAGCAAACAGAGGAAAGAAACTTTTTAAAAGAGGAAAACAAGGAAATAGAAACAGAAAAACAACAGAGAAAACCAATGAAAACATAAGTTATAGTTTTGACAAGATCAACAAGATTAACAAGCCCTTAGCTAGACTCACAGAAAATAAGAGAAACTATGCCAATTACCAAAACCAGGATTGAGAGTGAGATAGAAAAACAGGAATTAAGCAAGAAAGCTGACCTCAAGGGTCTTATCTTAAGTAAGCAGCTGCATGCCATTTCCCTTAACCTCAGTCTCTGCTTCTGCAAGCATGCTTTACTGCAACTCATATGGACCATAAAGAGATCTGCTTCAATGCTTGTTGTGGAAGTAACTGTTCCCGGTCCTAAATTTAAAATTGTAAACCCACCAATGGCAAACCCATGTACATTGTAACCACAAAAAGCTCTATAAAAGCAGCTTGAAACTGAGGGTCAGGGCTCAGGTTTTGGGAGGCTACGACACCTGAGACTTCTGGAATAAACACCTTCAATTCTCCTCTCAGTCTCTGGTGCCTGTTCTGAGTGCATTCATTCCTGTTTCCGGTGAGTTGCTGCAGTTGCTGCAACAAGAATAGATCTTTTATTATAAGAATTATGAGGGAACGTTATGAATAATTTTCTACCAACAAATTAAACAGTTTAAATGAAATAGATACTTTCCTAGGAAGACACAACTCATCCCAAAACTGACTCAAAAGGAAATAGAAAAATTTGTACATACCAATAATAAGCATATAAATTGAAATAAAAATTATAAATTTTTCTAGAAAGAAAATCCCAGACCCAGTCAACATCACTGATGAATAATATATCTAAAGAATAAGAAATATCAAACCTTCACAAATTTTTCTAGAAAATATAGAAGGAGAAAATATTTTCCCAGCTCATTCTGTGGGACTAGTATTACCCAAATATCAAAGTCAGGTGAAAACATTTGAAGAAAATAACATTAAAACCGATATCCCTTATAAACATAGATGTAAAATCCTTAACAAAATATTAGAAAACTAATGCCAGTAACTTATCCCAGGAATACAAAGGGTTATTGTTTGTTTGTATTTGACAAAATAGAACACCTATTCATGACAAAAATAAAATAAAATAAAATAAATATAAAACCCTAAACCAAGTAGATGCAGAGCAACTTCAACTTGATAAAGGACATTAATGAGAAATCTACCATTAACATCATATTTGATGGTGAAAGATTTTATGCTTTCCCTTATGATCAACAACTGCAAAAGGACATTTACTTTTACCACTTCTATTTAACATCTTACTGAAACGGAGAAAAATATAGAAAGGAAAATGGGCAGGAGGAAGAAAAACATTTCAGAGATTATCTTTTGCATGCTCCTCTTTCCTCTTACAAGGTACAAATTGAGCCCATACTCAGATTTCTTACACAACTATTTTATATAGTCTAATAATGCTCCCAGCTACATTTTTAAGCAGAAAGCCCTGTTTGTAGAATTTACCATGTTTTTGTTATAAAATTTATTAATTAGATTGAGTACATTTGACCCCATTTAAAAGAAAGGAAAAGCTCTGGTATTTTCAGATAAGACAACATTTTTCTCAGCAATAACAGCACCACTTTATCCATTTCCAAAACCCTCTAAGCAAGGAAATATGTCAGCAGGATGGCTAGCTTAGAATTGTGTTTGATTTCCAGCTAACAATGGCTTCTTGAAAGCAGATTCTGCAAGAATCCGTCGTTTTGTGGAGTATCACAACCTTCTGCTCCACTTCCCACTCCAATCTGCTAGACAGTTATAATTTCTGAAGGGCTATCTCCTCTGGGAATTAGTTCCATCCTTAGGGCATGTGGGAATTTTTAACTGCAGGGCCCAAACATCCCATATGTAAAACACAGGGCAAATGGATGCAGAGAGATGCCCAGCTGAAGCTTATTTGTAGAACTCTTCATGCTAATTTGACAGTCTTACACATGAAAAGAACGTTGTCTTCTTTTCAAATGAAGTCCTCACCCTGCCTGGTGCCCAAGAGCAGATCCTGCACTCCAACTCAAATCAAAGAAAATAGAGTCAAAAAATACAAACAGCCTCTATTTAAATCGTAATTGACATGTAACATCTGTTCCCATTCATATTCTCCTGTCAAGGACACAAATCTTCAGGAAAACCCACCTGGCCTCAGCACACTCTCCATTATTACTCTAAAAATCCACATCCAGTCTTACACATTCAGTTCACTCTTCTCATTGTTGCCAGAATGATCTTTCAAAACATGTAATCACTTTTCTGCTCATTACTCCTCACAGGCTCTCGCTGCCTCTGGCATAAATTCTAGACACTCAAATCTGGTATCCACCCTATCATCCACCTTTGGACTGAAATCTCTCCACTAATTTCAGATCTCCCCGAGCAACCAATAGCCTGGGTTCATATGACTTGATAGTCCCTAAATGAGCAACTCATGTCCATGAATCAGTGCCCAGCATTCAGCTGCATCCTGTGCCAGCTTCTTCTTCTGAAAATGATTACTCTTTCTTCAAGCCTTAGATGCAATGTAATCCCCTTTGAAAACTTTCCAAATTGTTCTCCACCCAGAGGTTAGTCACTTCCTTCTCTTTGTGCTGTGGAACCTCACAGATACATCTTTCAAAGCTTTTCTCTACCAATGCTATATAATTGCTCACAAGTCAGTCCCCCAGGAAGACCACACACTCTCCCAGGCCTGGTACTTTCTTGTAGTTATTTGATGTCATCCTTTGGACAGAATAAGTAAGGTAGGAAGGAATTAATGAATGGTGAAGAATGAGGAAGAGGGAGTTACAATTACTCAAAATCTTATAGCTTGAAGAAGCAGTAGGAAGTAAGAAAATAAACTGAGATGAAGACTTCAGATACAAAAACGGTGTTGGGAAAGAAAAAATAACATGTTTGTTTGTAACGTGGTATACCAAGGGCCTTTGAGACACAAGGGATTGTCAAGTGGATAGGTGAGTATGGGTTTGAGCATTCTTCAATGTTTGTGGTGGAGAAGAGCAACTCTTTAGGAGGTCTGGTTTGACGGTGAAAGCTTTCAAAATCAGCAACCTTTGGGGGTAGCTGCAGCCATGGATATGAGCAAAATTTTAAAAATGATGGAGAGCAGATGCAGAATGTTATAAAAACCTGAATAATCAAAGATTTCAAAAGTGTACATCAAGAGAATGAGAAGACAAGCCACAGACTGGGAGAAAATACTTGCAAAAGACACATCTGGTAAAGACTGTTATCTGAAATACACAAAGTACTCTTAAAACTCAGCAATGAGAAAACAAACAACCTGATCTTAAAAATGGTCAGAAGACATGAACAGACACCTCTTTAAAGAAGATCTACAGGTGATAGATAAGCATATGAAAAGATACATCACATCATATACTAGAGAATTGCAAATTAAAACAGCAGTGAGATACATCTACATACCTATTAGAACAGCCAAAAGATTGAACACGGACAACACTAACTACTGGTGAGAATATGGAGCAACAGGATCTTCTACTGGTGAGAATATGGAGCAACAGGTGGGAATATAAAATTGTATAGCCACTTTGGAAGATAGTTTGGCAGCTTCTTACAGAACTAAACATATTATTATCAAATGAACCAGCAGTTGTGTTTGGTATTTATCCAAATGTGTTGAAAACTTATGTCTACACAAAAACCTGCACACAGGTGTTTATAGCAGCTTCATTTCTAATTGCCAAAACTTGGAAACAACCAATATTTCCTTCAGAAAGTGAATGAATAAGTAAACTGTAGTGCATCCATACAATGAAATATTATTCAGCACTAAAAAGAAATGAGCTATGAAGTCATAAAAGACATAAGGGAATCTTAAATTCATATTACTGAGAGAAACAAATCTGAAAAGGTTATATACTTACTGTATGACTGCAAATCTATGACATTCTAGGAAAGGCAAAACCATAGACACAATAGAAAAAAAATGTTGCCAGAGATTAGTGGATTAACAGGAAGAGAAGAATGAATAAATAGGCAGAGTACAGAGGACACTTATAGTGGTGAAACAATTCTGTAAAATACCATAATAATGGACAAATGCTATTATACATTTGCCAAAACCCATAGAATGTAGAGCATCATGGCTGAACTCTGAACTATGGATTTAGGTGATAATGATGAGTCCAATGTAGGTTTGCTGATTATAACAAATGTACCCCTGGTGAGAGATGTTGGTAGTAAGGGAAGTTGTGCATAGTGGAACCTCTGTAGTTTCTGCATATTCTATTTTACTATGAATCTTTTAGATTTCAGCTCTAAAAAAATAAAGCTTGAAAACAGATTTGCCATTCAAGTCAGCAATCCCACTACTGGGCATATCCCCAAAGGATCATAAATTGTTCTATCAAAAAGACACATGCATTTGTACATTTATCACAACACTGTTCACAACAGTAAAAACATGGAATCAACAGAACTACCGATCAACAGCAGACTGGATAAGCAAAATGTGGTACATACCACGGAATACTGTGTAGCCATAAAAAACAATGAAATCGCATGAAGAAACATGAATGCAGCTGGAGACTATCATTCTAAGAGAATTATTACAGAAACAGAAAATTGAACACTGCAGATTCTCACTTATAAGTGGCAGGTAAACACTGGGTACACATGGGCACACACATAGGAGCAAAAGACACTGGAGACTCCGCCGAGCTCAGTGGCTGAGCCTGTAATCTCACGCCTTTGGGAGGCTGAGGTGAGTGGATTGCCTGAGCCCGCGGGTTCGAGACCCGCCTGGACAGTGAGACCTCATCTCTACAATAAATCAAAAAATCAGCCGGGCGTGGTAGCGCTCGCGTGTAATTCCAGCTACTCGGAAGGCGGAGGCAGAAGGATCAGCGGAGCCCAGCAGGCGAGGCTACGGTGGCCGGGAGCGGCCGCTGCACTCCAGTCTGGGCGACCGAGTGAGACTCCAACTCAAACAAACAAACAAAAAAAGACACTGGAGACTCCTAAAGGGGAGAGGAACGAAGGAGGGTAAGGACTGAAAACCACCCATTGGGTACCATGCTCACCAACTGAGTAATGGGCTCATAAAAGCCCAAACCTCATCATCACACAATATAGTCATATAAAAAACCTGCACATATACCCCTTGAATCTAAAGTAAAAATTCTTTAAAAAAGAAAACCACAAAACTGCAAGATACCACTTCACACCCACCAGGGTAGTTAAAGCCAAAAAGACAGACAAGAACAAGTACTGACAAGGATGGGAGGAAATCAGATTCCTAGTACACTGCTGGTGGGTGGTGCAAAGTGGTGCTACTGCTTTGGAAAACTGCTTGGATGCAGCTCCTGCAAATGTTAAAACACAGTTACCACATGATTTAGAAATTCCATTCCTAGGCATAGACCCAAGAAAAATGAAAACATATGTTCACAAGAAACTTGTACATGGATGTTCATGGGAACATTATTCACAATAGCCCCAAAGTGGAAACAACCCAAATATCCATCAACTGATGAATGGGTAAACAAAATATGGCACATTCATGTCACAGAATATTATTTGGCAAAAACAAAAAAAGAAATGAAATACTGAAAAATAAATACATAAGTGAAGTTTATTAATTTCTCTAAAAAAGTAAACAGAGGAGTAAAAGTCAGTGAAGGACCAAGAAGTAAAATTTAAAGTGGTACTTTCAGATAATTTCATACAAGCAAAGGAGAATGCTTTCCTCAGATTCAACCTTTCCAGAAAATACTCCTGCAGAGTTCTGCCACGTGAAGGATGGGTAGTCATGTATCTGTGTTTTGGGATGTGGGTGTCTACCTGATATTTATACAACTTTTAAATCTGTCTGCCTATTTCCAGCTTCATCATTACCCCCATGTTCGGAAATACCTGATATATCCAATGTCTGAACCTTTCTCAGTTTCTGAAGAGCAAACAGCTTTTGCTGTCTAATTTTTTCCCATTTCTTCTATAAGATTAAGCTTTTTAAAGTCTGTTACATTCAATTATCACTTGTCCATCAGCTTTCCTGATTCCAAATCTTTTGCTGTCTTCTTCTCCACTCTCTGACTTTTTGTGATTAATGCCATTTTAATATGGCTACAGAGAGAACAGAGGTAGATGTCTATATATGAAATGCCATTTTAGTGGGAGCTCAGTTATTTCTTCTGCATTTCACAAGATCAGATGGCCCTGTCTCAAGACCTGAGTTTTTTCTTTAAAATCATAGAAATTTTAATTTTGAATGACTATAGACACTCCTGAAGTTAGATTTTGGTCATATCACCTAGACTAGTTATTTATAAGCAAGCACCTTACTAATACAACAGACATGCAACTTCTATTTATTGACTGATATTAATTTATTGTTGCCAAAAACCAAAATATTCTTGCCAAATCCCCAGCAGACAGAGGAGTTCATATTGATAGTAAGAAAAGACTACTGCTACTATTTTTTTTTCTTTATTTTAAAAATGTGGGGTACAATTCAGGGTTAGGTATGCAAATGTTCATTATGCAGGTACAGTTGTTGATGAGGTGTGCCCCTCCCTCCCCTGGCAGTTTCCCTCAACTGCCAATCCCCAGTGCCCCCTGCCCCAGTAGTTTCCCACTACTGCCAATCCCTTCTTATAGTATTATGATAATTGTTCAAGGTCTGCTTATGCGTGAGAACAGATGGTGCTCTGTTCTTTATTTCTCTGATAGATCACTGAGTATAATAGACTCTAAATCCATCTAAGTTGCTACAAAGTCCATATGTATACACAATGGCATTTATGCAGCCATAATATTCCACTGTGTATATGTATATTAAAAAATGTGGTACATATACGCAATGGGATATTATGGCTGCATAGTATTCCATTGTGTATATGTACCACATTTTTTTTAATGCAGTCTAGCTTCAAAGGGCAGCATGGTTGGTTCCATGTTTTGCTATTGTGAATAAAGCTGCTACAAACAAGCGTGTATACTTTTTGATAGAATGGCTTGAGTTCTTCCAGGTATATTCCCAATAGGGGGATTGCTGGATCATGTGGAAGTTCAATTTCTAGTTCTTTCAGAAATCGCCACACTGTCTTCCAAAGAGGTTGCACATAAAACCTCAAACTATACAAATCTTAGAAAATGCAGGAGACACCCTTATGGAAATTGAAAATGGCAACCAATTCCTGATCAAAACCCCAAGTGCCCATACAATAAGAGATAAGGTAGACAAGTGGGACCTCATCAAACTGACAAACTTCTGCAAAGCAAAAAAACCATCAAGAGTTTGGATAGATAGCCCACAGAATGAGAAAAAATATTTGCCAATTGAATGTCTGGTAAAGGCCTAACATCCAGGATCTACAAGGAATTCAAACGTGCCAAATGGAAAAAAAGAAACAAACATCCCCATTAAAAAGTGGGCAAAAGACATGAACAGACACTTCTCAACAGAAGATTAAAAAGTGCTCAGCCTCACTAATCATCAGAGAAGTACTGCTATTGTTAACAATAGCTGATACAATTTTTTGTACCCCTACTTTGCCAGCCACTGATTTAGTTACCTTCCATGCATCATCTCATTTAATGCTTAGAACAATTCTATTAGATAACTATTAACTCCCCTTAACAGATGGAAGAAGGAGGAATAAGTAATTGTTCAAAGAAAATGCAGTTAATAAGTGATGGGGAAAAAAAAGGAGCCACCTGGAGCCCATATTTTTCTCAGCAAAAACACCAAATTTTAAACTAACAATCAGATAAGATAACCTCCCCTTTACCATGGGAGGTGTTAATAGTGTTACTGTTTTACAGATGCTCTTCAGGTTGTATTTTGTGAGATGCTGAGTTCACCCAATGATGAAGACACTCCCCTGAGCGAGCTCTAACCCAAAGGACAGGTCACCTCATGTGGTACCAAGTTGCCTCAGTCAAACCACTAAGCAGAGCACTGAGAGGGAGGGAGGGCCTTGTGTAAACAACATTTTGAAAAATAAACTCTGTGGCCTGGCTCGGTGGCTTAGCCAGTAATCCCAGTACTTTGGGAGGCTGAGGTGAGTGGATTGCCTGAGCCCACAGGTTCAAGACCCACCCGGGCAACTTGGTGAGACCTTGTCTCTACAATAAATCTAAAATTAGCTGGGCGTGGTAGCGTGCACCTGTAGTTCCGGCTACTTGGAAGGCTGATGTGGAAGGATCGCCTGAGCCCAGCATGTGGGCTGCCACTGCACTCCAGCCTGGGCAACAGAGTGAGACTCCAACTCAAAAAAAAAAAAAGAAAGAAAGAGAAAGAAACTTTGTTATTTACCAACCTTGGTTAGGTATCTGGACAGTGAACACGATCTAGCTGATAATAAGATACCGATTCTGAGGACCCATCTTAGACATTAAGTAAATTGATGAACAATTTCCCTCACAAAATAGACATTCTGTTGGAATGAGATGTTAGGAAAATGGAGACTGGGGCAAAGTAGAATAAAAGCATACAAGCCCTCAAGTGCAATGATTAGTTCCTTTCATAGGAGTAAGATGCAAGGCAATGAGACTACCAAATTGTCCAGTGTATTTTCCATGCAATGATCAGAAACTGGTAACCAGTAAGCCAGACAAGACTTATTATTTTTCCATTTTAAAAATTCATTTTAGTTTCATTTTCCCCCTGGGCATAGGTTTTGAAAATGTGGCTTTCTCAGTGGTTCTGATGGGAACACTCTAGTCATAGTTGTATTCTAATGGAGTGTAAGAGCAGGGTTCACTTGAGTCTCAGCTTGACAGTGGGAGCAGCAGAACCCAGAAGAGCCAGGACAAAGACCCAGAGGGCAGTCAGGACTGCCCAGTCACTAACCCCTCAAGATACAGACAATGTCCTTCTAGAATTTAGATCTATGTTTCTGGAAGATCCTGTGTTTTACTTTAAAATGTGTGGCTTTGTCCTTACATAGTGGTTCTTCAGTTCAGTTATTCATATTTTGTAATACATTTGGAGGTTTTCTAGCAATACTGAAATTTGGAAAATTGGCCCATCTTCTTGGATTGTCAATTTTATTAAATGATAGGTACTTTTAAGAATTATCCTTGTGCAACCGTCTTTCAGGTCCCCTCCTTCTGTGGGAGCTTTTCTGTCTTCTTAATAAACTCCTGCTTTCTCACACACACACAAAATTATTCTTGTATTAAAATAAGTAGGATTGTATTGGGGGTAGGAGGTGAAATTCACTGCAATATTTTTTAAAATGAAAGGAATAATTCCAAAGAGCATTTTCATAAGCAGAGAATTCTTGGAGCCCTGGCCCTTAGGCAACAGCTTTGTTTTGTCTTTAAGACAGTGTTTGATTTATTCACTATTTACCAGGTTCCTACTGTGTGCCAGGTGCTGTTGGTGGTGAGTGAGAGGAAAGAACCTGCTCTCATGAAGGTTACATCCTGCTTGGATAGAAGATATATGGTGCTGACTCCTGAGGCAGAAATGAGAGTGAGTTGAGGGGAGGGCTACTATGCGAGTAATTTGGGAAGGCTCTGTGACAAGGTGTCATTTGAAGCAAAACTTGAATGTTGAAAAAAGCCAGCCATGTGAAGATTTGGGAACAAGCATTCATTCTAGGCCAACAGCAGAACAAGCAATACCTCCCTAAGACAGGAGGAAGCTCATGTGTCCAAGAGCAGACATCAGAGCAATGCTCCCGATGCTTAACTCATGAGGGGGACCCAGGTGCAGAGGAAGTCCATGACACTAGAGTCAGAATCACCTGGTGAGCGAACCTGAAAATGGTTTCCCAGCTCCAACCAGACCTATTGATTCAGAATCTAAGAGGCAAGGACCCAGGACACTGGAATTTAATATTTTCCAGGAGCCTTCCTCCACCCCCACCCACCTAAAGATTAAGATCACTGTTAAAAAAAAAAAAAAACTAAGTTGAAATGTTTTTGAAACATAGCAATGTGAGCAAAGGTGATTGCTTGGGAATTTCTTACGAGATAAGCCCTTGAAGTTGTCCAAAACAGTGAGAGGTCTGTCTTCCAAAACTCTATTGTATGCCCTTTCCTGGTGAACTCAAACCTTCTCAGACTTTTTTTTATCTAGTGTAACTTTTCAGGATACATTGAGAAGGTGATTCACCACAGAGAAAAAAAAATGGGCTATTGTTTCAGAAGAGAAGATTCCTTTTGTACTTCTGGGCATGGTGGCAGCCTGTCCGTTTGCTTTCTCCTGTGAAATAAAGACGCTCTGGGATGCGACTGGGCAACAGCTGTTCTTATGAATTAACGATCTCCAAATTTAGAAAATTGCTGTGTTCACCAGACTATCTTCCCAGCTGGTTAAATGAAGACAAACAGAGACAATTATTATAATTTTGTGCAGTTGTGGGGGATTTTCTGCAAAAGTTACAGTATTTCTATATTTTTTACATTAGAGATAAAAAGAGATGAATGGCTTCAATTTTCTTGGGTCTTCAATTACAGGGCTTGAATTGTCCCCAAGATAAGGGAGAAGTTGAGAAATTCAAATACAGACCCATCCTATTAAAGATGATCTCCTGGATCAGTAATGCAAATAGAATTGTTGAGTGTGCCAGGAAATTCAGATTTGCTCTTATTTGCAATTATTTTAGTAGTTACTTTTTTATATTTACCAACTTCTCAATAAGGGGAGTGCCCATGAGATCAGCCAAAATACATGCTTTGATGTTGACAGTGGTTGTGATTTCCAAAAGGAAACAGATGTTATTCGAGATTTTGAGGTCATTTATCCCTAACCTATCCTACAAGAATAGGAAGAGGGGAATCCACTGTTTTCACCAGGAGACAGAGGATGGCAGTTTAGCTGAGGTTCAAGATTAAATCTTGGAACAGAATAACTAATGCTTACACAGCACTTTCACATTTATATAGCATTTTCACTGGGCTTATATCTTTGACTCTCACAATGACTCTGGGAGACTAGACCTGCCTTGATAAAGAATTGGAGTCCCTGAGAGATTCAAATGCATCCCAGAGAACTCACCTGCAAGTGACTGTGTCAATCTAGATTATATTCCAGCATACATTGCACTTCACATGGAGATTCTAAATTGCCAGACTTGCGCTCATTTAAATCTGAAAATATAATATTTGATTTTATATGGGTACCCATGAGGTAGGAGGCAGGAGATCTGGGGTCTCATTGCAAATCTCCTTCTAACCTGGAATTTCCCTCACTGGTCTTAGGAGAATAAACAGATTTAGATGAAATGACTTCATCCAAAATTAATTGATGCTGTGTGGAAGGACATTATGGAATATGTGCATTATGGAATTTGTATATTGTATACATATGTGTATACAGTTTGAAGTCTTATCCACTATTTCAGAAGATACAATTGGATCCAAGGCTCTAGGTTGACCAATCACATGGATTCAGAGTTAGAATCTACCAGCTCATCAAGCAATTTGGACCTGAGGGATTTCCAAAGCAATTTGGACCTGAGGGATTTTGGGCAGCACTTTTCTGCTTTTTATTTGCACGTGTTTTAGAAATACAATTTTGCACTGGCTTGATTTACACAAAGGGTAGTGGAGAGACTAGAAACCTCCATTTTTGTTCCACAGACAAGCTATTATTGTGAATCAAGTGTACAGAAATGTCCATTTAGTGTATGTTTCACAAGAATGCTTTATGCCTGTTGTCAGTGCCAGATATGTGCCACTGGTTCTTGGTCCATGAGCAGACACCACATGAGACAGTGCCAAGTAGGGTACCAAGAGGCTTTGGAAATGTGGGAGCAAGTGTTCCTCTTACATCACTGTCACTTTGCACTTGTGACAACATGTGTTCCCTTCTAAGCTTCAGCATGTATATATTCCTTCTCAGAGTCAGGGGAGTTCTATTTCTGAGAACCACAACAAAGAAGTCTTTAGGTGAGGAAACCTTGGATCTTATGGGTAAAATCAAATTGGGGAATAGTAGTTGGAAGTGAATCTAAAAAAGCCTTTGGAAATACTGTTGTGGTCATTAAAATTAAACAATATAAACATAGACACTCAAGATAATATGAATGATATTTTACTCTTCTTAGTTAAGTCAAAATTAATTCAGAATAAGTACCCTCCAGTGGTGGGCAGAGAGATGGGACATGGTTTAGAAGTTCTTACTGATACGCTCTCCAAGAAAAACAGTGGGGAAATTTGAATAAGAGGCTGCACTGTTGACGAGTGCCCTTCAGAATGTTACTAGAGTTCCATTCATTTGCTGGGCTGTGCACTGGCCTGTGTGTGTTGTGTGACTTTGGCATCTCTATGACCTCAAATATATTTGGTCTTCGTCCCTGGTTCCTATACAGAGCTTCTAAAACATTTGGAATTTCCTGAGTGATAGCAATGTCCTTTGCTATTTATAATGACCCCCTTTTGATCACATCTGAGTTTATGCTAAAGAGATGGTTCAGATTGAGGCCCGTAGATAGCCTCTGAATGGGACTGGTTACCAGAAAGATCAAGGGATTAGAGGTTTGGGACTTTCAGTCCCACCCACCAACCTCTGGGGCCAAGAATGAGCTGGAGGTGATGTTCTATTAAAAAGAAAAACTCTTGCACAGTAAGATTTGATAAACTTCCAAGTTACTGAACACCTGGAAGTTCCAGGAGGGCATGGAGCTCCCCCATAGTTCACCCTATGTATCTCTTCCAGCTGCTGTTCTTCTGCATCCTCTGTAACAGCCTTCTTAAGCAACCCATAGACATAGATAGAGTGTTTCCTCAAGTTCTGTGAGTCATTCCAGCAACTTATCAAACATGAGAAAGGAGTCATGGGAACTTCCAGTTTATAGCTGGTCTGTCAAAAGTGCAGGAGGCTGGGACTTGCCACTGGCATCTAAAGGGGAGGGGTAGTCTTTTGAGACCTAGCTTTTAACTTATGGGATCTGATGCTAACTCCAGGTGAGTAGAGTTAGTATTGAATTAAATTGTAGGACACCTAGCTGGCATCAGAAAATTGGTCAGCATGAGAAAAATCCCACATAGTGTCAAAAGTGCTCTATGAGTGTGTAGGGAGACAGAGTGCATAGTCTCAGATCTTCTCAGTCCACTGCATTGCTGAGAAGGAGCCAAGGACTGCATTTCCCAGATCCTCTTTTGCCTAATGACTCTGGGTTCCAGATGCCAGGGTGAAGCACTCCAAGGAGACATGAAAGAAGATGGAAACACCATGATTCTGTAGAGGTAGCACTAACAGTAAGTGTGTGGAAAAAATCATTTGCACATGAACTAGCCTGCTTCCTGGGAGACTCATCATCACTGCTGCAGGCCTTAGTGTGACCTCCCAGACTCATCTCACCAGCCTTTTAGTGGTTTGGTACACCTGTTATCCTTTATGGACACCCTTCCTACTTGGAAAGTATGGCATAGCTCTGTTCTAACTGAAAACTGACTGTCTGTTAGGATGGAAAGAGCATGGAGGCAAGAAGACCAGTTAAGAGGCATTCCTCAGTCCAGTGTGAGTGACAAGGGTCAGAACTAGAGCCAAACATCTTCCTATTCATTTTGTTTGCTCACTCTTGATGGTCCAGTCACTGTGTATCAAAGCCAATGTCACCTTAGTCAGGGTAGAAGTGGAAGTCAACTCACTCCCAGTTAAATCTTCAAGCCAAATTTCACCTTTGCCCTCTCTTTCACTTGGCTTCACCAAGCAGAAATCTATACTGCAGCCCTTAACTTCATTGGATGACACCACCATTTAAATCCAGAAGACGTGGTTTCTGGGAGGCACAGGCTGATACACTTTGATAGTTATACACTGTTTAATATTAGGATACCAGTGGCTGAAGAGGTAGTTCAACTAGCCCAGTGGATAAGAACCTCCCATAAAAGGAAAGCAGACACAGCTCTTCTTATATGCATCCTATTTAATCTCTACTGACTCATTTGGAGCAAAATAACATGATCCCATGCCAGAAGAAAGATACAGACAGGGGCAGAGCCACACAATGTGGGGTGGGGGCATTGGAAACAGCAGTTCATAACTAACTTAATTATTAGGTGGTTTCTCAGACATCCTCCCATTCCGTCTCTCCCCCTTATACCATGACAGTTTGGTGTAAGAGCCCCAGTTTGCACAGAATTCTGGGTCAGAGAGATGAGTATCTGGGAGGTAGCAAAGTCATCATTCTTGGGTTCCAAAGTCCCTCCAGGAGCTTCCTTTCTCCATTTATCAAATTTTCCTGAGACCCTGAGTCCAGTTGACGAGCAAGTTCTTAGGCCAGTCTCAATGCAGAACCTGCGTGAGGGTGGAACCTACAGGTGTGCAGCTCATACACTTGGCAGCAAGTGGAGACAGGTTGTGTTCTTACAATTTAAGGAAGGATTTATTCTTTTTTAATTTTATTTTAAAGATAATTTAAAATAAATTTTATATTGGAGTATAATTATTATTATTAGGTATACAAGTGGTCATCATACAGGTAAAGTTTGGACCTCCCTTTTGTCCCCAATTTGCCTGGTTTGAGATCAAGTACCCTTATTGATGTTGTATCCCCTGCAACCCCACCCGGCAGTATCCTGCTACTGTCAATCCCTTTCTTACAGTATTATGGTAAATGTTCAGTCTGCTTATGAGTAAGAACATGAGGTACTCTGTTCTTGGTTTCTGTGATCAATCACTGAGACTCTAGATCTTTCCAAATTGCTGCAATTCCATATGTTTGCCCTTCTTTCTGACTGCATAATATTCCATTGTGTATATGTGCCACATTTTTTTATCCAGTCCAGTTTCGATGGGCAGCACGATTGGTTCCATGTTTTTCTTTTGTGAATAGTGATGTAATAAATATGTGTGCGGGTATATTTTTTGTACAATGATTTGAGATTCTCTGGATATTTCCAGTAGGGGGATTGCTGGGTCATATGGAAGGCCAATTTCTAGTTCTTTTAGAAATTGCCACAGTGTTTTCCAAAGACATTGCAAGAGTTTGCATTCCTGCCAGAGTGTAGAAGCATTCCTTTTTTTCGGCATCCTTGCCAATGCCTGCTGTTTGCTTTATTAATGGTGGCCATTCTAACTGGGGTTAGGTGGTATCTCAATGTGGTTTTGATTTGCATTTCTCTGATGATTAGAGAGACTGAGCACTTCTTCATGTGTCTGTGGGCTGCCCATATATCTTCTTTTGAGAAGTGTCTATTCATGTCTTTTGCCCACTTTTTAATGCGGCCGTTTGTTTTTTTCCTTTCGGTACATTTGAGTTCCTTGTAGATCCTGGATGTTAGGCCATTGTCAGATACACAGTTGGCAAATATTTTTTCCCATTCTGTGGGCCGTCTCCCCACTCTCTTGATGGTTTATTTTGGTTTGCAGAAGTTTTTCAGTTTGATGAGTTTTCACTTGTCTATCTTATCTCCTATGGCATGGGCACTTGGGGTTTTGATCAGGAATTGATTACCAGTTCCAAGTTCCATAAAGGTGTCTTCTGCATTTTCTAAGGTTCTTATAGTTTGAGGTTTTAAGTTTAGGTCTTTGAACCATTTGGAGTTGATTTTTGTGTATAGTGATAGGTAGTGATCCTGTTTCAATCTTTTGCATGTGGCCAGCCAATTTTCCCAGACCATTTATTGAATAGGTTCTCCTCTCCCCAGTGGTTGTTGGTGGAGGCTTTGTCGAAGATGAGTTTGTTGAGAAATTGAGGTTTTGTTTTTGGTTTCTCTATGCTGTTCCATTGGTTCATATGCCTATTCTTGTACCACTACCAGGCTGTTTTGATTATTGTGTAGCTGTGTAGTAAAGTTTCAAGTTTGGAAGTGAGATACCTCTTGTTTTGTTTCTTTTGCTACGGATTGTTTTGGCTATTCATGGATGTTTATACTTCTATATGAATTTCTGTATTGTAATTTCCAGGTCTAAGAAGAATGATGTTGATAATTTAATGGGTATTGCATTGAATCTGTAGATTGTCTTTGGTAGGATGAACATCTTAACAGTGTTGATTCTTCCTATCCTTGATCATACAATATTTTTCCATTTGCTTGTGTCTTCTTGGATTTCTTTGAGCAGTGTTTTCATTGGCAAGGTCTTTCAGTTCTCTCGTTAACAAGATAGATACCAAGGTATTTCTCTCTTTTTTTGGTGGCTATTGTGAATTAGAGTGTGCTTTTTATTTGGTTCTCTGCCTGCATGCTATTGTGGATAAGAATGCAACTGTCTTTTGCACATTTATTTTGTACCCCAAGTCTTTGCCAAAGTCTTTTATCAGTGAAAGCAGGTTTTTGACAGATTCTCTTGGATGTTGAGGTATAACTTCCTCTTTTCCTATTTGGATACCCTGATTTTCTTCTCCTGTCTAATTGCCCTAACTAGGACTTCCAGCACAACGTTGAACAAGAGGGGTGAGAGTGGGAAGTCTTGTGTTGTTCTGGTGTTCAGGGGATATGTTTCCAGTTTCTGCTTGTTTAGCAATATACTGACTGTGGGTTTATCATAGATGGTGCTTACTATTTTATAGTATGTTCCTCCTATGCCTAGGTGTTTGAGGGTTTTTATCAAGAAGGGATGCTGGATTTGATCAAAAGCTCTTCCTGCATTTAATGATATAATCATGTGGTTCTTGTTTTTACATCCATTGATGTATTTGATTACATTTACGGTCTTGTTGATGTTGAACCAGCCCTGCATCCTGAGAATAGAGCCTACTTGGTCATGGTGAATGATTTTTGAGATGTGCTGTTGGATCCTATTTGCTAGAATTTTGTCAAGAATTTTTGCATCTATGTTCATTAGGGATATTGGCCAGAAGTTTTTTTTTGGTTGAATCTTTGCCTGGTTTGAGTATCAGTGTAATGTTAGCTTCATAAAATGATTTGGGGAGAATTCTGTCTTTTTCAATTGCCTGTAATACTTCCAATAGAATTGGTATTAGCTCTTCTTATACGTTTTGTAGAATTCCATGGAAAGCCATATGGTCTAGGGCTTTTTTTTTTTTTTTGTAGTTTCCTTATGACGAAGTCATTTCCTGTGTTGTTATTGGTCTATTTAGTGCCTCAGTGTCTTCTTGTTTCAACCTTGGGAGGTTGGTGATGTCAGAAAGTCCTCCATTTCTCTTAGGTTGTCTTGTTTGTTTCCATACAGGTGTGCATAGTAATCTCTGATGAATGTATGTCTTTCTTTGGAGTCAGTTGTGATTGGATCTTTTGTATTTCTGATTGTGTTTATTTGGGCTTTTTTTCTCTTTTTCTTGGTCATTCTGACTAGGAGGTCTATTAATATTGTTTATTCTTTCAAAGAGCCAGGTTTTGCTTTGTTGATTTTTTTCAATGACATTTTTGTCTTCTATGTCCCATATTTTGGCTTTCACTTTGGTAATCTGGGTTCTTCTGCTAACGTTAGGGTTTTGATGGTCTTGTCTTTCCAGCTCCCTTAGGTGATTTGTTAAGCTGTTAACTTGTGATATTTCCATTTTCTTGATTGTGTTGTAAATATATAAATTCCCCTCTTAGAACTGAATTCATGGCATAGCAGAGGATTTGGTAGGATGTTTTTTAATTTTCATTTGTTTCCAGGAATCTTTTAATTTCTGTTTTGATTTCTGTGTTGATCCAGTAGTCATTCACCATCATGCCATTTAGTGTCCACGTCTTTGTGGGCTTTGGAGGAATTTTGTTGGTGTTGACATTCATTTTTATTCCACTGTGGTCTGAGAAGGTGCATGGCAATATTTCGATCTTATAAAATTTGTTTATGCTTGATTTATGGGCCAAGGATGTGCTCAATCTTAGAGTTCATTCCATGTGGTGATGAGTAGAATGTATATTCCATGGTTGTTGGGTAGAGTATTCTGGAGGTATCTATGAAGTACATTTGGTCAAGTGTCAAGTTGAGGTTCTAGATCTCTTTGTTGATTTTTTTTTTGCCTTGATAATCTATCTAGGGTTGTTATTGGGTATTTAAATTCCTGGCTATAATAACTTTGTTGAGTTTACTTAGTAGATGCTTTATAAACACTGGTGCTCCTGTGTTCGGTGCATATATGTTTAAGATGAGTATTTCCTGTTGCTGGATTGAACCCTTTATCATTATGTAGTGTCCTTCCATATCTTTTTAAATTTTTGATAACTTAAAGGTTGTTTTGTCTGATATTAAGTTCATGACTCCTGCTTTCTTTTGTGATCCATTACCTGGAAACTCATTTTCTATTCTCTAACTTTGAGTCTGTGTGCATCTCTTGTGGTGAGATGAGTTTCCTGGATGCAGCAAATTATTGTATCATGGTTTTTTACCCAGCTTACCACTCTGTGTCTTTTCAGTGATGCGTTTAGTCCATTCACATTCAGGCTGATTATTGAAATGTGATTATCCCCATCATGAAGTTTTTATAAAGTTTTTTCTTTGTTTTCTTTTAGCTTTTGGGTTGATATATGCATGTGTTTTCAAGTTTGCAGTAACAATGTATTTTCTGCTGATTCTGTGTTCTGATGTTCTCTTGGGAAGTGTGTGGTCATTTTTTTTTTTCTTTCTTCTATGCTTAATACCTTTTTAAATATCTTCTGTATAGCTGGTATGGAAGCTGCATAATATTTTAGGGACTTAATGTTGGGAAGGATTTTGATTCTCCATCACTGATGAAGCTGAGTGTGACTTGGTAGAAAATTCTTGGTTGAAATTGTTTATCTTTGAGGACTTTTAATATTGGACTCCAGTCCCTTCATCTTGGAGTGTTTCTACTGATAGATCTGCTAATATTCTGATTGGTTTTCCCCAGTAGGTAGTATGACCTTTCTCTCTTGCTGCCTTTAGGATTTTTTCTTTTGTGCCTACTTTGTGTAGGCAAATTACTATGTGTCTAGGGGTTGGTCTTCCAATTTGATGCCTTACAGGTGTTCTCTGTATCTCTTGTGTCTGGATAGTCACATCTCTCATGAGATGGGGAAAGTTTTCTTGGATAACCTCCTGGAATTCTTGCTCCAAAGTGTTCTCTCTTTCTCTTTCTTCTTCTGGGATACCAGTCAGGTGTACGTTTGGTCTCTTGATATAATCACACATCTCTTGCAGACTTTGTTCTTTCTTTCTGTGTTTTCTTTCTGTGTTTTTTACAGATCGGGTTAATTCCATGTTTTTATCTTTAAGTTCTGAGATTCTTTCTTCTGCTTGATTTTTTTTTTTTTTCTCTTTTTTTTTTTTTGAGTTGGAGTCTCACTCTGTCACCCAGACTGGAGTGCAGTGGCTGCTCCCAGCCACCGCAGCCTCGACCTACTGGGCTCTGGTGATCCTTCCGCCTCAGCCTTCCAAGTAGCCGGAATTACAGGCATGCGCTACCACACCCGGCTGATTTTTTGATTTATTGTAGAGATGAGGTCTCGCTGCCCAGGCAGGTCTCGAACCCACGGGCTCAGGCAATCCACTCACCTCAGCCTCCCAAAGGCGCAGGATTACAGGCTGAGCCACCGAGCCCGGCTCTTCTGCTTGATTAATTGTGCTTTCCATGCTTGTCATCTTATTTATTTCTTGGATGAAATTTTTTATGACCGAATTATCTGTAACAAGTTCTTTCAGTGTTGTTGTATCTTGTCTTTCCTAAGTTTTATTCACTCTTTCCATCCATTCCCTAAACCTTGTTATTTTTGGGGGCCAGTCATTGGTGACTTCCATTGTTTGGGCTCTCAGGTCTGGTTTTTCAGGTGTTTTCTCTTTGTAACATTAGGAATTACCTGTGTTCTTTCATTTATTTTTTTTTCCTCATTTGTGACAGATCTCTTTCTTTTCTCTTTAGTTCCATTATTCAGTGATAGTGGGAGAGGCTTTTACTTCTGATGTTTTCTCAGCCATTTATTCTTCCCAGATCAGGGCTCTGAATTTGTTCTATTTTGAAACAGGGCTGTGGGTGGGAAACTTTACGGTTTCTTATAGTTTTGAGAGTCAAATAAGGTGGAGGATGGGGAGCTAGGCTTCAGAAACTACTGTAAATCACAATGTTCACTTATTGTGGTATAGTTTTCCTGAGACCCACTCCCCACCACCACTCTATATGACAATGCAATGGGTATGTGTATGCACACACTGAGTCCAAGCTATAGTAACAGCCATGGGGAGAATAGAGAAAAGTAGAATGAAATAAGACGTACTCCAGACTGGGTGACAGAGTGAAACTCCAACACTCAAAGTAAGAAAGAAAGAAAGAAAGAGAGAGAGAGAGAGAGAGAGAGAGAAAGAAAGAAAGAAAGAAAGAAGGAAAGATGGACCTAAGTTTAAAAAAAAAAGAACAGTGAGAGCAGAAACCAAAGCAAAAAGCAATTAAACACACACACACACACACACACACACACACACACACACACACACACACACCAAAAGAAAGTGGAATAACAACAAAGCAAGACAAAACAAAAATTACCAAAAAATAGGTAAACCAAACACACATACCCCAAAATGAAAGGAAAAGGAAAAGAGAAAAAGAAAAAAAGGAATTCAAATCGAGCCCTCACACATGTATTCATACACACTAAATTAAAAAAAGGAGAAGAGCAAAAAAGCAAAAGAACAAAAAAAAACCCTGAAAGATGAACACTCAATCCTTCATGTACACAAATAAACAGAAAACAAAAAATGAAAGGAAAAAACAAAAAAAGAAAAAGAGAGATTGGAGAGATGCAGATCGAACCCTCACATACACATTCATGTAAAAAAAAAATATTCAAAAATTAAAAATCAAACAAAAAGAAACTGCCTTCTTGTGGCAGTTTCTGTAGTTGTTCCTTGCAGCTGCCCCTCTGCTGTCTCCTGCAGAGCTTTGGCCTCATTCACAATCTCCCCAGAGCCCCACCCAGGGAAAAAGAGGGGCCAGTAGTGGTGGCCGGGGCTTCTGTCCTTCCTTCCCACTCTAGTATGGTCAAGAGGATCCCCTCCAGTGGGGAGGTGCTAGATCATCTCTACCCCCGGTATTGTCAAGGTTGCCCCAGCCAGACTTATCCTGGAATGGAGTCCTCTTTGTGCAGTTGACTTCCAAGCTCCACCTGGGTTCATCCCTCTCAGTCATGTTCCAGCTGTATGGGTCTGACTTTCAGAGGATTGCATGGAGGGAGGTGGTTGGGTCAGCCCAGGACTCACTGCTGATCTCTTCAAGGGTCTTTCTTGTCCATTTCTAGTCATACCCTTTTTCCCGTGGCTGTATCAGAGTAGGGGGTGGGGCACCTGAAACTCAGCACTTGTCCCTCCAGAGCTTGTGCTTTCAGGATATTCTCTCTGGGTCAAGATCATCCCCTGAGTAGTTAATCTGCTGATCAGTGATTAGATCAGGTCTGTCACTCTGTGGTGAGCAAGCCAGAGTGGTGAGCAAGCCAGAGTACTTTCCTGCCCAGTTTTCAAGATGGTGGCAAGGTACTTCTTTCATCTTCTCCAGTGGGGCTCAGCCTCTGGGCTCCCTCACTGTGCTTCCTCCACAGACTTTGCTGTCAGTGTCTAGTCAGGTGCTGCAGTGGTGAGGCAGAACCTGGAACCAACAGACACTCTCAGTAGGCAGTTTCTTCCCAAGAAGGGCTTTGTTGATTTTTTTTAAAAATCACCCCAGGAAGCTGGGCTTCTTCACCCCAGGAAGCATTAGGGACCAAGCAGAGCAGCTGTGGTACCAGTTGCTTAGCCAAGAGAGCTCTGGCCACTTGTTCCCAAGTCTCTACTCAGTGAGCCACTCACATGTCCACTTACTCACCGACACATGTGCAAAATTTTCCAAACACTCACTCACTCACACTGGAAATTGCTTAGTCCGACTGGCTTCACTGCCACATTCCCAAGAATCCCAGCTAGGATTTATTCTAACTGAAAGCCATGTATGCTGCTAAAAATAGGATAAGAATTGGAAGTAAATCTTGAGTAAGGTACTTCATAATGAGTTCATTTTACCATCCTGAATCCAATATTGAAGAGTTCTGCTGAATAAAATTCACTAGGAAAGGCCAAAAACAGGTTCATTATTTTTATTACCCTTTTAAAACCTTCATTTTAATCCCAGGGTTATAAAATATGTCTCATTTCCTGAAACTATAGATTGAGTAAAAACTGAGAAATGGATCCAGAAATGCATTTGACCTGCTGAGGAGGATGGTGATGTTTGCAGAGGTGACTTCTATGTGCCCCTAACATTTCCACCTAAAAGGTCACATGTCTTCTATTACAGCTCTTCTCACAGCAAAGGTATTCACCAGCCAGATGGCCAACTGTCCTGAGGTAGAAAAAGCAAAGTTGGAGAGGTCTGGGCAACCACTTGCACATTATGACCTCATTTAAGGCAAGGACTGTCTTATACGGGACCTCCACAGTACAGAGAATCCAAGTGACTTCACAGCGCTGGCTATGACTCAGCATTTGGTGTCCTTTGTGCTGTGGCCCCTGTCTTCTTCTCCAGCTGCATCATCTGACCCCCCCCTTATCTTGTCGGTGAATCCTACAAACTCTGCAATCTCTCCACCACCCATTGCTTCCCAGTTTTCAAGTTTGAAAAGCTTTCTGAAACAATCTTTTAACATGTGACCTTCTCCATCCCAGTCAAGCAGCATCATCATGTACAACTCACCTCTGCAGTGAAAGTTTCTGAGACTCACCAGAAAGAAGTCATTTCTCTCACCTCTGTAGTTCCATTATAGTCCCTGAATACCTTACATAAAATGGTAGTTCATTACCTTACCATGTGATACTGTAGATCAAGGCTATGGACAACTCTCTTTCATATTTGCTGGCCTGTCAGTGTGTTGGACACATCTTAGGCACACAACACATAATTTAAAATAAGGTTACCTATTAATGATGCATCCAAAATGATGCATTAAGTGCTATGAAGATATTGCCCAGATCTGGGTTTCTAGGTTAGGACAAATGACCGTTGACTTCATTGTCTTTGTCTCCCCCTCAGCCTCTTCTTTGGGTCCAGAAAGAGGAATCTCAGTGGGTCCTGTTACCTTCAATGAAGAACACTTCCCACCAACAGACCCCAGCACAGCCTTTGCTAGATTCAGCCCTTGTTGAATTGACTCATAAATCTCATTGAGTCAAGAGGTCTTTAGAATTTATGATGAAAGTTCCTCATGCCAGTGATTTGACAAAGGTTGTTTCCTAGACACTCATTCTTGGAATCCTCAGAACTTGCCCCCAGATGTTGGCCAGCACCTAGAACCTCTGATACCAAAAAAAATGAAGTTTAAAGAGGAAACACACAAAGTCTAGGGTGAGGATTGAAAAGCAAAAAAGTGATTTCCAGGGGAATAACCATAGCTTGGCAGGAGCTCAGTAGAAAATGGCCCTGGAATATGGCTGGAAATTTAAAAAGAAAGAAAAGAAAAAAGCCATATAGACCTCATATCTGCACAAGAAATATGTTTCTCTTTGCTAGAGTCTCTCAGAAGGATCAAACATATATTTAGGAATAAACAATTTTTCTCCAGTCTTTGCCACTTTGTATCTGATTACTAATTAGCTGGACTACATACTGTTAGAAGAAAGATGTGAAAAATGTCCAGAGATCTTTGGATAAGAATAATAGTTAAGGCAACAGAGGAAACCAAGACTATTGATGTATAGAAAATGATGCTTGATTTTTTTAGGTATATTCATATAAATGTGCATTCTATGTATTTACTGTATATCATATAACAGCAGCTAAATTTGAAGTACTTGGCTGAAAAATTAGTCTCTATATTTCAGTGTTCTCATCTATAAACTAGAGCTAAAAATACCTGCCTTCTGGTGTGATTATGTTGACAGGGAGACAGAAGTGCCCCCAAAAGGGTCCATTCTGGCCTTGGGAGGGTCTGGTGTGTTCATTGAGTTAATTGCTAAGTAATCACTCTCTGAGACAATCAGGTACAGTACAGGTCATCTTAATAATTATCTGCTTAACCTGGAGCATGGCATACTAGATGCCACAGAAGATACAAAAGTTGTTTCCCAACCCAAAGCTTCATGGGAATCTTCTGAAGTAAGTACATGAAGCATGTCACGAGAATTAATGTATTACTATCTCAGATAATACTAGGTATGCATTGTGTCAAACCACAATACATCTTGTCACTTAGACAAAGATTATGACAAGAATACAAAGAAGTCTTCTCCATGTGACACACTGGGGTATATGTTTAGATAAATGAACTCCAACCAGAAAAGAAGGGAAAATATAAATTTAATAAGATAGTTTTTTAAAAAATGTCCCCAACATGTGTATAACACTTTAGAGTTTATAAACTACTTTACATGATTTTTTTTCCTCTTCTACCAGCAAACCCATGAGGGAGGCTTGGAACAATTTAAAGACATCATTTGAGAAATCAAATGGATTCCAAAGTCACTGGTGAGACAAAAATATCTTTGGAGAATTGGGCCTAAGGACCCACATCAAGGCACATTCTACTGTACTACACAGCAACCCAGACACAAATGAATCTTTCACTTTCAAAGACCACTCCTTTCTCTTGCACTGTAAACACACACACACACACACACACACACACACACACACACACACACACACACAACCCCTCACATGCTTTATTGTTGCAACTCTATTTCTGTGTGCCTGAGAGAACTGGGAATTTGTTATTCGGAGAATCTATCATTGCAGATGGGTGGAGTTAGCTCAATAGTTTGAATGTAACTCCTAAAAGCCTGCATCATCCTGAAAGTTTCCTACTGCCGCTAGACACCAGTAGACACTAAATATTTTTGACAATCCTTCCTATCAGAATAAAAAGAACATTTTAATCACTAACTCTTCAAAGCATGAAAATCTACTTATTTATAAATTGTGTCTATATATTTGCAAATCCGTGCTGATATAAATATATGATATAAAAGATGATAGGCATTGCCATTATAGATGTTCAATGAGCAATCAAAACTGGAATATTTTTAAATGAGCAAAAGATGAAATAAGGCAGGTTGAATTTTTTATTTTATTTATTAATAGAATTAAAATACAATATGCAAGCATTTTAGAGCATATATAATCAAATATACTTTATTTGAGTATATATAATAATCAAATATATAAACCAAATATATAAAAAATAATAAAAATCAAATATATAAATATATAAAATAAATAATATATTATTATTTATTTTATAAAATATATAAAATAAAAAAATCAAATATATAAATCAAATATATAAAAAAATAATAAAATATATAAACATTTTAGAGAATATATAATCAAATAAGCTGCATGATTTTTTTAAAACCTTGGTTTCTATTTTTCACATGGAAATTTAAAGAGCTGATTTTAATTTTGATGTATTTCAATCTTTGGCTTCAAGGGTTGCCATAGATGGAAAAAGATGCCTCAAAAGAAAAATATATGCAAAACAAAGAAGTGCATCATTCTATGTTCTTAATAAATTATGTCAATTATATCCCAATCCTTTCCACTGATTATACAAAGATTTTAGTAAAATAACCACCAATGTAAATCAGCAGCTATAGCGAACGTGTATATACATGCCTTTGTACCTTTGTGCGTGCAAGTGTGTATAAAACAAATGAACTCAAACTCTACTTTCAAACTTGAGTTGGGTAAGTTTTAACTTGGTAGTTAATTCTGCTGCCAAGTTTTCCCTTATTTTTTAAGTGAACAGGCATAAACCTTTTTTTTCTGATCTTATTTATTTGTTACTCAAGAAAATCTCATTTTTGACTAGACTCAGACTTGGAAGTAGAAGCTCACAGAGAGGACAGTCTACGCCTCTTGGAAATCTGCTCCTGGCGTTTTTCTTTGTCCTCCTTCATTCGCTTGGCCAAAAGTTTGGCATATTCTGCGGCCTCTTCCTTATTTTTCTTAGTACGCTGTTGTTTCAGAGCAATACGCCGGCGTTTGTGATGCAGGACACATGGAGTGACAAGTCGCTGAATCTTGGGTGCTTTGGTCCTAGGTTTCTTACCTTCTTTGTTTAGGGGCTTTCTTACAACATACTGGCGGACAACATCTTTAGAGAGACTGAAGAGTTTGCGGATCCTGCTAGCCCTTTTGTCCCCAGTCGACGAGGCACCGTGGTGTCAGACAGCCCAGGAATATCCTTCTCTCCTTTTATTACAATAACCAAGTTGAGAACGCTCAGATTGGCATCCACAATGCAACCCCGGACAGATTTGCGCTTTCTTTCTCCAGTTCTCCTTGGTCTGTAACAGGAATGCCCCTTACTCAGCAGCAGGCGGACACGGCCATGGGTCAAGACACCCCGCTTCATGGGGAAACCTTGTTTATCGTTCCCTCCACTGATTCGGACCACGCAACCCTTCCACTCGTCACCCAGGGAGTCCGCAGCAACTTCCGTGGCCATACGCTTCTCGTAGAAGCTACGGAGCTTGCGTTCATCGTCCACTTCGATGAGTTTCTGGCAGCCGGTGGCCGGGAAGGAGATATTCAGCCTCCCAGCAGCCAGGGTCAAGAGCCGCGCGGCAGACCCACCGCAGGACTGGGCAACGCGCCCGCATCCGTCCCGGGTGGGCGCGAGGACGCTGCCATGGCGCTCCCGGCCCGGCGCAGCTCCCGGCATAATCCTTTTTAAAGTGATTCATTAATTTAAGCAACAAAACCACAAAAACAATTGAAACATATCCAAAATGTTCTCTTCTCATAAACATTTTCTTTCAAAAATCAGCCATTTAACTCACTTTTTAAACATCATATTACCTCAAAAGGACAAATTAAATATATACATAAGCTGGGTAACATATTGCCATCACTTGTCATTTCAGGAGAAGGTTAAGACGTTTGGAATATCTGTTCTGTTGTTATTTTTTTTAGTATCTTCAAATTCTAAAAGACTTGCAAGTTATTTTCCAGAAATAAATTTTAAATCATCTGTATGATAAAAGATAATAAAATGTCTACTCACATCTCAGTGCAAAATGTTGTAAATATTATGCAAAGGCATTGTCTTCATAGCATACCCCACACCGATTTATTCTATCACAAGCAAACTGCTACATACTGCAAGTTTCTGACAAGTGATTGAACCAGCAAGGGTGCTGGTCCTGCTCTTCCCTCAGGGACCTTACATACCCTGTGGAACATATCATGGGCTCAGAAAAGTGGCTTCTTTGAAGTCCTCTGTGATAACTTATGTCCTACAGATTTGTAAAGCTTAATTTCTTTCTCGTTTTTTCAAAATATATAATAAATGGTATTGGAAGTCCTAATATGTCCTTGTCACACCCTAGTGGATCATCTTATGTATCTTCTGGCATGTAGACCTGCACTTCACATTTCTGGACAACTCATACCTTAAAATAGTTTACAATAACCATATCTGAGAACGGATGTTTCAAATACAGTCTCTGGTCCTGGCGGAACTGTCTAAGAGTTCATCTATCCTCATGAATTACATGTAAAATGTGCCATGTGTTCTTTTCTTTCTTTTTTTTATAAAGTCTTTGACGTCCTCAGTATTTCCTCTCATGTGTTCTTGTAAGAACACATTTTTTGCTGTTTTTCCTGGAGAGGTCACAGTTTCATCATATTAAAAAAAAGGGGGGGCGGGGACTCCTGAACCCAAAAAAGTTTAAAGTCACTAACCTGGATAATTAATACAATTTATTTCATTCCCATAGAATTATTTAGATAACTGCATTGTTCTCAAAATAGATGCAGTTAGAAACAAATTTTGGTAAGTTAGATACTGAGAAGAAAAATTTTCCCAAAGGATAAAGGGATGTCTTGAGTCCTGCAGTTCACATTCTTATAAAACTTTTCAGAGACACAGGACCTCATCCAGACCATCACACACAGATGGGAACAGAAGTCCAGGTGAGGAGAAATGATGTGTAAAATGAGGGAATGGAAAAGTGAGGTTATCGCCTAAGAATTCTGAACCCCCCCCCAAGCAATCCTTCACTAAAGCCACCTCGCTTCTAAGTACTTTTATCTGATAAAATGTACAATCTCCCTTTAGAAAATCTATTTCCTCAGATTCCATTTTTAAACTAGATTTTAATTCTTATTTTTCTTTATAGGGACTGAAAGGGCTGAAAGAAACCTTGAACCTCTGGAGACATGATCTGGTCTTGATTTGACAAGCGCCCTGATTAGAATCTTCCTTCATGCTGCTGTTGAAACCCTGTTTGCATTTATTGCACAGACTGTGATAAATGATTCTTCTGCCTGGCTATCCTCACTGGACTGTCCTCTTTTGAGGCAGAAACTGTATGTTCCAAATACCCAGCCTTGAGTCTAACAGTGGTCAGTAAATGAATGACTGCTCTGATGAAACTTGATCCCCAAAAGAAGCTGTCTCTCGAGGACAATGGGGGAATTTTCTCATCCTCCCTGAGAATTACACAGGAAGTGCATTTTTCAGTAACATTACATTTATGGTTTCTCAAAAATTCAATAGCACCTCATTTTTAAAACTTTACGTTGAAAAAAAAAAAGTTCCAAAACACTGAGTGAAGGCATTAGCTGGTACAGACTTATGTAATCAGTTTTCATCTGGTGTTCACAGAGCTAAGACCCTGCAAAATTATTCTTGCCTTTCAAAGATAATTTCAAATTTTTAATTCATTATTTTCTCTCCAATACATGAGGTGCTAGTGCACTTAGTCTTAAATGATCTGGGGACGTCAAATTACAAATTGGTGTCTTTAAAAAGGGCACCCTCTATGCCATGTTGCAGACATAAAAACTTCAAAACAATAGCAGTCAATCGAAGAGACAGGAACTCTAGACATAGAATGTATGTTGAGGTAGTATCTTGCCTGATTCATCAGTTTTTCCATACTCTAAAAAACGATGAAGTCAATATATCCAATTGCATTTTTTATGTTCAATGTATTATACTATAAGCTTAAAAATTGCATATTGATCAGATGAAAATTTGAGCACATAAATGTTTTAGTTTATTTCTCAAAAAACAAAACCAGTGTTTCCAGGAATTAGAGATATATAGAGAATGAACATATGTAGGGGTGCATGAGGACACAGCATTGTGTGAATGCAACTTTATGGAGGGTTGCATTTTGTGGGGGAATAATTTTTAAAGGGTAAAAATCTGGCAGCAATCACAAATTTGGGATCATTATTCTCCATCTGCTTTTATTTTGAGAGCTAGGAAAATTGAGGCCCCTGTGGGCTGTGGCAAATGTAAGGATGCCAATGGCCATAGTTGTTCTTGTTCTCCTTTAGGTCATAGTCTTTCAACACATTCACCCCAACTCCGCACGCTTGCATGCGCGTGCACACACACATGCACACACACACACAAATACACACAATCAAGCCCAGTTTTGTCCCAAGGCTATGCAGTGCTTGACTGCTGATTTGGTCTAATTTGACTGTATCTGCATAACTGATGTGGTTGGACAGAAAAGAATCCCCAGAAGCTTCTTTCAGATTGAACCAGTTGGACCCTAAAAGATAAAATGAAGTCATGCATTCAGGGAGTCAAAAATACCTTGGAAGATTATTTGTGGTTTCTCTGAACCAGTGGCAAAGATGAAAACACCAGAACAAGAATGTCTGCTCGCTGTGCTCAGGCTCTGTGCAGCAGCACACTAGGAGAGTCCTGGGCAGCAGGTCACAAGGTCCAAACCTGGCATCCTCTGGGGAAAGAGAAATAACACACTTTGCAGTTCCCCAGCTCCTAGGAAAGTACATTCACAAGAAGGCCAGGTGCTTCCTACCTATAAGCCCCCTGTATGTCTAGGTATTCATCCATACAGGTGAATACATGAAGGTGAGTGTGGTCAAGAGCTGAACCACATACCAGGAATTCAGACATAAACTAAATATGACCTTTACTTTTTGGTGTCAATGCAGTACAAATAACAATAAAAATAACCACCTTCATTAAAGTACCTATACTGTGCTAAGCTCCTAAAGTTTATTATCTCTAAACCTCAAAACAGCACTGCAAGGCAAATATTACTTTCCCTCATTTTTCTTCTAAAGAAACTAAAGCTCAGGAAGGTTAAGAAACTCATACTTGCTGGATGCAGTGGATCATGCCTGTAATCCCAGCACTGGAGGCCAGAGGATTGCCTGAGCCCAGGGGTTCGAGACCAGCCTGGGCAACTTGGCGAGACCTCGTCTCTACACTAAATCAAAAAATTAGCCCGGCATGATTGCACACACCTGTTGTTCCAGCTACTTGGGAGACTGAGGCAAAAGGTTCGCCTGAGCCCAGCAGGTGGCAGCTGCAGTGGCCATGAGTATACCACTGCATTCCAGCCTGGGCAACAGAGTAAGACTCCAACTCAAAAAAAAAAAACCACAGACTTGTCTGCACCTGGCCTAAGCTTACTAACCTATTTCACACATAGCCTCTTTCTCCATGTCTTAACAGTAGTATCTGCATTTCACAGATCTTTGTTTCTACCTGTTAGAAAAGCATCCTCAGCTGCCTGCAATGCCCGCCTCACCCTGGTGTTACTCCTCAGTGTCCCCAGAGATGGTCTCAGAAAGGCTCTTTTGCTTATCTCATGATGTTTTTCATTTTCCTCCTCCATCCCAGTCCATCTTTTTCAAGCACCACCACAAGGGTGGCCCATATATTGGCATCCCACAAAGGCCATATGAGGGTGAGGCAACTTCAGATCCAGCCCTAATGTGTAGCCGAGCTGTCCAACTGTGTTCTGAGCTCAAGTGGAAAGAAGGCTTTCCTCATCCCATTCGCCTCACACTTCATAGTAGCAACACCAAAGCGGAATTCCTCATAATCAATATAGCAGTAGTGAAACATCTCTTTCTGTTTAAGGACAATCTGAATGGCGCAGATCATATTGTACTTAGGATATCTCTTTGTTCAGGTTCTATTAACTCAATTTTTATCCCTAACTCCCTCTTCCCTTAGGTTATGTTTTCTTTAGGAGGATGACGTCCCAGTGAACAGATAGATAGATACCCAAGAGATTCAGGGTGATCTCCTTCACTACACACACACACACACACACACACACACACACACACACACACACACCACCCTTTCAAAGTGAATATCTCTTCTTTGCAAAATAATAATTGAATTTATCTATCTTCACCAGGATAGAAGTTGTAGTATGTGTGTTACCCATGCTTAAGCAATGTAGTGCAGGAAGAGGGTGCAAACTGGCACTTTCTTTTCCAGGAAAGACTGCATATCCTAAGCTTTGCCTGAAAACTACTGCCCTAGGAAATGCAAAGGAGGAGAGAAAGGACAGACAATGCAGTGATCAGCCATTCTGTGATGCTAATGCAATCTCCCTTTAAAAGTAGTGGAAGAGAGCCCTGCTCGGAGGCTCAGCCTGTAATCCCGCGCCTTTGGGAGGCTGAGGTGAGTGGATTGCCTGAGCCCGTGGGTTCGAGACCCACCTGGGCAGCGAGACCTCATCTCTACAATAAAATTTAAAAATCAGCCCGGCGTGGTAGCGCATGCCTGCTACTCGCAAGGCTGAGGCGGAAGGATTGCCGGAGCCCAGCAGGTCGAGGCTGTGGTGGCCGGGAGCGGCCACTGCACTCCAGTCTGGGCGACAGAGTGAGATTCCAACTCAAAAAAAAAAAAAAAAAAGAGAGAGAGTAATGGAAGAGCCGGCTCGGTGGCTCAACCTGTAATCCCGCGCCTTGGGAGGCTAAGGTGAGTGGATTGCCTGTGCCCGCAGGTTCAAGACCCACCTGGGCAACTTGGTGAGACCTCATCTCTACAATGAATCAAAAAAACAATTAGCCAGGTGTGGTAGCGCGCTCCTGTAGTTCCAGCTACTTGGAAGGCTGAGGTGGAAGGATTGCCGGAGCCCAGCAGGTCGAGGCTGCAGTGGCCGGGAGCAGCCACTGCACTGCAGTCTGGGCGACAGAGTGAGACTCCAACTCAAAAAAAAAAAAAAAGAATAGTGGAAGACTTTGGATGGAGGGAAGGAGGGAAGGAGGGAAGGAGGGAGGGAGGGAGGAAGGGAGGGAGGGAGGAAGGGAGGGAAGGAGAAAGAAGCCTCTCTCCACTGTGAGCTTGTGGTCACACAGGAACCGATTTGCTTCCTCATTTCCGCTTTGCTAAGCAGCCAGAGGATACCAGTGTGGTGGGTTTGCAGAGAGCAGGACGCCGCAGAGCACGGAGGACAGGTCCAGCTGTGGGAGAAAGTGCCACAGCATGACAAGGTACATCCATGGCACCCTGACAGCTGAGCCCCTCGACTTCCTAGAACCCAGGCCTCCCCAGGCAGCCTGATATATCTTTCTCCTGCCAGACTAGATCACCTTTCCCTTCAATGTCTTTCACTGTTTACATAAATACATGAATTTATTCCTTCATGCAATATCCTACACATACATATGAAATATCCACTCTGCACCACGTATTCTTCTGGGTGCTTGAAAAACAGCACTGAATGGACCAGACGTATGTCTCTACCTCTTTGAGCCTCTATTTTTCTGGAGAGAGACAGACAATATATATGATGAGTTGGTAAGCTATACGTTAAGGTAGAAGGTGGAAGTACTCCAGAGGAAAGTACCACAGGCAGGAGTGTTGGGGGTGCTGGAACCTGGGGTAGCAGTTTACCCAAGAGTTCGAGGAAAGGTCTCTCAGTGAAAGTTGTCTGGAAGCAAAGATCTGGAGGGATGACAGCAGCTCATGTCCTCAGGTGAAAGCATGCCTAGGATAGTCGAGGACTGATAAGAAAGTAGCCAGAGAGGAATAGGTGAGAGGTGAAAGCAGAAGAGGCCAGAGAGGTAGGAAACAGTCAGAGCCTACGGGGCCATGGAGGTCATGGGGGCATGGCCTCAGTGAGGAAGCCATGCCAAGGTTCGAAGAGGGAAGACACATGATCTGATTAGTTTTTATTACTATGGAAACTGCATGGAGAGTAGATGAGAAGGTATGCCAGGACAGAAGCAGGACCATTAGTTCCATGCAGTGATCAAGGTGAGAGATAAGAGTTACTTATCCTGGTTGTCGCCATGATGTGTCGAGAACCACTCAGATGCTGGGAATATCTTGAAAGTAGAGAGAGCAAGATAGGCCAATGGGCTGCATGAGAAATATGACTACACACTGGAGATAAGGTTGTCCATATATGTATTAACCTGAAAATCCCAAAGGAAGGAATTACCATTTCCTGATATGGGGAAAGTCATGAAAAGAATACCTCTGAGGCAGAAGATCGGGCCTTCGATGTTATGCACATGGGGTTTGAGATGGTTAATACAAGTGGAAATGACAAGGAGGCAATTAGATGGGTGACTCCAAAGGCCAGAAGAGAGTTGTACCTGAGACACATGAACTTGGAAAGAACAGGTACATAGATGGTACTTAATTCCATGAGACTTAATGAGATCATCTTGGGGCTGAGGGTTAAAGAAAGGAGAAGAAGCCCAAGGATTGGACCCTGGGATCCCCAATAGAAAAGCAATCGAGGAGATGAGAAGAAACTAGAAAAAAGGACTAACTAAAAAGTTGAGGAAAGTCCAGCAGAAGGAAGTTGGTGGAGAATGAATCCAAGTGCAGAAATCATTCCAAAAAGGGGGAATCATAAACTGTGTCAGTCTGCTGGGATGAAGCCTGACAATTAACTATTGGGGTTAGCAGCATGGGTGTCCTCTTGACAGGGACCTCAACTAGAGGCATTTCAGTGAAGTGTAGGGTGAAAGCCTGATTAGAACAGTTTGCTGGGGCTGAGGAGATGCTCACCTGATTTTTTCTTGGCCCACATCTACTTCGTCCAGTTAGTTTTATACAACACGAACACACTCAAAATTTATTCCTAGACACATTGTTCTTACATGACCTCTTTGCTTTCTCAGCACAATTCTGAATCTCTCATTCCACTTCCTCTTCCATCTCTCCTCTCTTTTTCCCACTTCCTTCTTCCTTTCTCCTTAGTGACAGATAGAGTCATGTTATCCAGCTTGAACTGGAAAATTAGACCCTTACCCTCACCACTTTATTCTACTGAGAAGTGTTCTGCAAATTTTTTACTCTAAGCTTATTAAATCCTGTATCTTCTTTAGAGACTGAAGTAGTAGGTTTTTCCAATCCAGTAAGACCCTCTCATTCGGGGACTCTATTTTCTTTTATTTGTGTTTATACATTGTCCATTTCATGTTGAGCACATCTTTTACAACTAATACTTTGACATGCAGACAATAAGGTCCTCCACACAACACAGTACCCACTCTCTGTTTTCTAATTTTACTGTAGAGCTATGATCTTGGTAAACACAGGCTTTTACCAAATATATTGCTGCCGTATAATGTGGATCTCTAGCTCTCCAGAGTGCTGCATCTATTTTTATTCGCCTCTGAAACTTCTCAATGTCATGTATTTTAGTGATTTGTTACAGCAAAAACTGATACCCAGTTCTGTATTAGTCAAGCTAAGTAATGCCAGTGACTGTAACAAACAACTTCCAAATCTCAATAATTCTGTCTAATAAGTTTATCTATCCCATTTTCTTTTCCTGAACACAAAGGAATACAGCATTTTCTAGGCTCCCTTGTAGTTGTATTGGGGCCCTGTGCCCTGGAGTTCAGAATGTGAAAGGAATTGCTATGTGCCAACTCCTGGGCGGGTCTGACCTCATATAACCCTATGCATCCTCCTCACTCTCATACCTGTGTAGTCACCGATGAGGAGGCTGCAAGTGGAAGGTGGAGGTGTCAGAGCAGAGAAGACTGATGTTCTGAATTGTCCCTTAGGAGAGAACTAACAAGAGCTGGTCACCCATGGCAGATGAGGGTATGGGAGAAAAATAAATGTCTATTGTGTATACCACTGAAATAATTCATTGCATAAGTACATTCATGTTTTTTTAAAAAAAGGTAATAATTAGAGGCAGAAGTGTGGACAAAATTTTTTTGAGGATTTGTGGTGTAAATGAAGAACACAAATGGGACGAGAGAGGATCTTTATTTGTGTGTGTGTGGTAAAAAAATGACTGTTTGTTTGAAAGTTGATGGGAAAGATCTGATACAGAAGGAAAACTTATGGTGAGATCAGAGAGCAGAGGATTTCGGATGCAACATCCTTTGGTAGGAAGAGGAGATGGAATCTAGTACACACTGGTGGGAAGTGACACTAGCTGGGAGCACAGACCATCTATGCAATAGGAAAGAAAGCAGTGCCCACAAGCACAGGTGTGGGTTGGTGAGTGGATGAGTTGGTGGTAGTTTTCAGAAAACTTCGATTTTCTCAGCAAGATCATCAGTGGAAATTGCAGATGGGAGAGGTGTCAGAAATTTGAGGGAAGAGATGAAGGTTAACATAATAGTTGTATAGGAACATAAGACAGAGAATGGGCAAAGGGATTATAAAATGCTTGCGGCGTTGCTTTAAGGGTTCACTTGAAATTGATCATAAATTTACAGCAAGATCAGCACTTTTTTCTCCAGACAAGTGCAGATTCCAGCTGGTTATAACAACGGGCCATGAAGTGTCAGTTGGGTAAATAGAGCAGTGACAATATATGAAGAAGGACAGTGAGAAAAAATATAGAATTAATAGACTGCAGGATCCTGTGAGGTGAAAGGATTATTGGAGTCAAGGGTACTAGGGAAAAAGTGATAAATGCATACATACATAGGAAACATCATACATATACACACACATCATATATGTACATATATGTATATACATCATATATATTTTAAGCATATACATGATGCTTAAAATGGAAGATGAAGAAGTTACAGTTGTTACTGATAATGATCAGATCTTACTTATGATTGTAAGAGAGTAGCTTAGGCGGAGGAGGAAATGGAAGAGGAGAACAAGGGATTAAGAGGTCCCAGTGATAAAAGAGTCATGTAAATGGATATTGAGACCACCTGTCTTGACATTATTTCACATATTTACAGTGAATTGGGAGCTTAAGACTTCACACAGCGTTGGGGAGTGACTTGGGAGTTGATAGATGACTTCAAGAAGAAGGAGTGGTGGGTGGTAGGACATAGATAAAGACGTGGATAGAGAACTGAGGGGAGGCTTACATTTAAGCCCAAGGGTGAGAGGTTGGGAAAGAAGACCATCATTTGGGGAGGGAGACATTGTCCTTCTAGGAGAGCCAAGTTTCAAGGAGTCAAAAGTAAAAGGAACCATAAGAAAAGAGGAATGCTAGAGGTGGTTTTTACTGATGACTAATCATATATTATAGCGGTCACAGGGGTTGGGAAGGATTAGAGAAAAATCAGAAAGTCATATTACAGGCATTTGTGAGGGTCAGAGTCTGAGTCTGAAAGCTGATCTGGGCACTTATAGGTGACTGACACAGTAGAGCAATGGGTGTGTTGGAAGTGGTGGCAAGCAGTGAATGTTAGGGTGGCGAAGGGTAAGAAGGCTCACCAGGAGCTTCCAGAGTCCTGGGCTCCCACCAGCTTTCTGCCACAATCCCCAAGGCAGACAGAAAATCATCTTACTGAAGCATGCTAAACTTTCATTTTATGACTTAAATGAATGAGTGAATGAATGAATGAATGAGTGAGTGAAACAACTAGTCCAGCCTTTCATTTTAAAGAAAATAACGCCTAAGCCCCATAGGTATAGGGCCCCTTGTTCCAGGCTACAGGGTAGGAGGAGACATGCCCCCTGGCGTGAATGCTAAAGTTCACATTAGCCAGCTCTGTGACCTTAAGCCATTTCTTTAGCTTCTAGGAGCCTCAGTTTCCTAACTTGTAAAATATGTGGATAATAAAAGCACCTGATTCATCAATTGTTGAAGAAAATGGGTTAATGAATTCTGAAAAAAATGCTTGGCATTTAGCAAACACTCTTCATGTGTTAGCTATAATCATTAGCTACGAGCCTTGCTCAATATCATATCTAAAGTTTGTAACCCATTGTCCCCAAGTCTTCTAGCTTGAGCCTCTCGTTTTAACCTTTCCTTGTGTACCCAATTTAAAATGGCCTACATCTCCCATTTCACATACAGTGGAAAATCTGGTCTCCACTCCCCAGATTTTCAAGAATTTCCAAGGACTTACTCTCTCCTGTTCACCCCTGGCTCCACATTCCTGCTTCCCATGAAACCCAGGACTTGCTGGGTTATCTCTCTTCTCAAGACTGCTGGCCTCCTATCAGCTCAACTCCTCAACCTCTTCATTGGGCAACCCAAACTCTCTCCTTTGTTTTTTCAGAGCAACACTGATACAAGGATCTCCTGGGAACCAGAAGTTTCCTGAATGAAAGTGAACCTGGCATGGAATGGCATACACAGGGGCATTGATTTTCTTCTGCTGTCCTTGCCAAGAATAGGGCAGGTTTCTAGCCTTAAATTGATGGGCCTCCTCTCATTACCAAGACTTTTTCTCTTTTCTTTTATTCTATTATTTCCTTTGCACTCCTCTGCACTCTCCCTACACATATGTGTGCATGCGCGTGCGTGCACGCACACACACACACACACACACACACACACACACACACACCTGAACACACCAGTCCTCTCTACCTTCCCTATGCTGTACATTAAGGAAAATTTCAAATCTCTACAAATTCCTGTTATCTAATTACATAGATCAAATTCCACTCTCAATTCTGACCCTAGACTAGATTTTGATACTAACTTTGTGGTCTATACTTCTAAATACAAAGGATTGAGAGACATTTTAAAAATTACTTTGTTTTGTTTTGTTTTTAGCACAGATTAAGTACCTAAACAGGGCTTCTTCCCCAAAAATAATGTATCCATATGTTAGCTGCTGTATAAAGTATTAGCTGGTATACATACCTTTGAAATGAGTACGGAATTGTGTTAAGGGCCTGAGGGACAGGATCTTTGAATGGAGTAGAGCATAGTTGAAGAAGTGCCCACAAACCGGTATTCATGCTTCCATGTTCCGTGTTAACCTAGGAGGAGTTGTTAGAAGGAGAGAGGCACCAAAAACTGACACACAGAAGTTTCAGTAATGATCAGCAACATGCCATCGGCCAGCCCCCATGCTCAATGTCGGTTTTCCCTACACTGAAAGGACACAGGAAAAATGAAGCAGCACAGCCCTTCCTGTGCCCTGCAAAAAAATAACAGGAAACGCACATTAGTAAGAAGAAATGAAGCGACATTGCTCACTGCATTCCTTGCTCTGGAAGTCCGTGTTTCACTCGTCTGAAGAGATTAGAGCAAATGAGAAAGAAGGAAAAGAGAAGTGTTTTTTAAAAAGGGAGGAGAAAAGAGAAAAAGTGAGACTGTCATTGCAAGTAGGATCTTGTATTCCTCTGCTCGGTCTCACAGCTAATGAAGGGTAAATTTAAAACTGTGCTTTAATTCCAGGTGACAGTGCAGGAAGTATTGTGAGCTTGGCTCTTTTTTAAGTCTTAAAAAGTGAAAACATCCAATCCTGATTGTGAAAATTCAAGCAGAACTTAATTATTCTTTACCATTAATGATCTCATTAAATGCAGGAAATCATGTGATATCAAAAATGTAAATCAAACCTCGTTTCACGAATTAAGTCTTCATTTTTTTTCTCTTTTATCAAACTACTGCTCCTCTTATTGGAGACATACAGTTGGCTATATCCCTCTGTTTTCAAACATAATATCGATCTTAGCTCGGGCTGCATAACTAAGTACCATAAACTGGGTGGCTTGGGAACAATATAAAATTATTTTTCACAGTTCTGGGGGCTGGAAGTCCAAAATCAAATGTCAGCTTGGTCAGGTTCTGAAGAGGACTCTCTTCTGGTTTGTAGACTTGCACCTTCTCACTGTGCACTCACGTACTAAAAAAGAAAGAAGCTAGCACTCTGGCCTCATCTTATAAGGGCACTAATCTCATTCATGAGGGCTGCACCACATGACCTAATCACCTCCTACAGCTTCCGCCCCCAAATACCATCAAATTGGCAACTATATTTCAACATATAAATTTTAGGGAGGGGACACAAGCACTCCATAATGGCCTCTGTCTTTGACATAAGGTCACACAGTCATGGTAGAAAGGTCCCCCAACCATCATAACCCTGAAATAAACACTGGAATGCAGTATTATATGGAGTCTTTCTCTCTCAGCTATAGTAAGTCAAGTCATCATTCTAAAATAAACTGTCTTCCTATTCTAACTTATACATGACCAGAAACAAAAGAGGAAAAGAAAAAGAAAAGAAATCTCTTATATGAATACCCTGAGTTTTGTTACCTAGACATGCCTTCAAAGACATGACATTCTTTTCCAAGTGTTCTAAAAATGGATGCTATGTATCTGTTAAAAATATGATAATTAACAAGTGTGCTTTGAGTCACATAATAGCAAATGTCAGTTTCCTGTAAGATAGGAGTATTAATCACGAACGCTAAGTTAATCAGAAACCAATTGCACCCAACAGAAGCCTACAGGGCACCTCTGACTTGGCAAGTAGATCACGGTCTCCTTTGAATACAGGCCTTAAACGGGTCTGAAACACTTGCAGCCATGAGTCCCTGCTTGGGGGATAAAAAGATTTCTAAAACCTCACTCTCTGAGCCGAGATTCACACACAGCCTTCCAGCTATTAGGAGACAACCTGCCTCAGGTTGGATGCTGATAAATCACAGAAAACACCATTGGGGTGCGTTGTTTCTGTTAATAGCTTTGGATTACAGAGGAAACTAGGGTTTACTACCCTGGATATCACAGTGGCATCCAATAGTAATCTGTTTTGTGCTATCTTGAGTAATTATTACTTTATGGATGAAATCAGAAAGCACGAAGAAGGGAAGTTTGTGGTAAATGATGTTTCTGCATTCATTCATTCATTCATTCTGTGTCGTTGAACAGAAGTTCACTAAACTTCTTTCTTGTATGTTATACCTGTAAATTTTACATTTTTTAGGGTTTTTCCTGTATTATTATTTCAATAGCTTTGGGGGAACAAATGGTTTTTGGTTCCATAGATGCATTGTATAGTGACAAAGAAGTCTGTGCTTTAAGTGTATTGCCACCTCTACCTGTTCTTATTGTACCTGATAAGTGATTTTTCATTCTTCTTTCCACTCTCCCTTTCCACTCCCCCTTCTGAGTCTCCAATTTCCATTATACCATTCCATATGCCTTTGCAGACCCTTAGTTTAGCTCCCATCTATAAGTGAAAACATGTGGTGTTTGGTTTTCCCTTCCTGCAGTACTTCACTTAGGATGATAGTCTCCAATTCCATCGAAGTTTCTGCAAAAGACATGATTTCATTCTTTATAGACTGAATAGTATTCCATGGGGGGGGAGAGAGTCACATTTTCATTATACACTGATGAGTTGATGGACATTTAGGTTGATTCTACATCTTTGCAATTGTGAATTGTGCTGCAAAAAACATAAGAATGCTGGTGTCTTTTTGGTATAATGACCTCTGGTCCTTTGGGTAGATACCAAGTGGTGGAATTGCTGGGTAGAATGGTATATCTACTTTTAGTTATTTGAGAAATCTCCATACCTATTTCCATAGTGATCATACTAATTGGAACTCCCACCAAATGTGTATGTGTTCCTTTTTCACCTTGTCTGTGCCAACATCTGTTGTTTTTGTGTTTTCTGATAATGGCCATTCTGACTGATGTAAGGTGGTAGCTCATTATGGTTTTAATTTTCATTTCCACGAAGATGAGTGATGTACAGTATTTTTTTTCTTATTTTGTTGGTTATTTGTATATCTTCTTTCTTTTTTTTTTTTTTGAGTTGAAGTCTCACTCCGTCACTCAGACTGGAGTGCAGTGGCCGCTCCCGGCCACCGCAGGCTAGACCTGCTGGGCTCCGGCGATCCTTCCTCCTCAGCCTTCCAAGTAGTTGGAACTACAGGCGCGCACTACCACGCCCGGTTAATGTTTGATTTATTGTAAAGATGAGGTCTTGTCAAGTTGCACAGGCAGGTCTCGAATCCACAGGCTCAGGCAATCCACTCACCTCAGCCTCCCAAAGTGCTGGGATTATAGGCTGAGCCAAGAGCTTTGTTCATGCAATTTGCCCACTTTTTAATGGAGCATTTGCCTTTTTCTTGCTGATTTGTTTGAGTTTTTTGTAGATTCTGGATATTACTCTTTTGTTGGAAGTGTAGTTTGTGAAATCTTCTCCCATTCTGTAGGTGTCCTATTTATTGTTGGTCTTTTTTTTTGCTGTGCACAAGCTTTTTAGTTTGGTTATGTCCCATCTGTTTATATTTGTTTTTGTTGCATTTGCTTTTGGGATTTTAGCCATAAATTATTTGTTTGCATCAATGTCCTGAAGAGTTTTTCCTAAATTTTCTTCCAGGATTTTCATGATTTCAGGTCTGACATTTAAATTTTTAATCCATCTTGAGTTAATTTTCTCTATTTGTAAGAGATGGAAATAGAGTTTCATTTGTCTGCATATAGCTATCCAATTTTCTCAGCACCATTTACTGAATAGGGTGTCCTTTCCCCAGTATATACGCTTTTGTCTGCTTTGTTGAAGATCCATTTGGGTTTATTGCTAGATTCTCTATTCTGTTCCATTGGTCCACATGTCTGCTCTTGTACTAGTACCATTCTGTTTAGGTTACTATAGCCTTGTAGCATAATTTAAGGTTGGGTAATATGATGCTTCCTGCTTTGTTCTTTTCGAATAGGATTGTTTTGACTATTCTAGCTTTTGTGGTTCCATATGAATTTTAGGAATTTTTTTTCTAATTCTATAAAAGATGACATGGGTAGTTTGATAGGGATTGTGTTGCATCTATAGATTGCTTTAGATAATATGATCGTTTCAGCAATGTTGATTTTTCTAATCCATGAGCATGAGATGTTTTTCCATTTGTTTGTATCCTCTGCAATTGCTTTCATCAGTGTTTGTTAGTTCTTCTTGTCGAAGTCTTCCACGTCCTTGGTATTTTAGCTTTTTGTCAGGTAGTATAAATGGAATTGAGGTCTTAATTTGATTCTCAGATTGATCACTATTGGTGTATTGTAGTGCTACTGATATTTGTGTGTTGATTTTGTATCCTGAGACTTTACTGAATTCATTTATCAAGTCTAGGGTTTTTTGGAGTAGTCTTTAAGATTTTCTAGGTATAAGATCATATCATTGACATACAGGGATAGTTTGGTTTTTTCTTTTCCAATTTAAATACTCTCTATTTCTTAATCTTGCTGATTGCTTTGACTAGGGCTTCCAGTACTATGTTAAATAGGAGTGGTGAAAGTGGGCATCCTTGTTCCAGTCTCAAAGGGGAATACTTTCAACTTTTCCCTGCTCAGGATGATGCTGATATTAACTGTGGGTTTGTCATGTAAGGCTTTTATTATTTTGAGGAATTTTCATTCTATGCCTATTTTTCTGAGGGCTTTTATCATGACAGGATTCTAGATTTCATCAAATGCTTTTTCTGTATCTAATGAAAAAATCATATGATTTTTGTTTTTAATTCTGTTTATGTGATAGATTATATTTATTGACTTGCATATATTGAACAATCCTTTTTTTCCTTTTCCTTTCCTTTCTTTTCTTTTTTTTTTTTTTTTTTTTTTTTTTGAGTTGAAGTCTCACTCTGTCACCCAGACTGGAGTGCAGTGGCACACTCCCAGCCACCACAGCCTCGACCTGCTGGGCTCCGGCAGTCCTTCTGCTCAGCCTTACAAGTAACTAGAATTACAGGCCTGGCTAATTTTTTTTTTTACTGTAGAGATGAGGTCTCGCCAAGTTGCCCAGGCGGGTCTTGAACCCGTGGCTCAGGCAATCCATTCCTCTTCGGCCTCCCAAAGCGCAGGATTACAGGTTGAGCCATCGAGCCTGGCTATATTGAATTCTTACATCATTGGGGAAAAACCCACTTGATCATGGTGGATTATTATTTTTTAATGTGCTGTTGAATTTGATTTGCTAGTATTCTGTTGAAGATTTTTGCATCTATGTTCATCAGGGATATTGATCTGTAGTTTTCTTTTTGTTGTGTCTTTTCTTGGCTTTGGTATTAGGGTAATACTGGCTTCTGGATGAGTTAGGAAGAATTCCCTTCTTTTCAATCATATGGATTGGCTTCAGTAGAATTGGTACCAGTTCTTCTTTGAAAGTCTGGTAGAATTCAACTGTGAGTCCATCAGGTACTGGATTTTATTTGTTGGGAGACTTTTAATTACTGATTAAATCTAGTTACTAGCCTTTGGTTTGTTCAGGATTTCTATTTCTTCCTGATTCAAGGTTGGGGTTTGCATGTTTCTGGAAATTTACCCATGTCCTCCAGGTTGTCTAGTTTGTTTGCATAGAGGCATTCATAATAATCTCAGATGATCTTTTCCATTTCCATGGTATCTGTTGTAATGTCTCCATTTCAATTTCTGATTGAGCTAATGTGAATCTTCTCTCTTCTTTTCTTAAGTAATCTAGCTACTGGTCTACCAATTTTGTTTATAAAATTCCACTAAATTCTTATTACATACCAGGCAACAGGCTGAGGGCTGACCATATAAAGATAAGAAGACAAAAACAACTGAAAGAATGAGAGTTTCAGATGGAAGTTGATCCAGAGTTAAAGAGGCACACAGGCAGGGGCAGGCATGGAGAGAGGTTTGAGGAGAAGTCAAAAGAAGCCCCATATGAAAAATTTTCTGAGTTGTGCCTTGAAAGGTGAACTTCTGGCATCCTGGGTAAAGACTTCATAGGCACCACAGGCATGAGCATGGAGGCGGAATTCTGCCTGAAGCATTTGGAAAACCACAAGAATTTCAACAACATTGCTAGGTTCCAGTGCATTATTTTTTCTTTATGAAACACTCTCCAAAACAGAATCAAGCCGAGCTCGGTGACTCAGCCTGTAATCCCGCGCCTTTGGGAGGCTGAGGTGAGTGGATTGCCTGAGACCGCAGGTTCAAGACCCGCCTGGGCAGCGAGACCTCATCTCTACAATAAATCAAAAATCAGCCGGGCATGGTAGCGCATGCCTGTAATTCCGGCTACTTGGAAGGCTGAGGCGGAAGGATCGCCGGAGCCCAGCAGTTGAGGCTGCGGTGGCCGGTAGCGGCCACTGCACTCCAGTCTGGGCAACAGAGTGAGACTCCAACTAAAACAAACAAAATAGAATCAATGTTACATGTCACAATGTAGTTAGTCCTCTTTCCTTTTTCCCTCAGAGGAGGGAGTGCCTGGTCCCCATCTATTTACTCATATAACAATTACCTATAATGATTCAGGTACTAAAGACAGAAAGGTAAATATAAATATGCTTCAAGGTGCTCTCAGTCTAGTTGATGACAGTATTAGCTTGGTTTCAAGGTTCCTCTGAAACTCTGGGCCTCACACCGAACTGGTTTTTGACAATAGCTCAGTGAAGCAGAACACAGATCTCAGCTCTGTTCATTCCAGCACGCTGGTTTCCCCTCTCCTGGGTTCCCGTGGAAGTAAATCAGGTGTACTTCCTTCTTTATGTTATCCATAAAATACTGGGGGTTCCAAAAAATGTATATACATTTTAAGAGATATTATCTATGTATTACTTTTAGTTCTCTATAATCAGGGTCGCTGATGGTAAACACTTGGAGCACGTCTTGTAGTTGCAGAAGTCAAATATGTATTCATCTTTTGTTATTGGTATATACTGAGTACTGCAATTTTAATACAGTTTTTCCTTTCTTAAAACGTACATACATTTTTTGGCACCCTCTGTATGTGTCTTCAGCTTGCTCCTCAAAGCATGATCCAGGAACACAACATCAGATCATCTAGGAGTTTTTTAGAAATGAAAACTCTCAGGCCTTATTCCAAACATATTGAATCAGAATCTACATTTATATGTTCCCTCAGTGATTCAAAGGAACGTTAAAACTTGAAAAGCACAGGTTCTCAAATGTGGCTGCATATTGGACTCACCTGGAAAGTTTTAAAAAAACAAAAGTACCTGGGTCCCATTTCAGAGACTGGTTTGTTTGGCAAAGAATGAAGTTGGGACAAGATGCTTTAATGCTCCCCAGATCATTCTACTAAGTAGCTCAGTTTGACAATTCCTGCTATAGACAGGACTCACATGGAAGAGAGGTGCCTGGGGTTATTTTAGAATAGTGGAAGTGAGACTAAGTGAGAGTGGGAGCTGAGGATCTGGGAAGAAAGCAGTTATCCAGACATGGTCTGACATGTTCTCTAATTAGCTTCTAATTAGACAGCCTCTAATATGAACCCTCACTTTACAATAAGCCAAACTCAGAAAGGGGTGGTGACTTGCCACGGTCATAAAACAGGTGAGAATTAAAATAGAAAGCTGTTCAGATGGAGGGATTGGAGAACTCAACCTGCAAGAATTCAGGCCTCCTAAACGGTTGACCTCTCTGCTGTTCTCATCCCCCACAACCTTTCTTTGGCGCTAGCAATATCCACAAGTGTATCCACTCTGTTACCTGAACTTACTCCCTTTGCGCAAACCATAGCAGTTTTCATGGTTGCTGTGATTCACCTGCATATTAGGTTCTGAGCCACCTGGTAGCCAATCCTAAAAAGAAGATGCAGTCAGTCTTGTTGCCAAAAAGGAAAATGTGTCCCATCTCAAAAGAAGCAATGCTTTCCTTGTCCCTGCTGTGGGCTTCACTTAGAAAGAACTGAATGACCTAACGCACACTACGTCAAAGACATCTCTACAGTAATAGTTTTCATAAAGTCATTATGTATAATATTCCTGGATGTAAGCCAAGGAAATAACATTAAAATGCATGAAAATTCTGCTGGGGACTAAGAACATATGGTCCAAGTGCACAGCTTGATGCAGGAATAAAAATTAACACAACTAGAGAAAGGGATAAATAGTGTGCCCTTCAAACAAGTCCTCATAAATATCATTTCCATTATCCAGGCTTTTGTAAGGCAATAAAGAATTAAGGTTTAATTTGTTGCCTGAAATGCCATTGCTTTGTGTCATGGATTGAAGGAAAAGCCCAAACAAGCAAATAGTAGGATTTTCATTCTTTTATGAAAACTCATAACTCTATCTAATATTTTTAGGAGAATAGAGGATCATACATTTCATGCAAAATGAAGCTAATGGTGTAGCCAAAGGTCAAAGAATTTTCTTAAGAGTTTGTGTCTATCGCAGCACACAATTATATAAGTAATTGATCATGTTTTGAAATTCTACACACCATGTATTGTGTATGGAGTGCATCTATACCTCTCCATGACCCCTATTTCTATATGTCATAGGAGTCCTGGGGTAACACCTGGTCAAATGGTCTGGGCATAAGGGAAGTTCGTGCAAAGAAAATGAAACTTAAATAAACCTTGCAAGATCAGGAGTTGTCAATAAGTCAAAAGGAGTGGGGAAGATTTAGACCAAAGAAACCAACTGAAGAACAGTCTTAGGGCTAGAGGTGGGCATTGCTGGACTATTGGAGGGAGAGTAAGAGTGGCCTGGATGGCTGCCGGGTTGATTGAATGGTTTGTATGGGGTAATTTGTGGAAGATGCAGCATCAATTGTCTCCATTCCAACAACACTCCACCTACATTCAAGAGCTCAACTTACAGAAAGATCACCACTTGGTAGCTCCATCTAGAAAACTAGGCATCATCTTGACTCTCTTCTCATCACCACTCACATCCTATTGGGACCATGTCAATATTATTTATTGAGTTTTTTTCAGCCCGCTTTACTTTTCTTAGCTCAGGTCTTGTTGTCTCTCACTTGGTTCACTGCAAAAGACACCTAGCACATTTCCTGTGTGCAGCTCTCTGCTCCGAACTGCCCCCCACACTGAACCAAGAGCAGTCTTCCAAAATGTATCAAACAGCTTTAAAAAGACAGAGAGAGAGAGAAACATGAATTCACAGCTGGTTGGAATGAAGAGGGTTAAAAAAAATCCAGTGGACAATCTTAGAGACAAAAGAACAAAAAAGCAACAGGCTTTTCGGGAGTAGGAGAGGAAGGAGGATTTGATGTTTCTCTCTTGAGTTTGGAATCTATAATCTTTATTGTCACTGCTTGTTTTTTCCTTTCTCTCGCTCCTCTCTTGATTAACTTCCTTTGCTTGCCATACCTTCAAATGGCTCTCACTTCAAGATTATGAGATATTAGAGACTCAACATTCACCATAAACCAAGTAGAGCCTCAAGATCTCTTAGTTTAAATTCTTGAGAGGGAGGAACTAATCAGTGGATGATAGGCCAATGAATTAGTTAGTCCTGGTCAGACGGGCAAGGTTCAGAGGGCAAGGTTGCACACCATAAAACATGGCCACCAAAATCTGGTATATAGCAGGTACATGAGCAACTGACACATTCCACAAATATGTATTGAGCGTCTATCATATGTCAAGCATAGTACTAGCAATTGAGAATACACTTTAAAAAAAAACACTAGTATACAATGTGGTAAGTTCTGTCAAGGAAAAGAAATGGACACTGCAAAATAAATTGGCAGGACAGAAGATCCTTTCTTAGCAGTGACATTTGCACTGAGTTCTGAGAAGTGGAAGGATTCATTCGCACAAAAGCATGAGGAGATCATGTGTGGCAGAGACAAGAGCTCATGTGACTGTAATAAGGTGGGCAGGAACATGTCAGGGTGAAGGACTAGAGGAAGAGGATGAGCATCAGACTGTGTGTGGAGGCTTGGGGGTGGATGCAATGAGCCTGGACTGAAGCAGTCAACAAGACCACAGGAAAGTGAAAGTTATTGATCAAGAAGCCACTAACGTGGTTTAATAAGAGTGGCATGGTGACCTGATCAGATTTGCATTTTTAAAGATATCTGACTGCTGTGCAGGCAGAGAAAACCAGGAGGCATAAATGGAAGCAGAAAATCCACTGGAGAATTACTGCTGTTCAGAAGGAGATGATGGTTCTGAGAGAAGTGAGTAAATGTTAGTAGCCTCGGGAGGTAGGACAGATCCTGAACAATAGAAAACATGAATCAATATGATCCCCAGCTTTCTGGCTAAACAAATGGATGATAATGCCCAGTGACGGGCAGAGAAGGCAAACCCATATGGCCACACCAGTAAGCCACAGGGGCTTGTCCTCTGCTGAAACAATGTTGCTGTTGCCTCCCATCGGTTCATGACAATGTCCACCATCTAAGTTCCTGCACCATCTGGTCCCAGCCTAACCTCCTAGCACCACCCACTCGCACCTCAGCCCACACCTCAGCCCATAAGCCAGGGACGTGAGGAAACACATCACCCTCCTGTGCTCTTGGACACGTCTTTCTTTTCCTGAACTGTCTTTTCTCTTCCTGGGCCTCTGACAAACTTGATTCATCTTTCCAAATCTAGATCAAATATTACCTACTGTGGTGTCTTACAGATTATCCCTTGCCAGAGTAGGGTCCCTCCTCTGTCTCCACAGCACATCACACCCAACTCCATGATAAGATGGTCACTCTGTACAAGGATCACTTGATCATCTGTGAGTCCCTCAAAGCTGCAAGTATATATGACTACACATGATTTGTTTCATGTCCTACACAGTGCCTGACAATTTTAAATATTAAAAAAAGCTGTTGAAGTAAATTGAATATGAAAGCTTAAAAAAATTACAGTGAAGTCTCTTCTCAATCATTTTTTCTTTTTAAATTCTGGGCCTCTGCTGAACCTGGGACCACCCCTTTCGCATCACCCTCTGCCCTTTATGTCAATCTAATTAAGATCCAACACCTCCTCTTTAGCTAACAAGACTGGTCCCTTCTCTCTCACCAAGGCCGCGTGATTGACAATTCAGAACACATTCAGGTGCTTCCAAAGTAACTGTGACTTCCCTGACGCCACATGTAACAGTCTGTGATTGGCTCTTCCAGGGAGAGGTCTAGATTTAATGTGTGTTGTGTGTTTCCGAAACTCAGTACCCTTTATAACTAATGTTGATGAGGTATGTGACCTCAGTTCCCCCATGTGTAAATAAGGGGTCATGCTTGGTGATCCCTATGGGCTTCCCAACTCCAGTTTTTATGACTCTTTGGTGACTAATGAAATAGAAGATGAGGTGACATATCTGCATGCTCACTAGAGTGAAAAGTGGGCTTTGGTCATAGCCTCAGGGGATTAGTCATATCGTAAGCAGGATTTATGCATATTATAAAATCCCTGAAGAATACATGCAAGAAGAAAAAAATGTTTATTGTAAGCATATACATGCTCAGGCAATCCTGAGCATTTGTGAGAAAACCTGGGGGAGTGGAGAATTGCCCCCAAAATGCAGCATATTTGGTTTGCCTTGAGTCTGGATCTGGAAAACGTGGGGGCAGGCCCTAATGTCTGCATCTTGCGGGGATGCCCAATCCCACTGGGAGGCCTGGGGAGCCTGAGTCCTGCATTTCACATTTAATCGTGCAGCTTTGCTGATTTCACTGCACAAATGACTCAGACTCCAATAGCACCAGGAGTTGGGGCTTTTTTTTTAATTGGAGGAAAAGGATTCCAAAATAGAATCATAGCCAAACATGGAAAAGGTAATTATCCTTTTTGAAATCATCTGTGAATCCAGGCAAGAGGCACAATTTTTTAACTTTCTGAGTCTTTTTTATTGGAAAAATAACAAGCAGCCCCAAATGGAAAGATTGATCCAGGCTCTGAGAGGCCAGGTGAAGGCACCAGGTTCCTAATTGGAAAAAAACGGCTCTGAAGCAGCATCAGGAAGACCTGGTAAGCAATTAGATGAGGCTGGTGAAAGAAAAAGAAGGACATAAAATGACTCTCATGTTTCTGTCTCATTTCCTGAGACCAGGAGTGAACAGAAAGAAATAAAGGAGAAGATAATAAGTTCCTTTTTAGCATTTGAGGAACCCGTGGAAAATGCCAGGGAAGGTGTCCTGTAGGTAGTTGGCTATGCGAGTAAAGACAGAGTTAGACTTTTGAATGCAGCAGACATGGATGTGGGGTTGTAGCCCTGAGTTTATAGCCCTGGGGTTGTAGCCCTGAGGGTGGGTAGAAACCAGCTGGACTCATGAACATCCTGGATGGCTGGTGACAGTCACAGGCCCTGGACACAGTGTACACCATGTACCTGCAGACAAGTGGTGGTCAGGAGTTCTATCACAAGGACACTTCATGGAACAAAAGAGAACTAGATGGAAACCAGGAAAACGTCCAACATGCCTCTTTCTAATTCCATTGAAGAAAGTTGTCTTTCTAATTCAATTGAAGAATCTTGTCTCCTCTTGGAAGCTCAGTTTCTCCATCTGTGAAAGGGGACAAAGAGCTCTTCGAGTCGGGACATTCCAGAACTGAATGGTTCATCATGAATGTGATTGTAGTATGGAAAAATATACTAGAAAAAGATTAATTCAACCTCAGTTCTGGGTTGTACACTACCATGTACTATGTTGTTTGCATTCATTCATTTGCCATCCATTTATTAAGCACCTACTCTGCAATAGGCCATAGGGCAGATGAGAGAATACTGAATCAAGGAGTACATAGCTCAGAAAGTGGGTAGGGCACAGACTCAACCTCAATTATGTGCTATGACAGAGGCATAATCCAATCACCAGGAGAATGACTGAAAGATGAGTTGACACTAGCCTGAGGTGTTTTTTGTTTGTCTTTTCAAACATAGATTGACAATTCATAATTGTATAAATGTATGGAGTACATAGCAACATTAAGATTTATGAATACAATGTGGAATAATTAAATTGAGCTAGGTAACATAGCCATCACCTCAAATATTTAGCATTTTTGGTGGATAGTGCATCTGAATCAGGTGACGTGGAGACCAAAGGGAGGCCCAAACTTTACCTGTACATTGACCACTTGTATACCTAATCCGGAATTGTACCCCACATCTTTAAAATGTAAAAACTGACATTATTAAATCATTAAAAAAAGAACATTTGAAAAGTACTCTCCTAGAAATTTAGGCTTCTAGGATTGTTGACATTGGCCTCAAGGAATGAATCGCTGTGCAAACCTGGATAAACAGACATGTTATGTAGGGAGAATAGAGTTGTTGTAAGAAAACACAGATCGTGTTTGGGGTGCACTGACTACTGCTAGGTAATTGAATCCTAATATGTAGAGGTGAACGGTGGGAAGTGAGTCTAAAAGTACAGGTGATAACCAGGCTGTGGAAGGCTTTGAATGTCACACCAGGAGCATAGAAGGGAACAAAGTCTAACAACCCTGGTGAGACATTACTTAGTCTCCTAATTCCATCCAATGACTGGGAAGATACTGTTCTCTTCTTATAAACAGCATCTCCTGCATCCATTTGCTTTGTATCTAGTTTATTCTTATTTGTCATAGAGCATAGTTCTCAATGGTGGATGAACGCTATAAACACTTGAACTCGAGGGCAAAAAATAAGAATCATAATATCTAGGTTCCACCCCACTTCAATTATATCCAAATATTTTCTGTATGACCCAGGCACCAGTGCTCTTTTTAAAAGCTCTTGAGATAATTATAAAATGCAGCCAGGGTTGAGAAGTAATGTTTTAGATTCAGACGTTCTCAAGTCAACAGTGGAAACAGCCACCAACTAGTTCCAACCACGAGGTAAAATTCTTAAAGGTCCAAGAACCAAAGCAATTGCATTATTCAAGAAGCATATTTGAAAAGCATTAGGACAGACCTAAAATACTTGACTTTAATAGATTCCTCCTCAGCCCCTCGAGCTTGATTTCAATTCACACTCCCCTTAGCTTTTGTTCAAATACAGCAAATCCGAGCAGCAGTCTACATAGCTAGGCCACTCTTGTTCCTCTGTCTAGCTAGCAGCCCTGGATAACCCACCTGTATTTCATGGTCATCCCAGTGAACTCACATGAATCATCCTCCAGTGAGGGGAGACCAGCTGGGGCCTTGGCTTCTACCAATCATGTAGTGATCCTCAAATGAAATGTTTTAGAGGATAGAATTTTCCTGATACTTTTACTTATGACATTTACTAAAACTGCAACCAGATGAACACATACTTTATGAAAAAACTCCAAAATTTATTGGAGCTTTTGCTTTTCCTACCCTAGAAGCAACCTGCAACATTTTTGAGATATGCTTTTCAGATGCTATAAATAACTCATTGCTATTGATATAGAGTAGGCATATCCATGGACGATATTGCTTACATATCTAATACATGTGAACTTTTGGGTTTGGGTAGGGACTTCAACAATGACCCAAGAGAAAAGCATATAATCAAAAGCATCCTGACTTGGCAAAAGCACATGTCTTTGATGGGAGCATTGAGAAGGGAGTCACAAAATTCTAGTTTCTGCCTTATGTTGATGCACATGTGGCCTTGCACTAGTCCCTTTCCTGGGACTCAGTTTCCTTGTTGAGTTGGATTAGACATTGTCAAAAACCTTTTCCAATTCTGAATGACATTTTTACCAATGAGCAACTTTCGATTATGAAGGAAAAGTACCTTACTTTGTTCAAATCACTAGCTGGGTGATGCTGGGCAGGTCCCAGTCTCTTTCTTTTTTGCAAAAGTAACCATTTCTGAAGCAGAACTCATATATAAAGCAAAGTATCTGGGATTTCTAGGGGCTCAGTAAAGCCAAACATAAAACCAGTCATCATTTATTAAGTGCTACTATATACAGGATACTTCGCATGCCTCATTTAGTTAATCAACATGTTTAATTTCTCTGGCATCAGTCAAGGTTTGAAATAAGTTGACACATTTTTTGAGTCCTCATAATTTTACAGATGAGGAAAGGTGATTGGGGAGAATCTGAATTCCCAGCACTATACAGATAGGCAAAGATGGACTGAAATCTTGAACTAAAGACTCCCTGATTCCAAAACACTGCTTCGTGGCAGAAACCTTCCCAAGGCAGAGTGCCACCTCCCTGTGTCATGTAAGAGAGTCCTTTGATCCTCAAAATCCTCTCCTCACCCTCTTTCATTTGTTTTTTCTCACTGAGTTACCATAAAGGGAAAATTAATCGAGAACTAGGAAACAACTTTTAAACTGTGGAGCATGCACACCAAAGTGAGCAGTTATTAATGTTGGAATGCCTTGTCACATGTTGAAAATAACTTAAATGTTCATGAAGAATCTTCATTAAACCTTTACTGCAAGAATCCCTTTCTAAACACAGAGTTCCAATGCAACTTCCTTTCAGGCCTTTTAGGTGAAGTGAAAAGGGACAGGACTAAAGAAGGGTGATAGCATGCTGTGCCATCTCTGTGACGACAGCCCAAGACAGGCTCTAGACAAGGGTGACAGCGTGCTGTGCCCTCTCTGTGACCACAGATAGGACTAAGCACTTAGTACACCACATGAGGTCTCATCACCCGCTCATGTAGAAGGTGTTTTTACATCTGCCTTATGGATCTCAAAGCACAGGCACTGTTCCAAACTACGTAACTACTAAGTTGCCAAGCTGGGTCCTGAACCAAGTTCTGTTTGCAGTTTGCCATTGTGCGATGGGTATCTAGAGCCCTCCTGAAGCAACCACTGGATTCACTCAACACAAGATTTTGTAAAGCACTGTCTTCTCTTGGCATTCTTCTGGGAGGGTGAAATCTTAATATATCCAGATATGTGGCCAATGCATCAACTGGAATGTGATTTCACCACTTATTTACAGAATAAAATAAGATAAAAAGCAGAAAACTGTTGCCCTGTTTAGCCCAGGGTAGAGTCTTTTCTGAAATCTAGGCCCTCTGAACTCCTAGAGCCCTCGGTCTTGGGAACCTTTTTCCTTTTTCTTGGGGGACATGGGCATTATGGGGGTGGCTTAGACACTTGGACTCTCGGCACTATAACTGCAGTAAATGGCAGTGGCTATTTTCCCTATTAGAGCAACAGCCAGGCACTACTAAACAGCCCCAGGTCCATTAAGAAGAAATGTAGGTCATCTCCAGTTTCAACAGACAATGTGATCCTTGGTGGTGAAAGAGCAAAATTAACTGCTTCAGAGAAATGCATTCCCATCTGCAGCACTATCCATAACTAAAAGTCGAGGTGAGACTCATCTTTGCACTTTTCTAAACTTCAATATGAAACATATTTGATACCCATTCTGTTTGTCACTGTTCTAGTCATTGAGAGGGCAGCAAAGTGGCACAAAGTTGTTCCCTGCCTTGAGGGCACTTCTTTCCTGGTAGAATGAGTGAAGGTGGGGATCAAGGTGGCACTTATGGGCAGAGCATAAAAGGTTGGTGAAAGTAGCAGGGAAATGGGTGAGGAAAGAGAGAGTAGGAGCTGATCATGAGAAAGTTTTTGATTGACAGCAAAAGGCTGGCCTCCATCCTGAAGGATTAAGGAGCTACAGAAGAGCTTGATGCTGAAGACCCCAAATGAACATACCTCTGTTCTGTGCTCATCACACTCTCACATACATATGAATGGTATCTATGAATCCTGTGGCTTCTACGTGGGTTCCTGCTTTATCAGATCCTTAAAGAATTCCCCTTCACCCATGGGTGCACACATGAAGGTCCTCATGGGGCAAAGGTATTTGGCAAATTCCTCAGCAAGGCCGTAAGTACTCGTTCATCTGTCATTTGAGGGTCACCCAACTCCATCTTCTGAACTTTCAGGAGTCCCTTTCTTGTCTGAACCAAGACTTAGTCTAGGCTTGGCTGGGCCTGAGGGTGAAATATGTCTAGTATAGCAGCTAGTCAGACGAAAAGTCATCAAACCAGAGAATTAAGGCGCTCCAAGACCAGCAGCCACTAGCACTGTTAATTGGTTCCCCCTAGAGTGTACTCCACAAGGCCCAGCTGTACCAGAAACTGACATTTGGCTCGCTCGTGCATGCCTTTTTGGGACAAGGGAGCCTGGATGGGGGCAGGAACATTCTACCTACCTTGACCTGCTCGACCATTGGAAAATTGTTCTTACTACTGAGCCGACATCCACCCGCTGGCAACTTGCATTTGTTGGTCTTAGTTTTATCTAAGGGTCATACAGAACATGCTAGTTTCCTCTTCAACGTGGCGTAGTTACTTTTCTGATTCTCCCTGGAACCGTTGATGGTCCTTAAGTATGAAGGTGGTGTTTGATTCATGTTGGAATCGCCAGAATCTAGCACAACACATAAGACATAATGGATATGTAAATGATACGTGAAATTAATAAATGTCTTCCTGATACATTATGCTATGTGGATGTAAAAACAGTATTGGTAAGTTAGTATTCACGTCTTATAACTTCTCATAATCCTCCCTTCTTTTGACTATAAATTGGCTGTAGGTGGAACATTCTCAAAAGTAAAAATTTTTCGTCTTTCAGTTAAGACATTTCCCTGGCAGCCCCAATACTGACTGAAATATTCCATTTAAGAGGGAGAAGGCATGATACCCTCAGAGCCCGTTTTCCTTTATAATATGGGTCAGTGTCTCAAATTAGCACTTCCTCACTTGGGAAGAAAATTAGACTCTGAGGAAATGGAATACAGGGCAAATCCATTTGCCCAGATAGATGGAGGTGACAGACATCTAGAGAAGGTGACCTTCCCTCATTACCTCCTTTGTCACGCCTTCCCTGTGCTCCCCAGAGAGCAGATCCTCCCTTCTCTGTGCCGACACAGTATCTTTTAGCTACTTCCTTCCGCGGTAGCATCTTGCACGCTGCACAGTAATGATCTACTGTAAGTCAGCCTCCTGCAGCAGAAGAGTGAGCTCCTTAAGTGCAGGTAACTCTGTGTCTGCTTTACCTTTATGTCCTTAGCCCAGGACAGAACCTAGCATACTAAACAGCAAACTAGATTCTCCCAGTGCATGCACTTCGAATTAATTCATGCTCTGTCAAAAGCAATCAACCACGGATGTGTATCCTGCCCTTCAGAAGTGGGATTGCATTGCTAGGTGGCCCTGAGGGAAGGTTCCTATTTCTTTGTAATATTTCCACAAATGAAGAAATTTTCATTCCCAATAAGTGCATCCCCATTTATTACCAGTGCTTGCAGCTTTGTCCTCTGCCTTTTTGAAACTGCACACCCACCACTTGATTCAGAGGACCTGGAAGACATCAGTTCAGCCATTTGCCATATTAAGCAAAGCAGTGCAAATCACATCATGTCACTTTGCTGCTGTGACCCTTACTCTTAGAATAACATCCGAACTCCCGACTGAGGCTTGCAAGTCCCAGTACGATTTGTCCCTGCATCTTTTCCAGCTTCATCTCCTGCCATGCCAGCCCTCTGCATGCTAAGCCGCAGGCACAATTGGCCCTCTGCTGGTTCTTAAAGCTTGCCAACCTCCATCCTGCTGCAAAGACTTGATGCTCGCTGTTTCCTCAGCTGGGACTCTCTCCCTGGTGTTTCCAGTGGCTGATTCTTCTCATCAGTCAGATGGGAGATTAAATGGCTCCTTTCTAAAGAAGACTTGCCTCACTTTAGAAAGGAGAATCTGCCCTGTTGTCCTTCTCTCTTAGCATTGTGCCTATTCTTTTTGTGGTGACAATTGCAATGGAAATATATAAAATAATATACGTAAATAAGTATAAATATATAGCCACTTGTTTATGAATTACCGCCTCTTGATGGTCTGAACCACACTTGCCTGACATTCTGTCATCTCCAACACCATACATCACAACAGAATACTACAAGAAAATGCTTCCTGAATGTTTTCCATGGGTCAGGCATTCTCCTGTGACCTTTCTAGGAATCACTTTATTTTATCATTTTCCTCACAGTGCTAAGGGATATTTGCCATCTCATTTTACAAATGAGAAAACAGGGGCCTATGTGATTTGTCTAAAGTTCCACAGTAAGTGACATACTCAGGATTTGAATCCATACTGTCTAACTTCATAATTGATGGTCATTACAATAACCCAGAGCCACACAGCATTCAATCAATATGTTCCAAATAAATCAATCTTAAAAGCAATAATGGTAGGCCTCATAATCTCCCTGATTGTACATTTCTAGAAGACTATAATCACGTCCCATATCCCTTTGATGTTTCCCAGCACCTATCACAATGCTAGGGATGGAGTAACTGAATTGACGCTTGCAGAAAATAGGACTTTAATAACAATTCAACCCACGGCAGTGGTCCTGAGAATAATGATGCTAGGCGTTTAGCATGATCAAATCCCAGAATGTATAGCATTTGGAGCATTCAGAGATTATTCGTTCAACTTCTCTGTATACAGACTCTCATTTGCTCTCAAGTCCATGGTCCTTACTTAGCATGGTACATGCAGGCCTCTGTGACCTGTCCTTGCCTTATGTCAAGCCTCATTCACTGCTCCTGTTCCTTCAGCAGCCACAGTGTCATGGACCTGTTGACCTTGGCCTGTCAATGAACTTGGGACTTAATATTCAGGTGGAGGCCTTACTGAGGAGTTTTATTCTGGAGTGTAGCATGATTAGATTCAGTGAATTTACACAGAACACCACAAGCCAGCTTGAAACTCATAGCCTGGACCACCATCAGGATGCACAACATGTATACCTACTGGGTATGCAATAAATCATTATGAAAAGAAGAAAACAGAGAAGAAGGAATTGATTGTCCTTGGAATAACCCAGCTGAGTGATGATGAGGGATTCGCTGAAGAATAGGTCTTTATTTCTTGAATACAAATATAAAAGCATCCTAAGGGCAGAGGATTAAAAAATAATTTTGAGGGTGTTCTTCAAGTTGTGCAGTTTCTCTATTATCTATCCAGCCAGTCATCAGACAAAACCAGAGATACGTAAGACAGAGTTCCCAAAGTCAAGGAGTTCATAGGACAGAGCTGACCGAAGAAAACTTGAAGTCCTGTTGAAAGGAAAAGAAAAAAGAAAGGGAAACACGACCTACACTAGTGCCAGAGAGCTTTGAGTTCTAGACCCGACTAGGTATACCTTAGTAGCCTACCCAAGATCTGCCAGTACAAAGCCACAAAGTCAATTGAATTTGAACCTAGGATTCCAAACCTGTGTTCTTTACACTAGGAACAATCAGCCTCCATGAGCCTCCCCACTTATCCACCTAATAGGATACTGTGAGAGTCAAAAAAAATGGTGCTCTAGAGAGCCATGCATCTGAAGTCATTATCATAATAAATAATTATTTCTATGTAAACCTCAATGCTTGGAAACAAACTGCCTACAGCTCCTAAAGCAGAACCCTTTGGAAACCTCGCAATTTCTTTCTCGCAAGCTCTCATTATTAAATCAGATCACTGGAGGCTTAAATAGCAAATGGGCTGGTATTCTGTGTGCCCAAAAACGCCAGGGTAGTTTTCCTCCTCCTTGGCCTTTCTCTCTGTCATACTCCCTGTTTGTACAAACCATTTATAATGATTTCTACACTTAACCAGAAATAGAATGTTAGATGTTATTTTATTCATTACAAATAATAGCCTGGCTTTTGTCTTATTATGAAACCAATGCACATTCAAAAACAATGGCGTGGGCCTCCGTTTTCTCTCAAATAGAATAATTTCTACAGTTTCCTCCAGCTCTGCACTTTTTCCTTTTCTAAACATGCCTACAGAGTTCATTACCCCGACATGGTGAGCACTGTTTTAAAAGTCCTACTCTGAACAGAGAGCAGCATTCTAAATAACCATATTCAATACTCTCACTGTTTTTCAGTTTTTAACTACACTATGGGAAGTGAGAAAGCGGATTAGAATATAGTTTCTGCCCTCAAGATACAGGCATAATGAGGTCTCTCACATACCTGCAGATGTTCTTATCATTTCAGATCCCAGCACAGGCAGCCTCCCTTCGCCCTAAGTCAGAGGGATGCATGTGTTCATAGGTACCACTCGCCCTATGAAAAGGTCGCTCTGATTATAGATCTTATAGGACTCATACTTCATCCCAAAGAATGTAGATCTTTTGTAGTTTCTAACGTCCAGGCAGAGAAAAGGATATTTAAGGACTCTGAAATAGCATGGCAGGAAATTGAGATTCACTTACTGCATATAAAGTGATCGAAAAATCCCCTCTTTCAGTATCTCTTTTCCCCTTGGGTCTGTGGTTCACAAACTGCAGAGCATAAATCGTGGAGCAAACCATGCTGGAATATCAATAAACCCACATCGACCCGAGGCAGGAACTCAGCTTGCAATGTGGGGACTTTTTTTTTAGATGTTGGTTGGCAGCCAGGTTGATGAAAGGAGAAACCAAAGAGAATAACAGCTTTGCGGCAGCAAAAAAAGAGTTAGAATTCAGGAAATGTTAGCCATGTGCCTCTCTGTAAATTCATGAGGAATGAAGACTCTCGGTAGGGGGGGCGGGAGGATGTAAATAATAAAAACACCAACACAATACCAGAGAGATGCTACAAACCCGTAAGTCTGTGTGGTCCCCAAATGCCATGGGTGGAATTGTATCCCTTCACAAAAATCTATATGTTGAGGTCTTAAAGCTCAGTTCTTCAGAATGTGATCTTATATGGAACAGTTTTACAGAAGTAATCAAGTTAAAGTGAGGTCATTAGGGTGGGTTTTAATCCAATATGACTGGGATCCTTCTACAAAGATGAAATTGGACACAGATACTCAAAGAGAGAAGTTAATATATGCAGTCAAGCTCACACTAGCTGGGGATGAGGAAAGAGTAGATATAGACCAGAGGCAAAGGAGATAGACCACAAATGACTTGAGTTGCTGAAAAATCAGGAGTGATGCAGAGAGTAGCATGGCATAAAACTGGACCTCCTGGCAGGCCCCAGATTCTAGAGAGCTTAAGTGATCTATCTAAGACCACTTGGCTGGAGAGTAAGCAGAGATGAGACTTAAGTTTTCTTTCTCCCAATTCAGTCCTCATTCCACTAAGAAATAATAACAGCTAACATGTATCAGTAGTTATGATGAGACATTTAGTGTATTAAGTTATTCAATCTTTACAACCATTCAATAAAATAGGTGTTCTAATTACCAATTCTACTTGTCTAATAAAAACACTGAGGCATGGGCAGTTTAAGTTGACTCAAAGACACACAGCTTAAAAATAATGATTCGTTTTCTTAACTGTTATCTTACAGTTCCTCTCTATTGTCTTCTGTGGCATGAGTAGGTATAAAAAAAAGGTCAGCTTGCACAATGTATTTGAGAGAGGGAAAAATACTTGTATATGAGACTGTTCAAGTTATAAGGTTAAATTTTTTGAGAAGAGTAGCATCATGTCAACTTAATTCTCAACATGGTAAGACTTGACACTGAATTCAGGAATGCTGAGTCTTTGTCTTCAGTAGAAACAGCAAAATAAAGCCCCAAATGGCTTTTCTCTTGCTTTGTCCATGTCTCACAGGTGGTGCCCTGAGGAGTATTTTGGTCAGATATAGTTAAGGTGTTGATGTATTTATCTTTGAGTACCTCAAATATATCTATTGTGAGCCCATGAATGAAAGGACCCTTTTATGAAAGATATGTGGTATGAGAAAAGGAAGGTGAATGTTCAACACCTTTCTAGATTGGTAAGCGTTAATTGTCAGAAAAGTCAGGGTCAGGTGGAAGGATTACCCCTTAATGCTATTGCGAGCTCTAACTTTCTGCGGTGCCATCATAGTATTTTGGTGGAACACATGAAAATACTATGCTGGAATAATGGCTTCCAAATAATTAATAAAAATCAAGTCCACTCATCACTGCTTTTAACACAATCTGAGTGCATGTGTGTTTCCCACTTGATGCTATGTTAGGAAGACAACACAAGAGGGTACACTGCTTTCTTGATGTAAAGCCATGCTGAGGAAATAAAAAGCAGAAAGAGTAAGATGATGAATGGGCAGAGATGAGGTAGAGAGTGAAGCAGTGGAAATTACAAGGGCAGAAGCCTTAAGACTAGGGAGTTCAAAGTGCAAAGAAGCAGAGACTGCTAGGAATTGACCCAGCATTGGCACTTAAGGTGCTTTTGCAATTGCTGAACTTGGAGCCATGGGAAATAGAGGCTGCAGCCATTGCCTATGGGTGTGGGGATTATGAGTGGGCCAGGATTGATGCTGAGTCTCAGTAAAGCAAAGGGTTGGCTCTGTCTGGAGACAGTTACGGAAGACTTCAGAGGAAGCCAGTGACCTCATGGTTAAAGCATGACTGAAGTCAAGCCTCCTGCATTCAAATCTACACTGGAGCTCTGGCAATTGCATCATCTTATGACTTTAGCTTCCTCATCTGCAGGGTTATACAGTATAATAGTCCTGATTTGATAGGGATTTTTAAACAGCAAGTGAGGTAATATCTGTAAATCACTTAGCAACACCCTTGTCCTAGAGTTAATACTCGACAGATATTAGCAATGACGATGATTATTTGAATAGCTGTCATCTGAGCTGGGCTATGAAAGATGCAGAGTATTTTGCTAGGTGAAAAGGATAGGGGGGATATTCCAAGGAGTGGGATTAACATAGAAAATGATTTTCCAGGCCAAAACGAAAAATACCTCTTTTGTGAAAAGTTCCTTTTTAGCTTGCCTGTTGGGAAAAGCGAGCCAAGAATTTCATGTGGGAAACAAGATCTGAAACTCCACCTTTCATTCTGAAATCCAGGAGATATAAATTTGCATTTTATTATTCCCAATTGGTTAGTCTTTTCTTTTCCTTAACCTCCATATCCGCCCCCTACAAAAGTGCTTTGCTAAAGCATTTTGCTTTCGCACCAAAAAAAAAAAAAAATACATTATACATTATTTTGGAGTATAAAGGATTCATGTGGGCATGTTAGTAACTGACAAACAGATTTTCAGGTATAGCCCTTTAGTCAATAGTTGGTCAAAATGTAGTGTGTTTTTTCACTATGCCAAGTATTACACTCAGTGCAGATAATATAAAGGTACTTACATCATTATTGCTGACCTTGGAGGGCTCTGACTCTGAAGGAGAAAGAGGGGTAACTAAACATCTACAATTTCAAAGGAGGAAGCAAGGTGCTCGGTGAGTAAGAGTAAGCCCAGCCTGGAGGGCCAAGGGAAAAGTCACATCATATCCATAATCCATCTTCCCCTCCTTTAACTCCCCCTCTGGATAGAATGTTGTAGTTGCAATTGACCACGTAACATGGAGGTTGTTCTCCAAGTCCCTCCTGGCAAGTAGGAGGAAGTGTGCATAACTCGACCTGTATATAAGCTCCAGAAATGTTCCTCTAACAAGTGTGGTAACCACACTTTAAGTTAGAGGAACCTTTTCCGCCCACTGGTGTTTCACACTTTCAATTTCCTCCTTCTGAAAAAAAAAAAGTTTAATCAGGGCTGAATTAAATTAGAAATGGTGATGCTGGGATAATTAACACTGCTTTCAGAAGAATTATCTTTAATAACGCATTTCATTCATCAGCCCTAAATGAGCTTTCGAACCTACCACCACCTGATGCGGTGGAAGCAGTCCGGAGCTGGATTTCCAGAGCGCATTATAGCTTTCAGGCTTTGTCACACACCGCAGGTTCGTATCCCACATTGAAGGCGGTGTCCAGGCACTGCTCGTTTGAGTGTTAGAGTTGAACATACAGCCGCACAGCTTCACAGGGACTCTCGGAATTCAATGAAGGTGACTCACAGGGCCAGGGTACGGGAAAGACAGACTGAGGCTGCCAGCAGTTGGGGGATCTCAGGGAAGCAAGTTCAATAGGTCTCCCAGGCTGCCTCCATGTGGGGAAAGTCATCTGAGATGCTCTTTCTATTCCAGTCCTGAGACTCTTTTACGCTGGAATGTAGCAGGTACAAGCCCTGGAGGCAGAATTAGACAGACTTGCCCCGTCCTCCAACCCATCAGCTCTACATTTACGGCATGCACCTTACTTAAAGTCTCTAAAACCATAGCTTTCTCATCTGTAAAATGGATTGATCTAACTTGCCCTACTGAGTTGTTGTGATAAACAAATACTTTCTTGACTGCAAGAAAAACTGAAAATAAAATTATAAATGCCTAGTGAAAGTCATCATGAACTTCACAGCAACCTGGAAGGACTTAGAGTCTGTAATACTGAGTGATCTTTCAAAGAAACAAGGAACTGAGTATCACATGTTCTCACTCATAAGCGGACCTTGAACAATTATTATTAACACTATAAGAAAAGGATTGCCAGTAGCGGGGGAAACTACTGGGAGGGGAGCAGGTAAGCGGGATTAAAGTAGTGGGAATCTGCCTGGGGAAGAGGGGAGCACACCACATCATCAAGGGTACCTGCATAATGATCATTAGTATATCTAACCTTGAATTGTACCCCACATATTCAAACAAAAAATTTTTTTCAGTCATCATGAGTTCCTTGCTCACCCCTAACAGGTTGCAAGCAGGATGCATGCCTCAGGCTTTTGAATACTCCATCCTGACACAGTGGGGGTGTTAGGTGAATGTGTGTTGAATAGTTGTGTTGTAGAGACATCTATGTAGGAGGTTTGAGTATCTCAATCTCAGCCACCAGTATATAATTTTTCTCTTTACTGCTCCCACCATAGAATTCACTTTCTAAACTATTTCAGAGAGCCGACACTGGCAGAGAATGTAGCTTAAAGTCACAGACATGAGTCAGGAGCTCCGGGTTTGCAAGTCACTTCATTTCCTTAGGCCTCAATTTCCCCTTTGTGCAGGGAGAAGTTCGGATATGTAGATGCATTAGATACCCTCCAGTTCTACTCTCTCTAGGAAAGACAGGAGCTAGTATTTACTGAAGGTCTACTATGCACCCAAACCTGAGCAATGCCATGGTGCATTGAACAGCAATGCAGTGGGGCAAGCCTCTCAGTCACCCCTTATTCGGGTGCTCAGCACAGTCACCTATTGGCATAGGTGATCACCCATACATTGTCAAATGAGATGGCAGGCTAGTGGAAGGAAAGAGGCATGTCCGGTGGCTGTGACTGTGGCTGGGGGGAGGTACATGTGAGTGCCCTAGGTTGTAGGGTGATGTTTCGGGAGCCTGTAGGGTCTCCTCCACCCCAAAAGTATCCACAAGTCAGAGGAAATATGACATTGAAAAGCAAGCCGGGCTCGGTGGCTCAGCTTGTAATCCCACACCTTTGGGAGACTGAGGTGAGTGGATTGCCTAAGCCCGTGGGTTCAGGACCCGCCTGGGCAGCGAGACCTCATCTCTACAATAAATCAGAAAATCAGCCGGGTGTGGTAGCGCACACCTGTAGTTCCAGCTACTTGGAAGGCTGAGGCGGAAGGATCGCCGGAGCCCAGCAGGTCGAGGCTGCAGTGGCCGGGAGCAGTCACTGCAACTCCAGTCTGGGCGACAGAGTGAGACTCCAACTCAAAAAAAAAAAAATAGAAAAGTAAATTTATAGTTGATTTTTGTGTATAGTGATAGGTAGGGGTCCTGTTTCAATCTTCTGTATGTGATCAGCCAGTTTTCCCAGAACCATTTACTGAATAGGTTCTCCTCTCCCCAGTGGCTGGTGTTGGAGGCTTTGTCAAAGATGAGTTGGTTGAGAAATTGAAGCTTTGCTTCCAGAATCTCTATCCCATTCATTGGTCTATATGCCTGTTCTTGTCTCAATACCAGGACTTTTTGATTATTGTAGCCTTACAGTAAAGTTTGAAGTCTGAAAGTGTGATATCTCCTGCTTTGTTTCTTTTACTAAGGATTGTTTTGGCTATTCATAGTTATTTATGTTTCCATATGAATTTCTGTATTGTCATTTCCAGGTCTGAGAAGAATGATGTTGGTAACTTAGTGGGTATTGCATTGAATCTGTAGATTGTCTTTGGTAGGATGGACATTTTAACAATGTTGATTCTTCCTATCCATGATCATAGAATAATTTTTCCATTTGTCTGTGTCTTCTTGGATTTCTTTGAGCAGTGCCATGGTGCATTTTGTAGTTCTCATTGTAAAGGTCTTTCACTTCTCTGGTTAGGAAGATGCTGAGGTGTTTCTTTTTTTTATGGCTATTGTTTTTTGTTTTGTTTTGTTTTGTTTTTTGAGTTGGAGTCTCACTCTGTCGCCCAGACTGGAGTGCAGTGGCCACTCCCGGCCACCGCAGCCTCGACCTGCTGGGCTCTGGCAATCCTTCCGCCTCAGTCTTCCGAGTAGCTGGAACTACAGGCGCGTGCTACCACGCCCGGCTGATTTTTTGATTTATTGTAGAGATGAGGTCTCGCTGCCCAGGCAGGTCTCGAACCCACGGGCTCAGGCAATCCACTCACCTCAGCCTCCCAAAGGCGCGGGATTACAGGCTGAGCCACCGAGCCCGGCTTTTTTGTGGTTATTGTGAATGGGATTGTGCTTTTAATTTGGGTCTCTACCTGCTTGCTGTAGATGGATAAAAAAATGTGGTACATATACACAATGGAAAATTATGCAGCCATAAAGGACAAACATATGGACTTCACAGCAACTTGGATGGATTTAGAGTCGATCTTACTCGGTGATCTATCACAGAAACAAAGAACAGAGTACTATATGTTCTCACTCATAAGTGGACCTTGAACAATTATAATACTATAAGAAAGGGATTGGCTGTAGTGGGAAACTGTCAAAGGAGGTGGGGTAGGATTGGCAGTTGAGGGAAACTGCTAGGGGAGGTAAGGACATACTTCATCAACAAGGGTACCTGCATAATCAACGTTTGTATACCTAACCCTGAATTGTACCCCACATCTTTATAATAAAAAAAGAAAGAAAATGATTGGCAGTAGCAGGAAACTGTGGGGGTAGGGGAAGCAGGATTGGCTGTTGTGTGAGTCTGGTCTGCCTGGGCAAGAGGGGCATACCTCATCAACAAGGGTACCTGCATAATGATCTTTTGTATATCTAACCCTGAATTGTATGCCACATCTTTAAAATAAAAAAATTAGAAGTTAAAAATAAAATAAAATAGAAGCAAATTTAAAAGCATCATGACAGACAGAGACGGTGAAAGAAAATAAAAAGCTTTCTTTTATTCACTATTATTTAATTGATTGATTTTAGTATATTTACTAGCCCTTTTTTCCTTCCTTTTGGAACAAATACCCCCACATTTTCACTGGGATCTGCAAATTAGGTAGTCATTTGGGCTTCTAAAGACTGAACAACATGAATCCAACCATGAGAAAAGATCAGACAAACCCAATCTGAGAAACATTCAAACAAATAACTCTCCCATAACCTTCAAAGCATCAAAGCACAGAAGGTGAAGGTAAGACCTAAGAATTTTTCCGGATTGAAGAAGACACAACAGCAAAACGCAACAGGTATCTCTGAATTGTATCCTTTTGCAATAAAAAATATTTTAGAGAAAATTGGCAAAATCTGAATGGTGCCTGACACTTAGATGACAGTAGTGCATGATTGATTTTTTTTTTTTTAATTTTGATGGTTGTGCTTATATTTTACTGTGTTTTTAGAAAACACTGTAAAATATTCAAGGGTGATGGGACATCATTCTTTGACTTTGTTTTCAAATATTAACAAATTCCCTTTCAAATGTTTTGGAGAAAAAATATTATTTTGGATTGTATCTGAAACTTTCCTGTAATTCTGAAATTGTTTCAAAAAAATTTTTTTAAGGGAAAAAAAATCAAGCTGTTTAAAAAAAATTCAGAATGGCCAGCAAATTGAAACAAATGTGCAGTGCAGAGAGGTTAAGCATGTGTCTAAGATGCCTGCTGGCAGGATCAGGGGTTAGCCTGTCAGTGCAAACCTTCTCTGTTAGAAGCCCTGGATATTCCATTCCGTCCTGCTCTTTGTCACAGGACACAAGGACGCTCCAGACTCCTGATCTTGGCAGGTTGGCTAGAAACTGTTTCTATGTTTACTGACCTTATCTGAATTTCCAGGCAATGCTTTTGATAATTTTTCTTTTGATTTTGCAGGCTTAAATTTATCAGGTACTTGAGAAAGAAGTTTTTGGCCACCGAACATCATGACCCAATAGAGTTCCTATTATAACTCCATTTTTAGAAAGTGATGGAGAAGCTGTAACAGAGAGTCCAAAATGCTTGGACAAGAGTACTAAGCAAAGAAAGAAAACAAAATAAATAAAATTAAAAATTTAGAGGATTCTGGTTGAGGAAAAAAATCTCAAACAGGATTTTCCCTCTGCTTTCATACCAAAACAATCATCAACACAGAAGACTTCTGTGACCAAATGCGGGGGTTTCTCCCCACTACCAAGCAGCAAACACCAGCTGGGTGTCCTCCAATTCAATTCCAACATTATCTACCTGGAGACAGAGCCTACAAGGTGAGGGGTCAGTCTCACAAGACAGTCCTCCTTCCCCAGACACCAATCTCAAGTCCAGGCCTCCAGAACTTCTGACTGACCAGCTTCAAGTTAAGGTTTCCACAACATCCTCTTTGGGTTCAAATAATTTGAGAGTGTGGCTCACAGAACTCAAAGAAACACGTTTACCAGTTTATTATAAACTATACTGCAAAGGATGCAGATAAAGAGATGCATAGGACAAGGTATGGGGAAGAGGTGCAAAGGTTTCATGTCCTCCCGGGAGCACACCTCTAGGAACCTCCTCATGTTCAGCTATCCAGAAGTGCTGCAAACCCAGTACTCTTGGGTTTTTTTTTTTTTTGGAAGCACCATGATGTCAGCATTCCTTCTCCCAGTGTATAGGGTAAAACCCTCCTTGGGGAGAGTCTTAAAAGCCACAATCAGAAGGCAGGGAGTAGTGTTCTGTCTTGCAGCAGGTGAAAGGGAGGCAGGAGAAGGTTGGAGAGATTCTATTTCTCAGGCCTGACTCTGAGGCAGATCACACCCAATATTGTAACAAAAGACTTTTACAAGGGATATGGGGTTATAAGCCAGGAACCATGGATGAAAACCAATATATATTGTGAACAATGCTGCAATAAACGTACGTTTGCAGGTATCTTTTTTATAGAGTGATTTGAGTTCTTCAGGGTATACATACGAGCGGCGGCCAACAGATACAGAAATACTCAACCTCACTAGTCATCAAGGAGACACAAATTAAAACTACACTGAGATACCACCTAACTCCAGTCAGAATAACCATCATCAATAACTCAAAAAATAACAGATGCTGGAGAGGATGTGGCAAAAAGGGAACACTTCCACACTGTTGGTGGGAGTGTAAACTAGTACAGCCTCTGTGGAAATCAGTGTGGCGATTCTTAAACGCTCTAAAAATCGACCTTCCATGTGGTACATATACCAGTGGAATATTACACAGCCATAATAAAGAACAAAATCATGAATTTCACAGCAATCTGGATGGAATTAGAGTTTATAATACTGAGTGATCTCTCACAGAAACAAAGATCTGAGCATCACATATTCTCACTCATAAGTGGACCTTGAACAACTACCATAATACTATAAGGAAAGGATTGACAGTGGCAGGAGACTATGGGGGGGGGGACAGGGAGGGGCAGGGAGATAGGATTAACGGTAGTCAATATCTGTCTGGGGAAGGGGAGGCATACCTCATCAACAAGGGTACCTGCACAATGAGTATCTGTATACCTAACCCTTAAATGTACCCCACAATTTTAAAATTAAAAACAATATAATTTTTTTAAAAAAGCAAACCAATATATAGCATAACACCACAGGCTCTGAATTCAAGACATATGGGATGAGATGAATAGATAATTGTAACTTGTAAATGAAATAATACAGCAACATTGGCAGTAATGTGGAATCATAAAGGAGAGAGTACTATAGTAACTGTGTATCAGAATGTTTTTCAAACCAGATGAACTTTGGGAAGATTTTTGAAACTTCAATAGGTAGTTTTAATCAGTTACTAATACAGTCATCTATATAAGTTCTTGGTTGTAGCCAAAGCAGAAATATTTTGTTACATGCTAGAAAAGTTTATAATCTATAGTTCATATATGCATATATCTATTCCTTGAACATTCCTAACTATTCATTATGTGTCAGATGCAAGACCATACAATGTGGTCCCACCTTCAAGAACCTCATCCGGTAGAGAGGGTGACCGACAATTAAGTTAATCAAACAACAGAATAGTGTGATGTATTACACGAAAGTTGCATGTATAAAATGTACACACAGACCTGGGTTCCCATCCCAGCTCCACTTACTAGCTATATGATTTTAACCAAGATATTTAGCCTCTCTTAGCTCAAGTTTCTTCAACTATAAACCAGGAAAAATTAAAACTGTCTCCAAAGAAAGTAGACCTTAAATGCTCTTAACACACACACACACACACACAAATTAGAAGTATGTGTGCTTGATTTTAATCAGTTCACAATGTATACATATTTCAAAAAATCATTTTGTACATTCTAAATACAGGGGATGCCAAAAAATGTACACACATTTTAAGAGAGGTTATCTATGTATCACTTTTTGAAGTTGAATTAAACTATGGTAGTATGACATTCACTCAACTGTGCTTCCACCATTTTCTTTGACCGTCTTGTCGCATGGTGACACTAGCATTCAATTGATAAATGCCATCCTTTGAGCGAATGCCATACTTAAAATGTATATACACTTTTGGCACCCCCTGAATATATAATTTTGATTTGTCAATTATACCTTAACAAAGCTTGGAAAAATATAAACCTACTTCCTAGAATTAATTGAACCAATGGATGGGAAGTACAATTCATTAGAAAATATTCAATAACTTTTAGCTATTATTCTTGTTAGCATTAATAACAACTTTGCTCACCAGTGAATTTTATTCAACATTAAAAGAAATGTTAGTTCAACTCGTGTGCACTATCTTACTATCTTCTGTTGTCACACTGGCTGCGTGAAGGGTCATGTTGGAGCCTATGAAATTTGATGGATATCTCTGTTGTACCCTCATGCTGTGGAGCAGGACGACAGATATGCTCAAAGTAATTTTGTCAACAGATTAGGCACAGCATACTGGAAGCACCCAAAAGAATTCCTAATAACTCTTGCCAAATGGACGAATAAGTGCTGCATGCATGAAGAATTGTATGAATAGCTCTTTTCCTTTTGCGCAAATTTTCCAAACTGAACAAATAAGGTAGTGGGAAATCTTTATAATTCTTCAGATTAGTGTTCACCAGCAGATATTAAGTCTTGTGATGTCAAGCCCTGAACTCACGTGTGCATTATTTCATTTACATTCCCAACAACCTATGGATAAGGAAGGTATTACCCCCATTTTTTTGAGTTTGGAAATGGAAGTCCAGAAAGGTTAGTGTCATATCCAAGCATCATTCTGCTAGATTGAAAGAGTTTGAATTTGAATCCAGCTGCATGCATTTCCTATTTAATGATGCAGCTCTTGTGTCGGTTGTGAACAAAAAGCCTTTCCACTGAAATGTGGCTCTCTTTTACTTTCCATTTTCTTATTTAAGGCTCAACTATCTACCAGTCACCTATTCTAGAAACCTAGACACCAACTGAGACTCCACATTTTCCCCTACTCCCTTTATTTCCACTGAATTGTCAAGATTTACCAGCCCCCATACTAAATCTCCAATATGTGCTCCATCCTTTGTTCTCCATACTACTGTCTGGTGCAGCCCACTGTCTCTTACATCTTTGCCTAACTCAACAGCCTACCAGTTGGGGTGGAGCCCTTCAGCCTGTGCCATCTCAAACCCACCCTCTACATAGCAGCTGCAAACACAGGGTCTTTAGGGAGCACATAGATGAGCATCTCACCATCCTGCTTTTCATTCTTCAGCCATTCTCCTTTTCTCATAAGTAAAACATACATGACATATGAAGCCCATCAGGGTCTGGTTCCTCCTGGTTTGTCCAACTTCATCCCCTACCATTGCCCTGTCCCCATGTCAAGACTGTGTGTCAAGAATTGCCCTGAGTACTTTACATCCATTAACTCTTTCAATCTCATATCACAACTAAGAGAGAGTTACTATATTAGACTGTGAAATTTATGAGAGAAAAAATGGTGTGACCATGTCTTATTCTATAATTTATTCCCAATACCCAACACAAGGTCTGGTTTATAGTAGATACATATTCAGTGAACCATTTGTTAGATGGATGTATAAATGGATGGATAGTATATGGGATAAAAGGGTCTAATGCTGATACTAAAAATCTAAAATCAAATGCTCCAGGAACACTGGACCCAAACAATTAGAACTCTATATTCTTCCTCTCTCCCAGTTTAAAATCTTTAAAATCAATTATATTTTCAATATGTTGGTTATAAGTACACAAATAATTCTGAAGAGAAAAATGCTAAACTGATGGTGAGTAAATGTGAACTATAGCTTGTTCTCTCTTTTCTCCTCGTGAAGTCCTGCCAAGCAACCCAATGAGAAGACCAGTTATAAAGTCTTTCTCTGTGTCCAACCTTTGGCATTCAACTAAGACCAAGGAAAGTTGACTTGCCATAAAGAATTGCTGTCTCTGTGATCTTTCAGCTATTGAGTTGATTTGCATTTTTTCTTCAACATGAACTGATTTTAAGTGGGAGAAAAATTAACTTCTGTTTTGCACTCTAATGGGAGGATAAAAGTTATACAACCATGAATTCCACTGATTAGAGATTCCTGCTCATTTTCTGCTGCCTGCTAGCCATTTGGTAGCATTTTAATTTAACTTTCCACTTGCATATTCTCCATTAATATTTATGAAATGATTACTAGCTTCAGCTTAGTCTTTAAAAACTGGATTTGAAGCATTCGGCAAAATACATTTGCTAGTAGTTGTGAACAAATAATAAGCTGTTAGGAGGCTTTTATTTCTTAATGTAGCTTTTTCTCCCCCTGAAACTAAGATAATTAAAAAGCATTGTGGGCCTAATCAGCAGGTAGAAATTCCAATAATTACACTAAACATTGTATATTATGGAACTCTTTAGATCAAGTCCAGTTTCTAACTTTGAGTAGAATCTGTGGATTCTTACATGTCTGTTACATAATGAGATTAGTCCCAGGACCTATGTTAACTTGATAATAATAACCAGGACGTATAATGATCTTCATAGCTGAAAATTTTCTTTTTCACATTTTTTTTTTTGAGTCGGAGTCTCACTCTGTCACCCACACTAGAACATGCTTCCGGCCACTGTAGCTTCAACCTGCTGGTCTCCGGGGATCTTTCCGCCTCAGCCTTCTAAGTAGCTGGAACTACAGGCGTGCACTACCATGCCCGGCTAATTTTTTTTTTTTTTTTATTGTAGAGATAAGGTCTTGCCAAGTTGCCCAGGCGGGTCTCGAACCCGTGGGCTCAGGCAATCCACTCGCCTCAGCCTCCCAAAGCGCTGGAATTACAGGTTGAGCCACCGAGCCTGGCTCACATTTTTTTATTATTTCCTCATAACCACTCCATGAGATGGGTGTTACTATCATTCCTATTTTTAAATTTAGAGTTTTTAGAGTAAGAAAGCTTAAGTAATATCATTCATTTAATAAACACTGTCTGAATGACAGTCCTGTCTGGACTCGGTGCCCAGTTTTTTGCATCTGGGGGGTACATATTGCAGTCCAGCCATCTGAGAGCTCATGACCTTTGTGGGGTATTCTGCAGAGAGGCACTCAGGTAAATAGGTCATTGCCATATAGTGAGGGAAAAGACTGACCACTGGAGAGGTCTGTGCAAGGTACAGTATAAAACCAAAGAGAAACGGTCAAAATTGTACCCGGGAGCAAAAAAGCAGTTACTGGAAAGTTTAGAAAGTTTTCACACACACACACACACACACACACACACACACACACACACACACACACACAAAGAAAAAATTGAATTCTAAGGACAGCTAGCAAACAGTGTAGAGACATACAGTATCATAACCTACTTAGGGTCTGATAGGCAACAGTGAGGTGGAGGAATTGCCTGGAGAAGGAGGCATGCACCAGATCACCGAGGACCTTCTACTGGATTCAGGCTTTATTTTTTAGGTAATGAGACATCATTTTAAAAATAATTTAAATAGGGCACTAAAATGACAAGGCATGTGGGCCGGATACGTTGTTTAGTAACAAGGACTAACTAAATCAGAAAGTAAGCGACCAAAGGAAAGGAGATCAAGTAAAAGTTCAGGAAAGGAAGGACAAAGCCTTGAACTTGGTAATGGGGCAGTGACAGTGAGAATGAAGATCAAGCTGCCAAGATGTGACAGATCCCATTATTGAACCAAGTCCTATGGCTTCAAATGCCTTGCTCTGCACACCACACCAGACTGTCTATAAGACAGGCTGAAGAAGCCAGGTCTAGAAGAACAAGAACAAAGAAACCAAGAACACTTGAATACTCTGGTCCAAGAGAATTTACCTATGATAGTAAAAGTTCTAGAGCTTTAGAGTTATCAGGAATATTTTGGCTACACTGGGGAGCCTATATCACATGCTATTCTTCCCATTTGTATTAACCTCCACACCATGGTATAATGTGAGGGCTTCCAAAACAGGCTCCCTTCGTTCCCATTAGCACAGTTCTTCCTTCTGTTGGCTTAAAGATTCACATTATGGTTTCTACAGGTTTGTAGGTAAAATATAATTCTCTTTGAGACACAAATTCATGAAGACATTATTTACTATTAGAACAGAGTAATAATTAAACCGCCCTGTGAGGGGCTACTTGGTTTAAATTTTAAAAAAAGAAAGAAAGAAAGGAATTATAACACTAAACTGACCTGAAGGCTTCATTGGTGGCAAAGTGGCAAGAACTTATGCAGAGAAAGAACTTATTAGTTAAGTTTTCAGGCATTGTTGATGTGGCACTATTTGCAAAAAGACATTCCATCTTATATGCTCACCTGCATAAATAAACATTTGCACATTCACTCAGTTACACACACACACACAAATCATGGTGAGGAAGGAGTTGATGACTTTCTATCTCAAAGAAATTTGTCCTGTGGTGACCACATTACTCAAACCAAAATCAAAACTCTTGTACTACAAAGAGGACTTTTCCCTTTTATTTATGTGTTTTTAGCAAAATAAGTAATAATGTCAATGACTCATTATCATTTAGTTACCTGTTGCCCAGATGAACAGTGATTTTTGCCTCCCCAGTACTCCCTCATCTCACCTTTTAATAGTACGTGCCTCCTATTTAGCCAGAATGATTACGACTCTGTGGTATAAATATCTATTGTCTCTTCTTCTTCAAAATATGTTTCTACTCAACTCTATCTTATTTTTCACACAGTGAAATGGTATAATGAAAACGGCCCAGGTACTGAAGTCTAACAGATTGGATACTGAATTTCACCCCTGGTAATTACAAAATCTGTGACCTAGGGAAGGTTCTTCCACATTTTTGAGCCTTGGGTTTCCATTTGTAAAGTGTGGAAACAGTTCTCTCCACGAAACTTTAGGTGCACAGTAAGTACCCAGTAGATATGATTCTCTCCCTTCCTCCTTTATTTTTAAAACCTTGGAAGCCTTTGTACCTTTGTCTCCAATTCCAGTGCTATTTCTAAAATGATTGTAGTCTTTTGTGCTGCTTTTTCATCACTGCCATTTTCTGAGCACATTTCAAGATCCAATTTCAATATGACTACAATTGGGCAGATGTGCGCATTCTTCTTTTTAATATAAGCAAATACACTGTTGCCATTTCACATACAATTTCATATTAAAATATAGCATTTCACAGGAGGCGAAATTTATTTTTTTTGGTTGTGTATTTGTTCTATCTCAAAGTTTCTACATTTCTGTAGTTTCTCTGAAATTAATAAAGCAAAACCTATTATTTTTAAGGGTTATTTTGGAGCTTAAAAAAGAAATGACTATATTAATGTTGTAACTTAAAATAGTCACGGTAAGGATGGAAGCACTGATCATTTTTCATGCATGCATTTTGAAACAGTGAGCCTGAAGTGGTAATATATTTATAAACTGCTTTGAGAATGAATACAATTATTAACTGGGCAGCATACAAGAGCATTGATTAACAAAAGAGCTGTTTTCTATGACTCAGATGCCACCCATCACCTTGCAAACACTGAACAAAATACTTTTGCCTTAAAGGCAACTCAACTCAGTTTCACTAACAATGAGACTACACCAGCATGAGATACTTTGCTTGCTGCTAATTAGTAAAAGTGCTTATTCCTCTCCTTGCCCCTCCTTCTTTCCCAAGCTAACACTTTTATTTATTATTCTTCAAGACCTAGTTCAGATGTCTAGTTGTCATCCCCTTCAAAAATCTTTCACTGATCTTTGCAGCTGGGTTAAATGTTGCCGCTTTCTCAACCATGAAGCTCCATACTGGCTACCATCACCCCACACACTGTGTTGCATCTTAGTTCTCTATTGCTTCGTTTGTCACCCCCAGTAATTGTGAGTTCCATATGGATAGAAACTACTGATTTTATCCTAGAATCCACAACACCTAGCACAGTGTCTGGCCCATGTAGGTATTCCCCAAACATTTGTTAAGCAAATGAATAAATGAACAAGTCATGGATGAGTCAGAGAATGAGTGGAAAAGCCCCTTTAATCAAACATTGTAGTGAAAGTTCCAGAGAGGCGTTTGTAGAACTTACAGCAGTGAACAAATACCTAACTAGGAGACAGTGCTGAACTACAGATAAGTTTAGAAATCCTACTGAAATTATTTTTAGTACTATATGTCAGTCATGCTTTTAGCAGCTACTATAATGTGCTTCTTTACAAAAAAAAAGTCATATATATGTTTAGGTAAGATTGAAATAGACTTCTCAACCACTTTAGTAATGATGGCAAAAATAATACTATATGGTTATAATCCTGAACATTTGTCCAAAGTTTTCCATTTGCAAATTATTTTTAAATATGCCATCTTATGTCATTTTCTCCATTTTTAAAGAAAAGAAACAGAGTTCTGAGAGGTTATAGAACTTTCCCTGGGTAACAGCCCTGGGGTCTCCCAGGCTCTATAAGACACCAGTGTCTATGCTGGTCTAATGTCCCCTGAAGGGGCTGACCGTGATGTTTACGATTATTACTACACTGGTTTCTGTGGTAAAACAGACATATTTTCTGAAAGCTGATGATAATTAAAAAGTAAATTTGTCAAGAATAAATTGACCAAAATGACAAGTAGTCTCAGCTAAAATTTTCTTCACATGTCAATTTTTGTACACGATGGTCCAATATTCAAACTTTGTGTGAATCTTTTACGCATTTGCATCCATGCCTCAGAATTGATTCTACTTTTTACATAATGTGTATATCTTCCATGTTGTTACAAAATATATTCTTATTTTTCACATTTTTTCTTTCTTATTTCTAATTTACCTTTAGCCAATCATGCTAACTTCCTCTTTTCCAAAACTTTTTTTCTTTTTTTTTTTTTTTTTTAGTTGGAGTCTCACTCTGTCGCCCAGACTGGAGTGCAGTGGCCGCTCCCGGCCACCGCAGCCTCGACCTGCTGGGCTCCAGTGATCCTTCCGCCTCAGCCTTCCGAGTAGCCGGAATTACAGGCATGCGCTACCACGCCCAGCTGATTTTTTGATTTATTGTAGAGATGAGGTCTCGCTGCCCAGGCGAGTCTCGAACCTGCGGGCTCAGGCAATTCACGCACCTCAGCCTCCCAAAGGCGCAGGATTACAGGCTGAGCCACCGAGCCCGGCCCAAAACTTTTTTTGACATCTCAAATTTTTTGTTTGTTTGTTTGTATGTTTTTGGTTTTGGTTTTTTTTGGAGCTGGAGTCTCACTCTGTCGCCCAGACTGGAGTGCAGTGGCCGCTGCCGGTCACCGCATCCTCGACCTGCTGGGATTTGGTGATCCTTCCGCCTCAGCCGTCCAAGTAGCCGGGCGTGGTAGTGCGCACCTGTAGTTCCAGCTACCTGGACGGCTGTGGCAGAAGGATTGCCGGAGCCCAGCAGATCAAGGTTGCGGTGACCAGGAGCGGCCACTGCACTCCAGTCTGGGCGACAGAGTGAGACTCCAACTCAAAAAAAAAAAAAGATTTTGCTTTTACCACATTAGACTGTAAACTTATTTTATTTTAAATTACTCATATAATGTAAGCATAATTATTGCTACCTAGCAACATTACATTGTCATCATTTGATAAGATTTCAGGAGTCAAAGGCAAAGCTCTTGTAAAAGTAGTGCTCCATAAGATTTAGAGCAAACCACAGGCTAAGAAAAATAGACCAAAATGAATGTTCCCAATGAAAATGTATAAAAAGTAACAAATAAGTAAAAAGAATATGTAAAATATAATAACAGCTTGAAGATAAATAAAAATTTACAAAATTAATCAATGGTCCACCATATTACCAATGCATAAGAAAATTTGGTGCTGCTCAATTTGTTCTTTAAAGTCATTGTGGAAGGTTTATTGTTCAAACATCTGAATCCATATCCTAATGAGTGAGCATCACGATATTTTGATTTTAGAGATAGATTGTTGGGCAACTCTTTAATTACCTTAATAGGGTCCATTTACTTGTTCAATTTCACAAGGTAGGGTTTCCACCCTCAAAGACATGTCAATAACCCTGATAAAGAAATAGGAATGACTTTAGGATTGAAAGATGGAGAAACTTCCTCATTTATCTGCCAGGACAAAAAAATTGTGGGGAAGGGCTCTGTGCAAAAAGACTTGCCACACTCGCATTGTGACTGCCAAGACCATGATCACAAGACAATGTGTAAACTAGAAGAGTTCTGTCGTTAAAGAGGTGACATTGAGAATTCAGATGGCAGCAAACATAGCTAAGCAAATCACTGAGACACAGTGATCCTGTCTTCTCCCTCACACTTTCTGCTAAACTACTGAGGGTGGCAGGTGCCCTAATTACTAAAGCACTCAGTTTTGGACCACCAGGTTTGCATGAAGATGTGTACAGGCAATCAAAGATACCCTGATAGAAGACAAAGCAGATATCCAACTCTCAGACCAACCAATGGTGACAGCAACAACAGTTAAAGAGAATGGGCTTTTTCAAGGACACCCATAAGGAGTTCTTCTACATTCTCTCTTGGAACTAAACTAGTTCCATGAATTGAGTAAGTATGTCTGGAATGCATCAAACAGAATTATTACAAAGGGGAGTTAAGCACAGTTACTCTGTGACAGGAGAAAGATACTTATGGTTGGGAGGGGGTCTTAGATACTTAATTTTTATATTAAAATAAGTGTGCCCTCATTTTGCACCTCAAATTAGTGCTGCTAGTTTCTTTACATGTATTCAACATACCTTGATATGTTACTTTTTACTATGCTTGTGCTAGAGACACAAGAATTAATAACAGTTAATACCTATGATGGACTTACAATTTAATAGGAGAAAATCTTTCTTAAATCTAGTACTAACAACTTCCCACACTTTCTCACTCATAAAATAGGCATAATAAAATTGATTTTAACTAAAATGAGCAAAAGAAAATAATTATAAAAGAGATGTTATGCTCCTTGGTGGTTCAAATAACAATGCAATAAATTTATTTTGGCAAATAGTTATTCATATAATAATTGAGACTGACACTGAGTCAATGTGATTCATAGAGATATTGATAAAATCCATTTAACACCTTAAATAGCAGTAATAATGGTCATTACAAAATCTAAAATGTTGAACATATTGTCACATTTTTATTCTTTATATCAATTCTATGAGGTAGACACTATTGTTATCATTTTACAGATGAGGAACTCAGTCTAATGATTGGCATGTATGCAGTTAATGATAATACAACGCAGAAAAAAATAAACACTAAAGAGAGACATAAATAATGTAGCTAGGAAAAGGAGGAACAATTAATTCCAGTGATAGGGGCAAATCCAAGATGTAATAGAAAAATTACATTGCAGCTGAACTGGAAGTATGTGAGAAAATTTCACAAGATATAAATAGTTTAGTGCAAAGTCACTTTGCAAAAATAGCAACAACATCAGGTCAACTCCAGTATCAATAAAGGATTGTCTATTTAAACAGAGCCAACTTTTCTTATGGACTTGATAGAGTCCAGTAGGTACAGCTTTTAACAAAACTATGTCTCATTCAGCCTGTGATTTTTGTCTTCCTTTTACACACACATTGTGTTTCCAAGACTGTGAGATGCTGGAAACACAAATGCACAAAGGAGAAAGGACAATGTTTTCTTTGAGCCCCGGGACAAATCCATTGCTAGTGTTACTCATAGAGAAAGTGTCAGGAATGGCGTCTAGGAAGCTCAGCTAAACTGGGAAGGTGGTTTCTCAAAACATAAGCAAACCAAATCATATACAATAAGGGAAAGAAGTTCTAGGTAGAGTCAGTGTCAAATATCAGGCCTAAAATGTCAGACAAGGCAATATGAGAAAATACATCAAGAGGGAAAATCTCAAGAAGGTCAAGAGATGGAGAAAAAGTACAGATAGAAAAATTATGAATGAGATAGAGATGGAGACTCTCATTTAGGCAAGACATTTTGAAATGTCTATATATCTAAAGGGTTAGGTCTTGCCAGCCTACTGATTTGGCCAAGTTTGGGGAGGAAAGGGAGTCAAGGCCAGGGTATAACTTGTTCACAGCTGTGGAGAAAGGCAGGGCTGCCCAAGCTGATGACTCTCAGAATGAGAGCCTAGTCTCAACACAGAACAGGTTGAGAACTCAATAGTTTCGTTTGGAATGTAGGTCATGAGATTTAAATAAAATAAGTCCAAAAATAGAGTCAAAATCAGGTAGATACATGTAAAAACATAAGGGAGAGAATAATAATAGCGCTCAAGTCTAGAGTATTGGTCAAGTTGGCCAGTGGCATACTGCTCCTAGGTAACCAGACACTGTAGTTTGGGAGAAGAGGATGTCCTATTCCAGATATTAAGGGTATCAGAGAAATGGCACCATGCCCAGTGACTTTCTCAAAGCGTTAACCGTTGATTTGTCAGTTTCACATGCAGTTCATCTATTCTATGCATATAGCAATTTATAATTTTTCACACATATTCTTTACTGGCATATCATTTTTTTAAACCAACTTGTAGGGAAGAGAGAGTCAGTATGATTTGTTCCATATACCAAATATGACCATGCCAAGCTTCCTGAGATATTCCAACCAGTAACATTCTTTAGATAGTTTTCTTTTCTTTGCAAATGTAAAGGCCTTCTATTGCTAAGAAAAGCAAATATGTTCATCTGCTCTGTGCTCACTTGCCCCCATTAAGTAATAGAGTATTTTTAAAGTAAATGTATTGATTTATATTCTGTTTCTTACCCACCAGAAGAATGATTGTGCCAGTGTTATATAAAATGGGCAACAGGATAGAAATCTCTCTCAGATGCTAGCATTGTTTTTCTGCTTACTTCCCCGATGTTATTTTCCATTTTTTGAAACCTCCTGGCTTTGTGAACTCACAGCAGCAAACCATAAGTGATAGATGAGAAGAAAAATTCTATCTTTTCTAACTATTAAAATGTAGGAGTTCAGACAGTACTTCCAATCTCAGATTCCAATTATTCACAGGAATGCAATAATATAAAGAAAAACAAAAACACTAGTGTGGAAAATAAAATTATTTTAACAGGAGTGGGGAAAGGACATAAAGAGGAAAAGGGAGAGTTTTTTTTAAGAGGTAACTATGTGTGTTGCAAAGGGTATAATTTTTTTTTCCTTTTCATATTTCAACCCTTTTGTCTACAATAAGGCAATCTGAGAATAAAAATTGTTTACACAGACACACACATACACCCCATACCTGTCCTGTTAAAATCTATCTTCTTTGTCTGCTGCATAATTTGTTAAAATTGGGGTTTTTTTTCCAGTGTGATCATTTCATTGACATTTCAAACCAATGTCATGATATGGGATAGTGACTCAGTCAAAGAAAACAGCATACAACTCGATCCATCTCAGCTTCCACCTATTATGCCTGGTGGCATGAGACTGCTGGGCTTGGCAACACTGAGCTGCCCACTTGCACGTGGCTTTGAATCTGGGCTTGTTGTTGGCGAAGACAGAACAGGGAGCCTGGAGGAAGCCAGACTGCTGGAACCCATCACCAATTCCCTCCCTTCCCCAGAGAGAGATTTCAGACTTTTGTTTTAATTCCCGTTTTGTCACTTACCAGCTTTACGATCATAGCAAAGTACTTAAACTCTATGAGCCTATTTTTTAATCAATAAATTGTAGAAAACGATACCAGCTTAAAGTCTCCTATTAAAGACTAGCTATAACAAATGCAAAGCATAGTATCTGAAGCATAATACATTAAATAACTATCAGATAGAAACTCTGTGTTTTTAATATTAAAAATTAGAAATCTAACCCTCCTTGATTAAGGACATTCGTTATTCTTTCAGTTATTCTTATAAGCATCGTTTTTTTGGTTATTACGATTAATTTTTTCTATAAAATGAGTTTTATAACTCCAGAATCTGAAAATGGAGTAATAAGTTGACTGATGATAAAAGAGAGAGAGCATATTCTCTAATTTTTTATTAATATTATCAATCAAAATTATATTATTAATACAAAATGATTTATAGAAATCAGTTTGTGTTGTATTATGAACAGCTTTTGAGCACCAGGGAAAGACTCCCAGACATGGAGCCAAGCAGACCTGACCTTAAATAATAAAACTGTCCCTTAATTGCTGTTTTGCATGTGGGCAAGTCACGTGGGCTCTCATTTAAGGTTGATTCTAAAAAAATTCATTAAGAACCTGGAACTGTTTTTAAGGCTGGAGATGCTGTGTTAACTGTATAAAGTTTAAGAGCTACAATTTCCTCATCTGCTAAATGGGTAAAATAAAAGCCAGCATCATCCTTTACCTAGGCAACATAATAAATCTTTAACTGTTTTGTTTTTGTTATTGCCTTATCCTCCTCGTGACCCACTGCCCATCTTTTTTCCCCACACTATCCAGGCAATCTGCTGAAATATGTAAACTGCAGATCAGCACACTCTCTCATTCAGACCTCACCCAGTGACCACCTAGCACAAGCAAAGCAAAATTCAGAGTTCTGAGCATGGCCACAAAGCCCTGTGGCCTGCCCTCTACCCCCAAACCACATAAGCCCTCACAGTTCCTTTTACTCAGTGGTGTCAAACACATTGTTCTACCCTTTATCAAACATGATGAGTTCTTTTCTACCTCAGGACATTGGCAAGTGCTGTTTTCTGATTCCCTTCCTTTGGACTATGTATAGCTTGATCCCACCCTTTAGTAAGATCTACCCTCCAATGCCACTTCTCAGAGAGACATTCTTTGACCTTTCTATCTAAAGTAACCACTCCCATTCTCTCCATCTCTTCATTACCCTCTTTACTCTTACCCTACTTTACTTTTATTCCTAACACTCACCATTACCCACAATTATTTCGCATATTGGTGCATTTAATTATTTATGCTCTGAGTTCCCCACTAGAACGTAATCTTCATAAGGGCAGGATCTTGATGCTATGGTCAGTCATGACATAGTTTCCAGTGTATAGACCAGTGCCTGGCACACAATGGACTCTCAATACGTATTTGTTGCCTCCCTAAACAAATACAGTCAAGTTCACAAACTCATCCTAGAAAAAGTGCTACATACATTATTGTTGAATATCACCACAGTCACCTTTAAATTACTCTCCTTGAGAAGATATGCCAGCACCTAGTCCACCTGTCAAAGCAATTTTGAAACTCTTTTTCTGGAATGGCCATCAGAGCTGTTGTATTGCCCTTAATGTCCTGAATGTCATCAAAATGTCTTCCTTTCAATATTTCCTCTATCTTTGGGTAAAGAAAAAAGTCATTGGGGGCCAGATTAGGTGACTAGGGAGAGTATTCCAATACAGTTTTTTGTTTACTGGCTAAAAACTCCCTCATAGACAGTGCCAGGTGAGCTGGTACTTTATCATGATGCAAGAGCTCCTTCAGGACCATTTTTGCATATACCTTTCTCATGCCAAGACCTCAGTTAAGATGTTCCTGTTTCTCTATCAATGTTCATGTGGTCTGCTATGCTTTTCACAGTGATTTTGACAACAATTCAACACATTTTTGCAAGATTTTTGTCAGTCCTACTCATTACTGGCCAATCAGACCTCTTTTCAACAATGATGCTTTCTCTCCCCTCAGAAAAACATTTAATCCATTTATACATTTCCATTTTCTTCATGGCATTGTCCCCATAAACTTAGACTAACATGTCCCTGATTTTACTTCCACTCTTGCCAAGTTCAACAAGAAATTTAATGTTTGTTCATTGCTCTAATTCAAGCTCCAACATTCTGGTGATGACACACAAAAGCATGCAAAAACAGTAATGAACACCACTAAGCGAGACACTGCCACAAGTAGACATGAACACAGCTGTGAGACACTGATATACCAAGGTTATAAAACCTTACCAATTTGTTTGTACAATGCTGCTAATATAAGGGCATGGTGGCAACCTCGGGAACTTGTTAGATTGTATAAATGCCTCCGAGGCCATGTGATGATGAAATAAGATAAGATAGGCAGTGAGAGCAGAGCCCAAGGGGATACTCAAAGAATGAACTAGAAAGAAAAGATTGTGTACTGATTTGAACCTACCACAATCCAGGATCTATGAGCCCACTGATTGTACAAGCGCAGTAAATGAGAATGGGAATTCCTTTGCAGCAGAGAAAATGAGTAAGGATGAAGGCATCCATTCAAGAACAAAGCAAAAAATGCAGACTCAGGATGGGGAAAACCAGGGCAGAACAGGGAGGAAGGAACATCTGAGGTTAGGGACAAGGAGGAGTTGGGACCCAGGCCATGAAATGGCCTCAATTTCACAACAGGCTGGCCCAGGAAGGGAGAAGTCATAACTGGAAAGAAAGTGTGAGGCAACAGTCACTCTGGGAGCTGAACGTCAAGGCTTTGGTGATACCAGAGGCCTAGCCCCACATTTGGAATTCCTCAAGGATATGGGAAATACTTGCTAGTGTTCCCCATAGAAACTTTCTTCTTCCTGAAGACTGTCTGTATCTCCCATTTCTTCCGTCAGTGGTCTGCTGATCCCCTCTCCTAAATACTTATAACCCCTATCCAAGGTCCTTATCACTGCTCTCCTCAGGTATGCATCATCTCTCACCTGGACAATTCCAATTGCAGCTCATTGCTGACCATTTCAAACTTGTTCTGCATGGCTCTAATTTATATCATATTTAAATATATCTCCATGGCTGATTTTTTTTTACACTTTTAATTGTATTATCTTCTGAGAGGAAAAATATTAAAGCTTGAGTAGAATCATGTTACATTTAAAAATCTAGCCAGGTACAGTGGCCCACACTTGTAATCCCAGCACTTTGGGAGCTGACGGTGAGAGGCTTGCCTAAGCCCAGTAGTTTATTGAGATCAGCCTGGGCAACCTTGCAAGATCTTGTGTCTACAATAAACACAAAAGAAAGTAGTCAGATATAGTGGTATGTGCCTGTGGTTCCAGGTACTTGGAAGGCTGGGGTGGAAGTATTGCCAGAGCCCAACAGGTTGAGGCTGCAGTGGCCATGATCACGCCACTGCACTCCAGCCTGGATGACAGAGTTAGATTCCAACTCTAAAATAAAATAAAATCTGCAGTAAAGGACTTTAAAGATTAAAGTGAGGGGGGTTGAGAAGAGAATCTATATACTATGCTGATAGAAGCTGTATATTGGTAAAACCTCTCTAGAGGGCAATTTGTCAAAATCTGAAATATCCTAGCAATTTCATTTAGGAGACTGTTTGCCTAAGGAAGTGCAATGGTTAATTCTATGTGCCAACTTGATGGAGCTAAGGAATGCCCAGATATCTGGTTAAACATTATTTCTGGGTGTGTCTGGAGGGTGTTTCAAGAAAAGATCAGTGCTTGAATCAGTAGACTAAGTAAAGAAGATTGCCCTCACCAATGTTGGTGGCCTCATCTAATCTGTGGAGGGCCCAAATAGAATAAAAAAGACAGAGGAAGGGCAAATTTGCTATCTCTGCTTTAACTGAGACATCCACCTTCTCTTGCCTACGAACATCAACACTTCTCGTTCTCTGGCTTTTGAACTCGAACTGAACAACACTTCCAGTTTCCCTAGTTCTTCAGTTTGCATACAGCAGATCGCAGGACTTCTCAGCCTCCAACGTCAATCACATGAGTTCTCATAGTAAAGCTCTATCTATCTAACTGTCTATCTAGCATCTACCTTATCTAACCATCCTGCTGAATCTGTGTTTCTGGTCAACCTTGACTAATACAGGAAGGAAATGAGTAATTGCTCAAACATATATATAGTATATTCATTTCATGATTATTTATAATAGTAAAAGACTAGAAACATCCAAATTGTCTATTATATGATATAAGGTAAATAATAAATAATAAATAATAATAAATAAATAATAAATCACTCATCTAGGCAGTGTAATACTATATATATAGTAATAAGATAAGATATAGATATAGATAGCACATACACATATATGGATATAGAGATATAAGTATTAATAAAGAAGTATATATAAGCATAGAGATATGTAGATAATATAGAGAAAGAAATAAGAAGACTTTCCTTACATAATGTTGAATTTAAAAGTTAGGTCAGGCCAGGATTGGTGGCTCAGCCTGTAATCCCAGCACTTTGGGAGGCCGAGGCGAGTGGATTGGCTGAGCCCGTGGGTTCGAGACCAGCCCGGGCAACTTCGTGAGAACTCGTCTCTACAATAAATAAACTTAAAAAATTAGCCGGGCATGGTAGCACATTCCTGTAGTGGGTTACATGGAAGGCTGAGAGGGAAGGATTGCAGGAGCCCAGCAGGTCAACGTTGGGGCAGTCGTGAGTGTGCCACCGCACTCCAGCCTGGAAGACGGAGTGAGACTCCAGTTCAATAAATTAATTAATTAATTAATTAAAAGTTAGGTCAAGCTGGGCTTGGTGGCTCAGACTGTAATCCCGGGCTTTGGGAGGCTGAGGTGAGTGGATTGCCTGAACTCGCAGGTTCGAGACCTGCCACCTGGGCAACTTGGCGAGACCTCATCTCTACAGTAAAATAAAAAAATCAGCCGGGCATGGTAACACGTGCCTGTAATTCCGGCTGAGGCAGAAGGATCCCCGGAGCCCAGCAGGTCAAGGCTGCAGTGGCCGGGAGCAGCAACTGCCCTCCAGTCTGGGCGACAGAGTGAGACTCCAACTCAAAAAAAAAGTTAGGTCAAATGCTAGTATGTTTAACTCCAACTTATTGAAAATAATATTCACATATGTGTATTTAAGCATATCTAAAAGCTAAAAGTATATTTGCCAAGTGGTTATCAATAGTTCTCTCAGGAAAGCAGTTGATAGAGAATTTTTCTTTTATATTTTTCCGTATCATTTGATTTTTTTAATGGTTAATTTGTATTATTTAATAATAAGATAAATTGCAAATGAATTTCTGTTTGGGGAAAAATAACTTTCATGTGCTTTTTTTAAAACTCTTTAAATTTGCATACTAATTATAGTTCTGTTTATATTCTATAAAATGTACCATACAAATAAGAGGACATTGTGTGTACTTGCTTGCAGTTTATTCAATTGTTTAGGAACATGTGTGTATTTCACAAATTAGGGTTTGCTCTGATGACTGATTTTAAACAGATACAATTATAGAGTATTAGAAAACATAAATTGATTTGTTAATACATTAATCTCATGATATTGTAGAGAGAAAACCAGTTTGATTCTAAAATCTAATATGAGAATGTATGTTTTTGAACCTATATTTTTCTATTAAACCCTAAAATCAAAGATGCTTGTGTGTCTGGGAGTATAAGAGAGAAATTGTTGGGTTGGAGGGATTTGAGGGAGCATTTCCAAGTAACACTATATCCAGTTTGGAACATTATATTTGTTGTTTCCGTTTCAGATTTCTTTTTTAATCTATTAAAACTTTTTTTAATGATTCCAATCTAATCTAAGGTAATTGACTTTGAGACAAGCATGGTTTAATACAGCCCGGTTTCTAAAGTCACAAGAGCTGAGCTACAATAGAACATTAACTTGACCATCATGGCTTTGTTACTAATTCCTGAGACTCAATTTCTTTATTTGCAAAACTATATAAGTGGTTCCTCCACAGGATTCCACGTGAGGGTGTGCATGTGTAAAGCACTTGCAAAAAAAGTTTCCCTTTTTATTTTTGTCACCATTCCCTCACAATTTCCAGAAGCCACACTTGTCCCACGTTCTCAGAAAAATTTTTTTAAATATAAAAATTCTCATTGTTTAAGTCCACGCAGAAAGCGTAAAGGATTTGGAGAGTCGGAGAGAGATTTAGATTCAAGTCCTACCAGTCCACCTTACTGAGAGTCGATAGACAAGCCAACATGGTTTGTATTTCTTCTGAAAAGTGCTATTTAGAATCCCTGCATGACTGTGCAGCTCAAATTATACAATGGATATAAAAATGCATCATAAGCTGTTACGTGTCATACAGATGTCCGCTAACATTAATAGCATTGATATTGACAGTGTATGTTGCTTGCTGATCATTTTCATATTACATTAATAATATCAGTTAATACTGTTTATATGCATTATGGAGTGAAAATGGAGCTTGGGATTATGTAATGATAACCCACCAAGCTGCAGATTCAAGCCTGTCAGAAAATATACTTTGATACCTGAAGTATACATATCATCATTTGAGCCTTTATCAGGTGCCTTTGAAGGTCCAGGTTTTTCTAGGAAATACCTGCTTTAGAAGGCCGTGTTAACAGGAAGGATAAATGCTCACCTGTTTGGAGTGTTGGCAGGCACAGAAGAGCCTCGCTCCCACTCCCCCTGGCATTTCTCTTTCTCATTGGAATCTTGCTCTGTGGGGGCCTCTGACATTAGGCCAAGCCAGGATGGCAGTCCCCAGGGTATGAGTCTGTGTCCTCCCTTTGCGCCTTATTTCTACTTTTTAAAGAAACAAGGAGTCTAATAAAAAAAAATTATGTATATGAAAGCACTCTGTAGTGCAAAAGCACTCTGTAGTGCAAAAGAGCTAGTACTGATGCTGGCTTTCCCTCGCAGTTTTATTTTCATCATTTATGCTAAAAACTATATTAGGAGCCGGCTGGCCCACCATCTGTTGACGCACCTTCTGTAGAGCATGCTGCTCATGCCAATCTTTGTGCTGTGGGTCATTTCTCATTCTGTGCTGGGGGCAATTGTTGAATGGGGCTTCCGCAGAGGCAAAGCAAGCATTGTGACCCCTTATCATCATTATGTGAACTTGGCATTATTCTTTTGCCAAAAACATCTGCCTGGAAGATTGCGGCAGGAAGCAACTGGTAAAAAGTAAGACTCTAGCTTAGCCTGTCACTCACTTTGCTCGAATTAAACCTATTTGCATTTCTAAAATGTATTAGTTCTATTCAAAGCCTGCCATAGAAATGGAAATGGCCTTGGGAGAACAGCCTGTTCCTAATCAGTGATCCTGGAGGATGAGGCAGTCACTGACTTTGAAACCCAACCTTGACTTCGCCGCAGGAAACCCCAGATGCAAGTTTCCAAAGGTAATCAGATGTAAATGCCACTTGCCTACTCAGTGTTACTAATTACCAGTGTCCTGGCACTCACAGCCTGCAGAGCTGATTCAAGATCCAGAGGAGAGAACTTCCTCTAGAGGATGTAAAACAAAATTTACAAAACAATAACTGCAGACTAAAAAACCATTCTTAAATCTTCAGTGAATTTAGCAAAGCCACTGGTTAAAAGCTGCAAGGGTCCTAAAATCCTAGTTCCATAAAGGAAAGGAATAGTGAACAGTTAAACTCAGAGAAACAATCCATGAGGGGGGAAAGGGATTTTTAAAATAAGCCGCTAAACATTGCTATTGAGAATTGACATCTCCCCGAAACGCACTGACCCATGACAGTGTCATCTTTACCTTCATACTTATCTACAGACAGCACTACGCCAGCATTAAGGCAGATTTTAGTCGTCACCTAGGGGTCAGACAAGTGCCCTACATGATTTCCTGATGCTCGAGGGAGTCCCCAAAGTTTAATCGATGTTTTCCTGACCCACTATTCTGGGGTTAAAACTGGGCTCACAATTATAATTACAAACATGGATTCATGATGTAGCATCCATAATTTCTTTCATTCCCCCTCAAATCTGAACATCCATAATGGATATCTGTTTGCACTTCGAGGGCATCATTTGGACTGTGTGCCCACCAAGGTGCTCTTGTAGGCTCAAGTCACCACAGCAAGGAGATTCACCATGCACCATGGGGTACCCAACAAATGTTGTGAAAGGTAAATGCTTCTGAATAAAAAAACAGCTTTATATATTTTTTAATATGGCCTTTCTCATATGAAGGTATGCGCAAGAAATACATGCCTGTTGATTGAACAGAATTTTGGATAAAGTCTGCAATCTATGCGACTGCTTCTTTATTTATAAATTTGAAAATGTGTAAAATCCCTTCAAGATTGGCCCACTATAACTAGAGGACTTGCTGAAAGACGGTGGCCCGCAGTGAGACTGAACACCCTTTAGGGCCAGGAGATTTAATGCGGATGAGCGCAGTGGCTACAGAACCTGAGAATCAGATTGCAGCATGGAGGCAGGGGTATGGCAGGTTTGATCGAAATTTAAAGCGACCGGTCGGTTACCTATTGGTCGGCAGGTGAGGTATTTTTTGGATTGGCAGGGGCTTTCGCGGGCGCGGGAACGGTGGGCTTTGTTGTGGAAGAAGAACCCGGAGGGCCTTGTCCGAGCCTCCATGTTAGTTTGTCTGGGCGCCTTCTTAGGCGGGAGCGCCATTTTAGGTGGGGGCCACACCTAGGCTTGGCCTTTGGAGGGGGCGGGTTCCTCGTGGCTGGCTGGGGCCTTTCACTTGCTATATTTGTCTGCCTCAATTCCCACCTGCCCGGATGAATGTTCCAAACCCTCTTCAAATTCTCTTCTAAATATTTTTCAGGAGCCTACAAGAGATACCACATATGTGTATTTAATATCCAGTTCTTGTGAAAATGACACATAGGAGAACCCCAGAACTGGAGTTCACTCAGAGAGGCCAAGTGGGTTTTTGACTTTGTGCAGGAAAGAATTCAAGCTTAAGCTCTAAGTAAAAAATGAAAGTACGTTTATTCAAGTAATGGAGAGGCTGTGGTGGCCATGATCATGCCACTGCACTCCAACCTGGACTACAGAGTGAGACTCTGACTTAAAAAATAATAATAAATGGTCAGGCTCAGTGACTTAGCCTGTAATCCCAGCACTTTGGGAGGCCGAGTCAAGTAGATTGCCTGATCCTACAGGTTCAAGACCAGCCCGGGAAACTTGACAAGACTTTGTCTGTACAATTAAAAAAAAAAAAAAAAAAAAAAAACCTTAGCCAGGCATGATAGCACATGCCTGTAGTTCTGGCTACTTGGAAGGCTGAGGTGGAAGGATCGCCAGAGCCCAGCAGGTTGACCCTGGGGTGACTGTGAGGGAGCCACTGCACTCCAGTGTGGGTGATGGAGGGGGCTCCAACTCAAATAATGATAATAACAATAATAATAAATTAAAAATAAAGTAATGGAGAAACAGAAAGGTGGTTACTCCATAGGCAGAGTAGTCCACATGGACACTGCTGGCTGCTTTTATTTATGGCTTCTTGATTATAAGCTAAGCAAGAGGTGGATTATTCATGAATTTTCCAAGAAAGAAGTGGGGAGTTCTCAGAACTGAGAATTCCTCCTCTTTTTAAACCATATAAATTAACTTCTAGGAGTTGCCATGGTAATTATAAACTGTTATGGCACTGGTAGGAGTGTCTTTCAGCATGCTAAAACATTGCAGTTAGTGTAAAACGAGCAAAAAGGGTACGCAGAGTTTGCTTTTGTGGCCATCTTGGTCTTAGGTGGTCTCAGTTGTTTTGGCTGGTCTTCTCACCACATCCCATCTTGACAATGAAGTCCAGGTCTTGTGATCCTCATTTTGGGAAACTAGTCCTGCCAGATCCCTAGCGCATGCCTACTAACTGCTGGACACTGTGTTAGGAAATGGGTATACAATGGTATTAAATGAAACGGAAGTGGCCACTGCTCTCATGGAACACCCATATGGAATTATCATTTCTTTCCCTCCAGCATCCGGCAGGACCAGGTGTCTGAGTCCCTAGAAATCTCAATTATTGCTGGTGGTCATGAAAAATGCCATCATTGTATTAGGTTCATGTGGCTGCTGAAACTAATTACCACAAACTCTTAAAAAAAGGTAAGTTTATCATCTTACCATTGTGTACAGATATCTAAAGTCTGAAGTGGGTCTTACAGGACTAAGACCAAGGTGTCAGCAGAATTGCATTCCTCTGGAGGCTCAGGTGATAATCTATTCCTTGCCTTTTCCATCTTCTGGAAGCTAGTCACTCACATCTCTGGTTTCATCATTTCATCTCCTCTGAATCTGGCCCTCTTGCCTCTTTCTTACAAGGAAACTTGGGATTAGATCGGGCCCTATAGATAGTGTGACATAAACTCCTCATCTCAAGATAATTAACTTAATCATATCTGTAAAGTCCCTTTTGCCATGTAAGGTCATATATGCACAGGTTCTGGGGATCAGATCAGGGCTGTCTTTAAGGGACTTTTATTCTATCTGCCACAATTTCTATCTCTGTTAAGGCTACTGACAAATTTTACAGTAACCTCCAGTGCACAGGATAATAGTACCACTTTATGACATGGGACAAAAATACACTTTCACAACAGTTAATTTATTCTTCTGAAAGTACTGATTAAGTACCGATTATGTGCTAATACTATTCTCAGAGCTGGACTTAGGTGATCGACAAGCAAGATAAAGTTCTTGCTCTCAAAAAACTATAGTTCTCAGTTGAGGAGAACTGGCAGTAATTAAGCCCAGAATAACCAATATAATTAAAATATTGATAAGATCTCTGAAGGCATAAAGAAGAATGATATTATGAAAGGTGACTGTAGAGGCGCTGGACATAGGAGACCTCTCTGAGGAGGTGACTTGAAACCATTACTAGATCATGTGAGGAAGCAGCTACCAAGAGACCCCCAGAAGCAGCTCTTGAAACAGAGGGAGCACTGACATGAAGGTTCTGGGTAGGAGTGAACTTTGCATATTGCAGAATACCCGTGTGGTTTGGAGCTTGGAGGGTGAAGGGAGTTTTGAGTGAGATGGAGATTAGCGATGTAGGTTGAAGCCAGATCACATAAAGTCTTTACAGAAATTGTAGAAAATGTTTTTGTCCTGGGAACAATGGGATGCCAAGATGGGAATTTTAAAGAAAAAGTGACCCACAATAACAAAATCATGAAACCAGCCTAAGTGTCCACCCACGATTAACTCGACAAAGATAATGTGGTATAGGTTCACCATGGACTACTACACAACTATAAAAAAGAAAGAAATCTTGTCCTTTGCAACAACATGGATGGAACTGGAGATCATCATCCTAAATGAACTGACTCAGAAACAGAAAACCAAACACCACATGTTCTCATTTATATATGGGAGCTAATGGCCAAAAAGACTAAAATAATAGTCACTGGGGACACCAATAAGAGAGAAGGTAAAGATGAGGATTAGGATTCAGAAATTACCTATTGGATACAACGTTCACTCACCTGACTCAATCCCCACTACTACAAAATATGTCCATGTAACAAACATGCATGGGTGCCCACTGAATCCAAAAGAAAAGTGGGGGGAAAAAAGAAAAATGACCCAATGCAAATTGTTAAAAGAACTCTCCAACTACCATATGAAAAATGGATTGTTTGAAGACAATGTGGAAGCTGAGATATGAGTTTCAAGATAAGTTTAGTAGTCCAGGCAAGAGATAATGGTAGTTTCATTGTGTAATGGAAGTTATGGACACATCCAGGATATATTTTTGAAATAGAATTTGTAGATCTTCCTGGTGGGTGGGGATGCAAAAAAAAAAAAAGGCTCAAGAATAGCACTTGTTTTTTTCTCAAGAAAGTGAATGGATGGTCAAGCATTGCTGAAGAAGAACGGGAAGACAGGAACACACATGAATGAGTTTGTTGTGGGGAGAAGGGAACACTAAGAGTTGAGGTCCATTTAGAATAAGTCAAATTTGATTAATTAGACTTTGAGAGGAGATTCAAATGAACAACTGGATATCTGAGTCCGGAGCTTAGAGAAACTATCAGGGAAGGAAATATAAATGGGAAGTCACAGAGATGCAGAGACACCCACATCATCCTCTGTGGGTGACACTCTGGACATTCTGCTGCTACCACCAATGTGGTCAGTACACTGAGACCCAGATGTTGCAAAGACAGAGTGAACCTGAGAAAGTGGAGAAGCAGCCCCTGGGCACTAAGAGTTATCCCGGGCCTAGAAGCCACAGAGCCTGAATGAGACTCCAGTGGTCTCTGGCTCATTCCAAGTCCCACTCTGGGAATGGAGACTCACCAGGAAAAGTGCCAATGGGGGGTATTTCCCAGTCTAAAGGAAAAGTTGCACACTGGTGTCCTTGGAGGCAGGTGCTGTCAGTAGCCGAGGTATATTTGACCAGACCAGTTTTTAAATATTTAATTATTTGTAAATATTTTAATATTTAAAGGATTTTTTCCTCTTGAAAATTGTGAAAAGGCATGGTAACCTAGAGCCCACATTTCCTCTTGACAGCTGTCAATTACAGCTGAGGTGTCTACTCACAAATCACCATCATGCTATTTCGAAGGAACATTAAATCCCGAGCTTAAAAATAAAAAGTCAGATTATTCAGAGTAAGAAGAAATTATTGTTCCCACTATTGAGCCAAATGAATTCCCTGCCAAGGGCTGCCCCTCCAAAGCATTGCTGTATTCCACTGAACAAAGGAATAAGATCCACTTGCTATAGAAGTACAGTCCTCTCATGAAGAAACTTGATCACCCATCAAGATTTAGTGACATGGGCTTGCAAAGGTCATCACTTCTCCCATAGTTTTTCAGTACTGTTTTTGAAAAAAAAAAAAAAAGAGACCAGGCTCAGTGGCTCAGTCTGTAATCCCAGCACTTTGGGAGGTCGAGGTCAGCAGATGTGGATTGCCTGAGCTCTCAGGTTGGAGACCAGACCAGGCAACCTAGCGAGACCTCGTCTCTACAATAATTTTTTTAAAAAAAATTAGCCGGACATGGTAGCACACACCTATAGTTCTGGCTCCTTGGAAGACTGAAGCGGAAGGATAACTGGAGACCAGTGGGTCGACTCTGGGGTGACCGTGTGTGTGCCACAGCACTCCAACCTGGGCGACAGAGTGAGACTCCAACTCAAAAAAAAAGACTTAAATGATACCTGGAGAGCAGTTTCTAATGTATGCTCTTTCAATTATCCAACCTCCCCCAAAATACCTGCAAAGACCAAAAAAAGGGGGTGGTGAAAACTCGGAGCACACTGTATAGTCATCTCTCATTTTAATCTATCAAAGGGTGATCTGAGTATTGATGCTTTTCTTCAATCAAGGCTATGACCATCTTTACCTCCATATCAGATATGGAAAATAAACAAATAACTGGACATAGAGGTTATACAGAGTAGCACTGGTGCAACGGTGTCTTAGAAGTTTGTTCCATCAAAGATAACCCAGGTGGCAGATGGGAATCCCTCGTTTTCTGAATATCTGGTAAAAATCAATTCAACCTCTCATTCCATGACCTGGAGTGCCAAAGTACTTCCTACCCTTTCTATGCATCCCAAGGGTGCTAGTATTCTCAAGATCATTCTTTTTCCTCTGGTTCAGCATGTGGTATCTTAGCAGTACATCAACTTAGATCCAAAAATGTCTTTTCTTTCTTGATTCAACAACAAAAATTACTCATGCAAAGTACTCACGAACACAGCAAAGTTTACTAAAAATTAGCTTGGTTGGAGGCATAGGGAACCCAAAGAAAGATTTACATGACAGAACTGTGCTGAATCAGTCAGGTAAGGCTAAGTTAACAGATGACCCTCAAATCTTAGTGGATTTCAGTAATAAAGTTGTACTGTCCATTTGCCCTGCTTGCACATCATGGTTGGCTCTGGCTCTGCTCCTGTTTTCTTCTTCATGGACCAAGGCTGGCAGAGCATTTGTTATCTGGAACGCGGCCAGTCATCACAGAAGAGGGAATCACTCACTCACTGACTCTTAAAGCTTTTGCTTGGAAAATCACACACATCAATTTCACTCTTGATTTATTGACTGAACCAAGTCACATGATCATGCCTGAGTTCTAAGAGTGTGGGATGTATCATTCTCCCACAAAGTGTGGTTCCAAATATAGATAAGCTGTAATACAATCTACCACATCAGCATTTTTAAATACAGTAGTGGATTTCACCCTCTTCAATTCTTTGGCAAGACCCTAAGGGGCTCAGTAGCCCTTACTTCTCTAATGACTCTTTCCCACCCTCCAGAGCTATGCAATTTCTCTCTCCTTGTCTCATACAAAACTTAACTTTAAGCTGTTGTCGATACACAAGGCCTCTACACCAATCACTTGTCAAAGCATTTCTTTGAAAACAGGAATGTTGTTGGCAATTGCTAAAATAATAATGCTTCCTCTGTCTGATTATACAAGGAAACTTTATAAGTAGGAGTGGAAAAGGCAGCACTCTGAATGCTTTAAATGGCAATTTTACATCATAATTTGCACCAATTCCAGATACCAGGAAAGCCACAGTAGGCTTAAGAGGAAGTTGCCATTTTGGAAGAGCAGAGGAATTTCAAGAAAAAGCTTTCTAAAAGCCAGGCATTGGGTTCAGACCTGCTCATGTGTCTACCACCTACCTTCAGCTCTAGCTCAAAAAGTATTCCAATGGTAATATCAGTGTACAGAAAACAGAGCCAATGCCAATCTGTTGGCAAAGACCTATTCAAGATACAGCTCATCTTTGTTTCATTTTTGAGTTTGGTAAAAGAGAAAAACAATTCTCCACGGGCTTACTGACTTTGTATAACTTCCTTATAAAATGTTTATTCAAGAAACTTGTCCAATAAGAAAAAGTCAAATTCTAAAAAAAGGCAAGAGATTTGAGAAGGCACTTTGTAAAAATGAATGCCCAAGTGTCTTATAAGCAAATGAAAAGACACTCATCTAAGAAAATATGGCAGAAGACCCCCCCAAAAAATGCAATTATTTTTTGGAGGGCAAGCCCCATGTAGTACTAGCTTCCCTCACCAGGTAAATGTTCTAGGAGCTCATTGGCCACAGTGTACCAGCTCACCTTGTATGAGAGGCTGCATTTGGCTTCAGTGAAATTTTTTTTGGGGGGGAGAGATTTTTTCCAACGCTTTTGTCCATTTCATGATGGGTGATTTATGAGCACACCTGCCCACACTGTGCTGAGCGTTCAGCAGTTTTTGACCAAAAACAGCATGACCCCTATTCCTCACCCTGCATATTCACCTTATCTTGCCCAGAGCACCTTTTTTGTGTGTTTCCCAGGGTGAAAAAATTTCTCAAAGGAAAATATTTTGCTGATGTAGAAGAAGTAAAACAAAAAATGGCAGAAACATGAAAAGGCATTAAAATTAACAAGTTCAAAAACTATTTTGAGCAGTGGAAAAAGCATTTTGATAGGTGTATTGCATCAAATGGAAAGTACTTTAAAGGTTATTTAAAGGTTAAATTTAAACATGTAAGAATAAATACACAATTTTTATAAATAAATTTTATTTTTTTGACGTCTACTCGCATAATCTAAAATTAACAACAACAACAACAAAAAACACTCTAGTACTAAGTTTTGGTGAAGATGTTGTACAACTGAATATCTCAGATATTGAAAACTCATAGTTTGATAACCAAGAGACATGAGTACATTTTCCTACCAAAAGAAGCAAACAAGATTATGTGTAGTAGGTTGCCTCATAATTACCAAAAGATACAAACCACTCCAATGATCTCCAACATAAAAACAGATACATAAATTGTGGTACAATCAAATAGACTACTACATAGCCATAAAAAAATCAACCATTGATATGCACATAACATGAATGAATTTTAAAAACATATGCAAATGAAGCTAGATAGAAAAAGTTCATACTGCTTATACGTAGTTCAAGAGTAGGAAAATTTAATTGATGGTAATAGAAGTCAAAATATGATTTTTCTGGTGTGGAATATTGATGATGAAAGGCCAGAAAACAACTTTCATGGGTCCTGAAAATATTCTCTACCTTAATCTGTATGGTGGCTACACAGATCTATATAAAATCTTATTAAACTCTAGTTTTTGTGGGGGAGGGGTTGCAGTCTTACTCTGTTGCCCAGGCTGGATTAGAGTGACATGCTCACAGCCACCTTAGCCTCAAACTGCTGGGCTCAGATAATCCTTCTGCCTCAGCCTTCCAAGTAGCTGGAACTACAGATGCAAACCACCACGACCGTCTAATTTTTTTGTAACTTATTGTAGAGACTAGGGCTCACCAAGTTGCATAGGCTGGTCTTGAACCTCCGGGCTCAGGCATTCCTCTCGCCTTGGCCTCCCAAATGTTGGAATTACAGACTGAGCCACCACACCCAACTTACTCTAGATAATTGTTCTTCATGTATCTACTCTATGTGTGTTATATATTCAAGCTTCTTATTTCACCAAAGAATGGAAGCCTTGTCAATTCTCACGGGAAAATTAATTTTCCCATTTCAAAAATAATCTTAAAGTCAAAAGTTTAAAAAAAAAAATTCAGGGTGCTTCTTGAAAGATTGGTAAGAATTGGTCAGGTGACAAAAGAACTCAAGTTTCAATGACTGAGAAGAAAGACAGAATAAGAACTATTAAGAGAGTTATGATTCAGCATGAAATACTTGGGGAAAATTCTGAATTATTAACATCTTTAGAAATCTGCTCTTGGATTTCCAGAAAATGGGAATCATTAGGAAAATGAGAAGTTGTCTAATAAGCTTAATTCAATGATTCGTTTACATGAATTAGAATTTTACTCTGGAAAATAAACAAAGAAACTGGTGCTCTGTTCTTTCTTCAGATGGGATCCAACAGTTTCCAAAGGAAGCCAGAGAAGTCTGGCTTGAATCTTAGCATTCATATACTCATCCCAGATGCACAGGCAGAGGGTTAATAAAAACACATGTCAAATTGTTTCTTTGTAACCATGAGCAGCATTCTTAGTGTGTAAGGGTAAAATCTTGGGTTCCCTTATTATCATTATTCTTGTCCTCATCTGGGGTAGAATATTTTTCCTGGACAGAATGCCTGTGGGATATAGACTAGTGACTAAAAATTCACAATTCATTACCATGAATGTCAGCCTTTCAACCTAGACCAAGAAACCCTGAGATACACAGGGGACAGCCAAGCACAGGCATTCCTTAGCTAACAGAAGGCTGTTGTTTCCATTGATTATAGCAGCACCTTGGCCTCCTAAGCAATGAGTGACAGAGGCAGTCTTAGGAATGAATGCTTATCTCACAGGGACAGACTTGATGCTATCAGGTCCACTTTATAACATCTCTATGTAACATCTTTCTTCTTTTGGTGACTAAGTGGGTCAGAGGGAGAGGCCTGAGTGAGCCACAGTGGCAGAATTGGGGCTGTGCCTCACATGCACCATCACATCATCTTGATGACACCAACATTTCCTCCTGGTCTGGCCTTTTCCCATCACTGGTTACAATGCAGAGGCCCACCTTGTGGTTTCTGGCTATATTAGGAAGGAAAGATTCATCATTTCAACTGCCTGCTTGATTCAAAGATATTGTGGGTCTTTATCTCCCAACTGCAAAACCTGATAAGAATGCAGAGGTGATGTGAGAATTTGTAACCAATTATATGAATTTTTGAACTAAACAAATGAGAGAGAGGAGTGAGATGAGAGTGAGAAAAGAGAATGATTGTTGCTTATTGCTATTGTATGTATCTCTGAATTCTTTCATGTCTTTTGATTTTGCTATAGAAAGAGAGAAAAGCCACATTATATCTCTTGGGTTTGGCTTTGGAAGATATAGGGGTCAGGGCTGACTCAAATATTTCCTGAATATGAAACTTCAGGAGAATCTCTTTAACTCCATGGATCTAGGATATTTCATCTGCCTAAGAAAGTTCTCAACAAGAGACCCCCATAGGTTTCTCTCATCTTTGACATTCTAGAATTCTTTCAAGTTTTCCTTTTTTCTTTTTTTTCAAACTAAAACATACCAAGATTAAATCCAGTAACTTGAAACAGAGCAGCACTTTGCAGGCACAGCAGGCTCTAGCATTTTCAACCTCACACTTCTAGATGAAGCTCACCTCTGCTCTCACTTACAGGTTGTGTGGCCCTGGACTCTCCCCTTAAGATTCTTAAACCTGCTTGCTTGTCTGTAAAATATGTGTAATAATTCTTGCCTCTCAGAGTTTTTGTATTTTCTATAAAGCCAGGTAAGATGACTGACTTAGAACATTAGCTATTATTATGACTGTTCATCATGTACTTGAGAACAGATTCTGGAATCAGATTTCTTAGGTTCAAATTTAAGCTCTTTCTATTTCTGTTTGTGCAAACTTGGGCAAATTGCTTAAACTTCAGTTTCATCATCTGTTAAATGTGGATAATAATAACACTTACCCCACTGAGTTGTTGTGTAAATTAAATGGGATTAACATAGACAATGTTCTTAAAATAATATTTGGTACAGAATTAGATACTATATAAGTGTTTGGTGAGTTAAATAAAAATAAATGAAATATACATATATGTACATAAATGTGCTAAACAATTGATATCCAACAAATGTTGGTCATGGTGGTTATAACCACCACAGAACCTTTTTTTTTTTTTTTTTTTTTGACTAGAGCTGAATCTTTAGAAATCAATTCCTGTATATGACATGAATTGGCAGTGAGAATGGAGAAATAGGGACATGTCAGAGAAAAGCTATGAGAACAACTCCATAGACATGATCATTGAGAATGCTTGTGCATGGAAACAAAGGTAAGCAGAAGGCAGAATCGAATAACTCTAGATGCTTTCTGGGCAGCATTGTAAATGGTGGTGGCTTTATTTGAATGGAAACTCTAGGGAAGCATAAGATTTGACATAAAACAAAATGAGCTCATGCTTAGACATGTTGAGTTTGAAGTGTCTTCAAGACATTCAAAGGCAAAAAACCACTCTTATGCAAACAAGACCAGCACAGAATCCTGGTCAAGACAAATTCCAATAACCACAGGAACCTTTCTATTTTACCCACAACAACTTATACTCAGTTTTCAATAAAACTGAAGAAAGTCAGTAGAAATATTTGTCCCTTGTCACCTGCCTACAAGGCCTTTGCAAGTCCACAGGCCCAACTTCCTCTTTAGATTGACAACCTTTGATGTTAGTCACTTGTCCCTTGCAAAGGGTTTTTCACATCTCTGATCTTATTCCAGCTTGTGTGAAGATTGCCGTCCCCATTTTATTGACAGGAAATGGAGTTGGGGCTAGACTCATGTCTTCTTTTGGTGCAAGCACCCTGCTATCACTTAATTAGCACCAACTGGTAGGCACTATGTTTCCTATTTAACTCGCATTGTGTCATTTAATCCTCAGGTCAACCAAGGAAATAAATTCCATCAGCTCTATTTTCAAATGGTGTAAAGGAATTTGCATAAGATCACATTGGTGTTTTGACAAATTTGGGATAACTGAGTCCAAATTTGTGTTATGTTTTGTGTCTTTTTTGGATTTTATTATAATAATGTTTAGATGATAATACAAGTTTGTTCAAGACAAACTAGTTTTAATGGGTTCAAATTGAGGCTCTGTCTCTTAATAGCTGTGGGGCTTTGGGAAAGTTACTTAACTTCTCTGTGTCTCGGTTTTCATACCTATAAATTGTGATAAGTTAATGGCATATATCTCAAAGGGCTGTAATGTGAATGAATTAAAATTTGTAAAATCTTAGCACAAACCTCAAAATTCAGTAGGCACTAGGTTAATGTTAGGTATGCTATGGCTATAATTATCATTTTCTTTAGGAGGAGATCAAACTTTCGAAATCAGCTGTAAACACATCCACTTATATTTCCTTGTTTATTTGATTCACATTTATCACAAAAAAATTCAAAACGCTGATGAAAAACAGTATACAATAGGTTAAAAAGGAAGGAAAGAGTGAAGGAAAGAAGAAAATCAAAGCTAGAAAACAAAGGCAAGATTTGAAGTGGACACAGATCATTAAATTAATGTTATGAAGTCTAGAACATTTGCAACATTTAGGCCACAAATCAACTATGAATTTCTAGCAGTCAATGCAAAGAGGAAAATATAATCACAGAATACAAAAGACAAAAGAAATGCTCAGGAGAGGCACAACTAGTTTTTATGAGGAGTTCAGAGGAAAATTTCTTCCATTGTTCATAATTCAGGGAACAATGAATACTTATGCTCACAAGTGCTCCTCCATTGTAGAACCCTGCCCAGTTAACAGGTGTCAATCTCTTTAAAAGTCACTGGCCCAAAAGATTCCACAAGAAAGAAGCCATGGTGGATCAACAGCACTGTGGTGTGGTTTTTATTTCCACCAGAGCTCTGGGCCTCCTTAGCTCCACAAGAAGGTCTTTCTTTCGCTTCTGTATTTGGTTTAGAGGTTTGGCTGTTAAAAAAAAAATAACTATACCAATGATTGGATCAAGCATCAGACATCAGTTGAGTTGGGTTTGCAGTCCCTGGGCTTCCTGAGGTCATCAGCATGTTGCCTTTACAGTTTCTGAGAGGCCACTGGAACATAAGAAAGAACAGAGAATTTGCAATCAGGCAGACACCATCAGTCTGGGTCCCCACAAGTCTCAGAACCCGAGAAGAGCACTCAGCTCTCATCACTCTCATTGTGATGTTCCAGGGCCATTAACCTCCTTCTTATTTCAAATTTTGGAATCTAAAAATGCCGTGTCCATTAGTGTAGCCTCAGATGGATAGGACATGCCTTCAATTCTCTCCAAATTGAATTCTCTTAGTATTCAATTCTAGTTGTTTTTTCTTGAGGCAGGCAACGCTACTTGTTCCCCAGCTGTCTTCCCTCCTGGGTGTCTCCTCAGCTCTGCCATTACCGACAGGCACAGCCCCATCTCCAGCATTCCCCAAATAACTCACAGGCTTTTTCCCTATGGCACCCTCCCTATTTGTAACAACAGTTTATATATAACTCTACTTAATCCTTAAAAATTTAAATAGCTGATGCTGAAGACGTGGCTTTTTAAAAAGTCATAAAACCATTCAAATAAGCCTTTCATATCTCTACTGTAGACACAATCTTTCCCATTCTGAGCTCTTCAAGCCTTTTGATTCTTTTAAATTACTCATCACATCTGCCTGGTTTTATGGTTATTCAGATTCATAGCTTAACTGTCTCTTCCAATCTAAACTGTGACTTTCTTGAGGCAAAATCCACATATAATCCATGCAGCAGATCTTTAAATATCTGATAAACAAAATTTTTAATATTTAAAAGACAACTTCGAGGGGAATAGGGTAGACAGAGAGGGGCATCCTTCTGAAAGAGTTACTCATATAATGGGTGAGATAGATACAGGAGCTTGGTTACAATTCAAATTTGTAAATACCATAATAGACTAAGCTAAGTGCCTATAGGAGCATGGGGTGCCCAAGACAACTTTGGCAAATGAATTATTTATTGCAAGAATAATAAAGGACATGAACAAGCCATGAAAAGGAGGTTCATGGGAAGCACTGACAACATAATATTTGGTTAATACAACAGCCAAGTTGAAAGGGGAAACAGAGTACCTTGTAGAGCTCTGGACATCAAATCAAACATGTAGAATTCTGGGTGTCAAACAAATCAAACATTTGCAGGGAACACAAACTTTTATCCTTATTTGGTCTGACTTCTGACAGTACTTTACCTAAGGGACACTGAGTTACATAATGAAGAGCATAACAAATAATAGTTTTAAATAGTAGAAATGACAAGTTCAAGATCACATTTTTTATCCCTTTGGGAGAAGCGAATCTCCACAAAATACTGAAAAAATAAAAAGCTTGTGAGGATGCAGAAGCACTGGATCATTCATTTGACATTCATGGACATTTGAGTTGTTCCATTCATTGCTGGTGGGAATGTAAAATCTTGCACCCAGGCCGGAAAACAGTTTACAGCTTCTTATAAAACTAAATATGACCTACCATAAGACCCATTAATTGCATCTCAAATATTGATCCCACAGAATGAAAATGTATGTTCACACAAAAGCTTGTACACAAATGTTTACAACAGCTTCAATTTTAATAGCCAAAAACTAGAAACAACCCAGATATCCTTCAACTGGAGGATGGTTAGGCACATTGTGGCACATCCACACCACAGAATGCCACTCAGTCAAAGAAAAGAACAAACTATTGATATGTGCAACAACTTGAATAGATTTCCAGAAAATTATTCTGAGTGAAAAAAGCCAGTCACAAAAGGTGACATAGTGTACGGTTCCACTTATATAGCAGTCTTGATAAGCACCAGGGGTGCCAAAAAAAGGTATACACATTTTAAGCGATGATATCTATGTATTACTTTTAGTCTGATACAAGCAGAAGTGTTTGGATGCTTTGAGCATCTCTTGCAATTGCAGATGTCAAATGTGACTTATATTCATCTTTTGTTATCAGTATATATTGAGTATGACAATTTTATTACAGCTTTTTCTTTCTAAAAATGCATATACATTTTTTGGCACCCTATGTATAATAGAAATGATAGAAAATGATGGAAATAGACAACTGATTACTGGTTTCCAGAAGGGCTGGGATGGAGGGATGTAAAAGGGTCACATAAGGGATTCTTCTGGTGGTGGAAATATTTGTATCTTGACTATAGCAATGTTAGTGTTCTTATTGTGATACTGTATTATGGCTTTGAGAGATTTTACCATTGAGGGAAACTGAGTAAAAGGGTACATGGAACCTCAGTATGTCTTCACATTAACCATTACAACTACAAGTCATTCTATAATTGCCTTAAAATAAAATTTGACTTTTAAAAAAGTGAATTAATAAAATAGCCAAGTCATATTAAAACATAATTAGAAAGTTTCTTATAAACATCAACATAGACTCACCATAAAATGCAGCAATTCCACCTGCAGGTATTTTCCCAAGAGAAATGAGAACATATATCCACACAAAAACCTGTATGCAAATATTTGTAGCAACTTCTAAAAACTTGGGACAACTCAAATGTCCATCAACAGGTCAACGGGTAAACTAGTGCACCCACCAACACGAAATCATAAAATAAAAAGAAACTACTGATGAATATAACAACATGGATGAATCTCAAATGCATTATACTGTGTGAAAGAGGCCAAACTCAAGCCACCAATCACTATATCATTTCATTGGAATAATATTCTGAAAAAGGCAAAAACAGATCGATGGTTGCTGGGACTGTAAGTGGAGGAAAAGTGTGGGCCACAAAGGGGGCAGCAGGGAACTTTTGGGATGGTCTAGATCTTGACTTAGACTGTATGCAGTTTTTTTCAAAACTCAGAACTCTAAACTTGAAAAGGCAGAAATTTACTCTTTATACATTAGGCTTCCAGAAAACTGACTATAAATTTAAGAAGTAGATCACTAAACTTTTTGTTGTTACTATGCTGTAGCTATAGTTAGAGGATTGGTATGCACACCCTTTGTTCACTGGAGTTTGGATGATTTGTCACACAGCAAATGGCATGTAATTCAGAGTCCATGTAATACACACATCTACCCTGTGCTGTCAAGATGATCACTGAGGCACAGAGATTTTGAGAGATCCATACAAGGCCTCACCACTAATAATAAATGACTGAACTGGAATTCCAATTCAAATTTCTCCAGGCTAGAAAATAGCACAGCATGGCACTATATTGTGCTGCGGGTGAGACTAGAGGGTAGAAATTTCAAGTTGCTGATTCAGAGAGCAATCATTAGTTGGTAGAGGTGTGTGCATTTTATTATCTTAAAGAACCCAGCTTGGACTTGGAATCCTGATATGGGCTCCTCCCTCCTGCTCAGAGACAAATTGGTTATAGGCCTTTGAGTTGGGTCTGCATCTGGTCATGAAAGCAGCTTCAGATCCTTCAGATGTCCTATTGCTCAGGGAGAACAATTTCCTTTTTTTTTCCTATTCAAACAGCACTGAGACCCATCCAGCCTGTTGAGTTGATACAGCACTTGGGCAGCCAGGAATCAACACTGAAATAACAAGGACACAGACCAAGCTCTGCAACAGACAAGAGATGCTGGCAGGTGGGGAACAGAGAGCTACCCTGTCCCAATCACTACCACTCAGCCCATGACCAGGACACAGAAGCCCCAGGGGAAGATACTGACAAAGGCCCGCCCATCTATGCAACTGAGGGGTCAATGAGCAATAAAACTGGCTTAAAACAGTCTTTCTCGGTGCTGATTTTGGCATCCTGCAGGAATGTCATTCCCAGCACCCATTCATCCAACAAATGTTTATAGAGGATCTAGAATAACCAGTTGTGAAATCAGGCGATACCCAGATCAGGCACGGGGTCATGCACCCTCTTTCTAGAGGCACCACCATGATACTCTTCATTAACTCCTTCAAGTCTTTAAGGAAAATGCCCTCCTTTCTGGAAAGCTTCCATCTCACACTTTTCTTACCATTCCACCCACTCATCCCCCCCTCCCAGGCAGAATACATGGCTCTCCCCTTTATGTCTGTTCCACAAGACTCTGACCTTCTCAGGGGACCAAGACTAAGTCTTCCTTACCTCATAAACTTTACTCCTAACCCAGTGCCTGGATTATAATAGAATTCTAGTACATATTTTTGAATAAATGAGGGAAGGAAGGGAGGCAGGAGGGAAGGATCACTCTCAACTCCAGTGATTAGGACCAGCTAAATTAAGGAAGATGAAGTCAATTGCTTAAAAAATTGGGTCTAAGAGGCAACAGTGGAATGACACGAACTATCTTAGGTAACCATAGATTGTGAAAGGTACATTGAAAATTGAAGAGTGGTCCACAGTAAGTCAGATAAATAATAATAATTTCAGAAGTTTCCATTCATTCATTCAACAAATCTTTATTGAGAGAGAGCCCCTTTTGCACCAGACCAAACTATGTACATTATTCATTTAATTATCCCCACAAATCAATTTGTAGGTATAATCATATTTATTATAGTCATGAAGAAACTGAGGCTACAGGTTAAGTAAATTAGCAAATATCACACAGCTTGTAAGTACAGAACCAGGATTTGAATTCAGGCTTCTCTGACTCAAAATCTGTACTTGTTCAACTATCTCACTTCTCTCATCCCGGCCCTTCCCTTCCTTCACCTTTTCCTTTCCTTCTATTTTCTACTCCTTCAAGCATTAATCTTAGGGTATAATGCACTGAAAAACAGAGTAGAACAGAGTTCCCTTATTCTTGAAAGGCAAAAAGCACAACATCTTAACTGAAACAAGATAATCCAAACATTTGCTTCACTTAAAGTTTACAAATTCCATTTCGTTGACTTATATTTACACAAATGGCTGTCATGTCGAAGTTATTTTATTTTCACAGAAGTTAGGAAAACATAAAGAGAGGAAGTTTTAAAATGAAGAAACATATTTTAGTCCTCTCTTTTTGTGTTGTAAGGAAAGTTTAGAGATTTCCAAGTTGAAACTTCCAGGCCATTTAACAACATGCCTGTGGGTACCTTGCCCATGGGCCCAGACGCTCAGACACCACAGATCACTGATAACATGAGGCTACAACCCTGTTTCTGTCTTTTAAAATTATCTTCCTTACCTCCAATCCTTATGTAATTTCCTAGCAGGGCTCTCCTTGCGAAATCAGAGATATAAATAAAGGCAGAGCCCACATTCATCCAGTCACCACAGCAGAAAAGTTGCTCTTACCCAAAATGACCAAACTCAGTTTTCCTTCTCTCATAGAAAGAAGTTCTAATATATGTTAAATCCAAGACCTTGGGTCACCTTTTATATAGAACAAGAGAGGCAATACCCACCCTTGCTGTGCATGTGGATAAGCTCAGGGCCCCAATGTGCTCTTCTGACCTAATGCCCCATTATTCTTTGATCTTTGGTTGTTCTGAAGAAATGTGATGTAGTGAAAAGTCAAGGACTCTGAAATCAAAAGAACAGGCTTCTAGTGTAGGCTCCACTAGTCCCTTGCATTTGAGACATTTGATGTTGACTTTCTTCATCTGCAAAGTAAGCATCATTCCTTTTCAACCTCGATGGTTTTGCTGATACTTACATGTGATTACATGCATGACAGACTCGTGAAGGCTGGTTTTTAGCATCTTTAAGGTTGTTACCACATCTCAATCTACACGGTTGCTTGAAACACTATTCAGTCATAACCCATAGAGTCCTCTCTAGTCCTTCCAGTTAATCATCTACACCTTCTCATCCCCTCCTTCTACAAGGAGATTTCTATAACCATCCTAATCCATAGCTACCACCACAGTCTTTCCTAAAGTAGCAGGGCTCAAATTCACTTGCATTCATTTATCGTTTTCCGTGTGCCAAGTACTATGAATACAGTGACAGGATTTAGTGTGATTATCCCTAAAAGTAGTCATTTCAGGATTCAAGTGCAGGTTGTTAATTTTAGAGGGACATTGTCATAGATAGGGAGAAATGACAGGAGAGGAAAGACAGTCAATAAAGGGTATGTCCAGCGCCAGCTTCATGCCCTGTGTGTACAAAGGGACCCTGCTTGGTTTAATGCTCTGCTGTCTCTGCTTGAAATTCCTAATAATTTTATCTTTGAACTTCAACATATGGGTAATGGAATTCAAGTGGTGTAATTTTGGTAATTCTGTATACTAGTTAAAATTCTCATATTTACATTTAAAACTGACGTTGCACATTATAAAGATGGATGACAAAAATCACTGCTAATAATTTAAATTTTTAATTTTTATTTTAAAGATGTGGGGTACAATTCAGGATTAGGTAGATAAGTGGTCATCATACAGATGAAGTTTAGGCCTCCAGTTTGGACCCCACTTCTCCTGGTTTGGGATCAGGTACCCTTATTGATGTTATGTTCTCCACTCCCCACCCACAGGAAATTTTTTAAACACCATGACAAGTTGAGGGAGAGACCATGGGAGGAAAAAAAAAGCCTTACATTTTAATACACTTAACAGCACTTCTTTGTGATTTTTTAAAAAGGAGCCCCGCATTTTCACAAATTATGTAGCCAACCCCAGATGTGTTACTAAGCCAGTTAACACAGTGAGTGAATGGTGCTTAATAAAACAGGAAAACTTGAGGGAGGTGATGAAAACACAGGCCTCAGAGTTATCCCACTTGAGGGATGAGGAACTGGGGTATTATACCCACTCCCAGAGTACCTCAGCCAGGGGCTGCTGAGAGGAGACAGGAGGTGCTAACTATTCAGTACATCTGGCTTGTCAACAACAGAAAGTCTTTTGAACCAAGCTGAAATGGTGAGGACCAAAGAATGTGTACAGGGTATTGGCTGCCTCTACTAGGAGATGATAACCTCAGGAATTCACGGAGTGATGTAAGAAGTACAGCAAGTAAACATACCATTCACTATGTGTGAGGTTTTAGGAGCACAGAAGAATCTTTGGCCAAGCCTGCCCAGGTCATGCTGAGAATGACCTTGACTAATGAAGAAAGGAGAAAAGAAAACCCCAGGTAGGAGATCTTACTTGTTTTTTATTGCTACTATAGCAAACTACCACAAATTTAGTGACTTAAAACAGCACATATCTACTGTTGTCTTACTGTTCTGTCAGAAGTCCGGTACAGGTCTCACTGGGCTAAAGCCAAGGTGTTTGAGGACTGAGTTCCATTCTGAAGGAATTGATTTCCTCTCTTATTGAGGTTGTTGACAGAATTCAGTTCCTTCTGGCTCTAGGATGAAAGTCCCCTTTTAATTGATAGCTGTCAGTTGAGGCCCTTTCCCATTTTCTAGAGGTTGCCTGCTTTCGTTGGCTTGTGGACCCTACCTGGATCTTCAAAGTCAACAGCAGTGGAGTGAGTCTCTCTCACACCTTGAATCGTTCCTGCCTCCTTTTATAGTTGCTTCCACTCCCTTTTTTTCACTGAAGTAAAATTTACATGACATAAATTAGCCACTGTAAAGTCAACAATTGAGGGACTTCTAGTATATTCACAATGTTGCAAACCACCATCACCACATTTCCACCACTCCAAAGAAAATCCCCTTACCCAATAAGCAATTACTCCCCATTCTCCCAAGCCCCTGGCAACCACCAATCTGCATTCTGACTCTACTTACTAGTCTATTCTAAATATTTTATATAAATTGAATTAATAAAATATGTGATCTTTTGTGTCTGGCTTCTTTCACACAGTATAATGTTTTAGAGTGCTTTCATTCCTTTTTATGGTTGAATCACATTCCATTGCATGAATAGATCATATTTTGTTTACCCAATCATCCATTGATGAACATTTGGGTTGTTTCTGCCTTTTAGGTATCGTGATTAGCACAGCTATGAAAGTGTGTTGGAATGCCTATTTCCAACTCATTTGGTTATATATCTTTCTTCCACTATTAAGGGTTTATATGATTACATTGAGTTTACCCAGATAATCCAGGGTAATCTCCCTTAATTCCACCTGAAAATATATAATGTCACATATTCACAGATTTCAAGCATGAAGGCATGGGCATCTTTGGCTGTTTTTCTGCCTCTCGCAAGACCTGGGAACAGTGTGGTGGCTTCCAGGAAATACAAACACTTTTGTGTTGCTACTACACCAGTGCTTCTCAAATTTGAGGAATATATGCAATTCATTGAAAGAAAAAGAATAATGTCAGAACTCAAAAAAAAGTATGTCCACTAGCCCCCAACTTGAGAGACAGTGCACTGGAGATCAGCTGTCAGTTTGACTATTTTCGGCTCTGACATGGCCAATAACACAATGTAAACCTAGACACCAAGTTCCTGCAGCAGGACTGTTTTACAATAATTGTCCTATCAACCCAGATCATATATTATGCTAATTTTTTAGATTATCACCAAATAAAAAGGAACATTTTTAAATGAATTCATAGAATTCCTATGTTCAAATTTGGGGCCCCTGAGAATCAGTAGACCCCTGTGTAAGAAATGTTTGGCCAGTGAGTGCTTGAATGTTTTGTTCATGCCTGTGCTCCCAGTGCCTAGTATACTGCTTGGTGCTTGGAAAGTACTCAAGAACGATTGCTGAATAAATGGATGGATTTTAATATGGGAAATTGGCAGAGGCAGGTGTGTGGGTTGATGCAGGCAGAGGCGTAATTGACCATGGGTGGGTTTATTTAGAGTGTGTCCTGGACCATCCCTGAGAGTCATTTCAGGGTCCTTATTGTCTCTAGGCCTCACTTGGTGATTAACACATATTGCTTTATGATACTTTAAATCTTCGTTCACACAGAGGAGTAGAATGTGCCAAATCCCTGTAAAGGGGTGAAGACAATGTCAGGAAAAAGTGAATGGTTTAGAAGTGATGTCAGGGAAAAGTTCAGCCCCAGGGCTGCCTCATGCCACAATCTCTATCTCTCTCTTTTCATTTTTTCCCTCTAGGAAGGACTGGGAGGTGCTGCATATAAGATATGAAAGAAAAGATGTCCAAGAAGTCAGGATATTAGAAACAAAATCAAATTGTCCACGAGGATTGAATGTGGAGTAGAAAACTCAAAACTCAGGATATGTTTGGTTGTAGTATCTTATTGCTGAGGGGAAATTGGGAGGATTTGAGTGAGGGTTTTATAGAAAACAAACCCCTCAAACCTGAATGAAGGAAGGGGTCATTGTAGTCTGTTCTTTCTGGAATGAAAGCAGCAAAGACAGGCAGTGGTGCCAGACAGCATTCCTAAGACTTCTAAGAAGGAAAGACATTTCATTCTTGAAATGTAAACATAATAGTTTTCACTTTATTCTTTTAAACACAACTTGGCCCTGAAAGTTGATCTGTCTATTAAAAGGAAAGCTTGCCTTGGCCAAAATGTCTGAATCATGCAACTTAAAATGCATTCAACAAATAGCCATTATTTTCTATTCATATAAACATTTCTTTTTCCAAGCTCTAAAAACTTTGAAAACCTTCAGGAATTAGGCTGTGTGGATGTATTTTAAGAGAACTGTCAATGGGAATAAAGATGTGGTGCTTCTTAACACAATTTTATGAAATCCCTTTTCTTGAGCAACTTGTATTAATATTTGAATTCAAGTTTAAATATCTCAAGGAGAAATTCTTTGCAACTTGATAGTTAAAGAGAAAAAGAATGGAACTGTGTTTCCAGACTCTAAACATTTAGACAAAGCCTAAGAGTTGTGAAATTTACATTTAACTTTAACTGGAAATCATGAATCCTCTATCCGAATAAAGTTCAGCCACCTGGAGCAGGTCATAACTCTTCTCTGGACTGAGTGTCTCCATCAGTAACAGGATGAAGGTGACCAAGGGGTCTCTTCATTCAGGATTCTGTGAATTTTTTACAACATGTCTAAAGAACCCAAATGTATTCTATAACCCTGAAGATGTATTTAATCCCAGAAATAAACAATGTCTCTTCCCTTCCAAAATATACACTTTCATTAGAAAAATAAATCTCTCCTAAGAAAGTATGGAAGACATTCTCTTTCATAGACCCTGCTAACATTAGGGCACTAAGTGTTTCCACCTGTACCCAGCAGGGACTTGGCCACTTAATCAAGATGTGATTCTCTAGCTCAGAGCCTAACCAGAGTATGTGTTTTAAAGAAGCAGAGAACTGAACTATGTGGTTAATGGCAAAGAATCCCCGGTCTCCTGAGGACCCCTATTCAACGTCTTTATTGGCAGTGAATGTTTGGAAGGTCATAGGATTTCAAGGACAAATAGACTGCAGTCATAATTAGAAAGGACTGCCAGCACAAACACTCACTCATGCTTTCCTGCTCAGCAAGTCCTCATGGGGCTGTCTCCAGAATATCCCGTCTGTCCCCTGAGAAACTCTGTTGTTGACCTTGTTCAGACGCCTTCCTTCTCTTTTTTAGTTAATGACCTTGTCTCCAGGTTCCCTCTTTTCTAAATCTTCCTGAGTGGAGCCAGAGTAATATTTCTAAAACAGAAATCAGATGATATCACTTCTCAGTTTTTTCTGGGGCCATTCCACAAGATTAAAGTTGAAACTCTCCAGCTTTTAAAGAACCTTCAAAGAACTACATAATATGGTCTCCACCTGCTCTCTAGTCTATGACTGCCAGATTTATCAAATAAAAATAAGGGACCCCCCCCAGTTAAATTTGAATTTTGAATAAACAACAAATGATGTTTTTAGTGTAAGCATGTCTCATGCAATATTTGGGACATACTCATGCTAAAAATATATTATTCATTATCTATCTGAAATGCAAATCTAACTGGTCCTCCTGTATTTTGTCTGGCAACAGTACTGTAGTTATAATACTCTAATCGTTATTTTCCAAGTGATGTATTGCCTACCCTTGTGCAATTATTCATACAATTTTCACTACTTAAAAGCTACTTCTTCCTTCTCAATCAGAACATTCCTACTCATTCTTTAGATCCCAGCACACCTTCTATAAAGTATCTCTGACAGATAATAATGGAATTAACCATTCTCTTCTCTGTCCTTTATGTGTCTGCTCTTCTCTGCTCACCACACTGCATTATAATGACGTATGAGTCACCTTCTTCCACTTGACTGAGAGATCCTTAAAATGCAGGACAGACTTTCATCCATCTTTAAATCCTGAGCCCTAGCGAAAGACCTGCATAAGACAGATGCTCAATGAAATGCATTAAATGAATGAAGAGTAAACAACTGCATAATAAAGCATGGTTGTAATTTCAAACACATTCTCCCTCTCCCCATCAGAGTAGAATTATGAGAAGAAAATAATGCAATATTTTTGAATGATTTAAATCTTCTTGAGCAAGTAACCACAGGCAGAGGCCTCTGGAACAGGTCATGAAACCACAAAGTAAACATCCCCTCCCCAGAAGTGTTTCCGCCCTTCCTATTCAGTTCAGCCGTGGCTGCACTGCATTGAGAGTCCCCATTAGTAGGTAGGATCTCAATATCTCCTGCTTCTCTGCAGTTATTAATCATGTCTACTCCTTTGCAGATGTGAATATTGGAGTGTATTTGTCCTGTATAACTGGTGATTTGTCTTGATTGCCCAGAGCTGCTCTTGACACCAGCCACCCTCCTAGAGTGCTCTGCCAGCCCCTCCACAGTGGGCTTACTGCTGTTTCTTTCTATTCTGAGCTGTTCAAGGTGCCAGGTCCATCTCTAATACTCCATAGTCAACACCTGTTGTGGACAGGCCGGACACACTTGAGGCATGCACAACTCTCTTTGAGTTTCATGCCTCCTTATTCATGCCATGTGCTTCCTTTCCACCTGAGCTCCTGGTCTTCACCCAGGGTTTTCTCTATGGGGATTGATGCTCTCCCCAAAGATTGTGCTGCTTTAATAGCACATTCTCCTTGAGCTCCTTAAAGCAGTATACCATCTTGGGCACCTGTAAAACTCCTGTCATTTGTTTATACCATACATTTGTTAAATGAATGAATGAATAAACCTTGCTCATTCAAGAACAATTCATTAAGAATCTAATGAGAACCTGGCCCTCGGCATATGGTAATGTCTACACCATAATTTCTATCTCGAGAAATTTGAAATCTAAGATAGCGACTCTAATAGGGTCGACCTTTCCTGGACATATATTCACCTTCAAAAATAACTTGTTTATTATTCCACAGAAAACATCCGATTGGTGGAATGAAGAAAAAAATATTTTTAAAGAAGGGCACGTTTGACTGCTTATGCATTTGCCTAAAATATAAGCATTATTTCAGAGTCAGGAATTATTCAGACCCACAGTCACTGCCTCACCTTGGTGAATGTCCCTGCAACGCCTTGCAGGCAAGCAAGAGGAAACAGCAATGAAAGTTAAGAGGTCCAGTGAGGATTAAGAAACACAGAGCAGAGGATGTACTTCAAGTCTAAAGAAACGACCAAAAGCCTCCATGTTTGGAACTTGGAAGTTCACATGCACTGTGGTACAGTACATTTTTTTTATCATACACATTCTGTGTAGCAAGTACTATGCTGGCCCTTGACATATATCATATTATTTAAATCTCAGAGCTGCCTTGAAAACAGGCATTATTACCTTCCCTTTTCAGAAGAAACTGCAGCTCAGGGAACATGAGCCTAATCTAAAATCACATAGCTAATAAGGGTCTTAGTATAACTCAAAACTGAATTGCCTCTCCAAAGCCTATGTCTTTTCCACTCCCTAAGCATTCGTCTGACAATGGATGAAAGTTATGCACTCAATCAACACACATTCTGAGGACACATAATGAGTACAGTGAAAGAGTTATAAGTTGAGGTGTTCTCAAGAAAGTATAATACGGTCCTGAGTGCGTATCCAAGGAATCTGGGCTCAAGCACCAAGCCTCCACCAACAAGCCGTGTGGTGTTGAGCAAGTCCTCTACCCTGGCTAGGTGTCACTTTCCTCAGATGTGTGTCAGTGATGACAGTAGCCTCCCTATAATCTCAAAGAGTTGGCATGAACATTGGATGAATCAATGTGTGAGAAAACATTTTTGTAAAGTGTCAAATGCTGTAGAAATCTGAAGTGCAAACTGTTTTTTTCTAAGTCTTAAGGTAAGCAGAGACTTGAATAATTACTGGAGGTTTTCTCAAGCAGGAAGCAGAGTAAGAACAGGCATAAGGAGCCCTGCATTGTGGAGGGCCCCCCTTCTTTCTGCCGGGCACACAAAGGAAGTTGAGTCACCTCTGCTCTGCAAGACCCCCGCAGTCCTGAGGCAATCAATTGAGTCTTCCTGTGAGAAAACGGAAACCCAAATCCTGCTGTCCCCATGGCCCCCTGAGTGCTGGCCCCCTGTGGTTGGCCAAGCCAGCCTCGGGGCAGTGTGGTTCACTTTTGTGGCTCAGCTGACAGAAACAGCCAGGGTGCTGTATACCCACCAGCCCACATGCCTCTTAGAGTCTATGGTAAAGAGTCAGAGGGACCAATATGAACCCAGAAACACCAAAGGGACTTCTCTGTGGCCCTTGCCCACGCGTGAATTCTCTATTCTAGGGCATGTCTGTCAAGTCCACTGCTTTGGTTTATCTTGCAGTTCCCTGCAGTTGAAGACTTTCAGGACACCACTTATGATGAGAATCTCATAAAAGGTAGAGGAGAGCTAACTCAAGGGTCATTCTGGAAGTTCAGGCTTCCAATTACTTTGAAATGTGATGAATCCCCCACAGCCTCAAAGGCCAGAGCCCTCTAAGGAGAGCACGAGCATCCCAGAGCCCTGACACAGGCAACAGACAGATCAAACACAGAGACTCACACAGAGTGGACAGAGACAGAGGGGCGAGTGTTCCTTGAGCTGGCTGTCTTGGTCTCACCACCACTGTCTTTTGTCTTGAGGAGCAAGAGGACAGGAAGTTTCAAGGACGTTTCAAGGTGGTTGTTTAAGAGAATGATTTATTTAGTTATCAACAGAAATAGGATTCAAAGCCTTCCTAGAGGTACCCTCCAGGCCCTTTGTCTGAAACAAAAAGTCTGGGTAAGTGGAACAAAAAGTCTGTGGAGTCTCCTACACCAGGATTCAGCTGCTGAATTAGCTGTGTGCCCCTGTACAAGTCAGTATAAATTCTCTGAGCTTCCATTTATTCTCTGGTTCTGAGGAGATTCTATCTACTTGACCCTAGTTCAGCCCCCACACTGTGGCTGTTGTGAGCATCAAAAATGATGTTTCTATAGATCTATTAGGTTCTCAACTAAATAGATCTATTAGGTTCTCAACTAAAAGATACCATATTATTATATCTACTGCCATAAGGAGCCTACAGCAGCAAGCTGAACTCAGACTTGATTTGAACTGACCCAGATTGCTAAAGAAATGGTCTGGTGCCAATGCTTGAAGTTCGAGAGTGGCTGCCTCAGGGTCTCAGGTAGAGAGGGGAGGTTGGAAGGCAGGATCAGACTCCAGCCCTTGGAGTGGGTGTCAGAGTTCTATTTAACAAGCTGCCGCTGCAGGCAGAGCTCCAGAATCAATTGTAAAGCAATTTTAGCAGGATTACAGGCAGAATATCCACAGCATATACTCAGAAGGTGGGACTGATCCTCCGGTTACAGACTCTTTTCCTATATCCTTCCCTGCTCAGGTGAGGACCCCAAGACGCCCCCAGGCTTGTGCATGTACATTGCGGCCGCTGGCAGTGCTAAGCTTAAGTTTATTGCTGATTCCATAAATCCACTACTTTTTTTTTTGAGTGGCATGCTCACAGCTACTGCAGCCTCTACCTGCTGGGCTCAAATGATCCTTCCACCTCAGCCTTCCAAGTAGCTGGGACTACAGGCACACGCCACCATGCCCGGCTAATCCACTACTTTTTTAAATTGATATTATGGGTTGAATTATGCCCACCCCCTCCATAAATACATTGAAGTCCTAATCCCCAGTACCTTAGAACGTGACCTTACTTGGAAATAGGGTCTTTGCAGACTTAACCAAATTAAGATGAGGTTGTTAAGGTGGACCTTAATCCAAATGACTGATGCCCTTATACAAGAGAGAAATTTGGACACAGATACAGACATGGACAGAAGAAAGGTGATATGAACAGACATGGGAAGAAGATGACCAGGTGAAGACAGGTGGTTGCGGTGATGAATGTATAAGCCAGTGAACAAGATCATAGCAAACCACCAGAAGCTAGGAAGAGGCAAAGAAGGATTCTACCCAGCATCTCAGAGGGAACATGGCACTGGTGACACCTTGATCTTGTACTTCCAGCCTTTAGAAATGAGAAACATTTCTGAGCCACCCAGTTTGTATCTTTGTTGCAGCAACCCTAGGAAACTAAGAATTTGTTTGACTTGGGTTCAACACATGTTTACTGAGCTCTGTGTAGTGGGTAATATAGAGCGATAAATAGACAACTGCAATATTTTCTGAAAAGTGTGTTGGTAGATGTATATTCAGAAAAGAGAGTTTGGGAATGTCGTCTTAGAAGAGACAATGACTGACCTAAATTTTTCTTATGTAGGAAAATGAAAGTAACTTAGGTTCCATTTAATTTATAATCATTATTTTCAAGACCAAAAATATCTTTTTTGCAATTATGAAGAATGAATGTGGTCCACCAATGACAAGTCTGCATAGAATTAAAGAAATAGATGCTAAAACTATAAAATGAATTAAGAAAAAAATTCAAAGAACTCTGGTCTCTGTTGAATTAAGATGACTCATCCGCCTGCTAAAGCATATAAAAATCTCTACAGCTATGTGTTCAAAATTACTAAGACTATATCTTTAAGATATCCTATAATTCATTCTTTTTTTACTGATCCAGAGTGACATTCCACTGGTGCTGGAGTTTGCCTGAAATGTCTGTGTTTAGGCTCCTGAAAGCCATTTTCACTGGAAGCTTCTTCTTGCCCTCTGCACTTTCTACTGTCATTTAGACAATACTCTCTTGTGCTCCTCAAACACCTTTTCTTTCCTTCATAATAGATCCATCCCATTGCATTGTGCCAGTAACATGTCAAACACTTACATGCCATGTGAGCTCTCTGCTACAGGGACTGATCTTTCCCTTCCCTGTATTCCTGAAGTGCATTCCTGAACCTAGCATGGAGTAGTGTTTAATGAATGCTTGTTGGGGGGATTATCAAAAGGCAACCATCCCCAAATGGTCCAGGTCACTGCTTCTCACTGAAATCCACAATTTCTTGGGATATGGAGGACATGAATTTGGATATGAAGAGCATGTGTCTAGTTAGTGATGCATACATGCTCATAGTAGGATTATATGATTTCTTGACATTTGTTTAGTTTAATCCAATTAACAATGCTTCATTGTCTGGTTCACATCTGGCATTGCGCTAGACAAGGGAATGTGGATGGAAAGATGGTCGTGCTTGCCTTAGTTTATGCGTATCTATACCTAATTAGTTCACAGAAAGTTTAATTTTAAAGAATGCCTTACAGATAAGGTAATTCTCATGTCAGGTTGAATATGGCACAAAACTCATGGGCTCTTTGACTCGAACCTAAAATGAATTTCAGAACGGTCAGCAAAGTTTTAAACAGAGCTTATAAGAGAAAGAAAAGGGGAGAAATATAGAACATGCCTCAGCATAGGGATCTTAGAGAAAGACCACGTTTTTGCTTTTTACACAAAGATAGATATAGCTACCTTGTTATTGTTAAGCTAATGAGGGTTGTGCTCAGATAACTGCTTTTCTGGAGAGACTGCTATCTCTCCACCTCTGAAAGGCAAGGAAGGTGGGCTGTTTCAGAACACGCATTTTGTCTTCCACAGGAGAATTGCCGGACTTGGGAATATACAAGTTCATGGGCTAAAAGTGGGCTTGTTATCATTTTACGGTTTTTGATTCCCGGTCTGGGAACCACCTTAATGGAATTTTTCTTTGGTGAGCTGAGAGGATAGGGTGAATTCCACATTTAATTCACATACTAGCCAGCAGGACGGTTTGGCCTGCCAACAAGATGTCTGGATGCATTCTTACTAAAAACTAAAAAATTATATAAGAAATGTATCTATCTGTGTCTAACTTACCTGCCTCAATTCCATCTCCTTTCATTTACAGGAAAAGAAACTGAAGCCAAGAGAGCAGAGCTCTGAGCTTAAGAACTCCAAGTTGGGACTCAGATCAACACCCAGTTCTCATTAGTGAAATCCTGAGAAGTTACTTTCTCTTCCTGAGCCTTTATCATTGACTTTACCGGTAATAAAGTAAATAACTCTTAGCCCTGATCACCATTATCAAAGTCACACAACTATTTAATAGCAGAGTTGGGACAATGAGCAAAGTCTCCTGACTCAGCATTTTGAAACATATCATTTGATTTTCCATGTAAAGCTTTATAAAATAACAACAATAATAATAACAATAATTATTATAATACGTATAGTGAAATGCACTGTGATATATATAAATATGTGTATTATTATTATTTAACTATGAAAAAGCTCATAAAGAAGATATTGTGTTTTCTTTTCAAATGAGAAAATGGAGGCTCAAAACTTAGAAGTTGCCTAAGAGTACATGGCTAGTGATAGATAAAGTCAGGACTCAGACCTGGATTCTTGGTCTCCCCACCTCCTCATAAACTCCCTGGAAGACATTCCCACTTCTCTCCATGACCTATGCCAACAACATATTGATTTTGGTGCAGTGTTCAGTGTAGATCTGTAGTGTTGCCTTTATATTCTGGACTTTTAAAATACTGACAGGTTAAATTCACAAGTTTGCTGCAACAAAAGTCTTATCTGCTTAGAAGTCCCTTTCTTAGCATGATCCTTTAAATGCATTATCCCATCTTAATGAGCAGATGGAAATGTGAAATATACTGTAGCTCTACAGTTCACCAATATCAATTTCCACTTATGTTCAGTTGTGTAGTTTTCGATATATTTACCAAAAGTGACATATGTCATTACCTGTCAGTCTGCTGCATCAACCTCATGTCTTTTCCAGATTGCCAGCAACTTTATGGGCAAGCAGGTCACCTGAGGATTTTGTTAGAATGCAAGCTCTAATTCAGTCGATCTGGGATCCCCTTGAGATTCTGTGGCCCACACTCTGAGTAGCCTAGGTCTATAATTCCAGTCCCTGTCTGCCCCTGGAGGCAGTCACCTCCTTCTCCTTTGGGGTCCACAGCACTTTGGTGCAGCTCCCCCATTGTGCTTAATGGTTTTCTAGCCTGATCACCTCCAGGACCAGCTATAAGCACCCTAAGGACAGAGATAACGGCCTCACCTCATTTTCCCTGTAGATCACAGGTTCCTGGGGCCAAAGGTTGCACCTGGTGCATCCCACTGCATGGAAACATCCAGGATGGCGCCTAACAGGTGGTAAATGATCAACAACTGTTTGTTAGATAAATGTATAGATGAATCCTGCATTTCCCCCTCAGTGCACAGCATATAGTAGGTTCCCCTCAAAAATTGTTTGTGCAATAAAATTCCTTGTAGCCAGGATGTTATGAAATATAGCTACATTACAACTACCTGTTTTGACATATTTATTCACCTACTCATCAAATGTTTAATGAATGACTACTCTGTACCAGGCACTGGGGACAGTATAATAAATAAATAAAGTCCCTACCTTCTTGTAGCTTACATTCTAATAACAATCATACTGCTCTGAGTACTTAGCATATGCCTGTCATTAATACTAAGTGCTTGATGTACATTAAAAATTCACTTCTTACAACAGCTTTGCGAGGCAGGCCCTGCTAGTATCCTAATTTTACAACCGAGGAAACTAAGGCTCTGGAGGTTGAGCAAGTTGTTCAAGGCCACACAGTTTGCCAGTGTTGACACCAGATTGCAATCCCAAGCAATCTGGGTCCAGTTCACTATTCAGCCTGACTGAAAGGGACAAGTGGCAAAAGAGTAAGCAAATAAGTAGACAAGATTATATAAGATCGAAATAAGAAGGAAACTAGGAGGAAGATGACATGTAGTTAAAACAAATAAATAAATAGGAAGCCTGAAAATTTCCCAAGTGAGGGTGATCAAGGGAGAATGTATGAACCAACACCCCTTTTCCTGAACCCCATCTTGCCCTTCAGCTAATGCCAACCGTTCCATTTGGGGTTCATTTCAGTGACATGTGTAGGGAAAAATAACAAAGAATCTTGGGGTCAAAAAGAGGTTGCTTGATTATCTTCCTTGCCTAAGAAATACAATAACATCAATCATTTATTTATTCCACGTGTTGACAGAGCACCTGCTCTATGCCAGGCACCATTCTAGGCATTTGGATATAACAGTGAACAAAACAGCCAAAAATCACTGCCCTCCTAAAGCCTCTCACCTAGTAAGGGAGAGGGACATCAAACTAGCTAACTAATCAGATAAATAAATAAAGGTGTGAGCACATAAGTAGACATAAAGAGTACGTATGTGAAAAATAACGTGGAAGGAGGATAAGAAATGTCAGAGTGGGGGGGTGTCTAACCAATGCCTAATCAAGGCCTAATTAATGTTGTATATGCTTCCTCTTCTCTCTCAATATTAGTCGGTATCATGGGATGCTTTCCCAACCACTGTGCTGTTTATTTGTTCAGCACATTCAACACATATTTCTTTAGTTTCTTTAGCATGTACCATGTGTCAGACACTGCTACCTTCCCATGACGGCTGTGTCCTTCCGCAAAGAGTCACAGCTCTCCTCCCTCCAAGTGTGTTATCAATCTGTCACTCTCCTTCCCAGACTGAAAAAAAGTGAAAGAAAGAAAAAATCATATTTCCATCAAGCATTGATTCAGGACTAGCTAGTGAGCCGCTAACAACCCTAAACAACGTGTTCACTGCATGTGCTATCAAATATTTCCACAACCATGATTTCCCATGGCATCCAACAGTCCCGTAATGAAGGTCAGGCAGGAGCCATTTCATTCATTTCATTTATATTGTACCCTTTTGGAATGGGATCTGAGGAAGTTTATAAAAAATAATAACCAGTAGGATTACTATAACCATTTCGCAGACCAGGCAAAAGTCTAAAGAAAATCTGTGGGACTTGCACGACAGCCCTCCATAAGCAAAAAAGCTGGAATCGAAACCCAGGTCTTCTAACTCCAAACCCATGCTTTCCTTCTACCACACACAGTTGCCATGTAGAGTCCACTGCCAGGTCCCCTAGGTTCCTGAAGGTACAATGATGGAGCAGAAGTAACTCTACTCTCACTATGCATAAACTTCAGTAAAGATTGTAAGCCAAGACTGAAAACATCTATAACAGGAGACAGACAGTGATGCTTTGGGAGCAGTCCATGGAAGTTCAGAAGATCATGAGCTTATGTATATGGACTATTTAAAGGGACTACTTAAAAGCAAGAAAAAATATTCCAGGTTGAAGGAATGTTAATTGGCCAACGTGTTGGAAAACACTGGGCATTCGCCAAAAACATCAAGGCATCCCCTTTACTCTCCCTTATTACCATAAAAGACTGGCTTTCCCAAACTACTGTAAGCCAGAAATTTCTCAGAGAATGCTCTTCTGGTTCTTCACACCTGGCTTAGAACAGGCTTCCAAGTGGAGTAAAGGGTATGGGAAGAAACAACCATTTGTTGAGTGCCTACTGTATACCAGAATCTGTTGAGTGCTCCACAAATATTGTATCATTTAGTCCTCACAATATCTCTGTCAGGTAAATACTATTCCCCATTTTATAAATGAAGAAACTGAAGCTCAGAGACTAATTGATGTGCCCCAAATCAAATAACTAAAAAGCAGAGAAATTGATTTGAACTCAGGGCCTTTGGAAGTAAAGGCCAGATCTCTCTGTGACTCTACACTGAAGCATATTACACAGCCAAAGATCAAGAAGTGTCTGTTCTGTGAACACTTATGAAATTGTGAACAAATAATTCAGCATCTGGTAAACAATCATCAAGTAAAGTAGATATAAATTAAATTTACTAAGTCACAAGAAAATATTATAAATACAGAAAAGTATACAATCTAATATATCCAAGTATGAATTCTGCAGTATTTTTCCACACAGTAGAAATGTGTCTTTAGTCGCCATATTTTTTAGCAGGAAGGCAGCTAAGCTATGGAGAATCCTGTTTAAGTTTGTGTCTATCAGATCCCACAAAAGCAATTATGATCGTCCATTGATTCATGAATGTGAATGTGGACATCATAAAATATTTACACAAACACATTGATTACTTACATTTATAAGCCTATGGGAAGCACCAGGCTGCTCTTTAGCACAATGTTGGAAGAAATAAGGTTCTTTGCAAATACAGTAATCAGCCCACATTCACTACTCATTAGACTGACTCTTGAAATAATCTTCAGTTTGTTTTCAAAGATGATTCACATCTGCACCATCACAGCTGTGGTGGAGGCAGACTGGGTGTGTGTAGGAAAGTGTGCTTTGGGCTGAGATCAACTCTGCCTCTCTTAGTGCTTAGAGTGGAAATGGTGTATCACCAGAGGTTTTAGCACATTGTTGTACCCTTGAATAGAAAATTGTAGCAAAAGATATTAAGCAAGTTATCTTCTCACCTTTTATCCTTGCCTTTATTTTATTTGGATTCTGATGGCAAAATGCGTTTGAAACTATCAAATTCCTAGAGGGTAATTAGTATGACTGGGAATTCAATGCTTATAGGTACACATCGCAATTAATTTGTATTTCAAAGTATCAAAATGGCATAAACAGTTGTTATTTGTTTATGATGTCAGTCTGAAGGTTCTAGAATTTGTAAAACATCCCTGCCTGAGTGAGCAGTCAGAAAAAAAAAATGGAGAGATAAAACTTAGACTTGAAGATGAGTTAGAAACAGTTGCACGTATTTCCTGGATTTATATTTTCCCAGCTCTATAGGGAAAAGTATTTGCAACTTTTGTGTAGTCCCCTTTCCATCTACCCCCAGTTCTATAAACCAGCTTTAAAAAATCTGAGCCGGGCTCGGTGGCTCAGCCTGTAATCCCCCGCCTTTGGGAGGCTGAGGTGAGTGAATTGCCTGAGCCCGCGGGTTCGAGACCCGCCTGGGCAGCGAGACCTCATCTCTACAATAAATCAAAAAATCAGCCGGGCGTGGTAGCGCATGCCTGTAATTCCGGCTACTCGGAAGGCTGAGGCGGAAGGATCGCCGGAGCCCAGCAGGTCGAGGCTGCAGTGGCCGGCAGCGGCCACTGCACTCCAGTCTGGGCGACAGAGTAAGACTCCAACTCAAAAAAAAAAAAAAAAAAAAATCTGGCCAGGAGTGCTGATTCATGCCGGTAATCCCAGAACTTTGGGAGACCGAGCAGAAGAATCGCTTGAGTCCAGGAGTTCAAGACCAGCTTGAGCAACATAGTGAGACTGCATCTTTACAAGATAGATAGATTAGATAGACACATAGATGGTGATAGATAGATAGATAGGTAGATAGATAGATAGATAAAATAGATATAAATTAGCCAGGCATGGTGGCATGCGTCTGTAGTCCCAGTTATTTGGGAGACTGAGGTGGAAAGATAGCCTGAGCCCAGGAGGTCGAGACTGTAGTAAGTCGTGATTGTGCCACTGCTCTCCAGCCCAGATGAAGAGTGAGACATTGATTTTTTAAAAAAAAATCTAATGACTATTCTAACGTCAAATGCAAACCTTATCCAGAAATATGAATGAGAAAAATTATACTCATCTTCCACTGATGCTTGTAAGTTGCCAAAGTCAATGTAAGGGGTGTGTGTGTGTGCATGTGTGTATGTGTATAAAAGATGGACTGAGGAGCGGAGAGGGTGGGAGGATTAAGGATTCAATTCAAGTGGAATTCAAATTTAAGTTAGGAACTTGACTGCTTTTGAAATCGAATGACAGGGATCACTACTACCAAATATTCACTGCACATAAAAAGTTCAGCTGTAAAAGTAAAAGCCATTAGAAATTATTTCTTGGCACAGCCTCTAAAGTCATAACAGTAGAAAATGAATAGTATTTGAGTACCTGCTGGTGCCAGGTAACATGCTAACAACCATCTGTGCTGGATTGGGGTCCATAGAATCAGACTCTGAGACAGAGAGTTGCATTGGGGAAAGCTCTTGGGAGATGCGCCTATAAGAAAATGAAGAAGGTGGGTTTGAGGAGAAACAGAAACTGAGCAGCAATGCAGTTGCCCCTGAGCCCTCATCATCTCTGGATCTGGAATGTCCTTTCCCAGCGTCCCAACTTGAGACAGAGAGGCTGACCTTTGTACTCCTGCATCAGTCATCCATGACAAGATTTGTCCTCTGGAGAGGATGAAGGCCATTCCCTCCCAGTGGCCAAGGGCAGATCCTACTGAGGCGAACCTGCAACAGCAGCAACTAAAATTCTCAGAGCTGGGAGGCTGGTGTGTCGGCCTTGGAGGGGGATCCAGGCTGAGCAGCACCGTCTTCTCTTAATCCACCCCTTGTGGCATTCAGATCCACCTGCTTCCTGAAGTAAGTTTACCCCAGGAGAGGGCAGCTTCTTCAGGATTCGGATTTATCTCATTCTCGGAAAAATCTTAAAAGAGGGAGATATTGGGATAAAATTTAATTCCTACTGCTGCTGTTGATCTCCTGGCTGTAGCTGACATCCCTCCTCCCTCTCCTCCAGGGTATCAGTCAGGGTTATCTAGAGAAACAGAACTGATAAAAGATAATCAGGTAGATAGATATATGATAGATAGAGATAAATAGATAGATAATAGATAGATAGATGACAGTAGAGATACATACACACACAGGGAAGGAGAGAGAGAAAGAGATATTTTTTATTATTATTATTATTAGAGTTGGAGTCTCACTCTGTTAGCCCAAGTTCACACTCACGGCTACTCCATTGTCGACCTGCTGGGCTCCAGTGATCCTTCTGCCTCAGCCTTCCAAGTAGCTGGAACTACAGGCACGTGCTACCACACCTGGCGAATTTTTGTGTGTTTTTTTTTTTTTTAAGTTACTAATTCTTTATTTTTTTTTCGTAATCAATATTTTTTATTATGGTTTTTTGGGTACAGTTAAGGGTTAGGTGTACAATTACATTTCATTCAGGCACCCTGTTGATAAGAGGTGTTTCCCCATCCCCAGACAGATATTTGCTACTGTTAATCCCATCTCCCTCCCCCCCTCCATAGTTTCCCAGTACTGTCAGTCATTTTCTTATAGTATTACATTGAATGTTCAAGGTCCATTATATGAGTGAGAACATGTGATACTTGAATCTTTGTTTCTGTGAAAGATCACTCAGTATTATAGACTCTAGTTCCATCCAGGTTGCTGCGAAATTCATGATTTTGTTCTTTTTTATGGCTGCGTAGTATTCCATCATGTATATGTACCACATTTTTTTAATCCAGTCCTCTTTTGATGGGCAGCATGGTTGTTTCCAGGTTCTTGCTATTGTGGACAACGCTGTGATAAACATACGTGTGCAGGTATCTTTTTTTATAGAGTGATTTGTGTTCTTCAGGGTATATTCCCAGTAGGGGGATCGCAGAGTCATAAGGAAGGTCAATATTTAGAGCTTTCAGGAATCGCCACACTGCTTTCCACAGAGGTTGCACTAGTTTCCACTCTCACCAACAGTGTAGAAGTGTTCCCTTTTCGCCACACCCTCTCCAGCAGCTGTTATTTTTTGATTTGTTGATAATTGCCATTCTGACTGGAGTTAGGTGGTATCTCATTGTGGTTTTGATTTGCATCTCCCTGATGATTAGTGAGGTTGAACATTTCTTCATGTGTTTGTTGGCTGCTCGGATGTCCTCTTTTGTGAAGTGTCTGTTCATATCTTTTGCTCATTTTATAATGGGGTTGTTTGTTTTTTTCTTTTCAGCACGTTTTAGTTCTTTGTAGATCCAGAATGTTAAGCCTTTGTCAGACCTGGTGTTGGCAAATACTTTTTCCCAGTCTGTAGGCTGTCTCCCTGCTCTCTTGATGGTTTCTTTGGCCTTGCAGAAGCTTGTCAGTTTAATAAGGTCCCATTTGTCTATCTTCTCTCTTATGACCTGTGGGTTTCAGGTTTTGTTCAGGAATTGGATGCCAGTTCCGATTTCCATGAGGGTATTTCCTTCATTTTCTAAGGTTCTTATGGTTTGAGGTTTTACATTTAGGCCTTTGATCCATTTGGAGTTAACCTTTGTGCATGGGGATAGATAGGGGTCCTGTTTCAATTTTCTGCATGTGGTCAGCCAGTTTTCCCAGCACCATTTACTGAATAGGTTCTCCTCTCCCCAGTGGTAGGTGGTGGAGGCCTTGTTGAAGATGAGTTGGTTGAGAAATTGAGATTTTGCTTCTGGAATCTCAATTCTATTCCATTGTTCTATATACCTGTTCCTATACCAATACCAAGCTGTTCTGATTCATTGTAGAGACTGGGTCTCACCAAGTTGCTCTGGTTGGTCTCAAACCTGCAGGCTCAGGCAATCCATTCGCCTCGACCTCCCAAAGTGCTGGGATTACAGGCTGAGCCACTGACCCCAGCTTACTGATTTATTTTAAAGAACTGGCTCCAGCAATTATTGAGGCTGTCAAGTCCAAAATCTGCAGTTTGGGCCAACAGGCGAAAGGCCCAGGGAAGGACTGATATTGGAGTTTGAATCCAAACGCCATCTGCTGACGGAATTCCCTCTTCCTTGGTTAAAATCAGTCTTTTTTCTCTTAAAAGCAACTGATTTGATGAAGCCAACCCACATTACGAAGGGAAATCTACTTTACTAAAAGTCTGCTGATGTAAATGTTAATCTCATTTTAAAAACTACAAGAACAACACCTTAATAGCAATATCTAGACTAGTATTGGACCAAATATCTGGGCACTATGTCTACTCAGATGCACATAAAGTTAATAATCACCTCCAGCATCTGTTTTAGTTTCCTGTCTTTCTTGCCTCACACCTTTGCTGGTCACCAATGGGTGACTCAGACTCACATCCTTGAAGGGTCTGAGCCCTTGTCTACCTGGTTTCCAGACTTTTCTCAGGTGTGACTGCTAGTCTTGTCAATTTACAATCATTAAATTGGTAATGGCGCACCAAGGTATGTTCCAAGGAATGAGAGATTTCAAATCTATTCTTCCTTAACCTCATTGTCTAGCAATAGCCTGATCAGAGCCAATTACTCCTAACATATCATAACTCCTTATCTTGCTTCCTGTGTCCTTGGCACATTGTTAGTGACCAGGAGACAGCCACAGCTTTAAGTTCAATGGGATTCTTAATGTGTCCACTAGAGGAGGCACTTCCTTTTGGGGATTAACGTCCTTATTATCATTGTAAGCGAAGTCTCCTATCCTCAATTTCACCCCTGTCTCCTCACCTCATCCAATATCCACCATCCACAAACTCTTCTCTATTCAGCAGACAGAATGATCCTATTAAACCTAATCTCATCATGTAGGTCTTTTGCTTAGAACTCTTTAATGGCTTCCCAAAGCATCAGAGTAATAATCAAAGTTCTTTAAGTGCCTGTAAGATGTTAATCTACTCTCCAAACCTCTCACCTATCTGTCCTTCTGGTATTGTCTCCTGCTCACTCTACCAAAACCATCTTGCCTTTCCTCAAACAAGACAAGCCCATTCCAGCCTCATGGTCTGTGCACAGGCTCTTACCTATGCCTGGGCCCCACTTAATCACGTTTTCCCACAGTAGAATGTAAGATCCTGAGGACAAGTATGGTTTGGTTATGTACTGATATAACCTCAGCACCTAGAACAGTACCTGGTACATAATTGGAGGACAGCAAATATTTTCTGGAATGAATGCTTTCTGGTTACTTTTCATGTTTTATCTTTTAATCTTTGTATTTAAACTAACAAGATTCATGTGAGTTATTGGAAGGTGCTATTTTATTTAATCCTCAGAGTAATTCATTGGGATAAGATACCATTTTTCACTGTATCTTATAATGGAATTGAAGTCTGGAGCGGTTATGTAACTTGGCTGAAGTTACACAGCTAGTGAGTGTCAGAGATGAAAATAGGACTTCGGTCTGCCTATTCCAATGCCCTTATCCAAAATATAGAACTACATCTTCAGAGTAGAAGGACCATGAGAGAACACTAGAGCTTGCCCCGATACTGTGAGATCCTGGTCAAGAAGTCCAGATGTCAGAAGAAGCACCTGTCCTTAGACTAGGAGGAAACAAGGGGCATTTTAGGGAATAAGAGGGGAGAACTTAGCTTCCAACAGAGGGAGACAACCTTATGCAAAACAGAAACAAGATCCCAAGCAGAGGAAGGAACAAATATTCTAGCACCATCATTAATACAAATGGAGTGTAAGCTGCTAGGGCGGTGAGCTGGGAGGAGGCACCGTGAAGCCAACGGCAATGCTGCAAGTTACTTAACTTTATCTTAATTTTCATATACCTGAAACAAGGATGTGGTATTTACCTTGCATGACTATCGTAAGGATTCTAGATAATTAATATTAATTACCTAGAACACAGGAAATCTTCCAAAAATCAAGCACACTAGCCATTATGTTCATGTTACAGATTTTTCTGGCTTTGTGGACTTGTCAAAACTAGCTCCAATGTGGTCTTTACTGACACCAGCAGGCCAGGACGGCCAAGGTGGAAGACAGAGGTCCTGCCAGTACCCCTGGGAGTGTTGCCTCACTGGTTGTAGCCGTGTGACCATAAAGGCAAGGTTTCAGGAACCTCCAGAACAGAAGTCAGGTGACTTTTCTCTGGTCTGTGACCACAGACTGCAGAACCAGTGGTAAAGCATAAACAGAAGTCAGAAGAGAGTGTGAGGAGGGGTCCCTGCGAACCCAGCCCACCGCTGGGAGGCTCCTCAATGTGGTTTCTCATCAATGGAAAGTCAGTCATGTCCCTCCTGCCCACAAACACTGTACAGCCTTACATTAGCAGGCGTTGCTCACTTACACTGTACCCGAACAGCACTGGTTGCTGGGATCTCAGAGATAAGTCACACACCATTCTCACCTTCATAAGCCCATAGAAAAGGGGAGCAGAAAAATGGCAAACAGATCAATACAGTGTTCCAGAAACTCTGCCTACGTGTGTGGGGATGATAGAACAGGGAAAGGATAGAGCAATTAAGGCTGCCTGAGGCAAGAGGAAAGGAATGTCAATTTCCCAAAAGAAAAGAGACCCTCATTACCATGAGAAGAGGAAAGAGATACTAAAAATCCTAAATAGACAGATGTCCACATCATTAATAATAAAGTACCAAGTTTTTAAATGTTACTTTTTCATAAATTAGAGCACATTAAAGGTTATTCCCAACATAATGTCACTCTCACTCGCATACTAATACGTATCCCAAAGTGGGAAAGGAAGAAGTGGAATTAGAGTGAACTGGGGATGCGGATGGGAATGGCATCCACTTGATGTTCACTAAACCCTAAGCCTTGGGCACTTTGCTGGCATGGGAGGAGATCAGGGGTAAGATGACTGCATATCACCTGCCCTGTGTCACCTCAAAAGCAGGACTGAAATGACCAGACCAGGGCAGGCAACTCAGCCACCAAGACCTCAAGCCATTCAGAAATGGGGTCTGTAAAAATAGGACCTTCTAACTTCATTCTGAAAAACCGCAGTTTGATTTTTCCTTCATTTTTGTCAGCTTCCAGATCAGGAAAAGACATTTTGCTCAACAAAATTGCTATCTGAGTCTGTCAGCCTACAGCATCCCACCACCTACAGGAAGGAAGGACCCATATCAGACCCTCACCATGACTGTTGAGATTTTCGGATTCTGTTTGGGGACTGTGGGAATTTGTTTCATGATCTTCTTGGGGAAAAAAATAAAATAAAATAAATAAATTGGTGGCGTTGCAACTGCTGTTGTTTTGAAATGTTTCGGTTTTATTTTGAGTCTTGTATTTTATGAGTATCTGTTTCTACATTTGGAGCTCATGCAATATGCATGGTTTCTTTATGAGATGTGATATGCATTTGTGGAGACTGCATTGCCTGCCAGACTTTGTTGAGAAAATACGTTTCAGTTACACCTGACCGGAAAACCATCTGCCTGTGCCGCATGGACACATGGCCGATACTGGGACTGGTATGGGAAGCCCCGAAGATTGCTCAAGGATTTCTCAAGTAAAAGACATCCCAGAAGAGTCCAGACTCGGTGCCTCAGACTGTAATCTCAGCACTCTGGGAGGCCAAGGCAAGTGGATGGCCTGAGCCTGCGGGTTCGAGGTCAGCCTGGGCAACTTGGCGAGACCTCATCTCTACAATAAAAAAAGGACATCCCAGAAAAGAAATGGTTCATGACAGTTGAAGAATACTTACTCTACACATCGATTTTTAATGATTTTTTTTTTCTGGAAAAGTGACAGGCAAGTAAAGGTGTTGCAAGGCAGCAAATGATACCCAATTGCTAAGAGTTCTATGAGGAGTAAACACAGAAGCAAAATTATGGGGTACCCATCCTAAAACATAACTCTAAAACATGGTGAAAATTATTACTGTTGCTCCTTGCTTCATGTTTTTATTGCCTAACACGAGTTCAGGCACACACTGGGTACTCAATAAATGGTAGATATAACCTTGCGGCTCGTAATACTATATTTGAAACTTCAGTGCTTGGCTGAGGACCCAGGACACAGTAGGTACTTAGTAAATGTCTATCAGATGCGTGAATGAATGGCATTCAGAACAGGCATTTGGCCACCAACTCCTCGCCAGGTAATGGCACTCACACTCTTTCTCTTGCCTCAGCTGCAAAGATCCAGAAGACGGGCTGGGAAGGAAACTCTCCCTTGAGAAGGTGACCCCATCAAATCTGCAGAATACAGAGTCCTGGCAGAAATAATAGCTGTAGACACTGTATGTGAAACAGGCATTGGAGTGACGTTTTCCAGCAAGTCCCCTTAAGTCCTTGAAGTCCCTCCCTGTTGGGTCCTGGGCAAACTTGGCAGTGGGCTGCAGGCTGTTTCACAAACTGTACGAGATGCTGATGGAAAAGCTCAGCTAAAAACATACTTTGTACATGCAGCGCACACCCATACTGGCTTTAATGACCATCCAAAGGAAAAGGAACTTGTTGTTTTGTTCTGTTGCACTGAGCCTACGCCCACATCCTGTGCAGGTCAGGTCAGCAGCAATGCCTAGTGGGGAACAGCGGACGCCTCTGGGGTTCTCATCCTTTCAAGTCTGCAAATGAGAAGTGAAAACAGATTTCTCTTCTCTCCTTTTTACCCTTCTTTTCTCTATCTTGTTTCCTCTCCATGTCTCTCACCATTTTGGAATCCTCGGTGGTTCTAAATGACAAAGTGAGTCCTAAGACGGTCACGATGGTTTTTTTTAAAAAAGGCAATCATCATCTCATAGGCACCAAGAAGGGCTAAGTGATTTCCTTACATTGACCTCAATCCACATAAGGTAGACTGTATTACCTTCATTTTAGATGAAAAAACTGAGCCTAGAAAGGCTAGCAAATAGTGAAATTCAAATTTGAACCCAAATGTATCTAACCCCAATGAACAGGCTTCTCTAAGCTCTAGTACTTCCTATGGAGGGAGATGAAAGACTAGGCATTCAATATTTTGCCATAAAGGACTTAGAGCTCTGGTTTTAAAAACACTTGGAAAAGTTTTTAAGCAAATGAATGGTTTGGTGTTTCCTCCCTTTTCATATTTTCCATGATAGGATCCATGCACTTGATCCAGTCAAAAGAATATTTTGACCAATTCCCTTATGGGTTCTCAGCTTTTTCACATATTGTCTCCTGAATTCTTTTTTCCATCTCTGGAACAGGGTAAATAGCTCAAGCAAAAGAGCAAAGAACATTGGTTCAAACCCCTGCTTCAGAATGGATATGCTTTATGATCTTGGAAAAATTATCTCTGGGATCCTCAGTCTCCATGACTGTCAGTCAAGAACTAAGCAATTCCACCACCTTACAGTGTTTACACATGAATTACATGTCCTCCCACCATATAAGTCTGAAGAAGACAACTTAGTTTCGTTGACTAAGAGATAGAACTTTGGTAGTGATCTTTTTCCTCATACCACAGACCATATCTTTCCCCAAATACTTTTCTGTGGACCTTGTCCTTTTGAGCAGAGTTTACTTCAAAACCTGAAGCTCACCCCTGGCAAGGACTACAGAGCCTTGACCTTCTCAAAGCACCAAATTCTAGGAAGCCCAAACTTTTTATGCACTTATATGATTAATATTATTATATTTGAGTCAGAGTCACACTTTGTTGCCCAGAATGGAGTGAAGTGGCACACTCATAGCCAATGCAGTCTCGACCTGCTGGGCTCAGGTGATCCTTCCTCTTCAGCCTTCCAGGTAGATGGAACTACAGGCATGCACCACATACCTGGCTAAGTTTTTGATTTATTGTAGAGATACAGTCTCGCCAAGTTGCCCAGGCTCGTCTCGAACCCATGGGCTCAGGCAATCCTCTTGCCTCTGCCTCCTAAAGTGCTGGGATTACAGACATGAGCCACCATGCCCAGCATATGCACTTGTGTTATAACAGCAATTCTACCCCCATGTCCTTGTCCATTGAAGGCTGATGGTAGCCTTAAACAAGCCCAGCTCTATTATATCCACCTGACACTGCAATTGGGTTGTTGATGCTGTACCTTAGGGAAAAGCTAAAGCCTACTCTGTTCTCCTAACATCATTCCTTGTCCTCACAGCAAAAATGAAAGAGCATGAATTTTGAGGTCAGAAAAACCTGAGCTTAAATCCTGGCCCTGTGCTCTTCTCTAGCTATGGGATCTTGGACAAATTATTCATCATCACTGGTTTTATAGTTTTGATGACTGACCATACAGATGTAAGCCAGCTGACACACAAGAAATACTCCTATGTTTGTTTTTTGTTACGTCCCTTTAACTTTCCCATAAGATCATTGTGCAATGCCCAGCATTCTTTATAGTTGAATTCATTCAAATCAAGACATATTAAGTAAGGAACATTATTTGAAGGTGATGAGCATATAAAGAACTCAATAAATATCAGTTGTTGCTGTTATTATTATATTATCATCATTGTTATTATCATCATCTACTATTTGCAGAGCCCCTTAAACCTAAAACCTATACCAGGCAATTGATAGACACTATTTCTAATCACTGTAGCCCTACAATGTAGGCATAATTGTCCTCTTTTCTTTTGCAAGGAAATTGAGGCTCAAGAGACAACGTGATGAACTCAAAGCCACACCGCTAGTAAGTGACCAAATCAGGATTGTCCAACTGGATCTAACCAACAGGTAGTCCCCCTTGACAACTCAAGTGAGAAGAAAACAGAAAAAATAAGCAGATGATATGATTCCAGCTCACCTATGAGAGTGCTTGGAGAGGAAAGGACCAGTGCTGCAAGACTGCAAAAAAATCTAGCACAAACCTGATGGGAGAGAGAGAGAGAGATGTTGTACACTTGGGAGCCAAGGAAGACTTCCAGGACACAGTGGGCTTGAGCTGTACCTAAAAGTATAGGGAACAAAAGGGAACTTTCAGGAGCTTGGCCAAGAGGGAATGGAAATAGGTTGACAATGCTGGGAGCAACTTCCAATACTAACTAAGCATCTACTGTTTTCCTGCTCAGGGAAGATGGCATGCACATGAACTCTTTGAATCACAAAAGAACCATCCAGCAGGTATTTTTTAATCTTCATTTTATCTAGGAAGAAGCATAGTTATACAAATAATAAGTCATGAAAACAAAGGTGGTAATGGGCAGGGTGTATTCAGGAAATGGTTTTACCTTGGTACATTACTTGAAAATCTCTTTGCCATAGACTCATGAAGGAGAAATGACCAGGTCACCTTCACCTGAGTGCATCACACAGTTTCAGGATTTTATCTCTTTCTCAGTATTTGCCTGCTCTGCCCAGATGTTGGACTTCACATACAGAACAAAGATGTTCATTCTTTTTTGATTTAATATTGAGGATCTTTATATAATTTCATTCATTCCCTCAGTAGGAGAAGGTCTATGAAGGAAAAGGAACTGTCTCCTACAGTGTGGCTCCTGTCACAGATGCTGGGACACAGCAATCAATCAATCCCAAGGCCCTGACTTCAAAAAATGCTCTGACATGGCTCCTGAACTCATCTTAAATATAGTAAGCATAATAAAGAGTGCACTGAATCTTAATTACAGCAGGGAGTAAACTTAGCTATACTATGTTTCATTGTCTACTTTTCTTGATTGTCCAATCTGTAACCCACTGACCAGTCATAAATACTTATAATTATTTTCTTTCATCATGATCAAGACCACTAATGAGAGTAATTACTGCAGAGTATAGTTAACATGAATCAAGCTGGCATGAAGCAAATCATATCCTACTCCCCATTTTGGCTTTCCTCTGAGTTCATCAGTCTTCTTTTGGTTTTGTTTCCCAAGCCAAGATCCACCCAATTTGCTAAAATGTTTGAGCTATCTGATTAGGCCACACCCTTCTATGCACTCTGACATTAGACAGGGTAAATATAGACAATAAGTGAATGTTTCCATAGATTCATATTTGGTTGATCAGATCTCTGATTATTTCCAAGTCCCCTGTAACCAACTAGACTTTCTCTTCTCTCCTCAGCTAAGCTTAATTTTATGGCTTACTCACTAATCATCAGAGAAATGCAAATCAAAACCACATTGAGATACCACCTAACCTAACCCCGGGAAGAATGGCCATCATTAATAAATCAAACAACAACAGATGCTAGCGAGGATGTGGAGAAAAAGGAACGCTTCTACACCGCTAGTGGGAATGAAGTCTAGTACAACCTCTTTGGAAGACAGTGTGGCGATTTCTGAAAGGACTAGAAATTGACCTTCCATGTGACCCAGCAATCCCCCTATTGGTGATATACCCGGAGAAACTCAAATCATTCTACAAAAAAGATATCTGCACATGTACGTTTGTTGCAGCTCTATTCACAATAGCAAAAATATGGAACCAACCATGCTGCCCATCAAAAGTGAACTGGATAAAAAATATGTGTTACATATACAAAGGTCCAATTCTCACTTTCACTCAGATTCCCTCTGGGTGGACTTGTTCTTGAGCCCCAGGTTGTGCTCGTCCCTCTCTCAGTTTCTGGCCAGTTTAGTGAAGATTTATGAGACACCACATGTGAAGCTGCCCAGCACTTGTTCCTACTCTACCAGAGTGAGTTCTCTTTCCCTGGGCCTCTGGAAAGAAGGGACAAAGAAAGCCAGAAAGGGGCTTGCATCAGAGTAACAACTGCAGAAAATCAAAGCAATTTCTGGAAAACTCTCTAAAACAGCCAACTACAGGGCAAAGGACTACTAAGAAGATTCGGATTTAGGAAAATTACAGGTGGTTTATCTTCTCACGTTATCTTAAAATCATTGAATTGAGAGAGAAACAGATGGCGGCATCTACCCAAGATCTTTAAAAGGGAAAGCAGAGGGCAGAGATTTTAAAATGTATTATTTATTTCTCAGAGGGAAAAATAGATTTTAAAATATGATGACAGTTAACATTTGGACAGTGAAGTGTGCAAAACATGTTCCCCTTCTGTATTTCATGTGATGTTCACCCACAACCTGACAAAACAGTGGCCTTATCGCTATCTCCTTTTACTAGATAAGGATGCTGAGACCCAAGTCTACACAGAGAGTAACATCATTAAAATTTGATCTTTTAAATTCAAACCACTTTATTTGTCATCATGCATACATTTATATTTATGGCCCCTCCTACATGTGGCTGTAAAATACTTTGTGCTTACTATTTTTTTTTGGTTGGAGTCTCATTCTGTCACCCAGGTTGGAGAGCAATGGCACACTCACAGGAACCCCAGCGTCGACCTGCTGGGCTCCAATGATCCTTCTGCTTCAGCTTTCCAAGTAGTTGGAACTACAGGTGCGTGCTACCATGCCCAGCTAATTTTTTTGATTTATTATAGTGACGAGGTCTCGCCAAGTTGTCCGGGTTGGTCTCGAACCTGCGGGCTCAGGTAGTCTACTTGCCTGGCCTCCCAAAGTGCTGGAATTACAGGCTGAGCCACCAAGCCCAGCCATGCTTACTATTTTTAATGAGAAAACCATAAAATGATTTTTTTTAATCAAAGCGTTTTTAGAGGTCTATATTTCCTAATATCCAGGCTCTGACTGACCCCTTTGGCCAACACCTGGTGTAGGAATCTTCCCAGGTATCAGAAGGATCTTCCTCTCCCCTGTGCTCCACACCCTTCCTGGCTCCCCAAAGTCATCTTGAACTTTTGCTAAGACCCTCTCTCCCTGCCCTGAGGGTTCTCAGACCCAGGTCTCCTCTCAGCTTGATTCCTGTCCTCTGGCCCCCATCCTACTACCTTGCTCTCAGAAGTCCATTCCTCCCCATAGGACTTCCTGCCCCTCCATCCTCAACAACCAGCCATGATTGAGAACTCTGTTGCCCCTGATCTGACTCCCACAAGTGGCACACTCTCCTGACTCCACCCCTGCAGCCTGTGATCTGGACTCTTCTCTTTAAAAAAAATTTTTTTTATCTTTTTTTAAATAAGTTGAGGTCTCACTCTGTTGCCCTACTGGAGTGTAGTGACATGATCATGGCTCATCACAGAATTCCTGCACTCAAGCTATCCTCTCGCCTCAGCCTCCCGTGTAGCTGTGACTACAGGAGTATGCCACCACACACAGCTCATTTTTTTATGTTTTGTAGAGACAAGGTTTTGCCATATTGCCTAGGCTAGTCCCAAACTCTTGGGCTCAAGCAATCCTCTGGCTTCAGCCTCCCAAAGTGCGGGGATTATAGGTATGAGCAACTGTACCCAGTCAAGATATTTATTTTATTGTTTTATCGTTTGTGGAGACAGGGTCTTGCTATGTTGCCCAGGCTGGCCTCAAACTCCTGACATCAAGACACCCTCCCGCCTCAGTCTTGCAAAGAGCTGTGATTATAGGCTTGAGTCAATGCACCCAGCCAGATTCTTCTTTTGCAAGCCTTGGTGGCTCTGATATCTCTATCACAATAAAGCTCACACTCACTTCTGGTATTTCCAGGCATGCCCTAGCCCTTTCTAATAATGAGAATAAAAATAACTGACATTTCCTGAGCCCTTAGTATAAAATAGATATGCAGTGAACTAAGTCTTCATGCCCCCCTTCCCACGCATATGTTAAAATCTTAACCCCCAAGGTGATAGTAATAGGAGATGTGACCTTTGGGGGTGATTAGGTCAGAGGGTGGGATCTTCAGGAGTAGCTTAAGTGCCCTCATAAGAGAGACCTCAAAGAGCTCTGTCACCCTCATTCCACCATGTGAAGACCTAATAAGAAGACAGCAGTCTGTAACCCGAAAGAGAACATTCTCCAGAACCAGACCATGCTGTCACCCTGTCCTTGGGCTTCCAGCCTCCAGGACTATGGAGAAATTACAGAGAAAATAAATTTACTTTGTTTATAAGCTACTCAGTCCATATGCTTCAGCATAGCAGCCCAAACAGACTAAAACAAAGGTGCTATAAAAAGTGTTTCATAGCCATAATCTCATTTAATCCTCACCACGGGTCTGATATTCTAAATGGTATATATTATGAAATCCAGGTAAAGTACTATACTTCCCACTTCATAGAGGAGAAAACTGAAGCATACAGAAGTTACAGAGTGTGACTTTGGGTCTGTCAGCCAGGAACAGAAGCAAACCCCACATGTTCCCTGCTGTTTGCACCACCTCACATAGACAGATACAGAAACAGAAACAAAGAGGCTCAGAGAGGGTTATTCTGTGTTTAATCTTGGCTTAATCAACCATCACCTCACACTTCAGACCCAGGGCTCTCATCCCAGGCTATCCATCTCCTAGGAGGGGGACCCTGTCTCCCTACACGGGGAGGGTCTTGAGCAACCTTACAGCTCTCAGAGTGTGACAAGGATAAACTGAATTTGGGGCCGTGTATGGATCATTCAGCTCAGTCAACATTCCAAGAGGCAGGATGAAGGCAGGGAGCTAGACTAGCCATGGCAGATTGGGGAAAAGTTACTTAACATGGTTCAAGAAGGAAGGAGGAAACTGAATCAGGGTCCCAGAGGGAGAGAGAAGAGCTGGGCAGCCCAGATATGAGAAGGGACCAGGTACAGGTGCCTCTTATGGGCAAACACATTGTTTTGGGTTGAATGGCTCAATTAGACACAGAATAATCCTCTCCGAGCCTCTTTCTTTTTTTTTTTTTTGAGTTGGAGTCTCAGACTGGAGTGCAGTGGCCCCGGCCACAGCAACCTCGACCTGCTGGGCTCCGGCGATCCTTCCGCCTCAGCCTTCCAAGTAGCTGGAACTACAGGCGCACGCTAGCACACCTGGCTATTTTTTTGAGTTATTGTAGAGATGAGGTCTCGCCTGCCCAGGCGGGTCTCGAACCTGCAGGCTCAGGCAGTCCACTCACCTCAACCTCCCAAAGGCGCAGGATTCCAGGCTGAGCCACCGAGCCCGGCTTCTGAGCCTCTTTCTAAAGGACCTACAGAGATTCCAAGATCTTACTTGTCCCAACTACTTTGGACAACCTAAGGATCCAATATATCTCACCCTTAAGTGTTAAGACATCGTCTAAACCCACTTACTAAGCCATAGACATTCTGAAGAGACATTTGGCTTAAAAATGCATATCTGTATCTATAGGGCAGCTTAGAATACTGTTACAGGGGCCCATAGAGGAGGAAATGCTAGAGTCAGTCAGCCCAGCTTGACTCTGGAGGAAGCCTGGCCAGCACTTGCAAACTTGCACAAAATAATGATAAATCATACCTTTCTTCACAAATGTGAACCCTGAAAACCCGCCAAGGTCTGTTTTGGGTTTTTATCGATGGAGTAACATGGCCACACCCCAGAGGCCTGGCTCACTTGTTCATGGAGACAAGTCTTGGAAAGTGTTTTATGTTTGCAAATCTTTGAGTTTGATGAGCTGTGACGATGTTTGCCCACCGCATCTGGTCCTGTGTGCTTGGGGTTTGGGCACTGCTCACACACCAGTGGCATTTCAGCATATGATACACCCATAAACATAGACAGTATCTGCCCTGAAGTGTTCAAGAGCTTTGTTATGGTTGTTATAATGGTGGGCTGTGGTTTTCTTTTGTTTTATAAAATCCACAAAATTATTGTTATGCTTTTCTAACAACAATAATATGTTGTTAAAAAGCATTAAGTGGGATCCAGAAGTCCTGGATATAAGACCCAGTTCTGAATATACTCACTTTGTAACCAGAAGGAAATCAGTAAATCTCTCTGAGTCTTAGTTTTCTCATCTGTAAAATGGGAATGATAATACTCATGTCGTGGATTGGATACATGACCTTCCTGCTTCCCTTGGATGTTATAAGGCCCTAAATCAAAGTACTCATGAAAGTATAATATGAATGCAAATCACCATATAAATGGAATAGATACCATTTTTCTCAATTTTGAGTCAATGAGAAGTTCTGCACTAGGCCTGGTGACAAATACCTGAGAGAAAGTTGCAATCATAAAGATAGTTGGAAGTGTCCGAGGAATGTCTCTAACCCATGGCCCTCTCTATAAGGCTGTAAGAACCAAAATTATTGACTCCCTTCTATGCACAAGGCATTACTAGTCACTGAGCATACAGTATTAAGTAGTATAGCTCTGCCCTTTGGAGAAATCTACAGTGCAAACTTTAAGTGAAGAGTTAGGGTGTAATAGTGTAAAACTTGTCCTAAAGAAATGGCGCGTATGCTGTGAGAAACAGAAAGGGCTTTGTAGAGGAGGGGACAAGTGTACTGGCTGTTGAAAATGCAAGAAACTTGCTAATAAAGCAAGCCAGTCACTGTATAGATTACAAAGGGAAAAAGAAGGCCATGGCTTTGAAGGAGGGTACTGGAAAACACGTAGCCTTCCTTGAATAGTGCTGGGTTGATAGAGAGAGAGGAGCTGCAATGATGTACAAGAGATGATCCCACTCTCCTGACAATCCTCACCATCTCACACTCGCTGGGAGAGAAAGTGGTTAGGAGGATGAAGAATTTCGAGGAGAGGTTATAAGAGATGAGGATGGGTGAAAGACTGAGTGTGAAAAGGGACTGATGAAGAGATATGGTCAGGGAAAGTTTTCACCCACTCAGGAGCAAAAGAAAGCATGGATGCCACCTCCAACTTTGGCATGTCCTACTGTATCCTAAATTCCATAGAAAAGGCAAGTCACCACGTTCCTTGGGGTCTCTGTTTTCACAAAGGCCAGTGAAGAACTATCCAAATGTTACTGTTATTGTTGTAGGGAGTAGGTCTCCAGCAAACTCATGACTGAGTATGTAGTTGAAGGCCTTCGCTAGTGTTCCCAAGGTGGCATAATGTAAAAGAAAGTTCAAATTTCCGTGTTGTAGAGTAATTTTACCATTCTGTTTTTTCATCCTAATAGGTGGCTTGAGAACAGCCTTCTCCTAGTTCTCATTTCTCCGGCTGAGGAGTATCCTGAGGCATGAGAATGGGCAGCTCCGGCACATTCTCTGGGCCTCATTCCGCCTGGTGGATGAAGTGTCTTATCCTTAAACCAGAACCATCTGTGAAAAACGACTGGGAGGCACAAAAAGTGCTGGAACCACAAAATTCCAGCTTTGGTTTGGCTTTCTGGCAACAAAAGAATGAAAACGCAGCTCTTCTTTCTTCACATATTTCCTTCTCCGCAGCCTGCTCCAGCCTAACTTGAGTCCTGGACGAGGCAGCTCTGATGTTTTTGAGGCCCACTCTTTCAGCTGCCTTTGGCAATATTGCTGGAATGCACATTTAAGGTCATAGTATTGGCTGGGAATAAAATGAGTTTTTCAAAAAGGACAAACTTTATAAATCCTGGCTTGTTCCTACACAGGTGTATAGAAGAAAGAAAAGAAATATTTTTTTTTCTGTGTTCAGGTCTTGCCAAGACTGGAATGTGAAAAACAATTTTTCTTTTCACAGAAGGTATCTGTTAAGACACTTGAAGTGAGTCCAGAGAGAAGTAAGTAATGAGTTATGAAAGTATCTTGCCCAATATCTGCCAAGAGTGGCCATCAAGGTTCCTCATACAGCATCTAGCATCTGCCCACAATTATAATCAGGGGCTGCTGTGCTTATCACCCGATGAAGACCACAGTTTGGGCTGACTGGCTGGGGTGGGAGATATTTAGAGATGAGTGAGAGATGTTGGAAAAGTTGCTGTCCTCCACACCACAGGAAGGCTTAAAGAGCCAAACCAAACCAGAGCTCGTTCAAGTGTCAGGGATGTAAAATAATGTGGTTTGGGGTGCGCAAACGTTTTTAGCTATAAATACCCTTAAGGTTGTTCCAATGCATTGAGCCAAAACCCAAATGCTGTGAGGTTTCACCCAACCGAATGATTCCTTAAATAAACACAATGTGAGGACAAAAATTACCAAAATGAATTTGAAAGAACAGAGACTGACTCTAAATGGATGATCTGACTGAGGACAGAAAAAGTTGTCCAGGCCTTCAGTAGCAAGTGTTAGCTGAGGGCCTCAGTGAGCTGGACACTGGCCAAGCCTATTCAACCCATCAGTGCATTCATCTTCCACCAGAAATCCCATGAGAGGGATGCTGGTGCCCTGCACTGTAGAAATAAAGAAACTAAAAGCTCCAGAAAGTTTAAGAAACCAGCTCCTAGCCGGGCTCGGTGGCTCAGCCTGTAATCCCGCGCCTTTGGGAGGCTGAGGTGAGTGGATTGCCTGAGCCCGCGGGTTCGAGACCCGCCTGGGCAGCGAGACCTCATCTCTACAATAAATCAAAAAATCAGCCGGGCGTGGTAGCGCGCGCCTGTAATTCCAGCTACTCGGAAGGCTGAGGCGGAAGGATCGCCGGAGCCCAGCAGGTCGAGGCTGCGGTGGCCAGGAGTGGCCACCGCACTCCAGTCTGGGCGACTGAGTGAGACTCCAACTCAAAAAAAAAAAAAAAAAAAAAAAAAAGAAACCAGCTCCTGACTGAAAGTCAGTAGGTCTGACTTCAAAGCCCACTGTCCTCCACAGGACCACTGCCCCATTACACATGTCTGTTTCTCCATCAGTGTCCCCAACGGCAAAGGTACACTGCCCCATTCACCTACAACTCCTCAGTGCCAGGAGGCATTTGGTATCCTGGACATTGTCTGAGTTTCCTGGGACTGTCATAATAAATTACCACAGACCAGATGGCTTAAAACAACAAACATGTATTCTCTCACAGTTCTGGATGTTAGAAGTACAAAATCCAGGTGACTTCAGGGCTGGTTTTAGGGGAGAATATGCTCAGTGCTTCTCTCCCAGTTTCTGGGCGTTTACCACGAATCCTTAGCTTGTAGTTGCATCTATCTTCACAACGTGTTCTCTTCTCTCTAGCTGACTCCATGTCTCTTCTCTTCTTCTTATAATGGCAGCAGTCACCTTGGATTACAGGTCACTGTAATTACTTATTACCTTATCTTAACTTGATTACATCTGTGAAGACTTAATTTTCAAATAAGGTCACATTCTTAGGTACCTGGGGCTAGGACTTCAATATATTTTTGGCGTGACATAAGTCAACCCATAACAGAGGCAACAAACTCCTATTTTGAATGAATAAAAAAATAAAAGGATCCTTCAATGGATCCAGTGCTCTGGGAGGACCCATTAGCTGCTTCACCAGGCACATCAGGTCACTGAACATTGCTGTTCTGTCTTCCTCTCACAGCCTAAAGAAACCAATCAGGGTCACCAAATCTTGAGCCATGCTGGGGATCTCCTGTGTCCTGATGGAGTGAGAGAAAAACTCTTGACCCATAAGACATCTCATGGTATTCCCTTGCGTCTCCAAAAAGCCCAGGGCAGTTTTAAAACTGCATAGTGAATCAGGAGAGCGAGGGAAGGAGGGAGGGAGGGAGGGAGGGAGGGAGGGAGGGAGGGAGGGAGGGAAGAAAGAAGGAGGGAAGATAGGAAGGAGGGAGGACATAGCATCACAAAGGGTAACTGGTCCTATACCAGGAGAGGTGAGGACCCCACTGGAGTTCTTAGCTTACCTGCCCAAAGTAACTAATCCTGACTTGTACCCATATATCTATAATAATAAAAAATATATAAAACTACATAGTAGAGGTGGGAAGCTTTCAGAAAGAGTAAGAATATGAATCAAAGAGCAAGAGCCATTTCTTGGCCCCTGGGTCAGGGTACAGGAAGAATGTTTGTTATCATGAAAAAAAATCTACTCAGCAGGAGAAAAACTAAACCTCATCAAATTTTTAAATGCACTGATCACTTGTATACTACAATGATATCACAAGTTAAGAAATACTAGTTTAGATTCTGCTACCCCAGCTATAAATTCTTTGTGTTTTGTTTTGTTTTCAATAACTGAGTTTTCAAGAATTTGATTATATTTAAAAACACATATATATTGCATATTCTACCTCCAAGGTAGCTCCAAACAAGAATGTCACTAGCCAAGAAACTAACATCAACAAAAATGTATTAAAAGTGGTTAAGAAAGACCAAATCAATGAAACTGTAGAAAGTGACTAGGAAAATGTAAACTCATACAGGCACTAAGCATTTGCATATACTGTTAAATATAATTTCCACCAGGTGCATGAAGAACATGAGTAATTATAGATTAGAAAAAAATTAAGTGACAATCTTTTTTTGGCATGGACATCACCTCTCCTGATTATGGGGCAGTGCTTCATAGTGCTCATCTTAACTTGATTACATCTGTGAAGACTCAATTAAATGCCCCCTGCAAATGCCGGGGGGTGGCTGTTATTGCTGTCACTGTTCCTCATCACAGCCAGGGCAACTGCACACCTGCCATTTTCTTACATTTCTCTGGAAATACATGATTTATTTAAGCCTGTGGTGCTTGGAATTCACTCCAAAGAACCCGGAGTTCTAATACCAAAATGAAAGAATGCTTTTCTTTTCCCAGTTTGCAGGGAGGACAATAAGTTAATTAATAGAAATTTTCCAATGTTTAGTTTTATTCTATAACTTTCCTAGTAAATCTTTGGAACTCACTACCTCTATCCCGTTAGGAAGTTCCAAAGATAACAGAGCAAATGAACAATTCATATCACCCCAGTGTTCCCACAGTGCCACACACATGCCGCCCTTCGCTGCACACCAAGTAAGGATAACACCAGCTTGCATTTGTATATCAGAGCCCCCATCCCACTCTGACAGGGATGACAGCAGGGACCCTGTAGCTCTGGGCACCAGTGCTTAGCCCAGGGCTTAGCATCTGTGACTTGGCAATAAATGTTTGCTGTAAGAGTGAACTGATGGATCGGGCTCGGTGGCTCAGCCTATAATCCCAGCACTTTGGGGGGTCGAGGCGAGAGGATTGCCTGAGCCCGCAGGCTTGAGACTAGTCCCAGCAACTTGGCGAGACCTCATCGCTACAGTAAATCAAAAATTAGCTGGATGTGGTAGCGCGCACCTATAGTTCCGGCTACTTGGAAGGCTGAGGCAGAAGGATCACAGGAGCCCAGCAGGTCGACGCTGGGGTGACCGTGAGCTGCACTCCAGCCCTGGGCAACAGAGTGAGACTCCAACACACACACAAAAGAAGAATGAACAGATGAAAGGCGCAAATCAAATCAAAACCACAATGAGATAGCACCTTGCATTTATTAGGATAGTTACTATTAAAACACACAAACACACACACACCCACAACCCACACAAACATAAAATAACAAATGTTGACTAGGGTGTGGATAAAGTGGAATCACTGTGCATTGCTGGTGAGAGTGTAAAATGGAGCAGACACTGTGTACACTGTGGAATGGTTATATAGAATTCCCATGTGATCCAGAAATTTCACTTCTGGGCATATATCTAAAAGAATTAAAAGCAGGGTCTCAAACAGACACATTCATGTACACTCACACTCACAGCAGCATTATTCACAACAACCAAAAGGTGGAAGTAACCAAAGTGTCCATCAATTGCTGAATAGATAAACAAAATATGGTACATACATACGATGGAATATTATTCAGTCTTGAAAAGGAAGGAAATTCTCACATGCTACAACATGGATAAACCTTGAGGACATTATCCTAGGGGAAGTAAACCAGTTCCAGAAGGACAAATATAATATGATTCCATTTATATGAGTTACCTAGAGTAGTTGTATTTATAGGTACAGAAAGTAGAATGGCTAGGATTGCCAAGCATTGCGGGGAGAAAGAGAAAATGAGAAATTATTGCTAAATAGGTACAGAGTTTCAATTTCGGGATGATGAAAAGAGTTCTGAAGAAGAATACTGGTGACAGTTACTCAAAGGTGTGAATGTATTTAATGCCACTGAGCTGTAGACTTAAAAACAGTTGAAACGGTACATTTTATGTTATGAATAGTTTACCAATTTTTTTTAAAGAAGCAGATGAAAATCAACACTGAAAAGCATTCTATAGCAAGCACATGACTTACAGCAGCCTCATCACCTAACAACCTTTAAAACTTGAGAGCAGAGTTCCTAGTGTACAATGATAGGTATTTTAAGAATGTCTTTCAAAAATATAATTTGTTTTGTAATACAGAGAGAGACAGGGAAACATTGACTTATAATCCCACCACTCAGATAATCCCAAATGACTATGTTCTTAGAATTGAAAATAGCATACTCTTAATTAGACTATTCAGCAGTGTGCAATATTATAAAATAAAAAGTACAAGTACTACTTCCTTCTCACACCCTCTCCCAAAAAAGTAATCGCTATTAACAGTTGCTTAATTCATCCTTTAAAAAACAGCAACAACCCATGTTATGCTTAGACTTAGACTAATGTTATGCTGGTATATATGTATGCAAATATATTTTTAAATTTTCACTTAGTGTGTTTATCTTCATATTTCATTTTAATACACTTTATTTTATAGTTACAGTCCTTAAATGTTATTATGATGATATTCCGCTTTATGGTCCATGTTTCTGAAACACAGGATGCTGTGGAAGTTCTGATTTAGGGGGGGAAAGAATGTATACAACTTGGTTCATATACTGAGCACTTTTCAATATTTAACTTTTTTCCCTTGAAAATATTCTCGGGATTTTTCCATGTGAGGATATGCAAAGCTACTTGATGACTGTTTAGTATTCCTGCTTAAACATTTAGGCTGTTTCCAAGCTTGTTTTTGTTTGTTTTACTCTGGCAAATATTTATAGCAATGAAATTAGTAGATCAAAATATGAGCAATTTGAATTTTTGCTCATAATATTAAAGAATAAAACATCAAATGCGCAGGAAATATTTTCACAAAAACAGAAATCCATCATGAGTATAATATGTAGCAAGCCACTGGCTCCCTGAGATTTCCAGCCCCCAGGACTTACCTCCACACTTTGTGACATTTCACATATAGGTTGTTGACTCCACCATACTCACCCACATTCTTCCTCAGCCATCCTTGCCCTGCGCCCTCGCCTCATCTTTTCACAGTCTGCTTGTTGCTCTTCCTACACCAAACTTTTGCTTATCTTTAAATATGTATAATATGTAATTTGGCATTGACAAATTACAATTCACAGTGGTAGCAACAGTCTACACTCTCACAATGTGTGAGAATACCTGTTACCCACACCATCACCTAGTTACTAACAACACTTTCCATTGATCAGTGTTTTAATATTTGTCTTTCTAAGGAAGAAATATAGTATCTCATAATTTTCTGAATCTCCTCAACTAAGAGATATATTCAACATCTCTTAACATGTTTCATGTCCATTGTTCTTTTCCTTTAAATTACTAGTTTACATCCGTAACTGACTTTTCTATTACTTTATCTCTATCTTATTAATGAGCTCTTTAAAGATTTTGAAAAATTAGTCTTTCATTTTCATATTTGTTTGTTTTCCTTTTTTTTGCTCTTCTGTGCCAAACAGCAATTCAAAATTTTATATAGTTATATGTACATATATTTTCATTTACAACTTCTGAACATCCTATCCTGCTTATAAAGCCCTTTCCTTCTCCAAGTTTATACGTAAGCACATTCAAACTTTTAGACTGACTCTTTTTGCTCTGTTTATGCAAGAGTGAGCCAGTGATATTACCTGAATGGGAAATAAAATAGTGAATGGGGATGTCAGAGCCAGCCATTAAAATGAAGGGGAATAATATGTCAACTAATTTTCAACAAACATGCCAAGACAAGTCAATGGGGAAAAGAATAGAATTTTCAACAAATGGCATTGGGACAACTGGATGTTTTACAAAAGTCTTGTTTTACAACAACATGCAAAAAGTGAAGTTAAACACCTACCCCACTGACTCAAAATGGGTCATAGACCTAAATATAAAAGCTAAGATGAGTAAACTTCTAGAAGAAAACACAAGGTGAATCCTTGTGGCCTTGGGTCACACAATGGGTTATTATATGTGACGCCAAGAGCCCAGATGATAAAAGGAAAAAAAGATATATTCAAATTAATAGAAATTAACTTTTGTATTTCAAAGTTCATCATCATAAAGTGAAACAGAATGGGAGAAATCATCTGCAAATCACACACTGATAAGAGACTATCCTCTCGTATATATTTAAAAACAACAACAAAAAAAAGTCAGGTAACTCAAATTTTGAAAGAGCAAAGGATGTAAATAGACATCTCTCCAATGAAGTTATACAAATAACCAATAAACATATGACAAGATGTTCATCATCATTTCAAATCAAAATACAAAATACTTCACACCCACTAAAATGCTGAAAATAAAGATAGATAAAATACCAGTTCACAAACGCATGGAAAAACAAAATGAAAAACAAAATGTTTCGGCAAGCATGTAGAGAAATGGGAACCCTCATTCATCACTGGTTAGATTGTTAAATGGTAGAAAACAGTTTGGCAAGTCCTCAAAATATTAAATATAGAGTTACCATAAGAACCAGCAATTCTGCTCCTAGATATACATCCAAGACAAATGAGACACATGTCCACATAAAAATTTATACATGAATGCTCACAGTAACATTATTCAGAATAGCCAAAAAATTAAAATAAAAACCCAAATGTCCACGAGCTACTGAATATATAAACAAAATGTGATGTATTTATACAGTCAAATATTACTCAACAATAAAAAGGAATGAAGTACTGATTAATGCTACAATTGGATGGATGAACTTCAAAATTTTCATGCATCATAGAAGAAAGCAGTCACAGAGGCTATATATTATATAATTCCATTTATTTTAAATATTCATAATAGACAAATTTGTGTAGACGAAAAGTTAAATTAGTAGCTGCCTAGAGCTGGGTTGGGACTGAGAATAACAAAGAATGATTTTTAGTGAGTATGAGGTTTCTTTCAGAATGATCACAACTGCTGCCAGTTTTATACTAGTTTATCAACATTTTGAAAATATGCCAAAATAAAAATAAAAAAACTAGAGACTAATAAGTGATAAGAATGGAAAATGAGTGGTAAGAAGGAAAAGGGAGGGGAAGGTCACAAAGAAAGAGAGAGAAGGGTTGCAGAAAGACAGGGAAAGCCTGTCTTTGTGAATACTGTGGCAAAAGAAATATCCATCCAAAATATCACTTAAAATCAAACAAAAATTTGTTAAAACCTCTAGAAGGGAGATTTATACGGTGGGATATACAAAGGCATCCAAAAGACACTGTAAGCCTCCCAAAGTTTCAGAGCCTAATTCAGGGAATTGGGACAGGAGCTGAAAAGAAATGCTGAGAACACACACACATTCCTATCTTTGCCCATTTTAGGGATACCCACTGTATGGACCATAACAAAGAGATGAATTTCTTCTATAAAAAGATAGAATGATGAAGTGTCACCATCTTTCCCCTTCTATGGAAGTGGCTCTCAGCCACTAGATGTCTTTTGTCTCCTTTTTTGCCACAAGCAGAGCCAATGCCCAGGTGTCTTCACCTCACCAAAGTCCTGGACAGAACAGGGTTTGCTCTCACTAGGTCCCACCCACGCTGATTCTGTAGGCACCCGGGATCAGGTTACCATGAAAACTCTGCTTGTGACCAACCCTATCAAGCTGAAAGCCAATGAGGGCACAGGGTCTCTGATTTAAGGGACCCCCAACTAGGGACAGCTGCATAACCATGCATCAGACCTTTTGGGAGGCCACGTTATACCTATATTCCTTCCAGCTACCCAAGTCGTCTCTTGGACCTCAGGTGCAAGCTCTGTACTGTAAGTCCCCTACATACAAACCTTTAAGTTGTAAACTTTCAGAGATGTGAATGTGCATTCACATGTCCAACCAAGTAAGTCAGTTCATGTGTGTGGTGTACATTGTCACGTGTGTGCATCCTCTAAAAGTGGTAGTACTTTTGTGTACTCTATAGAGTACAGTAATATAGTATATTTATTTCAAACCCAGGATGTCCAGAAGCAAGCATAAAAGCAGAGGTGGTGTAGCTGGTACTGTATTATATAGCCAATTGTGTTAGTTGGGTACCTAAGCTAACTTTTGTTGGATTTATAAGCAAATTGGACTTAACGAATGTGCTCTCAGAACAGAACTCATTTATATGTAAGGCACTTACTGTATTGGGGTTTGTGCTCCAAGAACTTCCACCATGTGTCTTTCTCCTCCCCTCTTCTGATCAACTTCATTTACTGGAAAAATTCAGCGCTGCTTTGGGTTCTGGGGAAACCTGTTTCTGCAGAAAGTCATAGCCCTGCAAACACATATACGAGGATAGAGAACAATTTCCTCCTTGCTGCCAACATGGAGCTGTGAGTTGCCCAGGGATTCCAGCAGCTCTCACCATGGTTGTCTGCTCTTTGGGGAGCATCAGGAGATTGCATCACAGATTCAGGTCCCAGTGGCCTGGGTACATAGAATATTACTAAAGCCAGATCTTGCAGATATCGCCATAATCTCTGCCGCTTCTCCATCAGAGATTAATTCTATGAATTCTATGAATTCATAGAATTTCTCATACTAGTGAATTACAAGGCTGTATAAACCTATTCCCCATCTGAAATGTCCAGTCTTGAAGGGAAAATTAGCTGATTACCTTCATTAAAGATGATTACCTTCATTAAAGAAAAAAAATGTATTTCCCAGCCCAGCATCCTTTCCCAACCTCCCTTTGTTTCTGGGTGATAATTCAGGGGCCACCATAGCTCACCACAGGATCAGTCCACACGCTCCTGCACCCTATGGTCAACAGAAATGTTAAGAGTACATTCTTGATTTCATTCCATGGCAATAATTTAATAGGCAGTATCACACAACTATGAGTCAAAAATCTGAAACAATCGCTCCTCAGACAGCTGGAATTCCCATTGCAACTGGTAACGAGGTGTCACATCACAGTTTAACAACCCGCTTATCAGAGCCACTTCCTGCGTTCCAGCTCCGCACGTGATACCTGCTTTATACACACACAACCCTGTTAAGGGAATTCAACGACTATCCCTATTTCACAGATAAGGAAACTGAGGAACAAAGAGGTTAGATACATACTCAAGGTCACACTATGAAGTGGTGGAGTGAGAATTGGTCTGGCAGTCTGGTTGACAAACCTGTGCCTTTAAGCCACTGAGCTACACTACTCTGCAATTAAATGTGGAATGGATTTCTCAGAAATGCCAAAGGGAAATCACATTTTGAGACACACAGCAACGATTCTAGAAGAAGCTTTATTATTCTCAAATCTTACTTAACTTGACAGCTACTCCCCTCAAAATCTCCCTTCTCTGACTCGTTTCTAAATTTTCTCTAAAATCTCTGGACCACCTAGATTCTCTAGTCCCTTACTTTCTCCCATTTCTTTCTTGGCATTTTATGGAAAAGTTTAGACTGGTTTCTTTTCATTCTCCTCTTAACTCACTGAAAGTAGACAGAACACAAGGGGAAAGACTGTGAGGACTTTTTCATGCTTTTACATCTTGGTCACATTTATGTTCATTGGTTCAGTTTATAAAAGGCAGAACTACCAGCACTGCCCAAGTGGAATTCCCCCACTCTTCTTTGGAACACGCAGGTATGCCCTTTATCTGGGCTTGTCACCTCCATGCCAGGAGATGATGGTGCCAATGGCCCGTTCTCTGCCATTTTCTTAGAACCCACTCCCTACTCCTCCTCGTTCACAGCCTAAGGCAAGACTGCACCTTTGTCTCTCCCAAGACGACATGGAAAAATAAAAACTCTCATCCAAGCTCTGCCATCAACTCTGCAGCCCTACTTCTTTTTCTGCTACTGCTTCTTCCTTTTAAAAATCATGATTAATAGAGCATAACTAGAATATTGATAGAACTGACAGAATCAATAGAGCCATTGACTTAGACTGACTGAGTGGCCCATTCTAATAGCAACATGACTTTGTATTTATAATCAAAACTACCAGGTTGGACCATGTTATTTGTACCACCTCTGCTACTCGCTGGCCCCAGGCTGCATGTCCCCGCCCCCCGCCCTTCTCAAATACCAGCAATCCTGAAAGTGTGCTGAGCTGGGGAGTACCCACAGACCATTGGGGATAGCTCAGCTGAAACTCAGGGCAACCATCTGTCCCACTGATGCACTGAAGCCAATGCATGTTTCCTGAACCTCAGCATTGGGACTTTCTAGTAGTGGAACCGTTGAAGTTTTCCCCCGTGCCCTAGCAGCCACAGAAAAGCACCTTCAGAAGAAAGAGAGTGATGAAAACCTTTTTAAAGGTCATTTATGTGACGTTTCACTCCCTTAGTAGATGAATCTCAGCTTAAAGAGGTATACATTTCGTGCCAGGTGTGGTGGCTCGCACCTGTAATCCCAGCACTTTGGGAGGCGGAGACAAAAGGATTGTCTGAACTCAGGGGTTCAAGATCAGCCTGAGCAACATAGCAAAACTTCGTCTCTACAATAAATCAAAAAATTAGCCAGGTGTGGTGGCACAGGCCTGTGGTTCCAGCTACTTGGAAGACTAAGGAGGAAAGATCCCAGCAGGTTGAGGCTGCAGTGACCATGAGCATGCCACTGCACTCCACCCTGGGTGACAGAGTGAGACTCTGACTCAAAAATAAATAAATAAAATAAGAGGTGCACATTTCTCTAGGAGGATGAATGGAAATCTGCAGCCAGACATATAGCATTTGAAGAACTATATTCTACATTTAATATGAATGTTGTACAAGTAAAAATGCTTATATTTAAGCTATAAAAAACATCAAGTCAAGCTTCATAAAATATTGTTAGACAGGAGAAGGCAGAAATCAAAGGATGAGGAACACTACCTCAGGTACTGAGCCAGGAGTATCCTGCATGGTAGAACTTATAACGCCACAACACACATGGAAAGGAGGCAACGACATAAACTCAGTGACTTCACTTCCTAAAAATTGAATAACAGCACAATCCTCTTAAAGTTGTTGTGAGAATCAAAAGAGTTTATACATAAGGCACTGGAACAGAGCCTGGAACAAATAATCACAGCATAATGACTGTGTGTTATTATCCGCTATTGTCCTTCTGTTTACAGATGAAAGACAAGAACCGTGCTCCCACAACGGAGCTGAGTCTTGAACCCAAGTTCTGAATTCAAATTCTAACCGATGCCACAGGCATACTTTCCGTCATCTTTCCAAAAAATTATTCTAAATGGGTGCTTTCATCCCAGTTAGCAATGGCACCATAATAATGTAGGCATTGTTTTAAAGAGTAGAAAGATCTCAGTTTGAAGTCAAAGAACTTGTGCTCAAATGCTGGATAACAGAGGTGGAGAAAGATGTGCTGAGCTTGAGTTCTCGTGGATGACTTAAAACGGAGGTCTGAAGTTCAGATGAAAATTCAAGACTAGACATATATAATGAGGAATTATTCATTTAGGGATGTGTGTTTAGTGAAGCCCTGGGTATGCATGAGATGAACCAGAGAAAATGGGTAGAATTCAAAGTCAGGAGGCATAGGAAAGGACACAGGGAAAGACATCGACCTGCTGGAGGAAAATAAAGATTTAAAAAATGTCAAATCCACCTTGATATCGTCAGTTCCGAGGCACCATGGTGTTGCACAGCAGAGAATGAGCACTCCCGCATAATTCTCCTGTACAATTGCATCTCACACCTTCTGCATAATACTGATTTGCTCTGAGATAAGCTATCTAGGACTTTCAATTTCTCTGCTGGCTGAGATCCAGCTTGAAGTTGGCATTTCCCAGGGTGTTAACAACCATGTCTGTATTTTGGTTCTGTACCTATTAGGAGTGCTCTGAAAATAGCCTCTGGCTGCTTCTAATTTGTCTTGCTGAATGTGACGCTGCAAACACTTGCAGCTGCAGTTGAATCTAATTTTCAACACCTCATTCCTCTGAGGAGAATCAGGGTGGGGGTTCACACCAGCTCCCTCAGAACCTAGAGAGTGGCACCCCTCTCGTCTTAGGAAAGTCACACCCCATCCCAGAGCCATGCTTGATACTTCTGTATCTTAAAAGTTTAACTCTGGTCAGCACTCATTCTCAAGTGAAAATTCAGGTCAGCCATTAAAAAAAGAGAGATTACTAACATTTAAAGTGAACTCAAATCTTCCTAAAAGTTATGTTAAAGATAGACTGCACTGAGGAAAATCAAACTAAAATAAGGGAAAGTTTATGTGTATATATATACATATGAAAAATTAACATTCAATATGTGGTGACTAAATAAAATCTTTAAAAATAGGGGTGATAAATTCACTTTTCCTTTGATCAATCAAGAGTTCTTGGTTGTACACTAGGATCCAGATGCTGTTAGGCATTTTTGCACATATTTTCTGTAATATTCATAAGGTTGAAAAGGAATTTTTTAGTGTTATCATCCAGATAAAGAAGCGGTTGTTGAGAGAGATGAAATGGCTTTGTCCTTGTCACACAGCTAGAGAGTCACAAGGTCAAGATTCAAACTCTGGTCTTCTGAATCTAATGTCCCATCTTTGCTGAGGGAACTTGAACTCAGCTACATGGAGATGCAGTGCCCCCCACACTCATTCTCAGTCATAGCTACTGGAATAAGGCAATGTGCACATACTTGCAAGAGACTGAAAAACAGGCCAGAGTCAGAGCAGAGAGCATCGACATGCTAAGATATGGAAGTGGTCCACATGACTCTGGGAAGAGACAGGTCCAGCTGCATATCATCTTTGAAAGGTACAAAATGAGCACTGAGGATTCTCAAAAATATGGAGATATATGGTAAGACACTATAGGAGCAGGAGCATTTGAAAACCTGCAGGGCTGATGGAGAAACTGCTGTCTTTGAAGCTGAGCATCGGTGGTATTGAAATGGGAACTTAAGCTAGAAATAAGTTGGGACTAGAATATAAAAAGCTGTGAATGTCATGCAAAGAACTTGGATGTTATTTTGTAGGAAACAGAGGGACAGAGAGCCATCCAATGTCGAAAATGAGGGGTGTGCCCCAGGTTCCACACTGGGGCAATGGAAAGGCTGTATGTTGAGGAGGGAGGAGCAGGAAGTCCTACTTGGAGGCTCTTGGGATGTGCTTGGTGACCCTGATTTGTGGCTGAATTGTTGCAGGCCCAGTAGGAAAGAAGGGACAGACAGAGATGAGAGATTTTATAAGGAGGGATAGATGTGATGGTTAATTTTTATGAATCAGCTTAACTGGACCACAGGGTACGCAGATATATGGTCAAACATTATTCTGGGTGTTTTTGCATGAGATCAAAGATGATTGCTTTCCCTAATGTGGGTGGGCCACGTCTGATCAGCTGAAGGCCTGAATAAAACAAAAAGGCTGATCCTCCCCCAAGTAAGAAAGAATTCCTCCTGTCTGATGGCCTGAAACATGGAATTTTTTTTCCTGTCTTTGAACTCAAAGTGAAACATTGGCTCTAGCTCGGTCTCTAACTTGCTCTCAATCTCACTCTCTCCCCCTACCCCAACACACACATGAAACATCCTATTGTGGTGAACGCTGACTAGTACAAAATGACATCCAAATTCTAGCCCAGGTGAATTGGTGTTTGGTTGTTTGGTGGTGATAGTCTACGAGATCAAAGGAGAAGAGTTATGGTTAAGGGAAAAACTGGCATTCAATTCAGACATAAGATTAGGGGTGGATAAAAACTACGAGATTGTTGGGTATATGCGTCAAAAACCCAGGGAGAGATCCGAAATGGATCCAGAGACTTGGAAGTTCTCTGCAGGTGTACAACAGCTGAGGGCATGATTCCTGGCTGGAATCACCCAGAAAGAGGTCTAAGACAGAGCTGACTGCTCAAGCATCTGGTCTCAAGCCAGTGACGTATCCCTTAAAGAAAAGTGACTCTAGCCGGGCTCAGTGGCTCAGCCTGTAATCTCGCACGTTGGGAGGCTGAGGTGAGTGGGTTGCCTGAGCCCGCGGGTTTGAGATCTGCCTGGCCAACTTGGCGAGACCTCATCTCTACAATAAATCAAAAATTAGTCAGGCGTGGTAGCGTGCACCTGTAGTTCCAGCTACTTGGAAGGTTGAGGCGGAAGGATCACTGGAGCCCAGCAAGTTGAGGCTGCGGTGGCCGGGAACGGCCACTGCACTCCAGTCTGGGAGACAGAGTAAGACTCCAACTCAAAAAAAAAAAAAAGAAAGAAAAAGAAAAGTGACTCTGAATATGTCCTTTCCAAGCACTCAAGATCTCTCTCCATTTCTGTCTCTGGGAACTGAGGTAAAAATACCCTAAATCATCTTCCAGAACGATAACCTCTGAGATGATTCCATGGTTGCCATCTTATCCTTACCCCTTTTCTCAACAAAGCCCACAGAATCGTGACCCATTGCTCAAGATCGGCTCAGTCCTTCAAAATGTTATTTTCCATTCTTTGTATTTTTCTTTTTCCTTCCTTCCTTTTTTTTTCTGGATTTTGAGCTCCCATAATGTGTCACTATTAAAGTTTAACATCCCCGTCATTACAGAAAATAATTCACGGGTCTGTCCCTAACTAATCTATGTCAAGGTCAAGATTTCTCTCTTTGGGTCCATTTCAATCATGGGGAATCCATTAGTCAAGGGCCAAGGAATTAGGGAAAACTGAAAAAAAGAGTCCTCCTTGCCCATTTAGTGGGGATGATGTAATGCTCCTAGGATCTTGAAAATGTCGCTCCACAATAGACAAAAGTTTTAAAATGAAGGTGGAGATGAGCGCTTCCATTTAGCCATTTGTACATCCATTCACTCCTAGTAAGCCACCATTCAATTGCATTTACTAGTGGAAAAGCCTGCTGCTTGGAAGAGTTAAGAATTAGACAAGTGATGCTCATGTAGCCAAAGATAAAAAGGAGCAATTATAAGTGCACATGAGCAAGACCACTGTGGGGCTTCCTGAACACCTCAAAGCTCTGTGCCTGGCAGGAAGATGCCGACTCATGCACTAGATGCGTATGTATGTGCACATCAGTGTGCACCAGGTGTATAGTTTACTCGTTCCCACTCAAAAGCAAAGATGAGTGCAAGTTAAGATGCGAATCTGCCTGTAAAGCTAGGATTGACCAGCAGTGCTAAAGTTTAGCCTCCGGTAAATTAAAGCTATGAGAGGCCAGCAGACAGTTTCTTCTTCCTGATAAATGAGTAGGAAAGTGAATAATATTCAGGTTCACCCACATCAAATGCAGCTGTTCTTAGGATTAATTGGAAGGTTGGCCGGTTTAAGCCTCCCATATTTCTTTGGTGAGGAAATAAAAATCACAGAATCATATGACCTTCATATTTGGTTCATGACTAGAAACAAATCTTCCCTTAGCAACTATTTCCAAGAATGCTTGCGGGGAAATGAAACAGTGGCCATGTTTACAAGGCACTAAATTGTGTGATTAACAAATGTGGTTGGACAGTTGTAGTAGAAAATATGGATGCCAACATGGATTTGGAGCCAGAATTCTGCACGTGGCTGCTAGGCTCCTCTTCCCCGCTGACCGCCTGGGTGTGTCTGGGGTGTGATCTCCAAGTCACTAAATGGGAACAAACCAGGAGAGAAGCAAAGCCTGAGAAAAATGTCTGCAGAGTGAGGAGTAAAGAGAAGTCATAAAAACATAGGAATTCCAAGGCACTGAGCCATGACTCATTGCAGAGATGGGGAAACTGAAGCACAGAAGGGAAGTGACTTTTTCAAGATCATACATTGCTTACAGTGATCAATCTCCTACACTGGTGGTCAATTGCAAACTGACCCAGAGTCACCCAGTTCTTCTTTCTTCCCCTTTCTAGCTTCCTCTCCCACAAACTAGGAACCTGTCCACACAAGATCCACACAATGCACACAATAAAAATGTAATGAAGCTGGGCTCGGTGGCTCAGCCTGTAATCCTGCGCCTTTGGGAGGCTGAGGTGAGTGGATTGCCTGAGCCCGCGGGTTCGAGACCCGCCTGGGCAGTGAGACTTCATCTCTACAGTAAAACAAAAAATCAGCCAAGTGTGGTAGCACATGCCTGTAATTCCAGCTACTCGGAAGGCTGAGGTAGAAGGATCGCTGGAGACCAGCAGGTCAAGACTGTAGTGGCCGGGAGCGGCCACTGCACTCCAGTCTGGGTGACAGAGTGAGACTCCAACTCAAAAAAAAAAAAAAAAAAAAAAATGTAATGAGTGTGTGTTTGAGGAAAGATACATAGAATTGAATAAAATCAGCAATGGCACACCAAGTGATCATTGCCTTTCATCTTTTGTGTTTGTTTGTTTATTTATTTAAAAACATAAAGAACTTCCATGACCTACCACCTAAGGCAAGAACTAGAATGTTCCAATAATTAACATTCATCTTGCATTCCTCCCGGATATCATCCTCCTATCTCCTCTCCCCACACTGTAGAGGCAACCAACATCCTGAAGTTGGTGCTTATCACTACATTGCATTTATGTGTATGCATCACAATATATCATTTAATTGTCTCAATGTTTAACACCACATCATCAAACTCTATGTACCAGCCTGTTTTTTTCCATTCACAGTTATGTTGACATTCACAGCTATATTGACATTATTTATCCAGCTTTTTACTAAATTCCTTCACTTTCACTATTATCTACTATCTACTTGTGTCACTACACCACAGTTTATTAATCCATTCTCCTGTTGAAACACATACAGGTTGTTTGATTTTTTTTTTTTTTTTTTTTTTTTGGCTAGAAAGAGTATTGTTATGAGTATTTTTATATCAATCTCCTGGTACATATAAGCAAGATTTTCTTTTAGGCATATATCTATAATGGAATTGTTGGGTGCTGTTGAATGTAAATGTTCAAATTTATAAAAGGATCACAGCCAGGTAGAGTGGCACACACCTGTAGTTCAAGCCACTGGGAAGGCTCAGGCAGAAGGATCGCTTGAGACCAGGAGTTTGAGGCTGTAATACTCTATGATCAAGCCAGTGAATAGCCACTGCACTCCAACCTGGGCAACATAATGAGACCCAGTCTGGAAGGAAGGAAGGAAGGAAGGAAGGAAGGAAGGAAGGAAGGAAGGAAGGAAGGAAGGAAGGAAGATTGCAAATTGCTTTTTGAAATGACTGTAGCAGTTTATACTTCCACAGTAAAATAGCAGAAAAACCACTGATCCACATTCCTTCCAAACATAGAAATGTCAAACTTCTTAGATCTTGTCACTCAGATGGATATAAAATGACATTTCATTGTGGTCTTTGTTTCTATTTCCATATGTTTATTCATCATGTGCATTTCATTTCCTGTGAAATGTCAGTTTGTGCCTTTGCTTATATTTATTGGATAGATTTTTTTCATATTGATTTGGGGAGTTCTTAATACTGGGATTTGTCAGCTATTGATGTTACATTTATGGTCTACTTTGCAACTTGTCTTTTCCCTTCCTTTATGATGTCTTTTAAGGATCAAAACATCTTAATTTTAAGGTAATATAATTTATCAGCCTTTAATTTTATGTTGGTATATTCGATTTTTGCTTCTCAAACCACTGCCAATCCCGGATCATATTTAACAGTTTATGTGTCTTGTCTTACTTGTATCTCAAAAACCCAGCGAGTATGATTTTAACTCCATTTCACAAATGAGGACTCGCAGTCTCAAAGGATAAGTGGTTGGCCCAGAAACAGTTATATGGGGATGAAAGCCTAGGTCTCCTGGCCCTCAGCCCTGCTCTGGCTTGATAGGCCATACCATCTCTCTCTGCTCTGTCACGAATTCATCCATTCCTCCTCACACTAAACACTTATTGGAGATCTCACATGTACTATGCAAAGTGCTGAGCCCTGGTGATAAAAGATAAGCTGGATGTCATCTCCATCCTTGAAGAGTTTGTGTCAAAAGGACAACGGGGCTTCACGTGAGACATCTAAACTTGCACTTAAAGAAGTCAATGTTTTTCAAAGTGTGGGGAAATCTAGAAGTGGTAGGAACATTCCAGGAGAAGGAGACAGCATGAGGAAAGCTGTGAAATCATGAAAGTGCATGGTAAGACAGAGTCTAGCAAGCTGTCCTATGTGGTGCTGAGTGGGGGAGGTAGTGGGAAAAGAGGCTGGACCCTGGCAAAAGTCATATTGTGAAGGACTTTGAGTGACACAGGCATGGGCTCTAACCTATAGGCAATGTATCTTTAACTTCAAAGCTCTGAGATCTGGCCTGAAAAGTCACCCTATCCTCTAATATTCCCTCCAAGATTTCCTTCTAAAAGATTTCTACTTGCCAGGTAGGACACATATTTTATTGATTTTCTGGGTGCAAGGGTTTTCTTCTCAGGGTATCATTCTAAGATTTGCTAATGAGAGCCTCATTCTTGCTGAAGAATTCATAGAATTACATCCTTTTTACCTTACTGTCATCAACATCATCAACCATCCAAGGAACACTTGCAGAATGTTGACCTTGGGTCACAGCCTGACAGAGTATATAACTAGGCAGAAGAAGCACTGGCTTGGGCTTAATTTTCAGCATTGCCACTAATCACGTAACCATAGCCAAGGTTCCTCGTCTTTCTGAGCCCACTTTTGCTGACAGTCCTAAGGATTTAATGAGATATTGAACAGTTTAACACAAAAGAAATATCCAAAATTGATCAGGTGACTCCTCACCATATGTCCAAGATCATGCCCTTGAGGGATGTGTAATTTAAAGAAAGAAATCTACTGAAACCAAACCTAGAGGCCTGGTATGTGAACCCTGAAAGCAAACATCTGCATTAAGAGGGATAGCTAAACCAGAAGCCCTGACTCTGAGCCCTGAGTGTCATACTCCCAAAGATTTTCCTCCCTTACATTCTGACTTCGCCATGCTGTCTCCTGGGAATTATAAACAGGCCAGAATGACCTGCATTTGGCCCTGTGAAAAGGGGGAAAAAGGTAGAAACAGTTGTCTTTCAGAATCTCCTTCAGAAGAGAGCTGCCCAGTCTTACTATGGTAACAGCAAGTATTGCAATAAAAACATGGATGAGGCAGACCAGACTGTTGGCAACTTTCATAAGCCTTCAATTAAGCATAGAGACATCGAAATAAGTGCTATCCCCAAGTAAAAATGACCTAAGAATACACTTTTACCAATAATCATTTGAATCTGTTTGGAAAATCCTTACAAGGAAGTTAATTAGTAATGAAGAAGAATTTTAATAGAGAACAGACAGAAACTACTTTTGTTTTAAATGCATACATGCATGTTTATAACCATGTACCACTGGAATGTGAAGAAAGTAAACTAGAAATCAGAATAGGAATGCCTAAATTGGGAAAGTGTATAGTTAAGCAGAAATGGGAGAAAACTAGGCAAAATATACTTGTTCCCTTGTGCATACAGAATAGTTACAAAAATTCATCATCTACTAAGACATAAAATAAGATAAAAAAATTCCAGAAGAATCTGTTTTGAACACTGGGTTGGAGAGCTTCCAAAGAGCAGTTTTGCACTTGCTTCTGATGTGTACCCTCAAAAGTTTCAATGAACCTAGTTTGGTGTTATTGGTATCATTTTTTCTCACTTAGGATTCTCATAACATATGCCAAGCATTTGGATGCCACATTTGAATGTTTTGCAGAATTCTTCCAGAAAATTCTATCCCCCAACTCAGAGCCCCTGCCAAGAGAAACCTCCTTCATCTCCTGTAAGGTGAGATTTATCTTAAGACCCCTAATTTCTGCTTTTCTTTCAATCTAGTGGTACTGACGGGAAATCACATAATATTATAACTTTACCTTCCTATATTACATTCTAGGGATTAGGAGAGTTGGCGCTATGCCAAGAATCTTCCATTTCCTTTCTTTTTTTTAATATAATCAATATTTAATATAATCAATATCATAATATTGTGGGGTACAGTTAAGGGTTAGGTATACAAATACGTTTCATTCAGGCACCCTTGTTGATAAGAGGTGTTTCCCCATCCCCAGACAGATATTTACTACCGTTAATCCCATCTCCCTCCCCCCACATAGTTTCCCAGTACCGTCAGTCATTTTCTTATAGTATTACAATGGATGTTCAAGGTCCACTATATGAGTGAGAACATGTGATACTCGGATCTTTGTTTCTGTGAGAGGTTGCTCAGTATTATAGACTCTAGTTCCATCCAGGTTGCTGCGAAATTCATGATTGTGTTCTTTTTTATGTCTGCGTAGTATTCCATCATGTATATGTACCACATTTTTTAATCCAGTCCTCTTTTGATAGACTGCATGGTTGCTTCCAAGTTCTTGCTATTGTGAACAATGGTGCAATAAACATACATGTGCAGGTATCTTTTTTATAGAGTGATTTGAGTTCTTCAGGATATATTCCCAGTAGGGGGATTGCGGTGTGATATGGGAGGTTGATATTTAGAACTTTTAGGAATCGCCACACTGCTTTCCACAGAGGTTGCACTAGTTTACACTCCCACCAACAGTGTAGAAGTGTTCCCTTTTCGCCACACCCTCTCCAGTAGCTGTTATTTTTTGATTTGTTGATAATTGCCATTCTGACTGGAGTTAGGTGGTATCTCAGTGTGGTTTTGATTTATATCTACCTGATGATTAGTGAGGTTGAACATTTCTTCATGTGTCTGTTGGCTGCTCGGATGTCTTCCTTTGTGAAGTGTCTGTTCATATCTTTTGCCCATTTGATAATGGGGTTGTTTGTTTTTTTCTTTTCAGCACGTTTGAGTTCCTTGTAGATCAAAGATGTTAAGCCTTTGTCTGACCTGGTGTTGGCAAATACTTTTTCCCAGTCTGTAGGCTGTCTCCCTGCTCTCTTGATGGTTTCTTTGGCTTTGCAGAAGCTTATCAGTTTAATAAGGTCCCACTTATCTATCTTTTCTCTTATGACCTGTGGGTTTCAGGTTTTGTTCAGGAATTGGATGCCAGTTCTGATTTCCATGAGGGTATGTCCTTCATTTTCTAAGGTTTTTATTGTTTGAGGTTTTACATTTAGGTCTCTGATACATTTGGAGTTAATTTTTGTGTATGGGGATAGATAGGGGTCCTGTTTCAATCTTCTGCATGTGGTCAGCCAGTTTTCTCAACACCATTTACTGAATAGGTTCTCCTCTTCCCAGTGGTAGGTGGTGGAGGCTTTGTCGAAGATGAGTTGGTTGAGAAATTGAGGTTTTGCTTCTGGAATCTCAATTCTATTCCATTGATCTATATGCCTGTTCCTATACCAATACCAAGCTGTTTTGATGAGTGTAGCTTTATAGTAAAGTTTGAAGTCTGGTAATGTGATACCACCTGCTTTTTTTTTTTTTTTGCTGAGGATTGTTCTGGCTATTCTTGGACATTTGTGTTTCCATATGAATTCCTGTGTTGTTTTTTTCTAGTTCTGAGAAGAATGTTGCTGGTAATTTGATGGGTATTGCATTGAATTTGTAGAATTTGTAGATTGCCTTAGGTAAGATGGACATCTTCACAATGTTGATTCTTCCAATCCATGAGCATGGGATATTTTTCCACTTGTTTATGTCATCTTTGATTTCTTTGAGCAGTCTTTTGTAGTTTTCATTGTAAAGTTCTTTCACGTCTCTGGTTAGGAAGATGCCAAAGTATTTCTTTCTTTCTTTTTTTTTTTGTGGCTATTGTGAATGGAATTGTGCTTTTTATTTGGGTTTCTGTTTGTTTATTATTGGTGTAGAGAAATGCGATTATCTTTTGCACATTTATTTTGTATCCTGAGACTTTGCCAAAGGCCTTTATCAGTGTAAGGAGGTTGTTGACAGATTCTCTTGGGTTTTCAAGGTACACAATCATATCATCTGCAAAGAGAGATAACTTGACTTCCTCTTTCCCTATTGGATACCCCTGATTGCCTTCTCTTCTCTAATTGCTTGAGCCAGGACTTCCAATACTATGTTGAACAGGAGGGGTGAGAGTGGGCATCCTTGTCTTGTTCCAGTTTGGGGGGAAATAGTTCCAATTTTTGTCCATTTAGAAGTATGCTGGCTATGGGGTTTCTCGTAGATGGCTTTTACTACTTTGAGGTATGTTCCCCATATACCTAGATGTTTGAGGGTTTTTGTCAAGAAGGGGTGCTGGATTTTATCAAAAGCTTTTTCTGCATCTAATGATATATCATGTGGTTTTTGTTTTTACATCTGTTGATGTATTTTATTACATTTATGGTTTTACGAATGTTGAACCAGCATTGCATCCCAGGTATGAAGCCTACTTGGTCATGATGGATGATTTTTGAAATATATTGTTGAATCCAGTTTGTTAGGATCTTGTTGAGAATTTTAGCATCTATGTTCATCAAAGATATTGACCTTTAGTTCTCTTTCTTTGTTGGACCTTTACCTGGCTTGGGTATCAATGTGATATTGGCTTCGTAAAATGATTTGGGGAGAGTTCCATCTTTTTCAATCGCCTGCAATACCTTCAGTAGGATTGGTATCCGCTCCTCCTTAAATGTCTTGTAGAATTCTGCTGGAAAGCCATCTGGACCAGGGCTTTTTTTTTGTAAGTAGTTTTCTTATTACGTAGTCAATTTCCTTGTTTGTTTTTGGTCTATTTAGGGTCACAATTTCTTCTTGTTCCAACCTAGGTAGGTTGTGTGATGTCAGAAAGTCCTCCATTTCCTTAAGGTTTTCAAGTTTGTTTCCATACAAGTGTACATAGTAGTCTTTAATGATCTTTTGTATTTCTTCAGGGTCAGATGTGACTTCATCTTTTGTGTTTCTGATTGTGCTTATTTGAGTTTTTTCTTTTTTCTTGTTCAGTCTAGCGAGGGGACCATCGATCTTGTTTATCCTTTCAAAGAACCAGCTTTTTGTTTCATTGATTTTTTGTATTATCTTTTTGTCTTCTATGTCCTAGATTTGGGCTTTTATTTTGGTGATCTGGATTCTTCTGCTGAAATTAGGGTTTTTGTGGTCTTGCTTTTCCAGCTTCCTTGGGTGGCTTGTTAGGCTATTAATTTGTGTTCCTTCCATTTTCTTAATGTGTGTTTGCAGGGATATAAATTCCCCTCTTACTACAGTTTTTAAGGCATCACAGAGATTTTGGTAAGATGTTTCTTCATTTTCATTTGTTTGCAGGTGTCTTTTGATCTCTGTTTTGATTTCATCATTGACCCAGGAGTTGTTTAACATCATGCTGTTTAGTGTCCATGTCTTTGTGGGTTTGGGGGGGACCTTGTTGGTGTTAATGTTTATTTTTATTCCACTGTGGTCTGAGAAGGTGCATGGTAGAATTTCTATTCCACTGTGGTCCAAGAAGGTGCATGGTAGAATTTCAGTCCTTTTAAATTTGCTTATGCTTGATTTATGGCCAATTATGTGGTCAATCGTAGAATACGTTCCATGGGGTGATGAGTAGACTGTGTGTTCTGTGGTCTTTGGATGGAGTGTTCTGTAGGTATCAATTAAGTCCATTTGGTCCAGAGTCACATTGAGGTTCCGGATCTCCTTGCTGATTTTTCGTCCTGATGATCTGTCTAGGGTTGTGAGTGGGGTATTAAAGCCCCCAGTTATGATGGTGTTAGAGTCAATATCTTTCTTTAGTTTTCCTAGAAGTTGCTTTATGAAAGTTGGCGCACCTATGTTGGGTGCATATATGTTTAGGATAGATATTTCTTGTTGATGGAGTGAATCTTTTATCACTATGTTGTGGCCCTCTGTATCTTTTTTAATTTTTGATAGCTTAAATGGTATTTTGTCTGAAATTAGGATCGTGACTCCTCCTTCCTTCTGTGTTCCATTCACCTGAAAATTTGTTTCCCATTCTCTTACTTGGAGTCTGTGTATGTCCTTTCTAGTGAGATGGGTCTCTTGAAGGCAATATATTGTTGCCTGGTGATATTTTATCCATTTTGCTATTCTATGTCTTTTCAGTAGTGCGTTTAGTCCATTCACATTCAGGCTAATTATTGAAATATGAGAGTTCATTACTATCATAGAGTTCTTACAGAGTTGTTGTTCTTCCACTTGGTTTTTTTTCTTTCTTTTGGTTTTGGGGTTGGTTCATGTATATTTTATTATTTTTCCTGTACTCTTGTGAAGAACGTTGTTCTTTTTTCCTTTTCTTCTGTGTTTAGTACTTTCTTAAGTATTTCATGTAGAGGTGGTTTGGTGGCAGCATAAATTCTTAGGGATTGGATATCTGGGAAAGATTTTAATTCTCCCTCACTGATGAAGCTTAACTTGGCCGGGTAGGTTATTCTTGGTTGAAATTGTTTATCTTTTAGGACTTTGAAGATAGGGCTCCAAGCTCTCCTAGCCTGTAGTGTTTCTGCAGATAAATCTGCTCCTATTCTGATTGGTCTTCCATGGTAGGTGATCTGGCCTTTTTCTCTTGCTGCCTTTAGGATTTTTTCTTTTGTGCCTACTTTATTTAGGCAAATTATTTTGTGTCTAGGAGTTGGTCTTCTCATTTGTTGTCTTGCAGGGGTTCTCTGAATCTCTTGTATTTGAATTTTTGCATCACTGATTAGATAAGGGAAGTTTTCCTGAATGATCTCATGGAAAGTTTGTTCCAGTGTGGTCTCTGTCTCTCTTTCTGCCTCAGGAAGGCCAATTACTCTTAGGTTCAGTCTATTGAAGTAATCACTCATCTCTTGAAGGTTTTTTTCTGTCTTTTTAACCTTGTTTTCTGTGTTTTTGAGAGTTTGGGTTAGTTCTGTATTTTGGTCCTCAAGCTCTGAGATTCTTTCTTCTGCTTGGGTAATTCTGCTTTCCATGCTTATCAGTTTGTAATTTATCTCATTCACAGTATTCTTTATTACTGTTCTCTCAGATATCAGCCCCTTCCTAGTTTCTTTTTGTGTCTCCTCAATTCTTTTTAATCTCTCCATTAATGTGTTGATATCTAGGTTTGTAGTTTGAGACCCTTCATTCTGGGGGCTTTTCATTGTTTGCATTCCGAAGTCAGTTTTCTCAGTGTCTGCCCTCTCGGGGGTCTGGGAGAGTCCCATATTCTTCTTTTGGTTTTTCTTCATTTGTGTAGATTTTTCTCTCTCTCCCCCTTTCTCTCCCCTTCTTTAATTCTGTTTTTGAGGGAAGGTGGGGTTGCTTTTGTTTCACTTCTGCAATATCCTGCTCTTCCTTATGAGGGTCTTCTGGCTTTGTTCACTTTTGAGGTTGGAGTGTGGGCTGCGGACTGTACTTTTTGCAGTTTTGAGGTTTAATTGAGGGAGAAGCTATGGTTCAGAATGTATATGCTGATTCTAGCATCCACAAACAGGTGTATGAGCACATTGGAACCGATTTCCCTCTGCCTTACAATCTGTCCATGCAGCAGTATGTAGACTTGGTCCCTAGATTAAAAAGGGGGTATAAAAGAGGAAAATAATGGAGGAGGGGGGTCAATAGGAAGTTAGAAAGAGAGAAGAGTGAGAGGGAAAACAGACATACATACCAACTATCAGGTGAGAAAGAGAAACAAGGCAGGAGAGAAGTGAAAAAAGACACGTAAGAAAGATTCCCTAAAGAATACTGATAGCTACACAGAGACAGACCAATAAAATCATGAAACAGTGTAAGTCAGAAGGCAAACAAACAACCGTGATCAAAACAAACTGTCAAAATGATAAAATCATAAGTCAAAATAAGAGATCAGACTAAAGTCACTTCAGCTCTGATCTCCGGCCTCTCCCCTTTGTTTTTCATTGCAGGCAGCTAGATTTACTCGCAGTTTGGGTTTGTTTGTTTGTTTTTTTTTAGCCTGCTGCCTGGGAGTTGCTTTTGTCTGATTCAGCATAGGGGTGGGGCTTTGTCTCCTGTTTAGTGACATTGCCTTAGGAACCGAGGTGTGGGTTGTTGATAGGTGAGCAGGGCGATGGAAATCTCTGCTTGGCGAATGGCCGAGGCAAATACACTTTCTCAGATCCGTTTCTCTCTGCTTGTCTGAGTCCCCAAGCTTGGCTTCATGCGCTAAGTGCCTCAGTCAGGGTAGGCCCAGAGCTCCAGAGCTCCAATGCTCCAAAGGGCAGGCGGTGAGTGGTGAGAGTGGCCCTGGGCCCCCCACAGGGTACTTCAGCCAGGAATGGGACCGGTGTCTCTGAGGGGCCGGCGCCCAGAGCCTCCCTGAGTGACCAGCGGCTTGGTGCTGAGTGCTGGGCGGGAGACAATGTAGCCAGGGAAGGAACTGAGACCTGAGACTCCCACGCAGGCAGGAGTTGCGTGTGGTGGATCAGCAGCAGCAGGGGGCCACAATATCCGGCCCTGCATGGGACTGAAGGTCCCCGGGCCTCGGACCAGTGCAGCTGGTGGTGGGCTGCTAGGCACATCAGGCGCATCTGAGTCCCGGGAGCACTGACACCTGCGCACACCTGGTTTGGTCACCAATACCTGGGTGGCACCGTGCCCAGACCCTCCCATTTCCTTTCTATCCCACCTATCAAAGTGTATAACATCAGTTTTTACCCTTTTCTTTGGTTATTTTGCTTTTGATGAATCTTTCTCAGCTTTTACAACTTTTGTTCCCTCAGATGATCACTGAGAGAGAAAGATTTTGCAATCCATCTTCATATGACCACCATTGCCTGAAAGTCCCCATATCATCAAGAATTTATTAAGAAATTTCTTTATCCCCAGTCTATGCCAATGGTGCTGGAAATAAGAAATAATTTTAAAAGACTCATCTCTAGGAGCTTATTTTGATCCAGTTATAAAGTTATAAAGACATGGTCAAAGCTACTATAATAGGGCTCAATAAATAGAAATGAAGAATGGTTTTCTAGTAGAAATAATAACCTGAACCCATCCTGATAGTGTAATAATAAAAATCTGTATCTCATAAATTTCAAAATATTTGTGTGTTCATGATCTTGTCTGATTCTCACTCAACCCAATGACATATGCAGGATAAGAAAAACCATGACTTGACTGAGATCAGAGTCAAGGGTGTAAGGGAACTGGAGGTGGAGACAGAAGGATTGGGAGGGGATGAGAATATCACACACATAAAAATTCACTATGAGCTGACCACAGAGACCAGTACAGGAAAATACCAACTCAAAGTTAAACATGGAAAATTATTAATTCGTCAAGTAAAAATGGATTTTTATACCTTGGTTAAAAAGAAAGCTCTACTGCATTCAATATGCTTTCTCACTGTTTATAAATTGATTTATATACAACATTTTCAGGAGTACAATCATTGCTTGAGTTCTGGCTACAACTTTATATTTCAAAACAAGTTAAGGTCTGTAATGTCTCTGTGGCAAAACTGATCCTAGAAATCCCGGGGGATTCTCTCACTAACTCCAGCATAACTGTTTTCTTCCTAGTACTGGATCCAATCTAGATTCTATTACTAATTAGAAAAAACATTTACAGGAGTCAGAGAGAAGTCATAAGGGTCATCGAAAGTCAGAAAAATCAAACTTACGATTTTTTGAGATTCATAATTTATGATAAAGTAGAAATAAAGCATGGAAAAGCAGATACTGCAGGATTTTGAGATTCAAAGTTTATCATCTTTGTAATGGGGATATAGGATTGACACATTCAGATTTATTGTAAAGAATATTTAAATTATCAACAGCTTGGAGCTAGTTGATGCTTTGTTTTTTTAAAGTATTTATAATCTAGATAGGAGAGTGTATTGTTTTTCTAGAACTGTTATAAGTACCATAGACTGGTTGGCTTAAACACAAGAAAATTTATTTTCTTACACTTCTGGAAGCTACAAGACTAAGATCAAGGTGTCAGCAGAGTTGGTTTCTTCTGAGACCTCTTTCCTTGGCTTGCAGATGGCTAAATACAGTATGAATTTTCACTGAAAGAGCCAACATGGATGAAGAAACAAAAAGTGAAATAATATCTTTCTGTTACAAATTTAATTGTGTCCCAAAAATCACATGTTGAAACTCTAACTCTCAATATGACTATGTTTGGAGCTAAGACTTTTAAAGAGGTAATTAAGATCATAAGTTTGGGATCTCTATTTCAATAGGACTGGTGTCCTTATAAGAAGAGGAATTTTGTACACAGATATGCATGCTCACAGAGATAAGACCATATGAAGATACAGTAAGAACACAGCAATCTACAAGCCAAGGAGTTAGGTCTCAAGAGAAACCAACCCTGCAGACTTCTTGATTTTGGACTTTCAGACTCCAGAACTGTAAGAAATTAAATTTCTATTGTTTAAGCCATCCAGTCTGTGATATTTTGTTATGGCAGCCTGAACGAACTAATAATCTTCCTTTCTGAGGAGACTGGCCAGACAAAGGAAACTTAGATATTTCCATCTATTTGGAAATTTTAAGTTGGGTTCTCTAAGACACATCAATAAATTAAGAAGAAAAAAGTAAGTGTAATTCAATGTCTGTGTGCATGTGTGTGTGTGTTTAAAGGCGTGTGCTTAAAGCTAAAGCAGTTACTGAGATATCCAATATTCATTCTTTTACATTTTTCATATATATTTATTGAAAAGATCAGGCATGTGTTGGACACCATGCTTATCACATAGTAATCTAGTTTAATCATCTTATTTTCCTTGTAATGCTACTAATGTTAGGAATTAACATCTGCATTTTTGCTGTCAAAAAAGGAAAGAAAAGACTCAGACTTCATGTGACTTGTCAGGGGACTGGTATGGGACAAAGCTGGGTTTCCATTGCAGGTCTCCCAGGCTTCAAAGACCGCATATACACCTAGCACGTGGTTGCCTTTGCAGTATACGAAGAAGAATCGCAAATTTTAGCACTGTCAATATACCTGGGTCTGTGCCAGGAGATTTATATAGGTTAACTCATTTAATCTGTACACAACCCTCTCAGATAGGTACTATTATTATTTACTATCTCGTTTCACAGATGAAAACCTGGGAAAACATCATTCATACTCATCACATAATATGAATAAGCAGCATGTAGCCAGGCTGCTATCTATACCCTGCTAGAATACGCTATGATTGTGACCTGCATGTGCTTTGGTGCCAATGGACAAGAATGAACCCAAAAGCTCCTCGCACCCTTTGCACTCCTAAGATTTTATTACTTTGACTTAACTTGGTCACTAAAACAGACAAGACTAAAAGTGAACATATGCTTAACCACGCAGAAATTTTTCTATTTGATGGGAAGGAAAGTAAATACTCATGCACTCTTCCTTTATCACCAAACTTGACCTCAATTAACCCCAAATTTTTTATTTTCCATTTTTACAGAGATCATTGTTGTAACAGAGAAACCCACCCATAGTTAAGTAGATTCAGCTGCAGAGACCCCAAGTGTGATCAGTGAGCCAGGGCTCATCATGGCTGTGTGAATTTCCCTCTGCACTGAGTGAGGGATCCTGGAACACAAAAAAAGAGGCCCCTGGTGCCAACCTTCTATTACGTCATCTTGATGGAATGTGGTCAGAATTGCAAGGACTTTCTGCTTAAGCCTTGTTTTATTTAAGTTTATAACATTCTTAGAGACTTAAATCTCATCCACAGTTGCTTGGAATCCAGGCTTCAGTTGGATTATTGAAGGGATGCAGCAAATTTATCCTCCTAAAAGCTGAACTCAGCGAATGGTTAAGCCGAAGCCATCCTGCCCCAAGGCTCAAAGCAAATCTTTCAGCTCATTTCATTTTAAAGATTGCTAGCAGTCAGCAGCCTTTAGATTTATGTAACCAAAGTTATATACAGTAAAAGCATGTGCTAGTTATATAACAACGTTCACGTGAATGGTTGAAATAGGACAGGTAAATCAGATGTAGAAAACCAGGACAAAAAGGCTCCCAGTAGCTTTAAATATATATTGTTTAAATTCATAGCAAAAAGATAATTTGTTTTTTTTCCCCCTGTTCTCACCAACAATAACAGACATTTATTGAGTACCCACAAAATGCCAGGCATTTTGTAGAAGGAGAAAAGGCCTTGGAGTGAGGTTAAACAGTACTTAGTATATGACATTCTGCAAGTTTTTCTAGTCTCAGTTTACCCATCCACAAAGTGCAGCTAGTCGTACCTACGTTACAGATTTAAATGATTCACATTGCCAACTGTCTGATACAAAATAGGTGCTCAATAAAGGCTAGTTAATTTTGTTTACTACTATTGGCAAGTCAGGGAATTTGATATTATTAGAACCCTCATTTAACAAGTGAGGGAAGCTAAAGTGCATCGCCAGGGTGATAGTGCTCTTACGTGGTGGGGGGAGTTAATGCACAACTCGTTAGAGGCATATCTCAATTTTGCAACACACAGGTTATCCCATTTGTGGTTTGTACAGGTCTTTCGACTTCTCTGGTTTTCCTCTGGCTGCCTGCCACTTGGCACTTTCCTTGCTAATTAGCACCTCGACCACAGTACAGCAGGGGAAATCCAAAAGGGTGAGCCTCGGTTAGTAGCTGAATTGTGTGGTTTAAGAGCTTTAGGGAAGCGATTAAAAAAAAAGTTTGGTAAAGAAAGAGATAGCATCTAAGCAGTGATGTATTTTAAACTATATTTGGTGTTCAGTCTCTATGATCCTGGCCTCCCACTAATGGGTAATGAAAATGCAGCATTATATTCAAGAAGTTGTCCGATCTTCAGGAAGATTAAAGTTCATTTATATACCAAGATGTTAAATGAGAATGTTTCTCAAACCCATATCAGAATTCCTATTCATCTTAGCCATTACCACCAAACTGCACTACTCAGTATTTATGATATCTTTAATTGGCATGTGTGCAATCGTGTTCGCTCAGAGCTGAGCTAGAATTAGCTGCATTCTATACCCTGAAAGGCAAAGGCTGCAAATAAAAAAAATTAGATTCATCGGTGAACATTCTAGGTCAGGGTCCCTTTCTAAGGCAAATTTATATGAGCCTTCACCAAGAATCAACTGGTGGAAAAGTAGCTATATGAGTCTATTTATCAAACTAGTTTGCAATGGAGACTTGAGAAAATCACTTTTCAAAATTCAACAAAACATCTGTGTTCTCCCCACAACTCAATGCAGTCTATAATGGCCTTTTTGTTTTCAGTTAAGTTTTTATATATCATCTTGAAAAATGCAGATAATTAAATTACCAGGTTCTACAAAACTAATAAAACCATTTCTGAAAAGATGGGAAAGCAGTATTATCCCAATAGCATTTTAGAAAATGGTTTGGCAAAACGTAGCAAGTCTTTAAAATGTTCATAATCTTTGATTCAATAATAGTGCTTTTTAAAGTTCATTGTTTTAAAACAATTTAAAAACTCAAATAAATATGTTTCTTGTAGTAGTTTCATAGATGTTGGAAAAATTAGAAACAGTGACTGTTCCAAAAATGAGCATGGTTAAATTCACTTATTCAATACATATTTATTGCACATATACTCAGTGAAAACATTATTCCAGGCAAGTATTCCCAGCAGCAGGAGAGAGGGTTGAGATCACAAGCACAGGAGTGATTGACTAAGGAGAGGTAGTGGCAGCAACTTGGGTAAGTTTACTTCTGGATGCTTAATTATTTCTGATACAGTCCACAAATAAAATATTTCAGAGCCATTAAGAATCATGTTTAGGCTGGGGCTGGTGGTTCAGCCTATAATCCCAGCACTTTGAGAGGCTGAGGCGAGTGGATTGCCCAAGCCCACATGTTCAAGACCAGCCTGGGCAACTTGGCAAGACCTCGTATCTACAATAAATCAAAAATTAGCCAGGCGTGGTAGCGCATGCCTGTAGTTCCAGCTACTTGGAAGGCTGAAGCAGAAAGATCGCTGGATCCCAGCAGGTCGACACTGGAGTGGCTGTGAGTGTACCACCACCCTCCAGCCTTGGCAACAGAGTGAAACACCATCTCAAAAAACAAAACACAAACAAAAACAAAACCATGTTTAAAAAAAGAGGAGAAAAGACTTAGAATATAATGATGATGATGTATAATTATACATTTACATATCTGAAGATCTGAAATGTCCAGAGATGAAGTGTATTGTTCTCTACAACTGGGAAATGCATCAGAAAATAAGATCAGTTGATGACCAGAGAGATAGATAAATGAATAGATACATGCTAAAGCAAAAATAGCAAAATGACAATTATAGAATCTTGATGGTGACGATGAGTGTGTGCTAAATAATTCTTTTAATTTTTCTGTACATTTAAAATTTTTCATAATATAAAATGAAAGAAAAACATCTGTACATGGACACACAAGTATGTATATATACCAAATGTTCACAGTAGCCACCTTGCAGTAGTGAAAGTGTAAACAGTATGAGCGATTTTTTTTTCTACACTTGGTCTTAGTCAAAAGGCCAAAAAGCAATTTATGGGTGATTCTTTTTTGTATATGTTTATATATGTCACCCATAGCATGCAGCCTTGGTCCCAACTCCTTTGTGAGAATTTCATCTCCCTCCAGAAGCCCCTGTGTGCTTTCCAAAGGCCACCTCGACTGCATGTGGGCTAAGTTCCTCGATTTCTTCTCCCACACTGAGTGAGGCAGCCTCTGCATTGGCAGAGGGAGAGCTCCTTATTTCCAGGTCCAGCCAGCTTCTTCCTACCTAGAACTGTTTCTACCACAACCCTCCACCTGAAAGAATGGCTTTCAGTTCTTCTGACCTGCCTCATACCATCTGAGGACACAGGCTCTTCCCTACCACTTCTCCCCAGTGCCTCTCCTACATGTGTGCTCAAATCTTGGCTCCAACACCTTCCAGCCGTGGGAGCTTGGCTAGTTACTTGACCTTTCTGAACCTTCACTGGCTAACCTGTAAATTCAGGAAAATACTAATACCTAACGCACAATGTTGTTGTAAAGACAAAATGAGTTATCATCTAGTGTTCAGAATAGCACCTGCACTAAATTCTATATAAGTGTTGTATTATGATTGTCAATATCATTACAACTGCCAGTATTGTCACCACATCTGCTACCTCCACCAAACCCAAATTGTGACACGCAATATAACATAGAGCATTCTGAAACAATGGAGGGGAAACAATGTGAACAGAATCATTCATAACTATTGCCCCAGGACCATACCCGGGTCCATTCCCAGGCTAGGCCCGGGTGCTTGGCTTCCACTCTGACACTACAGGACAGTGGCAGGTTACCCACTACAAAACTACACAAGCTTCACCATGCCTCAATGAGGGCCCAGGTTGACTGCCAACCCCACACAGTTTGTTCTAGAAGAGTTTATACTTACAAAACATGAGTAAGGCCCATTTCGTGAGACCTCATTCTCTGCTCTAAGATTTACATCTTCCAGGAGATTTGAGGAAAAAAACATCTGCTCAATGGCAAACTCTTCCCTACCCACCAGAGCATGGTCTTATCCAAAAGCCCTCAAAAGACAATCATAAAGCAGTCTGATGTGGATTTTTTTTTCTCAAAGTCTCTGCTATTCACTCTTATCTTGGTCATCAGATTAAATATATATTCCAAACTGTATGCAATTAAAAGACGCTACTTTTATAATGAAAGTCTATGGTGTCCTTAATATTGCTTTTAAGATTCTGCAGGATTCTATGTGGTGCCATGGAAACCAACAGACTTATTTACCAGAGACTGTAAGCAGTCATCAGTAACCCTAACAGTGTTTTTATAACTATTTGCAAGACTGCAGTAGGACATTCCAACTCCTTCTAAGAAAGTTATCAGAAGTTGTAGATGTTTTTTGTTGGTTTTTTAAAATGTAAAAACAATAGCAATTTGCTGTTTTTATCAATTCCATCTTTTCTGGACCTATCACAGTCAATAATTTGAACTGGGGGAAAAATATAGACTTCTTTTGTACTCAAAACTTACATGCTTATAATCCTATCCTTCACCAAAAAAAAATGCTTTAAAAATAGAAAAACTCATTGGTTTGTATCACAGGAATGTCATTCAAACCCTTAAATACAGAATAACTTATGCTTTTCCAAGTTCCAGTTATTTTTCCAAATAAACAAAGATATCTTAATCTAAGTCATTTCCATCCAATTTTGAAAAATGCCTGCTAAAATTTCTCAACATATTTTATGTATTTCCCAGTGTCAAAAAATGCCAGGAAACCAATCCAAGGAGTAAGAAAAGTTCATTAACCTGACATGTGAGAGACAAAAATAATGATCTTTTCTACCTTCCAGCAAATGCAAAACTCTCCAAAATCATTCAGGCACCAGTTTAATAGCCATAAAATCTGTCTGATTCAGTTATTTCTGGAACACAACTTACTTGAGTGAATGAGGAATCGCATTCATCTTAGTGAATACACAAACTAGTATATCATTTGATTGAACCAGTGGCTTCCCTATCAGTAGAGAAGATGTTTCTGAATAAAACAAAAAGCCTGGTATGTAAGAGTCAGAAGGGCACATGAGGGGAGTTGAATCTCATGGTACCATTTACAAAGCTCAGAATGGTGAGGGGCTCACTCTGGTTCACAAAACAATTTGTCCCAGTGAGGACTGTAACCCCAAGTTCAGCCCCTGCAGCAGGACCTCCTTATGACACCGGGCAGCTGGGACTTGAGCCACTGGGAAGAGAAATGCTTATACATTTCTTTTTTTTTTTTTTTTTGAGTTGTAGTCTCACTCTGTAGCCCAGACTGGAGTGCAGTGGCCGCTCCTGGCCACCATAGCCTCGACCTGCTAGGCTCCGTGGAGCCTGCAGCCTCAGTCTTCCAAGTAGCTGGAATTACAGGCACACGCTACCATGCCCGGCTAATTTTTGATTTATTGTAGAGATGAGGTCTCGCTAAGTTGCCCTGGCCGGTCTCAAACCCACGGGTTCAGGCAATCCACTCACCTCAGCCTCCCAAAGGCACGGGATTATAGACTGAGCCACCGAGCCTGGCTGTTTATACATTTCTTATTTCCACCCAATGGCCTTATGGAAGGTTATGTGGTTCTGTGGGAAGAGTGCAGATTTCAGAACCAGACTGATTCAAGTTCAAATCCAATGCAGCTATTTACTGCAAACTCTTAATAACACTGAGCATTTCTTTATCTTATAGTGAGAGTGTGAGGGTTGTGAGTGAGACATGTATACAGTCAGCAAAATGTCTGGTACATAAAAGTTTCTCAGCAACAGTAAAAATAATTATTACTGCTGTCTTAACCTAACATAAATGTGTGTGTATGTGTGTGTGAGTGAGTGAGCACGTGTGTGTATGTGTGTGTGTGTGTGTGTGTGTGTGTGTGTGTGTGTGTGTATGTCTTAGTCCATTTGGGCTGCTTTAACAAAAAACCACAGACTCAGCAGCTTATATACCACAGCAATTTATTTCTCATAACTCCAAAAGCTAGGGAGTTCAAAATCAAAGCAGTCCTGGTGTCTGGTGAGAGTCCACCTTCTGGCTCATCAACAGTGATGTCTTGCTGTGTCCTCATATGATGGAAGACGCTAGCTAGCTCTCTGGGCTTCTTTCTTAAGGACACAAATCCCAATCATGAAGCCTCCAGTCTTATGACATAATCATCTCCCAAAGGTCCTATTCCCTAATACCATTACCTTTGGGGTTAGAATTTCAAATTAGGAATTTTTTTGAGGGGACATAAGCATTTAGTTCACTGCTATGTATACATTACATATATTTGATATATAATCTAACAAATATATGTAGACATATGTCTACATAGTGAGAGAGATATGTGTGGAGATATATAGAGAGAGAATTCTCCGAATCGTTTGCTGTATGTAGATGTCAAACCCAAATGGAAAATGTTCTCTCTTCATGAAATAATATAATGATATACAGGCATATAATATAGACATATATCTATATGGATATTAATATTGATATGTAACTTCCATATTCCTATAATCTTGGAGTAGAGATTAAAATGCTGACAGACTTTTGCCAACTTAATCCACTCAAGCTCTCTCTGGAAAATCTTTGAACTGTCTTAATGTGGAGTCAGACTAAAGTTGTTCTAATGCTAACAGAACATACCCTTGCAAACAGTATTCTGATAGCTTTGGAAGGTAAAGAGACCACAACGGAAACAGGGAAAGAAGTAAAGAAGGGGTAAAGGAAGAGAGGAAGGGTGGGAGAGAAAAGTGTTAAAGGAAAGTCCTGAGGTCAGTGATGAGGAAAAAGGATCCAGTCATTCAGGAAGCAACCAACCGGCTGGACCACAGACCTCGATCTCGTTCCCATGCATGCAATCAACTCTTATAGCAATTCTGTAGTTATTTGAATCTACAAAAGACTCTGTTCATGTATTCCTTCCTTCATTCATGTATTCATTCATTTGCCCATGTAATAAATAATATATCCTGAATTTTGAGGACACTCCAAATTGTTGAAACCCCATAAATGTGAAACCCAAGAATCTCTCTGTCTCAACCATAGGGTATAATACTGATTTAATACTGAATTTTTTTCTGCTCCATAATGACCACTACTCCCAGCCTGCTCACACCAATACAGATGGATTACAAATATTCCAGAAAATTCTTTTGTTGTATGTTGATGTCAAACGCAAATGGAGAAATGTTCTCTCTTCATGAAATAAGACATTGAAAAACAAGCTGTCGGCCGGGCTCGGTAGCTCAACCTGTACTCCGAGAGCTTTGGGAGGCTGAGGTGAGTCGATTGCCTGAGCCCACAGGTTCGAGGCCCGCCCGGGGAACTTGGCGAGACCTCATCTCTACAATAAATCAAAAAATCAGCCGGGCGTGGTAGTGCGTGCCTGTGGTTCCAGCTACTTGGAAAGCTGAGGCGGAAGGATCACTGGAGCCCAGCAGGTCGAGGCTGCGGTGGCCAGGAGCAGCCACTGTACTCCAGTCTGGGCGACAGAGTTAGACTACAACTCAAAAAAAGAAAAACAAGCTGGGTTTTTTGTTGTTGTTGTTTTGTTTGTTTGTTTGTTTGTTTGTTTGTTTGAGTTGGAGTCTCACTCTTTCGCCCAGACTGGAGTGCAGTGGCCGCTCCCGGCCACTGCAGCCTCGACCTGCTGGGCTCCGGCGATCCTTCCGCCTCAGCCTTCTAAGTAGCTGGAACTACAGGCGAGCACCACCATGCCCGGCTGATTTTTTGATTTATTGTAGAGATGAGGTCTCGCTGCCCAGGCGGGTCTCGAACCCGCGGGCTCAGGCAATCCACTCACCTCAGCCTCCCAAATGCACGGGATTACAGGTTGAGCCACTGAGCCCGGCTAACAAGCTGTTTTTTAAGTTCTGATTTTAGTTAGATCTTTTTATTCATATCTTCTAGATATACTACTTGTGATTTTTTTTCTAAACATGTCCAAGTCCTCCTTATTCCCCAAGGTCCAGCTCAGATACTGTCTTCTCCAGGAAGTCTTCCATGCTTATCTCCAACAAGAAATAATCTTGCTCTCCTTGAAAGTCCCAGAGAGCAGGTCACCTTATACTTTTCTTGTTAAATTGTTCATATCAAAGTTTTTGCTATAGTTACTAATAAGCCCATCTTCTCTTCCTTACACCACTGGAATAGGCCACCCTTTCTTACCCTCCACTTCTCTCCACCACCATCGAACCCACACCTTGCTATTTTTTTACCTGACCTCCAATTGTCCCTTCCACATGGAATCCCTGTACATCTATTGCCTGTCCTAACCTCTTCCCACTTTCAAGAGCTTTGACAGTAATACAACTACAATGACTTCCCCGGCTCCCTCACAAACAATGAGCTCTTTCATTCCTGGGGCTGTGACTTCCCTCTGTGCCCCCAGCTTCTAGTTTAAGACTCAGAATGAAACATGACAAGTTGTGTTGAATAAATGCACAGCCACATCTAGTTCCTCTTAATAGTCCCTAACCCAAAAGCACAGGCTCTAGAATCTGATTGCCTGCATTCTCAACCCATTCTATCCCTGGCTAGCTCTGCAACCTTGGGCAAGTTATTCAACCTCTCTGATCTCTCAATTCCTTCATTTGTAAAAGTGGTATAATATCTTATAGGATTGTTATGAAAATTAAATTGGATTACCCATTTAAAATGTTTAGCATACTTTCTGAAACATGATATTAGTAACCATTCTTTTTAATACATGTTTTTGAATAAATGAAAGAATAAGTGCTTAATGTTCCTCGGAACATTTGGACTTTGGGATTCCTCTATTACATCTTGCTACAGAGATTAACAGTTATATTTGAGAAAATTCACTCTAAAATTATACTCTCTGCTTCAGTGTGTCAACATGACTCCTAGCAATAGCTGGATTGTGTCCTGTTTGGGATGCTGTGCTCACATACAAAGTTTGCTGTGCTCACATACAAAGTTCCATATCCATTAGGTTTCAATCTATCAGAGAGGCAAAAATGAATGAGATGATCCCATCATGCAATTCCAAGCTGGCCACTGAACTCTTTCTTGGATCTGATTAGGAAAACCCCTAGAAACCTTTTTTCAACATGTAGATTTTATCATCTATTTTGCCTTTTTGCTTTATTTTTAGCAGAAAAATGGAAGAGCCAAGGACCAAATGTTCATTTTATGAAACTTTGGAGACCACTTTGTCAGGGAAAACAGCAAAATAGGGACCAAAGGGAACCTCAGGACTTGGCTTTCCATGTTCTTTCCTCCTCGACATTCCCTCTCCTCAGCTGGGCATCATGGACATCAGCGACTAACACTGCCACTCTGGCAGTGTTTGCTATTTTTCAAGACAAACCATTTTGTTCTGGGCTGTTCTTCTTATTTAAAAAATCTTCCTCCCTCAAAATCCCAACTTTTACCCTCTGAAGTTGCATAAGCTAAATATGTTTTCCTAATTTGGCTCTTTCAATATAGGAAGACAGTGCCAAGGCCTTTTGAAGCCTTTTGTAGCCTGGCTAAATATTCCTAATACTCCTTCAGCCCTTCTTTATATTAGAGAACTCAGCTAGACTGAGAATTGCTTGACTCAGGATCTATGTAAGATTCATAATAGTACCATCACATAAAGATATCCTAAATATAATAGAAGTCTCATAAAGCTGTCAAACAATAGATGAATAATTACTTTTGTTAACCTTCTCATTAATCCATCTAGTCAATGAATATGTATACAGTAATAATGGTCTTCTCGGCAATAGGGATGGAAAGTTGAGTAAGAAATAAAAGTTTATGTCTCAAAGGAATTCACGGCTTATAGAAATAATACCTGTAAAAGGCTGTTAATGTACAGTATGTGCTGTAACACAGGGTACAGGGTGAGCGGATACACCTGAAGATCTTAAGGGAGGAACAGCAATTCCCCAGGGGTCAGACAGGAAAGGTGCTTCAAAGTGGACAGCATAGGCAAAGTCTCAATGATCTGGGTTAATGAGACCCATTTTCTTTCAAACTGTAACCCCTACAACTGAACATAGCACTCTAGCTACCTTTGAGAATGTAAACCACACAAGAGATAACATTTATCTTTAAAGTCATAATTTCTTCCAGCAGTATAGAAGCGTTCCTTTTTCTCTGCATCCTTGCCAGCATCTATTTTTGTTTGTTTTATTAATGATGGTCATTCTTACTTGGGATAGGTATGGGAATGCAAACTAGTGTAACCTCTTTGGAAGACAGTATGGCGATTTCTGAAAGAACTAGAAACTAACCTTCCATATGACCCAGCAATTCCCCTATTGGGAATATACCCAGAGGAACTCAAATCATTCTACAAAAAAGATACCTGCACATGCATGTTTGTTGCAGCGCTATTCACAATTGGAAAAACATGGAACCAACCATGATGATGCCCAACAAAGCTGAACTGGATTAAAAAAAAAGTGATACATATACACAATGGAATATTATGCAGCCATAAAGAAGGACAAAAATATGAACTTTCACAGCAACTTGGATAGATTTAGAATCTATCATACTCAGTGATCTATCACAGAAACATAGAACAGAGTACCATATGTTCTTGCTCATAAGCAGACCTTGAACAATTATCATAATGCTATAAAAAAGGGATTGGCAGTAGTGGGAAACTGCCAGGGGCAGGGGAGTGGAATTGGCAGTTGAGAGAAACTACCAGGGGAGGGTGGGGCACACCTCATCAACAAGGGTATCCGCATAATGAACATTTGTATACCTAACACTAAATTGTACCCCACATCTTTAAAATAAAGAAAATAAATAAATAAATTTTTAAAATAAACTCATAATTCCTTTAACAATGCAGTATACATTTGAATTTAATGTTCTGGTAACCATGTCACATGGTTGGTTTATAGATAGCACGCAGTCATCTCAAACTACTGAGATGTATATATACTAAATAGTATATTTAAATACTATTCTTTGCTAAGCTCCATGCCTATCAAGCTGCACTAGCACAATGGATTTTTTTAAATTTTTGCTTAAGTTAACTGTTATATTTCATTTTCTCTTCCAGCCTTCATGGTGACCACTGCCACTGAGCTGTAGTATCAGTCTTTTTCTTCGTGCAAAATACAGGGTATTGAGATTCTGCACTGTTTGATCAAGAAATTTGGGAGAAAGTAAAATGGAATGTTGGTGAGGCCAGCATTCCAAAAGCAGCTGTCATTTCTAATTTTCCCATGGTACATTGGAATCAAGTTAGCACAAACATTATTTCTACTGTAGGGAAGAAACCATCTAGGTGTGATGGCCTCATCTCTGCATTCCTGAGTCAGTCCCAACTCCTAATATTCTGTCTGCTCTATTGCCTATATGTGAGTAAGTCATCAAAAAGTCCTAGAAATTACAGTGCTTTATTGTCTATGTTTACTGCATCTCCTGGACCATCTTCGCATTATAAATGTTCCCAGTGTCCTTTGTCAAAAAATGCATCTCCAATTTTCTCTGAAAAGGGTATTAAAGAATGAGTGATATTGCACAAAAAGTGCATTCAAGAACCAGTGAGGCTCAGAGCTAGAGGGAACCAGACATGGTGGCAGCTGCATTCTAGCCTCACGCCCTTCACAGGCTTGCAAGAGGAAGTGAGTTAAGTCACCTGATAGGTTCCCTGTAAAATATGTCTAAAGCTTCTTATTCAGTTTCTACATGGTTTGGATGGTTCACTTTGTTGTTGTTGTTGTTGTTTTATAGGACATAATGGAAGGAGGAGATGAGAAATAACATGTATTCTTTCTTTTCCATATTACAATATTTTATGTACATAAGCCCATTTAGTCCTCATAATGTTCAGGCGACTATGATCATCTCCATTTTACAGACAAAGAAACCTGAGGTTTCAAAAGTTTTTAGTAATTTCCCCAAAGTCAGATCAGGTGCAATGGCTCACGCTTATAATCCCAGCACTTTGGGAGGCCGAGGTGAGAAGACTGCCTGAGTCCATGGGTTTGAGGCCAGCCTGGGCGACTTGGCAAGACCTTATCCCTATAATAATAAAAAAATTAGCCTGGCATGGTGGCACATGCCTATAGTTCCAGTTACTTGGAAGGTTGAGGTGGAAGGATCACCTGAGCCCAGCAGGTGGAGTTTCGGTGACTGTGAGCATGTCACTGCACTCCAGTCTAGGTGACAGAGTGAGACTCTGACTCAAAAAAAAAATTCCCTTAGCCGGGCATGGTAGTGCGCGCCTGTAGTTCCAGCTACTTGGAAGGCTGAGGTGAAAGGATCGCCGGAGCCCAGCAGGTCGAGGCTGCAGTGGCCGGGATTGGCCACTGCACTCCAGTCTGGGCGACAGAGTGAGACTCCAACTCAAAAAAAAAAAAAGTCATACAGAGTCCAGTTCTGCTGGACTTTGAAGTCCATATTCTTTCCACATACCACATATGTGATAACTATGAAAACCTCAAATTTGGAAAAAATCATGGAGGATATCTACTTCAACAACTTATTTTTCAGATGAATAAGCTGAGACCCAGAGGGTAGTAGAGACAATGGCAACACATTGGAGTTTATTAGTGGCAGGACTATAACTAGAACCTACATCTTCTGAGTTTTAGCCCGTGACTTTTCTTCTGCACTAAACAAACTTTCTCTAAATTCTAACAAAATATTCACTGAACCTGGAAGTCAGCAAAGTGATTGCCAGATAAGATGGTGGAACGGACAGTTTGGGGAAGAAAAAGTGAAATAATCCTGAAGAATTCTGTCTTATGTGTAATAGTATGAATCAGAAGTTGCTTTCTTGCTTTTAAATAATCACCTCCATATGGCAATTGGGCAATAAAAAATTATCTCACATAAAATGGAAAAATATACATATCAGAAGAGCTATTAAAAATTGTATGCAAAACAATGTATAAATGACAAAAGCAAAGTTCCTGATGGAAATATTTGGATGTGGAAAAGTTCCAAGTATTTTTTCTTCTGTAAACAGAACAAACTAGGAGACTGGAGGTGATGCTCTACAGACGACTAGAATTTTTATTTATGTTGATTTTTTAAAGTTTAGTGTGTGTTCATGGAAATGCCACATATAATTCATTGGCAAATAAGAATTTAGAAAATAAGGATAGTTCGTGGAGTCGATCAACTTTTGCAACAAGACATTTGTCTTTCATGTGATCATTGGTAGTTAAAGTCATGAGATTAGGTTTGTTCCCAACAGCCAAGAGGCTTTTATAATGTTCTTCTCTCTAAAACCAAACCACAGTCAAAACTAGGTCACATATGCTGCTTGAAAATAATGACTAACATCTGCATAACCCAGTTATGGTTTAAAGAGTGAATTTACATCCATTATCTCATTTGATGCACACACAATTTGGGAGGCAGATATTATTCCCTCATCAAGGCTCAAAGTTTGAATGACTTGGCCAAAGTTGTACAATGAGCATCAGGGATCCAACAACACCACCACTACCCACTCCTGCCCAGCGGCATCTCTCTGTCCATGAAACACACCATCAACAAGAACTATAACTACCCACAAAATAACTGAGAGTTCAAGATTCCCTGGAACTCAGTTAACCAGGACCTGCAAAGGTCTGCTTTTGTTTGTTTTCTTGTGAGGGGAGTGGAAGAGGAGGACTGGGAGCACCTTACTTTTAAGATAGAAACAAAGAAACAGACAAATAGCATTTTGGGCATCATGGGAATTCCTCTACTTGGCTATTCTGATACTCAGTGCTTTTCTGGGTAATTTTTTGTTGCTCCCAAAAAGGGATCTAAAGTCAAGATATTAAATTATTAAAAAACAGCCGGGCTCGGTGGCTCAGCCTGTAATCCCGCACTTTGGGAGGCTGAGGTGAGTGGATTGCCTGAGCCCACGGGTTTGAGACCCACCTGGGCAATTTTGCGAGACCTCATCTCTACAATAAATCAAAAAATTATCTGGGCATGGTAGTGCACGCCTGTAGTTCCAGCTACTTGAAAGACTGAGGCGGAAGGATCGCTGGAGCCCAGCAGGTCGAGGCTGCAGTGGCCAGGAGTCGTCACTGCACTCCAGTCTGGGCGACAGAGTGAGACTCAAACTCAAAAAAATAAATAAAATAAATAAATTATTAAAAAACAAAAATCAAATCAGCCACGTGTGGTAGCGCATGCCTGTAATTCCGGCTACTTGGAAGGCTGAGGCAGAAGGATCCCTGGAGCCCAGCAGGTCGAGGCTGCAGTGGCCGGGAGCGGCCACTGCACTCCAGTCTGGGCGACAGAGTGAGACTCCAACTTAAAAAAAAAAATCAGTTATGTTCAACATAGTATTCCATTTGGTTGTGAATTTGGCTATTATATTTTCTAAAGATTTTTTAGGGAGAAAGAGTGATACAGGAAAAACTTTTCTGGTTAACCAGAAAAGCAAATTAATAAGAAGTTTTGTTCATGAACTGCAGCATCACCACTGCACGAAGATGATCTTCAAGTCTATTGACAAATATTGGCAAGATGCTTTTTCACACTTTCACTGCTATTTCCTTTCTTCAGGGATGAGTACTACAGCCAGGAAATAAGATGTCAACAAGGAATTTTCAGTTATTTTTTTATATGCATTTGTGCTTCAAGTTGGAATCTAGGCATACAAAACTCAGGATTGGAATGAAGATCCCTCTGTCAGGTTGGATTAGGCAGAATATTCATGGGGAGAAGTAGGAGAGGTCAAGAATATTCCCAAGGGGGAAGTTCCTCAGGCCTGCAATTTTTTTGGTGGAAGGCAGACAGTTTTAGATAGTTTGGCTTCAGATCATGTCTGAAAGCAAACCTTCCAGTAGGGGAGCCTGAAGTCTACATTGGAGATGAAAATGTAATAAGAGGAAACTTTGTTGGACTCCAAAGCAGACTTTTATTTCCAAGACTTTCTGCACTTAAAATCACAGTATAATTTTTTTTACAAGGAAAGAAGGATATTCTTACTAAAATGAAACAGATTCAATATATGATTCTCAGAAGCAACTACTCCTCAGGCCACTAAGGCAATATACTTGAGAGTATGGGATTTTACATTTAAAAAATCAGAAATGAAGGAATATATAATTAAAATTGGGTCTGCACAATATTATCTTCAAAATAACAAAATAAATCAAGTAACCAAGATTTATCTTCTTAATACCAGTGAAATGGCTTGGGTTGCTTCCATATCCCCCCCCACCCCGCCGCCCCGAATTATCTAATTGATGTTGGTCTAGTTTGCTAGAGGTGCCATAAAGAAATACCATAGACTGAGTGGCTTAAACAACAGAAACTTATTTTCTCACAGCTCTGGAGGCTGGACGTTCAAGATCAAGGTGCTGGCAGGGCTGGTTTCTTCTGAGGTCTCTCTCCTTGGCTTGTAGATGGCTGCCTTCCTTCTCACTTTGTACTCAAATGATCATTCTGTGTCTGTGTGTTCTCTTCTTATAAGGACACCAGTCATATTGGTTTAAGACCCACTCATATGATATCATTTTTACCTTACCTCTTTAAGGCCCTGTCTCCAAATACAGTCACTTTCTGAGGTACTGGGGGTTAGGACTTCAACATATGAATTTTGGGGGATACAATCCAGCCCATGACATTCTGACTCCCCAAATTTAAATCCTTCTTATATGCATAATACATTCACCATCCGAATATTCCCAGAACTCTTAACCCATGACAACATCAACTTCAAAATTGTGTCTAAATATCTAAATCAGGTATGTGCAAGACTCAAGGCATGATTCATTCTGAGGCAAAATTCCTCCTTAACTGTGAATCTATGAAACTAGACAAGTTGTCTGTTTCCAAAATGCAATGGTAGGACAGGCATAGAATACACATTTCCATTCCAAAAAAGAAAAATTGGAAAGAAAAGGGTGATGGATCCCAAGTAAGTCTGAAACAAAGCAAGGCAAATTCCACTAGATTTTAGGGCTCAGAAACAAGCCACTTTGGCTCCACTCTCTATTCTCTGGACCACCAGGGAGGCAACCTTACTTCTGAAGCCCTGGGTAGTTTCTCTGCTCCCAAGGTCCTGGGTGGTATCTCCATCCTATGAAGCAAGAAGAAGACAGCCTCACCTCCAGGCCTGTGTCCTCTGGACCCATGGTGGAATGACAAGGGCATCCCTGCTAACCTCTGAATTGCCCTTGGGGTTATTCTTCCCTTTTCTTGAAGGATAATGCATGATCACAGTTGGATATCTCTGTTGATTCATTCCAGAGAATCTCAAAAGTCCAATATCCTTCCCTTCATTTCATCCTGTCTCTGATCCTTCAGTTCATGCTGGCAGCATTTCTGCTGAGATGGTGGTTTGGATCCATAAATCACACCTATAATCTCTCCATTGAAAGTGATCATTTAGTCACACCTTTTATTGTCTCTCTAGAACACACTTTCTCATTTTTTGCAGTATAGGCAAACTAAGAATCTTCCACATCTTCAAATTCTGATTCCTGTTTGCTTTATAATTCTTTCTTCAATTTATCTCTCATTCACATTTTACTATAAGCAGCAAAGAGAAACCATGAAGCATCTTCAATGCTTTACTTGGAGATCTCCTTAGCTAAATATTCTCATTAATCACCTATAAGTTCTGCCATCCACAAAACACTAAAATACAATGAAGCCAAGTTCTTTATCCCTTTATTTATTTATTTATTTATTTATTTATTTATTTATTTATTTTAAAATTTGGGGTACAATTCAGGGTTAGGTATACAAATATTCATTGTGCAGGTACCCTTGTTGATGAGGTGTGCTCCTTCTTCACCAGGCAGTTTCCCACTACTGCCAATTCCACCTTCCCGCCACCACCCCCGCAGTTTCCTGCTACTGTCATTCCTTTTATTATGGTATTACAACAGTTGTTCAAGTTCCGCTTATGAGTGAGAACATGTGATACTCACTCCTTTGTTTCTGTGAAAGACCACTCAGTATTACAGACTTTAATTCCACCCAGGTTGCTATGAAGCTCATGATTTTGTTCTTCTTTATGGCTGCGTAATATTCCATTGTGTGTATGTACCACATTTTTTTTATCCAGTCCTCTTTTGATGGGCAGCATGGTTGGTTCTATGACTTGCTATTGTGAACAATACTGCGATAAACATATGTGTGCAGCTATCTTTTTTATGAGTTCTTCTGAGTATATTCCCAGTTAGGGGGATTGCGGGGTCATATGGAAGGTTGATTTTTAGAACTTTTAGGAATCGCCACACTCATTTCCACAGAGGCTGTACTAGTTTACACTCCCACCAACAGTGTAGAAGTGTTCCCTTTTTGCCATATCCTCTCCAGCATCAGTTATTTTTTGAGTTATTGATGATGGCCATTCTAACTGGAGTTAGGTGGTATCTCAGTGTGGTTTTAATTTGAATTTCTTTGATGACTATGAGGCTGAATATTTTTTCATTTATCTGTTGACTGTTTGAATGTCTTCTTTTGAGAACTGTCTATTCATATCTTTTGCCCACTTCATAATGGGGCTATTTGTTTGGGTTTTTTTTGTTTTTTTTGTTTTCAGCATATTCAATTTCCTTGCAGATCCTAGATGTTAGGCCTTTGTCAGACATAGAGTTGGCAAATATTTTTTCCCAGTCTGTGGACTGTCTCCCTGCTCTATGAATGGTTTCTTTGGCTTTGCAGAAGCTTGTCAGTTTGATAAGGTCTCACTTGTCTATCTTATCTCTTATGGCATGGGCACTTGGGGTTTTGATCAGGAATTGGTTGCCAGTTCCAATTTCCATAAGAGTGTCTCCTGCATTTTCTAAGGTTCTTATAGTTTGAGGTTTTACATTTAGGTCTCTGATCCATTTAGAGTTGAATTTTGTGTATGGGGATAGATAGGGGTCCTGTTTCAATCTTCTGCATGTGGTCAGCCAGTTTTCCCAGCACCATTTACTGAATAGGTTCTCCTCTCCCCAGTGATTAGTGGTGGAGGCTTTGTTGAAGATGAGTTGGTTGAGAAATTGAGGTTTTGCTTCTTCTGGAATCTCAATTCTATTCCATTGATCTATATGCCTGTTCTTGTACCAATACCAGGCTGTTTTGATTATTGCAGCTTTATAATAAAGTGTAAAGTCTGGGAGTGTGATACTTCCTACTTTTTTTTTTCTTTTTTGGAGTGTGTGTGTGTGTGTGTGTGTGTGTGTGTGTGTGTGTGTGTTTGCTGGGGGTTGTTCTGGCTATTTGAGGTCATTTATGTTTCCATATGAATTCCTATATTGTTGTTTCTACGTCTGAAAAGAATGTTGTTGGTAATTTGATGGGTATTGCATTAAATCTGTGGATTGCCTTAGGTAGAATGGACATCTTAATAATGTTGATTCTTCTAATCCTTGAGCATGGAATATTTTTCCACTTGTTGATGTCATATTTGATTCCTTTGAACAGTGTTTTGTAGTTTTCATTGTAAAGGTGTTTCACGCCCCTGGTTAGGAAGATGCCAAGGTATTTCTTTTTTTGTGTGGCTATTGTGAATGGGATTGTGCTTTTTGGAGGGTTTCTGTTTATTATTGGTATATAAAAATGCAACTGTCTTTTGCACATTTATTTTATAAACTGAGACTTTGCAAAGTCCTTTATCAGTGCAAGGAGGTTTCTGACAGATTCTCTTGGGTTTTTGAGGTATAGAATCATGTTGTCTGCAAAGAGGGATTAACTTGATTTCTTCTTTTCCTATTTGGATACCCTTGATCACCTTCTCTTCTCTGACTGCTCTAGGTAGAACTTCCAAAACTATGTTGAACAGGAGAGGTGAGAGTGGGCATCCTTGTTCCAGTTTTCAGGGGAAATGGTTCCAATTTCTCTCTGTTTAGCAGTATACTGGATTTCTCATAGATGGCTCTTACTATATTGAGGTATGTTTCATCTATACCTAAATGTTCGAGGGTTTTTATCAAGAAGGAGTTCTGGATTTTATCAAAAGCTTTATCTGCATCTAATGATATAATCATGTGGTTTTTGTTTTTACATCTGTTGATGTATTTAATTATGTTTATGGCCTTAAGTATGTTGAACCAGCCTTGCATCCCAGGAATGAAGCCTACTTGGTCATGGTGGATGATTTTTAATATGTGTTGTTGAATCCGGTTTGCTAGGATCTTGTTGCAAATTTTGGCATCTGTGTTCATTAAGTATATGGTCTGTAGTTCTATTCCTTTGTTGGATTTTTACCTGGCTTGGATATCAATGTGATGTTAGCTTCATAAAATGATTTGGGGAGAGTTCCATCTTTCTCAAGCATCTGAAATAAGATTGGTATCAGTTCCTCCTTGTATGTTTTGTAGAATTCTGCGGCAAAGCCTTTTGGTCCAGGGCTTTTTTTTTTTTTTTTTAAATAGGTAATTTTCTTATGACATAGCCAATTTCCTGGATTGTTATTGGTCTATTTAGGGTCTCGATTTCTTTTTGTTTCAATCTAGGGAGGTTGTGAGATGTCAGAAAGTCCTCCATTTCCTTTAGGTTTTCAAGTTCAGTTTCATACAAGTGTACACAGTAGTCTCTGATAATCTTTTGTATTTTTTCAGGATCAGTTGTGACTTCATCTTTTTTGTTTCTGATTGAGTTTATTTGGGCTTTTTCTCTCTTTTTCTTGGTCACTCTAGCTAAGGGACCATCAATCTTGTTTATCCTTTCAAAGAACCAGCTTTTTGTTTCATTGATTTTTTTGTATTATCTTTTTGTCTTTTATGTCCCGGATTTGGGCTTTTATTTTGGTGACCTGGATTCTTCTGCTGAAGTGAGGGTTTTGGTGCTCTTGCTTTTCCAGCTTCCTTGGGTGACTTGTTGGGTTGTTAACATGTGATCTTTCCATTTTCTTCATGTGTGTTTATAGAGATATGAATTCCCCTCTTCCTACTGATTTCATGGCATCCCAGAGGTTTTGGTAAGATGTTTCTTCATTTTCATTTGTTTCCAGGTATCTTTCAATCTCTTTTGATTTTCATGTTGACCCAGAAGTTGCTGCTGTTTAGTGTCCATGTCTTTGCAGGTTTGGGGGGGAACTTTGCTGGTGTTGATATTTATCTTTATTCCACTGTGGTCTGAGAAGGTGCATGGCAGAATTTCAATCTTATGAAATTTGTTTATGCTTGATTTCTGGCCAAGGATGTGGTCGATCTTAGAATACATTCCATGTGCTGATGAGTGGAATGCATATTCTGTAGTCGCTGGGTGGAGTGTTCTGTAAGTATCAATTAAGTCCATATTGTCAAGAGTCACATTGAGGTTCCAGATCTCCTTGCTGATTTTTTTTGTCTCAGTGATCTGTCTAGGGCTGTGAGTTGGGTATTAAAGTCCCCAGCTATGATAGTGTTAGAGTCAATATCTTTTTTAAGTTTGCCTAGAAGCTGCTTTATGAAAGTTGATGCTTCTATGTCGGGTACATATATGTTTAGGATGGATATTTCTTGCTGATGGATTGAACTTTTTATCATTATATAGTGACCTTCTGTATCTTTTTTAATTTGTGATAGCTTAAAGGATATTTTTTCTAATATTAAGAATGCAATGCCTGCTTTCTTTTATGTTCTATTTGCCTGAAATTTTGCTTCCAATCCTCTTACTTTGAGCCTGTGAGTGTCCTTTCTGGTGAGATGAGTCTCTTGGAGATAATATATTGTTGTCTCATGACATTTTATCCATTTTGTCATTCTATGTCTTTTCAGTGGTACATTTAGTCAATTCACATTCAGGGTAATTATTGAAATGTGAGAGTTTATCCCTGTCATGAGGTTCTTATAGAGTTGTTGTTGTTTCTGTTTGTTGTCTTTCTTTTGGTTTTGGGGTTGATTCATGTGTATTTTCAATCTTTTTCCTGCACTCTTGTGAAGAACGTTGTCATTCTTTTTTCCCTTTCTTCTGTGTTTAATACTTTCTTAGGTGTTTCTTGTAGAGTTGGTCTAGAGGCAGTGTAAGTTCTTAGGGATTGAATGTCTGGGAATGATTTTAATTCTCTCTCACTGATGAAGTTTAGCTCCCTCCCACATTTTCTTTGCCCCCTCTTCTTTAATTCTATTGTTCAGGGATGGCGGGGTTGCTTTTGCTTCTGTTTGCTCAATCTCCTATTCTTCCTTGTGTGGATCCTCTGGCTTTCAGACCTTCAATTCTGAAGCTGGGCTATGGATTGGGTGCTGTACTTTTTGCAGTTTTGAGACTTAATTGAGGGGGGAGCTATGATTCAAAATCTATCTGAATATCCCAGTATCCACCAACAGGTATACGGGCACCCTGGAACCCACTTCCCAGGGCCTTACAATCTGCCCATGCAGTGGGGGTATAGGTTTGCTTCCTGGAAGCAAAATGAGGTAAGAAAAAGGAAAGTAATGGAAAAAGGAAGGAGGGGGGCAAAAGGAAAGTGGAGAGAGAGAAGAGTAAGAGGGAAAACAGATAGACTACCAACTGTCTTGCTGCCTGTTGATCTGCACTCAGATCTGACCTGTGTCTAATCCAACATGGGGGAGGGGCTTCTGTCTCTCCCAGTTTGATGAGATTATCTTAGGTCCCAAGTTGTAGGTTGTACAGAGCTGGGCAGAGTTGGGCAGGGCAATACAGATTTCTGCCTGGTCCTTAGATCCCAATTTGGAAGTTGGGCAGAGCTAGGTGGAGCTGGGCAGAAATGGGTGGAGCTGGACAGGGCTGGGCGGAGCTGGGCAGGGCTGGGTGGGGCTGGGCAGGGCAATGCAGATTTCTGCCTGGTCCTGGGACGGAGAAAATGGCCGAGGTCAGCATCTCCTCACTGGGCATGGGGCACCTCTCTGGCACTCCCTGATCCTCTCTACTAATCAGATCCGGGGCTCCAGCTGATCCACTATAGCAGGTGATAGTGTGGGCCAGGCATCAGGCAATGCAAATCAGCTGGATTAAGCAGGCTTTTCTCCGAAGAGTCCCATGAGCAGCAGATGATCTTGCACACACCTGCACTATCTCAGGGCAGTGGGGCCTCATAGTCCCCCTTAGAGTGGGGGCCTGGGTGCATGAACCCGAGTCTCCCCTCAGACAGACTTTCACTCTCCCATCAGCACACGCCTATTTATGCAGAGAGTCTTTATGGACACTTGCTTTTGCGGAAACTCTCCCAGTCTGACCTGTCTGATCGTTGTCTTAAGCTACGCCCCTCTTTACCACTTTGAACAAAGATCATCTTCCTTCAAGTTTCCAATAATATGTTTTTCACATGATGCAGACATCACCAGAAGCACCTTTTAACATTCATATTTCTACCAAGTTTCCTAAAGTCAATCTCAACAGAAAATATGGATGCCAATACCAAGATGCCTTGCATGGGTGAATGGGTGACTGGATGGCATCTTTCTTGTTAGCACATACTGAAGACAAAGCTTGAGTTAAAGACTTTCTTAAAGTTACTGCATGAGCAGAACGGAATGGCATGGTCTCCTTTGTTAGAGATGCTGCCTGCTACTATTCTTCTGATGACATTGTGACTAACTCTGCTGGCTGGCACAGATCTGAGAAAGGTGCTTTCTAGCTCTAAGATTCTATAATATGTAATCAAAGTCACTAACTCAAAGACAAGACCATCATTATTAGTAAAAAGTGTCTTTTAAGAGTGGAGAAAAAACTTTTCGCTGATCCATAGTTTAGGATGAGTAGAGAGTAGATTTAGCCATTTAGCTTTGTCTTCTGTAGACATTGAGATACAGATACAGATATGTGTGTGTGTGCACATAACTTTGACCTTCTTGGAAAGAAAGGAGCAGAAGTAACTCATCAGCTTCCTCGCACTGGGCTCTTTTAGTCTTTCCCCAAATCCTACAGCATAAATATTATCTCTATAAGAGCACAGCTATGAGAGCTACCAACAACGTGGAAAGTACAGGAATAAAGTTAATGACAGAGAGTTAATAACAGAATCATATCCATCAGATAAGAGCCCAGATGTTGAATATTAACTCAAAAACACAGAATGACTTGAAAATCAAGCGATTAATAACTGGAGACATTAATACAATTGAAGTTAAGCCAGGGGTGCTTGGTCATTCTTGGAAGCAGAGTAAGAGGAACACAGAGTAGTGCCCATACCAGCAATGACCAAGGGAGAAGGACTCAACCCTTGCAGGTTCTGTGGCAAATTTACCTCCACTATGAAAATGCATGGAAGAACCTACTAGAGTCTAAGGCCATGGTACACTTAAGTTATGTAACTATCCAATTATGTTTAAAAGACATTTTCACCATGGAACCTTCTTATTATATTTTACTTTCTCATGCAGCTTGCCCACAAGAAGAGAAGATGCCGATTGGTCAATGCAAGTATTTTGGCCAGCTATGTCTTTCATTCTTATTTAATACACTGGTAGTGTGGTTTTTCCATTAGCCTTAGGAGCTTGGTTAGTGTGAATCTACACCAGGAGATGGAGACACTCTTGGGGAAATGATCCTTTTAACAAGGCCAAAGATTAGATCTTGAACCATGGAAAATTCTCCTTTATACCTACTACTATGTGAAACATCTTGGTAGATTAACAATGGATTTTGCTTGAATTTTCCATACACTATCCTGTTTGCAAGTTCACACTATCATATTTGTTATAAATATCCTTCCCAACATGTCTTTCTTTAGAAAAATACTAATTAATCTTCAAAACCTGAAAAAATATCATCACAGTCATTTCTGACTTTTCCGGGTCAGAATTAACCACTTTCTCTTTTATAATCATGTGCCATTATATACACGTATCTGTTCCTTTAATACATTGCAGTTTACATGTTTGTCTCTGAGGCCTCACTCGGGGCTGTTTTATGGAAATAATGAGATCTTACTTTTTTTTATCCTTAGTGCCATGAAAACAGCATGTGTCCAATAAACATTGGTGAATTAATAAACAAGATAATGTAAAACCTAATGGTCTATTATAATTTGTTGCAATCGATAATTTAAATCAATTTAAGATAACCATGGAAAAGAAAGCCTTATTTTCTATTTCTATAACAAGTACTAATTACTGAACTCTCCTAAAAATACAACACTGGAAAAGAAAAGGAAAAAAAATCCAGATTTTTATGATAGAAAAAACATGAGGCTTGAAGTTGGGGCTATCTGGAGATTATATTCAAGAGTCACCTCTGCTACTTTCCTGGAGCCTGAATTTTCTTTACTATAAAATTGGAATATGGTTGCCAGGATTTAAATAAGATAATGTAAATAAAATAGCAAAGGCCATGAACAAAGGAACTCAATAGTGGGAACTCAATAAATGGTAAACTTCTTCTCTTCTGACCCCCATGAAAGTATTTTCCTGAAAGTCAAAATCAAGGAATACATTATGCCAGGACTCTCATTTCCTTAAGACAAGAGTTCTTCGTTTCTTAAGGAATGCTTATTGTTTCAACCAGCTTTCCAATTTTCATAACCTCTCTCCATCTAAAGGTCCCTAAAACTGATGCATAGAAAAAAACAAAAAGCAAGAAACTATCAGTAACACCGTCTGTTTATCAAAGGTGTGAAAGTATGGTAGGTCCCAGGCCAAGGGGCCCAAGGGCCAAGTGACGATAACTACATGAAGCCAAGGGAGTTACCCGGGAACTTGCTGGACTGAGCAGAAATGTACTGCTCTACGAAGAAGACATCGCAGGGCAGCCAGACTCAGGCCCGTCATGTGGGGACTGTGGTCACTGGGCACACAAGGGGTCAAAGGATCACTCAGCTCTGAGATCACAACCAGCATCCCTATCCCAATAATAAATGGGTTTTGATGCTCTGAACAAACTTGGAAATGGGCATGGGGACATAGTGAAAAGCAAGGAAAATTTCCAAGGCCATTTCCTCCCAGAGTATATTTTTTGACATCCAAGTTGGCCAGGTTGAAGAAATAGCGATCCTTGAAGCATGCTGGCTGTGACATGGACGAACTCCACCTTCACTTCTTGAATGTTTCAAGATGTATCTTTGCAGCAAATAAAAACTAAAATGAAGATTAATGGGTGGAGGGAGATGCAGAGCCAAGCCTTAGCCCAACAGGAACCACGCAGTGGAGTGCAGAACAGCCTGGGGAGTTTGGCAGGGAGGACTGCTGAGACGGCTGTGGGAGCAGCTGAGGAAAGAATTCATCTCCCTGGGCTGAGACTGCTTCTCTCTCATCTCCTGGAGGGAGACAAGCATTTCCTAGAATAGAGTCAATGTCTCCTTCAGTCCAAGGTCACAGACATCTCTTTCCAACTTTGCTTCCGTCTGCACATGAGGGAATGAGGGCACTGAAGCTGTTTAGCTAAAGATGAAATGGACGCTGTCCAAGTGTAAGACCGGGCTAAGAAAGTTCTTTTAAAATTCAGGCCAAGAAAATTCTTTCAAGATCTGGTGTCAGAGTTTTGGGTTTCCCCACTTAGTCCATGTTGTCAATAAGGGGAGGCTTGGGATTGAGAAAGGTGGAGAATGAGAGACAGAGTCACACAAGAATATGCAAGAGAGTGAGATTTGGAGCCAAAGCACATTGACTTCAGATCCTGGTGGTACCGCTAATGACTGTGTGATTTTAGGCAAGTAACTTAAACTTGCTGAGCCTCAGTCTCCTGCTCTGTAAAAGTAAGTCCAACGTTATCTTTCTTATAGAGTTTTTGTGCAGATTGAATAAGATAGCATATGCAAAGGTGCATAAAACACAGCCCTGGTATGTAGAAGAAGACGCTTGCCAAATGTTAGTTTCCTTCCTTTTCAAATTACCTTTTTAGAATTTCTGAATGCATTCCTGCTGAGAAGTACTGTTGAGAAGGGTGTCTTCAATTATACTTTATAGAGAATATGAAACATATGGGAGGAAGATATTGATCCCAAGCTGCCAAAATTATTTTTGTGGAAGGAAAATTCAATATCACTCCAGACCCATACTGTGCTCTTAGCTGCAGGTGCGCCCATGAAGTCTTTGACACTATTAAGTTGAATTTATTCATTATGACATAAATAGAATTTAGGGAGCTACTTCATTCAGGTTGGATCTGTGAGTGGCACCATCTTCTGTAGAATCACTCCATTGGGTATGTATCAACACATTTGAAAATGTCAGACTGAGAAGAGGAAGTTTTCTCGCTGGGATTTTAACACCTGGTGTGAGAAATCTAACAGAAAGGTGATGGCAGAAAAAAAAAAAGAATAATTTTTATTCTTTATGTATAATATATTCAAGTACCACTGAGCAAACCAATAGATCATCCTTTCAGTATTTTCATTTAATAGGATATCATTAAATGGCTTTTCTACAATAATCCAGGTAGCATATTTGCACTGAAATGGTAGGTTTCTAAGATATGCACAGGTAAAGAGCGTTATATACTTCAAAATGTCACTCAGCTCCATCTGCTTAGAGGTGGGTGGTTAGTGGGACCTGCCAAATCATGATGTTAGTATACTGCAGGGGCCGGGGGTCGGAGGAGATAATTAGCGTTTATTAATTTTCCTGCTGTGTGCCTGGCACAGGGTTTGGCACTTACAGACATTATATCACTTGAACTTCACAGCGTCTCTGTGAGGTCAGAATTACCACCTCAGTTTAGAGATGAGGAAACTGAGCCCAACGAAATTAAATGACAAGGATTGAACTTGAACGCAAATTTGTCTCACTCCAAAGATAAGCCTTTCCTACTCCCACATTTCCTGCCCAAAGACCCCAAATGAGCTCAGATTCATCCCCACCCTTGCTGTATAGTTGAGGAATTTCCAACCCAGAGAGTAGAATGTATTACTTTAGGTCAAGCAGTGAACTCATCTTGAAGGTTGAGGTAGAGTACAATTTCTTCAAATGCCAGAAGAGTTCATTTTCCTCTATGTCTCCCTGGTTAAAAAGGCTGCTGCACAAGGACATTACAAACCTGGTTCTCCCCTCCCCAGCCATCTCCAGATCAGTCAATAGAACCACCACGTAGAACCACCTCAGTCTCCAGATAGCCTTGGGGCTCTTTCGTATCTGATACTTCAGTACATCCTACTATCTCTCCCTTCCAAAGATGCCTCACATCCAACCACATCCCCTCCCCTTCACCGTTATTCCCCTAGGCCAAGCCCTGGCCACCAGCTATTGCCTGTTGTTGTAGCATCTTAGTGGATCACTCTGCTTCTCCTTGTGAACCCTAAAAGAGTCAGTCCCTCATGATGGATCCTGAATGGCTAACTGAGCCTGAGTTCAAAACAGAGCCAAGTGGCCATTTGGTAACTAAAAGTCACACTTATAACTCTACATGCCCAGAAGACCCACTTACTGAAGTAATTCTGAGACTTTCATAACTGTCTGTTCCTGTCCTTTCCTCCTGAATCAAGACTGTCAAAAAAATTTATTTTGACCCCTGGACCTAACCAAATAGACTGTGACCTGCACTAACCTATCAGAACTAAACAAGCATCAACCAATTAGAACTAAGCAAATTTGCACCCCCCTTCATTTGCATAAAAAAACAGAAAAAGAAACTTTCTCTTTTAAGACAACCCTCTGTTTGTATACATAACCCTGAATTGTACCCCACATCTTTATAATAAATAAATAAATAAATAAATAAATAAGACAGTGCTCTGCTTGTTCTCTTTGAGTGCACCTTTGTTTTGTATTGAAGGCTACATTTTCCCGATTTACAGACTTCACTGGAATAAAGTCTCTTTCCTTCAAAATCTACATATATTCAATCAATCCGCTGTCATATTCTTCACTCCCAATGTTCTGTTCTCTACACAGCAGCTTGAAGAACATTTTTCCTCTCTTCACTCATCCATTCATTCAACAAAAACAACAAAAATTTGAGCACCTATTGTGTGCTGGGCACCATTTTAAGTAAAAATTCAACAGATAAAAATAAGCTAGAATCCCTGACCTCAGGAAGCTTACACTGTAACAGAGGAAAAGGCTGCTTACAAGATATGTAAAACCTACAGTAAATTACATTTATGTTTCAGGAAGAAAAACAAAGCAGGAAAAAGGACTAAGATTTTAAATGAGTAGACAATGAAGTTCTCTCTAAGAAGATGATTTGGCTGTGAAGGCCTGAAAGAAGAGAGAAATGAACACTGTATCTATCTGAAAGACGGATGTTCCAGGCTGAGGGAACACAGCCCTGGGACCTGAGACAGGAACAGGACAGCATGCTTCAGAAAGAACAAGGTGGCTAGAAGGCTGGCATCAATGGGGGGAGAGAATAGGAGATGCCCTAAAGGGGAGCCCTCAAATGGTAATGCGCTCCCAATTGCTGAATCACATACACATTCCAAATGTTCTACTGGGTGTTTTGGATTTATTTATTTCTCATTCTAACAAATAGACAACCCTCAAAACATCCTCATTTTCCAAATGAGGACACTGAGACAGAAAAGTTCAGTGACTCACCCAAGGTCACACAGAGCCCAGTCTGTCCAATTCCATTGCACTACAGATGCTTCTCTATTGATCTGGGTTTGTGCCATGCTACTAAGTCAGGACACAGCTTAAATAAAATCTGCTTACCTATAAGGTCAATCGTGGATTAAATTAAAGGCCTCAGTTCTGAATCAGAAAGAGCTTCTCAAGGCAGGCTGTGAGCTCAGACCAAAAGCTCACCCTGAACTACCTCCTGAGTTGAGTTCTAGGTCCTGATTCGGGCCAAGAGACCTGGAACTTACCTTCCGTGGTCCTCAGTTTCCCAAATATAAAATGAGATCAGAATTCACCAACTGGTTTCTGGACTAGAAGAGCCCATTTGAAAACAGATGACACAGTTCTAAAAGGGGGCATGACCAACGCAAGGTCACGTAGTGGGTCAAAGGTAGAGCTGGGACTCATACTCAACCCAGTGCTCTCTGGGGCACACACCTCCTCCCATGGAGATGTGAATTACTGTGCCTTTGCTTCAGGCTATTAGAGTAGGTGCAAAGGAATGAAAGCTAGGTGTTCCAATTGAGTCCATGAAGGAACCTTCCCTATCCCGGCACAGTGCTCGGAACCTCTTCACACCTATTAGTGGGCTGAAAGGTGGCCCGCAGAAAGATAAAACCACATCCTAATACCTGGACTAGTGGATAATACTTTATATGGCCAAACATGTGATTTAGGATCTTGAGAGGAGGAGGAACATATCCTGGATTATCATGGTGAGTTCTAAATGCAATCATATGTGCCTTTATCAGAGAGAAACGGTGGGAGTTTCGAGACAGAACAACAGGGGGAAATGTCACAATAGAGGCTGAGAATGGAGTGGGAGATGCCAGGAATGGATTCTCCCCTGGAACCTCCAGAAGGAGCACAGCCCTGTCCAGAAAATTTTATTTTCTGCTCAGAGAAACCAATTTCAGACTTATAGCCATCAAAAGTGTGAGAATATATTTTTGTTGTTTTAAGCCACCAAGTTTGGGCTCATTTGTTACAGCAGCCCCAGGAAACTAATAACCCCCAACTGCTACGTCTTGCTGTCTTCACAACCTCTAACCATACCGGCTACTCCCTTGGTCAATGGTCTCAGACCCCAGCATGTACATACCTCCTCCTCTCCACTGTGGTTCTGCCCTCAGACCCAGCCCTCGCCTCCCTCGAGCTTATGAGTGCTTCTCTGCACCTTCCCAGCTCCTCCACTTCCCAGAACCTCCCTTCCCATCAGCTACTCCCCAGGGCACCCCTTCTGCATCTGCCTGAGACAACAATGGGCTAGAAGCCTCTTCCAGCAGCGTCACAAATCTTCATTAAAACCGTAATGATCATTAATGTGCTGGAACCGCAACGGTCTGTTAGCAAGCCTTGTTAGTGGCAGCATGATGGATGAGGGCCCAGCTGCCTCCCTCCCGGTTGCTACTGCCTTGTTGGTGAGTTTTATGAATGGAAGAAAGTATGACGGAATTGTTAGTGGAAAGAACCCAGGGCTGGGCCAGCATGGGGTCTACAGCTCCCTCTTTTAGAGTAGGCTCCTCAGTGCTATGAGTAAAGCTAAGGTACCACCCCCCCCCTTAGCCAAGTTCCTTCTGTCTGTGCAAACCAGGTTAGGAGGGACCCAGCAGCCTTCGCAGATAAAATAGAGGGTGCTCAGTTAAATCTGAATTTCAGACAGGCAACAAATATTTATGTCCCATGCAATATCCAGCAGATAGCTATACTACAAATATATCTACTTTTTTTTTGGAGTTGGAGTCTCACTTCGTCACTCAGGCTAGAATGCAGTGGCATGCTCATGGCCACCCCAGAGTCAACCTGCTGGGCTCCAGCAATGTTTCCGCCTCAGCCTTCCAAGCAGCCAGAACTATAGGTGCACACTACCACGCCCAGCTAATTTTTTTAATTTTTTTTTTTTTTTTTTTGAGTTGGAATCTCACTCGGTCACTCAGACTGGAGTGCAGTGGCCGCTTCCGGCCACCGCAGCCTCGACCTGCTGGGCTCTGGCGATCCTTCCGCCTCAGCCTTCCGAATAGCCGGAATTACAGGCGCGCGCTACCACGCCCGGCTGATTTTTTGATTTACTGTAGAGATGAGGTCTCGCTGCCCAGGCAGGTCTCGAACCCGCGGGCTCAGGCAATCCCCTCACCTCAGCCTCCCAAAGGCGCGGGATTACAGGCTGAGCCATCGAGCCCGGCTATTTTTTTAATTTAATATAGAGACAAGCTCTCGCCAAGTTGCCCCAGCTGATCTCAAACCCGCAGGTGCAGGCAACCCACTCGCCTCGGCCTCCCAAAGTGCTGGAACCACAGGTTGAGCCACCAAGTCCGGTCATATACCTACTTTTTTATCCAAAATTCAAATTTCAGATAAGATGTGGGTGTCCTGCAATTTTGTTTGCTAAATCTAGCAGCCTTATACCTGGCCCAGGTCTCCAACTGGTAGCTTGGGTCAGGGCCCACATCACGGGCTACCTCTAAGAAGGAACACCTGTCCAGGCCAAGGAGGCTGTGGCATTTTGTATCTGCTAGAATTCAGGGAGGCTCAGCCAGGCAGAAAAAAAGAACTGATGTGCTGATGTTGTGGCCTTGGAAACTGAGAGCCAGCAGGAGGTGGCCAGGGAAAGCAGCATGACATTCATGCAATTCATCTAGTTCAACCACCACGTGTTCCACATGGCGCTGCTGGTACAGAGTGAAAGACAGCACAACCTATGTCCCGAAGGAGGCACGGAGGATGCTATGCAATTTCCCACCCTGATCATCCTGGACTTGCCCTCAATCACTGATGTACCTTCTCTGTGCCTCCTCCCAACTCCTGTTAATCAGCTGCTGGTTCCCACCATCCCTCATCTGTCATTTCTCACATCACTCAGCATTTCTGCAACTTTGCTGCTCTTTGCTTTATGTCCTTACTATTTCCCTCCACCCTGAATCCTTGTCCTCTATAAACTTGTTCACATTTGGGTCACCTGCCACCCAGCTGCCACCCTTCAGGCTCTGAGACACTACAGACTAGATGGAGCAGCTCTTCTTAGAGCCATTGACCATCTCCCCTTGGCCTGCACATGCCGGCATGGCCATTTAGGGCCCTCCAACTCCAAGGTCTGCATATTCTCACTTCATCTTGCACCCACCCACACTAAGCACCCAGCAGGCACATGGGATGGCAAGTGACCTTTGTTGAGTTCCCTCCTCCTACTCCTCTCAGGATTATCTGGAACTCAGAGCTTTGGCTAACCAACTTCATTGGCCAACTTAACTCAGCAGGTCCCAAGATTCAGTGGCTTTGCCTGCCTGGGTGAGTCCATCCTGGGCAAGGTAGGGCCCCCAGGATACTCTGGTCTTGCTCAGGGAGTCCTCTCACCTCAGCCTGGGCCATGAGTAATTTCAAAACTGACTCAGGATTATAAGGCTAGCAAAAGATGGGACTGGATTTCAAAGCTAGGCAATCCAACTCCAGAGCTGCTGCCTTTGACCGTTCTGCTGTGCAGAACCCTGGGTGGTTGGTCCTTACCTGGGATGTCTGTGGATAGGTAGGATCGAGGAAAGGAATTTACATTCTTCTTCCTAAGGTCTATCTCTGAGATTATATTGCCCTGCCTCTAAGATTATCCTAAAACTCTGCAAGCTCCCAATTTTCTCTTCCATGTTCCCCTCAGTGTCTTTGTCTTTCTGCCTATGTTAAGGTAAGCTAATTGCTATGAGTCACAAAATCAAAATTTCTGTGACTTAGCCCAGCAATGGTACAATTTGCTGCTCATTTCTACATTTCTGTCTGGGGAGCTTTGCTCCAGGCAGTCACTCAGGAACCCAGGCCTTTTTTGGTCTTGTGGCCCCAACCCCCTCTAGCTCCTTAAATTCTTTCCATTCAGAGGGAAAGTGAGGTAAGGATTACCTGTATATGGTTTTTATGAACCAGGACTGCACATGGTACATTTAGTGAATATTGTAATATGCCACCCAGATGCCCCATCAAGCTGAAGAACTGATTTACCCAGTTGCTGGAGTACTGCTGGAACATCATCTTTACCAGCCAACCCATTTTTGGAATTTATTGGGCCGAAGAGTTGCCTTACTCAAGATTTTACCCCATTTCTAAGGTAGATGACTGGTCAAAAAGGGAATAAAGACCCAGTTTCCTTACCCCAATCTAGGACAACATGGAAGAGACACCCCAGCTTCAAAGTTCTGCCTGACCAGCTGAGGCTGTAGTTGAGTCACTCGGACATCACAGTCCAACTTCTCCCTCTGCCTGCTCTGCTTCCTTCTCTTCCCTAAAGTCTGTCTTAAAATCAAGACCACTCCCAGGTCAATTTTCTGAATGCTGATCTCTAGTTCAGAGTCTGCTTTCTAGGGAGCACAAGCTACATCTGCCCAGGTCACTTCTGCCCATGTTGCAGGACCCCAAACTCAGGGTTAGGGAGAGCATGGGGACCAACATTCCCCCCACTTTAATAACCTTCTGGCTCCACGTGGAGCCCTACAATGGTATGTGAGCCTGAGAGCATGACTCCAAAGAACTGGACTTGGAATCCAAATGTCGGGATTAGAGTCCAGCCCTCTCACTTTCTAGGCTCAATAAACTGTTGTTTTTCTTTCTTCTGTAAACTTCATGCTCCAATTTATAAAGTGAGCCTAGAAATAGTGGAATACATAGAGCCATTATGAGGATCAACAAGAAATTTTATGCAAAATCAATCATCCCGGTAGTTGGTAGGGAAAAATTTCTCCACTGAGAAATGAGTGGGTCAAATCTGTCTTCTGATATCTGCTTGATCCATGTAAAAACGGTGACTTCTTTGACTATAAACTTGTGGGTTGGGGCACTCAGACATCATATCCTATGAAGAGCTGGCCAAATAAAAATTAACTAGCAAGTTGGAGAATTGAATATCATCACTGTTTCAGTTTCTCTCTCACAAAACTTTGAAAATGCTTTCCTTTGGTATTAAACCACTTGATCTTGAGTCTGTATTCTACAGCCTGAACTGCCCCGAAGTTCTGTGGTTTGCATGAGTTGGACCAGGATCTGACACTGGGCTCTGGCATTTACTTGAAGTAAATGTGAGGTAGGCCTTTGAAGGCCGGAATGAGACTTGGCTGGCTTGAAGCTAAAGTTTCTTCCAGGCTCCAGGCATTCCACTACAGAAGGTACAGCTCTTGTGGGAAGAGGCCAGCTGGGCAGAACAGATTGGGCAGGGACTTGAGACTGCTTCCTCCTTGCCTCATGATTTGAAATCGAACCAGTATAAACCTACCATATAATCAGAGCATTTAGGGGTTCTAGAAACTGAATTCAATCTATACAATACCCACGAAGGAATACTGGGATATCAGAGGGGTCAACATAAGTCCCATTAATTACAGCTGAAGCCCCTGAGCCCAAGTTGGAGACATAAAATGTGAGTCAGTGGGGAATGATACTATTTTGTCTACAGTGATTAAGAACATAGGTTCAAGAACAAGAGCACCAGCATTTAAATTTTGGTTCTGCTGCTTTTTGGCTATGTGAATGTATGCAAGCTGGTGACCTAATGCCTCTGTATTTAGTAGTCCCATCTCTAAAACGGAAACCAAAACAGTACCTATATCACCACTTAAATGTGGAGATTAGATGGAAGAAATCCATGAAACTCTTACAAAGTATCTGACACGATGAAGTTAGGTATGTGGCTGCTACAAGCTGCTGCTGCTGTTGTAATTATTATTATTATCACAAGAAGTACCTTCTGACGCACTCATTGAAGACCTCCCTGTCCCAGGTCTTTGCTAGCCCCTGGACATGGAGGCCTGGCTCCTGGCCTTGTCTGCTCAGGAAACAATGAAAGCAGAGATGATTCTGCCTTAATCTGACAGCTTGAAGTGACAGGACAGCACGTGTTTGAGACTCCTACCTAGACTGTACTATGGGCACGTTGCTGCCATACTTTGTTAACCTAACAAAGGACTCGGACTACTAATGAGACAAGCAAGTTCTTCTGTGTGAAAGGAGACAACGTGGGAGGTGGAGCTTGAATGGACTTTATTGATAGGAGGTTCAATGTTTACTGTAAGCAGTGACACAGACCCTGGGACCCACCTAACCTGTGATGGAAGAAAGAGAATAATAGACTCTCAAGACTGGAAGTATGGTGCCCTGGATGGGTTTTAGAGAAACATTGTTTTGTTTTCAAAACCAGGATCTCCCATGTACAAGCTGTACAACTTTGGAAAGTCACCTAACCTCTCTGAGACTTGCTTTCTTAGGTACAAAATGGAGGTACTTCAGAACCTGTCATAACAATTAAACAATGTTTAGATATTTGGTTTTTTGTCATATTTTTAATCTCAGATGATTCCACACCACAAAGGGTATCGAGCATTTATCAACAGACATATGATGCAGCAAGAAAGATAAACAAGTAACAAAGAAACCATGAGTAAAGGAAAGAAAGAAAATATCAGTTCATAACTACATTCCCTGTGACTCTAGGACAGAGGTAAGCTATAAAGTTTACTCTGAGCTTTCTGGTGGCTGAAAAAGAGATAAACAAGATCTGATACAAGATCTTGATCTGATACAAAATTAATGACATTCATAAGATGAATACATACCTGTTGTTCAGAAATGAACTACTGTTATCAGTTATAAAAAATTTCTGTTATCAGAAATAAAAAACTGTTATCAGTTACTATTAACTTCTAGTACTGCATGACTTTAATTACCATCATTTTCAACATCATTCTAACACAGTGTTTTTCAAAATAAAGGCTAAAAACTTAAATTTCATGGCAATGAAATTAAGGTCAGGATTTTAAAAAATAAAATAGAACAGAATAAAATAGAAGTATTTTTATGAATCATTTGTTTCAGTTTTTATATATACAGAGCAAAAAAAGACAGGGAGAACTTAAGTTGTGGTTTAAAGACACCTCTTCTTGTGCTTCCATGTTGATAAAAGTAGACCAACCTATCACCCGAACATGTTTGACTCCTGTTTACCTATTCTCCAAGTGGATGTCACCTTTGATTCAACATCACAGCAGCAAAGCTCACCCTTTCCCTGGGCAATTCATTCTATCAGGACTCTTTGAGCTGAAATCTGTCTCCATGGAACTCTGACTCACCATAATGATACCACGTATTCTGAAGTGAGTTTCCATTTATTTATTTTTAGGTTTCATTTGAATTCCCTGAGGGCCCTTCTTTGAGCAGAGTTCTGACCCAGCTCCTGGTGGAGTGGGGAAAACAGAGGCAAATAGGGCATGATTCCTGTCACCAACAAAACTTGGGATCCCATGGTGAAGGCACATGAATGTACCAACAGAATACAGAGTCTTACAGAGAATCCACAGGCCTTAATAGGTGTGAGCTGATGAGATAATGAAGCAGAATTATATTCAGAAGGAAGTATAGTGGCTGGATTTGCAGGGTGGGAAAACATCAGGATGTTCTGCTTGAGTGGAGGGTCAGAACTTACCCCCAAAGGAGGGCCCATGTCATGATCAATGTGAAAAGTCACCTACATCTGGAGAAAACTGAAGGGCATTGTTTTTCTCAATGAATTAGAAGAGGGAATCTTAGAACAACTAATAACCAGAAATTCAAGTTATTTGCTTCTGAGTCTACATAATAAATTAACATAGGTTAGATAACTGTAAGGGTTTCCTAAGGCCCTGGCAATATAGGGAAGGAAACCAGAACTCAAGGGCCAGCTTTGACCAGGAACCCACATGAACCAATCAACTATGACTAGAGGCAGGGTCGTGTCAGGACATGGCAGCTCCTGTGGGAGTCACATAGTTGGAGGGAGGATGTTAGGCAGACAAACAACAGATATCCCTCAGGATAATTAGCTGAGAAATTAAAACTTTAGGTAGAAGTGGGAGTCAGGGCACAATGGCACATATTCAAGCATTTAACAAGTGTCCTACAAAAAAAGAAAGAGAAAACAGAGTGAAGTCATTCAAGATCCACAGGTTTTGTACACAGACCTGAGTTTGAAACCGACCACCTGGTTGCTGTATAACCTTAAATAATTTATTAATGTCTCTGATGCTCAATTTTTAAATAAGAAAAAGGAAAAAGCTTTAATTTTTCTGACCCTCAATTTTCTTATCTGCAAATAGAGAAAATTAAATAAGACCTAGCTGGAAGGATGTTAAAGAGAATTAAAAAAGAGAAAATATGGGAAGTGCCTGACCATGGCTGGTCTCACCTAAATAGCAGCTATTACTCTTGTCTCCCCCAGGTGACGCCAAAGGACACATGAGGACTAATGACTGGGCATTACAAGAAATTATAAGTTTCAGTTTAATGAGCATTCAGTCAACCAGAATGGCTCAAAACCAGAAAAGGCTGCCTTCTATGAAGAAAGATCCTACATGGAAAGAGGCAGTATGGTGTGAAGCAGCTGTCCCTAACCATTTTACCATCAGGGACTGGTTTCGTGGAAGACAATTTTTCCATGGAAGGTGGGGGGTGAGGAGAATTCATCAGACATTAGATTATCACAAGGAGCATGCAGCCTAGATCCCTCATGTGGGCAGTTCACAATAGGGTTTGTGCCTCTATGAGAATCTAATGCTGCTGATAATCTGACAGAATATGGAGCTCCAGTATCCTGCCACTCACCTCCTGCTCTTGGCCCAGTTCCTACAGGCCACAGAGGAGTACTGATCCACAGCCTGGGGATTGGGTGACTCCTAGTGTAGAGGAAAGAACATCTGGGCACACACGGGGACAAAGATGGGAACAGCAGACACTGGGGACTACTAAGGTGGGGAGGAGGGGAGGGGAAATAAGAGCTGAAATACCACCCACTAGGGACCATGCTCATCACCTGGGAAGGCAGACTCATCAGTACACCAAACCTCACCATCAGGCAATATACCTACGTAACAAATCTTCACACATACCCCTTGAATCTAAAATAAAATTAAATTAATAAAAAATAATTAATTAAGAGTCTCGTGCCCACTTACTGGTGGTATCATCTCAAGCAAGGCACTCGGTCTTTCTAATGCTCAGTCTCCTCATCTGTAAAGTAAAGGTAATGGTACCACCTCTGTCCCTCACACGGTCGTTTGACAGTCAAATGACATTATGGCAGGGGAAATGCCATATGTAAGGAGTGATTAGGTGTTTAAATAAAAGCCAAATTAAAAATGACCCGCAGTCAGGAATATGACAGAAGAAAGACCAGCCCCGGTAAGAAATTGAGCCACATGCCCCCTAAGGTCTTCCCTCCCTGTGACACCACAAAATGTCAGCTTGAATCTGCAGAGACTAGCTCCGGCTACTGTCACATTGCTTGTGCCAAGAAGATTTCCAGTTCTTAGCCACTTGGATTTCCACACTCATTTAAATGTTTTCCTTTGTGAGCAAACCCTCATGAAGCCCTATATTTACTAACTCAAACTCACATTTTAAAAATTATTCCACCTAGAATGTTGCGTTTGTCACCAGTTTCGATCACGAGTTTCTCAAAAGGAATGCTATCGATCAAACATAGTGCTCCACCAAACAATATCATGCTAAAACTTAGATTCAGCATGCCATGAAGAGAAATGTTGGCTGTTTTGGAGTTGAGCTTCCTAGACTTAAAGTCTCAGCTCTACCATGTATTCATTGTGTGATCTTGGGTAAATGTAGCCTACGAGATTCAGTTTCAATATCCATTAAATAGGTATAAGAATACCAACTTTTGGCCAGGTTTGGTGGCTCAGCCTGTAATCCCAGCACTTTGGAAGGCTGAGGCGAGTGGATTGCTTGAGCCTGTGGGTTTGAGACCAGCCAGGGCAAGTTGGCGAGACCTCATCTCTGGAATACATCAAAAATTAGCTGGGCGTGGTAGTGCGCACCTGTAGTTCCGGCTACTTGGAAGTCTGAGGCAGAAGTATTGCAGAGCCCATCAGGTCAATGCTGGGATGGCTGTGAGTGTGCCACTGCACCCCAGCCTGGGCAACAGAGTGAAACTCCAACTCAAAAAAAAAAAAAAAATACCAACTTTGAAAGTTTGTGACAATTACAGTTAAAAAGTTACTAAAATTGTGAATATTATAGACAACTTATATACAATATCTACTACAGTGCTTAGCTCACAGTAGAGCTCAAATTTTTTAATTAGCCTTTTATTTAAAAATATTAATACCATATATATGGAAAGTGCACAAACCATAAGTGTTTGGCACAATGAATATTAAAAAGTGATTGCACCTATGTAACTGGCACCCAAACCCAAAAACAAAATATGACCAGCATTCAGAAGTCTTTTCCCATATCCCCCTAGTTGTTACCAAACCCCTCACCCCCAGCTGAAGATAACCAACATCTTGACTCCTCTTGCCATAGACTTGCTTGGCCTGTTTGTGAATTCTATATAAATGGAATCATATAACACATACAATTCTTTTGAGTCTGACTTCTTTTACTCAACATTTAAGTCATGAGATGTTATATGTAGGTATAGTTTCTCATCACACTTTTGTTATCATTTTCAGTTCAATCTGTAAGTAGTCACCTTGAAACAAAATGGCTATCAGAGAAAACTTTCAAATGGCTAAACGTCTATGATTGCACCAAATGATGGCTGCAGTTCAAAAAAACCACAAGTTTGATATTTTGAATCACAGGATGATTCACTACATTGCCCTAGAGCATGATAGATAAAATGTACATATTCTTTATAATAAATGAAATAAACCAAGCAGTCACAGCCAGCAGCTTAAATAAAAGCAGACATACATCAAATCCTTAGTGAACTCCAAGAAGAAAGTTTCAATTCAAATAAAAAGAATACACACTGCCTATGCAAATAGGTAAATAAAGAAGAGAAATTTTATCTAAAATCACCCATGGAGTTGTTAGAAATGAACAGGTGTGAAACATTATGGAAAGATCATGGACTTTGATATCAGACAAAAACTGGTAGTCAGCCTTTGATCCACTGCCCTTTAATGGCATAATCTTGAACAAGTTACTTTATTTTACTGAGTCTCAATTTCTTCGCTTGTATAATAAAAATAATAGTGCCTACCTCTAGTGGTTTGTTTGAACATAAAATTAAACAATTGTGTAAGTGTTTGTATTAAGAAATGAGGGAAAACTTTGAATAGATCACCTAAGAGAGGAATTCAACAGAGAAATGATAGGAAACACCTAAGGCAAGGAAGGAGAGAGAAGCCAGGCAGACTGCTCTACTAGAATCAACTGGAAGCCTGGAAAGGTTCCTCAATGCAGAGAAAGAGTACGTGAGTGTCCCACAGTGATCCATATTCCCACTGTGGACTCCTGCAATCTTAGCAACAAGAATGAATCTCTGCAGTCCCTAAGACTAACATAAGGAAGCTGCTGGGGATCACACAATGACATTGTTTCAGAGAGGGAGCTCACGCTGGGTCCCACATATCTCCCAAGTCCTAAGCAGCTACAGCAAGGCACCATTTGGGGAACCCAGCACCCACCCGACTGCCCTGGGGTCCATGCATCTCCACATCCTTGGAGGCATATTGATGTCTCCTGCCCACAGCTAGGCACTGCTGCTGGCTGCTGCTGTCGGAGCCAAAGCATGAGCTGTTGGCAGCAACCTCACCACTTCCTGGTGGCTATTACACATTTAAAAGCACCAGGAGGGAAGGCTACCCTGCTAATAGCTGCCACCTGGTACCAAAGAGTGAACTCCTCAGCTGCCTATTTATGGTTGCTGCCATTGAAAGCAACCCTGCTCTCCCAGGAGCTGGGCTCCTTCCTGTGCAGTCTCTGCTTCCCACACCTAAGCATTCCATGTGGAGATTACTCCGCCCCTGCCTACCACAGCCAGGACTACTAGAGATCTTGAGAGCAGACCCATCTGGCTCAGCTTTACCTGCCTCCCCTCTCCTCCCCTCCCCACCCCTGGGGACTGAACATTCCATCTGGGGACCTGGAGGTCACTCTGCCCCATCCACCACCATTAGCACCTGAGAATTCCACCCAGGGGTTTAAGGATGGGCCCACCCACCTTGCCATTGCCAACACAGCTGACACCAAACTGCATGCACCACCAGCAGGCCTGAGAACTGGCCCATCTAGACTGTCACAGCCACTGCCAAAACCTGTATGGAGTGCTTGGAAGCCAGAGGATATTCCCACCACTGTACTTGCCATCCCACACCATGTCTGTTGTCCAAGAGCCCAAGAACCTTCCCACCTGCCCATCTCACAACTACCACTGCTAGCATTCAAGCAAATCATACTTGGGGGGCCCCCAAATCAACCCACCTGAACCTGCTAACAGCAGTGCCAACATATGTCACACTGGAGTCCAAGGGCAGGCATACTCAGCCTGCCACTGCCACCACTGGGGCCTGAGGACTGGCTGACTAGAGATCCCTGTCCACAGAAAACTTCACCACAGCATCAACTAACAACTGTACTCTAAACCACTGAGGAAATCATAGGTACAGCTGACAACATTATACAAAGACTGCACTACTACATATACTTAGAAACAAAACCAAAGTGACCTACCCAACCAATACCAAGACTATTCTAAGTCTTCCCCTGTGAAAGCAAATTCAAAATACTGGAAGAAGTAACAGTTACACCAGATGCACAGATATCAACACAAAGAAATACGACACCTTCAAAGGAATACAATAATTTTCCAACAACAGATTTGAATGAAAAATAAATTTATAAAATCCCAGATAAATAATTCAAAATAATGATATTAAAGACTCTTAGTGAGATATAAGATAATTTGGAAAAAAATACGAAGAAATTTGGGGAAAATTCAGGGTATAAATACAAATTTTACCAGCGAGATAGATAGCATGATAAGAACCAGACATTAAATTTTGGAAATAAAGCAGTCATTGAATAAAACACAATATGTACTTGAAGCTTCAACAATAGGCTGGATCATGCAAAAGAAATTTTAGAACTTGAAGACCAGGTCTTTTGAAGTAATCTAGTCAGACAAAAGTAATGAAAAAAGAATAAAAAAGAAAGAACAAAGCCTATGCAGCATATAGGACACCATAAAGTAACCAAATATTAGAATTTTTGGCATCCTAGAGAATGAGGGGAAAAAGGATAGAAAACCTATTAAATGAAATAATAATTGAAAACTGTCCAAGTCTTGTAATAGATTGAGGCATCCAGATTCAGGAAACTCACAGAGTACCCAAACATATACAATTCAAAAGGTCTCCTCCGTAGCACATTATAGTCAAACTGTCAGAAGTCAAAGACAAAGACAAATTCCTAAAAACTGCAAGAGAAAGGTGTCTAGTCACTTATAAAGGAACCCTCAGGCCAGGAAACAATGAGATGATATATTCAAAGTGCTGAGTGAGGGAAAAAAACTGTCAGGTTGTATACTATATCCAGCAAAATTATCCTTCATAAGTAAAATAAAAATAAAATCTTTCCCAGGCAAACAAAAGTTGAAAAAGTTCATTATTACCTGGAAGCAAAAGGACAAAAACACACAAAAGTGTAAAACCCACTGATAGAGCAAATATTCAAGCATGGAAGAGAAAAGCAATGTAAAGAGGAAAGTTTTAGCAATAAATTCCTACATCAGAAAAGTAGAAATATTTCAAATAAACAATCCAGCAATGCACCTCAAAGAACTAGAAAAGCAAGAAAAAAACAAACCAAAATTAGTAGAAAAAAATAATAAAGATCAGAGCAGAACTAAACAAAGTGTTAACTTAAAAAACACATAAAAGATTAATGAAACAAAAATGCTTTTAAGGATAAACAAAATCAATAAAACACTAGCTAGACTAACCAAGAAAAAAGACTCAAATAAACAAAATCAGAAGTGAAAAAGAAAACATTACAACTGATACAGAAATATAAAAGATTATCCAAGACTTTTAAGAGCAATTATACACTAGCAAAATAGAAAGCCTGAAGGAAATGGATAAATTCCTGAGCACAAACAAGCTACCAAAATTGAATCCAATAGAAATAGAAAATTTGAACAGACCAACAATGAGTAACAAAATTGAATTAGTAAGAAAAGACTCCCAACAAAGAAAAGTCTAGAACTGAATGACTTCACTGTCAAATTCTACTGAATTTAAAAGTAACTAACACCAATTTGCCTCAAACTATTCCAAAAATTGAAAAGGAGGAAATTATCCTTAATGCATTCTATGAGGCCATTACCCTAATACCAAAACCAAAGATACAACTTAAAAGAAAACGACAAGCCAATATCCCTAATGAACATAGACACAAAAATTTTCAAAAAATACTAGCAAACCAAATGCAAGAATACAGAAAAAGGGACTAACACTATGATTAAATGGCATTTATATCAGGGATGAAAGGATAGTTCAACATATGCAAATCAATAAATGTGATACATCATAACAACAAAATCAAGTACAAAAACCATATGATCATCTCAATAGATGCAGAAAAAAAATTTGATAAAATGTAGCACCTCTTTATAATAGAAATTCTCAACAAACTAAGCATAGAAGTAATAAACCTCAAAATAATAAAGGCCATATATAACATCCTGCTAAATGGAGAAAAGTTGAAAGTCATTCCTCTAAGAACCAAAATTATACAAGGATGCCCACTTTGATCTCTCCTATTCAATATAGTACTGGAATTCCTAGACAAATCAATCAGGCAAGGTGCAAAATGAAAAACATCTAAATTGGAAAAAAGGAAGTCAAATTGTTCTTCTTTTCAGATGACATGATCTTATATTTAGAAAAACCAAAAGATTCCAACAAAATTTCTTAGATATAATAAATAAATTCAAGAAAGTTGCCGGATATAAAATCAGCATACAAAAATCAGTAGCATTTCTATGCACTAATAATAAACTACAAGCCATGAAGCTACTACAAGAAAACAGGGGAAATGCTTCAGGAAGCTGATCTAAGCAAAGATTTTATGGCTAAGACTTCAAAAGCATAGGAAACAGAAACAAAAATGGGAAAAATGATATCTTAACTAAAAAGCTTCTTCACAGCAAACAATCATCACAGTGAAGATACAACCTGTTGAATGGGAAAAATAAAACCATTTATAAACTATTCATCCAATGAGAGACAACTATCTAGAATACACCAGGAGCTCAACAGTAGAAAAATAAATAATCCCATTAGGCCCAAACTTCACCTGTATGATGATCACTTATTTACCTAACCCTGATGTACCCCACATCTTAAATAAAATAAAATAAGAAAAACAAAAAATCCCATTAAAAAGTAGACTTAGGACATGAATAGACATTTGTCCAAAAGAAGGTATGGCCAACAAGCATACAAAAAATCCCTAAACATCACTAAGGGGAATGCAAATCAAAATCATAATGAGATATCATTGTACCCTAGTTAGAATGGCTGTTATTAGAAACACAGAAAGTAACAGTTACTGATGAGAATGTTGAGAAAAGAGAATTCATACACTGTTGGTGGGAACATAAATTAGTACATCCACAAAAGAAAATAGTATAGATATTTCTCAATAAACTAAAAATAGAACTATCCTATGATTCAATAATCCCACTAACAGGTATTTATTTTTAAAAAGAAATCAGTATATCAAAAAGATACCTGCACCCATGTTTATTGCATTACTATTCACTGTGGCAAAACTATTCACAATGCCAAAGATATGAAATCAGCCTAAATGTACATCAACAGATAAAGAATATGTTATATAGATACACAAAGGAATACTATTCAGTTATACAAAATAATGAAATCATGACATTTGCAGCAACATGGATGGAACTAGAGGTCATTATGTTCAGTGAAATAAGACAGGCATAGAAAGGCAAATATTACATGTTCTCACTCATATGTGGGAGGTAAAAAAGTTGATCTCATGGAGGTAGACAGGAGTGTGATAGATATGAAGCTGGGAAGGGTGTGTGGGTCGAGGAGGCGGGAGTGGATGAAGAGACTTTGGTTAATGGATACAAACATACAGTCAGCTAGAAGAAATACATTCTAATGTTCAATAGCACAGTAGGGTTACTATAATCAAAATCAATGTACTATATATTTCAAAATATCTAGAAAAGAGAATTTGAAAGTTTCCCAACACATAAAAATAATAAATGCTCAAGGTGATAGATACCCTAAATATCCTGTCTTGACCATTACACATTCTATGCATGTAACAAAATATCACATGTACCCCATAAATATTTACAAATATTATGTATCCATTAAAAATCATTACAAAAGAAATGAATGAGATGCCACCTTGTATCTTTAGCTCACAAAAACTTGGTTTTTATGTTTCTGAGAAAATGGTACCATGAGATTTTGAGGGCAGAAGCTACACTTTATTTATCTCCAGATTCTCTGTGCTTAATATTTGATATTAAAAATGAATTTTAAATGGAATATTATCTATTATAAGGTATATGTGTAGCTATCATGTGTGCAGAAACTTATGAATCTAGAGAAAAGACAGTGACACTAATGTTGATTCATACTCCTATATGACAATCATTGTGCCAATCACTTTACAGATGGTAATGGGCCTGGATTGATCTGTCATTTAATGTTTATAATAATTCTGTGAAATACAGTTTTACATATCAGGAACTGAAAGTTAGAAATACCAAGGCCATATATCCAATTTGTTTAGGATAAAAATTAAAACTTCATCATTTTCTTTCAAACACTGGGTTCCTTCCACTCACCATGGTTTCTTGCTAGTCCTCACCATCTTCTCTCCCCATTCATTAGTTCAAGTTGCTTATTCATTTATTCATGTAACAACCAACAAATATTTATAGAGAACAACCCCTGTGTGCCAGACTCTCTTCTAGGCACCTGCAATGTAGCAACAAAAGACAAGTGAGGTCTCTACCCAAATGAAGCTTATGTTCTATCTGGGAAAGAATTCAGACCATCTAAATAGAATTCACATGGTTAATCTAGAAAATATGTAAGTAGGGAAATATCATTCAGAGGTGTAGCACCTGTCAGGTAAAGCCTTCCTGTAGAGGTGCCATTTAATCTGAGACCTGAAGAATATCCCTTTAAATGGTTCTAGCTGACATATCCTCCTGCCATCCCACAATATGCTCTTTCATTTGTTTCTGAAATTGGCCTGAAAAATATTCTAAGCCACCCCCAGGCCTCCTGTGGGGATCAGTTTTGAAAGCTGGATTTACAGATTAGTAGGAACAGATCCCAGCCTGCCTCCTTGCCAAAGTCCTGTCGGCACTTGCAGATGGTTTTTACAGATTGCTGCTTCTTATCTGTCTGAGCTGGCCCTCTCCACTCAAAGAGAGAAACAGCCTGTTAGAGGTGGATGCTTAGAAAGAATTTTCCAAGCAGCTTTTATACGGCAAGTGGTCCCTATGGTTTCCACTCCTGGAGAACCTTGGCTTATATTCTCCATCTCCATGAACCTCTGTCTCCATAGAGAAAAGAACTACACTCCAAGTACTACAACATACATATTTATCTGGAAATGCCTTTAGTTATTATGCCCTGGACATTGCCTTCTTATATTTGGTGACACAATCTTGTATGTGGTCACAAAGCCAGGGATTGAGTTTTCTTCTACAGAAGTATTTATTTTTAAGGAATGGAATGGAAAGGGGACTTTCATTCATCACAAACACATTGGAGATATCACACTCACTACTAAACACTTAATACAATATTAGGCTTCAGTAAGAGAAATATTGGGCCCAAAGAAGAAGGAAATTAAAACAGCTGGTGAGCCAAGCTCGGTGGCTCAGCCTGTAATCCCCCGCCTTTGGGAGGCTGAAGTGAGTGGATTGCCTGAGCCTGCAGGTTCGAGACCCACCTGGGCAACAAGACCTCATCTCTACAATAAATAAAAAAAATCAGCCGGGCGTGATAGCTCGCGCCTGTAATTCCAGCTACTCGGAAGGCTGAGGCGGAAGGATCGCCGGAGCCCAGCAGGTCGAGGCTGCGGTGGCCAGGAGCAGCCACTGCACTCCAGTCTGGGCGACAGAGTGAGACTCCAAATCAAAAAATAAAATAAAATAAAATAGCTGGTGAAGGAGAAACAGTGTGATGTTTGAAATCAAACAGATCTGGATTCTAAACCTGCTTTACCGCAGCAATGTGATTTCTAAGGAATCACTTAACTTTCCTAAGCCTTTGTTTCTCCTCTGAAAAAATGATACTAATGCTACCTAGAGAGGTACACAAAAAGAGATGGTCCCAGCCAAGCATAGCAATACAACAATTGTGTCCAAGCAGGAGAATGCTAGACACGGAGTAATATTTACCTTGCAAATTTTACTATGATCCAAGGTCTAGATATCAGATTTTATACAATAATGACATAACCTTCACTCCGCCAAAAATCCATCAATTTCTTAGGGTGGAATCACACTCCTCAAGTTCACTAGACTAATAAAATACCAGAATATTAACTTTTAAAATAAGGACTAGAATTATGATACAAACTTCAACACCCTTCCTTCCCCAGAAAGTACATAGGAAGCCAAATTATAATCAAAAGTTCTACATGGAATCAGAATGAAAAGAGTTAGCTGAAACTTCTGTTTCCAAGTATCTGAGATGGCAGTCATGTCAAATTCCCATCCTTGGACAAGGCTTCTATGGGCACCGGTGGAATATGCCTCCACAGCTCATCTGCTTCTTTGGGTTCTTTCTGATTGCTGCATTCTTTCTCTTAGAAGGGCTATCACATTCATCTGAGTTTCTTCAGCTATTTTAGACCCAAGAAACATTATTCTGTTGGAGATGACTTCGCATCAGTCTGTTCTGTTGTCAGTCTTATAATTCAGCTTTTAGAAGGTGATCTTAGTTCTATTCACAACATCTAATCATAGAATTGCTGGGAATTGTAAATGACATAGATTTTAGATGGCACTTGAGATATAGTAAGTGTTTAAGAAGCTCTTTTGATAATGATGATAATAATCATTATTTTGTGCATTGGTCAAAATGCACTTATGTTCCAAGTCAGGAAATATATTAAAGGAAACAACAGCTAATATAAAGTGTGGAGGAAAAAATACTTTACAAATCAGTCATTTCTTGATTTCTTCTTCATAACAAACCCTGTCTCCTAACCATGAGACTGGGCATGTGACTCAGGCTGAACTAGTCATAGAACCCTAACCCTATAGCAACTGAGAATGACACATGGGTGAGGCATATGACTGTAATCAGCCAAAGGGAGACCTTTGTAAGACCTTGTGAGGATATGAGCTATTGTGCTCTGGTGTTATGGAGCAGTTCAGAGCACAGGGAAAGGCCACCTCCCCATGGATAGAGCACAGAATATCTACCAAAGGAAGAGAAAACTTCCATCAAGTCAAGAAGAAGTGGTTCACGGAGCAGAAAATAGAGATTTAGACAGTGTGACTTAGAGGACAGCACTTCTGCATCTTCCTTAGTGTCATCCTTAAACTATATTATGAGGCATTAGGTGCACTCAGGGTGTTCCTGAGTAGAAGCGAAAGCAATATTCTCTGCCACTCAAGTCAACTAGGGCCAGCAGAGAGACAAATAGAAATGGCCAGGAAAACCTATGTGGATGGACCAGAGCCCAAGTGCTTAAACAGCAGGTGTGCCTGGCACTCACTTACCTACTCTGTGATTTCCTAATATTGCCACAAACTTCACCTGTACCCTGAGCAAACAGGAAGGGCTTGTAGCCACTCCCAGCAACAGGAGTAAAGAGTAAGCATCTGCCTGGAGCCAGCCTCAAGACAACAGCCTCCATAGTTGGTGAGGGACTTCAAGGGGATGCAGATCTTCCCTCCAATGGTGTAAACTCTAAGAGTCCACCAACCTCCAGCCCTGAGTCCCCTTCATCCTCTTCCTCTCCCGACACACACACAGAGTCACTCTCCACTGTCAACCCTGAAGGACTTGGTTTGGTGCTATCAAGCATGTGGTCGTTTTCCTTCACAACTCTTCTCCAATTGCCCTACACAAAGTGACACTCAGTGCATTTATGGAGACTGACTTGTGACTGTAGTTATGTCTTTCTTTTTTTTTTTGAGTTGGAGTCTCACTCTGTCGCCCAGACTGGAGTGCAGTGGCCACTCCCAGTCACCGCAGCCTCGACCTGCTGGGCTCCGGCGATCCTTCCGCCTCAGCCTTCCGAGTAGCCGGAATTACAGGCATGTGCTACCATGCGCAGCTGATTTTTTGATTTATTTTAGAGATGAGGTCTCGCTGCCCAGGCGGGTCTCGACCCCGCAGGCTCAGGCAATCCACTCACCTCAGCCTCCCAAAGGCGCGGGATTACAGGCTGAGCCACCGAGCCCAGCTTGTAGTTATGTCTTTCTGTGGTGAATTTCAAGGTTGTAGACATGGGTATTTTAGTCTAAAAGCAGACAGAGTCAAGCTTAAAGATGGATCCTGGTATAATCTCATTACGCTGAAAAAGGCAAAAAGCTTACTTAGTAAATAAGGAGTGAAATTGCTTTTTAAAACCATCCAGATCAGGCTTGGTGGCTTGGCCTGTAGTCCCAGCACTTTAGGAGGCAGAGGCAAGTGGATTGCCAGAACTCATGGGTTCAAGATCAACCCGGGCAACTTGGCAAGACGTTGTCACTACAAAAAATTAAAACAAAATTAGTCGGCCATGGTGATACATGCCTGTAGTTCCTTCTTGGAAGGCTGAGGCAGAGCGATCACCCAAGACCACCAGGTCAACTCTGGGGTGGCCGTGAGCATTGCCACTGCACTCCAGCTTGGGCGATGGAGTGAGACTCTAACTCAAAAAAAAAAAAAAACTGTCCAAAGTGCTCGTCATGTGGCAGAAGGATCCAGTGTGTCCCGTGGGACTCAAAGAGGGAGAATTAGAACTTGTGGACAGAAATTATTCCAAGATGGATTTATCTCATCTTAAGGTAAAAAATATGCAGATCCTTATTCTTGATAATGAAGAGCAAAGGATGACTTCTGTTGTCCTTCCTACTTCCCTTTCAATTCTTCCAGTGCAAATATAAGGTACATGAAACAGATAAACGAGCAGCTCTGCAGAGAGCAGCAAATGGACCAGCAACCTCTGTGTATATTTCTCATCAAATGTTTGTTATGCTGCTTTGCACCCTCTTGAACCCACAAGAACCTCGGAGAATTGGTTTTCATTCAGAGAAAAAACAAGAAATCAGAGCAGAAAAGATGAAATATGCAGAAAGGCCCTTGCCAAGATGCTAGGAACTGCTAAAGGTTGGATGAGGAGGTGATGAGCAGAGCAGTCTGAAGGTACAGCCTGAATCCAGACAGCCAGCTGGATGATACACATGAGGACTGGCTAACTGGGGAGACTGCAGAAGCTCTAAATGATTTTTGTCACACTCCTCCAAGCAGAGACATTTACTCTTTAGGACCAGATACCTAAGACTGAGCCTAAGTCATACTCAGTATAGAAAATATCTCCTGCTCACAGAATTTCTATATCTTCTAAATGGCTTTCAATGCAAAATTAAGATGTCTTCACATAACACACATAGTGCACATCACATATATGGCCCCTGTAATAGCCTCTTTCACCTTGCTACATGTACATACTTGGTCCCAATCACACTGAATTGCATGTGATTCTGGAAATAACAGTACTGTTTTATGACTTTCTACTTCTGCCTTTAATGCCCCCACCCTTTCCTTTACTCAACGCTTACTTGTTCCTCAAGATTCAGCTCAGTTGTACATTGGCCTCCCTGGCTTGCTTCTCCTCTTTGCCTGTGTGGCACATTGTCCTTCTATGCTCTTCAGGCCCACAGATACCCTAGACCCATCTGCATCACAGTATAACACAAGTTCCAACTGCCAGTCTCTTATCACCACCCTCACCACCACTGCTTTCACCACAATCAGGGTGAGTAAGTGGAAGAAAAGAGCCATATCTTCACTGATGTCATAACCACAGGAGTTTGGCATTGCAAAAGACTTAAAACTAAATAATTTTAATTTTTAGTTTCGTTCCAAATAAGCTGTTCTGCTCCAGTTTTGAGTAAGGTGGAGTCACTTCACATCACCTTGTCTCTCCCACTAAACACAGCTATCAAGCCTGGACAGAGTTCATGGGGCATCTATGTGAGGACTCTGAAGGTAAAGAACAGCTAGCAAAATGGGGAAGAAGGTCAGAATTCAAAGGGCCATGGAACTGTGGCTAGTTTTCTATCTTTTCCCTCTAGTATTGCCTGGACTAAACATGCATCAAAACCCCGGCAGTGGGCAACAGGACACCCAAAAGAGAAAGCCAGGAAAAAACCTCCAGCTCTGGTTTGAGGGGTGGTAAAAGGAGCCGCTAATACTCAGTGAGAGTGTTAATGATCACTCTTGGGCTTTGTCTCTCTTTTTCCATCCTCTGCAGCCTTAACTCCCAAGCAATCACACAGTTGTAGCTACTGTGGTAGCAATAGGATTCCACAGGAATCAAGACTCATAAGAACAACCCCCACTGATTTTTTTCTCCCTGGATGCTCCCATCAATTGATCCTGAATATGGGCACAGTTGCAGAGTGTACAGCAGAACACAATGACAAAAACACAAACTTTCTACCCAGAGGACCCAAAACAAGAGCCCCAGGGAATCAGAAAGCACCAAAATAGCCCAGAGAGAGGAACTTGGGAAAGCAGCCTCAAAAGCTGTGTGTTAACTTTTCCTCACCCCTGAGCTGCACGTGTATGGATCTGTTCCTAAGCAGTTTACAGAAAAATAATTGAGAACTGAACTGACAGAGAGATCACCACCCAAATCCCAGAGAGATCAATGGGTTGCTCATATGCAAGGCAGATCCAAATACCACTGCAAAAGATTTGAAAACTGACCTGACTGGAACTATAGTCATAGAACACAGTTTGAAACTTGTAGACTAAACAACCAGGTTGATGGCCTGCTACGACAAAAATATCAAGGTGTTCCACAAGAATTAAACAGAGCTGAGCATCTAATAACATAATATTCAAAATGTCTGGTCCACATTTAAAATTACTCAGCATATGAAAAACTTGTAAAATCTCAACTCACGTGGGAAAAGACATTTAACAAAGGCCAAAGAAAAAAATAACATAAATATAAGAATGAGCCGGGCTCGGTGGCTCAGTCTGTAATCCCCCGCCTTTGGGAGTGTGAGGTGAGTGGATTGAGGGAGCCCACGGGTTCGAGACCCACCTGGGCAGCGAGACCTCATCTCTACAATAAATCAAAAAATCAGCCGGGCGTGGTAGGGCATGCCTGTGATTCCAGCTACTTGGAAGGCTGAGGCGGAAGGATCACCGGAGCCCAGCAGGTCGAGGCTGCGGTGACCAGGAGCGGCCACTGCACTCCAGTCTGAGCGACAGAGTGAGACTCCAACTCAAAAAAAATAAAAAAATAAAAATAAAAATAAAATATATATATATATATATTCAGATCATGTGAATGATCTGAAAAGATAGTAAAGAAGCAATTACAAAAATGCACTGGTAAGCAATCAGCAATATTCTTGAAGTCAGTGGAAAAATAGAAAGCCTCAGTAAAGGTATAAAAAGATACAAAGAGATGCCAAGTGGAAATTTTAGAACTAAAAAGCATAATAAACAAAAGAAGAAGGGGAAGGAGGGAGAGGAGGACAGGGGGAGAAGGAAAATTTAAAAACTCAAATAAACAACAGCAGCAACAAAAAACTTCCCTGGATTAACTGAATAGCATCATGTATCTAACAGAAAAGAGGTACTTGGTTAATCAATGACCAGAGTATCAAGGACCTTTGACACAATAAGATAAAGTCTGACATTTGTATCACTGAACTCTTGGAAAGAGAGGAGAAAGAGTGCTTAAAATATTTAAAGCAATAAATAATGACTGAAAAATTTGTAAATCTGACCTGCACTTACATGACCAAAGAGCTCTGGGAATCCCAAATAGGACAAACTAAAAGAAATCCACATCTAGACACATAATAATCAAGTTGCTAAAAACTAAAGACAACTAAAATGTCTAAAAGCAATCAGAGAAAACTGACAAGTTAATAATCCAAATAAACTGTGGATTTCTCATCAGAAACCATGGAGACCAGAAGGAAGTGGAACATTTTTAAAGAGCTAGAAAAAATAAGACTTGGCAACTAAAATTTTATGTCCAGGAAAAATATCTTTCAGAAATAGTTGAAATAAAGACATTCTCAAATGAAATAAAACTAAGAACATTCCTTGTCGCATATCTGCTCTAAAAGATTTGTTAATAATGTTCTTCAGATAGAAGGGAAATGAGAACAGGAGACTTGGAACACTGAGAATAAAGAAAGAGCAACTGAAAGAGTAATATCTGGGTAAGTGTAAGAAATTATTCTTTTCCTCCGGAGTTTTTCAAACTCTGTTTGACAGTTGAAGGCAAAAAGTGTAATATTATCTGATCATTTTTAAATGTATGCTGATATAATACTAAGGCAACTATAAAATACAAGGGAGAAGGTAAAGGGATGTGAATAGTAATACATTTCTAAATTTTATTTAAAGTGATAAAATATTGATTAAAAGTATACTATAAAAAGTTAAGTGTACATATCATAATTCCTAGAACAAATATTGAAAAACTATGACCCACAGGCCAGATCTGGCCCATTGTCTATTTTTTTATAAGTAAAGTATATTGGAAGACAAGTATGATCATTAATTTAAATATCATGTATGGCTGCTTTCATGCTATAATGGTGTAGTTTAGTAATTTGCAAAAGAGAACACATGGTATGCAAAGCCTAAAATATTTACTATCTGGTCATTTCCAGAAAAATCATGCTAACCCATGCCCTAGAACAAATACTTTTAAAAAGTTATACTAAGAGATATATTAAAATTTGCTATATATAAATTAAAATAGGATACTAAAAACTGTACAAATAAATCAGTAAAAGGCAGGAAAGGAAAAATGAAAACTGAAAAAATAGAACTAACATAAACAATTAAAAGATAGACATACAACCTATCAGTAATTACATTAAATATAAATGGTATAAACACACTAATTAACAGATATTAGCTAAATAAATTAGAAGAAAACAATGCAGCTTCAAAGAGAAACTAACTTCAAATATAACAATATATATTAGTTGAAAAGAAATGATTGAAAAAAGATATATTTGAGGTCAGGCTCAGTGGCTCCGGCATGTAATCCCAGCACTTGAAAGGCTGAGCCAGGAGGATTGCTTGAGTCCAGGAGTTTGAGACCAACCTAGGCAACATAGAGAGACCTTGTCTCTACAAAAAACATCAAAAAATTAGCGAGGCATGGTGGTGTGCATCTGCAGTCCCAGCTACTCAGGAGCCTAAGGCATGAGGCTCACCTGAGCCTAGGAGTTCAAGACTGTGGTGAGTCATGATCATGCCACTGCAGTTTGGGTAACAGTGAGACCTCTATTAAAAATACTAATAATAAAAATTAAAATTAAAAAATATATGTATATAAAAGAAAGCTGAATTGGTTATATTAATATTAGACAAAGCATAAAATTAACAGTGATAAAAAGAAATATTTCATAATAATTAGATGGTCAATTTACCAAAAAGATGTAATAATGCTGAATGTGTATGCAACTAACAACAGAGCTTCAACTTACATTAAGCAAAAATTGGCAGGTCCAATAGAGAAATCCAAAATTATAGTTGGAGACTTCAACATTGCTCATTCAGTAATAAACAGAACAAGTAGGCAGAAAATCAGCAAGGAACATTCATTATGATAAACCATATAAAGTATAGTCAAACAAATAAACCTCAACAATTTTAAAAGTATTGAAAGAATATAACATTGTGCTCTAACCATAACAGAATTAAACTAGAAATCAATAATAACAAAAAGGTAACCGAAAAATCCCTAAAGACTTGGAACTAAAAACTATCAGAGGAAGTCTCAGAAAAAACAGTAATATTCAAAACAAAATAATAGAGAAAATCAACAGAAGCTACTTTTTTGAAAAGATTAACAAAAATGATAAAACTCTAGCAAGACTCACAAAGAAAAATATAGAGAAGACGTTATCAATATCAGAAATAAAAAGAGTCAATACAGATCCTTCAAATCTTAAAAGGATACTAAGACAACACTGTAACAGCATGATCATAAATTCAACTTCCATAGACTAGTACAATTGCTTAAAAACCACAAATTACCAAAATTTGCCCGAGTGAAACAAATGGACTAAATAGTCATGTACTATTAAATTAACCAAATTCATAGTTTAAAACCTCCTATAAAAAGAAAATTCAGGCCCAGGAAAGGTCTCTTGGAAATTTTAGAAGACATTTAAAGAAGACACAACGCCAATTCTACACAATCTCTTAAAGAAAATAAAAGAAGGGGGAATCCTTCACAACTCTCTTTTTGAGACCAGCATTACCCTAACACCAAAACCAGATGAAGATGGTATTAAAAAAGAAAACGACTAATCAATAATCCTCTTGAACATAAACACGTAAATCCTCATCAAAATACTAGCAAGTCAAATCCAGGAATAATTTTTTTTAAATACAATCTTGGCGGGATCTCAAAAAATGCACTGTAACCAAGTGAAGTTTATCTCATAAATGCAAAACTTGCTCAATATTCAGCAGTAAATAAATATAATCATATTAGCAGTCTAAATTTTAAAAATGGTTACATCAGTTGAAGCAAAACAGGCATGTGATGAAACTCAATATCTATTCATGATACAAACTCAGCAAACCAGAAATAAAAGGAAACTTTCTCAACCTGAGGAAAGACATCTAATCACAGAAACCCACAGTTAACATCAAAGTTAACAACGAAAACTGAATGCTTTCTCCCTAAGATCAGGAGCAAGACAAAGATTTCCATCCTGGATACTGTTTAACATCATACTGAAAGTACTAGCCTGTGCAATGAGGCAGTAAAAAAATAAGTAAAAGGCAAATATATGGGAAAGAATGAAAGAAACTTAAACCAAATAAAATAATTTTCTACATGGAAAAAAAATGAAAAAAACCTCCAGATCTAATAAGAGAGTTTATCAAGGTCATAGGATATAAAGCCAATATTCAAAAATCAACCAGATTCCTATTTGCTACCAATAAATAATTGAAAACTAAATTTTTTTGAACTTTGTAATAGCTCCTTACAAAAATGAAATACTCAGATATAAACCTAATATGCTATCTACTGTAGTAGACGTCAGCAAACTATCTACAAAGGCCAGAGAGTAAACATTTTAGGCTTTGTGAGCTACTATAATCTCTATTACATATTCTTCTTCATTTTGTTTTGTTTTGGTTTTGCTTTACAATCTTTTAAAAACATAAAAATTCTTCTTAGCTTTGTAGTCTCCCAAATAGACAGACCAAATGTGGTTTATGAGTTATAGCTTTCAAATCCCTAATCTATAAGATCTGTATGAGCCGGCTCGGTGGCTCAGCCTGTAATCCCACACCTTTGGGAGCCTGAGGTGAGTGGATTGCCTGAGCCCACGGGTTCGAGACCCGCCTGGGCAACTTGGCGAGCCCTCATCTCTACAATAAATCAAAAATCAGCTGGGCGTGGTAGCGCACGCCTGTAATTCCAGCTACTGGGAAGGCTGAGGCGGAAGGATCGCTGGAGCCCAGTGGGTAGAGGCTGTGGTGGCTGGGAGCAGTTACTGCACTCCAGTCTGGGTGACAGAGTGAAACTCCAACTAAAAAAAAAAAAAAATCTGTATGCTAACAATTTAAAAATTATAATGAAAAGAATCAAAACAGATCCACATAAATGAGGAGACATACTGTGTTCATGGTTTGGAAGATTCATATAGTAAAGATGACAATTCTCTCAAAACTGATCTAGATTTAACAGTTTCAATCAAAATCCCAGCATAACTTTTTGTAGATATAGACAAGCTGATTCTAAAGTTTATATGAAAAAGGCAAAGGAATTAGAAAAACTAAAATTGTTTTTTGAAAAAAGTATAAAGTTGGAATAATTATACCACCCAATGTTAAGGCTTATTACAGAAGTACAATAATCAAGATAGTATGATATGAGGAAAGGGATAGACACTTAAGTCTCCAGGATAGAACAGACCAAAATAGATGCACAAATATGGTCATCTAATTTTAGACAAAGGTGCAAAAACAATTCAATGAAGAGAGGGTAGTCTTTTTGATAGACCATTTTAGAACTATTGGATAATCCATAGCAAGTATAAACTTTGACCTAAACCTCATACCTTATACAAAAATTAATTCAAAGAAATTAGCTTAAATATAAAAACCAAACATTATAAAACATGTAAAAGAAACATGGGAGAATATCTTTGTTCCCTAGAACTAGAGAAAGACATACCTCAAAAGCACAGTCTGTAAGAGAACAAAATGATATATTGAACTTCATCAAAATTAAAACTTTGCTCTAATGAGCTTTCTTAGGCATCACTTCACTAAAATAAAGGGATGTTTATAAAGATTTCAATGGATGGATATAAGTGTGCTTCTGGGCATTATTACATAGTCCTTTGTGTTATCCCTGATATAGAGAGCCAGATATTTTCCTTGGGTCAGATAATGAGTGTAATGATACACCTACTTTAGAACTATTACCAGAAACTGTCTTTTCTTTTGTATAGTCTGTACCCATCCTGTCATTTTCTCAAAAAAGGCAAAAATTAGAAAGACAAGCAGAGAAGAAACACTTATCTAGGAAAATAACTATTACATTTTTACAATAAAATTTGAATGTATACTTCCTTTCTGAAAATCTTTCTCTCTCGTGTTGAAAGTAAATTTAAAATGCTACAGCTGCCTTTCTTTATTAGTGTGCTTCATTTGAAAAGACTTTTCTAAATCTTAGCCACTGAGCTTTCTCTCATTCAGGATAGGCATTATATATAACAAATTTCCTTGGTATCTTTCCAAATAAGAGGTAGAAGGCTTAGGTTTTATGGTAAACTGAGGAAAACATCTATGCTTTAGTGTATTCTCTTCCAGGTAGCAAAAGACTTGAAAAGGTGATACATGCCTTACAGGTGACCCTTCCCTCATTTGTGAGCTCAGCATATTTTTACTATGTCAAGTACATTAAACTTCAAAGTTTCAATATACTTATTAAATATTCAATTTGTACAATTCATAGTTTTGTAGCTATCACAGGATCTGAATCCACTCACTGGCACAGCTGCCCCTGCCATGGGCTCTGAACATGAATGAATAGGAAATAAAAGGTGAGGAGGAAAGTTCTGGTAGATGGGCAAGTGAGAGATGGAAAGATGGGAGAACAAGTGGTGGCTAGAAAAAGAAGAGACTCAAACCCATGTGTATTGTAATTGAACAGTTCTGGAAGTTTCATGCCTATAAAAGCCGTAGGGATGTCTACTCTAGAGCAAAGTTTTGCAGCAGTGGTCATGGGGAGATACACAACGATGAATGTTGTTGCCTTGTAATTAACTTTTTATGAGCTCACTCTGGTTGCTAGGTATGTGTGAAACATTCTTTCCTTGGGTCAGAGATTTTATTACCTTTCCAATGACCAGGATTTCACTGTTATAACTGATGAAAAACATTTGTGTGGTATTCAAAGTTGACTGAATAACCAACTCACAATAGCAAGCCACATTTATGGGGGAAAATTGGAGCCGTCACTTTAGTCTGATAGCCCAGACCAGAGGACAAAAGTGACAGGGTAAAAATACCAGTCCTACAGAGGCCAACTCAAGAACCCCAGTCACAAAAGCCAAAACATCCAAGAGACAGGACCTATCCTGAGATAAGCTTTGCTCATGTGCTCACTGGGGCCTTCAGTAGTAAGAGACACATAAGTGCTCTGGGTACTGGGAGAGCCAAAGAATTTGATTTGGCCTAACTTAGGGTGTTGTGGTTAATCTTGTTTCATCTTTGCCTTGAGCCAGTAACTGCAGTTCAAAGATGGAATTAATTGGATTTTAAGTTGAAACCAAAAGATCTAGATGAACTCTCCATACTAGCAAAAGAAGCCATGAAGATGTAAGAGGGAAAGAAAAAGTTAAAGGTGGCAGGAAGAAAAAAAGTAATCTAACTGCTTATTTGGCTTTCAGTAAATGTTAAAGCTTTTGACATCTCATTACTATGGTCAAGACAGGACTAAATGAATCTTGCTCTCTTGTGACTTTCCATAGATTTGTAGACCATCCAAACTGGAAGGACCTTAGCAATTGAGGGGTTTTTTTGTTTAGTTGGGTTTTTTTGTTTTTGTTTTTTGCTTTTTGCTTTTTGTTTTGCTTTGCTTTTATTTGCTAGTTTTAAGTAAATTGTATTGTGTGTACTTGTACTTTACAACATAATGCTATGGGATACAAATAGATAGCAAAATAGCAAATCTACATGACTCATAGGACACCACTAAAGTGAACGCATCTTCACATTATGATATTTCAAAGGGAAAAGAGACAGAGAAATGCACAGAAAGCTTATTTAACAAAATAATTGGTCTGGGCTCGGTGGATCAGCCTATAATCCCAGAATTTTGAGAGGCTGAGATGAGTAGATTACCTGAACCTGCAGGTTCAAGACCAGCCTGGACAACTTGGCAAGATCTCGTCTCTATAATAAATAAAAAATTAGCTGGGTGTGGTAGCGTGTGCCTGTAGTTCTGTCTACTTGCAAGACTGAGGCGGAAGGATCGCAGGAGCCCAGCAGGTCGACGCTGTGGTAGCCATGAGCGTGCCACTGCACTCCAGCCTGTGTGACAGAGTGAGACTCCAACTCAAAAAAAAACAAAAACAAAATAATTGAGTGGTTTTTAACCTTATTTTTCAGCAGCAACAACTTTTGATCAAATGAAATCTTAAAGAAACACAATATACAAACACAGATAAAAACACAACTATTATCTAGGAGGAAATGTGAGTTTCCTAAATAAGAGAGTTAGTGATAGAACCTCTCTCTCTCTGTCAAATTCTTTCCACCACATCATACCACCTTCTCATGGAGACCTAATTAATTTTTCTGAATTCACGTCTCATCTCACCAGTAAGATCAGACATATGATCATAAACAAATTTCAAAACCTCACATACTACTTTTTTAGGCAGAAACTGACACAAACACCAAGACTCAATAAGTACTATAGACAAGCCCTGGGGATTTTTCAGTAGCACATATAGCAACCTTGCAGCTTATGAGGAAGTTCTATGATGTGAGTGGAGGCATTTTATGCCTCTATCAGAGCCTTACTCTTTTGGAGTTGGTAGATACGCTCCTTCACTATGTAAGCAGCATATTCTGAACAATCTACAAACTCCAGCCATGCTGAATAAGGGCTGCCTGCAGGGAGAGGGTCTATAGTCATGTCAGAGTTATTCCAAGTGGTTCATTCATAGAGGTACCAGCCCAGAATGGACAGACATATTTCAATATAAAGAAAAAAACACTTACTTGTGTGTGAAGCTAGCACAAACACAAAACTAGAGAATGGGCAAGGATTAGCAAGCCAAGAGGTCCAAGCAGGTCATAACGTTAATGCTGCTGAGAATGAGCAATTCGTTCATTAAATACTGATGTATGCTAATATTGTCGCTGTTGTTAATTATATAAATGAGTTGGAAAAGAGAAACCAATTGGCTTGCTAGCTCCTCTTCCTCTCCCTCTACTGTTGTATAACATAATTAGACTGGATGGAGACTCATGAGATGGATGTAGACCTCAGTTCAGTTCAATCAACATTTATAATATGTCAGGCACTTTGCTAACTGCTAGGGTACAGATGTCCTTGACTTCAAGAAACAAATAGAAACTCCTTTTCTTCACGTTCTAGGAAAAACGCATCCCTGCCTTTAAGAAGCAAATAGTCTCTTTTTAAAAAGTATCAGGTGATTTTAGTACTGGAGGCTAAGTGCTTAACATAGTGTCTTGTACCAAATAGATGATCAATGAGTATCTGTTGAATGAATAAATGGATGAATGAATGAATGAATGAATGTTATAAGTACTCTTGCAGAGATGTGGAAGTATAGAGGAGAAATCAGTACAGTTTAAAGTAGGAGATGATTGCCAGAAAAATCATTTGATAAGAACTTAATAAATGCAAAATGAATTTATATATTTTAGAGAACTTTGCATCTTATAAAATACCTTTCCATGAAACATCTCGTTTTTACTCACACCACCCAATAAGGAAGATGGAACACTCCCTCACTTTCCAAATAAGCCAATAGGAAAGTAAGAAACAGGCCAGTCACCCAGCAAGTAAAAGTCAGAGCTGAGACTGGAACCCATTTCTTTCACCTCTAAAGTCTGTATATTTTCTAGAAGGCCATGCTGCTTCCAAGAGTTGACAAGTCCCAGATCTCCACTTGAACCCCTGCATTCTAAGTGTACTTCTACTATAGTAGTACATTTAATACCTAGGTACCCCAAAGTGTCATTTCAACTTCCAAAATAGGGGACAGAGGACTCTTTTAACATTTCTGGAGCCATCACCTTGATCCTCTTCCCTGGCCCCAGCACATACAGAAACAAATGGCAAAAAGGAAAATAATAATAGCAGAAAAATGATGATATTAATAAAGTAGCAGATCATGCACTTTAACAAAATCTCATTAAATAAATGCAAAAATGATCAACAGTCATAAACACGGAAGATATTTTTAGCACAATGTTTGAGGAAACAATAACATCAAATACATACCCCATTTTCAGATACAGCATTATCAATTTCTGAGCTATTGAACTGCTCTTTGCAGTTCTCTGTGAACTCTGAGTCCCTGAACTTCCTTGCAAAAGGAATAACATGTAAATGAGAAATAACACGGGTTGCTAATGAGAACTCTGAACACATAGACAACACCAAAGCTTGGCGCTGCATGAATGAAACGGCTATTTACATTTGTTTAACTACCTGGTTAATTAGGGAGTCATAGAATCAGAATGGACTTGGGAGTTAAAGGGATAGCAGAGAAAACGCAACTGATAATCTTCTGTTCCTTTTCAAATCAAGATTTCCTTGTGTATAATTGTTTCCAGAAGTTAGCTTCCTGTTGCACATCTTGTCAAATCTAAATGAATCTACCTAGCATTCTAAAAGCCTCCAAGACCTCACTTCTTGGGAGGGTGGGGGTGCTAGAAAGAGCACTGGGCCAGAAGTGTGAGGCCAGAGGTCTGACTCCACCTTGGAGAAGTCCCTCCACTTCCTTTGCTCTCTTGCTTCTCCTGTACCATGTCAGTCCTCCCGGCACCCCATCCACCAATCAGAGACAAGGACCATCCAGCCACTCTACCTCCTTAAAACAGCCAAATTCGGTGGGGTTCATGGCTTAGCCTGTCATTCCAGCACTTTGGGAGGCCAAGGCGAGCGGACTGCCTGATCCTGAGGGTCCAAGATCAGCCTGGGCAAGCTGGCGAGAACTCGTCTCTACAATAAATCACAAGTTAGCCGGGTGTGGTAGCGCACACTTGTAGTTCCAGCTACGTGGAAGGTTGAGGCGGAAAGATCGCAGGAGCCCAGCAGGTTGATGCTGGGGTGGCCGTGAGCGTGACACTGCACTCCAGCCTGGGCAACGGAGTGAGACTCCAACTCAAAAAAGAAAAAAGAAAAAAAAGCAGCCACATTCATCTGCTCCTCTACAGCCCAAGTCAGGGCTCACCTCCCACCTGGGCTGTGGCCAACAACTAACCAGCCTCCCTGTCTCTAGCCTCCCCTCCGTATTCCAAGGTAATCTTCTAAGACACAAATTGGGTCAAGTCACTCACAGTGGAAACCCTTCACTGTTTCCCATAACCCTAGAGAAACTCTGTAGATAAGAATTAAACGCCCTTCACCTGGCAGTGTTGATATAGGCAGCATTTACTATATTTCTTTGATTTGAGAATGCACTGTAAATAACAAAATGACAGTCAATATTAACAACAATTTTATATTCTTGAAGTTGGATTGTCTTACACTTAATATGTACAAAGCAGTAGAAAATTAATTTTTTTCCTTAAAAATAATATTATTATTAAATTGATTTCCTTAATTCAAAAATGAAGGAAATGAAATATGAAGAAAAACAGGAAAAACCTTACTCCGCCTATTAGGGAATAGAAAGGCTATTTTGAAAACTAAAATATCACATAATGATTTTATTATCATGAAAAGAGCATGAACTTGAAGACAGGTCTGAGTTCTGTCCCAATTCTAACACTTCTTAGCTCTTTTACCTTGGGAAAACTAGTTAATTTGAACCTCATTGTCTTCCTTTGTAAATTGGCTGTGATAATACTTACCTCACATTGTTACTCAAAAAATAACATTATATAAGGGGAGATAAGCACCTAGCACAGGTGCAAAGGAAAGATCTTAAAAAATGGAGTTTATAATAATGAGAATTAATGATATTAAATATTATTTCCTGCCACAAAAGCATTGCCTAAATATCACATTGCTCTTTTCTCCAATTGATATTATTTGTGGAAACTGTAGAAATAAAATTCAGTTGAATGAAACATCAACAGAGCTCTAGCTTTTTACAACACAAAAATGCATTTTTATTCCAATTTTTTTTAAAAGGCTATACCCTAGCCAAGCATCCCCATTTCAAGTAATTATAGAAATTTCAGATTTGCTTTTACAAGAGAATTGTTTAAATGATCCATTAGAGATAATATGATAATGTTGGATCTGTATTTAATATTGCTTGGAATCCGAATGAAGGATATAATTGTGTTGCGTATTAAATTTAATGAAAACCAGATATACTTTCATCCTTAAGTCCTTTACTTCCAATCTTGTTGGGCAAGGAGCAGATGAAACTCTTCTCAAGCTTGCCTTATTCCACTTCGATTAATTCAGCGAGCAAGACAAATTTGGCTGCTTTTTAAACTGTCAGTGGTAGAATGAGGTGTCATTAGCACAATATATGCCAGAAATCATGGAGACAGGGCTGGTAGCCTTCTCAGCCAATCAGAGCATGGCACTTATCCAAAAGATTTTGTCGTTTTAAATTAATCAGTCTACACGACCAGGGCCAAATGTGGGTAAAGGCAGGAAAAGGAGTGCATGTCCAGTTGATTGAATATTGTGTAAATGTGACTGCTGTAATCGAGGTCTGAGCAATGCCTGATGCTACACATCCTTGGGACAACAGGCAGGAAGGGAGAACTAGGAAACTTAATTACAGCATGTTTAAGCCATTCATGGAATTGCCTGAGGAGGGATACCTAATGGGTGTCAACACAATTATGGATCTTCACACACATTTGAAAATAACGGACTGTGACAAGGACACAATTGCCATGTTGTCGTCTCATCTGCACAGCAATTTGACATACTGGATATCAACACAGAATTGAATTAGATAAAGAGATTGCACGGCAGTTTCCCAGTCTAGCTTTCTATTTCTCTGGCAGCCAAGGGAGACCAAGCTTCAGAGTCATTCTGGCAGTCCAGCCATCTCTCACCCCATCCCTGGCTCTTGTCTCAAACACGGATAGAGCCACAGTGGTTTTACACCAGCTCCTTGACTGGCAACACTCAACATACTCAGAAGACATTCAGATGCTGAAAATAAGGAAAGGCTTATCTCAAACACTTCTCAGAGCTGGGCTCCCAGGACTCCCTGATCAGCCCTCTCATCCATTTTTGCTCTCATAATCCCATAACAAACCCCTTTGCTAGCTATGTGGCCTCGGGCAACTCACTAAATTGCTCAGATTCACCTTTCCTGAATCTCAGTCTCTCCTCTCTAATTTGAGGTTGAGGAGTAGGTAGGTTGGATCAGAATTACCTGGAAAATTCCTTTAAAATATAGATTTCTAGGTTCCCAGCCTAGGTCTACTAAACTGGAATTCTTGAGGGATGAAACCCAATAATCCATATTTTAACAAGGTCCCCTCAGCTTCTAAAGCAACTGGCTCTGTACCAGTCACCAGACCAGAAAGCAAGAAAGGACTAGATAATCTATAAGGGGTTGTTCTACTTATGAAACTTGGCAAGCTGTCCCTCTGATATAATAATACACATGGATAACTTACCAGATGCCAGTTGACATTGGGCATTTACACATATACTATCTCATTTAATTCTCAAAATTGCCCTTTTGAGGAAGAGTTATAGGTCATCAGTTATCCCTCCCTCAGGTCTCACTTTAAACCTCAGGCTCCATGTCCCTGCCATACAGCTTCATGACACTTTCCTCTCCCTTAATTATTATGGCATCACACTGTTGACTCCTCCATCCTCCCTATTAGACGGTAAGTCCCATGCAGTGAGGGAGCTTGCCTGTCTTGCTTGTGCTTTCTCCAGAGCTGACACATGGTCAATGCTAAATAAATATTGACTGAATAAACATTCCGCAGATGGGAGAACTGAAGCTCAGAAAGATAATGTAACTAACTCAAGGTCATGGAATTTGAAACTAGGATTGTCTAACTCATTAGCCAATGCTTTTATATTGTTTACAATATTCTTCTCCAAATGAATGACCTACTTCTTTGAGAGAGAACTTGAACAGATGTCTTTTCTCAGAATTCCAACCATAGACTTCATTACAAGAAGTCTACACACATCCCTAAGACAACTAGCTCCATCAGACCTCAGGCAGAAGTTGACCAATGTTATCAAAGAAATCAAGTCTTCAGGGAGGCCCCTCAAATTCAGAGAGACTGGGTTTCTGATTTAGCCTATTAGAGAGTTCTTTTACCTACCACTTACTGAGAATCCACCACTGTACTTAGTGACTGATCTGCAGGTGTTTTGTCCTCTTTTTTCTTTAATAATCACAGCACTCCTGTGAGGTAAAGATGATAATCACCATTTTAAAGATGAGGAAATTGAGGCTTATGAACTGCCTGCCTAGAGTCTTACAGCCAGTGTACACTTGAGCTAGACCTGGGTTCCCCATTCTTGGCAAAGAAATTAGCAGCATGTGGTCAAGAGTTTTCCTTCCAATTTTACTTAGGCAATAATTATCTAAAGGTGAACAGGATTTTAATTGCATGCTAGATCATGTTGCTTACTTAATGGCCTGATGTTTCACTTGTGATTAGGAATTCCTTGTCACTCTTGGCCCCACTAAATGTAAGTATCTCCACCAATATTAACTTTGCTATTGATGTATTCTACTTGCAAGACAGTTTTCTTATCTTTTTCACCTTGTGACTTTTGACTGCATCATGACTTCAAGTCCACTAGAAAATTGCATCAATACATGATTTCAGCTATAGGTCCAAGTGTGCATGTGAGCCAACATGAACAACAACAAAAAGATGATGGTATTGTAGAGTTTCATTTCCCCTTTCATGTTGCTTGTATAAAATGATTTTTCTTTTAGTGGTTGAGACACTAACGGAAAAAGTCTAGCCCATTGGAAATTAGAAGCCCTAAGTAAGTTATATAGGCCTCTGTTTCTATCCAGTTAGTAATAGATTAAAATATTGTTTTAGCCAAAGGCTACTTGTGTAACAAGAATGGTGTTAGATACTCCTGCAAAACAGAGAGGAAGGGACACTAGCAGAATAATTCATTGCATGGTTTCGAGAATCAGATGATGTAAGTTCAAACCCCAGCCTGAATTCAAACCCCAGGAAGTTGTGTTACTTGGAGATAATTGCTTGACCAATCTGTTAACGACAATAGTAGCACCATCTCAAATAAAATAAAAGACAAGGATTTAATAAAGCCATATACAGGAAGCACCCTAGAACTGCCTAGCATAGAGTCAGCACCCGAAAAACAGGGTCCTTTATTTTTTTCTTTATAGCACACCCCATAGTCTGTACCATCTTTATTCTTCTACCAGACCTTTTCCTTAACCTTTTTTCCTTCATCACTCTTCTACCCTCTACTCCCACCTGTTGCCTGTGTATCCCTCCAATGGGACTGCCGTCTCCTTCCTCCCTTCCCTTCTACTTTCTTCTGCAACACTCAATCAACAGTCATGCTATGTATGTTCTTTTTAAAATAAAATACAATCTTAGATTTGGGGGCACTAGTGCATGTTTGTTGCATGGACCTATTGCATAGTGGTGTGGATTGGGCTTCAGGTGACCCATTCCCTAAATAGTGAACCGTATCCCTGATACATAATTTCTGATCTCTTGTCCCCCCTCCGCCTTCCCACTTTGTTGGTGTCCCCAGTGTCTATTATTTCCATCTCTGTGGCCATTTAGCTCCTCATATAAGTGAGAACATGTGGTGTTTGGTTTTCTGTTCTTGAGTTAGTTCACTTAAGGTAATGTTCTCTAGCTCCATCCATGCTGCTGTATAGAACACGATTTCTTTTTTATGGCTTTGAAGTATTCTATGCTGTATATATACCACATTTTATTTAACCACTCAATTGTTGGTGGGCACTTAGGTTGATGCCATGATTTTGCTATTACGAGTAGTGTTGCAAGGAACAGACGAGTACAGATATCTTTTTAATATAATGATTTCTTTTCCTTTGAGAGATACCAAATAGTAGGATTCTTGGGTCAAATGGAAATTCTGTTTTAGCTATTTGACAAATCTCCATACTATTTTCCACAGAGGTTAAACTAGTTTACAATCACATGAACAGTGTATGAGCATTTCTTCTTCTCCACAACCACACCAACATCTGTTGTTTTCTTTTTACTAATAACCATACTGCCTGGTATAAGATAGTATCTCACTGTGATTTTAATTTGCATTTCTCTGACGACTAGCGATGGTGAGCTTTTTTTTCATATATTTGTTGGCTACTTATGTGTCTTCTTTTGAGAAGTGTATATTCATGTCCTTTGTCCACTTTTTGATGAGGTTGCTTTTTTCAAGTTGAGTTGTTTGAGCACCTTATAGACTCTGAATATCAGTCCTTTGCCTGAGGCAAAATTTGCAAGTATTTTCTTCCATTCCATAGGTTCCCTGTTCACTTTGTTGATTACTTCTTTTGCTGTGCAGAAGCTTTTTATTTTAATTAAGTCCCATTCATCTATTTTTGTTTTTGTTGCAAATGTTTTTTTTTGTCTTCATCATAAATTCTTTGCTTAGGCTGATATCCAGAAGAGGTTTTCCTAAATTCTCCTCTAGGATTTTTATAGGTTCAGGACTTACATTTAAGTCTTTAATTCATCCTGAGTAAATTTTTGCATATAGTGGGAGGTAAGAGTCCAGTTTAATTCTGCACATGGTTAGCTAGTTTTCTCAGTATTATTTATTGAACAGGGTGTCCTATTTTTCATGGAGTAAGACTCACTCTTTTGTCAATAAACATCTAGTCTCATGAAATGTAAGAAGATGATGTTCCTAGGACACAAGTTTATCTTTAGCACTTCAAAGTGACCCCAGCCACCAGATCAAAAGGAGAGAAAACCTGACATCAAAGGCCTCACCATCCACACACTGGCAGCCTCCCATGGAATCCTGTGGAGACACTGTGCTTTAAATTAGTTGCTTTCATTGCTATTCACAACATGTGAGCCTGCATCCTTCATTTATTCTTCAAATGAAACAACACTGAAATTTGGTCTGAAATACTTCTTACTTTTGAGTTATGTTGTCTCAATAAAAACTGCAAGTGTTATGATGAAACCATTTATAAGATGAATCATAGAAACTTGTGAAAAGGACACTGAACACCAAGGAGTCAGCCTGGGACCAGAAGCCACACACACCTGCAGGAAGCCACCCTCTGTGGCATTGACCCCTACCTGCATGAGCAGTCCCTGTGAATTGCTTGGTAAGACTGAAAACTCAGAAAGCATGAAGAAGCACAAACACTGTGTCTCTCTGATCATGCATTTTTCTTAAAATCAAGAACCAGTTGTTTAACTTAGTGTTTTATGAGTAATAACATGCTTTTGTAGATCCTGTAGGAAAATCAGAGTATAAAAGATTTTTTTAAAAAAATACATAATCTCACCACAAGTAACCCTGGTGGGCATTTTGCTAAATGTAATAGGGCATTCATAGCAACAACATTTATAATATCAAAAGTGGGATTACATTTAAATTTAAATATTGATAAATATACTTAAATATTTTGTAGTATATAGCTATATATTATATAACTTTATCGTGTTATATTTACAATACAAATTAATGTAATATAATATAATAATTGCATAAATATATATTTGTATATTTTTGTATTTATATATTACATATATGATAGTGCTTATATATGTATAAGTACATATTTTACTTATATGTATAATTATATAAGCATATGTGACATTTATATAAGTATATACAAATATATACTTACAGATTTTAGATATAAATATCCCCACTTTTGATATTATAAATAAATACTATCACGAATGTCCTGCTACAAAGTCATTGTATTGCTGATGGTTTTTGTTTGTTTGTTTGTTTGTTAGTGTTGGGTAGAAATTGATCCATTTTTCTCAAGGTGCAAGAAATACTACCTGTTTCTCAAAATCAAATGAAGCCACATTGAAACCCCTCATTTGCCAAGGCCTGGCAAGCAAGTTATGTTGGTCATTTTATGTGTCCCCACTTTCTGTCACAGGTTGTACTGGAACCAGGGAAATGAGAGAAAACCCCCAGCCTTGTTCTGGGTTGTTCACCATGCTGTCTTTCCATGTAAGCCTGCAGCACCCTTCAAAGGCCTTAAAACTCATCTGACAGTGCCTGATCCTGTGCAGATTCCACCCCAAGTTCTGTGCTGCAGTTCCTCAGGTCCAGCACTAACTTTTCAAATTCCCAGGCATCTGCCTGGCATTCCAAGTGCTGCAGACCAAGGGCCCCTGTCTGTCACTGAAGAATTCGCCTCATTCATTTCTGTTCTTTCAACACAAGCTCATTCATAATTTAACTTGTATTTGCACTGTCACATGCATGATACTAAGTCAAGTGCTATAAATATTTTTGAAGCTTTAAAAAATCGATTTAAATGATTTATTATTAAAATATCATATATACAAAAAAATGACAGAGTATACAGAATTATAAAATGAACACATTGTCCTCATGACCCAAGTTAAGAAACAGATTATTGCAGTTCCTTTCAAGCTTCCTGTGCACATTCTCCCTCTCTCATCCCAAAGGGAAACATGATTTTGAATGCTGAGCTTATTTATTAGTGCCCTGCTTTGACATAATGTAGCATAAATAGTATCTATCTCTTGTTTTCACAAAATGTAACATAAATTGTATCTATCTCCAAACAATTGTAAAGTTTGGTTTGCTTGAGGATGTTACACAAATAGTATGACACTTTCTATATTCTTTAGAAACTTACTTTTATCATTCAACATAATATTTTCTTAAACTTCACTGTTGCTGATGTATGAAGCTATGGTTAATTCATTTTGCCAAAGCATGAAACCCACCATTTACTTATGCATTCTCTCTTGATGAACATTTGGTTTGTTTCCTGATCTTTGCTTTTACAAAAATGTCACTAAGAACATATTTCTACAGTTCTCCAAGAATACACAAACAAGAACATACTTGGTGTGCATACCTGGAAGAGAAAATGCTGACTCAGAGGTCCTACACATCTCTACCTGAAAAGATAATGCCAATTTTTTTTTCCAAAATGTTCATACATATTTTACACTTCCACCAGCATGCTGTGAAGCTCTGTTTTCTCTACTGTTCTTCAATACACATTTGCCAATCTGCTAGGGATGAAATGGTATCTACTCACAATTTAATGTGCATTTTCCTGATTTCTAATGAGACAGTGCATCTTTGCATACGTTTGTGCCCATGACATATTTCATCTTCTCTGAATTGACTATTGTATCTTTTGCCCAATTTTTTTGTCATTTGTAGGTTGCTCGTCTTTCTCCTTGTGGTCTGATGTAGGTCCTTAGTATTAAATCATAATTGGTTATATGTGTTAAAAATATAGTACTTTGTCTTTTATTATTTTACGGTGTTCTTTAATATGTTTTTTTTCTTTTTTGTTTTTTACTTTTTGTGAAAGTATAATCTGCATGCAATAAATTTCACATGTTTTACATGTGTAATTTGAAGAATTTTGAGAAATATCTACATAGGTAAGCAACAGCACAATCAAAATATAGAGTACCCCATCACCTCAGAACTTTCCTTTGTTCTGTTTTTTAGCTGGTCATTGACACCACATCTCAGGCTATCATTGATATGATTTCTATTACTAAAGGTTAATTTTGTCATTTCAAGAATGTCACATAAATATAATCATACATACTCTTTTATTTCTGGATTCTTTCACTTAGAATGTTTCATCCATGTTTTGTCTTTCAGTATTTTCTTTTCTATTGTTGAGTAGCACTTTATTTTACACTTTTACCACAGTTTTTGCATCCATTCAATTGTTGATGGATATTTGATTTGTTTCCATTTGTTGATGAATATCAATGAAGTAGTAACAAATATTTGTATACAAATCTTTATATGCACATATGTTTTGTTTCTGCTAGATAAATGCCTAGGAATGAAATTTCTGGGTCATGTGGTCAGTGTGTTTTCCATACAAGAAACTGCCAAACTTTTCCAATAGGGCTATACTCTTATAATCCCACCAGAAATTTATGAAAGTTTGAATTGCTCTTCATCTTCATAAAAAAAAAAAAAAAACCAAAACTTAATAATGTCCATCTTTGTATTTTCAGCATTCTGATTGGGGTAAAGTAGCATCTCATTATGGCTTTAATTTGTATTTCCAAGATAATTAATTATGTTGAGCATGTTTTCAGGTGCTTATTGACCACTTACATATCTTCTATTTTGAAGTATATAATCCAGTCTTTTGCCATTTCTTAACTGGGTGGTTTTCTTATTGAGTTGTAAGAGTTATTTATATATTCTGAATACAAAAGCTTTATTAGATATATGTATTTTGAATAGTTTCTCCCAAAGAGTGTCTTTTTATTTTCTTGAAGTACATTTTGAAAAGCAGAGTTACTAACTTTGCTGAAGTCCAATTTACCATGTTTTTCTTTTATAATTAATGCATTTGGGGTGCAAGCTAGGAAAAATTTGCCTACCCCAAGATTACAAAGAAATCCTTCTATGTTTTTCTTGAGAAGCTGTATAGTTTCAGGCTATGCATTTAGGTCTGCTGCCCATTTTAGATTAACTGTTATATAGAAAAGGTGTTGAAGTTAATTGTTCTGCATATAGATATTCAATCATTCCAGCACAATTTGTTGAAAAGACCATCATTTTCCCCATTGGATTGTATTCACATCTTTGTCAAAAATCAATTCACCATGTATGTGTGGATATGTTACTCTTTTCTATTCTGTTGGTCTTTATGTTTACCCTTATGCCATTACCACACTCTCTGGATTACTGTAGCTTTTTGTTAAGACTTAAAATCAGCTAGTATACATTTTCCAATTTTCTTCTACCTTTTCAAGATTGTTTGTACTATCCTAAGTTTATCGTATTTAGGAAAGGTAGGTGACTTTGCTGACTCCTTTCATCCCTGATGATTTTCCCTCTTTGGGTCTGGCAGCTCTCTGCAGCTTTTTTATTTTCCATTTGCTGACTAGCCTTCTGGGATCTGAAAAAGAAATTCCAGAAAATATCAAATTCCCATCTACCACTCTCCCACAGACCCATGGGGCCTGCAGTGAAGTGTCCACATTTAATTGAGGTTCCCCTGTGGACCACCAGCAGCGTGCACATAGTGTTGAAGCCTTGATTCAGAAGAATAAAGCTCATGGGTGGAACTGGGGGACATTATGTTAAGTGAAACAAGCCAGAAAGAAGGGTAAGCATCACATGTTCTCACTCATGTGAGGAAGCTAAAAATGATTGATCTTATAGAAGCAAATAGTAGAACAAAAAATACTAGAGGCCAGGAAGGGTACGGGGAAGGAGGGGATAGAGAGAGACTTGTTGAAGAACAGAAAATTACAGTTAAACAGAAGGAATAAGTTTGAATGTTTTATACCACTGTAGAATGACTGTGTTTAACAACAGTATATTATATACTTCCAAATAGCTAGAAGGATATTAAATGTTCTCAGTACAAAGGAATGATAACTGTTTGAGATCACAGATATGCTAATTACCCTGATCTGATCACTATGCTTTATATGTACCACAACATCACTATGTACTCATAAATATATATTGTTATTTATATGTCAACTTGTAAAAAATTACATTTAATATATATATATATATATTTTTTTTTTTTTTTTTAACTTGGAACTTCCAGATGAGTTTGAAGCTCCATCTTTTTCTAGCTATGTGGTCTTGGGCAGTTCATATAACCTCTCTGAGCCTCTATTTCCTCATCGGTGTCATGTCGATAATAATACTTGCCTCAGTTATCTCACAGTCATTGAGTAGGTGCCATACAGGTATTGATTACCATTACTGTCATAATGAGACAAGTTGATGAAAGCAGGAAATACGAGAGATTAAAAAAATTAACCATGGCAACTAGGAAATAGAAACAAAACCAACTGCATGAGTTCTTCCCTACTTCATCTGCTGTTCTGGCCTTTCCAACAATTCCAATGACTTAGCTTCTCAAGCTTGTCTTGGTTTCTTGATGAAAGTGATTCTGGGAGAGATACACAGATTATCACCAGGTGAAATTACTGCCAATTCAAGGGAAAATGCCAGCCAGACCATGTACTTCTCCTTAAGCAGTTCCAGAAGCACAGGATTTCCTCAACCCAAACTCTCCTCCATCCAAACAGAAAAATGAAGGAAGGGACAGCCAAATTGTGGGGAAGGGATGCCCTTCTTAATAAGAGTCTTCTCTGTGTGTCTGGTACTGTGCTAAAAATTTGTATGCACATTTCCTCATTTAGTCTTCATATTTGTTCTGCAATAGAAGTATTAATTTCCTAATTTAAAAAAAAACCGGCTGGGCTCGGTGGCTCAGCCTGTAATCCTGCGCCTTTGGGAGGCTGAGGTGAGTGGACTGCCTGAGCCTGCGGGTTGGAGACCCGCCTGGGCAGGCAAGATCTCATCTCTACAATAAATCAAAAAAATTAGCCGGGCGTGGTAGTGCACACCTGTAGTTCCAGCTATGTGGAAGGCTGAGGCGGAAGAATTGCCGGAGCCCAGCAGGTCGAGGCTGTGGTGGCCGGGAGTGGACACTGCTCTCCAGTCTGGGCGACAGAGTGAGACTCCAACTCAAAAAAAATAAAAGAAAATAAAAGGAAACCAAAGCTCTTTAGAAGTCAAGAAAGTTGCCTACAAACTCACAGTTAGAAAGAGTTAAAACATATTTAAAGCCAATGTACTTTCACGCCACACCATCTCCCAAGTTGAACCTGAATGAGCCATGACCAAAGGATTCCATGCTCTGCACTAAGCATTTATAATTTCATCTTCAATTCTTCCATTTGTAGGGGAAGGTTCACATGTAATTAATTTAAGGATGAATTATCTGTAAATTATACTTCAATCTAGCTCTATATTTGAATAATTAAGTTTTTAAACAAAAAGGTTGATGAAACTAATGGTTTACCAAATTACTAGATTTGGAAAATCATTGATTTTTTTATTTGTCTGCCAAAATTAATTGATTGCATTTACATATACATTTACAGATCACATTCAATTTAGCTTTGAAATATTTATCTTCCAAGATTTTCCACCAAAGATTTGAGGCAGGCATACTTAGTACAGCACATAGTTTTGATGTAGTTAGGCAAGATTTCTTAGACCGGTCTAATTTAGATAATTGAGGAAAAATGTGGTTAAGTATTACAATGTCTTTCTTATCAGTACATGAGCTTTACCCAACCAGTGAGACCTATCAGACCTGACCACCTTGCAATTTGGAATGTAGAACTACCAGTGCAGTAAATCACAAGGACCATAGGAAATTACCCAAAATACAGACACATGATGTTCTAAGAAAAGCCCAAATCTAGTTAGGCAGTAACTTTCATTATTTAGGAGATCCTTGTGATCTTAAAAGATTGAGAGACAGTAATTAAAACTCATGATAAGAGATCTACAGTCCCCCACTCTTAGTTTATAGAATAGTTTGCTTAACTTCTGTTGTAAGTTTATATAAAGCTTCTTGCCAAAGGCAACATGTGCCCTTGCCCTTAAGGCAACCACATTATCTCTTGAATGTGTTTTCGTTTCTAATCAATTTTACTTTAAAACTTTACTTTAGACTTGTTCTGAAATTCTTTTCTGAGGCAAACTTAAGAACCCAACAAGCAACTATACCATACACCACCCAACATGAGCTTCAAAACCCACTTGAAAAAGCTCAGTTCTATTTCAATTATGCTCATTTGCATGGAAACCAAAACCTTATTGCTCTTCTAATTAATATTGTTATGATTGTTCCTTTTATTTGAATACAGTGCCCTTGTAATTTAAAGAATAAAATTTTAATCCAGCCAACCAACTTTAAAAATACATATGGAAATAATCAGTGTAATACAAATTATTTTGGTAATAAAACAAACAAAAGCAAACTATCCTGTAACAAAACACACAAAAAACACTTTACAAAGTACCTTTTTCACAATTTTTATGCAACGATACTCTCAGATATTATGATCATGTGATACTAAATGTTTATATATGATAAAGTATTTTCTGGAATGATTAGTGGCTGGGATAAGTCTAAAGGGATTTCTAAGGAATACAGAAACATAAGGATCCAATGATTTGAAAAGGGATTAAAAGTCTTCTAATTCACTGCTTTCAAAGCAGGTTGCCATCTACAAATTTGATGGGCTATAAATGATCAGCATCTTTTTTGCAATAAAATACAAACTTAATGGAAAACATATGGGAAGAGAAACTATTAGTTTGTGAAACTTGTTTCAGTTTTACATTGTTATATATGGGCATGTGAATATGAGTGTGAACACATATGTGTGTGTGTCCTGAGTCATGGCCATGACGGAAAATGTATTTCTTATTGTGGAGCAAGATCAAAAGTTTGAAAACCACTCATGTAATTGACCCTTTGTCCAGATAAAGGATTGAAGAAATTGATATTTTAGAGAATTCTGAAGATAATGGACTTTGGCATCAGATATTGGCAAGTAACTCATTCCCCCTAAATCTCAGTCACATTTGTTCAATGAATACAAGAGCACCAGCTGAAGAGGTACAGAGAAATTCACCCTACAAATATGGCATTTACCTCATGGTCTCTCTGACACTCCCCCACCACCACCACCATCTCTCCCAAGCTGCTTTCTCATGTTATCAGGAGAGGAGAAGAAGAATATCATCAGTCCTAGCCCAACTATTTTGCATTATTATTGCAAAATAATGCCTGTCTCTTGGGTTCCTCAACTTCCAAAGATAACTATTTGCCAGTCATTCTCTGTTCCCCCGTCCACTCATTCTTCCAACCATGTATTGCCCCTCAGTGGAATTCCTCCTTCCCCACTCCCATAACCTGTTTTACTAGAATGCAAGCCCTCACCTTTTCTGTAACCTCAGCGATATTAAGTTTCTGTAATTAATTGGGAAGTTGGGTCTTCATTCTGAAGGCTCCCATGTAGATATGTTAAATAAAATATGTATGCCTTTTCTCTTATTAATCAATTTGCCTGATGCCAGTAATTTTTCAGCACATCTTTAGAGAGCCAGCAGCTTTGGCCCCCACATAGCTCACGTTTGTTTTGAAGATTGAAAGAGATGATATATGTAAAGTGTTCAGCACAGTGCCTGGCATTTATAAGCAATAAGCCTTGGCTGTCGTTATTTTTCAGAACTACTAAAGAGCTTTTTTGTCTCTTGATTAAAACTTACCTGCTCCAAGGTATATCATATCGATTTCTTCTCCGTGACATCTATCTCTCCTTTACTGAGGTTTTATCTTTTGTTCACATTCAATTGCTCCTCCATTTAGCCAAGAATCAAGAGTAGAACTTAATGGCTAGTACCACACATAGGAAAGAGCAGCCTCTCTGCAGTCCACATACATACCAAGTCCCTGCTTAGCTTCAGACCCCATGCCAGGAGGAGAGGTGAAGAAATAAGAAGGGTCACGTGTGCATTTACCTCAGTTTCATGCTGCTTTCAAATAAAAATGCTAGCACAACTAGGGAGATTCTGAGTCACCTTCGAATTCTTCATGGTTTCTGAATCCTTTTTTCTACCACACTTGCTTTCGTCAGTATGGTTTTACTTAGACATAGACTGGGGGAAAGGGCATTCTAAAAAAATACACACCAAGTCCGAATACTGATGAATCCTGAAATAATGTGGTTAAGGGTGGCTGAAGCATGGAAAATATACAGATAGGCAAGGTACTTGATTGAAAATATCATATAGTGAAAGAGACTTATACGGCAAATTAAGGGGCTTGAACTTTATAGTGTAATAATAAAAACAGGCAACAATTGCTGAGCCCTTTCTTACCATGCATGATGCCATGCTATACATACATTATCCAGTTAACACCTCATAATACACATAGGATAGGTTTTCTGGTTATCCTCAATCTTCACATGAATTTTCAAGAAGCTGAGAAACTCTTATTAAATGGTGAAGTGAGATTCAAATCTCCTAGCTGTCTAAGTCCAGGGCCAATGCTCTTCAGGTTCTAGTGCCTTCCATGTGTCATGGGTAGTGACCAGATGGCCAGAGTCACAGGCAGTGAAAGAATCTCATCCAAGTGAGATTAAAGTAGAAAAACAAGTTTACTGAGTATCTTGCAAGGGAGGCAGCAGGCAGGACAGTGATAAGGGAGCTGTCTGCACTGAGCCAGTGGCTTGAGATGTCTTCATAGTGAAGCTGACCCTCTTTTCATTTAGGGTGAGGGTTAGGATTCCTGTCATGCATTAGGGTCCTGCCATGCAAATGAGGCAGTTCTGAATGTCTGATGTCCAACTTTGATTATATCCCATTCGCTGATCTTCTGGAAGTTAACAAGAGGTAGCTCTTATATAAAATGGCTTCCACGAGAGGAGTTACCAGAGGCTTTTTAAACCATAGATTGACAGGAAGAAACCAGCATTTTCTCTGCTTTTTGTATGCTGTACAAAGTAGAACAAAGCCAGGAGAGCTGGAGTCAGGGAGACCTGCTAGGAAGGCTGTTCACTGATGCAGGTATTCAGGCAGAAGGTGAAGAAAGAAGGGAACAGACATTGGTGCTGTTCAGATTTTAGACAAATTTGACAGATCAGACTGATATCAAAAGGTGAATGTTTAAACGTGAGGCCCAGTGACAAGCATGATCAAGGAACGCTCTTGGGGCTTCAGCTGGGATAACCATAAGAGTGGACAAGAAATAGCCTGCAATCCTAAATGCCACAGGAGCAGGTGTGGGAGGCAAGATGATGAGTTCAGTTGGGGCTTGGTCACCGAGGTCTGCCTGGAACAGCCGGGGAGAAAAAGAAATGTTCATAAAAAGGAGCAACTGAGTAAAAGAGCAGCACGCTAGAGCCAGACTGTCTGGCTATGAATCTTCATTCTGACACGTAAAGACTGTGTGACTGAGGACAGGCAAGTTAATATATGTAAAATACTGCCTGACACATAGAAAGAACTTGGCAATTGTTAGCTATTAGAATGATTATATAACCAAATGACATTAAAATAAGCAGAAGCAGAAAGTTCCTCCTGTCTCACTGTGTCTTCCCTCATCGCCCCTCCTGGCTTTGCCACCTATTAGGAACTGATTTAAGATCACGTAGGAATACCAGAGCTGCCAACAGGAATGAGAGAAGAATCCACCTGAAAAGGTTTCCTTCCCGTTGGTGCCTAAGGTCAGCCTTGTTCCCAGTCAGACCAAAGTTGCAGACAGTCTCTGACTTCATTCTTTGTTCTTTGCTTATTCTGCTGAGTTGGAGAATTGTCTTATACTTGAATTTGGAAGTGACTCCTTTAAGGGACCTTTAAGGGGCAATACATTTTCATATAAATGGATCAGCCCTGCCTTCACCTCCATCTGCGGGAAAACAACACACTCCTGAACTCCCAACAAGACTTGCTGAATGGATATTCTTTGTGGAAAAGGGACCAAGGTGGAGAATTAACTAGAATCTACAACTGCAAAGAGCACTTGATACTCTCTCATTCTTTGTCAGCTCCTCACAATGAACTAATAAGGTAGGCAGTATGGTAAGGAAACCTAGGCTCAGGGAGATTAAGTAACTTCCCACATCATGCAGTTGGGAAAAAAACCAACCAAATGGGGCTCTAATCCAGGTCGTCTGGCTTCAAAGTTGGTCTCCTTCTTTCCATCTCTCCTTATGGCAACCATGACACAGTTAGTCTTCAGTGGAAGGCCAGACACCGAGAACCTGATGAACTTATCCTAAAATGCTGTGCCTGCATTTCTGGTATTTCCCACTGAAAGATGATGCTTACTAAAGGGTGACAGGGTCTGGCACAGTGGCTCAGGTCTATAATCCCAGCACTGTGGGAGGCCAAAATGGGAGAATTGTGTGAATACAGGAGTTCAAGACCAGCCTAGGCAACACAGCGAAATCTCTACAAAATCAAAAAATTAACTGGGCATGGTGGTGCTCACCTAAGTCCCAGCTACTCGGGAGGTTGAGGTGGAAAGATCACCTGAGCCCAGGAGGTTGAGACTGGCTGCAGTGAGTCATGATCATGCCACTGCATTCCAGCCTGGTTAACAGAGTGAGACCCTGACTCAAAATAATTAAGTAAACAAATAAGGGTGAGAGACCCAAAGCATTCTCTTTCTTAAGTTACTGAATTGCAGAGATAACAAGCTCACTGCCAATTATTCTGAGTTCTTCCCACCAGTGTAATTAAGGTTCTGTAGTGAAAAATCAATAAAAAGTGTTTGCAAATTTTAATAAAAGTATGATACAACCTATTAGGCAGAACATAAAGAAATACAGCCGTGATGAGAAAACCATCCATCTGGTTAAAAAATTAATTAAACATTGACTTGATTTAATCTGGCTTTACCTTCGCAGGGATTCCCTTAATTCTTCCCTGGTGTCAGAGGGCGCTGGCTACAGTCTCATTCCGTGAGTTTTTCCAGGCCTAAATTCAGTAGGGACAAGAAGAGTAGTCAGGTGACGCTGCCCTCCCATCCCACCTCCCCATCCCACCCCCACAATGAAACACCATCACTTCCCTTCATTTCCTTCCTCATTTCAATCAAGATAATGCCACAGCATTCATCATCCCGTGAACTTAACTCTCTCATTCTTTATCAGCTCTTACCAGACATTACATTGCTTCATTTCCAAGTTATGTGCTACCAGTTTGGGTTTTAAGAGCACGTATGCATTTGGTATTTCTTTCTTGCTCTATTTTGTTTCAGGTAAACATTAAAATCTACCCGTTTTTTAAAGAGAATAAGCTTTTTCTCCAGTTAAATATTTCTAGATTTCCATTTCCAGTAATGTATAATTAACTTATTTCAGAACCATCCTAGAAAAACCAGAAAAATTGTTTTTTAATCTGTTTGAAGATATTGAAAGACAACAAAAAAAAAGCAAGAATTTGAGAGACTAAAAGCCTAAAGAGAAAAGAAGCCTACAGAGATAATACATCTAGCACCTTTGGTTACTGTCAGAAAGCTAGAGGTGAGAACCTGAGATGCTGAACAGAGATTTTGACCATATTGAGAGGAAAGGGTCCTGGGAATATCCGAGCTTTCATCTGGAACCCCAGAAAGACAAGATCCTTGGAATAAGGGTGAACAAAACCCCCAAATATACATATACCTTAAAAATAAGGATACAGAAAGATCAAAGTTAGAAAAAGAAAGAAAAAATTATTTCATGCAAACACAAACCAAAAGAAGAATAGATTTGCCATCCTACTATAAAACAAGGTAATTTTGGCTGTCATGCAAACAGCATTTCTGGAAATAAAGACAGTGATTTCATCAGGGTAAAGGAGCCTATACACCAAGAAAATATAAAAATCCAAGTTTGCAACAGCCTGTATCAGTCAGAGTTCATGCAGGAGTCAGAAGCCACATCTGAAAAGTGAGAAGGAATATTCACTATCAAGAATTGTTAATTGGGTAAAAAGTTGTCAATTGGGTAGTCAATTACTACTAGAAAGTATAAATAGGTGGCAACTGCCAGAGCATGGAGACAAGCACACAAGGAAAGAACTTAGAAACTTCGAGGAGCTCAGGAATAAGCTGAAATCCTGATGACACACTCTCCTTTCTGAGATGACCAAGATGTAGGGTCTCTATCATGCTCCCTGCCCTCCTCCAATAAAATTATTGGTGATAATGATGGTTCCTGGAAATTATTCAAAGATCCATCATAGAAGGTGGACCATTTTCCCTTTCCATTTGGTCACATTTCCCTCATAACCTTCCTGAGAAGATCTTTACAAAACAGAAGTATTCGCAGAACCGTTTGTTCTTCCACAAACTCATTTCCCATTCCTTTCTGTTACTCTTAGCCACCAAGAACTTCCCCAGGCCTCCTTCTAACATAAGACCCCAGGGATTGTCCCCACAAATCTCAGACAGCTGGTCCAAATGAAAATGTCATGTGAGGAGCTGGTGGCCAAATGAAATATGTGTATAATTTAGTAAAGCTGGGAGCAACTTTGAACTGTCGTCAGCTTGGGAGCAGCTGGAGAAGAGGCGTGCCTAAGCATGGCCGGCCCTGACTGCACTCACGCCCGCCTGCTGCTTCTGACGTCAGTCGCAGCTCCCAATGCATGCAAGCTGGCAGGATTTGGCCTCTGTGCCTTAATAACAATGTTCTTTATCCCCCTGGGCTTCCATTCTGAGCTCAGCATCTTTTGTGCAATTATTCTCAGCTTCCATGCAACCCTTAGAAATATCTTGCCTGGCTGGAACGTCCAGAGTTGTAGAACAGTTTTAAAAAAATAGACCTGAAAAACTCTCAGAGGACTTCCACACTTCCACACTCCACCACAGTGTCTTGAGCTCCTGGTTGGAGTGCTTCCTCGACACCCAGCCAGCATCCACTCAGCTGTGACCAGTCACTCTGTAAGGACTACTCAAGAACTAAATGATCACTTTATTTTTCTGAACATGGCCTCTATCCCACTAGGGCTGACAGAATAAAGAGAGAGAGAGAGAGAGAGAGAGAGAGAGAGAGAGAGAGAAAGTAGGTTTTCAGACCTGTTCTTACCAGTATGTGGCTGCCAGAGTCTGTTTTGAGTAGTACTCTTGCCTTAAATACTCCCCTACTATTCAGACCAGATGTCAGAACTCCCACCCTTAAAAACCCTTAACTTTGGCCTTGCAAACTGTTGGTTTCCAAATCTCTCTGTTAAAACACAAAATATCCTAACACTTTGAGACAGCATTTCCCAAAATGTGTTCCTAAGAATGGCTTTCAAAGTGTTCTTAGAAGAATATTACCACGGTTTTAAAAAGAAAGGAGAGAGAGGTGGCACATCACATGTCTTTCTTGAGGGGTCAACAATGCAAATTAATGTTAAAGGCTCTCAAGATCCCACAGTAAATCAAATAATTTCATTATGTTTCACTCAGTGTTTCCCAAAAAAGATCTGATTGTGAAATCTGGTTTTGTTTTTCCATCTATAAACATTCCCCAAACTACTGCTTGACCGAACTTTCTTTGGAAGACCCTGACTTAAGTCATTAATTTACAATAATTTAGTGGAGTAGTGTTGAGATCGCTGAGTCTGAAGTCAGGAAAATGTGATCTTTCATTACTCAATGTTCTGATCTTCCATTTTGCAAAATGGAAAATAGTGATGCTTGTCTCACAGGTGGTTGTTGTGAGACTCAGGTGGCATAAGGGCTATGAACATGGTTTGTAGATAATAAAGGGTTATTCAGATAGTATTCACATCAGCATAGCTATTATTAATCTGGCCCTTTCCGATGCTTATTTTTATGCTTGTCATTTTGGCCTCAATATCTCGGCTGTGGCCCAGAGGAGCTGAAAGGTGAGTAAAAGGAGATAGGTTAGAGAGGGTGGTACAGAGCCCAGCAAAGTGGATACACCACAGACCCTCAGGCAAGAGTTCTCTGTTGGTCTGAGGACCCACTAGGAGGCAGCCACAATCAAGTCCGTGCCTCTGGGTTAGCACCCTGTCTCTTGAATGGTTCTTTCAACCTCTGTCTGAAGGGTTCAAGGAACCAAAACAGACACGTGTTTAAGCTCAGCAGAGCACACAGACCTTGCCAGATATCTGTGAAAGGCAATCATGCAGGGACAAGGTCTCCAGGGCAGGTCAGATCCCACCTTTGACTCTGATGGGGCCTTGAAGCTTACCCAAGAGAGTCCGACCTCTGGGTGAGCAGACTTTGCCTCTAACAGTGAGTCAGCCATTTCTTGGCCCACTCATCCTTGGGCTTGAGGACAACAGAGATCTGGGAATGACGAAGTCAAAAGTCACACAATGAGGCCAAAAGACCAACTTGACAACATTGCAAAAAAAGTCTCAGAGCCTCAGTGACACGCCCATAACCTTTTAGCTTACACCTCACACTGACTGCCTGGTCTATTTACTTACTTCTATTTTTGACGAGACAGGGAGTATTTTGATGGAAGGGGCATATCTTATTCACATCTGCACTCCCGGCACTCAGGGACTTGCTAACATGTCACACACCTGAAGGAGTGAATAAGTAAAAAATTCAGTGCACAGGGAAAGAAACCCTCTCTTTGTCTACTCTGATAGCCCACAACTAAGACCTGTAGATTGGACGGGAGAACCTGTGCACCCATCCCTGACTCCTCTAGATGTCAACTAAGGGATGACGTGGTATCACATCAGATCTGCCCCAAATGTTCATGGATCATTTTACAATGAGGACTACCCTGATCTGGCCAAACCAGCTTCCTAAAGCATAACTGAAAATGCCCTTTGAGTGCAGATACTTGGTTCCGATGTATCACTCCTCGGGTATTTTCTAATAAGATTATTTCTTCTCCAAGCTTGTATTAACTATGCATTTTAGTTTCTGTACTCTGATACCTTGACATCTTGGAGCCTTGCTGATCCTGGAGGAACTGCCCCTCCTGGGGTTGGCCAACTTCTGGAGATGGTCAACAACTCACTCATGAATGAGCACAGTTTTCAAATGCTAACCAACCAATCCAGAGTCCAGACCCCAACCACCTCCTTTTTCAGCCCTTCACACACTGAGCCATCATCTGCCAGCCATATTTACCCCAGAGCTGGGTACCAGACAATGAGGGACTGCCCCTATGCCCAAAAGCCTGCTGAAATTATTCAGTTTTAATCCTAAACCTGCTTACCCTGACTAATCAGTTTTGTTTTTCCCACAGAAACCAGAATAAAATCTCTTGTTCACAATTTCCACCCTCTCTCTGCTGTCTGACTAACCCCAGTGGGCTTCCCACCTGGCCCCTCATGGCATGAAGTACCCCTCTTCTTGGAGTATATGAGTATAACAAATTACCTTTTCAAGGGCAGTCATCTCCTAGTGTGGCCTTGCCATGCCTAAATTTAAATAAATAAATAAATAAATAAATAAATAAATAAATATATATATATATATATACATATATGATATTTTAAGCAAGGCTTTCTAAAGACTGTCATTGAATTCCAATTAATTAGTATAACTGATCCATCATCATGAACTGGATGCCATACCCTTTTAGTAGACCATGAACTTAACCCAGTAAAAAATCTACTGTAACTAAGAATGAAGGGTCAGTGGTTTCATCCTCTCTGCTCCATATAAGTAGATTATAATTACTCCTGTCCCAGCCCTAATCCCACAGAAAAGCAGTTCTCTGCAAATCATGTGTTTCTTGAGAGCACGTGTCAAGGCTAACTCTCCTATGTATCTATTCCAGTTGACTTCTAGTTTTGCCAAGGCCCTGTAGGGGGGTTATTAGGACAAGTTGAGGAAGAAGCTGATGACTTCACAAGCAGTTACTCATATGTGGCAAGAGAGAAACTCAGGTCACCCAGACATGCCAGAGTATGCATTCCAATCAAAGACAAGTGCCTGTGATGTGTAAATATTGTTTAATAATGGAAGCATTCATCTTAGTATCACTCATGGTTTCATATTAAAATCATCATGGTTTCCAGACTCAGTAGAGCCCTTACCATGGCTCAGCGATCCTGCTGGTGATGCCCGTCAGACCTCCAGTTCCATTGGCCTTGTTGATTATTACAAAGCTTCCCTATCTTCTTCCAGCACCTACCATACCCCTGCTACCCCAGCTCAGCAGATATAACCTTTTCGAATATTTCTTTGAGACAGTAAGAAACTAACTCGCTCAACTTCCTGCCCTCAGTCTTTTAAAACTTATCTGTTTGACCCTATCCCCACTGTCTTGCTCCTGATTCAGAGGATGGAGTGTTACTCCTTTACTCCAAAGTCAACCCCTTTATCTTTCACCACAGTAGTATGTTGTCACTTCCCTCTTCTGAATATTCATCCTCTTCTATGCTGGCCCTTTAATGCCCAAGTTTGTCTCAGATTGGATTTTAAAAAATTACATTCAACATATATTCAGTACCATTAAAGACACTATAGCAATCAAGTTCTTAGTTTTTACCCGTAGATTTCTTACCACAAGTAGACAGAGACAGACAAGCAAACAAATACTGGGCTTTGATTAATCTGTGGGCACAGGAAGGCTTGGTTGATTTCCTAGTGGGTATGAGACAGAAAAATCTCCCCTAGGAGGTAACGCTGGAATTATGCCTTGGCCACAAGTTCTGGTGTAGCTATCACCCACTTCCCCCTTACTTGCATAGCTATGTTTCTAGAAATGTAGTCCACTCTGAATATTTCCACAAATGCAACAACCTCTCAGTAACCTTCCAATCAATCTAGTTCTGAGTCAGACTTTCCAAGAAAGCTACTTCCTTTGAGGGCACAATCATATGACTATCTACATCCATGGGCATTTTAAAAATTGCATTTATCATCTTGATCTACTTGAAGCATTTAGCACTGCCCCATTCCCTTCCTCTAGAAACTTTCTTTTCCTTTAGCATCAGGGGTATCTTTCTCTCCCGAAGTCTCTTTCTGTCTCCCTTGTCTGTCTGTCCTTCTCTGTCTCCACTGAGGACTCCTCTCTTAGTACCAATTTGAACTGTTGACATTCCCAAGGTCTCTACTGGGCTTTCATCCCTTCCCTTCTGTGTCTGGATATTCTTTGTACCTATTTGATTCCCACTTACCCTCAGCTCATGGCTCATTTGTTACTTTCTTTTGAAGCAAATAAAATCTCTCTGCCATGCCCTCTGATGACGCCATCACCTCTCCTTCATAGCACTCACCTCTAATGAAATTCTGCACTTATAAATGTGACTGTTTACTTAATCTCTCTTCTTCAAATAGACTGAAATTCCATCTGGACACTTTGTCTAACAACAGGATGTTTTTTAAATAATTTATCATACACATGCTTGATGAAATAATAGACAACCAGTAAAAAAAAATCATCTCCCCTAAAAAGTGATGACTTGGAAAAATATTACCTTGTATTGTTAAATATTTTAAAAGCATACTGAAAACAACAATGCTGTGATCTGAATGTTCTTGTTCCCTCAAATATATGTTAAAATCGAAACCCCAAGGTGATAGTGTTAGGAGATGGAAGTGATTTAGGAAGTGATTAGGTCAAGAGGGTGGACTCCTCATGAATGGGATTAGTGCCTGTATAAGAGGTCCAAGAGAAACCTCCTTGATCCTTCCATCATATAAGGGCACAGCAAAAAGGTGCTTTCCATGAGCCAGAGAGCAAGTTCTCACCAGGTACCAAATCTGCCTTTATCTTGGACTGCCTAGCTTCTAGAATGTAAGAAAACTTCTGTGGCTTATAAGCCACTCAGTTTACAGTATTTTGATGCAGGAGCCAAATGGACTAAGATAAATACATATAGCATGATCTTTATTTGTAAATCAACATACACGTATGTATAAAAAATCCTGGAAGAATAGACAACAACCTACCATCAGTACATACACTGGAATAGTATAATTGGAAAAGATTGTTCTTTTCTCAGCAATAGCAATACAGCTATTACAAATGGTGGTTAATTCACACAGAGATTTGTATGCTTAAGGCTTCCCTGCGCCCACCTTTTTTTTTAACTGACCATTTACTATTTGCTGATACTGACTAGGTGTGTTCAAGTTTATTATTGTGATAATACAAACACATCGCCAGATTAAGGTTTTAGAAATTTAACTGGGGTCTTCTTTGCTTTCCAGAAAAGAAAGAAGCAGCAATAAATTATAAAGGTCCAAGTTGTGGACAAGGGCTTCCTTGTCTGCCACTGGTTCCTCTGAAGTTCTGTATTTGTTTCACAAACATTTATTGCACACCCCTGGCTTGGCATTGGAAGTACAGGCACAACTTGGATGTGTTTTCTTAGCACAAGGAGTGTTCAGTCTAGTGAGGGAGTCAAACATATAAACCAAAAGAGTTGCTGATGCTATAGTAGAAATCTGTGGAGTTGTCATTCCGAGTGGAGAAGCAGATGATGAAGAAAGTACACTAGAGAATCTCAGAGGAAGATAAAAGAGTGATTCGCATGTGGATAGCACCCTACAGATTTCAAAGGTGTCTTCAGGCTACTCCATCTACTTCCATCTATCAAAGGACCAAGGTGGGTAGCATTATACCCATTTTATTTTGCAGATGAAGAAATAATAGCTTCCCACAAGTACTGTATAATTATTAATCTCTTATAATTCCCCCTAACAGCACAAGGAGGCAAGAGCCATTATTATCCTCACTTTTTAAACAAGAAAAGAGACAGAGAGAGGCTCAGTAATTTGCCCAACTAATCAGTGGAGAGCAAGACTTGAAATTTAGTCAGTGTGATGCCAGGGTCCAGGCCCTGGACCCACTCTGTACTGCTTCTTAAGAGAGCACCATAGAGCTCAGGGAAAATGGGTAATTTCCTCAAGGTCATGAGGCTGGGAGAGAGAAATTCCTACAATAAATTGTAGATATTCAGTCTGGATGCCTGTGCTATGTCCACTCCTCCTGTGATAGAATAATTTGCAGAGAGTTTGAAAAACCTAGAAATGGAAGAAGGTAGAAGGCAGGAAGCAAAGCTTACTAACTTTTGTTGAGTGCTGTGTGCCAGACACCGTACAAGGTACTTGACACATGATCGTATTCAGTCTGTAGTACAACCTTGAAAGGCTGCAGATGAGACTGTCCCTTCTGTATGGAAGGGGAACCTAGTTTCAGAAGAAAAGTAACTGTCAGTCCAGGTCCCAGCACTAGAAGCCAGGCCTGCTGACCCCAGGGAGCAGGCTCTTATTTCTTCTCTTAGCCCTGGAGGAAGTGCTGTCAGTGCCCACCCAGGTAGGCGTGTCCCCCAGAAGGCTTGATGTCAGCCAGGGCTGGGAAACAGATCCACCCAGCCTGGTGTCCACCCTTGAGGAGGTCATGGCATGGAACAGTCCTCCCACCAGACAAAGGCACAGGGACCCCCGCCTGTTTCTTCAACATTCTGTACTCCCTGACCCTGACCTGCTTCCAAGCTGGAACCAGAAAAGGAAACATGGGGGACCCAATTTCAAGACCTCTACTCATTTCCCAGTCAATGCCTGGTGCTCGCTTGTGGTGCAGCTTTGTTCCCACACACAGTCACACCAAGCCTGGGAAAGGCTGCTTCTGTTTCCACCCATCCCGTGGCTTCCTGCACAGTGTGTGTGCTCCAGGCTGCGCCCACGCACGGCTTCATACATTCTCATTTCCTCTGCGTCTCTCACTATGGTCCAGAGGCCTGTGTATTTATCCTTCTCTGCTTTGCCAAAAGGCCCAGGAAGTGCTTTGTCTATTCCATACACTCAGAAAAAAGAACTATTTCCTCCCCAGCTGATTTATGCTTTCCATGTCTAAATCATGTCGTACACGTGATTTGAATGTGCATAACAAGATATTGAGGAGAACTGTGCAACTTGTGTTGTGGAGAAGAGAGGGATTCAATCATCCTATGGGTTATTCTGGCAAAAATCCCACCCAGGGTGCTGATGCCACAGCTTTTGATGGAGCAAGCCCGTCTGCCCAGCCAGTGGTTCAGCAATGTGCTCTCCATGCCCTTCTGGGAAGAGCCAAATATATCAAAATGCACATTTCAAAAAAGCAGTGGCTTGGTCTGCAAATGTTTCTGCTCCTTTTCAAAAACAAGGCAGGACTCAGCCAGCCTTAACGAGATTTTTAAAGAGGGGCCGAAGGCTAACAGACTTGACTCCTGGGACACACAGTTAGTTCCTCAGGCTTGGCAATTATCAGTTTAACCGGAAATGAAGACTCACCTGTCATGTGGAATTTCACCCAGTAGAGCTGTTTGCCTCTTTCAGAGTGGTGGGTCATCCCCACCCCACCACCTGTCGTCCCAAATAATATTAAGATGGGTTCAGGCTCCATTCTGGAAAATATGTAGCTAGACTGCTCCAGACACCAGAAGTACCCAGATCTCAACAAGTGTTACTCTTCATCCAAATAGCTTCTGCTCCTCCCCTTAGCCTCAGAAACATTCTGCGATTGACATGGATGTTAATGCCTTGAGAATCTCCATTAAGCACCAATTTTGAAAATGTACACAAGTCACACATGGTATATAATTCACATAGATTCTTCTACTTAGTCCTCACAAGAAACCCTTTTCACAGCTGTAGAAACTGAGGTCTTGAGGTTAGAAAATCTAATGCAGCCAGTAATTGGCAGGCAATGGTTCATCTACTTCACTTGGTCAATTTACGACACAGTTAATATTAGCGTAACTACAGACAATGCATTTATTATTCAGCACAGAGAAGGTTTCTTTCATTACTTCCAGCTACCCCTTGTTAGAGAACGAAGGATCCTTTCAGCAGACTATGGCTGTGTTCAACTGGTTTCATCACTTTACTTTTCTATCACTCTGAGTGCTGGGGTCACTTTCTACCTGGCCTCATCCTGGTGGCCCTGCTTTTTAAAATGATCAGTGTAGACACTGTCACTACTCGAGATACAAATGTGAGCTACTGAGTCGTAAACAGCAACTTGTCTGTTTTGGCTCCTTCTAATCTCAATTGCTTCACCCAGCTTTGTCCAGGGCTAGGACCTAAGACACGTTGTCTTCACCACCACACAGACGGCCTCCCATTAGGTCTTCGCAACTATCTGATGTGGTAAGAGGGGCATTTTTATTTTCATTTTATAAACAATGAAATTGCAATTCAGGAAAGCTCCATGATAGACAGAGTTTAAGCTTTGGAATTACAAAAATAGGACTTTTAATTCCTACCCTCCTGGTTACTTAACAACCTTGGACAAGTTATTTACTCACCTTGAATCTCAGCTTCTTTGTGAAATAGGAATAAACCACCAGGTCATTGAGAAACTGAATGAAACAGCATGACAAATGCAAACCCCAGTCAAGAAATGGGAGATTAATGAAACATTAATAAACAGGTCAGTAATGCAGAATCGGTAAAGGTAAAATGAGCCCCCAGTTTTTGGCCAACTGAATTTGACTCTTGAAGGAAGTCTTAGGTCCTGAACCTCATTTTGACTTCAAAGGGATCAGGAAACTATAGTCAGAAACTATAATCAGATCATTAATATGAAATTATTTTAAGAGGGGAGAGTGATATACCTCCTTTTAAGAAGAACACCTAACCCAGTATATTAATGAGTACATCCTAGAACTTCACTGACCAGTGTCCAGTTACTGCAGAAGCAGAAGACAGACCCTACCCTCAGGTACATGAGTCTTTAGTAGGGAGGCTAAACTCACATGAGTAAAACAACTGAAAACCAAATGTAAAACCCACATGATACAAAAGCAGGCTTAACATGTACCTAGGGAGCCAGGTAGACATAACTGGGAAGAAAGTAGGGTTTGGATTTGGAAATGAAGGTAGGGAGATGGAGAGCTAAGAAGAAGATTTCTTCTCAAAGTAGTCAACATTTTTAAAAAGCAGAGGGTGACTTATGACCCAAATTCCTTAGAACAATAACACCAAAATCTTCTATTCGTTGAGTGCCTAGTACATGCAAGAGCCCATTTAATTTTTTCATAATCATAAAACTATTTACAGATCATAAAACTGAGAGCCAGAAAATTAAATTACTTGACAAAGGTCAAACAATTAGTAAATGGTGCAGCCAGGATTCAGACACAGATATGTTGGAGTCTCTCCATTGCCATAGAGACCAAGTAGGCTTGAATCCAGTAAATCTGAAATTCAACGATTAGGAGAAAAGAAGAAACTAGGAGACAAAATCCAGGGTCAGGTCTGGAAGGAAATTTCATGAACCGTGAGCCAGGACAGAGAAGAAGCTTTGAGTGTGATTGTCAGACTACAGCAGCAAGCTGAGGTTTGCCTTTCCTGGCCATTGGCCACATGCCACTAGAGTGGAGCAGATTACTTTATGCCTGGTTGGGGCAGGCACTTTTGAAGATCAGAAGAGAAAGGGACCAAGAACACTGAAGTAGTCAGAGAAGCTTGCAGAAGTTGGGTGAGTCCCAATTTACAATTCTTCAATGTTACAAGACTTTCGAAGGGGTACAGTGACTCACTCCTGTAATCTCTCTGCACTTTGGGAGGCTGAGACGAGAGGATTGCTTGAGCCTGGGAGTTCGAGACCAGCCTAGGAAACATAGCAAGACCTTATCTCTATTTTTTAAAATTTCAAAATTAGCTGGGTGTATTGGCACACTCCTGTAGTCCCAGCTACTTGGGAGACTGAAGTGGAAGGACTGCCCAGGAGGTCAAGGCTTTGGTAAATCGTGATCATGTCACTACACTCCAGCCTGGGCAACAAAAAGAGACCCTGACACACACACACAAAAAAGAGATATCCAACTTCCTCCAAGTATTCAAGAAGTCACCTGTGGCTAGTTTATCCCGTACTTTTCACTTGTGAACTAACAGTTACAAGATAACAATTTTTCACCTCCTCTAGTAGGTTGACTTTTTGTTGAATTCATTGATTGTCTTAATATCATCTAGAATTTAGTAAAAATGCAAGCAATATTGAAAATTGGTACACCTCTTTCAGACATGAATGAGGCATTGTTTTGATTAACAACCATTTGTTGAGCACTTTCTGTAGGCTAAGCACTGCACTGGTACCAAAGACATAAAATGCACGTCCCTGGTTTTAGGGAACTCCAGAGCTAATGAGGAAGAAAGGCGTAGAGAGACTACTGAAACTCAGAGTGCTATGCTTTCCACTTATGGAAAACACAAGGCACACACAAAAGAAGTCCAAGAACTCTCTGGGTCTGTTTCATGATCTATAAAATAGCTTCATAGACAGACTCACTGGGTAAGTCTGCAGAAGATAGACTTGCTGGTTAAGCTTATTTCTGGAACCTGATATGTAAGAATGCTCACTGAAGCACAATTTTTAGTAACCGAAAGCTAGATAAACACCATAATTTAAACCGTCAAATAATTCATGATACATCTTTTCAACGGGGAATTTTGTTTCTATTAAAAATGGGTGCTTATAAAATTTTTAATACCAAGAGGAAATGCTTGTGCTTTTATGTTAAATGAAAAATTAGATGCACTAGGAAAAGAAAGAAAAGAGACTAGAAAGCAATAACCTGGTGTGTCCTGATTTATTTTATTTATTTATTTATTTTTTGAGTTGGAGTCTCATTCTTGTCACGCAGGCTGGAGTGCAGTGGCAAGCTCACAGACACCACAGCCTCGATCTGCTAGGTTCAGGAGATCCCTTTGCCTCAGTCTTCCAATTTAGCTGGAACTATAGGCACATGTCACCATGCCTGGCTAATTTTTTGATTTATTGTAGAGACGAGGTCTTGCCAAGTTGCCCAAGCTGGTCTCAAACCCATGGGTTTAGGCAATCCTCTCACTCAGCCTCCTGAAGTGCTGGAATTATAGGCGTGAGCCACTGTGTCTGGCCGATGTATGCTGATTTAAACCAAAAAAAAAAAGACCTGGTTTATATCCGGTTTGTTGCATGTGCCCACTACTGTGATGTGAATCATTTTACCATGGTGTTTCAAGCTGCTGACATGTTGTCACTATGTCTTGGAACACAGAATGGGGAATAGAGTATACAACCGGCTTTCCCAAGCCGGTTCTAGCCAACTTCACCACTCCCCCAGCAATAACCTCAAGATGTTGACAGTAGTTTGAATGATGTAATTATGGTCAAGGTTATTTTTAATTTATCCTTTGCAAATTTTCTGTAATATAGTCAGGGGAAAGATACCATGTTTGAAAAGTTCATTTTTACCAGGGGAACAGTATTTTAACAAGTGTGACCATGTCCTGAGAATCCTACCTGAACAATTCAGTTTAGGCTTTCTCCTTGTACACTGGGCTACACAATTCTTGTTGTTCAGTTTAACAATTTTTTCATCAAATACTTTTGGAAGCTACAGTGAGCCAGAGTACAAAGTCCATGCTTTATCGTGACCCTGCCCACCCAGCAACCTCAGAATAATACAGGCAAGGAATACACTGATATATAAGCAGGAAGAAAGAGGTCACCATGTAATTATGCTACAGCCAACTAGGACCCTGACCACTAGTCAGACATGCACACTGACACCAAATCTTTTTCTTGAGTTCTGCATTTTCTTTTTTCTTAATAAAACTAGAATACAGCATTAATCTCTAAGAGACATGATTTCATATAAGTGGGTCCTCAGGCAAGTTATCTATTCCTGCCAATCCTCAGTTTCTTCATCTAGAAAAGGGGGGACATCAGTATACATTGGTAACCATTTCACAGTTGTGAGAATTGGATGAGATAACAAATGTGAAGTGTTCAATAGCACTTCGTAATAGAGATTAGTGCTTACTTGCCCCCTTTTGCTTACCCCACTGCCTCAGGAAGAAAGGAAAAAGTCCAAGGAAATGTCAACCACCAGAAAGGGAATTGATAATAAACAAAAAGCTTATGTTCTCACAAATAGCCCCAGAGACTTAGAAGAGCAGTAGCACACATGTTTCCTATCTGCCCTGGCATGGAACCATACTTTCTGTCTTTGCAAAAACCTCAAACAGCTTTTCCCTAAATACATAGCTATCATATAGCAAGAAAAAAAAAATTAAGGTTTTGAAAGTCAGATTTATTTCGCATCCAAATCTGCCGATCAGACAACAGGACATGATTTCAGAAAAGAAAAAGCACACGGCTTCTGCTTGCAATCACGAGCTGCTTCCCGCTCTTGTCTTCCCGCCTAGAGATAAAGCATTTAATTGGAAGAGGTTGCAGATTGCTCAGCGCAGTTCCATGCAGCACACACACAGAATATATACCTTGATTGAATTCTCAGAAACGACACTCCACTTTTCAGAAAACACAAGTGCTAATCTCTCAGAGCACAAAGTACAAGTAGCTATCAGAGCCAAGAGCGTCAAATCATCACCTGGCCAGCCAGCCTGGCTTTCTCTCTCTCTCTAGGAGGGATCTACTCATCAGCACTTCTGGCACCAAAGGAGAGGAAACTGCTTGCTCTGGAGTAGAATGAGGCAAAGATACCCTATGACTTTTTGCAGATGCCAGATACCCACGGTAAATGCAATCCATGGAGACAGGGCAACCCACTTTCAGGGTCCTCTCTCCTATTCTGCCCAAAGTTCAGGCAGCAGATTGATTTCATTTCTGATTTCTTTTAAAACCCTTCCTATATATTTAATCATTTTTGTTTTCTACCCAAGAATCATCAAGAACGGGGATTTTTTTTTTAATAGTTTAAAACAAATCAGAAGTGATGGTTTTTTCATGTATCTGTTGGCTGCTTATGTCTTCTTTTAGAAATGTCTATTCATATCTTTTGCCCACTTTGTAATGGGGCCGTTTGTTTTTTTCTTTTCGGCCTGTTTGAGTTCCTTGTAGATCCTAGATGTTAGGCTTTTGTCAGACATACAGCTGGCAAATATTTTTTTCCCAGTCTGTGGGCTATCTCCCCACTCTCTCGATGGTTTCTTTGGCTTTGCAGAAGCTTGTCAGTTTAATGAGAACCCACTTGCCTATCTTATCTCTTATGGCATGGGCACTTGAAGTCTTGATCAGGAATTGGTTGCCGGTTCCAATTTCCATAAGGGTATGTCCTGCATTTTCTAAGGTTCTTATAGGTCTTTGATCCATTTAAAGTTGATTAGAATTGATACCATGTGTATGGGGATAGGTAGGAATCTTTTTTTAATTTTCTGCATGTGGCCAGCCAGTTTTCCCAGCACTATTTACTGAATGGATACTCCTCTCCCCAGTGGTTGATGGTGGTGGCTTTGTCAAAGATGAGTTTGAGAAATTGAGGTTTTGCTTCTAGAATCTCAATCCTATTCCATTGGTCTATAGGCCTGTTCTCGTACCAATACCAGTCTGTTTTGATTATTGTAGCTTTATAACAAAGTTAAAAGTATGGGAGTGTGATAACTCCCACTTTGGTTTTGTTTTTTTTTTTGTTGTTTTGTTTTGTTTTTTGCTGAGAACCGTTTTGGCTATGTTTCCATAAGAATTCCTGTATTGTTGTTTCCAGGTCTGAGAAGAATGCTACTTGTAACTTAATGGGTATTGCCTTAGGTAGGATATACGTCTTAACAATGTTGATTCTTCCAATCCATGAGCATGGAATATTTTTCCATTTTTTTGTGCAATCTTTGATTTCTTTATACAGTGTTTTGTAGTTTTCATTGTAGAGGTCTTTCATGTCTCTGGTTAGGAAAATGCCAAGGTATTTCATTATTTTTTTGTGGCTATTGTGAACGGGATTGTGCTTTTATTTGGGTTTCTGTTTGTTTATTATTGGTGTATAGAAATACAACTGTCTTTTGCACATTTATTGCATACCCTGTTACTTTGCCAAAGTCCTTTATCAGTGCAAGGAGATTTTTGACAGATTCTCTTGGGGTTTTTGAGGTATGCAAAGAGGAATAACTTGACTTTCTCTTTTCCTATTTGGATACCCCTGATCTTTGAGCAGCCAACAGATACATGAAAAAAATGCTCAGCCTCACTAGTCATCAAAGAAATGCAAATTAAAACTACACTCAGATACCACCTAGCTCCAATCAGAACAGCCATCATCAATAACTCAAAAAACAATGGATGCTGGAGAGGATGAGGTGAAAAGGGAATATTTCTATACTGCTGCAGGGAGTGTAAACTAGCAGCCTCTGTGGACAACAGTGTGGCGACTCCTAAAAGATCTAAAAATTTACCTTCCATACAACTCTGCAATCCCCCTACTGGGAATATGCTCAGAAGAACTGAAATCACTCTATGAAAAAGATACCTGCACACGTATGTTTATCGTAATATTGTTCACAATAGCAAGAACATGGAACCAACCATGCTCCCCATCAAAAGAGAACTGGATTTTTAAAATGTGTTACATATACACAATGGAATATTACACAACCATAAAGAAGGACAAAATCATGAACTTCATAGCAACCTGGATGGACATAAGAGTCTATAATACTGAGTGATGTATCACAGAAAAAAAAGAACTGAGTATCACATGTTCTCATTCACAAGCAGGCCTTGAACAATTATCATAATACTATAAGAAAAGGATTGGCAGTAGTGGGAAACTGCTGGGAGATGAGGAGGTGGAGATTGGCAGTAGTGGGAATCTGCCAGGGGCAGGGGAGCACACTTCATCAACAAGAGAACCTGCATAATGAACTTTTGTATACCTAACCCTGAATTTTACCCCACATCTTTAAAATTAAAAAACTAGGCTGGGCTCTGTAGCTCAGTCTGTAATCCCAGTGCTTTGGGAGGCCGAGGTGAGTGGATTGCCTGAGCCTGAGGGTTCGAGACCCGCCCAGGCAACTTGGTGAGGCCTCATCTCTATAATATCAAAAATTAGCCAGGCGTGGTAGCGCACACCTATAGTTCCAGCTACTTGTAAGGCTGAGGCGGAAGGATCGCCAGAGCCCAGCAGGTCGAGGCTGCAGTGTCTGGGAGCGTGCCACTGCACTCCAGTCTAGGCTATGGAGAGACTCCAACTCAAAACAAAAACAAAAACAAAAAAAATTAAAAATGAAAAAAGAAGTGATGGTCAATTTTATGTGTCAATTTACCTAGACTATGGTATCCAGATATTAGGTCAAACACCAACCTAGATATCGTTGTAAAGGTATTTTTTGATGTAATTAACTTTTGAATCAGCAGACTTTTAGTAAAGCAGATCACCGTCTTTAATGTAAGTGAATCTCATCCAATCAGTTGAAGACTTTAAAAACAAAGACTGAGGTTTTCTGAAGAAAAAGGAATTCTACCTCCAGACTCCAATATAAAAATCCTGCCTGGCTTCCAGTCTTCAGACTCAAGATTGCAAATTACCTGAATCCCAAACCTACTCTTTGCTCTATGAAGTTTGGACTTGCTAACTCCCACAATCACATAAGCCAATTCCTTAAATTCTCTCCAGATAGCTAGATAGATGATCCAGATATACATAGATAGATGATATAGATATAAATACATATATATAGATACAGATTAAAAATACATACATATATATATATAGAGAGAGAGAGAGAGAGACATATCCTATGGGTTCTGTTTCTCTGGAGAAGCCTTACTAACCCAGCAAATACCATCTCTGTCATCAAAGAGCAATCAATCAGTCCAGCAGTGACAGAAGATTTGCCAACAGACATAGAGTGCAGGTCTGTGCCGCTGAGGAGCAGATTCAGCCCCTTTAGGGTGGGCTGCTCTTGTCTGTCTCTTCAGGCCCATTTCCAGAATGACCTCATGTAAATAACCCAGGTAGGTTTGAGGCCTGGGCCATGAGGCTAAAATGCTCCCAGACTCCTCCCTTTCCTCCAAAGTAGTCAGGAAATGATGGCAAGAGACTTTATTCTCACCAGCAGAGATGGGAATCGAAACAAAGAATGCACCTTAGTAGAAGAATAAGCAGAGAATGTCAAACTGTGCAAGAAGAAAAACTGAATTTTCATGTGGCTCCCTAGGGTATGGAAAAGCCACTCTGGGAAACTGCTAGGTTTGAGTGATGAGAAAGAAATAGACTGAGAGAGAAAATTCAGTGAAAAGATGTGCCCCAGAGCAGTGGCTTCAGACTTGAAATAATTCAAGTATCATTTTTAGAGCTTTATTAAAAATGCAGATTCCAAAGCTCCCAAAGGAATATTGATTCAGAAAGTATAGAATGGGGCCAAAAATCAACTTTCAACAATGCACCCTATGGAATTCTGAAATTCTGACATAAGTGCCATATGGTCCATGAATGGAAGCCATTTTGTTGCAAGGTCAATGACTCTAACACATCTATGAGGAAGAATGGTCATCTTACATCTCACTGCAGCCCAGAGTCAGCTGGAGAACTGCAGAGAAGCTTCAGGCAGAGGATGCCCACAAGCAGGTAGGGCAAAGTCCATCTCTGATCATCCCAGCATTCCCACCTTTTTCTCACTCATCTGGGAAAGAAGAAGTCTCTTGGGATGGGGCAGCCGGCCAGGTACTTGCTACTCCTCAGGGGAGTGTCAGCATTGCTTAGAACTTTGAGGAATGAAAAACCAATTCCAACAATGACCCGTAGTCAAAGGTTAACTTGAGATGGAATAAGCATTGAGCTGACATTCATTTTCCCTTCTCAATTAGCAGAGTCCTGGTAAAGAAAATGTCATTAGTCAACATGAAGGGTTGGGATAGAGGAACTCCGATTCTTATTCTACCTTGATATTTGAGCATAAGGATTGCAAATTACTCCCTCAGTGCTGTGACCTTCTCAGTGGCAACCCTTGATCAGCTCCCTCCTCTGTTCATGTTCAGTGTCTCACCCCTTCCTTCATTTTCATGTTAATGAGCCTTTCCAAATCACCTTATTCCCTTCCCTGACCCCCATTCCTGCTGACTGCTCACAGCCTGCAGAGGCTTCCTCTCTGTAAGAAGCATTACCCAACCATCTTAATTACTCCTTCCTTTATCCTCAGTGACCTGACCGGAGGCTGAACACCACCCCATAATTCTCCATCAGTCATTTTTAACTACTCCACAGTTGCTCATAAGTGCCCTCTGTTCTGTTCATCACTGAAGTACCCAGGGTTTCCTGAACAGCACATAAACCCAACCACACTTGAGAATGAAGGATGGATAAGCATTCCACTTTATAACCTTAACCCATAATAAGAATGCTAAAAATTGCAAAGGGCAGAGCTAGAGGTTAGAGAAAGAGGAGGAGAAAGAGGGTTGATTACAGAATGGTTTTATACAGCTTCGATTTGGGAAATGTAATGAGAGAGCATGCTTGCCTGTTTAGAGGAAGGGAGGTGTGAGGTGCAAGAGGGGAGAAGATGCTGCAAAGTTCTGCCTCTTGGTAGCAAGGAGTTTTCACAAGCAGTACTAAAACTCCACAGCATTGTGTTTGGGACTGGGGTGGGGGTTGTGTTTGAGGGAGAAAATTAGGGTCCCATAGCTAAGCCAAACTCAGTAAGTTAACAAATGTAATGGAGCATGCTTCCTCTCCTCAGCAGCCAAGTGACTGTGTCTCCATAGTCATGAAGCATCTGGGAGGCAGAGCTTTGGGGGAAATGTGCATGCTGAAACAGCTACTGGTCCCAGATGTGTAGAGACACATAGCTGGTATAGTCCAAAACTAAACACTGCAATGCCTGAAGAAGAGCGTTACACTAACGCCCACAGTGCATCCAGCCTCTGGTTTGTAAACCTTTTGCAATGCCCTCCCACATTGGCTCAGAATTGGTCACATGACTTGATTTGGCCAATACAATATCAGCAAACCAGACATAAACAGAGACCTGATAGGCTCCTTGGAGTTTGCTATCTTGGGCAGTGCCATCACAATGCAAAAAACCTGAACTTTCCTCCTGCAGAGTCCATGTAGAGACCCAATTAGACCTCGTGGCTGACAACCCTAGGTGGCAGCCAGAAACAAAAATGAGGTCATCTTGAACCAACCCATGCCAGTAGTGTAGCTATCTGACATGAGTGGCTCCAGACCAAACTGGCTAGCCCAGGCCAAATGGTCACATGTAAGCAAGTAAATGGTTGTTATTCAAAACCACTTAGTTGAAAGGATTTGTCAGGCAGCAAAAGATAACTTTTAACATTACACTTTTAATTGAAAGAAACTGCAACAATCCAGAGAAAACGAGACATTTTATGAAATCCAACATTCATGCGCATTTAAAGCCCATCAAGAAGTAAGAGTAAAGAATCTTCTTAATCAGGTAGAGTATCTGACGAATATCCAAAGCAACAAAAATATGATGAAACATTAAAGCCATTACTGTTAAAATAGAGCACATGCCTGCTGTTGTCACTTTCACTTAACATTGTATTAGTAATCTTCGGTAATCCAATAGGCAAGAAAAAGAAATAAAAGATATACGAATGAAAAACAACATAAAAAAGAAAAACCACTATTTATTTATAGACAATGAGGTAGTCTGTGGTAGGTAAAAATGAGCCTGTGTTCTAATCCCTAGAACCGGTGAGTGCTACCTTTGTGACTAACTAAAAGGTTTTGGGTTGGGGATATTATCTTGGATTATCTGATTGGACACAATGTCATCACAGGAATCCTTATTATAAGATTGGCAGGAGATCAAAAGAGGAGAAAGAAACCTGACAACAGAAACAAGAGGTTGGAGTGATATAAGGAAGGGCTATAGGCCAAGGAATGCAAGCAGCTTCCAGAAGCTAGAAATGGGAAAGAAACAGATTCTCCCCTAGAGCTTTAGAAAAAAACAACCCTGCCAACACCTTGACTTTAGCCCAGTGAAACTGATTTCAAGTGGCTTCCAAAACTATAAGACAATAAACTTGTATTGTTTTAAACAGCCTAGTTTTACTGTTCAAAGAAATCAAGGATGTTACAAACATATGGAAAAATGTCCCATGCATGGGGATTGGAAGAATCAATATTGTCAAGATGTCTATTCTTACCCAAGGCAATCTACAGATTCAATGCAATCCCTATCAAATTGCCAACATCGCTTTTCATAGATCTAGAAAAGACAATAAAAATTCCATACAGAAGCAAAAAAGAACTCGAATAGTCAAAGCAATCCTCAGCAAAAGGAACAAAGCTGGAAGTATCACACTTCCAGATTGTAACCTATTTTACAAGGCTACAGTAATCAGGATGGCATGGTTTTGGTACAGCAATAGGCACATAAACAAATGAAATAGGGCAGAGAATATGGAAATAAAGACACAGTCTCTCAACAAACTCATCCTCAACAAAGTCATCAATAACAAACATTGGGGGAAAAAAACATATTTCTCAAATGGTGCTGGGAAAACTGGCTAGCCACATGAGGAAAAATGAAACTGGACCCCTACCTATCACTATATACAAAAATCAACTCAAAATAGATAAAGGACTTACATGTAAAACCTCAAACTATTAGAATCTTAGAAGAAAACATAGGAAACATCCTTCTGGACTTCAGAGTGGGCAAGGAATTCATGACCAAGTCCTCAAAAACAATTGCAACAAAAGCTAAGATAGACAGGGAGGGCTTCATTAATAAGGTAGGACCTTATTAAACTGAAAGTTTTTGCACAACAAAAGAAGCCATCTAGAGAGTAAAGAAACAACCCACAGAATAGGAAAAAGTATTTGCAAGCTATGCACCTGACAAAGGCCTAACATCCAGGACCTACAAGAAATTCAAATGAATTCAAAGGAAAGAAACAAACCCATTAAAAAGTGGACAAAGGACGTGAATAGACACTTCTCGAAGAATGACATATAAGCAGCCAACAAACACTTGAAAAACTGCTCAGCCTCATTAAGCATTAGAAAAATGTAAATCAAAGCTACAATAGATACCATTTAACACCAGTAAGGGTGGTTATCATTAAAAAGTCAAAAAACAACATGTGCTGGTTTGGCTGCAGAGAAAGGGGGATGTTTCTACACTGTTGGTGGGAATATAAATTAGTTCAACCTCTCTGGAAAGTAGTGTAGTGATTTCTCAAAAAACTAAAAATTGACCTTCTAGGTGATCCAGCAATCCCTCCTTTGGGAATATATCCAGAAGAACATAAATTGCTCTACCAAAAAGACACCTGCACATGCATGTTTACTGCCACACTATTCACAATAGCAAAAGCATGAAACCAACTCAGATGCCCATTGAAAGTGGACTGAATAAGAAAAATGTGATACATATACACAATGGAATATCATGCAGCCATAAAAAAGAACAAAACCACAACCTTCGCAGAAACTTGGATGCAGCTGGAGATTATCATACTAAGTGAATTATCACAGAAATAAAGAACTGAATATTGCATCTTCTCACTCATAAATGGGCCCTGAACACTAATCACATTAGCACAAGGGTGGGATCGGTAGACACTGGTCACTGCTAAAGGGAGAAGGCAACACACTGGGTACCTGGTCCACTGTTAGAGGAGAGAGGGCTACCTAGAAGCCCAAGCTTTGCCTGCATGCAACCTACATATGTAGTGAATTCCCACTTGTACCCTACAATTGTAAAATAAAAAAAAAAAGAAAGAATGAAACAAATTTTTTTTTAAACTTACCAAGTTTATAGCAATTTGTTACAGCAGCCACAGGAAACTAATACATTGTTTAAATACAAAACCCAGAAAGAATTTATAGCTAATAAACCTGAGAAGGAAGAAGACATTTATAAATGAAGAATTATCTCATGCTATTATGCAGATCATTATCATAAAGATGACCTTATTTCCTAAATTAATCTATATTCAATGCATAAATCCCAACAAAGATTTTTGTGGAATTTGACAGGCTTATCCCAATTCAAAGGAAGGATGAGGCAGGAAAGGATTAATTAAGCACAGCTGGGTTTTTCAAACCCTGTACATTCGAAAGAAAGGTCTGTTTTCAGGACTGGTTTTTAGCCAACTTTTGAGAGATACACTCTAAGTCCTTGGAATATTCCCCCTGTAAGACTGTTCTGAGATCTTGGGTCATACTGTACTAGTTTAACCAGATAAATGTATCCATCCCATATGATTTATGGTGAATGCCATGAATGCCTGCTTTTCCTTAGGTGCGGGGAGTCGGGGGGATTGGGGAGGGTGGTTAGGAGGAAGGAAGGGAGGATGCCTGGAATCTGAGAGGCTCAGGTCAGCCATATAGGTGCTGCATGATTATATAACTGATCTCCAATAAAAGCGCTGGTCACCAAGACTCAGCTGAGTGTCCCTAGTTGACCACACTTTATACGTGTTGCTACACATTATTGCATCCCCATGCAACTCCACCAGGCAGGAACACCTGGATGCTTCTGCCTAGTTCCTCCTAGATTTTGTCCTGTGTCTCTTTTCCCTTTGCTGATTTCGATCTTTGATCTGTAACCTTTGCCTGCAATAAAGTATAACTGAGTATAGCCATTTCTCAGTCCTGTGAGTCCTAGTTGTAGCAAATCATCAAGCCTAAGGGTAGTCTTGGGAACACCTGACCCAAAGAGCAAAGCACTAAGAATAGCCGAGTCCATTCTGAAAGCAATCAACCAGGTGAAAGTAGTTACTATCTTTATCAGACTAAAGTCAATTATAAAATGATAATAAGTAAGTTAGGTGGCATTAGAACAAATGAACAAATAGAGTGGAACAAATACCATAGAGATCTCTCTTCTCCATATATCACACATGTTTAAGACTCAACATTTCTTTCCCAGGAGCGTCTACTATTTTCCTAAGGTTTATTAGTAAGTGGCATTTGTTTTATAAAATTTTCCCCAACTTCTCAATTTGTCCCTACTTAATGTTCCCAAAGAAATTTGCTCTTGCCTCAGACTGCTCACATTGACACAATGTTGACTAACCTGTGTTTGTCTGCCTGCCTCTCCCTCAACAGAGCGCCGTTAGTTCCTGACTCATCTCTGTCTCTCTAGTATGTACCATAAGATAGAGGACCTCAGTAGATGTTAAATAAATGTGTGGCAAATAAATGAAATATTAATAATGATGATAACCCAAGCATCACAACATAAATTTTAGTGTTCAATAGGATCTATGGGAAAAGACAATAAAACCTAAGACTTACATTTGACATAAAATAATGTGTATCCAATAAGCAACTTCAGGATTTTTTAGGTATCACACATGCAAACACAAAATTAAGGCATCATAAAGACCAGACTATTGGAAGGTACATGCATAGCTTGCCAGTTTGTTATATTGGTTGGAAGAGTGTTTCCAATAAATACATTTCTTCAGGAAGATGCTTCATGGTAAACTGCAAACACACCCTGGGTTAAGCTTTATGAAAATTAGGTGTTTTCACTGAGTCACAATCTTATATAAGACTTCCATTCATAATGGAATTTATTTTCTGCTTCTAGGAATTGTTTTTTACCTAATAATTTTAAAGACTCCTGCATCAAATCCAATCACTTTAAAACCACATTAACTTGTGCACACTAATTAGGACTTACTTTTAAAAGAGGGAGATTAAAGGAGAATCTCTTCTTTGTAGTATTTATAGATAAAAAATATTTGCTAATCAAATGCATAGTGATAATACTATCATGGGAAGAACTCAAACCCTTCAAGTAAGCTCCCATTTTCTTTCACAGCCTGAGTATACTCTACTTGCACTATGGATGGCAGCCACCAGTGACATATGGCTAATGATCACTTGAAATATGGCTAGTACAACTAAGAAATTAAATTTTCAATTTTACTTAATTTTAATAGCCACATTTAAATGTACCTAGTGACCACTATGCTAGATAATAATGCTATAAATGGAAAATGTCCCTCATCTCATGAAGGATATACTAGATAGTGTTGGCTTACACTCTAGACAGCCAAATTTCAATAAATAATCTGTGAAATTAACAATGACCAGTGTGTGGTATATCAAATATAGACTCTGACACTGAGGTATATAAAGATGAAGGATGGTTCCTGTAGATAAGGAGACAGATTTAAATATTTAAAACAGTAGATCTAGTTCCTGCTACTTGGAAGGCTGAGGCAGAAGGATCGCCCGAGCCCAGCAAGTCGAGGCTGCGGTGGCCATGAGCATGCCACTGGACTCCAGCCTGGGTGACAAGAGTGAGACTCCAGATCAAATAATAATAATGATAAATTAAAAAGTGGGTCATCCCTGATGCAGGCAGGCAGAAAAATTACATGAGGGAGCAGTTAACTATCACTAGTAGATCAAAGAAAGATTCAACAGAGAAGGGATATTTGAACTGATTCATATAGGAATCAAAAATTTCAACAAGGGATGGAAAACCATCTAGCCAAGGGAACTGCCATGTATGAAGGCATAGGAAGGTGCTACAGAGGACTATGACATCTGATGGGCAGCACATGGCTTGGTGAGGCTGGAAGGATCAGATCATGGCCCAACTGGGAGGCATGAAAGCCTGGTGGACATGTTAAGAAGCTTAGAACTGTCCCTTGGGACAATGGGGAATTGTATTGGGTTTCAAATAGAATAGCAACATGGCAGGAGCTATGTTCTAAAAAGTCATTCTGGCTGCCTGGGGGAACGTGGAGAGGTTGGAGACAGATCAGAGATGTGGAAACCAAGGAGGAGAGTATGACCAACAAGCAGAGGGAAAGTGACCCTGTGAGCCAGTACAGAGGAGATGAGGCTCAAGAGGAAGCAAGCGATGTGAGAGTTGTTTATTCTAAACGGATTCGCATGTTTTTTTAAAAAAGACTACTTTTTGAAAATATAGCAAGTGTGAGATGTGATCACTCTGATATCCCAATAGCATATGTTGCAAGAGAAGGTGTTGCTGCAATTTTTATGATGGGCTCTCCTTAAAGCTCACAAAACTCCAAAATGCTAAGCATGTGGCAACCTGAGAAAACCCATCACTGCCTACCGAACTCACTCATCCAGCACGGCAGCCATATGACAGATGTTCAGAATCTGAGTAGGTGCCTGCTAACAAAGCAGGCTAACAAAGCAGGAAACAGAGGCAGTTGAGTGGGAAGACAGCAGATAGGCCTTTCCGAGGCCTTGCCCAAACCCTGCGAGAGTCCAAAATTTGGGTTCACATGGCCCCTGTTCTAGGACCCAGTTCAACAATTTACCAGGGCAGCACCTTTGAATGATTCACTGAACTCTCTAAGCTCCTAATTTCCCCACCAGTAGAATGGAGACAAGGCCACTGACTTCATAAGGGATATACGAATGTGATTAGTACATAGCGAGTCCCTTACATAAGTTAATTCCCTTTTGCCTTCCCCAAAGCAGGCTCTCTCTAGGTGGCCAATCCCAAGGCTCTAGAACAGAATTCATATAGTCAAATAGCATATCGTCAAAAGCCTTTCCCATCCCTATGTCACATTTGTCTGTGGTGCCCCAATCCTTGATAAAATCTAAGTATCCTACAGACTTGGGAAGAGTCCAGGCAGTGAAGAGAAGTGGGACTCACCTGAACTCTAGCACTTCCCCTCTGCTGGTGCCCCAAGAAGGATGCAGCCCCCTCTGAGCCCCAGAGGTCTCCAGAAATGAACAGTGAGCAGGGCTGAACTGAAGTGTGGCCTGATGTAGTCTAAGCTGAGAAACCACACCAGGGACCCAGTATACCCTCCTCCTTCTCAAACAGGGCAGTGTGGCAGGGAAGAAAAACTGATGAGGACACTGATCCATCCTATAACTGCCCAGAAAACAGGTGGAAAGGTCAGCAAGATCACACTTTGTCAGAGCTTAGGGTTCAAAAGAAAATATGACTGAACAGAAAAAGGCATGAATTTTTCTAGGTTCCCTGGCTTATAACTATGCTTTCTCATCTTCAAGAGGTAGCCTTACTGGGGACCCTCTCTCTATTACTATCCAGATAGCCACCCTATTGTGACTACTACCTTTAACAGTTTACAGTCAAGAGTGAGTTTTTAGATTTCTTGATTCCTCAAAGTCCTTCTGGCATCTAACTTAGGCCAATACCCGCATTTCTGGTTTTCTACACAAAGACCTATGTCTACCTCAAGCAAACAACACTCTTTAGATGACATCTTTCATCTCCCAAAGACAATATAGCCCTTTGCTAACAGGCCTCACTGAATCGCTTTGTCAGGATACTTTATTCAACAAATATATCCCTAGAGTAATTGGGATGAGTCTGTTTTTTCCTGGAAAACTTTGAAATGTGCAACTGAGCTAAAGAGCATACTGGAAACTTCTCACACTTATAGTCTAAACAATCTAAACTGAACTTTTGCAAACTGTTCATTCTTACATAAACTTAATAAGGTCCTGTGGGATTCTTATTAAAAAGAATAAAGATGCCTGTCACTTTTTCTGGAGCAGTTTCTTTGTGGTTCTTTTCATATAACTAATCCTCCCAATGATCCTATGTGGTAGGTTGTTAGGGACTAAAGTGTGCCCCCACCACCACCACCCCAAGTTCATATGCTAAAACCCAAATCCCAAGTACACCAGAATGTGATTGTATTTGGAAACAGGGCCTTCACAGAGGTAATTAAGTTAAAAGGAGACCTTAGGGTAGGCTCTAATCCAATCTGACTGGCGTCCTTGTAAGCAGAGAAGATTAGGACACACACAGAGACACTAGGGGAAACAACCACGTGAAGAGGCAGCAAGAGGGTAGCCATTTCAAGCCAAGGAGAGAGGTCTCAAAGGAAACCAACCCTTCCCGCACTTTGATCTTGGTCTTCCAGCCTCCAGAACTATGAGGAAATAAGTTTCTGTTATCTGAGCCACCCAGTCTGTGGTATTTTGTTATGGCAGACTTAGCAAACTAATACATGGGTTCACTATTTTTAAAATCTTAAATTTTCAAACAAGAAAACAGATTGAGTTTACACAACTGACATTTGAATTTGAACATGGACTTGCTGTGGAAACTCAATCTTTCAACATTACCCTGTGTAATGGTTTGAAAGCATCCACCGAATTTTACTGTGGACAAATTCATTTTAAGTTAGAAACTTAGTTCTCAAAGGTATATGATTATGGGTATTTGGAAGTGGGGCTATTGCGAGATAATCAGGGTTAGATAAGGTCATCAGAGTGGGATCCTATGATGGAACTGGTAGCCTTATAAGAAGAAAAAAGACCTGAGATGACACACAAGCATAAGCTAGTCCCTTGTCATGATGTCCACCATGTCATGATGCAGCAGGAAGTTCCTCACCAGATGCTGGTAGCATGCTTTTGGACTTCCTATTCTCCAGAACCATGAGCCAAATAAACTTCTTTCCTTTATTAATTACCCAGTCTCAGGTATTCAGTTATAGCTACAGAAAATGGACTAAGACACCCTAGATAGTTTTCTCTTTTGCAAACCACATTAGGCTTGAGGTATATTTTATGAAGTTATTTTTTAACAGTAAGTTTGTATGTAAAGTCAGTTTCAGTTTCATCTTCCATCTCCAAATTGTTCCCTAATTTCTACTGTAAACCAGTACTGTTTCCAAACACAATAAATACCAACCGTGCCATGACTATGACCAAGATAAAGAAGGATAAAAAAGAAAGAACACTGAAACCCTGACACTAACTTGGGTCCATACTCCAGTTAAATCCCCAATCTATTACATATAATAACTTTTTCCTATTTATCCAACAGAAACCTGAAGATTGTGCAGAGGAATGAATATTAAAGGAGAGCATTAATGCTAAACAGAACACAAAGTTGGATCAGGCCTAATTTATTGACAGGAAGCCACTAAGCAGAGATTCTGGATTTAATATTGTAGCTCAGGAGCTAGAAAGGTTACTTACTATTTGGTTAGTTGGTTGACTGGAAGCTGGACCAAATGTGGCCTAATCTAAATGATGCTGACATGCCATAACTACTTGGATATACTACGGAAGAAGATATTCAAAGACTCCGAAAAACTGGACTGTTAGGATGAATTTATTATATAAGTCCTGCTTGCTTAGCCTGGAAGGGTTCAAAGGATACGGTTTTCATTATGACTGCGAGAGGTAAACTTGTATGTGGAGTCCCAGCACCCTTGAAGAGTTCTGTGGTTCTTCTCCTCTGTAGGTCTGAAATTACAGAAGGCACTGTGGCTACTGAACTGTTGTCTTTTAAAGCAATGGGGAAAATTGAATGCAAGGGTGACAGGGGCCAAGTGGCAGCAATTAATTTCCAAAGACAAGGTGGGTGTAGTTACCCATAATGGACAGTAAAATCAAAGCAGTAATCTGAATAGTATGACTTCCAGAGACCTATAATGTTGGCTAATTGATCATTGTGTCCTTAGAAGAAAAATGCATGGGCATTCTATCAAATTCTTACTTGATCTGTATAAGTGGAAGAGTTCTAGTTTAAATGAAAAAGAAGTCTACCATGAATCACCAAAAACAGAGTCAAAACCCCTTAATGAATTTCCCAAACTGGAGCCAGTTTATAGACCGGGAGTGCCCTGGGTGAAAGGAAGGTGGTGCCCTTGAGGAAGGACACCACTACACTGTCAAAAGTTTATATCTTTCTCCCAGCTTTCACCAAAGGGACTTACAGCCTTTTACCAGAGTGACTGTTCATTGGAGGAAGGGAAACCGACAGACTTTTGGGGGGACTATTAGGCACTGACTCTGAACTGGCATTAATGCCAAGAGAACAAAAATGTCACTGTGGCCTGTCAGAGCAAGGCCTTATAGATGTGGCATGATCAGTGGAGTTTTACACAGTCCCTCTCACAGTGAGTTCAGTGGATCCCTAAGCCTACCCTGTGGTTATTTCCCTAGTTCTGGAAAACAGAGTCCCTACATACCCATTTCAAATATTTCCTCCAATCTGCCTATAAATTAGTGCAAATTTTGCTTATTGCCATACGATCATTTGAATCTTTTTTCTATTCTTCTTTAAAAAAAAAAACTATAGTAATCTCTATCTCAAAAATTTTTAAATTCTAGACTAGAAAAAAAACTGGTTATATAGAATAGTTTGAAAGTGAATATGAAAGCAAAGACCTACTAGTACAGTTCTGGAAATTCTTTCAGAAAGGATTCCTGCTCCAAACCATTACTGATCAAGAAAAGCCTGTCATTTTCTGAGTTTAAGTGGTACATTAACTTCATCAGGCAATTATGGCTCTTCCAGGCATGCTTGGGGGCATTAGGAGTCAGCAAAGTATCAGACAGAAATTATCTACCATTTCCTTCCATTCCAGAGTTCTGTCACGTTGCTCCTCATCTCTGAACTCTGCCTCATTTGAAAGAACTAAGACTATCCACCTGTGAATCTGTCTTTTGTGCTCAAGTCCATCTGGACTGCCCCAGTGACCACAATCAGCCAGGAGTCACCCACCTATTAGTGTGACTGTGTTACTGCTACCGATCATGGCCCACTCTCCAACATCTGCTGTGAGTTTGAGGCAGGGAATGCAGTCGCCACTGAGAACATCTTACTATATTATGATTTCATTGTCTCTCTTCTCCACTCCTTCACTGCCCTCACTCCTTAGTGACTACAGTCAGCTTAGAAACAAAAACCTAAACTCCATGGTTTGGGCCCCACACACATCAACCCTCACAGTGAGACCAAGTCTACATATGGGTGAATGAGGGAACACAAGTTCCCAGAGGCAGGAGAGCTGCCCAAGGCCACTCCACCTCCAGTTAAAGAGACTGCACTACAATGCGCATCTTCCAATGAAAGAATGGGAAGCAGCTATGTATGCCAGAGAAGGACCCATGCCATGCCTCTGGATTTCCTTCATGGGACAAGAGTAAGTAGGCGAGGATGACAGGATATTCTAATTCCAGGAAATGTGTTTTGAGACTTCTTTCTCCCTGCTCAGCCTCAGGGTGCTTTCTAGAGCCTTGGCTGGTTCTCACACCCTCAGCTTCTTCTCAGCTCCAGGCCTCAGGAGACCTGGATCTGATTCCCTTGCCTCTCTGAAACTGGCACCACCCACAATGTTCCCGGGGCCACTCTCAACCTCACCTCAACCTCCCCAGCCCAGCTTCAAAGGTGGAATGTTCTTCCCAGACACCTTGCTCCCTTCTTTCCTCTGGAGAGGAAACTACAGGTCGTTTGCATTTGAAGTGTCTTATCACTGGTGCCAATGAGGAGACAAGATAAGCGAGTCCCAGTGATGAAATTCTGATCTTCTGCTTCTCATGGTGGAGGCCTGGTGTCCAGAACCTGATTCCTTTCTGATATGGAAAGCCATGGAGCATTCCGCTGAACACCGCCTCTTTGTTCTTCTTCCTAGGAGGGGTTTATCAGCCCTCCTTTTGCCCTGCCAGGGAGTAACCCCAGAGGTAATACACAGCAAGGCCAAGATTGGGAGCCCTGGAGTGCTGAGAACATGCTATACAGGTAGGGAAACCGCTGGCAGCCCCAGCAAGCTCTGGGGGCATGACCCGGCAGAAGTGAAGACTCTGGTGTGCCAGACGACTTACCAATGCAGAGATGCCAGCTTGTGGGGAAAGGTCAGAGACTCAGCCCCTGGATCAGAAGCACAAAGTCTCTGTCACAGAGAATTAAGGAAGAATTCTGTTGGCAGATGTTCTTTCATTCAAATGTTCATACAGCAAACATTCCTGAGTGCTTTCTGTTTGTCAGGGTGGGTCTGAGGGGGAGACAATTTATTACAAACTAAAAGTCGGATGCTCCCCAAATTAATCTCATCTTATACTGTAAAACATTGGGGCCAGACTTTGTGGCCTCAGCCTGTAATCACAGCACTTTGGGAGGCCAAGGTGAGTGGATTGCCTGAGCCCACAGGTTCGAGACCAGCCCAGGCAACTTGGCAAGACCTCGTCTCCACAATAAATTTTTTAAAATAGCCAGGCATGGTAGTTCCGGGTACTTGGAAGGCTGAGGTGGAAGGATTGCCAGAGCCCAGCAGGTCCATGCTGGGCGACAGAGTGAGACTCCAACTCAAAATATATATATATATATATATGTTGGCACAAGCATTTTCTGTGACCACACCCAAAAATAAACACCAAACTCTAGACGCACACTTGCATACTGCACTACTGCATATACTGTGCACATGGTCATGACATTACCCCATGACCAGCGCTGCGGGGGGTCCTGAAGACAAAGCAGGGGGATAGACACGCTCCTCCAAGCAGGTGAGCAGTAACGCTGATTCAGGGGTTTCCTATGTGTCCTCCCTATCCCAGGCCTAGAAGTGACCTGCTCAGGGCAGGATTCCAACTGCTGGAGGTCTCAGGGTCCTAGCTGGAACCAGAAGGCAGACAGGGCTTGAGGACCCGTCAAATATAACTGACATTCTGTGTTTTTAGTCCCAAGGAAGGCAGTGCCAACCTATAAGGAAGGCAGTGAAGAGACAATCATCATTACAAAGTAATGGGTCCAGGAGAATCAATGACTGAGTGGACAAGACCTCTGTGCAGGTCTCTTTCCTCCAGGAATAGACAAGTGTTTACACCATGATCCACACCCTCTCACACATGCACTTCCTCAGAAGTTGAGAGGGATCACTCAAGGGAAAGTAGCCTCTTAAGGAGAACTTAGGCTATAGAAGTCAAGGCTATGGGCTGCCATCCTTCCCAGACAGAGGGAAGAAAAACTGGCTGGGACAAAGCAGAGGCCTGAGGAACGAGGTCGGCCTCTGGATTTTATTCTTGTTTACTCACCACTTTTCAGTTGGGAGGTCTTGGGTATTATCCCCTCTATCTTCAGTTTCCTCTTCAACAAAATGGACATGATAAGCTCTCTCCCCTGGGTTTTTGTGAGCATGAAGCGAAATCCTGTATAGAAAACGCTTAGCCCAGGGCCTGTCCCCTGAGGACAATAATAATAACGGTAATATTTACGAGCATTGTGTATAAGGCACTGCTTTAAGCATCTGCATATTACCTGATTCCTGATTCAACCCTCACAACAGCTTCATGAGATAGATGCTATTATTGTCCCATTTTGCACATGAGGAAACTAAAAGGCAGAGAGGCAAAGTATACTGCCTCTGTTGCCCAAGTTCACAAAATGATAGAAGAGGTGTAACTAGGATTTGAACTCAGGCAATCTGACTCCAGTACCTGTGGTCACAATCACAATACAGCTCATTAAGTAGCAAAACCAGAGGTGGTCATTGTCATTTTGCCAACTAGGAAAGCTTATTGTGGGGATTAGAAATAAAACATGAAGTGTCCAAAAATTGGTGCCTGGCGCAGTCTGCAGGCATTCAATAAACAAGAACTAGTGGTTAGCATTGCTATCACTCTAAATAAAGCTAACAGAAGATATGTATATAACCAGCCCCCTCAGAAGCTTAGCTATCGGTTATCAACTGCCACATTAACGCTGTATAACCAATAGCACCAGACTTCAGTAGCACACGGCAAGAGATTTTTGTTGAGCTCACAAGTCTGAGGAATTTGGGGATGCAGGCTAGGCTCACTTATGTTGCCTGGCCTCACTTCATGTCCTGGGATGGCTAGCTGTTGACTGATTTAGCATGGCCTCAGCTGGAGCATCCGAGGCAGCGGAGCTCTGTGTATCCTCCGTCCTTTAGCGACCAGCCCAGGCCTGTTCTCACGGTGATGACGGAGCACAGGAGCAGGAAACCCAACTAAGGGTGGACTTTCCCAGTCCCTGTTTGCATCCTGGTTCCTAATTTCCCATTGGCCAAAGGCAGCCACACAGTGAAGCCAAAAGCCAGAGCAGGAAGTCCCTGCACAATTACCGGGAAAAGGGTATGGATAGGGCAAAATGAAAAATCTTTCACACTTACAAAACCAGCAGCTTGTCTCAGTGAATTTATTGGATCATTATATACTCCTCCTCCAGGGGAACTTCCCTTGGGCACCTTTGTGTTAAGTTTGATGAACTGTGCTTGATTAGCATTCTTGGGTCCTCTAAAATCGGTTTGTCCACTCAGTGTATGCCAGAACCCATGGTGGTCACTGGGAACAGACCTGTGAGCAAGGCAAGCAGAGTCTCTGCTCTGAAGAGCTGTTGTTCTGGTGGAGAAAAATGTGCACAGCAATACATCATATAATTTCACATAATGAAAAATTCTACAAAAAAATTATTCAGTATTATTCGAAAGAATTTGGAGGTAGTCTTAGAGGACCCTGATCTTTGAGATTTATATCTGTTTCCTCAGCCCTAAGTCCAGTGCCTGGCACTGAACAGGCTTCAAAAAATGTTGACAAGAGGCCAGGCACGGTGGCTCAAGCCTGTAATCCCAACACTTTGGGAGACTGAGGTGAGGGGATTGCCTGAGCCCATGAGTTCAAGAACTGCCTAGGCAATTTGGCAAAACCTCATCTCTACAATAGATCAAAAAATTAGCCAGGCATGGTAGTGCATGCCTGTAGTTCCGGCTACTTGGAAGGCTGAAGCAGAAGGAGTGCCTGAGTCCAGCAGATTGACGCTGGGGTAGCCGTGAGCATCCCACTGCACTTCAGTATGGGTGACAGAGTGAGACTCCAACTCAAAAAAAAACACCAAAAGTTGACAAGAGGATGGGTGGATGGATGGGTGGATGGATGGAGAGATGGATGGATGGATGAATGGATGGATGGATGGATGAACAGGTGGGCACTACCTGACACTTCTGTGCTTGTTTCCTTACCACCTTTACTCTCCCTGACTTATAGAGTCCAGGGAAGATCCCAAGAACACCCACTTCCTTTCCTATTTCTGGAGAGCCAGCCAAGTGACCGAGGTGCCTCAGCTCTCCATGGGTAGCAAAAGGATTGCCTTCCTTTTGATCCCTCTGCTCAATATCAGAAAAGTGTCCACCAAGCAAATGCTGCCCACTGTCCCTTTGGAGAAGTTGAGACCTGTTCCTGTCCTATTTTGTGCATGTTCTGGTGCCAGGGTAAAAAAGATATGTGAGAAGCAGAGGACGATGCCAGCTCTGATCCCACCCCACCTGTATTCCCCTGAACTCCATCATCATATTCGTCTGCCCAATATTTTGGCTTCTCACCTCCGTTTTCTGAATGACTAGATGTTACATATATATTTACTCTTCACAATAACTCACTAAAGTTGGTTTCCTTTTCTTACTTTATTGAGAAGTTAAGTGGCTTGCTTCAGGTGACTGTTATAGAATGGCAGAGCTGTCATTCAGAGTCAATTTTTCTGAAACAATGTGGTGGAATGGAAATAAAACATTATTCTAGTCCAACAAATATGGGCATAAATCCATGTCCAACCACTTGCTTAGCCCCATAACCAGGCATGCTGAGCGTGACAGAAACCAGCAGGCACAGTGACATCCACAGCCTTTCCACACCTGTCCTGGCAGAGTGCATCTTGTAAAAGCTCAGCTGTTTGTTGCTTACATTTTTATTTTTAAAAAGACTTATAGAAGTAAGTCAACTAACAAAGTAGATTTTGAACCTAAACAAAGTAATGAAAATTACCAATCATCTCCACTGTGTGTGCCTACAAATAAAATAATGTCTTAAATGACACCTTCTCCCTCAGAAGACACGGTAGTTCATCAAACAAAGACTTCAGATGTGGGTCCAGGTGTTTTGCTGGGACACTCTTTACCAGAGCTCCCTCAGATTGTAGGTGGTGAAATTCGAGGCAGTCATGGAGAAGTTGTACAGAGCAGACAGGAGGAAGGGTCTGGGGCATTGCTCCGGGGCAATTCGTACTATTGAAAGTTATTTTTAATATGTTCCATATGAGTCATGAAAAACATAAAACATGCAGGGGGTTTATCATAAGTTTCGATGAGATAAATACTGTGCACTCATGCAATTTTAAAAACATGGAAAATATGTATTTAGTCCAAAAGCTGCATTTTTAAAAGTGAACATAAGGAAACGATTTCCTAAAGAGCCTTGCTGTCTGAGACGGAAGATCAACCCAGCCATCTTAAGGACCCAGATCAGATTTATCCCTCTGGTTATGTCCCTTGACTAGAAAAGGCTTAAGTCATGAGTTATCCAAGACGCAGGATTAAATTCTGCAGAGCCCAAGCATGTACTCAACTGCACCATATACCTTCAACTTTGCTCAGTCTAGCTCCTGAGGTCCCACCGACCCTGCTGCCACTTACTAGCTATGCAACCCTGTGCCAGTGGTTGAGCCTTTCAGTTCTCCCATTGCCACAATAACTAACTTCCATGGTAGGTGAGAAGATCAAACAAAATAATAGCGCTTGTTTGATGAACTATAGCCTATTTACAGATGCCAGCCACCATTGTTTTTGTAGACGGAAAAGCAGCCTGCAAAATATTTTGAGACTCACCCTGAGATCAGCAATGCGTCAGGGGCTAAGAAAAGTACAAGAAAAGCAGAAGACTTGGGGCCTACCTCTAAGAGCCTGTAAGCAAGTTTTCAGACATAAAGAGGAAACAAAGAGGGACTCATGTAAAATAACAAATAAGCAAGTTAATATTCTTATGGGACAGGTTACAACCAGCTAGAAGATTCAGGTGTGAGTCAACCACACACATGTGGCTAGAAGAAGGCACGGTGGGAGGGAGGGCAGGTCATTCGTGACATATGAGCAAGGCTGAGAAGACTCACATGTCAAACACCAATTTGGCAAAGCCAACTGGATCTAATTTAAGATCTGGTCCTGGTCACCCCCCATCACCATGAACCTCTTCAAATGTGGCCCTGACCCACAAGTGGGCTAAGACTCAGGCTGACTGAGAAATCAGAAGGAAGACTTGGAGAAGCCTGGCCTCCAGACTGGCCCTGGTAGAGTCACCTCTGTGGACCCAGGGTCTTCATTTGCAGCACAGACCACCAATATCCCCTTGTCCACCAATGTGCACATGGACCTCTGAGAACTCTGAGAAAGGTCATGCAGATGTCGCAGAAAGGGAATTCAGGAACAGCTTCAGGAAGATCAACTGGCCAACAGTGGAGGAACAGACAAAATGAGGTGAGAGGGAGACGAGAAGGAAAATGTACATTGCCCAGGTGCCTGCTGCGTGCCAGGCACTGTGTTTGTCTGTTTGGTCACCCATTATCCCACGTAACTCTCTCAACTGCAGTTGAAATTGACATTCTCATTTTATAAATAAGGAAACTGAGGCTTGTAACAGTTGTAGGGCTAGCGCAAGATCCCATACCTAATAAGTGGAAGAAAGATTTGAATGCTTCAGCCCATGTTCTCAAGGGCTCACAGAGAAGTTGAGACCAGACCCCAAGCTGGGGAAGAAATGACGGGGGTGGAGCAGAGTAAGCAGCTTCTACTTCTCTGCCTTTTCCTCAGCTGGGAGAGGAAGAGAGCTGGGTTAGGGACACCTACCTTGACTCCTTGGAATGTTCTTGAGGACTCAAAGAAAATGAATTGGAGGACAGCAGCTTAAAGGTGGCCCATGGCTCCCTCCAAGATAGAGAGAGGAGCAGCTCAGAGGTCCAGGGGAAGTAGGGGTACATTCTGTCCAGGAATGAAGATGGGGCATCTAACAGGGTACTCCCTAGGGAACATGTCTGGCCCCATCCCGATGGCTAAGACAGGTAAGACTAACGGGCTGTTCTCAGGGAGCCACTGAGGAGGAGAGTCAGGAGCCTGAGCTCAGCAACTGGGAAGGGCACTACCCATGAGGGTCCCACTCAGATCAAACTGGGAAGAGAAGCGCTCAGGTATTTTGCTTCCCAAAGTTAGACATGTAGGGTGTGGGCAGGAGTGCAGCAAGCCACAGGTGAACATGCCCTATTTCCCCACAAGATCAAAGCTAAGTCATTTCAAACAATATTTTTATATTAGCACCAACTCATAAAAATGGAACAGAATTCAAGAATCTGCATGGAATTTTAAAAAACAGCATGAGACTTCAGAGAAATTTCTCACTTTAAACAGTCATTGGCGCTTTCCCTGAGAAAGCCAGCCATTAGACTTTGCAAAGGGGATTTTCCTAAATGAAATTAGAGGAAACAAAGAATGGGTAAGACACAGGAAGAGTAGAACTAGGCCAGACCTTCAGGTAGTTGGATTTCGTTGCATAAGGAAGAAGATGCAGGAAGCCAAAGGGGCGAACCCTGGACTGGCAGCTAAGAGTCCTTTTACACAAATTTGGAAGGGTGTCACCAAAGCAAATGACATCTCCTGCCCATCTAGGGTTTTAATATCAACAGAAATGACCAAATTGAGAGTGTATGTAAACCATAAAGGTCTCAGGGACAGAATAAATCATTATCCTCATTTGGCAGCAGTAACCCAGTGACCCTGCTTATCTCCTGACCAGTCCTCTCCTCCTGGCCATGCCCATTTTCTCTGTAGCTCCACCCAGCTTTCAAGCCCCACCCTCCTCTGCTCCACAGCTCCCTTATCTCCTTCTGCAAGAGCTGCAGATGTGAGCTTTGCTGTGATCTGCTTCTTTTGTTTGCTGTTTCTTGTACCCACAATCTGGACACGTGGACAACTCTTCACTACTCTCCAAGGTCCCTTCTCTCTAAGTCCTGTCTACTGCTCAAAGCACTCTGGGAAAGACGGTCCATAGCACTGCAGAGCTGGAACAGAGGAGCACAGGGGGTGCAGACATTGGACTGAATTTTGGCCCCCCCTTCCAAATTCATATGTTGAAGTTCTAAGCCCCATACCTCAGCTTGTGCCCTTATTTGGACATAGAGTGGTAAATGGTTAAGACGAAGTTACACTGCAGTAAGGTAATCCCTAACCCAAGATGACTGATGTCCTTATATTATACAAAGAGGAAGTCTGGAGACAGAGACAGGCACATGAGGAGAAGCCATGTGAAGATGAAAACAAAGACTGGGATGATGTTTCCACAAGCCAAAGAATACCAAAGATTACTAGCAAACCACAAGAAGCTGGGTAGAGACCTGGAGCAGAGACTCCCCTCACAGGCCCAGAAGGAACCAAACCTACAGACACCTTGACCTTCGACCTTTGCCCTCCAGTACTCTGAGATGCTAGATTTTTAAGCCCCCCTAGTCCATAGTACTTTGTTATGTCAGCCCTGACAAACTAAAGAATGAAAAAGAAAAAGAAAATTCCAGATACAGAAGGAAGGGAGTGGATGTTGTTCTAGGTAAAGAAAAGATACCAAAACCTCAAGATTTTCCCAATTAACTACGAATTGCTTCTAAGAGTCACTGACTACTGGAGAGAAAGGGGGAACTGGCAGCTTCGGCTGGTCCATGGCAGGAAGAAGAGCAGGAAGCGCCTTGGAGATATAGTCCAAATCTCTTGTTTTACACATAGAAAAACTAAGGGAAAGGGGAGGAGAAATAAACCACTCCAGGTCACACAGGGGTCAGAGCCCCAAAGAACCGGAATCCATCTCTCCCAATACTCAGCGCTGCAGACAACACACTGATTTCTGCTGAGAACATGACTGATGTGAAATGAGCTATGATTGAAAGCAGGTTTCTGTTTTGAGCAAGGCTCATGTTTAAAAAAATAATAAGCCTCATTTAGCCATTGCTTTTGTTGGGCCTTGTACAAAATATTTTGTTTTTCAATGTAATCAGCATAACATAAACTTGGCATATAGGGAAAGACACACAGGAGGGGCTGCTCCCTGGTGCAGACTGGAGATATTGTATTGTCACCTGAGGAGAGTGTTGGTTTTTCTATCAGAGGTTCTCACCAAAAAATTGTTCTTACCTTCCTAAGGACATTCTGTCCCTGACCAGACGAGGAAACAGCATCCTGTACTTTCGACCCGCATGCCTAATGACTTTAACACATTCATTTTTCTACTCAGCTGAAGGCTGTCAGAGTGACTCACTGCTCCCTTAGTCAGAAACTCTAACCATATGTAAGAAGAAATTTTGCTGTAAAAGTCATCAGAGTGGCAGGACCGGAGAGGTTCCTAATCCCGCTGTGGTTTACTGGGCTCCTTCACTGGGAGAGATGATGGGCCCTAGGCCAGAAAGGTGGGGTCAGGCCAACAGGAGGGCCCCAGCCTACTGGGAACAGACCTGTCCTCCAAATATCAGTGGAAGGAATTCAGACTTCACCATGGTAGTCTCACCCCAGTTTCTCCTCTCCCAGGCTGATGTAACGCAGGGCAGGCCCTAGTCTCTCTGGGCTTTGATTGTGTCATAAAATTGGGCTTACATACTTCGGATGGATAAAGGCAGCGCACTGGTCAGACGAACTTGAGATTCCTCTCCACCCTCAAAGGCTGTGCTCAATTTGAAATGCAAGTAGTAGGATTAGCCACCAAAATGGGCTGGAGTTTGGGAGTCACTGATAGAAGTTCCCTTGATTCCCCTCTGCTGTCCTTTTTTAGTGTGACCTTTCCTCTCTCTCTTCCTTTGCTTCAAATCTAACTGCCCTACCCCTTCAAAAAGGAGGACAAACCAATGTACCCCCTGTCCTGCTGCCCTGGCCCTGGGCCCTGGCTCTGGACTAAATCCTTTATGCAATGTCTTTCACCTCAATTAACTCTTGGAACCCTGGGAAAGGCTATAATTGCACCTATTTTACATATTTGGAAACGGAGGCAGCACAGAAGTGAAGTAACTTGAACCCTGTGTCTTGATCTCAAAATATGCCCATCTTCTCCCCTAGTGTGACAATGCCTCTTAGTGCCAAGCTGTACCTTGGGCTTCCAAGTCTATATCTTTCAGACTCCCAGGGGTCAGGTTCCAGCCGGCATCCTTGGTGTTTTTTACTATTTTCAGTCTTTCCCATACAGTTTTCTTCTCCCCCCTCCCCTGCTCCCATGGTCTCTGGTCCCTTACTGCACACGCTCTCCCTAACACTTGTCCTCCAGCCTCCCCACCTCTGCAAGACCCTAGTGTCCTCCTGATGGTCCAACTTAGTGACCATCCTCTGCCAATGAATTCACGTCATCAACAAATTCCCTGAGATTTTTTTCCCTGCCCTCCTGATCACTCCTCCTGTGTGTCTTTTATTCTCTAGTATAATTTGGGGGTGGGGCATGACTTTGGGGCCCTGGGCTCATCCCTGATCAGCTACTTCCAAGTCTCACTGATTTTTTTCTCCTAATTTCTCTGATTCTGCTCACTCCCTGCCAGAATAGTTCATGTTTCCCCATAAATGACTGCTCTCTTGGAACTAACACCACTATACAAGCTATGCACCAGGCGTGGGGAGAAAGGCACAATCATTTTGTGGATTTATCACAACATGCTTACAAAGGAATATAAAAATCAGGTCATCTACTTTCTTAAGAATGCTGATCTGAATGCAAAATTCAGATGCTACAGAATCATACTGTCTATTCAGATACATGCCAGGAAAAAAGCTTAACCCTTCCTAATTCAGGATAAATTTCTTGGCTAGAAAAGTATTCTTTTTTCAAGAGTCAGAAGTATTTACAATACTCTACCAAAAACAAATGAATATATTTGAGTAGGAACCACATAGAGGGACGGGAGTACTTGGGCTCTAAATTTCTAATGTCGCATTAACACAATAGTGTGAAAAGAAAAGATTTTGTATTCCAACATGTTAAAGATATTGTGAGGTCCACCTTCTGGTTCTGGCCACTTCAGTCTTTAAAAATACCCCTTCTTTCTTCTCAAGTCTTCCTATATAAAATAAAATTTTTTAAAAGTAGCCAGGAATAGTATTTTGAACTTAGAATTTGTCATTGCCAGAGTACAAACAGATAAGAATAAAGAGAAGGTGCTGGTCTGATATTACAATTAAAAGACAAACCAAGACATCATATCAGAAAAGTTGAGTTCAAATTAACAAAGAAATAAGTCCAAATGAAAATCCACAGGCCTGAGTGAATCAGCACCTCTAATAATGCAGTTTTCATACAGTAAGAGTCATGAAAGTGTCCAAATTTGAATAGCTCAAATTATTTTCTTAGTTTCTTAGCATCATTTCTAAGAGGAGGATAATAAGGGCATCAAAGGATTGTTGAAAGAATTAAACAGAGTAATATACACAGGGTCTGCATTAGTGCTTGGCACCTAGTAAGCATTTTATCATCTCTTTGTTATCGTCCAACTGATGGGAGGAGTAGTCATTTATTGAGGGCCCACAGTTTACTCAATACTCTACAAGGTACTGTGTAAAGAAAGATGTGTGTGTGCAACCCATGAGATATTTGACATGAAATGGTTAAAAAGCAATACTTCTTACCACAGGCTGTTGCTGCCAGGACTTACTTTCAATAGCGTAATACAGAAAATGTCATGGTGTCTACATTTCTACCTGAAAATGGAGTCTGTTTTCAGCTCAGATGCCAATAAAGAAGTGAGGCTTCCTACCAAAAGGCATTTCCAACACTCCTCCTTTCTCCACAGAGCAGTAGGATTCAACACTGAAAGAGAAGAGGTGGGAAACTAGGAACACAAAAAGAAGTCATGCAGAGATTCACAGGAAGAGCAGGCAGCCAGCGTTGTGGATAGAGTGTTGAAAAAAGCTGTCCTGAACAGCGATACAGTAATAATGAATGCCGTGAAAGAAATGAAGCAGGTGCACACATCAACCAGAAAGAGATGGATCCTGTACAAAAACTACCCCCCAGGCAATGTAGCAGGGGTGGCATTTCCAGCCCTCCCACACCAGCCCATACTGGTGATGAGTAATTCCTTAGCAGGTAGGTTCCCAACCCTGGGTGTACTGCACCATCATCTGTGAAAGATTTTTTAATTTTTAAATCAGACTCTTGGTTGCACCACCTTACCTAATTAGGATCGCTGCGGTTGTACCCATACAGTTCACAAATATTAAGTGCCATTATCCTGCCTTTTGACCACTGTCATCAATTCTTTCGATCTTTTTCACATTCTTCCTTCATCAGTCTTTGACCATGAAGAGATCTTCAAATTCTGGAACCTTTCATTTTCTCACACCTTTAGTTACAGTTCTCCAAAGAAACAGAACCAATGAGAGAGACAGAGAAAGAGAGAGAGAGAGAGAGGGAGAGAATACGTAAAATATATTTTTTTAATAGAGGTGAGATCTCCCTATGTTGTCCAGGCTGGTCTCGAAATCCTGGGCTCAAGCAATCCTCTTGCCTTGGCCTCCCAAAGTGCTGGGATTACAGACATGAGCCACTGGGCCTGGCTTAAAATAAATTTATTACAAAAAATTGTCTCACTGATTGTGCAGCCTGAGAAGTTCTAATATCTGCGGTCAGCAAGCTGAAGATCCAGGAGAACACATGGTGTGACTCCAATCCAAGTCCAGAGGTCTGAGAACCAGGAAAGTCAATGGTGTGAGTTCCAGTTCAAAGGCAGTAGAAAATCAAAGTCCTAGTTAAGCAGTCAGGCAGTTGAAGTTAGTTGCCTCTTACCCAGTCTTTTTCATTCTACTCAGGCCTTCAGCTGAGCGGATGATGTTACTCATATTAGAAAGGCCATCTGCTTTATTCAGTCTACAGATTCAAATGTTACTCTCATCTAGAACTCCCTTATAAACACACCCAGAATAATGTCTAACCAGATGTCTGGGCACCCTGTAGCCCAGTCAAGTTAACACATAAAATTAACCATCACAGACCACGACTGATCATCTAAACCTCAGTGACAGTGATGGCTTCTGCCATCCCTACCCAGTATGTCTTAACATTTTCTGCATTTCTACACTCAAGTGGCTGAGCATTTTTAGGATAAAAAGAGACACCTGAACTGAAACAACTACTAATTTATCTCTTTGTTGCCAGCTAAATCCTCAGTTCCAGTCTTCAAATCCTTCACTTACATTTACCTCCACCCCAAATCCCCATTATTCCACACATTTCCCACATTTCTCAAGTCCCCCAACCCCCTCTCATGGCCCTACTACCTCATGCATTCCTAAATGTGAATCCAACTCCCATCATTACCTTATATTCTTCAATATCCTAACCTTTCCTCCACCTGTGCCCTTGGTATCCACTATTATCATTTCCTCCCCCTCCCACCTCCTTACCCTCAAACTTCAAACATAACATGCTCAATTCTCTCCCATTTTGTGACAAACAGAATAATGCTCCCACCTAAAGATATCTATACCCTAATTCCCAGGACCTGTGTTTCTGTACCATATAGGGAAAAAAGGACTTTACAGATGGGATTAAATTAAGGACGTTAAGATGGGGATATTTATCTGGATTATCCAGGTAGGCCAATGTATCCTCAAGGATCTGAACAAGAAGGAGGCAGGAGGGTCAGAGTCAGAGAAGATATGGTAACAGAAGTAGGAGTTGGAATGAGACAGGAAGGTACCATGAGCTAAGAAACTCAGGCAGCCTCTAGAAGCTGGCAAAAGAAAGGAGATGGGTCTTCCCTGAAAGCTTCCACAAGGAAGGCAGCCAAGCGGATGCCTTGATTTTAGGGCTTGTCATCTCCACATCTGTAAGAGAATAAATGTGTGTTGTTTCAGAGTTAGGTTTGTTGTAAACCTGTTTGCAGCAGCCATAGGAAACTAACATCTTAAGGTCACCTTCTTTCTTCCAAATCCCTCTTTAGCTCACTATCCAATCACTTTCCTCCTTATCCAGATTTCTAAAAATAATTCTAATCTCCTTTATTTAGCCTTCCTCTCCTGCCATTCAGTCAACCTACTGCTCCTGTCCCATCCTCATCAACATGGATTTTGTACCTTATTACTTAAAATAACTTATTACCAAATACAATGCAAACCATCGAGTCATATCTTATTGAAAATAGTCAGTCAAGTTTGATAACTCAGCCTGTAATCCCAGCACTTTGGGAGGCCAAGGTGAGTGGATTACCTGAGTCCACTGGTTTGAGACCTCATCTCTACAATAAATCAAAAATTAGCCAGGCATGATAGCATGAGCCTATAGTTCCAGCTACTTGGAAGGCTGAGGTGGAAGGATTGCCAGAGTCCAGGAGGGCAATGCCGGGGTGGCCATGAGTGTGCCACTGCACTCCAGCCTGGGTGATGGAGTGAGACTCCAACTCAAAGAAAAAGAATGGTCAATGTGTTTATCAAATGGGGGCATTGGCAGCCACCTACATCCTAGCACTGAAATCTACAACTCTGGTCAATTCTCCCCATGGCTTCACACTATGAAGACCGCTGACTGCTATGCATTTCCTCACAGGTTCTCAGTAGGAAACTTAAACTCTAGTTGTCCAAAAAAAACCATTTCCACTACCTCTCCAATCCTTCCCCTGACCCCAAAGCCTCCTACTTGTCTCACTTTGAATCACCATATAAAACAAGTCACCCACGTTAGAAATCTACAATTCTAGCTGGGCTTGGTGGCTCAGCCTGTAATCCCGCGCCTTTGGGAGGCTGAGGTGAGTAGATTGCCTGAGCCCACGGGTTCGAGACCCGCCTGGGCAGGCGAGACCTCATCTCTACAATAAATCAAAAAATTAGCCGGGCGTGGTAGCGCGCACCTGTAATTCCAGCTACTCGGAAGGCTAAGGCAGAAGGATCGCCGGAGCCCAGGAGGTCGAGGCTGCGGTGGCCGGGAGAGGCCACTGCACTCCAGTCTGGGCGACAGAGTGAGACTCCAACTCAAAAAAAAAAAAGAAATCTACAATTCTTCAATTTCCCCCTCTCCTTGTGAGACATCATCCTATCAATCTGACCAGTCTTACCTTATATCCTCACCATGTCTTGAATCTGTACATTTCCTCCATCCCCCATTTTTTTGAAGTCACCATTGTTTCATGCCTGGAGTCATCTCTTAATTCATCTGCTGTTTCCATATGTATCGACCTGCTATCCCCATGGCAACCAGCATGCTTAACCCTAAAATGCAAATCTGGCTCACTCCCCTGCTTACACTTTCCAGTGACTTCCAAATGAGGCAAAGTGAGCTGTGTGGGTAATGAGGCCCTCAGTAGCCTAATACCTACCTACCTCTCCAACCTCACTTAACTTCAGACCCTGCCTTGAGTGGCAAGCTCCATCCACGCTGCGTATCCCAAGCTCCTCTTTACTTCCGTGTCTTTTGCTCTTGGTGGTTCCTGTCCTTCAGATTTCTTTTTGCAGTGACATCCTTCAAGACTCAACTCAAGCATCACCCCCAAAGAAAACTTTTCTAGACTCTCACGGGCTTGAGTTAGTACCCTACTCCAGACTCTCAGATGTGTTTGCCAGCACTTGGCACAGTACCCCATGCATTGTAGGTGATCCCTTTAATGTTTGTTAAGCGAATACACAGCTGGTTAATTATAGTTAACAGGTACAATAATAGAGGTGAGAAAAGGATGCACAGCAGAGGAGCATCTTCTTGTCCTCTTGGAGAATCAAGGAAGGCTATAAGAAAACAACAGCAGAGCTGAGCTTGGCAAGTGACTTCCAAATCGTGTGTCAGGGAGATAAGCAGAGTCAGCTTCGTGACCACGTCACGTGTGAGTCACACAGAGCCCTCTCGCTTGCGTTAGGGCTGAACTGTCACCATCTTGAAGTTCGTAATTTTTGGACATAGAGACTTGCAGTTTCCCTTTTCACAACTTAGCCTATCTAAGCAGACTGGCTTGTCCAGAGACACAGGGACACAGAGAAAGAGCTCGGTGGGAGCCCTGAAAGGTAGCTCCAGTTTGACCCTGCTTCCCCTCAAGGCAGACGCTCAAACTCCTGGGCTCAAGCAGTCCTCCACCTCAGCCTCCCAAAGTGCTGGGATTATAAGAGTGAGCCACCATGCCCGGCCCAGACTCTTAACCACAGTAAGAATGCATGCCTTATTTCCTTCACGCATCTTGATCTATTTATAAATGTTTAAAGTTTAAGAGGAAAACACCAAATCCACATTTCCAATCCTTTTTCTGCGCAATACTTGAATGTGCGTATCGTGGGGCAAATCAAATCCATCTGCTTCAGATTCATTTACACTTTGTTCATCAGAATGGCTCCTACTCCCTCCCCATGAGAGCTATCTTGTGTCCAAGAAGTCATCTAAGCTCTCTTGAAGTTTTTGGATTTAAAGAAAAGGGTTTGCAAAATCTTAACTTGACTCAAGAAAACCGAACTAAAATCTCAAAAGTCTGATTAGATTTTACAACTCTAAATGCCTCAGTTCAAGGTGGGGACTCAGCTTGGTTCAGTCCCCCAAGTCACCTCAATATCCTTGTGTGGCAGGCACAGTCCCCTAGAAAGGGACATTTCCTCCCACAAAGGAGACAGTGCCTTGATTGTGCATTAAAAACTGGAAAACTGAAGATATCTATCTGCTGCTTGAGGGGGAAAAAAAAGCCTCTTGCTCAGACCATTACATTTAGAATCACAAATCTTTAGGACTGAAAGGGGTAATTGAGATCATCCACAACAATAACCACCATCTGTACAGCACTTTACACTTGATAAATCACTTTCACACTCATTTTCTTATCTAATCCCTGCAGCTATTTTGTAAGAGAGGTACTGTTATCATCACCCTCAATCCTGTAGCTGAGGCAAATGAGATTCAGAAAGGTTGTATGGATTACCCAAGCTCACGCAGCTACCAGTGGTGATGCTAGCACTCATACTTGGCCCTTGACACCCCCCCAGGAACTTTGACCCCAACCCACTTCAGCACTTCTCAGAGAGAAACAAGGCCAGCATCATCTGGGCCCTTGCCAGCCTTGCCAGGAGTCACACACAGAGTGGGGTGACAGCCAAAACGTCCAACCCTTGTCAGTGTCCCTTGTCTCCCTTTATTGAAAGAAATTAGAAAGAGGTTTATCGCCTCTCAATCCGTTCAAAGAAACGATTTCATTGTTTTTTTTTTGTTGTTGTTGTTGTTGAATTGGAGTATTACTCCGTCGCCAAGGCTAGAGTTCCGTGGCACACTCATGGCCACCCCAGCCTCCACCCGCTGGGCTCCAGCGATCCCTCTGCCTCAGCCTTCCAAGTAGCCGAAACTAAGGCACATGTTACCATGCCCGGCTAATTTTTTATTTATTGTAGAGACAAGGTCTCACCAAATTGCCCGGGCTGGTCTTGAACCCACGGGCACGGGCTCAGGCAGTTCACTCACCTCGGCCTCCCAAAGTGCTGGGATTACAGGCTGAGCCACCGAGCCCAGCCCGATTTCATTGTTTCTGACACTGTCTCACCCACTCCTCTGAAATAGCCAGGAACAAAGCTGTGAACTTTAAGGTAGACTATTTTCCAAATCCTTACAACAATCTGACAATATAGATATTCTGCCACCCATTTTCCTCAGAGAGAAAACTAGATCCTTCCACTAAGTCACATGGATAGCATTTGGTTCCAATCCCATAAGGACAACCAGTGTGAGAAATGAAACTCTTTAAGAGGAAAAAGGGGAGAGAGAAAAGATATCCCTGAAGTCCTGCATTAGGACAGATGACTGTATGACTTGCCTGTTTGGTTAGGATTATTTAAAGACTGCAGGAAAATCTTATACACGAGGAACAAGACAGGCGTGAGGAGGGACAGGGTCTGATTTAGAGAAAAATCTGAGAAATGCGTATATATATATGCATACAGAAGACACACAGCTTAATCTCTTTCAAGTATATGCAAACTAAGTTATAAATTAGTACTAATCAGTACTCGTGAGGTGAATTAATTAAAAAGTTACAATTCACAAGAGGCCTACATTACTTGATAATGTATCACCAAAGCTTATGAATATGAGAATTAATTGCTTGGCCCAGATGTTGAAGGAATACTTAATTTCTTGAGCTCTTGGTTTGAAGCATCCATTGATTTTTATACAGCATTGCAATGAATCTAGCATTATTGTGTGTTTACTAAATTATTATTTTAATGAACAACCACCATTTATTCATGAGTTAATATTTGGTGCTTTGCTGTGCCAAGCATTTTATACACATTGTTTCATTTAACCCTCACAACAACTATTTAAGACAGCTATAATTATCATTTAAATAAAAAAGAAGTTCAATGATCTAAGAAGCCACGGTCACAAAAATTAGCTAAAGAATCTAATATACAAATTTGTGTCTGTCCAGTTCTGTGAAACCCTTGATGATTCTGCTTTACGAAAATCTGAACAACTGAGAATAGGTTTCATTTGTAAACCATTTAGCTTTGCCTGTTTCTCATTCAAAGCTTAAAGACACACTTGAATCTCAAATCTGCAGGCACACAAGTCCTTTCATTTCTATCCTATGTGTTCATTCCTGACTTGTTTCTCAATTCTACTTTAATCAAAGCAAAAATCAAGTGTTTCTGCTTTCTGGGTAGTATGTGCATGGAGACAAATTCCAGTCATTGTTTTGAGGCTGGGGGAGCAGAGTGAACATAAAATCCACCACTGCAGGCAGCTGCAGGAAAAAGGAAGCAGTGGAGGAATTAGAGAAATTTTAAAATCTGGATTCCATGGAGTTTGAGTTTTTTAGACGTTTTGATTTTTTTATTAGCATGGTTTTATTTCATACAATAAACATACTATTCTTTTGCAATAAGAAAAATACACTTTAATTATTAAAATGATAAACAGTTTGACTGGGTACAGAATTTTTTTAACAATCCTTCTTCTCCCAAACTTTAAAAATATTGTTCTATTGACTGTCATTATCCAATGTTATAGAAAGAAATCTGAGGCCTCCTGATTTTTGTCCAATGTTTATTTTTTCTAAGTATTTGGAATTGTTATCCACAGATTAGAATTCAATCTTTTTGTCAGATGTTTATCAAGTTTAATTAATTTTTTTGGAAAAGGTTCACATGATAGGTTTACAACTTCCTTTAGTTTCATAAAAATTTTATTCTGTGTACTATTTTGAATATTGTTTCTGATTTGTTCTTTAGGTCCAGAAATTTTTTATTTTCTAGTCTACATCGGCATCATCTTTTCTCTGATCTTTGATCTCTTGTCATTTTTTTCCATCCAAGTTTTACTCACAGAGTTGTTCCTCTGCCACTGAGTTCTGCAGCACTCTGAACTTCTGCACTGCTTATTTGTTTTCTTGCATCATTTTCTGGAGTTTGCTTTATCCCAATAAAGGTAATGTAATTTCAAACAAAACATAATGGAATATCTTGGAAGACTTAAAAAATATATTCTAGGCCAGGCTCAGTGGCTCAATCTGCAATATCAACACTTTGGGAGGCCAAGGCGAGTGGATTACCTGAGCCTGTGGGTTCGAGGCCAGCCCAGGCAACTTGGCAAGACCTCATCTCTATAATAAATCAAAATTAGCCAGGTGTGGTAGCACACGCCTGTAACTCCAGCTACTTAGCAGGCTGAGATGGAAGGATCACCAGAGTCCAGCAGGTCGACGCGGGGGTGACCGTGAGCGTGCCACTGCACTCCAGCCTGGGTGACAGAGTGAGACTCCAACTCAAAAAAATAAAATAAAATATATTCTAGGTCAGACGTTGTGGCTCAAGCCTGTAATCCCAGCACTTTGGGAGGCAGAGACAAGAGGACTGCCTGAGCCCAGGGGTTCTAGACCACCCTGGCAATTTGGTGAGACCTTATCTCTACAATAAACCAAAAAATTAGCCAGGTGTGGTAGCATGTTCCTGTATATATATATATATATATGTATTCTAAAGTTTAACTATAGAAAAAAATCTGTAAGATTAAATGGGTCATTATGGGGAAGAGAGCAGGAAACAGGAGAAATATAAAGACAGAAGCCAATAAAACAAATTTTAAATGATTTTTAAAACTAAGATAATAAAAGAGAAAGAGTGTTAGTGCAATGCCAAGACAGGTAGGCAAATGAGTGGAGCAGTATCATTTTATTTATTCTTTAGAAGATATTTTAGCAGGGGAAAGGATTTTACCAATGGCAATGAAACTCCTAGCTAACCACTTAGGGAAAAAAATACCATACTAGAAACCTGACTTACATTTTAAATCAAAACTCTAGATAATTTAAAGATTTAATTATTAAAAACATTAAAGTATTTAAATAAAAATTATAAATATTTACATAATATTCATAAGTAAGAGGACTTTCAAAGTATTTCACCAAAGGCAAAAAGCAGAAATCAAAATCTGAGAAATTTAAATCAATTAGAAAAATAAGTACCCATGGGAAATGATACGAATGAAAGATATACCAAAACACAGCAGAGAGAAAGAGAGAAAGAGGGAAAATAAATACAAATGGTCAATTAACTTATGAAAAACATTTAAATTCACTATAATCAAAGGATTGTAAATTGAAGAAAACTATTAACATGTTCTCAACTTTTATTGCTTGCTTCATGGTCTCAATTTGTATGCATTTGAAGACGAAAAAAGAGATTTGAAGGGAGAGACTTATAAGACCTGATATTGACCAAACATGCTGGAGATGGGTGGACAGAGGCCATAACATGAACTAGAATAACATAATTGCTCCCAGTAATAAAAATACAGACAATGAGGCTAGGTTCAAGGACAGAAAACTCACCATGGACTGAGGTAGTTGTTCTCAAAGAAGACGTTCAGGAAAACTGAGCCCTTGAACTTGACCTTGAGCAAAGGAAAAACCAGTACAACAGACTCAGATCTACTCCAGTCTTGGCAATCCGCCTCAGGTGACTGAGATGGCTAGGAATTCACAGAAGATAACTGGGAGAAGGAAATTAATTTTGTCTAGATTGCAGGAAAGTATGTTTGTGTGTTTTATAGTTCAAAAAAGTTCTTTTGTACATTATTTTCACATAATCTTCCAATAACCTTATTAGGCAATAAAGAGATCATTACCCTTATTTTAAAAAGGAAACTGAGACTTAAAGAGGTAAAATAATATGCCTGCAGTTTCACTGCTATATATTATTGGAAGAGCTTCCTGAGCCCCATCTTATAGGGAAGCCCTGTTTTCTTCTTCATCACCCCCGTTGTTGTGTGGAATAAAAATACCAGCTCTGTGCTTCTATATAACAGCTGCACTGGATCCAGAATGGATTCTTATCCATTTTAAGTGGCTGTGCTAAGAAACAACAGCTGGTGTAGGATGTAGCCAAAAGAGTATCATAGCTGTCCTTGCATAATCAGAATACACTTACTAGGGGAGATGCCCCTGACCACGGCAGAACCTTCTGCGTTAATACTCCAAACATTGGGCCTCTGTTTCTCCAGGTACAAAACTGAAAGTTAGGTAGTATCCTCTCTAAATTCCTTTCCAACTCTGATCTTCATGGGTACCACAGTTTAAAGAAGTAAACACACACAGAAAAGAACAAATAGGGTGAGGGGACTGGAACCCATATAATGATAAGGAGTGGCCAAAGGAACACGGGACAGAGACAAGAGGACACTGGGGGGATGTGAGTGATGTCTGCCTCCAAATGCCTTTCAGGATATCTTAGGAAAGACTAACTCAGTTCATCCTGTGTGGCAACAGAGGGAAACTGAAACCAATGGGAAAAGTCTTAGACAGTTAGAATTTGCTAAAAAATTGTGCCATCCAAAAATGAAACAAGCAGCTTCTGGGGAAGGGAAAGGGAAGGGAGAGAAAAGGAAATACTTTTATTGAGCTCCTGTCTTGAGGCAGGCAGGACCTTTAACCCTTGACACCTATGACTTCTAATTCTCACAACAATCTTGCCACTTGGATATCATCAGCTCTATTGTCCAGGTTACCAAACTGTAACCTGGAGAGAAACTATTTGATCAGCATCAGCATGGAGAGTTAGTGAATGCCCTGTCAGGAGGATGTTGGAGCAGAAAGATGAAATGCCAACTTAAATGTATTTAAGCAGCTTATGTAGAAGGCTGGACAGGGCCAGGTAACTCAGCTTGTAATCCCAGCACTTTGGGAGGCCGAGGTGAGTGAATTGCCTAAGCCTGCGGGTTCAAGACCAGCTTGGGCAACTTGCCAGGACCTCATCTCTACAATAAATCAAAAATTAGCCAGGTGTGGCAGCACATGCCTGTAGTTTCGGCTACTTGGAAGGCTGAGGCGGAAGGATCACCAGAGCCCAGCAGGTCGACATTGGGGTAGCCATGAGCATGCCATTGCACTCCAGCCTGAGTGACAGAGTGAGACTCCAACTCGAAAAAAAAAAGAGGCTGGACAGAAGGCTCTTTATGACTGCTCCCAGTCAAGAAATTTCATGATACTATTGTGTTTGGGCACTACTTCCCAACCACAGTGAAGCATGTACCTCAAAATGCTGAATGGAAAGAAATCTCATGGATACTACAGCCACCACCACCATGACGACCACCATTATTATGACTACCAGCACCATCACCACCACACTGGGCACAAGCACCCCTAAGATTAGAGACACGAATTGCTGTTAAATACATGACTCTCAACATGTCTTTGTCATCATTTCACAGTGAGGAAACAGACTCAATGAAGCAAATTGTTTCTAGAAGTTCATCGAGCAAGTCAAGGGCAGAGCTCCAGCTCAAACCCAGTCTGTCTGACTCCGAGGCTGCTTCTAGCTTCAAAATGCCCTGCTCTCTCATTAATTCTCCCAGCATGCTACCATGCCAATCTTGCACCTGAGCACAGAATATTCCACATTAAGAAGTAGATGAAGCCGGGAGGGGTGACTCATGCCTATAATCCCAGCAATTTGGGAGGCTGAGGCAAAAGGACTGCCGAGCCCGTGGGTTTGAGACCAGCCTGGGCAACTTGGCAAGTGTCGGAGCGGATATCATACAAAAAACAAACAAGCACTGTCACTGTAACAGGCCTTAAGTAAAGGCCCAAACAAAGGTAAGGTCTCGCTTAATGACCCCAAGCTCGTAGGCAAGGTCTCCCTTGAAAGCTCTGCATCCTAGCCAAAGGCAGGCTGTAAGGGATACCCTGCTACACAAAACAGTGTCTCAAATGACCACACATCCGGATACACATAATACAAATAAAACCTTAACTACAACAAAATAACTACAGAATAGCTCGCCTTTTAGGTAGCAACATAATTCAGTTATGGCTCCCTCACAAACCTTAAATCTCTTCCAACTTCCCTTATGCCTAATTATAAAATAAACATGCTAAGCGAGTTCAGGGCCACTTCTCCTCCATCAGAGGAAAGTGTCCCACCTGGCCCCAACTTTTCTTTGTGTCTTTCTTAATCTCTCGCCATTCTCTCTTGGAACCCTTAAGGCAGTTGCACAGGTCTCAGCAGGCAAGACCTCGTCACTACAATAAATAAAAAAATTAGCTGGACGTGGTGGCGCATGCCTGTAGCTACTTGGAAGGCTGAGGCAGAAGGATCACCTGAGCCCATCAGGTCTAGGCTGCGGTGACCGTGAACAGCATGCCACTGCACTCCAGCCCGGGTGACAGAGTGAGACTCCGACCCCCCAAAAAAGAAGTAAATGAGCAGGTGTTGGAGCAATCCCTGCCCCCGTGCTCTTTTCATGAAACTATCATAAGTGTCACTTCAGTGCCTTCTGCCCCTTTGAGAAACATAAAGGACTCAATGACATAATGAGAATCCACCTGGCTTCTCAGTTCACGGTGGCCCTGGAAGGTGGCTCCAGGACACCGGTCCTGCTATCTGCAACCTACCCACAGAATCTCAAGAAGGCAAGATGCTACCTTGCAGAGTATAGTTCATTTGAAAGATTCATCCCCACAGGGCCGTATTCTCCACTCAGGGACGCTGAGTTGGCTTGCCTTCCTTGTAAGGTACGAAGGCCATCAGTAAATTTCCCCACTCTCAGCACTTCCTCTGACTCTCTGGCTCTTTCAGCTGAGGCTGCAATGTTAAACATGTAGTTTTATAAATTAATTTTTTGAAGATTCACTCTTGTCAGCTAACTTTTCTCACTGCAATAAGCCAGGGAAGTCACTTACTAGCAACTGAATTTTCCACTTTCATGTACTCCTGAGCCTTTTTAATTTAAGACAGTATTCCAAAACCTATATTCAGCAAAACTCACCAGTTATGTACAAGGAATCTAAAAAATGTTCACTTAAAATTAATGGGGAAAATGACCATCCCAACTTGGCCCTGGATATGAAAAGTGTCTGGGTACATCATCTGAGTTGAGAAAGGACCCGGAATATAAGTAAGTTTTCAGCTAGCATTAACTGCCGACAATCCCAGTGTTTCTGTTTCTTTCCCTTCTCCAGCCTCAATTTAACAGTCATTTATGTCATGAGAAGTCTTGTGTCAGGCTCGGAATAAGAACATAGAAGACTGAGATGCAGCTTCTGCCCTCCAAGAGTTCGTGTTGAATAGGGAGAGAACATACATTCCCCCCACAAGACAAGGCAGGCAGTCATCAGAGATGCAAGGGCTTCCCGGGCACAAGTTCCCATTTTGGGTCCTAAATGCATCCTTAAGTTGCTCCATAAATTTGAACAAGTGCTTCCCCTCTCTAAGATTCAATTAATTCATATAAAAAATCTTTTTAATAGAACCAGATTTTAACTAAAATTCTTTCTACCTCCAGCTTTCTAAGAGTTAAGAATAGGAAAGTGTTCCAGGAGAAAAACAAATGCCCCAGCAGGTTGAAGAGAGTAATTCTCATCAAGTCAGTCCAGGAAGGGGCTGGGAAGGCGGTGACAGGTCATGGGCTGGCTTTGAGGAAGAGCGAGGATGCTAATGGCTTGGGAGAGGACAGCTGGGAAACATTCTTGTCTAAGAAAGTAGGTTCCCACCATTCTTGCTGCTGATGAAGGAGGCAGAGGGAGGAAAAGTAGAGAGACAGGGTTGGGAGAGAGGCAGAAAGAGGGAGAAAAGAGGAGAGAAAAGGAAGAAGAAAAAGAGGAAAACAGAAGAAGAAGAAGAAGAAGAAGAAGAAGAAGAAGACAAGAACAAGAACAAGAACAAGAACAAGAACAAGAAGAACAAGAAGAAGAACAAGAAGGGAAGCAGAAGCAACACTGTCCAATAATAATAATGATATCTACACAGTCCTTTGAGGTTTACAGAGAAGTTCCATATACCGTGCCCCATTTAACTCTAAAAACCAAGTGGGGAGGCTGGAGTTGGCATTTTACCCACAGACTCACAGTTGACCACATACATCTAGTCATCAGTGGAACCAGGATGGGAATTCCGAAGTGACTGGTAGCAAGCCTCACATCACACAACCATGACTACAAGCTCAGTGCATGGCCACCATGTCAGGGGTATCCCGAGAAGCTCCACACGCATGCCTTCAGCATATTCCTGGCTGACGTGATTCCCAGAGGTAATGAAGAACAGCCCTGCTGCCTTCTGCCCGGGCCACCTGGCAAAGGTTCCTCTCCTTGACCAACTCAAGCTGGGCTCCCCTGAGCCTTTTCTCAACGAAGCCTCAACCTTGGCCTCTAAAGATTTGATCACACACAAACCTAGTTTCTAACAACTTGGCCAAATCTCTAAGATGGTTCTAGCACTGCTAAAACAATCAAGGCTGAGAAAACTCAAGGCTACCAATAGAATTTAGTTTGTTCCAGCCAACACCTAAAGATAAGGTTCCTGTCTTTCAGTCTCTGCAAGAGGGCAGGAGCGTAACTTGGACACGCACCAGTTACCAAGCCCAGATGGTTTTCACAGGAACTGACTCCCTTCCTGCTTTTTGTAATTTTCACTTCCCTGATTCTATTGAGCTCCCACTCACCACCTCCGACCCATCATTGCCTCCCTCTCCAGTCACCTCTGTGCACCTCCAAGGTGAGCTCAGTTCATGCTGCACTCATTTCCCTGATGCACCAGTATGCTATGATTAAGATCCGTCATTACCACTTTAACTAGTGTCCAGCTTTGTTTATCTCTGGCACACCTCAGGACCACTGTTTTCAGTTCTGTGTCCCACAGCTCATAAGGGAAATTGCCTACGCAGAACACTTTAGAGGATGGACAAAGTTCTTAAAGCCAAGAAATATTAGGCACAATTGAAGGATTTGGAGTTATTTGCATGGAGAAGGGAGGACTTTAGTGAGTGCACAGTATTGTTTCAGGATTATCTAAAGCGCTATTGTATCAGCAAGGATTCCAACTGAAAACAAATGGCTTTATGGAATTGGGTTCATTAGAGGAAACTGTGCCTACAAAGAGACTATTTACAATGGTACAGGAGTAGAAAAACCAAAGGATAAGTCGGCGACCTGGAGCTAGCAGCAGAGGCGCTGGTATCATGCCTAGGTATTGAAGGATATAAAGGAAGTAGTTACCATAACCCTAAGAAAGTCAAGTAGAGAGACAGTATCCTTGAAAGAAGCAGTGGTAATCAGTTGAAGGACAAATCCAACCAGAGGCAACCCCAAAGGCAAAGTCCAGGGAATATATATAGCTGAACTCATTCTCCTCCCTCCTTTCAGTCTCCTGCCAGGACATCCCCTTGACCATTTCCAACTGGAAATCAGTATACAGGATTCCACAGAAGAAGAATTCTGTACAGGTCAGCCTCTCAGGATAGACAGCAGAATGAGGAAGAGTATAAAGAGAGTCTGGAAGGGACAGATGAGATTTATCAGACATAACCATCATGTAAGAGGATCACACATAAGCATGAGACCATGAGGAAAGAAGGAGAGGAGGAAAGGAAGAGTCGGGACCAAGAAGAAGTTACAAGAAATGGGAAGGGAGGGAGGGAAGCTATGGAGGAAGGGAGGAGAGAGAGAGAAAGAGATTAACAGTTAAACAGAGCTGAACTAGGAAGGAATGAGCTTCCTTAAAGAGTACTGGCTCCCCACCATTGGCTTTCATTCAAGTCAAGGTTAGAAGACAACTGAGTCAGGAATGCTCTAGAGGAAATCCAGTGTTATGTTGGATTAAATGATTTACAGAGTTGCTTCTAATTCTGATATCCCATGCTATAAAAAAGGAGATTAAAAAGTAAAATAACAGAAAAGTTTGTTGTTGTTTTTTTTAATTAAACAACTGAAATCTTTCTCCTCAATCTACGTTAAGTATCTGCTTTCAGTATGCCCAGAACATAGCAGAAAATGCTGACTGATTAAGGATGGCACCAGAGTTAATTTTCTGATTAGGCAGATTTTTGAAGACATCTGAGTGTTTGTTTGTTTGTTTGTTTGTTTGTTTGTTTGTTTGTTTAACAAGTCTCTGCTTGTTTATTGTGATAACAGAATGACCTTGGCAAGGAAAGGGCATGTTCTTTTCTAGCCCAAACAACTTCAGAAGACCATATTCTTCATCACCTTAAGATGTATAACAAATAACTCAAAAATTTTCATTCATTATTTCCCCCACAATCTCTCTAAAATGGAGTTGCAGATTATGAAGATCTTCTCCCAAGGAGAGCATCTAAGAACTAATTGCAAAGTTTGTTCACTTTTAAGTTTTTTATCTCTTGTTTACCAAATAATAATAATTTTCTCCCTCTCTTTACCACAAGAGTTATAGTCAAGGTTGATTAAAATCTAGTTTTGCTGATGCCTCCATTTCCTGAGTTTCCAAACCAATGCTTCAGAAAAGTTTAGCAATTGCATAATTAACCAGTGTATTTTATATACCAAAGGCATCTCATGTGGGCTTTGTATCAAGTGAATAATAGCAATGTTGTTTTGAGTGAATAATACTTCAGTGAACTCCATTGTTACTAAGTAATTTACACTTAGTTACAAAACCAAGAAGATTATTTGGAAATGTGTGCATTGAAATCTGCCATACATTGGTTACACAATATGCTTTTCATTATTGTACAATGTCTTCAAGAATGGAACTAATAAAGCTGATATTTCATGGTGTAGAGTGTAGACTAGCAGTTTGATGTAATGTTTCAGCTCACAGTTTCTTGTATACAAGGAACAGATTCATCTATTCAACTGGAGAAAAAGACCACCCAAGGTTTAACTGTGCAGGTGAGGTGTGCAAAAACAAAAAAGAAAGAAAGAAAGAAAAGAAAAGAGAAAACTGGCTCACAACTATTTTCTCCCAGAATGAATGTAGCCAATTGACAGATCTCCAAAATAAGCATGATGAAGCCATAAATCGATGGATTCAATTCCTGTTCTAGGAAAATCATGAATTAATTCAGTTATGTTCAGTAAGCCAAAATGTTGTAGTCATTAGGGAATTTTTAAGAGCAGTGGGTTTGATTTCTTTGTTCCTGCCTTGCCAGTGGTAAGTGGAAGACGTGGTGTTGTGATAGACCCATGTGATGGAGCATTAGCAGAGCACAGTTCACGCGCAGGCATGTCCTGAGAGACCGGCAAACTAATCCTGTCTGGGTGCCTGGCAAAATCATCAAAATGGGACTCAATGCCGGAATTTCATCCAATCCCTAACAAATCCTGCTCTCCCACATAACTTCCCCTGCGCTACGTGAGCCCAGTATGAGCTTTCTAAGTCCTAAACTGAATGGGCACCACCTAGCTGTTCTCTGCATTCATTCAGCAGAATCCACCGTCATCTGTACATTTGTTCAAAAATCATCTCTGTATCATGCAGGAGGTTCCACAGACCAAATCTCATCTCACCCACAGACCAAGTCTACCATACATAAATGTCATTCCCATTTTTATGATTATTAGCCTTATTTTCCCTCACTTCCAGAAAATGTTTCCTGGACCTAATTTGATGAGGCACAGCACTTCCGAACAAACAGAACTTACAGATGGGGATGAAACAGATTCTTGCCGCTTGCTAATGTGGCACAGCAGATCTTACACATGTGTCAAAGAAACTCCGAGAAGGTGAGGGGCTTGCCCAAGATCACCCAGTTAGGAAATCACAGAGCTGAGGTAGAACTCCAGGTCTGTCTCAATGTAAATTTCTTGATCCTCTACTGTACCAAACTATTTCAGACACAGCAGCCTCCCCAGTACTGCAACTGCATCCATTTTCTTGTGGTCTCTAACCACAATATTATTGAAAACATAACTTGGATACTGTCTAGCACACACACACACAAACACACACACACACACAATGCAGTTAGCACATACTATATGCCAACACTGTTCCAAGTGTGACTTTACAAGCTGTTTACACACTGCTCAATTCTCATAACAATCGTGAAGAAAGTTACCAGTATTATCTTCATTCAACAGAAGATAAAAATGAGGCACAGAGGTGTTAAGTAACTTCCCCAAAGCCACATAGCTAGGAAGTGGCAAAGTTGAGATTCAAATCCAAGTAGTCTGGCTTCAGTTTGTGTTTTTGGCTTTTACATTATACATCTTCAAGGGTTCCTCCATCAACATAAGCAGACTTTATTTACCAACAGAAGCAACTATTATTTATTAAATGTACCCTGCATGCCAGCTTTGGACAGGTTCTGAGCACCCAAGAGTGAATGGACAATGCGGTCCTTCCACCAAGGTAGGAGAAACAGACACTAAACAATAAGACCTGCGAAAAAAAGCACACAGTGAGCAAAAACAATGATGCATAGATGGAGGGGTGGGTCAGGAGTCTGAGTGGTCAGAAAATGTTTCCTGGACCTCATTTGATGAGATGCAGCACTTCTGAACAAACAGAACTTACAGATGGGGATGAAACAGATTCTCCCCTTCACAGATCATTTCCTCAGCCTGAGTTTGCATCTCCACTTGGGCCCCTGCTAGCTGTATGGTTTCGAGTAAGTTACTTACCTTCCTTGAGATACCATTTTGTCATCTATAAAAGAGGAGTCGTAACGATAATAACTTTGTGGGCTGCTGTGTTCACTAAGAATGATATAGAGAAAGCACCGAGCAGACTCTATGCCACACAGTAGATCCTGGACAGAGGTTATGTCCCTCGCCTCTCATGTTCCTCAGCAGCTGATTAGTTCCACACTAGCCTAATATCACTGGAGCAGGTATTAGTGGGGTATTGCAGCTCAATCATCCTTGCACACAAATCCTCTTGGCCAGGCATATGACAGGCTCAATAAGTCTCTGAAATAAAAGAGATCTGATTGTTAGCTGTGAATCCAGTACTTTGAAGGCCAGGTGGGCAATATAAAGCCTTTTTTTCCCCAGTATTTGCCTTCAAGTAGTCTATCAGTCAGAATGAGATGGGTTATGCCACAATGACAGAGAAGAAAATCCCAAATGCCCAGAGACTTAAAAGAAGAAAGGTTTATTTTTTGCATAAGCTCCATGTCATCATGACCTGCTGGGACACTTTTGTGTAGAGCCTCTTCCTTCAGGGACCCGGGCTGAGGGAATCTCTGCTCCCTGCCTCCATGATGACTGAGACTGGATAAAGCAAAATGACACATTGAACGACAGCTCCTGAGGAGGCCTCTGCTCAGACATGATGTATGTCACCCCTGTCTATGACAAGCCACAGGGCCATACCTAATTTCAAGGAAGCGGGGATTGCCACCCTATGCAGTCCTGGAAGAACATGAAGTAATCTGAAAACAGCACCCGTGACTGCCACAAGGAGTTTATAAAGGTGCTATGAGTGAAAGACCCTGTGTCTGCACCAGGCTGGTGAGGAGCGATCTCGCTTGGAAAGGAAAATTCTCCCTTCTGAGTATTGTCAGTGTGGCTGTCCAGAGGTTCTCTCTCACCTTCAGGGAAGCTCCATGAATTATCCAAACCTTCTCAAACATTTCCACCCAGTAGCCCTAAAGATGCTAAAGATGGCAGAACTCATACCTCTGGGCATTTCAACACCAAGGAGACCTTCCACCAGGGAGCAATTCCATTGAACATTGTTTTACCACCCTAGAGTTCATGTGGATTTGCATCCTACTCCGCTGTCTATCATTGTGGGTTTCATATCAAAATTGACACTTATAGATTCTGCGTGGTGCTTATCTTGTGTGTTTCTCTCACCACCAATTCATCATTTCATTTTCCTGGAAAAGCTCAGTAACAGATCCCTGGCATTCCAAAACACTCTTCTTGAAATTTCCACAACTTGCCACAATCACTTTCTTACTTAGATGACTTTTCTTTGTCTAGAGAAAAGTGCTATCTACCATTTACTGAGAATCTATGGGTTGGCCGCTTGGTCTACACTGTTTCGTTCCATAGTCAGTTCTCTGAGAAAGAGACAGCAGGACTGTGGTTTCTACTTATTTCTAATTATTAGAAAAGTAGAAGCTTAGGGAAGTTTAATGACTTGTCAAAATTCACACGGTAAGTGGCAGAGAAGGAATTTGAACCCAGTTCTGAACAGTTCTGAATGTCCTTTCTCCACCACAGTCATATTCCCTCATCGTTTCAGCAATGAAACTCAGATTTCCATCCATGTAAAAGAGAACTCCAGTACCAGCTGTATTTTCATCATTAGTGCAAGAGTGTGGCTCTATCTCCAGGGGCAGGCTTCATCAAGAAACAAAGAGTTATGATTTTGCCAGCAGAGTTACAAGCACCACTATCACTCAGGTGCCCACAGTGATGGCCCTGGCCACTCAGCACTAGGAACTCATCATCACACACCAGCCTCACAGCCACCTGGCTTCAAATTCACACTGTGGGACGACACAACCTACTAAGTGTCATGGGCCTTTGGGGTACCTAGTCATGACTCAAACCGGATTGTCAAATTCACAGAGAAGAGCCCCAGCCTGCCTCGGGGGTCAGGATGATGGGAGAAGGGCCAACAGTAAGAAGAAAAACCACTTGCTTAAATGTAGAACAGGTTCTTGTTGGGTTTACGGCAATACGCTTAGGCTTCACGGGGGGCCTTTGCTGATCAACCTCATGTCACTTAAATAGGGACACTGGAGCTGTTTACACGGTCTCAGCTGGAGAAAAAACTTCACACAGGAGAATCACCTCCACCTGTCAAACCTGCTTCCAAAGACAGGCAGCCTTTCCAAACATTGTTCTGAGTGGCAAAGTCATTACATTTGACATTTCTTAAGAGATGGATCAAAAGCAAAATTATAAGCATAAAAACAATGAATGTTACAAAGCTAAAAAGAAAGAAAATAGATTCAACACTGAAAATGTTAAATCTCTGTATGTCCAAAAAAAAATCCCCAAAACAAAATTCCAAGGCCAAGGACAATCTAAAAGGGAAAGTACCTGTAACTTACATGATTCGTTCAGATCGACTTAAGATACACATTTTTTCTTTAAGGAAAAGGACAGTCACAGAAGAATTATAAGTAGTCAAGAAGTATTTCTAAAATTTGTATTCTTTCTGATGACCAGGAATGCAAATTAAATAAAGGTGCCACTTTTTATCTCATTGATCCTTTTTTTTTTTAAGATAATACGTAGTGCCCTTGAGAATTCTGTAATGCAAGCCCTTTCCCTCAATGCTGTGGGAGAATATGTTCCAGGAAAGCAATTTAGCATTATTTATCAAAAGCCCTGCTAACATTATTTCCTTTGATCCTGTAATTTACTTCTGGGAATCTGTCCTAGGAAATAATCAGAAATATAGAGAAATATTTTTATTCCAGAATATTCCTTACAATGGTATTTATAATAACCAACTTATTGGAAAGAAGAAAAAAGCAACGAAACCCACTTAAACAGCAAAATATTAAATAAAACAGCAGAGTATAGCAGAGTTATATAACAATAAAAATGTGGTGGGGAGATATACAGTATTAAACTATTATAATTTAAAGAATTATTTGATGACATAGGAAAATGGTCATAATGTAATATCTATCAAAAAAGGTTGGCTCTGATGCCACTCTTTGAAAAGATAATACCACTTAAACACATTTACTCACATAGTCACACACTCACTCATTCATAAACTCATAAGACAGACAAGGAGAAAATATACCAAAATGTTAACAGTGATTATCTCTGGATGGTATGTTACAGATGATTTTTTTCCTTCTTTAGATTTTTCTATATTTTCCTATTTTTCCAAACACATAAACATATTTTTTATAATCATAAAAAAGTTTTTTTGAAAATAGAATGTGGGCCAGGTTCGGTGGCTCAGCTTGTAATCCCAGCACTTTGGGAGGCCGAGGCAAGTGGATTACCTGAGCCCAAGGGTTCGAGACCAGCCCAGGCAACTTGGCGAGACCTCGTTGCTACAATAAATAAAAAATTAGCCAGGCGTGGCAGCACGCACCTACAGTTCCAGCCTCTTGGAAGACTAAGGCAGAAGGATTGTCAGAGCCCAGCAGGTCGATGCTAGGGTGGCCGAGTGTGCCACTGCACTCCAGCCTGGACTGGATGGAGTGAGACTTTGACTCAAAAAAAAAAAAAATAGAATGTGGCAGATTGAAAAATTTGCCAAGATTATTTCCTTCCCCGTATTCGTTCCCTTGGGCACTTGGGCAGTGTCCTGCCACACTGGTTCTGGTTTAGCCTCTTGACTTGTTTTGGCTGGTGGGATATAAGCAGTTGAGATGCCTGATACCTGTGGGAGCTTATTTTCACCTGCTGCTCTGGGAATTCTGCTACAACTCCTGCTGGAAGAGCCTGGACAAGTCTGTTGGGTGATGAGTGGCACATAGCCTGGTTTCCCTTATTGCCCTAGCCTTGAGCTGGCTAACATGGCTGCCAGGCAACTGGTAGATGACCACAGACACATACATGAGCCCAGCCAGATCAGAAGAAACCCAACCAGCTGAGCCTAACCCAAACTGCCAATCCACACAATCATAAAATAAATAAATTGTTGTTGTTGTTTCAGTCCACTAAGTTTTGGGTGGTTTGTTGTGCAACAAAAAGTAAACAATGTAGGGGAAAATGTACTCTAGTAGTAAAATGGAAGAATTCTGGGTTTCTCTGTTGGGTACTTATTTTACTTCTCTGTGACTCTGCTGTGTTATCTGTAACATGGGGATATGCTTCACTGGGTAGCTGGAAGGATTAAATGAGTTGATCTACATGAAAGCAGCTGATATGTAGTGAGGATAAATAAGAAATACAAGATGAATCTGAATTACTATTAGTTGTCAGTAACTATTAGGAAGAAAGAAGCATTCAAGAACATTAGGAAGAGATTAATCAGAATACCCCCATCCCTACAGCTTATGAATGCGTTAAAACGCTATATTAGTATTTTTTTTAATTATTATTATGTTGAATGGATAAAGAATAAAGTGCCAGGGGCTTAAGTTTTATATTCTGTCATGGACTATGTGTTGTGCCTCCCCTCAAAAGTCATGTATTAAAATCTAATCCCTAATGTGATGGGACTTCGAGGTAGGGACTTTGGGAGGTAATTAGGTCATGAGGGTGGAACCTTCATGATGGGAATTAGTACCCTTATAAGAAGAGGGCAGAGATCTGACTCACTCCCTTTTGCCATGTGAGTGTGCAATGGGAAGTCAGCAGACTGCAACCTAGAAGAAGGTCCTCACCAGAAGCCTCTAGAACTATGAGAAATAAGCATCTATTCTTTAGAAGTCAGCCAGTTCATGGTACTTTGTAATAACAGCCCAGACTGACTAAAACATACTCTAACTCTGCCATTGACTTGAAATATGATGTAGGATGCTTTTCATAGTATACAACAAATTCCTAAGTGGTGGTCCCTCAGGTCTGAGTCAACTGTAACAGAGCCAGAGAAGAGCTCAAGGTGGGGACACTTTAGATCTCAGCTTAAAGACAAGTCCCCTTACCTGAACCTTCACAAATTGGTGTCCTTCTACTTCTGCCTCTTACAACCCAACCTACCCCCACATGCTTAGCACTCCAGTCAGATAAAACCACTTGGTATACTTGGGGCAGGATACTTGACAGTTGTATCTTTCATGTGTGTTTTATCTTTCATATTGTGTATGCCGTTTCCTTTGCTTGGAATATCCTTTTCCATGGTCAAGCTGCTACTTGTAGCCTCAAGACTTACCTTGGGAAGGCCCCTAGGAGACCCCAAACAAAATAAAAATATCCTCTTGTGTTCCCACAGCCTGTTTATCTTAGACCAGGTTCTCTAGAAGCGAAAGCTAAGACAAGCATCCTTGTGCAAGTGATTTATTAAGGGAGGTTTCTCAGATCGTTAAGAAGGAGAAGGAAGCAAGATTGGGTAGTGGAGAAAGTCAAGAAAGGATGTAGGCTTGGCTGAAGTCTATGTAGAGGAAGGATGAAACCACAGGGTTGGCCCATCTTGAGGCAAGGGAACTTTCGGGTCTTCCGTGTCCCCCCATCAATCAATCATGGCTGGAAGTCATCCCCAGGGTTTCAAAAGACATACCCTTCCAAGCACATCCAAAGCAGCACCATTTATCCAAGATGATTCTAAGGGAAGGGCACAACTATAAGCCAAGGATGAGTCGTCAGATAAAGAGAAACTTGAGGGGCCTCAGCACTACTAGGGTCCACCCCGAACCACCTAAATGTTCTGCTGCTCCCATTCAGTTCACTCCATTTAAGCACAGCTTCTTCAGGATTCTGGTTAATCACCATTTCTGGGTAAACTTAAAAGAGAAAGAATGCTGGGCTCGGTGGCTCAGCCTATAATCCCAGCACTTTGGGAGGCCGAGGCGAGTGGATTGCCTGAGCCCGCGGGTTCAAGACCAGTCTGGCCAACTTGGTGAGCCCTTGTCTCTACAATACATTTTTTTAAAAAATTAGCTGGATGTGGTAGCATGCGCTTGGAAGACTGAGGTGGAAGGATCATCGGAGCCCAGCAGGTCGACGATGGGGTGGCTGTGAGTGTGCCACTGCACTCCAGCCTAGGCCACAGAGTGAAACTCCAACTCAAAAAAAAAAAAGAGAGAGAAAGGAGAGTAAGATGAACTGCAGACCCTGCTGCTGGGTCAATCCCAAGGTCATGTCTGAAACTCACCATCTCCTTCTCCCACCAGCCATGTTCAGTCTCCCTCCACAGCCGCTGGAAGGTCTTGCTGACCTCTATGGGTTTTCCTATATGTCACCCTGTATGAGGGTGACATGACCCAATTCTTGGCCTGAGGGAGTCTGAGTCCCTGGTTTCCATACCCTTATTAGACCATCTACGGTTAGAATTCAGTATAAGAGTGCCAAGGGATGCCCAGGGGACCACTTCACTGCCCAACACATCTCCCCCTGCCCTCATGATGAAGGCTGAAGTGGAAGGTCTCGCCAAGTTGCCCAGGCTGGTCTCGAACCCGTGGGCTCAGGCAATCCACTCGCCTCAGCCTCCCAAAGTGCTGGGATTACAGGCTGAGCTACCGAGCCTGACTTCCCTTCTCTTTTAAGTTTACCCGGAAATGGTGATTAACCAGAATCCTCCCACCCTCATGATGAAGCATTAGGAAGCAGGAGCGTGCCTCCTCTTCACAATGGGCAGGGTTAGTTACCCCTAACATAGTAACTCCTTACTTTGATCCTTATTAGCACAGAGAGCCCAAAATGGCCAGGCATAAGCTGAAGCTTTGCATTCAGTAAGTTCTTGCTGTATTCCCTGATACTAACACCCCCTCTCTGGAAACCAAGCACTCCAAATCCTTGGAGTCTGAAATTGCACGGACAGGCACAGAAGATCCCCAACTGGTTTCTAGGGGTTCAGGGAGCAGAGCTACTGCTGCTTCCATTTTTGAGTTCCTGGATCCTTGTATTCTGCCTGTTCTAAAGCAGGTCTCACTGCAGGGACTACACTTGTGTCTGTCTTCTCACTCTCCCTGCCCAGGGGCTCCTTGAGGGCAGGATCTATTTTTACTGATCTCTGTATATACAATAACTCCCATTGCCTGGCATACAGCATGGGTGCCTGGTAGAGGAGAAAAATGCTTTCTCATACCAGTTAGAGCATACCTCTGGATGGTCTGACTCATATTTCTCCAACAAAAATATCAGGGATATGTTCCTAATACCTAACACTGGGACAATGGGTCAGAATGTCAAATTGGGACCATCTCAGGATTCCTGCAAAAACAAAATGGCTACCCAATTTGGGTTAAATTGCCAGTTAAAGAACTGGCAGAGCCGGGCTCGGTGGCTCAGCCTGTAATCCCACGCCTTTGGGAGGCTGAGGTGAGTGGATTGCCTGAGCCCGCGGGTTCGAGACCCGCCTGGGCAGCGAGACCTCATCTCTACAATAAATCAAAAAAAAAAAATCAGCCGGGCATGGTAGTGCATGCCTGTAATTCTGGCTACTTGGAAGGCTGAGGCGGAAGGATCGCCGGAGCCCAGCAGGTCGAGGCTGCGGTGGCCGGAAGCGGCCACTGCACTCCAGTCTGGGCGACAGAGTGAGACTCCAACTCAAAAAAAAAAAAAAAAAAAAAAGAACTGGCAAAGTTAAAAATATCACGAGCGTATTTCTGGATATATATGTATATTATCCAGAAAGAGGGGAAAGGTTACCAAAGACCAGGATTTCCAAAGGCCCTCATCCTAGTGGAAATTTAACTTTTAAAATAATACCCATTCCCTTGCTGCCAGGCAAAGTTCCCCTAATTGGAAATCAGGACAGAGAGACTGTCACCTAGGGTCACACAGCAACACACCAGGTCTCAGTCCAGGCTCTGGGAATGGGGGATAGGATGGGCAGAGGGAGTGTCTGTGGAACATGCTAGATAATGGCTAGTTCCCCGGCCACAGCCAATCCTGAATATCCTGCCTTGGCCAGAAGGGGCCTGGAGAGGAAGCAGACACAGAACAATTGGGAAAGGTCTAAAAACCACAGGAGTCTGATGAATAAAGCCAAGAGGCTGCCCAGTGATGCAATTCATGGGAGACAAAAAAAGAAAGAAAATAAGAAAAAAAGAGCCCTCCAATCCTACCCAGGAGCATTCATCATTCAGCGTGACCTTCCAGGAATCTGCTGACAGACACAAAGTGTTTTGTGTGACTTTCTGCCTGGGACCTGGAATGACTGACGCCTCTCAGAGAAGGGGCGGAAGGGGGCTGGATGCGGGGGAGGCTAGGAGAGGCGGGCGGCCTCTGTTCCCTGCAGGGGGTTGTTGGGCGCCATCTACTGGTGACAAGTGGAACCACACAGCCCCACCTCTGATTCAACGAAGTAAAACAATGTCTCAATGAAAATCTATGTGTGGGGGAGAGGAAAACAAATGTCTCAACCACTATGAACCAGAGGCTTCCACAAACCTCTCATCTCCTTTGAACGTTACACTCCTGTTAGGTGAGAATCGCTGTCCCGTTTACAGATGGGAAACTAAGGCTCAGGGCGTTGATTAATTTCACCCAGGGTAAGAATGGATGAATTCATTGTCATTGAAGAATCATTCCTTGTTCTGAACTCATGGGGGCTGGAATCGTTCCTGGAACCTAAATGCTTGCTGTGAATGGCTGGATAAGTCTTCAGCAGCAACCTGTCTTTTTATAATATGTCTGTGTGAACCTAACAGAACAGGAAAAAGTAAATGCAAAAATGAGAAGGGCAACTGTGACTGCAAATGGCCCCCAGGAAATGTCCAGTGCTGACACTTTCCCTGCCTCCCTTTTCATCCTGTGAGATTACAAACTACTTCAAAGGCTGGGGTGGCTTTGACTCCTTGTTGACCTCAGCCTAGCACGTGGCTGTCCTGGAGGGGCCACATAAGAAAGAAAGAGCTCAAGTTACATAGGCAGCCACTGGATTTCAAAGGGACTCAACCCGATCCAAGGTGACAGGTGACAAGCTACCACTGAAGTTCTGAAGAACCCTTTGCTACTGTGACAGCTTTACGCCAGTCACCCCGTTGTCTCCCGTCTCGAGTTAGGACCCTTATCCTCTCAAAGGCCTAGTGACATTCAGGCACAGCAAGTCTTTTCAAGCTGGACTCTACCTGCTCCTTCATCCATAACCTCCCAACCCCATCCCTCCACACACCTCTCCCTTAGCACAGAAGCATACCTACATACCAAATACTCCTACACACAGGCAAAAACTGCACCAGTCATTGTATCACAGTAAACATCAGCATCCCTAAACACTGAGATCTGTTACATCTTTGAATCTTTACAATACTTTTATTTCACCCACTCTCTCTGGCTGAAATGAATATGTCCCTTGGGAAAACTCCTATTCAACTTTCAAGGTCCATCTCCAATATCACCTCCCTTTGAAACCTTCCCCTACCTCATCACCATTTAATTGTCTCTTTCCCTAACAACCCAGGGACTATGTTCAAATTTTACAATAACACATCAAGCATTATCTCTGGATATAAGGAGTAAGAGTTCACTAACTGAATAAACAAGTAGATGAACACAACTTCTTATAAAACCCTCTAAGGAAAAGAAAAGGGGTCAAAGCCAACTGGAAAGGGAGCCTGGCAACCACCAGCCACTAAAATACCAGATTTGGACACAGGCAGCTCTCAACACTTTGGTCTGACCTGGCACCTTTCAACAGGAGTGACTGTCTTTTTGGATATGGAAGGGAATGGAGAAGACCCTAACTAATGGGGGATATTGCCCAGTTAATCAAAGAGAAAAATGGGCTTCCCAAGACAGCAGTGTGTCAGACGTTTTGAGATCTGGAAATTTCAACACCAGCAAGGCTCCTCCAACACTTTTAGCCTGGGATGGGCACCCATTTCTTGTGCTTGGGCTCTGGCCTATCTTGACATTTACCTACAAAGGTGACTTCCAGTCTGCCTGAGAGAGTTGGCACCACAACCGTTTATTAAATGAATGATTTTAAAAATGCGAACACCTGTTCATCCTAAGTCCTGGACTGGCAGGATTTCTCCAGAAGGGAGGAGGACTCCAACATCAGCTAAGCATCTGCTATGCGTCTGCCGCTCTACCCGTAACTTGATTTCATGGTAGATATTATTGTTTTCTGACAGATGAGGAAAGAGGTTCAGAGAGGTGAAGCGACTTGTTCAAGGGCACCCAGCTTGACAGTGGGGTAGCAGGGCCCACTATGAGGGCATTGACTCTGGGGCCCCTGCCAGACGCCACTGTGCTGGGCAGCCCTACCTCTTGCACACGGTGAGCAAAACAGTGTGGGGGAGTTGCTGAAGACTGGGTAGCAGAGACTCTGTTTCCTTGGTTTCTTGTTCTCTAAATGACCCCCTTTCAACTCCTTATCCTATGTGGGAATGATATCACCTCTAAAGAGGGAAACTTCCATCTACTCAGAGAGAAACAGCATAGAGGAAGGCAGGACCTGAACCAGTATTATTCATTCAACAAGCAAGTGCATGCACACTGCAGACCAAGAGTGAGCTGGCCCAGGGATGCAAGGCCTGCTGACGACAGGGCTCTGCTGGTCCCTTCCATGGCACAGCATAGGAGAACCGGCACTGCCCACACCTTGGCTGTAGGGCAGTCATGGCTGCAAACAGATGGACCACCAGGTTTAACCAGAGCTTGGCAAAGGCAGAGAAGCCAGAAGATCATATTTTGCTGGATGTGAAACTAAGCTTCAGGCTAGCCAACCCTCAATCAGTCTGCCTGGATAGTATTGCCATGAGCTTTCAGAAACACTCATAATATAAGCCAAAATCCAGCTCATCTGGGGAACAGAAAGAAGAGAAAAAACACCGAGGGATGGACACCAAATCGCATAGGTGAACGACCTTCCCTCTGATAGAGCAGAATTCCCAGCAGGGGCAGAGATGTTTGCACCACTATTCTCTATTAATGTATTCATTAACACAAACGCACAAGGTGACTGACTACTAAGTCTCGGGCCCTGTCCCAGGCACTGGAGATGCAGCAAGGACAAAATGGACCAAGTCGCCCTACCATACACAGCACACATGCCAGTGGGGGAAGACAGACAGACAGACAAAACCAACAAGTAATTCATAGACATCTGGAAAAGACATACTACAGCAGAAAAAGGGGTGTCGATGCCAGTGGCTCTATGTGAGGCCCAGAGATCATCATGTGAAAAATACACATTTCCCCCAACAAAGTCCTTTACAAAAGTAGGACCCGGTGGCCCCCACATGGAAGCCAGCTTGGGGACAGAAAGTCAGAGAAAAGGATTCCATAGTCTTTCTGGATGGATAAAGGAAGGTTTCCTGGAGGGGATGACCCTCAAGCCAACGCTGGCCAGCAGACCAAGGAGGGGCGGGTCATTTCAACCAACAGTCATAGGCACAGAAGCACCGAACAAATGTCAGTCCTTGGGGGTGTTAACTAGCATAGTGTATTAGCTTCCTAGAGTTGCTATAACAAAATACCACAGACTGGGCGGCTTAAACAATAGAAAATCATTTCTCACAGTTCACACCCAATGTCAAGGTGTTGGCAGGGTTGGTTCCTTCTGAGGCCTCTCTCTTTGGCTTGCAGATGGCCGCCTGTTCCCTGTGTCCCCACACGATCCTCCCTCTTGTTGAACTCTCCCCAAAAGTCTCCCCCTTTTTTTTATTGAGTTGGAGTCTCACTCTGTTGCCCAGGCTGGAGTGCAGTGGCATGCTCATGACCACACCAGCATAGGCCTGCTGGACTCCAGTGATCCTTCCTCCTCAGCCCTCCAAGTAGCCAGAACTACAGGCATGCACTACCACACCCAGCTAACTTTTTTTATTTATTGTAGAGATGAGATCTCGCCAAGTTGCCCAGGCTGTTCTTGAACCCATGGGCTCAAGCAATCCCCTTATCTTAGCCTCCCGAAGTGCTGGGATTACAGGCTTGAACCACCGCGCCAGACCAAGACTCCTTTTAGTTTAATCACCACTTTAAAAATCTCTGTCTCCAAATACACGCACATTCTGAGGTACTGGGAGTTAGTTATTCAGCATAGGGGTTTTGAGGGGATACAGTTCAGCCCACACACCCAGTTCACTAAGAAACAGTTGCCCACCTGGGTCCTGGCTCTCTACAGGAAGTGTGTTCTAGGTAAGTGTGTGATGATGCACCCATGAGCATGAACTCAGCCTCACCCAGACAGTCACTCAAACAGTGAGGCTTCTCTATGGTCATCTTTTGTCTCAATGCAAACAACGCACCACTCACTCCCCAGCCTTGGCCCAGAGAGTGGTCAGGAAAGATGGACTGACCAACTGCTTGCCCTACCTCTTTTTCTTTTCCTTCCCATGTGCCTCTGACCCAGAACGGGTAGATTTTCAGCTTCCTCATCTCTTCTGGAGGGGTGAATTTTCCCCAAACCATATTATTTTGCCTCCCCAGGACTCTAAGCCTCCCACTCTCTTGAGGCAATTGCAGTCTGTCTACATCTGTCTACACCATCATGATCCACTGAGCTAGCCACAGAGAGCTTGGTCATAGGAACCACAGGATGGTTTGGATCTAGGGATTTCCAAGGATGAAAACAGTGATCCTAAAATGTTATTCCAATAACAACAACGACAATAATAATAGCTAATATCTGGTGATTCCTTCTGAAAGAGTCCACTTAGGGGAGGTGAACTGATGCTGGTGCCTAGGCCATGGCAATAATACAAGATAGCAACAAGGAAGAAAGTAGAAAGAAGTAAAGTTTATTATTTGCCTTTCACAGATTGGAAAGGGGGCCAATACTCAAAGGCAAGTGTGGCCCTGAAGGGCCAAAAAAAGGTATATTTAAGGACCTTTGGGGTAGGGGGATTTTTGCCTGGAGTAGTGTCCAGGGCTGTGGGTCTTTGATGTTGATTGTAATCACATGAGTCTTAGATCTTGAGGTCACCAGACATTAGCATCTCATGCCCTCAGGTAGTGGGCTAGATGGGAGGCAACAAGGGGAGGGGTTTTCCTGTAAGAGACTTTGTCAGACTTTTGTAATCCACAAACTCCTTGACCAAAGGTGGTCTATTATCATTTCTATGGCTCTGTCCTTGTCTTGCATCTGATGGAGATTTGCTGGGAGAGGGATGGGGGGGAGGTGCTGCCCCTTGGCCTGCAGTGAAATGTCTGAATGCTTCCTAATACCTGTCTACAGGAAATATATCTATCTATGTCTAACCTGAGCTAGATTCAAAGCGTGCCAGGGGTAAATTCTAAGCAAAATGGTTCTGCTGAGGCAAAAGGACAAAGGTAAGTTTGTTCTAGGTTTCTGTAGGTACCTCCTCTCACCTTCTATGCACCAAGCAGAAGGCAAAGAGCTTTCCATCTTCCTCATTAAGGCAAAACAATCCTCATGTGGGCTGTTTAAAGAAGGAAATTGAAGCCGGGCTTGGTGGCTCAGCCTGTAATCCCGCACCTTTGGGAGGCAGAAGTGAGTGGATTGCCTGAGCCCATGGGTTCGAGACCCGCCTGGGCAGCGAGACCTCATCTCTACAATAAATCAGAAAATCAGCCGGGCGTGGTAGCACATGCCTGTAATTCTGGCTACTCGGAAGGCTGAGGCAGAAGGATCACCGGAGCCCAGCAGGCAAGGCTGCGGTGGCGGGGAGCGGCCACTGCACTCCAGTCTGGGTGACAGAGTGAGACTCCAACTCAAAAAAAAAGGAAACTGAGCCACAAGGAGGCCCACACATCTAACCAATGATAGAGGAACTGACTCCAGTGCTAGTGTATGACTCACAGGTACCATGAAGAGAAATGTGCACGATGGTCTGATTGTCCTTATTCCCCTCAGAGACTGTGAGGAATGGTGATATCACACTTCACACTCCTAGAAGTCCCTACCTCCCAGGCCAGCTGTCGCTCTTATCCCCTTCTGCTGTCAACCCCTTATAGCATGCACTTGCCCTGGGTTGACCCCAGCCTCTAACCCACGTCTTCCCAACCTCCATCCTTTCACAGTCACCTTCATTTATTATTATTATTATTATTTTAGAGATGTGGGGTACAATTCAGGATTAGGTATACAAGTGCTCATTGTACAGGTAAAGTTTGGGCCTCCCTTTGGTCCCCACTTTGCCTGGTTTGAGATCGGGTATCCTTGCTGATGTTATGTAAACCCCCCCATTCCTCCTCCCCTCCCCCCCCCCCCCCGAGTTTTCTGCTAATCCCTTTCTTATGGTATTATGGTAAATGTTCAGGGTCTGCTTACAAGAAGAAAGAAAAAAAGAACAATCACACACTTCCCAAGAAAACACAGTCACTTTCTAACCTCTGATCATTCACCCTGATCCTTGACCACCTCAGCTCCTGGCCCGCTGTGTCCCTGTCCAACTCCTGGACGATGATATTGAAGTCCCCAATGATGACCACTTGGTGCCCTCCATGCCGGTGTCCATCCTGCTCACAGTAAGCCTCTTTGTCTCCTCCACCTCAGACGTCCACACCCATGAAATGTTCTAGACTCTGTGCATGACAAGGACCATACTGTCTCTGAACCCTCAACTTCAGATGATCCTCACTGTCCATCACTTCTTCTGTCTCACGAAATCCTTTGTTCCCACATTTCCAGTAGAATGAGTGTCTTGGTTCAATGAGGTCAAACCTCTGACCCAGAGGGCACCTCCCTCCTGCCTTTCTGTCCTTGCTTCCCAGCTTCCCTTCTTTGGTCCTCTATGGCAGTCACCCCATCACCCTCCCTCTGTCACAGTGTCCTGGATAAACCCCAATTCTGCTCACATACGGCCACTCACCCTTTCTTGCCTATCCACGTAGCTGAATATTACTAAAGAAAACCCACACAACAAAGCTTATAGGTAAACTCTAAATTCATGATCAAAAATCTCAAGTGGGATTTGAGATTTCATATGCTGCGTCATTTTCCCACTAACACAAATGCTTAATTCTTGTCTTCTCTCCTCAAACTTCCCACAGTCCCTCAATCCTCATCAGGAGAAGCCACCAAAAGAAAAAAAACACTTTTGTCTTTCCACTTCTTCCCTCCTGCTTCAGTGGCGAAGCCTTCCTGCCCTTATCCAAGGAAGATCCCTTACTTAGAGACTGAAATATATCAGCTGGCACCTTCCTAAGGACTCTGCTTCTCTCCAGTCTCCCCTCTCTCCTCCTTTCCCAAGTTCTGCCTTTCACCTGGGTTACGACCTCCAGCAAACACACAAGATCCCACATCTCCTGTCTTTAGAAAGAAGGTGCGAGAAAGAATCTGAATAAAGAGGACATGGGCCTTAACTGTATGATTCTTTCCATTTTTCTATAACTTTCTATTTTTTTAAATAAAAAGTGGAAACAAGTAAGAATAGGAAAAAAATGTTCAGAAATGTTGTCATGGATTTCAGACTGGATCCTCTTTGATGTGTATGTGCAACACTATTACAAATTTACATCACTTTTTAAAAAAATTATCTTCACCTCCTCTCCTTCCGTTTATACCTTTTCACAACAGAATTGCTCAGAATGGTCATCCACATCCACATTCTGCTGAAACTGCTCTTAACAAGATTCTAATGACTTCCAGGGTGCCAAGAAGAATGGATTCGTCTACCCAACTGCCTACTGGGTGTCGTAAATCTAACATGTCCAAGATGGAGGTCAATGTGCTCTTCTCTCAGTCAATCCTATTCCTGTTTATCTGCCAGCACCATCTTGCTAGCTCAAACCAGAAGGAAGGCAGGAGACATCCCTGATTTCTCCTTTTCCTTTAAGCTTAACATTGAAATAATCAAAAAATCCCCCTGGTTCTACAGTCACAATATTTCTTAAGCCCATCCACTGATCACTGTCTCCATCACGGCTCCTTTGGGGCAAGCCGCCATCCTCTTACCTGGACTTCTGTGACCACCATGCGGCTGGTCGCTCTGCCTCCACCATTACCCCTCTGATGTTTATTCTCCCCACATTTCCCCCTCTTTAAAATATCTCAGTGACTTTCCCATGCCCTTAAAATAAAATCCACCATCCATCATCATAGCATTCCAAACAGCATTGCTTCTGATCAAAAAAAAAAAAAATCCACCTGCACTCATCACCATGGCTCAGCAGACCACTTGCCTTCCATTGCTGTCATGCTGGCCCATCCTTCACTACTAGGGACACACCTGGCCCTTTCCAGCTCCCGGGGCTCCATCCTCGCTGTTTCCTCCACCTGGAAAGCCCTTTCTCTCAGTTCAACCCATGGACAAATTGTGCTCATCCTCGCTGCTCAGCTTAGACACAGACCAAGCCCAGTCACCTATCTAAAGTAGCCCACCTCTGCCATCAAGGCCCTGCAATGACTCTGCATCGCAAGCCGCTGCTCGCTTCCTTCAGAGCATTCTCCTGCTGAAGGGAGGTGCCAAGATGCCAGACTTGTGTCGGATCGCACACAGCGGGGAGATCGATGAGTGTGCTGTAGTTGAGCAGAGGCCTCTCAAGGCATCATGAATGAGAACAGTGGGTCTAGGTACTCACCCAGCATCATCGGGCAAATGCCCCAGTCGCCTTCCAAAGGCTCCAACCCTGAACACTCAGGCCATTCAGAGCAGGCATCCAAGAAGGGCTTCCATCCTGAAGGCAGTCACCTGAGATGCCCAGAAACACAGCTTCAGTTTTATCCCTGGAAAGCATTTCCTTCTCTGCATTTGGGAAAGATGGTGAGTTAAAGGCCTCTTTGTCTGTGGATGTCTCCCATTCCCACCAAACAGCACAAGGGTTTTCTTCATCGATTGGTCTTGCTTTTCCCCTAAAACCTTCCAGTAAATCTTATCACCTACGGGGCCTCAAGGCCCTTGTATTCAACCCCAATTGCCCACCCTGGCCTCCTCTCCCACCTGCCACCTGCACTCCAGGCTCCTGAAGCCCAAGGCACCTGCATGCCACAACTGTAGGGCTTTGTATAGACTCCTCCCCCAACCAGGATTGTTCCTTTCATTTTTCCCACCACTCTAGAGCTAACCTCTTCTTCTTCAGAGTTGGTGCCAAACCTTCCTATTTCCCATGAAGCCTCTTAGATAGAGTCTAGTTAACCTCACTAGATGTTTGTAAGATCCTAACATGGAAGCTGGCATGTGTTAGGAACACATTACTGGTTGTATCATTGCATGGAAAGATAATGGCCAGGGACAGCTGAGCATAGGAAGATGACATGCAAAATGAGATGATATATGGTATGGGGAAATGAAAAGACAGCAGGATTTGGAGTCAGGAAGACCAGAGTTCAAAATCCACTTCTGAGCCAGGCACAGTGGCTCGTGCATATAATCTCAGCACTTTGGGAGGCCAAGGTGGGAGGATTGCTTGGGGCCAAGAGTTCGAGAGCCATCTGGGCAACATAATGAGACCTCATCTCTACAAAAAATAAATAAAAAAATAGCCAGGCATGGTGGTGCACGCCTGCAGTCCTACCTTCTCAGGAGGCTGAAGCAGAAAGATCACCTGAGCCTAGGGGATCGAGGCTGTGGGGAGCACTCCAGCCTGAATGACAGAATGAGACTCCAATTCAAAACAAAAAACAAACATAACAATACAAAACAAAAAAGTTCATGTCTGCAGCTTCTTACCAAGACAGGCTGGAGCAAGCCACTTCCTTTCATCCCATGATCAAGATCTATGTCATAGTCTCATGAAAAAATTAAAAGAGATAATGGGCCGGCCCGGTGGCTCAGCCTGTAATCCCAGCACTTTGGGAGGCCGAGGCAAGTGGATTACCTGAGCTGTGGGTTCGAGACCAGCCCAGGCAACTTGGCGAGACCTCGTCTCTACAATAAGTCAAAAAATTAGCCGGGTGTGGTTGCGTGCGCCTGTAATTCCAGTTACTTGGAAGGCTGAGGTGAAAGGATCGCCGGAGCAGGTCGAGGCTGTGGTGGCCGGGGGCGGCCACTGCACTCCAGTCTGGGTGACAGAGTGAAACTCCAACTCAAAAATTAAAAAAAATTAGCCAGGCATGGTAGCGTGCGCCTGTAGTTCCAGCTACTTGGAAGGCTGAGGCGGCAGGATCACCAGAGCTCAGTGGGTCTACGCTGGGGTGGCCATGAGCTTGCCACTGCACTCCAGCCTGGGTGCCAGAGTAAGAATCCAACTCAAAACAAAAAAAGAGAAAGAGAGAGATCATGTATGTAAAGTAGTTGTCACGCAATCAGGATCCCATCATTGTTCATCCTCCTTCCCTTGCTCCCTCTGACCACTCCATGACTGCAGTAAGTTGACCCTGCTTCTGGGTCTCTGCAGGTCCCTTCTCTATCTGAAATAGCAGTTCTCCTTCCCCTTCCCCTAAATACAGCTTGCAAAGCCGCACACTCATTCTGGCTGAGAAGACTTTTTGTCTCTTTTTCTGCCTCTGTCACCTGATTTCGGTTCTGACCTGTAGCTCTCAGACTTCTCAGGGGCTGCATTTTGGAATAACATCACACCAGCCTTCCCTAGACTTTGCCCACCCATCTATCATTTGTTATTCTGAGGAAGTAAGGACTTTCACTGTTCCAGCTCTGACCTCATTCACCTAACTTGATGTCAGAAATCACTGGAGAGAAACCATTGGAGAGAGACATTTGAGTTCAAGTCCAGCCCTGCCACCCACAACCTGTCTGACCTCAGACATATCCACAAAATGCATCAGGGTGGTGTTCATTCATTCACCAGGCTTGAATTCAGTGCACACAACTGATGTGTGAATATACTTTACAGCCTACAGACGTCAAGTTAATTGTTGTTTTAAGAAAACAGGAAGGGTGTTTTCTCCACTGTTCTTCTTGTATCTGTGAACATTAGGATACTTGGCCAAAATTACAGTCCCTGTCCAGTTGTATCATGCCTTATTATGATTTGTCTATCTGCTGGTGTGTCTCTGACTATGGCTTTCTTGAGGTCAGAGATGGAATCCTATTTCCCCTGAGTAGACACACACAGAGGAGATGCTTAGAATCTGTTTATTGTTAAAGTCAGTGACTGACTGAAGGAATGAGTTCAGTGTAACCAAGTCACTTACTCACTGTCTCTGGGTCCATTTCTTCATCTGCAAGAAAGCAGACTACCTCATCTAAGAGACCAGACTACCTCATGAGCCAATGCAGTGAAAGGTTCTCTTTGTCAGCCCCAAGACTTTCTAGAATCCTCCCCTAGTTAGATGCCCCGTCTCTTGCACAAATACCAGTGGTTTTCATATTTCTTAAGGTGCCTCTATCCCAAGGAAAGTCTACATGATGAACTGCAGTCTCAAACTCAAAACTCACCAAATGTCACATTGAGGAAATGGCATGTGATTTACCTAGCACAGTGATTCACCTGTCCAGGAATATCCACGTTCAGAGAAAGCTAATCACTTGGGATGGAAGACTAAGGGCAATTGAATCCTAAAGGTTGGGGATGGTGGAAACTCAAGCACTGCAACCTCTGACTGGGTGCAGGGTTCGTTCAGGTCACCCTCAAATCCTCCCCCAGAGGAACAGGTTAGAGAACAGGCTTTGATGTTATCCCTCCACCCAAACATCTGTTGGGGCATCATTCAAGTCATGCCATGTTCTAGACATGAAGGGACAGTGGTTAACTTACCCCCTTGAACCTCAGTTTCCTCATCTGTAAAATGGTGACAATATTACTTATTTTAAAGCATTACTGTGAAGATTAAAATAATTAGGTAGATGTATTAGCTAGAATAACTAGATAAATCTAAGAATCAGAAATAGAAACCTGACATACAATGAGTATATTATTTAGCCAGATAGTAAGTACTCAATAAATGAACAAAACTTGGTATCTTGACTCTATCACTTATGTCTTGTGGTCAGGGTGACTTTCTGGGCCCCAGATCTTTCACCTGGAAATTAGAAACCACTTCTAGCAATCCTATTGTGCATGGGATGTACCACTGTAGATGTGAGACCATCTACCATGCCACCTGGTACTCTCCCAGCCCAATGTCAATTCCTTCTACCTCACTCCTATTGGTTAGAAGTTTGGAGAGCAAGGGTCTGGTATAATACACCCCTACTGACAGCACACAGAAGCAAAGGAGTTACCCAAATTTGAGTCTGGGATTCCATTGGAGCCCTGAAGCAATTTTAAGAAATGACTAAACAAACCTTAAGTTGCCATCAGCTGGCATGCACCATGCCTACTGCATGCCAGGCCCTGAGCCACGTGCTGGGCCCTGAGATGACCGTTTCCTGGCTCAGTGCTAGGCCAGCTCCGGAAAGTGGACCTTTCCATGAGTGAGCCACAAACCTGTCAACAGGAGCTGGGCATGCCTCCCACCGAAACAGAGCACCCCTTCTCGGACTGCAGGCACACTTCCAGGGGGAGCTGGGCACACAGCCGCAGCTGGAGACTGGCCGGGCTGCGCACACTCGCTCGATTGTGTCGGGAAGCAATGGGAGAAACAGTGTCCTCTCTGAGATGCACAAAGCTGCTGTCAGCCTCCCTCTCCAGGTGCTGCTGAGGGAGCCTTTCCAGGGGCCATTTGGGGACAACCAGAAACTGTTCCCAAGACAGCCACTGTAGGGCATCAAGACCTTCCCACGGGTCTGCTTTCAGCCTTCGCTGAAATTAATTAGCAAATGGAATCCAAGTAACATGATAATAGGTGCTGCTTGAAAGGAACTTCTGTAGCCACCTATTTGGATTTCATTTTCTTTGTGGGAACCCCGTCTCTCACTCATCGCGTCCTAGATGTCATCAGTAACAGGCTTAATCTGTCTTCTTCATAGACCATAGAACAGAGAATCAGACTATTAGAGCCAAAAGGAAGCTTAAATTTTACTTAACTCATGGTCCTCAAACTTCAGGCTATATCGGAACACCCTCCCCATCCCCCTTAGGAAAACATAGGTTGTGATGTTCCACATCCTGAAATTCTGATTCAGTGGGTCTGGAGTGGAGTCTGAGAATCTGTTTCTAAGACATTCCTGGGTGATGACTCTGAGATCCCACTGGGAGAACCACTGATCCAGACCAATCTTTTAGCATAGTGCTGAGAAAAAGAAGTCCAGAGAGGAGAAGGGACTTCTCGAGGTGGCACTGGGAGTAAGAAGCAGATCTCCTGACACCCAGCACAGGCCTTAACCCAGCAATCCAGAGACCTTCTCGCAAAAAGCCCACAGCTTGTTTCTGCTATGACCCTACTAGAATGATGCTCATGTCTCTGAACTCTACCACCAGGAAATAATAACAGAAACCAAGAGAACAAAAAGGGAGTTAGACAGGATTTCCTGGAACCTGTTCCAGTGTGTTCTTAAGAAACAGTTTCCAAATGTGTAGATGAAGAAAATGTGTGGACAGAGCCAGAGGCCTTGTGGCTCAGTTATGGCAGCCATGGAGTCCAACAAGGCCCAGGACAAGGACCCCTTCAAGACCTGAATTATCGTGTAGAAAATAAGGAAGTACTGAGAGGGAGATAGCAAGGAAGGTCGCTTTGCATGCACTGGGGAGAAAGTTGCAGGAACAGGCACCGGAGGCCCAGAGCACAGGAAGAGGCTTTTCTAGCAAACTAGCATGAGAGACTTCAGGCCAGAGTAGAGAGGACAAAATAGCAGAGGGGATGGGATGGAAACTTGAGTGCCTACCATGTGACAACACCCAACATGTAATAGATGATCCACAAATCCACATTATATCAGGACTTGCCAAGTACCTCACACCATCCACACCACACACAGACTGGAAACGACTTCTATGGCATCTGCAGAGCTTTTGGCTATAACAGGGAGGCCATCCTTCTCACACAAGGCCCTTTGTGGTGAATGCATCTCGTCATCCCAGATCAGAAACATGGACCTCTTCTCTCACAGCTGGAGGAGTGTAGTGTTATTAATGCCACCCAGCAGGGCACCAAGCCTCAGAAGAGGAAGGCGTTTCATAGCACCTCACCTCTTCCTGTTCCTCCTGCCTCTCCACACCAGAACAGCATGTCTCAGGGATACTGCCCAACATCTGGTCAGAACCTGCAAAGAGATCTTTGCAATCACAAGGCTGGTACAGAGACAAATAGCCTGGTTTTGGCGCCAGCCATGGGTTTAAGACCCTGATCAGCTATGCTGGGGGCATTCATTTCCCTTACTTTGAAGGCAGTTTTCAGAATTAAGTTATAATAAGCATAAAGCACCTATCAAGGCACCAGACATAACAGATGCTCAATAAACTTTTATCACAAAGCAGTTATTACCTCACCCTGGCCCAAAGATGGTGTCCCCTAATGTCCCATAATTCTAATCCTGGACCAGATGCTGCCTTGGCAGTTTTTAAATTATATATTGAAAACTAAGGCACAAAAGGGGGGAAAAACAGCAGTAACTTCACTCATCAGATGAAGACTCCTGAAAATGTCTTCCGAGATTCTACAGATCTGATAAGAGCAGACGCATTCAGGTAGATGACAGGTTTGAGTTAGCACCTTAACTCTTTTTTAGAGTAGTTGAATGTTTGCTGGAGTCCTTTAAGTGAATGTTTGCTGGAGTCCTTTAAGTGAAGTCAGTTTTAAATCTAGGGGATCATGTGTCTGTTGCATTTACAACTGGCCACCACTGAGCCACAGAAACTCAGTCTGCCCTCACAGCCGTGGTCAGGGTGAAGGGACCTATATAGGTGTTGGGGACTCCACTGTGTGTAAACGAGTTTTTTAAATGTCTAAATTGAGACTAAAGGAACTGTCTCTCTGAGAACACAGGCGTTAATAAATGGGATGCAGTCTTCATCCTTAGGGAAGTTTCCTAACACTGAGAAGGTAAAGAAAGGGTAAGACTAAGACAAGGAGCACTGAACTTGGTAGACAAGACAGGCGAACGGCTAGCTCCTCAAACATCTCCAGGCTGGCCTGGAAAAGGGATGTCTCCGAGCTGCACATGTGATGGGGTAACCCACTGGAGGGATCATGAGAGCACCACAAAGCCAAGTTCATGCACAAGCATAGTCTAATAGTTCAGTTTAGCAGCAACGATACGTGAGTCTCACTCTGTCGCCCAGACTGGAGTGCAATGGCCGCTCCCAGCCACCCCAGCCTCGACCTTCCGCCTCAGCCTTCTGAATAGCCAGGATTACAGGCATGTGCTACCACACCCGGCTGATTTTTTGATTTATTGTAGAGATGAGGTCTCGCCAAGTTGCCCAGGTGGGTCTCGAACCCGCGGGCTCAGTCAATCCACTCACCTCAGCCTCCCAAGGCGCAGGATTATAGGCTGAGCCACCGAGCCCAGCTCAACTTGTCTTTTGCTAACTTGGTTTTTATGTAGAAAAGGCTCTTTGTTCAATGCATGTACATTATACTCAATAAACAATAACAAATACTTAGATGTTACTTAGTATGCATCAGGCACTGCTCCAAGTGTTCATAAATATTAACTCGTTTGGAGATAGAAGTAAGATGGCCAACGAAAAGCAGCAGGAGTGGGTTTCTCTCATGGAGTGGGCACTCAGAGGGGAACGAGATCAGCAGCACACCCCACGACTCACCAGAGAAGCGACAAGATCCCCAGAATACAAAGACGGTCAGCCTGGCTTGGAACTAGGCAGGCTTCCCTGAATCATCACACAAACCATAAATAGTCTCTAGATGCAGGGAAGGACACGAGTGAGGAGAATCAGGAGTTCTGTGCTCCTGCCACAGACTTTGAAGGCCCTCTGAACCTCACAGGACTCCAGTTCCTCACAGGAAACTGCCTTATCCCAGGGGTATTCTGCCTTAACCCAGTGCAGGAAAAAAAGCCCTAAGCAGCAACACTGTTCCACTGCTTTCTAGCCAACCTGGCAGAGAATGGGAAGACATGATGCTTTTGTTTGTCCCAGGGGCAAATTCCACTGCAGCAGACAGTTCTGGTTGTGGTGGGCTCCCATGAGAAGACTTGGGATACTCAAATCTTTGTTTCTGTGAGACCACCCACAATTCTAAAATAAAAAAAATATATTGAAAAAATAAAAATAAAATAAATAAACTAAAAAAAGAAGACTTGGGGCTAGCTACACTTTTGTATTCTGAATGCAGATTGCCTGAAGCTAAGGCAAGAAAGCTGGGCGGGGACTCCTTCCCTACCAACCTTTCACTCCCTATATAAACTTTTTCATGTAGCCTCTGCACAGCACAGCAGTGTTACCTCAATGGCTGGGACTCCTTCTCAGTCCCCACTGGTGTACCCAATTGTGCTCGTAGGTGGGGAGCTTGAGCGCTTTTCTCCTCACACCTTTCTGGAAGATGCAAAACAGACAGAAAACCTAGGTGGTCTCCACAGCCCCATCCTTTACTGAGGTCAGCTGGGTAGTTCCTTTGAGCAATACAGGCCAAGCGGAAAGCCCATAGCCACCATCACAGTTGGCTCTCCCCCACAAGTACCACCTTCTGGCCGGAGGTCAATTGGCACAGCCCATTACATCTGATATAATATCTCTGATTTTGGGAAGGCCTGATCCCAGATCCCAGGAAACACCACTACCCAAGTTACCCTGGCCTCTCAAGATGCCTTGACAATGTGTAAGTACCCAGCACATCAGCACCACAACTGGCAATTGACAAACTCACCACACCAAGTCTGTGTGTAACCAAGGGAACCATATAGTGTCTATGTCAGCCCACTCCCAACCTCAGACAAGGAGAAATAGTCTGCCCAAATAAGAACAAGCCAGAAAAATAATTCTAATCATGTGAAAAGACAGTTTTTCAACACCCCCAAAAGACCACACTAACTCTTCAGCAATGGACCCTAACCAAAATGAAATACTTGAAATACCAGAGATAGAATTTAAAAGATTGTTTATAAAATGGCTCACAGAGATTTAGGAGAAAGTTGAAAACCAACATAAAGACACTTTAAAAACTATTCAGGACATGAATAAAAAATCCTTCAAAGAAATAGACACCTTAAAAAAAAAAGCTAAAATTCTGGACGTGAAAGAATCATTTAGAAGTGTACAAAATGCTGTGGAAACTTTTAACAGTAGACTAGAACAAGTAGAAGAAAGTATTTCTGAACTTGAAAACAGGGCTTTTGAATTAACCAAATCAGACAACAATAAAGAAAAAAGAATCAAGAGAACAGAACAAAGACTCCAAGAAATGTGGGTTTACATAAAACGTCCAAATTTAAGACTCATAGGTGTTCCTGAGGAAGAAGAGAAAACAAGTTTGGAAAATCTATCTGAGGAAATGATGGAGGAAAACTGCTCTGACCTTGTCAAATATTTAAACATCCAGATACCAGAAGCCTAAAGAAACCCTGGAAGATTCATTGCAAAAAGGCTATCCCCAAAGCATAGAGCTATCCAGTTATGCAAAGTTAGTGTGAAGGAAAGAATTCTAAGAGCAGTGAGACAAAAGCATCAAATAATTTACAAAGGTAATACCATCTCTCTAACAGTAGATTTCTCAGCAGAATTCCTATGAGCCAGAAGGGACTAGGACCCTATCTTCAATCTCCTCAAACAGAACAACAGTCAGCCAAGGATTTTATATTCCACAAAACTAAGTTTTATAAATGAAGGATGAATAAAGTCCTTTGCAGTCAAACGCTGAGGGAATTTGTCACCACTAGACTGGCTTTACAAGAAATACTCAAAGGAATTCTAAATACTGAAGCAAAAGATTGAGATATACTAGAAATGAAATGCAGAAAATTATAAAGCTTACAGGGATTATAGAATGCCAACATGTCAGAGAAATTTTTTTTTTTTTTTTTTGAGTTGGAGTCTCACTCTGTCACCCAGACTGGAGTGCAGTGGCCGCTCCCGGCCACTGCAGCCTTGACCTGCTGGACTCCGGCGGTCCTTCCGCCTCAGCCTTCCAAGCAGCTGGAATTACAGGCATGCGCTACCATGCCTGGCTGATTTTTTGATTTATTGTAGAGATACGGTCTCGTCAAGTTGCCCAGGCGGGTCTCGAACCCGCAGGCTCAGGCAATCCACTCACCTCAGCCTCCCAAAGCGCAGGATTACAGGCTGAGCCACCAAGCCCGGCTCAGAAAAATTTTTTATAAAACAACCAACTTGATGAATGGAATGATATCTTACACAGCATTATTAACCTTAAATGTAAATGGTCTCAATGTCCCACTTAAAAGATATAGATTAGCAGAATGGGCTTAAAAACACAATTCAAATATCTGCTACCTTCAAGAAACCCACTTAACACAAAAACATCTATAGAATCAAGGTAAAGGAGTGGGGGGTGGGAAATTCAATGCAGATGGATACCAAAATGGAGCAGGAGGAGTAATTCTCTTATCAGATAAAGTAGACTATAAATTAACAACAGTTGAGCACAGGCAACATAGCAAGACTTTGTCTGTATAAAATGTCAAAAAAATTACACAAGTGTGGTAGCACATGCCTGTAGTCCCAGCTACTCAGGAGGCTGAGGCAGGAGGAACACTTGAGCCCAGGAGTTTGAGGCTACAGTGAACTGTAATCATGCCTCTGCACTCCAGTCTGGAAAACAGAGTGGAACCCCTACTCAAAAAATAATAATTAATTATTTAATTAATTAACAACAGTGAAAAAGGATAAAGAAGGTTATTAAATAACAATGAAGGGATCAATCTAATAAGACATAACAATTTTAAATACATATGCATCTAACACCAAAGCCCCCAGCTTTATAAAACAAGGTCTACTAGCCTAAGAAAATAGACAGACGGCAATACAATAATAGTAGGAGACTTCAACACTCCACTGACAGCAGTAGGCAGATCATCAAGGTAGAAAGCTGATGAAAAGACACCGGAGTTAAACTGGACCCTAAAGGAAATGAACCTAGCAGACATCCTCGGAAAACTCTACCCTAAATCTACAGAATATATATTTTTCTCATCAGTACATGGAACATTCTCTAAGATAGACCACATGATAGGCAACAAATCAAGTCTCAATAAATTAAAAAAAAACTAAACTCATATCAAGCACTTTCTCAGAACACAGTGGAATAAAACTAGAAATTAACTCCAAGAAGAGCAAATTCATAGAAATTAAATAACCTGCTACTGAATGATCTTTGGGTCAACAATGAAATCAAGATGGAAATTTTAAAATTACTTGAAATGAATGAAAACAATGACACAACTTATCAAAACCTTTGGGATACAGCCAAAGCTATGCTTAGAGGAAAATTTACAACACTTAAGGCCTTTATTAAAAGAGTGAAAGATTACATATTGACAATTTAACATTACACCTCAAGGAATTAGAAAAACATGAATATAACAAACCCAAAGCCAGCAGAAGAAAAGAAATAATAAAGACCAGAGCAGAACTAATTGAAAACAAAGAAAAGGATCAGTGAAACAAAAACTTGGCCGGGCTTGGTGGCTCAGCCTGTAATCCCAGTGCTTTGGGAGACCAAGGTGAGTGGATTGCCTGAGCCCGCAGGTTCAAGGCCCGCCGGGGCAACTTGACAAGACCTCATCTCTACAATAAATCAAAAATTAGCTGGGCATGGTAGTGCGTGCCTGTAGTTCCGGCTACTTGGAAGGCTGAGGCGGAAGGATCGCTGGAGCCCAGCAGGTCGAGTCTGTGGTGGCCAGGAGCATGCCACTGCACTCAAGTTGGGGCGCCAAGTGAGACTCCGACTCAAAAAAAAAAAAAGAAACAAAAACTTGGTTCCTTGAAAAGACGAACAAAATTTATAGACTACTAGCTAGATTAATTAAGAAACAAAGAGAAAAGGTTCAAATTAGCTCAGTCAGAAATGAAAATGGAAACTTTACAACTGATACCACAGAAATGCAAAAGATCATCCAAGATTATTATTAACACCTCTGTGAAAACAAACTAGACAATCTAGAGGAAATGGACAAATTATTGGAAACATACAACCCTCCAACCTTGTATCAGAAAAAAATATAACCCTTAAACAAACCAATAACTAAGTAGTGTGATTGAATCAGTAATTAAAAGTCTTCCAAAAAAAAAAGTCCAGGACCTGATGGGTTCATAGGCAAATTCTACCAGATTTCCAAAGAAGAACTGGTACCAGTTTTACTTAAGCTTTTCCATAAGATTGAAAGCAAGGAAATTCTTCCTGACTTATTCTGTGATGTCAGTATCACCCTGATACCAAAGCCAGCAAAAGACACACACTAAAGAAAGAAAAACAAAGAAAGGAAAGAAAGGGAAAACCACAGACCAATATCCCTGATGTACAGAGATACAAAATCTTCAAGAAAATACTAGCAAACCAAATTCAACAGCATAAAATCATAATCATAATAATAATAATTCACCATGAAGAAGGGTTTTTCCCCCCAGGGATACAAGAATGGTTCAACATATACACATCAATAAATGTGATCTGCCACATAAATAGAATTTTTTAAAAATCATGTGATCATTTTAATAGGCACAGAAAAAACACTTGATAAAATCCATCATCCCTTCATGATAAAGTCCCTCGGCAAAAAAAGCATAGAGGGAGCATTCCCAAAAATAAAAAAAGCCATACACAATAAACCCACAGCCAATGTCATTCTGAATAGAGAAAAGTTGAACACATTCCCCTTCATAATTGGAGCAAGGTAAGGATGCCCATTTTCACCACTCCTATTCAACATATTAACAAAGTCCTACCCAGAGCAATCAAGAAGTGAAAGGAATAAAGAGTATCCAAATCAGAAAAGAAGAAATCAAACTATCTCGTATGCTGACAATATGATCTTATACCTAGAGAATCCTGAAGACTCCTCCAAAATACTCCTGGGTTTGAAAAATGAATTCAGTAAAGCCTCAGGATATAAAATCAACACACACAAATCAGTAACACTGCTATACACCAATATCAGCCATACTGAGATCAAACCAATAATTCAATTTCATTTACAATAGCAGCCAAAAAGCTAAAATATTTAGGAATATATTTTACCAAGGAGGTGAAAGATCTCTACAAGAAGAACTTCAAAACACTGATAAAAGAAATTGTAGAGAACATGAACAAGTGGAAAAACCTGGATGGGCCTAGCGGTGCATGCCTATAATCCCAGCATGTTGGGAGACTGAGATGAGAGAATTTCCTGAGCCCACAGGTTTGAGACCAGCCTGGGCAACTTGGCAAGACCTCATCGCTACAATAAATAAAAAAATTAGCCAGGCGTGGTGGTTCACACCTGTAGTCCCAGCTCCTTGGAAGGCTGAGGTGGAAGGGTCACCTAAGCCCAGCAGGTCAAGGCTCCAGTGGCCAGGAGCATGCCACTGCACTACAACCTCGGCAACAGAGTGAGACTTCAACTCAAAAAAAACAAAAACAAAAACTTCCCATGCTCATGAATTAGAAGAATTAACATTGTTAAAATGGCCTTATTACCCAAAGTAATCTACAGATCAACACAGTCCCTATCAAACTACCAACGTTACTTTTCATCTAATTAGAAAAAACAATTCTAAAATTCATATGAAACCAAAAAAACCCCAAAAAAACCAGAATCGCCAAAGCTACCCTAAGCAACAAGAACAAAGCTGGAGGCATTGCATTACCTGACTTCAAATTATACTACAAGGCTATAGTATCCAAAACAGCATGGTACTCATATAAGAGTAGACACATGGACCAATGGAACAGAATAGAGAATCCAGAAAAAACCCAAATGCCTATGACCAACTGATCAATAAAGCAGACAAAATTATACTCTGGGGAAAGGACACCCTATGCAACAAATTGTACTGAGAAAATTGGATAGCTCTATATAGAAAAATGAAATGTTATTCCAATCTCTCCCCATATACAAAAATTAACTCAAAATGGATTAAAGATTTTAATGTCAGATCCAAAACCATAAGAATCTTAGAAGAAAACTTAGGAAAAACTCTTCTGGACATTGGTCTAGGCAAAGAATTTATGGCTAAGAACCCAAAAGAAAATGCAGCAAAAGCAAGAATTAAATAGGTGGAACTTTATTAAACTAAAATCTTCTGGCAGCAAAATAAATAATCAACACAGTAAATAGACAACCTACAGAATGGGAGAAAATATTCACAAACTATACATCTGACAAAGACTAGTATCCAGAATCTCCAAAGAACTCAAACAAACTAGAAAAAAAAAATTCATTAAGAAGTGGGCAAAGCCAGGCTCAGTGGCTCAGCCTGTAATCCCAGCGCTTTGGGAGGCTGAGGTGAGTGGATTGCCTGAGCCCGTGGTTTCGAGATCTGCCTGGGCAACTTAGCGAGACCTCATCTCTACAGTAAATAAAAAATTAGCTGGGCATGGTAGCACGCACCTGTAATTCCAGCTACTTGGAAGGCTGAGGCAGAAGGATCGCCAGAGCCCAGCAGGTCGAGGCTGCAGTGGCCGGGAGTGGCCACTGTATTCCAGTCTGGGTGACAGAGTGAGACTCCAATTCAAAAAAAAAAAAAAAAGAAGTGGGCAAATGGCATGAACAAATATCTTTCAAAAGAAAATATACAAATGACCAAAAGACATATAAAAAAAAAAACTGTTCACATCACTAATCATCAGGGAAATGCAAAGTGAAACCACTATGAGATACTACCTTACACCAGTCACAATGGCCATTATTAAAAAATAAAAAAACAATAGATGTTGGTGTGGAGGCAGTGAAAAAGGAACACTTATACATTGTTGGTGGGAGTGCAAATTAGTACAAACTCTGTGGAAATTGGTATGGAGAGTTCTTAAAGAACTAAAAGGTAGATCTACCATTAAATACAGCAATCTCACTACTAAGTATCCACCCAAAGGAACAGAGATTTTTATACAATAAAAAAGATACTTGCTCCTATGTTCACTGCAGCACAACTCACAATTGCAAAGATGTGAAATCAACCTAAATGCCCATCAACTGATCAGTGGCTGATGAAAATGTGGGCTATAACTATAAGAAAAGGTCTGGCAGTGGCAGGAAACTGCTGGGGGAGGGGGATAGCAGAATTGGCCGGAATGGGAATCTGCCTGTGGAAGGGGGGACACATCTCATCAACAAGCGTACCTGCATAACGAACATTTGTATACCTAACCCTGAATTGTACCCCACATCATGAAAATACAATAAAATAAAAAATAAAATGTGGTGTGTACACACACACAGACACACACACACACACACACACACACACACACACACACACAATGGAATACTATTCAACCATAAAAAAGGGATGACGTAATGTATTTGCAGCAGCTTGCATGGAATTAGAGAACATCATCCTTAGTGAACTAATGCAGGAACGGAAAACCAAATTTCCACATATTCTCACTTATAAGAGGAAGCTAACTAAGGATCTGCAAAGGCAGAAAGAATGGAAAAATGGACTCTGGAGACTCAGAAGGAGGATGCTGGGAAATGATGGGGGGATGAAAAATCACATATTGGGACAATGTGCAATGTGTACAGGTAGGGGTGGTGGGTATCCTTAAAGCCGATACTCCCTCACCGCAACACAGTGCACCCATGGAACCAAAAACGATTTGTACCCCCTAAAGCTATTAAAGTAAAATTTCAAAATATATTACTTCATTTCTTCTGTACCACAACCTCCTTGTATTATCTCCAGTCTAATGATGAAGAAATTGAGGCATCAAGAGGTTAAGTAACATGACCAAAAACACAGTTATTTAGCCCAGGCAGTCTACGTATACTCCCTGGGACTAATCTCTTGGGAATTCTGTCATGGCATGCCACCTAAACCATAACCACTGACTTACTGGTTGCTCTGCTTCCTTCACCATCCCTGCTGCTTGACTCCAAGCTCCTTGAAGCCTGTGGCTTGTTCATGGGGTGGTCATAAACCGTATAATATATATCTGTATAGGCCAGGCTTGATGGCTTAGTCTGTCATACCAGCACTTTGGGAGGCTGAGGGGAGTGGATTGTCTGAGCCCGCGGGTTCAAGACCAGACCAGGCAACTTAGTGAGACCTCGTCTCTACAACAAATTAAAAAATTAGCCAGACATCTTAGCATGCACCTGTAGTTCTGGCTATTTAGAAGACTGAGGTGGAAGGATCGCTGGAGTCCAGCAGGTTGATGCTAGGGTGGCTGTGAGTGTGCCACTGCACTCCCGCCTGGGTGATGGAGTGAGACTCCAACTAAAAAAAAATATATATATATATACCCATATAATAGGCCTGTAGCAATGTCAAACACACACTTGCACAAATTAGAGAGGTATGTTGGGAACAAGTCCTCATATTAGTTTTTAAAAATACAGAGGAAAAAGATCTAATGTTGACTGAATACCTACTCTGAGTCTGGAAGTTTATATATATAGCCAAGCATTGCTTCATGATGTGGATGCGTTCTGAGAAACAAATCCTTAGGTGATTTCATCAGTGTGCAAATAGCAGAGTGCACTTACACAGACCTAGATGTTTTAGTCTACTACATACCTAGGCTATATGGTATAGCCTATTGTTCCTAGGCTACAAACCTGTGTAGAGTGTTACTGTACTAAATACTATTGGTCATGGTGGCACAATGGTATGTGTCTACCACACATTTCTAAACATATAAAGGGTACAGTAAACATACAGTATTATAACCTATCCACCACTGTATATGTGGTTTATCAGTGACCAAAACATGATTATGTGAGGTGTAACTATGTTATAATTTTTAATCCACAGGATCTCCCAGTGAAAAAAAAATCAGCTCAATTTTACAGATAAGGAAACTGAGACTCTGAAAGGTGAAATAATGCCTAAAGCCCTTATCCTGGCATTCACCAGTGCTAGAAAAAAGAGTGGAAGATTTGGAAATGGGGAACAAAACAGATTACTGGATGTTTTCAAGGACATCTTTCCAGGCTCTCTGCACCTTCTGAACATCTCTGGGCTATTTCACTAGTCTATAAGTTGCAAAAAACTGATCATAGTGCCAATAATTATTGTCCATGGAAATGCAAATGAATTTTGGTCCTTGGAGTTACAGCTGATGATCGCCCTGTGGACATCAGCTTGTTTTGCATTTATTTGCAAACTCACTTCCAATTTCTGATTGCCTATATGTGTGTTCTTTGAATTCTCCACTGAGCCTGTTTCTACATTTTACTCGTTTCTTCGTTAATTAATGAGTTAAACAAAATCCTTGGTGTGTATTATTACATGTTTTCATGAGAGTCGTGATTTTACCTTTATTTTAATTTTAACACCATTTAGGTATCAAAACCAAGTTTGTTGGTCCTTCCCCATTAATTATACATAAATATGCACATATCACTGCTGATCACAAGTTCTGTTATTATTAAGCTTTCTGTCAAAGGCAAAAACATCTGAGTCAAAACTCAAAACCTCCAGAAATCAAAGGTCTTTTAAAAGCTGTATTTTTCAATATTATCTCAGAAGGACTACATTTGTAAGGCATTACTTGAATAATATGGCAGGTCAGCTATCAGTGACAGCGCCAGAATCCTACTATAGCATGTATCCTAGTCTTTTTTGCTCCAAATGTTGTCTGTGTTTGCTTCTGTTTCCACCAGATCCAAAGAACATAAGCCACATATCCTCATGTTGACTTGACTTGGGTTCAACTGAACTGAACCTGAGCTCAGTCTCCTATGTCTCTCCAGGAATCCTTGCCTTCCTACAATGCCAGGCCTCAGTGAATGATCATCTAGAGATACTATACTGAGAAATCTGGAGAAATTCCAGGATTTCTTCCCCATAAGGGGACCAGAAACTTTACAAGACAGAAATAATGGTTGCTACAGTCAGCAGGTCATGGGCCAACAGACCCAGTCCTCCTGACACACACACACACACACAAACACAGAGACAGACAAATGAGGCTTAACGGCACAAGTCTGGAAGTCAGACAACTCTCAAGTCCTAGCTACACCACTGAATGCTTTTCTGAGTTTCAATTTTATCATCTGTGATGGTAAATTTCATGCATCAACTTGGCTAGACTATGGTGCCAGATGTTCGGTCAAACACAATCTAGATGTTGCTGTGAAGAGTTTTTTTTTTTAAGATGTGATTATCATTTAAATGAGTAGACCATGAGTACAGCAGATGACCTCCTCCATAGGTGGCAAGTCTCATCCAATCAGTTAAAAACCCTAAGTGAAAACAACTGAGGCGCCCCAAGGACAAGGGAATTCTACCTCCAAACTCCCTTTTGGACTTGAGCTGAAGCTTCATCTTTTCCCTGGGCCTCCACCTACCAGCCTGCCCTGCAGATTGCAGGCTTGCAGTGAGGCCCAGGGAAAACAAAGAGATAAGGGCCTTCTCAGAATAGAAAAAGAATGTGTTAAAGAGAAAGTGACGTGGCATAGTCAATGTCCAAGTGCACATGAGTAACCCAGTTACAACCTTGTGCCATAAAATACCCAATCAAAAATTCAGGCTGCCATAAAAGAGAGACAAAGGGACTAAAATGTAATATAAGGCAGTGCCCCGCTGCATTCAGAGCTCAGTCTTTGGATGTGAATCCACTAGGCCAGTGCCAGCACAAATAAACGCTGCTTCCTGGCAAAGAAGCCTCAGTGTCTCGTCTCTCTGTAAGAAATCCTGCCACATCTTCCCTAACACTGAGTGCATCAATTCCTTTACATCTCTCTTGGTGGACTGTACAGAATTGAAATGTTGTGAAACAAGAAAAAATTTACCCTCTGAGACCCAGTGAGGACCCACCTTGCCTGACTAGTGCCCTGTGCATAAATGAAGGGCCAAAGGAATCTATGATGAGACATAAAATTATGTTTTCCTGCTCCCTGCTCTGTGCCGCCACCTCACTTCAAACAGACGTCTGCATCTTTGTCTAAATAAACAGGAGATTTAAACTTTAGAATGGATATTTGTCTGAGATGATGGGGTGTAAATTCATAACTCACCTTGAATGCTGCACAGCTAAAAAAATCTGAACATGATTTACCAAAATTTCACGTTGTTTAAGGGCCACTTTATCAACACAGGAAGGTCAATTCGTGAGTAGTTTGTTAAAATAGCAGTTGTTTAACATCACCCATAGCCCTCCAGGGCCATTCTATCTTATCAAATGCAGACCAGAGCCAACAGGGTGGCCCCTGTCACCAGATTCTGGGATGTACTCACTGGACTTGATTTAATTGTGCATATGTGTCTGTGAATGTATCTGTCCCCCGACTGTCGGACACCAGCTGTGAAACCACTCCCTCAACTATTACTACTATTTCTCATGTTGTCCCCAAAGGCTCTGAAGGAGAAAAGAACAGGATATTAATTAAATTAATTCAAGGTCACAATGCACCCTATTCTGAAAACTCACCCCTATTCTATTTCACACTGCAAATCAGTACACTCGTGTGATCTAATACAGCCCTGGAGAGATTATACAGCACAACCAAATATACGCTCAAGAGTATTTTCAAATGTAGACACTACATTTTTTCCCATTTTTAAATTTCCACTTGGAATTAAAGTCCAAATAAATTGAAGTCTAAAATAATTCTCTTTTCAAATTTCTCCTTTTGCTCAGGGTTAGAAAGTAGTTCCTGGCCGGGCTCAGTGACTCGATCTGTAATCCCAGAGTTCGAAACCAGCCCAGGCAACTTGGTAAGACCTCATCTCTACAATAAATCAAAAATTAGCCAGGCGTGGTAGTGTACGCCTCTAGTCCCAGCTACTTGGAAGGCTGAGGCAGAAGGATGGCCAGAGTCTAGCAGCTTAACGCTGGGGTGGCCGTGAGTATGCCACTGCATTCCAGCCTGGACGACAGAGTGAGACTTCAACTCAAAAAAAAAAGAAAGTAATTCCTGATGGAAGTAGATTTCAGATGGATTTCTTATGAAGTCACTACAGTCACTGCTTCCCAAGCTCCTTTCCACTGGAAAGGATATAATTCTTTGAGCACCTGCAAGGTACCAGAAATCCAATACTAAGTCACTCACGGGTCTTATATTTACAAAAAGCCTATATGAAACACAAGATTATCTCACTACCATCCCCTCACCCACAAAAGTTAGAAAACTCAAGCAAATTTCAAGCCCACAAGTAAGGTTATGGTGGCAAAACCAATTCATACTATAATTCAGACTCTAGCCAAAAACCATAACAGACATTTAGGGCATTTGAGGAAGAGGGAAAATATATGAAAAAGTTAAATATTTATGATTTTAACCTCACCAGACTACCAACACCTCTGGCCAAATGTTTGGTATGTTTTTTTCTATAAATACAAATTTAATAGAAAGACTTCATCTTCTAGGAGGTTCATGGTGATAGTTGCAAATTGACCTCCAGACAGTGGCTGCTGCCCTCCTAAAAATGTGAGAAATGTGAAATCTCTGCATCTTATTATAGGCTCCCTTCTGCCTCCTAAAATCTCTTCATTTCTGGTTCCCCAGGTATTCCTGGCACCCCAATGCTGAACCAAATATCAAATCTGTCTTCACTCTCTCCTGTCAAGGGAATATGCCACATTTATTTTTAGCTTTTTGTTTCCTGATAATTCCATTTTGGTTTTTTCTTCATGTTATTCAAGAAGATGGGATATCCTATGTAAAACCACCTCTTCCCTCCAGCCCACAAAGGTCTTTATCTCTTTAAAGATAAAATTCACCATCATGTTGCTGTGGTTCAACCCACAGTCTGAGTCTTTCAAATCCACAAAGACAATCAGAGTTTATGATGTAAACACTTCTAAGGCAAATTGACCCCATGTGGAGAAAATAGATTTCAACTCAGCTTCAATTGATCTGAGTTGGGACTTAGGCATCAGTAATTTTAAAAATTCATCCCCTCCCCGAATTAATTCTTTTTGTTATTGTTGTTGAGTGGGAGTCTCACTCTGTCGCCCAGACTGGAGTGCAGTGGCTGCTCCCGGCCACCGTAGCCTCTACCTGCTGGGCTCCGGCAATCCTTCCGCCTCAGCCTTCCAAGTAGCTGGAACTACAGGTGCGCGCTACCACACCCAGCTAATTTTTTGATTTATTGTGGAGATGAGGTCTTGCCAAGTTGCCCAGGCGGGTCTCGAACCCACGGGCTCAGGCAATCCACTCACCTCAGCCTCCCAAAGGCACAAGCTTACAGGCTGAGCCCCGAGCCTGGCTTAATTAAATCTAATATACAACCAACATTGAGAATCCCTGCTGATGAGGTCCCAAAGGTTCTCTGCTGTTAATGTCTCTCACCAGTGGAAGCCACAGTTGTCATTCTGTGGGGTTAAGCCACTGCATCCCATCTGGGAGAAGTGAGGCTTGTGGTCCCATAGAAGGTCTATTAACGCTCTGCCCCCCACCCTCCGACTCTCTTTCCCTTCATGTAAAATTCACAACGTGTATTCTCAAAAATTCCCAGGCAAAATATCCCATAAATATCAATTACTCCCCCTCCATTCCTCAGTTGTTAGGCATATAAACATAAAGAACTAACAGTCATCGATATATACATACACTGTGGAATGACTGAACCAAGTTAATTAACATATCCTTCACCTCATGTACATGTCATCTTTGTGTGATGAGAACACTTAAAATCTACTCTCTTAGCAATGCTGTAGCATACAATACATTATTACATTCCACAAAGTGCAGATATCAAAGTATCACATTGCACACCATAAATATATACAATTTTTCATTTGTTAATTAAAAATAAATAAATGCAAATTTTTAGAAAGAACAGGCATCAAGGAAGAAAATTATTTATCAGCTTTATTTATCTGAACAAGTTGTCAACAACTCCCACCATCCCTGGAAAGATCCAAGAAGAACTGGCGTGGGGATTACACTTGGCACTGAGGTTAAATGAGTTTATGCATCTACTTCTCACAGGTGTGAGGATGACCAGGTTCCCACTCAACCAGGCATGAGAAAGGGAGAGATCAGGAGCCACTGGGTTCATATGGATATTCAGGGGTCACCTTGGGAGATCCCAAAGGGTCCGAGACGTGCCCTTCAGCTGCCCAGCACAAGGGAGGCCTTGTTGTGAGTCAGGGGGAGCACCTCACCAAGCAGCTTGGCTCTTTCTCTTCCTGGGTCCTCACACCTCCATTAAAAGGCAACCAAGGCCAAGGATGGCAAGGAAGGGGAAGGAGGAAGCAGCCTGAGGGGCTGGCGCCATTTTGGGACTCTCCAGGGTGAATCTTTTCTAACTTTTCAGACTCCTGCCAAACACCATAACAGACATTTAGGGAATTTGAGGGAGAAGGAAAATAAGTGGAAAATATATGAAAAAGTTAAATATTTATGATTTTAGCCTCACCAGAATACCAGCACCTCTGGCCAAATGTTTGATGTGTTTTTTTTCTATAAATACAAATTTAATAGAAAGACGTCATCTTCTAGGAGGTTTCTAACAACTGCTCCAACTGGGTCTGAATCTCTCCTGTCCACCTTATTTGGAACAATAAAGTATATTCAGACTGGACACATTATCTGCTGCTTGCTGGCCACCAAGTGGGAATTCCTCAGGGTCAACCACTTGCCCTGTCTTGGTCTCCATCCATGCCCTTGGTTGGTTCTGTGCTTCTGGGCTGCTGAAATCTGCAGTGGGTCCTCCATGCACTCACATGTATGTTAGAGACTTGGAAGTGATCCCAATTCCTCCCTGGCTCTCCTCAGTCCCCCTACTTCATGCCCATGTTGTTGCCTCAATTGAACCCTCAGACTCTATGATCTGGACTACCAGGATGGTCTCTACGCCCCAGCCCACCCACTCCCATCCATCCCCACTGCTGCCTGAGTTTTCCCTCTAAAAGCACTACCCCATCCTGCCATTCCTCCCTCTGTTCTTTAGTACACATGAGACGAGCGTAGACTATATAGCCAGCACATGTCATGATATAGCCCTGCCTAACTCTCAGTGGTGCCTGCCAAAAAAGTATGTACCTGTAATCTTTCAAAAAGTGATGAAGATTGCAGAGACTATGCCTCTTCAATGGCCAGTGAAGGGACAGATGAAGGGCAGGGATAGAGGTAGAGCTTGTCCTAAACCAGGTTTGGTTTTGAGTGACAGAGGAAGCATAACACCAAACAGAGACTAGATTTTAAGAGTTTGTTGACCAGGCTCAGTGGCTCAGCCTGTAATCCCAGAACTTTGGGAGGCCAAGGCGAATGGATTGCTTGAGCCCACGGGTTCAAGGCCCATCGGGGCAACTTGGTGCGACCTCGTCTCTACGTAAATCAAAAATTAGCCAGGTGTGGTAGTGTGCACCTGTAGTTCTGTCTACTCGGAAGGCTGAGGTGGAAGGATCGCTGGAACCCAGCAGTTCGAGGCTGTGTGCCACTGCACTTCAGTCTGGGCGACAGAGTGAGACTCCAACTCAAAAAAAAAAGATTGTTGCTATAGCTATAGAAGAGGAAACTTTTTTTTTTGAGTTAGGGTCTCACTCTGCACTTCAAAGTCTGTCATCCAACCACATTGCTTCTCCTCCATCACCCCATTCTCCTGATTACCTGTGCGGAAAATGCCCAGTCAGCATTCCAGACTCTGTCCCAGCCTTTTTTGCAGAGGAGACCTTCCCTATCCTGATAACAGTCATCGCTCCCACCTGCAGATAGACTTGCCCCTCCCTGCATGGTGTCCTCACAGGACACTGCCATTCTATCATTGCACCTGCCCCACTTAGGCACGCGAGTTCTTTCATTTCTGTCTTCTACAGAACACATGCTTCTTGGATCCTCTAACACCTAGCATTGGATTGGTCACACTGCAGGCTATCCATCCATGGATGATTTTTCTCCAAGTGCTTTCTCGCCAAGCATAACTCTAAAGTACAAAGCACCACTTAGACATAACGGTGGTTGTCTTGTAAATACTCACTCCATGCACACTTCAGATTGGCCAACAGAAAGAATAGAAGGAATTGTCCTTGGACAACTGGACTAGTGAAGACTACAAGCCCGTTAGAAAATATTAAAGAGTGGAGATGAAAACAGGTAAGACTTTTGCCTAGTTCCCCTGCTGGTTCATGGTTCATTTCTTTTTCCCTTTTTTACCTCTTCCCCCTCCTTTTTGTTGTTCATTGTTTCCTTTATTTTGTTGGCTTGCTTTTTTTTTTTTTTTTTTAATTGGAGTTTCACTCTGTTGCCCAGACTGGAGAGTAGTGGCACACTCACAGCCACCCCAGCACTGACCTGCTGGGCTCCAGCGATCCCTCGGTCTCAGCCTTCCAAGTAACCAGAACTACAGGCACACACTACCACACTGGCTAATTTTTTGATTTATTGTAGAGACAAGGTCTCACCAAGTTGCCCGGGCTGCTCAGGCAATCCACTCGTCTTGGCCCCCCAAAGTGCTGGGATTACAGACTGAACCACTGAGCCAGGCCTGGCTTGATTTTTTATAGTTTTTGAGTCTGTTGTGTTTTTTGAAACCTACATAATATATTTGCATAGTTCTAAAAGTCAAAGATTATTACCAGAAGACACACAAACCATATTCACATGGCAGGCCCTACCTCCCCCTACACACACACGTGTGCGCGTGCACACACACACAAACACATACACATTCATAGCCACACATAGGCATACACGCACCCCTCTTGCTCCCTGAAGACAACTCTTTCCAACATGTTTCACTGTTTATTATGGCATTTACTTTTATATGTCTAAGTAATATGAACATACTAAAACATTTTTATTGACCAAATTTAGACATTCCTTATTGACTTCTGTTGCCAGATGAAGTTTTATCTTTCATATATGCTCTTTTCCCATCCTTAAGCTTCCTAGTACAACAATATAATTTTTTTTATTTCAATAACTTTTGGTTTTTTCTGGGATCAAAATGTTCCATTTTTTAATGACTCATTATATTTTCAAATTATTGCTAACTCTTCCTCCCATCTCCCAAAATATGTTGTGGGAGAAAAAATAGTCTTCTCACTAGCATTTTCCATATTGTTAAATATAGTACTCCCTTTTTTTCCTGGAAGTCTTCCCACCAAAGTTCTCCCCATCACGTTCCAGTCTAAAAGGACTTCTCTGACCCCTTACAAGCTGTCATCCTGGAAGTTCTCTCTACCTTTCTTCTTAATTGGAGAATCCATTTTCCAGAGGAAATCAATATTTCTTTGTTTCTCTTTTTAATGGCATCCATTTTTCATTTTACGAGTGCAATAGCCTATCCTTCTAAAGATATCAGTTATCGTCTCTGTGAAATTTTCTTCTGTTTCCTGAGTTATCGCGAGAAAAAGAAGAAGAATAGTAATAATAATTCCCCCAAATTTTACTTGTTTGCTTTGGCTTCTATTGAAGACTTCCTTCAAATGTCTAGTAATGCCTCATGTTTGTTTATATGTAAGAGAAATGCACTAAAAATTTGTGTGTGGGAGTTTCTGTGTGTGTCTGAGAAGAATATGAGTATATGGGTGTGAGTATATCTGTGGCTGTGTAGTATGTGTATGAGAGGTGTGGGTGCAAAACCTGTTGGTTGGTGAGCTTTGCAGCAGGCTATCTTCATGTTCCTCAGTCACCAGCACCTGTATGTCTCCTCTTTGGAGTGATTTTGTCTCTGAGAAGAAGGCTGCTGGCCTCAGGAGGTGGTGGTGAAGCTGGTGGGGAACCTGCTGCCAACACACTGCACTTGGGCCAAGGAATCAGTCAAGGAGCCTCACCATTAATGATGCAGGTGTCCCCAATGCCCAATTACAGTCTAGCAACTCACCCTGTCTCTTCTCTCTCACTCAAGGACAATACTCTTGTCATTTATCACTCCATCCCCTACATCTCAATTTTCTACTCTGCATCACCATACAAATCCCATGTCTCTCTCTACTACCACTCATTTCTCTGCTTCCTTTTATGACCAAACTCCATGGAAGAGATGACTATACAGTCTACCTTGTATCCCTGTGGATACCCATGGATTCAACCAACCTTGGGTCAAAAATATTTGGAAAAGAAAAAATGCATCTATACCGAATAAGTATAGACTCTTTTTTCTTGTCATTATTTTCTAAACCATACAGTATAAGAACTATAACACAACATTTGCATTGTATTAAAGATTATAAGTAATCTAGAGATGATTTAAAGGACACAGAAGATGTGTGTAGGTTGTGTGAAAATACCATGCCATTTTATAACAGGGACATGAGCATTCTGCAGATTTTGGTATCCACAGGGGTCCTAGAATCAGTGTTCTAGGCACACCAAGGGCTGACTGCCCTTGCTTTTCCCTCTTCTTCCCTTTCCTTCTCTCTTGCACCCACTGCAAGCATACCTTTGACCCCCACCCAAATGCATATGCTCAGTATCTTCGATGACCTCCAAGTGACAGAGGCAAGGAGCTTAGTCTCCATCTTATTTGGCCCAACAGTCGGGGAGGGATTTAGTTGGTCATAATTTGTCACTCCCTCCTTCTTCGACCATCGACTTCACTCTCCTTTGAGTCTCTTCCTCCCCATGGCTGCTCCTTCATCTCCTTTCATAGTCTCTCTGCATCTCTGCTACTCCCAAAGCCTTTGAAAGCCTCAAAGCTTACCCCAAGGACCTCAGTTCCTCTCTATTCCTTGACTCTCCCTGGACTCATCCAGCCCAATGGCTTTAGTCCCCATCTGTACACTGACAACTCCCGAATGTCTGCCTTCAGTCCTGACTTCTTTTATAAAATTCAGATTTGCATATATACAGTTGTCCATTAGGCATCTCTTCTTGTATGTCTAATAGTTCTTTCAAACTTAACATGTCCAAAGAAAACTTGATTCTTCTTTCTAAATCCTGCTCCTCTCACAGTTTTTCCCTTACAGCGACCCTGAAGGGATCACAGTTTTTCCCTGCAAGACCCTGAACAGTCTGGCTCCTGCCAATCCACCCCCTAAGCCCTGCCCAGGCCTGCCCCTCATGCCCCTCCCGCTCCACTTCCAGCTCAAATGTCACCACAACACAGAGCCCAATCTAGTCACTCTATAGGAAATGGCATCCTTCCATCACTCTACTCTTCTTTCTCCTTTGCTCCTTTTTTATTTGCAGACTTTATAAACAACTCGATATTTATTATTTATTTCCTATGTCCCTAACGTAGAATAAAAGCACCCTGTGGACAAGGATTTTATTTGTTTTGTTGACTGCTTAGTCACTATTTCTCAATGGATAGGTCTCTGTATATCTGCCCCTAAAGCCGAGAGACTGAGGAAAGAGGTTGACAAATTCAGTTTCTTAGGAAAAAACATTTCATAAGGACTTATGAACAGAAGTTATATGTATGTCTGAGCATTGGTGAGACAAGATGGCAAATCTCTGCACCATTACCTCCCAGATCCAGGGCTTAGATACTATAAGGAAAGGGTGATTCAAAAAGGGTGTGTAGGGCAATCAAACTACAATAACATCAAGATTGTTTGATCTAAGGGCAGGATTTACAGTAAGTACCTGCTCTTACACAAGGAACATTAGATAAATGAGAAATTTTAGAGGTCTTCCCAGAACTGGGGTTAATCAGAAGTCAACATGGTGGATTAGTATCCAAGAGGAGTTGTTTAAGCCTCCACAATCACTAATCCTCAGTACTCCCGAACTGCTCTTAACATTCAGAAAGTACCTGAAAATACTTGTTGAATAAGTGAATGAAAATCATACATTCATGGATTCATGACTTCTTTTTAAAGTTAGAGTTGCCAGTTGGGTGCAGTGGTTCATGCCTATAATCCCAGCACTTTGGGGGTTCAAGGTGAGAAGATTGCCTGAGCCCATGGATTTGGGACCAGCCTGGGCAACTTGGTAAGCCCTCATCTCTACAATAAATGAAGAAAAATCAGCCAGGTGTGATGATGCATGCCTGTTGTTCCAGTTACTTGGAAGGCTGAGACAGAAGGATTGCCTGAGCCCAGCAGGAAGAGGCTGCAGTGGCCATCAGCATGACACTGCACTCCAGCCTGGGTAACAGAGTTGAAAAAAATAAAAGAATAAAGTTAGACTTGCCAAGTATATGCCAAGGATTTTGATGACAGGAATTATATCCCATACTTTTTTTATGCCCCCAGGTCCTAGCATGTATGTACATATACACATTCACACACACACAGCTAACTAGTCGGTGTCTGTCAATAGCAGAGGGACCAGTGATTTCAGATGATTAAATAAAGTTCACAGGGAAGACGTAAGTCCCCAACTCCCATAGCTCATGGCTGTGCCTCTCTTAAGGCCTTTACTTCTGTCTACCTTGGATTATAGTTGTGCTTGTCTACTTCATTCTAGCATCAGGCTGTGGACTCCAGGGAAACAGAGACACTCTTTGATTTGTCCCATTGCCTCAATAGTGTTTGCATCAAGCTACTGCAAAGTAAACTTTCAACAAGTATTGCCAGCTACAAACGTGCATGCCAACTTACAGAACTCCATCCAGCTAACTGAGAAACTCAGACTTGTACTGTGGTATACCTGTGTACAGGCATGGTGTGACAGGTATCTCTGACAGAAAACAAAGTTTGTAGCCTGGGAGTGAAAGAACAAGGAGATGAGGAAGGGGATAGGACCTGGGACCTGCCCAGCTCCCTGTTCACATATTGTGCCAGTCAACTCCTTCCCAGGGCACCTGGAAATGACAGATTTGAGGTAAGGAATTTTAAAAATTGTCAGAGTACAAACAACTAATAAACCCAATTAAGACATGATTTATAAAACCCAACAGAACAAGGAAAAACTTAGTATGATTGAATTGAAGGAAATATAGACTCTTAATTAAGTGTTCTTTTGTATACATACCAATTGTGTAAAAAGTAGCAATCCATGATAATCCAAGTGTTATCATAAGTCTCCAGCCTACTAGGACCACCCTTCTCCTGAATCCAAAACATGTTATCTCAACCCCCTCACATGATGTCAGACATTTTCATTTCCTCCCCATTATTTACAATGTTCTCAGATGATGGTGGTATATCCTCATGAATGCATCCTCTCTAGATCTGGCCTACTGGGCAATTCTGGAGCCAACTCCAGTCATGGAATCACTGCTCCTGAAGATTGCTGTCCTTTCTTTACATGCTCACACTCCGTCACTTCAACCAGGGCCACCTCTTCTCCCTCTGTGTCTTCAAACTCAGGCACAGACTGAATATAGGATGAGGTTGCCAATAAACTTAAGTAAATATTTGAGGATATCATAAAGAAACTACAAACAGGAAAAGGAAACTTGAATCTCAGAATGAAATATTCCTCTCCTAAAGCACATTGGCTGTAGCCGTCGCAGAAGGCCTGGGTGGCTGCCTCACTCCTCTCCAATCTGACTCTCTTCCCTCATCTGTTCTTTCACTCACTGGATCAGTTAGGTAATGCTAGCTGCTGTCACAAAGAACCATCTCAATCTCAGAGGCTTACCACCTTTGAGGTTCATTTCTCACTCACACTAAGCCCACAGTGGGATTTAGCAGGCTGCTTTCCACGGAGTGACTCAGGGATCCAGGCTTCTTCATTTTGTGGCTCCACCCTTGAAAACCTTTGCTTCCAGTTGATGAACAGAGGCAGGGAATGTGACAAAGGTAAACCTGCTTTATAACTACTTTGTCCCAGAAGTGATCCAGGTCACTGTTGTTCATATTCCCATTGGCAAGATGCAGTCACATGGCCCCACCTAATACGGGGATGGAGACTGGGAAATAAAGTCCCTGGTAGGCAGTGCTTTTTAGCAACTACTGTACAATATGGAAGGAAAGCAGAACTCTTTAGAAGACAATCAGCCACCTCTGCCATACTTTTTGAGGATCAGGGTCTCCAAACTCCAAACAAAATGCAGAAGAGATACATAATTTACTAAGTCCTATGTCCCAAATGCTGATTTATCAGCTCAAACTCTGATGTATCCAATTGGTTTGTTTCATGGTCCCTGGCCAATCTTCTAGCTCATCTAGGAGATTATGTATTTGGCAGGAACTTTGGTTGTATATACTTCATTCCTCACCCAAGCATAATTGGGTCCTTGCAGATAACTCTGAATTGAAAGGGGACAGGGCTGCTAGGTGAGAGGAACGGGGTCTGTTTTGTATTTGTTCCTGGTCAAAAAAGGAATTGCTTACTCCATTTTTAAAAAGTGTCAGCTTTTTAAAAAAGCAAAAGCAATGTGATGCACACAATGATTCCACCCTGAGGAACATGTGGAAGCTGCTTCAAGTCTTTCTCACAGCTTTTTCCCTGCTCCATGGATGGATGACAGTACCTCTCTTGTATATATTGTCCTGCAGAGATACGTAATGTGGTCATCACTGATACTCCTCTAATTTACCTCCATCATCCCAGTGGCCACCCATAGGACTGCCCCTCTTGGTGGATGCAAGCCTTGACGGCTGGAAACAGTGAGACAGAAATTGATGACTGTCAAAAATATAGTGGATCTGAAGATCTAGCTTTGCCTTTTACAAGCTGGAGAATCTTAGACAAGTCACTGAATTTCAATTTTCTCCTCAATAAAATGAAGCCAATGATTGCAATTTAAAAAGTGATTTGAAGACCGGTCTTGGTGGTTCAGCCTTTAAAGAATCTCAGCACTTGGGAGGTCAAGGCGAGTGGATTGCCTGAGCACGCAGGTTTGAGACCAGCCCTGGCAACCTGGCTGGTCTCTACAATAAATCAAAAAAATTAACCGGGCGTGGTAGTTCTAGCCACTTGGAAGGTTGAGGTGGAAGGATCACCAGAGCCCAGCAGGTTGATGCTGGGGTGACCATGAGCAAGAGTGCCACTGCACTCCAGCCTGGGCAACGGAGTGAAACTCCAACTCAAAAATTTTAAAAAGTGATTTGAAAATAGCAATAATAATAAAACTCCCAGTTGTGTTGTACTCTATGGTTTTCAAAGCACAGAGAGGTTCACGTGAGCCAGTTTGAAAGAGATCACGGGGAAGGGGAGGCTGAAGCTGGACCATGAGAGATGCGTGAGGCTTGCATGGGGAGAGAAGGGCAACCAGTGAGTCAAAGAGCAAGAAATATTCTGTAAGCTGCAGGAGATGTTCAAAAGTGTATGATCATAAAGGTGGTCTACCAGCATGCCAGCTGAGAGAAGCCCCTAGCTTTAGTGAATGCATGAAGTACTCCAATTAGTCATGAGTGCCTCAAAAAAGCCATGTGTTGTCCACGAGCATGGTGAGATACTCCCATACACACAAGGACATCCTCAAAGTTCATGTTGGCCCATTTTATAGGTCTGTTTATACCTTGCACACTGACATTCCTCAGCTATCCTGTGTCTGAATTGCAACTGTTATACATCAGTTGATGGTTTTATACTGTTGTAAAATGCTGCTGACCACCAGGTGCTATGGCTGCAGCTGAAAGAAAAAGCCAGGTGAAAACTTCAGCCTTGTTCTTGATCCCTGGGGCCTGTTGGGCTCTGCCCACTGTCCTGCACACCTGGATGCCTTTGGCTGAAACTGACAGCAGCAACTGGGACGAGGGGTCCTGGTCTTGTAGACTCGCACTTTAATTCACGACTGTGTCCTCTCAAGAAGGATACTGGGTGGTGTGACAAACAGGGGAGGAGGCCTTGACAGCTGGAACTTTCAACCCAGCAAGATGGAGGGGGAAGTGCTAAGAAAGTTTTCTCCCCTACCCCACGCTAGCCTGGTCAGCAACATGGGAGAGTGTCGATGTGAGATAAATGTCTTGGTTGTATCTGTTTGTGGTTTAGCTTTGTATTTAAGCAAACAAAAGGAAATAAACTTGAAAATTATTTGTCATCCTAAAAATGAAAAAATTAAAATATTTATTGCCAGGGAAAGAGAGAGAGAGAGGGAGGGAGGGAGGGAGGAAGAGAGGGAGAGAAAGAGAGAAAGAAGAAAAAGAAAAAAAAAAGAAAGAAAGAAAGAAAGAAAGAAAGAAAGAAAGAAAGAAAGAAAGAAAGAAAGAAAGAAAGAAAAAGAAGCAAACCAGGCCTCCTCTGAGCCAGTCAAGGCCATTGTTCTATCTTCCTCCTCCCCATGAATATCAAGCGTTTCTCAAAATCACCCCAGGGTCTAGAGTTTTCTGATCAGCCTGATGTCCCAGGGGTGGGGGGTAAGGCAGAAGCCACTTCAGGTCCCATTCAACTAAAGGTGTCATGTTAAGATCCCTTCCCCTATCTTTCCTCCAGGCACTTAGTGAATCAGGACAGACCTTGAGATTTTGCAGGCTGCTCAGCTACCCTGCATCCTTGTTCCTGCAACAGGAAGTGGCTATGGGAATAAAAGTTACCTGGGCCAGTTTCACCAGTCCCCAAAGAAAGCTGCCTTCTATACTAGGGCCCTACGGATCCATGCAAAGTGAAAGGAGGGACTCCGAGAAACTTAGAATAAACTTAGTTCACATTTTTCCTCAGTAGTCATTTTTGCTTAGACTGATACACTTTGAATCAAGATAAATAAATTTCCAATAGGCAGGTTTGAGAAGCATTCAGATATTTTAGCACAAGCCAAGCTGACAGCCTACCCTACCCTCTAGGCAAATCTCCACCAGAAGCAAGACAAGGACAGCCCAACCTTTCAATTCATGGTTTAGCACAATAATCTCTAAAATACTTTCAAACCAATACTTTCTTTGACCAAAGTCATAGAAATGATAAGAGCATGTTTTTGCTAAGATTGCAGATTGGAAACATCTGAAAGGTCTCTTGCAGGGGGGGAAAAATCCTTCCCCTTGTCTCCTCCCATCTAGCCTACCACATGGTAGCAATCATGTGACTAACCCACCCATCTGACTGCTGTCTATCATGTGATGTCAGTACCTGCGCTTACCTGCCCCTTCATGATGACATGGAGCAAACCACCACCTAATCACCTTAATGACCTTCCCCCATCGAAGGGAAAGGTTAAAAGGACTCAACCACCAGTGACCATTTGCCATTGCCAGGCCATTGCAGCCATTGCCTTGGTAAGCTATGGTATGACCATGTGCTCTTTGAGCTATGACCAGGTCATGTTTCCTGACTTTGGCCCCCTCCCCTACCTTAAGGAAGTGAATCTCCTCTTTCTCTCACTAATTTACTTTCTTAAAAAACTAATTTTCCAATTAACTTCTGTGCAATTGTTTGCATCTTTCATGTAGCATCAGATCACACACCAGACACCTACACCCCGGCAGGCCTAACCTAACATTCTGGAGGCCCCGCTGGGAGTGTGCCCTAACATTTCTGGAAGTCCCACCGAGATCTAACAAAGGATCTCACCTGACCATCCACCGGCTTGTTCCCAAAGCAAGCAAAACCATAATAAGTTTTAAAATGGCTTTGGCGCTCTGGAAATAGAATTGCCAGCTGGGCTCGGTGGCTCAGCCTGTAATTCCAACTCTTTGGGAGGCTGAGGTGAGTGGATTGCCTGAACCCATGGGTCCAAGACCTCATCTCTACAATAAATCAAAAATTAGCTGGGGATGGCAGTGCGTGCCTGTAGTTCCAGCTACTTGGGAGGCTGAGGCAGAAGGATCACCGGAGCCCAGCAGGTTGAGGCTGTGGTGGCTGGGAGCAACCACTGCACTCCAACCTGGGTGACAGAGTGAGACGCCAACTTAAAAAAAAAAAAAAAAAAACCTGGCTGCTTTTGTACCAGGGGTATGACTACTTTAGGAAGCCCCCAACCTTCAAAGAGTCAGAGAGGGGAGGGACTGAAAGGAGATATTAAAAAGCCTTAATTTGGCTTTCAGCCTAATGTACATCTAGTACAATTGATTAGGGTGCCTGTTACTTTGGGTGCTAAAGCCCACCCATGGCTGTCTGCTTGGTTCAGTCTATGCTCATCAGGATCCTGAAGTAGAGCAAGAGTGATGGGCATCCCAAACCCAATCCTAAAGCATGTTGATGATTTAAGGAAACAAAATAATCAAGTAACATCTAAATCAAGGTTTTATGGACCTTTAAAAGGAGAAAATCGGGACAGTGGAGTCTGGCTAGTGTGGCTCCTGGCTGGAGTCAAAAGTCCCCAAATTCAAGTCAGTGCCATATTTGTCCTGGGGGATTTCATTCTTGGTGTAAAAATGTACAACAGTTCATCAGCCATCAATGCAGACGTTAATACAGAATAAGAACATTTTCACTGCCATATTTTATAGAAGTCAGTGTTAATAATCATGATGGTAAATGGTGCTCCATCATGCTCAAAAGTGGAAAAAATCAAGTTGACAAATCAAACATAAAACATGAAGATGTCTATTATAAACCCAAATACAACATTTCACTAGCTCAATCCGTCCACATTTTCTACTACACACCATGAGTGTCAATTTAAACTCTATCTGTGCTATAGTTTCCTCTGCACATAATTTTAAGTGCATTTTGGTTTTATAGTGTATACAAGCTATTGTTTCATCGTTTTACATATTTAAATAAAATTATATAAAAATAATTTAGTTCAATGCTAACATTTTGAAGAAGACTGTTTAAATTTGAGGAAGAATGTTGAATAGTTCCCATCCACTTCACACATACTCACTAGTCCTAAAAAATTCATCTATTCAGGTACCATAAGCTGAGAATCTTTGGAAATTCCAGATGAAAAACACTTCACTGTGCGAGAAATCATCCCTATTGTCATCATTCTTTGTGTGCTGCATGAAAACAACAACACAAACTCGTCCAGAACCGTCTCTTTCAATAAACTAGAGGTTAACTGCCTCCCTCAATCAACAAGCACTGTTTATTTTTTAAGATCTCCCTGAAATATGAATCAAGAAGACAAAGAACAAAAGCTAAACTATCAAGCCACTCCGGAAGGAAAAATATGAAGTTCCCAAATGAACGTGTTACTTGAAAATATAAACCATTTCTTCTTAGCTTGGCTCCGTCAACCATCTCGGAAAAGGATGTTTTTACAATCAGAGCAGAAATATGACTGGCGGCTCCTACATTTACATTTCTTTGTTGCAAAATGAATGTAACTTGTTCGGATTCCAACAGCGGAGAAAGCACAGAAGTAGTGGTTACTTTCCAAAGTGAAACTTAAAACCACAATCTCCGGTGCACAAAAGGCAGAATGAGTCACAGGAAGAGGCCACTTGCTTGCAAAACTCATTAAAAGCAATGCAGGGCTGAATGGACTTCCTGCACCAATGAAAAGATTGTTGGCATCAGGACAGGCACCTCGAGGCTCCAACACTTTGGAAGAGGAAGGGAGCCATTAGCAATCTGGGCACAGCTCAGGTCTGCTCCTTCACACGCACCCCCCACCCCAACACACACACACACACACACACACACACACACACACACTCTCTCTCTCTCTCTTCTCTCTCTCTCTCTCTCTCTCTCTCTCTCTCTCTCTCCTCTCTCTCTCTCTCTCTCTCTCCAGGCTGCACGGCCTGGAATCTCCTCCCAGCCTGGGTGTGCTCACATCTGAGGTCCCTGAGAAGGCACTCAGGAAGGAGGCTTCCAGGCTGGAAGCTGTGTATTAAAGGATCACAACGACACCTTGTGCCTCAAGCGAGCACCTGTGTATTGGGTTTCTAAGCTCATTTTCAGGAGAACCGCTGAGGCAATTCCATCTTTCCAGGAGCTTCCTTCCTGGGGCAGATCTGTGTGAGCTCCAAGCAGTGAGCACGTGCTCCGGCCAGGCCAGATTAAAGTCAGATGTGAGTTGAACAATCCAAAAGAGGCTACCTGGGAACAGGATCGGGGCCTCTGCTGTGTTTCTAAAATGTGCACTTCTCGAACTTGAGTATGCATCAGAATCCCCTGAAGGACTCATTAAAACAGATTGCTGGGCGTCACGCCCGCAGTTTGATTCAGCAGGACTGGGGTGAGGGCTCAAGAATTTGAATTTTGAACAAGCTCCCTGGTGTTAGAGCTACAGGCCAGGAAACTACACCTTGGGAACCACAAATCTAAATAGGTTTTAGACCCAAGCAAATAGCCTCAGACAGCTCCCTTTCCAGCAGCTAGTGATGTTGACCTCGGGTTGTGCCAACTGGGGGCATGTTGATACCAAACAGTCCCCTTAAGGACCTCCCCCCTCCTCACCCTCCCACCCCCCTTCCCGCCCCTGCCCCCTCCCCACCCCCGCCCCCTCCCACAAGTTCGATCCGCAGCCTGGCTGGTCTCCAAGTCCAGCAGTATCAGGAGGGGGGCCTTTGTCAAAGCAGAGACAAGCGTTTTGTAAGGGCTGTGCTGCCAAACCCAAACCGATTGTGCCCCCAGGTGGCCATTTGGGCCCGTTGACTTCCAAGGTCAGCTTCTGTCTGCTCCTGCTCCGGTTTCCTTCTGGTACCAAGCCCCCTGCCTGGCTGGCAACAGAAGCGACACTGATCACCACCTTTGATGCAGCAGGAGTTGAAAAGGGGGTCAGAAGCAGAACAGAAAACCTACTGGCATTTTAACCACTTTCTTTGAGTTTTAGGCAGAGATGGAGCACTGCACTGTTCTCACTTGATCTAAAGACAAAATACAGAATACAGATGTACAGAGGGGAGGCAAAAATTAGCTGGGCGTGGTGATGTGAGCCTCGGGTGGCTGAGGCAGGAGGGTTGCTTGAGCCTGGAAGTTTGAGGATGCAGACCGTGTCTCCCAAAAATAATCATTTTTTAAAGGGGAAGGCAGAAGGGACATGAGGGATGAGATGGGACAAAGCTTTTCTGGAACAGCAGGTTGGGATGCAGTAGATCTAGATTCTACGAGCTTGCTTTTTTTATTTTTATTTTTGGGTTGGAGTCTCACTCTGTCACCCAGGCTGGAGTGCAGTGGCACGCTCATGGCCACTGCAGCCTCGACCTGCTGGGCTTCGGCAACCCTTCCGCCTCAGCCTTCCAAGTAGCAGGAACTACAGATGCATACCACCATGACCGACTAGGTTTTTAATGTTTTAAGACAAGGCCTACTTAACCTTCTCCCAAGACAGTTTCCCATTCCCTCCAGGACAGTTCCAGGACTGTGGTAGGGCCGTATGCATTCTCTTTTCTGGAAAGAGCACTTTGAAGCCCCATTGATACTCAATGGCTCCACAGTCAATGTGTCTTAGCCTCTGACGCAAGGGTGCTGGTGTGTCAGTGTTGAAAACCAAGCGTTAAAGTACTTTCAACATTCAGGCAATTACAGATGAGACACTGGGGAAATTCAAGCTTCCGAGCTTGTTTCCCTGGCTCACACGAGTGTTGCCCAGAGCTGCATCAACATGTGGGAATTGACAGGCTGCAGACGCCAGTTCAGATGAATATTTATTTTACAGATAAAAGAGCCCACACACTGAAATCAGAGTTGGAACAAATTCAGGTGTGTTTTGTTTTCTAAGATGCAATAGCATCAATTCTGTGGACACCCAGAGACGACCTGTTTGGATCTAGGCTTCTCAACAACTTCAGTCTAGCATCTTGGGAAGCTATGTTTCAAACATCTAGGGACCGATACTCTTTCATTTATTCCAGAAGGGCTTAGGCTGATGCAAATAAATCAACAGGATATCTCTGTCCATGCCAGTGACATGCAAAGTCAACAGGAATTATGACTAATGATTGAACTAATCAAGTTGACTGAGTCATTCAAAATGAAAAACGAATCTGGGGTACACCAGAGAAGAAGCCAAAAGTCCAAAAACGAGACCAGCAGATGTGAGGCAGGGGAACTCCCTCAGGTCAAACATCAATTCTGGGTCAGGCTGTGGGAAGCACTTCTGGAACAACATCTAGAACCTCTCTTTGCTCTTGAAACCCCCCACCCGGACAGGAAGCAGCTCCAGGTACAGGCTTCTCCTCTCTTCCTCATCCCTCCTGGCTCTCCCAAGTGCACAGAGAGGGTTGGTCTTTCACCCATTTAAATCTAAAACATCTGAAAATATATTTATTCCAAATAGTGAACAGTTCATCACCTTAAAGAATTTTTGAGTAGAGAATAAAATAATGTGCTCGGTAACACACACCAGAAAACAACTCAATAACTTACCAAAAACTATTTAAAATTAATGTGCCTGATTTTCAGAGAAGTCTTTCATCGGTCTCATTTATTACAATATTTTCTAGCTTTGCTCCAGTGCAACACAAAAAAGTATTACAGTGATTTTTATCATTGCATCAGCATATACAAATGCAAATCAAATGTTATAAATAGAATATATTTAAAGTGGTGATCTGAACCTAAAATCAAAAAGGGAATTCTCTTTGAAGGTATAATCATGTTTCTCCAATACACCAGATACGGATTTTTCTTGATGCCAGGTATACATATTTGTCTTCATCACATGTGACGAACATTTGATGACTTGTCACTGTGGTATGATTCATTTATTTCCAGAGAGCAATTTTGAAATGCCTGGTCCAAATGCAACATTCTAGCATCACTGGGCCACAGTTGTGTACATAAACAGATAAACCAACCTGCACATGCATGAGTGCAGCCCGTATACAAATCTCCTTTTCAGAAGAAAAAAAAAAGGCAGGTGTTAATATTACAGCCTTGCCAGGGCTCATGCTGAACTTGAACTTAACACAGATCTGAGAGTACAACTTTGCTGGAAGGCATGTTCTGTTTCAGGATGCAGTGATGTGGAAGTTTAAGACACACCAAAGAAGGGGTCACAAACCGCATGTTCTCAAGTCTCATCCTGAGAGTGTGCTGCAGAGGGCAATGTGGCCACTAACTATTCAAGAGAACAAGTCCAGAGGAGTGAGTTAAGGCAGGACTATTTTCAATTATTTGCAATGCCTCTGAAAAGGAATCTGAGCATGCATGTCCATGTTTCTATGTATGTCTGCAGTCAAGGACAGATGTGCATTTGCCTTTCTCTGCATATCCACAGGAACCACTCAGCAAAGGCTCTCACTGTGAGCAAAGCCCACCAACTACAACGAAGGCAACAACTCTGTGGGTTTTCTTTCACAGAAAGAGTAAAATTTCATTCACCTGTTCCTTTTTTTTTTTTTTTTTTGCCTATGACTCTAACAATGAATTTAAATAGCAGAGTGTTTCAATCATTGAGATCAAACTCTTTAAAAAAATAATACTTCAAAAAGTCAAGCAAAATATTTTACCAAAATAATTCTTTCACTTTTCAAACTGTTCTCTTCACAAGACAATTTAATAAACAAGTAAAAGAATCACCTTCTATTGGCTTAAAGAATGTCACTCAAGTTATTACTTTTTCACTTGCTCTTAATTTGAGTGGAAAAGCTAAGGAAAATAAAGAAGGTCTGTCTACAAGATATACAGAATAAGGCTCTTCAGATAATCTAACATGTGTCTTTTTAATATATTAATGACGTCTGTATAGAAAGAATATGCCTGAAATGCTTATAACAGTAACCTAATTAGAGTAAAACAATAAATAATAACTACAAAGAATATAATTTAACTTCTTGAAACTATTTCCTTAAAATCAACCAGTTTCTTTGGACAGCTCCCAATAAAAGTCGACATCATTATCATTTGGCGTAAGCTCGTTTAAGTCCATATCATCAGCACCATCTTGCTGGATGAAAGGATGCTGGCAGAGTGTCGAAAGGACTCAAAAATACTGCCTTAGTAATCTTCATTATAATTTTAATTTAAGGCATTGCCGAGAGCGAGATACAGCGCATCTAAATAAAATGTCTGCCACAGATGCATTAAGGCAGAATATTCCAGGCTTAAACCACAAGAAATGGGAGAAAATATGCCAATTAAATATTATTTAGGCTATTTTGAACCAAAAGAACTAAAGAAAAACTTATCACCTAAAAATGAGACTCATCAGCAAATACCATAAGGGAACACCCACAATGCCAAGGCTAAAAAACCAAGGCCTAGACCCAGTGAGGTTTTGGATGCCCTTCGGAGACCTCAGATTCAGGTCATGTGATCCTTCTCAGACCTCCCAACTGTGTGCAGAAGAAGATGGCACTAGCATTGCTATAATGGAAATGTGCCCTCTACTCTGCCAAAAACCGTGTACTTCTGGCATTCCTCAGTTGACACTGTCATCAGCGGGGACAGCCCTTGGATAGCCACCTTCTGCTTAGGTATCCTAAGCCCACATTACACATGAACCAATAAGTAATTGCTGGAGCAGGCCGGGAATGCAGCATTGTAACTGGCATTAAGCCACAACCCCACAGTCGAGGGATGCGTTCCACACTATAAATGCACCCAATTCCTTGCCTATAAAGCATACCCTTCCTATTTCCCTCAGAAATGTCACCCCTGGGACAGGGCAAGGGAGAAATGCTTCTTGATTCGTTCTGCTCTTAAGCAAATGACCAAATGACCGCACATCAGGCTCCCTAGCCACAGCTGCACAGCTCCCAGAACCGATCCTTTAATGGCGACGCCCAGCTCTGCACTGCCGTCAAGAAGTTGCTTGGTACATCTTATGCTGAGGCAGAGTGAACGTCCTGGTTTTCAAAAGGTGGTGGCGGCTCTCTCCAAAAAGTGAAATTACTGAAGGTATCCGAACAGGGGAAGTCTGAAGAATGGCTTCTTTTCAGCAATGGGAAAACATGGTCAACCACTTCACAGAGCCTCACATACCTGGAAGGGAAACGGACACCATTACTGTCACAGAGAGAGACACCCAGTCACACTGAACGCTGGCTACACAACAAGGGTTGCACTTAGATCTACAACCCTCAGCAGCCAATCACCTCCTTACGTGACTGAGATAACTCTAGAATGATTTATAATTAATTGAAAATGGGAGACAAGAATGAAGAGTACGCAAAGGAAGAGTCAGAGAAGGCTCTGACTTGGCGTGAAGGACAGGTGAAGGAGAGAAAGCAAAGGACCGCAGGAGACAGGAGGAAGTCAGCATGGTGAAAGGACAACCGTCTGCTGTGGAAGTCACAGAGGACATCAAATGGAAGGAATCTCAAACAAGGCATTCTTTGGAGTACCACACAGATATCCTTTCAGTGTACAAGGAAAAGACACTGGGCCCTGGGGTTAAGGAAATACAGATTTGAATTTCAGTTCTGCCATTTGCTAACTGTGTGACCTTGGGCAAATGGCTTTTACCTCTCTAAGCCACAATTTCCTTCTCTGTAAGGAGAGGAAATTAAAAACTGCCACAGTGTAAATATGAGGATTCAATAAAATAATGTATGCAACAACCAAGTAATGTACAATGAGTGCTCAAATGTATTCAACAACAAACTATTATCATGTCTTAGGGAAAAAAAAAAGCCCTGGTTGGCAAGAAGGCCAAGAGACATGGGATCTAATCCTACCTTACTTGCTGTGTAACCTGGGACAAGTGTCTTATCCTCTCTGGGCCTCAGGCCCTTCATCTTTACAGTGTGGAGTTGGATTAGAGCAGGGTTTCTCAATGTCCCCTACAACATTGTCTCACTCTGTCTCCTATATATTCCCAGAGATGTTGCATATTAGTTCCCGTGGCCTGTACTCCAAAAAGAAAGTTGCTGTAGTAAACATCCAAGTTCAGATCTCTAAGGATTCTAATACACCCAGCCCTCTCCCAGTCATCCCCAGTTTCCTCCTTGAAAGTCACTGGTCTCTCTCCAGTTGCAATTTGCTAAGAATCTACAAGGGCTTTCAAAATCCAAACTCCAGGAGTTAGCATGTTCTGAGGCATAAAATCACTTATTAAATAAGGATGAGTGGGTATATTTAATGAGGGGCCCCCAGAGGACTTATGAGAAACAGTACGCTTACCCAAAATGGGCAAAATGTCTCTTAACAGAAAACCAAGAATTATGTCTTTCCTGAGGACTAAAACAAACAAATTTTAAAAATACCTCCTGGCTTTTAGGCCTATTTGTCTGAGGTCTGTGGCTGGGGAAAGAGGGCCCCTCCCCACAGGGAGCAGTTCCCTGCCAGACTGTGGTGGACACTACAACCAAATCTGCTCTCATGTGCCGAGTGGCAGGGCCAAGTTTCACCCGTGTCCCTCCCTTAGACTCGCCCCCCACACGCAGGGATCCCCGAGCAGGAAGAGCTTATGCATGGATGCTCACAAACGCACTGATGCTCACAAATGCACGGATGCTCACAAACGCAAAGCTTCCCTCATCCATCTGAACACATTTCAGATGACTGACCCAGGTTCCAAGTGATAAGCACCTACTTGGCTTAGAAACGATTGTACCAAGTTCAGTGCCAGAGAAATGATGTTCCCAGGGAAGGAAAGTTAATTCCCACCAGGTGTAAAATGACAACAATCTTTGGCAATGTGTCAAGTCTGCTACCAGCAGGGGTCTGCCCTAGGCCAAGCCATGGGTAAAGCATGCATTTTAACCCGAGTCTCCAAGAATGAAATGGCCTCAGAGGCCACCTGAAAAAACCCTCTTGGATGCTTGAATACCTCTTTCCATATACCTCACAGCAAGACCTGCAACTTTCCCATTCTGGGCAACGTCCCGTCCCGTTGGTTGAAAGTTCTTTTTGATCCCAAACAGAAATCCACTAGATCCCCTCTAGACTGGGGAAATCCTTCCATATGGGAATGCGCTGCACTTGGGATGAGGGAGAAAAGGAACAACATTGTCAGGTGTGGCCATTTAGAACAAGGAAGAGGGTAGAAACTGCAGGGAAAGAGTTAAGGAAGGAATCAAGTTCGTGTTGTTTTTCTGCCAATCAGGAAACAACTGGACACCTAGACTGACTCACCTGCTGCAGGATGGAGCAGAGTCTTGGTTCCATCCTCCCCTCTCTCCCCACATACCTTGAGGACTGCTTGGGTACCGGCATGACTGTGGGGTCAGGAGGCTGTGGGACAACCCAGGACTCCTTTTAGCCTAGAACTGTCTTATTTATACTCAGTGAGAATCCAACCGAATAAGGATCACCTTGAAAGTGAAAATCTGCCCTACAGGGGACTTCGATTTCTAATCTATCTAAAACCACAGGAGGAAGTACCTAGAAAAGACCAATCCACAAGAATCCACTAGAACCAAACCCTCACTTTAAATTCTCTAGATAAAGAGGGCCTCATCAAGCTCTCTGGGGCCACTCAGGTCAGATAAGGAAAGAGGTGCAGCCTCTGAAATGAATAAGGCAGGAAGCCAATTATCTGCCTAGACTGAAGTCACCCTTGGACCAAGCTCCTCAAAACATGGAATGAGGAAGTGTTTTCCATTCTAAGAAGACAGGAGCCCAAAATGAGACATCATAATATCAAGAGTGATTATACAGCAAACTAGGATCCCTCATTAAAAACAGTATTCCAATTTAGCCCACTGACTCAGGAAAACTGTGTCTTGACCAAAAATATGAGGGAAGTTCTTAACAATCAAACAGCAATGTTTCTGGTGAGAAACATTCAGTATGTGAAAAGATATATAGCTCGTCATCTTTAAATATAGCATCACATATTTCAATTTGGTTACATTTCTAATTCACATTCTAGGCTTTCACACCTAACTTGGAAACCTAAACTGCTAGTTTTTGAATTCATTCAATTCCAGTCTATAGCAGAATCTAGCCACTAGTTTAAATTTCAGACTGAGTGATTTGACTTAATTCCAATTGTCTAAAAATGAAGTTTTAGACAAAACACAAAGAGTTAGAATATATGTTTTCTTTATAGGAATTAAAGATCAAAATATATGCAGCAAAGGATAAAAAGGTAAACTATAAAGTCTGCAGCACCATTTTACTGATACAACAATAATCACATAAGATGTGCACGTTTACTCACGATGAGATGTTGGTCTTTGCATGTTCCTGCACTAGTTCTCCTTTCGGGTTGACAGTAAATATTCTATTCAAGGACACTCCTACTTGCTTGTATGAATACACATCCTATATTTGGAAAAAGATATTTAAAGTGTTCATTAGAATAAAAAGAGTTCATTGTATAAACAAGTACTTGATATTTCTGACTTGATGTACTATTATCAAAATTTCATAAACCAGAGCTAAACCTCAAGTAGTGTGACATATCCTTTGATGGGAAACTATTCAATTAGTTTTCCTCTCTGGGTTCTCAATTCCCTTATCTATTCAGGAACTGAGTTAAAGAATAGACAACCTATCGCATCCCCTGCAATTCTAACATTCCTTAAGGTTATTCTCTGACCTATTTTCTCATTTCATGAAAATCTGTCATGACTTTCAAAAGTAGGAGAAGTTTCTGAGTGAGCAGTTAGTACCTAACTATATTCTCCAAAATATTTAACTTCCCAGTAAATTTGGGCAGTACATGCAAAATCTCAGAGCACTTCTTTCACTATGAGACAATACTATATTCTTAAAACTTGAGATAAATTGCTGTCATGGTTATGATTGGCTTTGTGGTTCCTCCCTTCTGGTAGAAAGGATCTAATCCTATTAAATGTTCTTGTTTTACTAATTTAACAAGTAATCTGGAATTTGGAATTTCAAGTCCCACATCTCAAGCTTCAACCCACTAGCAAACCTTCAAAGAACACCAGAAGCCATGAAATAATTTTTAATCTCTTGGCCTTTAGATATGGGCAAGTGGCTATTTACCAAGCTATTTCTCAGAGGAAGACAATCTGGCTTTCCATGTAATTCTAGGCCAGGGCTTTCAGATGATTGCAATCAGAAGAGATAGTAAGTTCAAGGGTTCTTATATACCCAATCGACTACTTACAGCTGGTCGATTTCCAAAAGCAGCATAAAAGGGTTCTGTATTTGGGAAAAACAGGTTTTTGATGTCTGTCAAACACTGTACTTTAAACTTTTCTGGTTTCTTTTCAATCACTTCTCTGTTAAAACAAACAAATAAATAATAGATTAGTGTGAGAGGATAAGCTTCCTCAGCATCAAATTATTTTTAGCTGTCAGCACTGCCACGACACTAAGAACACTTTCCTATCTTCAAAAGTTTAATATGTGTAAGTCAGTTAAGACATCCCAGAAGGGCACTAGACAGAAGGTAAATCCATACTTTTTAAGTCTTTCCACAAAGAAAACACTAGGGATGAATCATCTCACCAAAGTGTTCTACAGGTCATCTAAGGAATAAAGGATTACAGAATATAAAATAGGAGGACATCCTCAAACTCATCTTACGAAGCCAGCATAACCTCAAAAATAAAACCTAAAGAAGAAAAGGAATGAGCAAAGCGTGGGCCAATCTCATATGTGAACGTGAAAGCAAAAATGTACATATGTGCAAATTGTTGCAGTGTACAAAATTTGATGTTATTCCAGGGATGTAAGATTTTATGTTATTCCAGGGATGTAATTTAATATTTAATATCAATTAACATAATACAATACATTATCAAATTAAAAAAAAAAACGTGATCATCTCAATAAATACAAAAAAGGCATTTGATGCAATTCAGCATCTAACCAGGATGAAAACTCTTAAACTGGAAATAGAAGGGAATACTCAAAAACCTACAGTAAACATCCTATTAACAGTGAAATAATGGTGTCTCTATCACCATTTCAGTTCAATGCTGTACTGCTAGTCCTATCCAGTGCAATACCATAAGAAAAAGTTATAAGGATTAGAAAGAATGGGGGGGGTGGGATTGTCATTATCACAAAAAACCACTATCCACATGAAAGAAAGCAAAGAACCTGCAATGAATTATCAGCATTAATAAGAATTAATAAGAATTATAAGCATTAATCAGAATTAATAAGTAGTAAGGCTAATAAGTCAATGTACAGAGAAAAATAATGTGCAAAAACCAGTTGCATTTTAAGGCAGAAAGAGTAATTGTGTAAATGGTATTTAAAATAGAATTTTAAATTATCAAATGTCTAGGAATAAACCTAACAGAAGATGTGCCAGATCTTTATAGCTAAAATTATAAAATTTATTGAAATATATTAAGGAAGACCTAAATAAATGAAGAAATAAACCATATTCTTGAATCAGAAGATTCAATTTTATCATGGGATATTAATTCTCCCTAAATTGATCTGCAATGTTAAGCAAACTCATGACAGATTTTTGTATGTTTTTATAGAACTTGATTGTAAAAACTACACAGACAAGCAGGAGGCCAGGCCTAGTCAGGGTACTTCTGAGAATAGGAAGGCAAGGAGCTTCTAAAGCTACAGTAGCTGAAACACTGTGGTTCTGGCAATTCTGTCTAGCCCTTTGCCAAAGGAACAAACAGAAACAATATTTGCAGCACATATCCATGGATGCTTGATTTATGACCAAAATTCCAGCTCAAAGCAACTAGGAAAGGACAGTTTTTTCAGTAAGTGGTGCTGGGACAAATAAGTACCCATATGGGAAAAAATAAAATTAATTTGGACCCCCTACTTCACTCTACCTAAATCAATCAATTCTCAGTGGATTACAGACCTAAATGTGAATGGCAACACCTTTAGATAAAAATACAGGAAGACTGTCTTTATGCCTACAGGTCAGAGAAGACTGTGTTAATGCACAAAAAATACAGACTACAAAGGAAATGATATGTTCAAATGAAATTAGGAACTTATGTTCATCAAAATCTACAAACTGGGAAACACTATTTGCAGCAGTCTTTAAAAAGGCTAAGTATACAGAATATACAATATACTCTTCCAAATCCAAAAGAAAATGGGAGAAAGACTCAAAGGCAATTCACAGAAGAGAAAGTCCAAATGGCCAATAAAAAATACAAAAAGAGACATTTCAAACCCACCAGATAAGCAAAAATTTAAAGATCTGGCAATGTGTTGGCAAAAGAGTAGAGTAAATGGAACACTTATAAACTGTTGTTGGGTGCCACTACCCTGGAAAACAATTTGGAATGACCTTTAATAAAGCCAAATATGTGCATACTCTACAGCCCAGCAATTCCACTCCTAAGAATATACTTTAGAGCAACTATGGCACATGTGCCCCGAGATGACACACACAAGCATAGCTTTTAAAAGCAAAGAACTCGAAATGACTCAAGCATCTATCAACAGTAGAATGGATAAATAAACCAGCAGATCATATGACCAGATACTTGCCACATAGAAGAAAAAAAAAAATGAATCTTTGTCTTGCAGCTACACTCAACAATCTTGGGAACATAAAATTGATTTTTTCTTTTTTTTTTGAGTCGGAGTCCCACTCTGTTGCTCAGACTGGAGTGCAATAGCATGCTCATGGCCACTGCAGGAGTCAGGTGATCCATCCACCTCAGCCCTCCAAGTAGCTGGAATCACAGGTGTGTGCCACCATGCCCAGCTAATTTTTTTGATTTATTGCAGAGACGAGGTCTCACCAAGTTGCCCAAGCTGGTCTTGAATCCCAGGGCTCAGATAATCCACTTGCCTCCACCACCCAAAGTGCTGGGATAACAGGTATGAACCATTGTGCCCAGCATATAACACTGATTTTTTAAAAAAGCAAGTTCCAGAAGAACATATGATATTTTATTTATATAAAACTCACAAATGTATACAATTAAGCATACTGGTTAAGATAACAAATATATGCAACAAAACCATTAAGAAAAGGAAGACATGACTAATAGAAAACTCAGGGATAACAGTTACTCTTGGGGAGGGGGATGAGACCAGTCAGGGAATTCAGATGAAATGATGTATGGCCCCTTTTCCTTAACTGGGTGGTGGGTACCCTGGTGTTCACTATTTGATTGTCCTTGATACTGTGCATGTATTTTAGAAATATCATTTTGTACCTACTTAAAAATGTCATTTAGAAGATGATGATGATGTATTATCAAACTGAGTGCCAAAAGACCCAAGGATTGGGCCTGGCTCTGCACTGACTGACTTCTGTGGGTTCCAGGGTCCTCATTAACACTAAAATGGAGGTCTTGCATTCTACATCTCAGTATCCTTATAGACAGACACATGAGAGATTGCATGATTACATCTCAAACTTCAATACACTGGGGAAACCACCCAAATTCAACCCCCTGCTTCAGTCTCTCTCCCTCTCCCCCACATGCACACACGCCCTGTGGCAGATGTCCACACACATATATGCAGGGTCAGTGGTGCACAGTAAGAAAACTCCTCCCCGGCCCCAGGCTACCCAGCGCTTTTGAAGGTGCACCACTCTTCACTGGGTATTAAGGATAACTAGGGAGGAGGTCACAAGGGCGTCTGAGAACTGTTATGGTAAGCAGTAGATGTTGCTCCCTGGGATAATCTATCTCTTTGATTATCCGAATTTGCAAACAGCCACAGGTCACTCACCTCACCCTAGAGGTGATTTTACTCTTGCAAACCAGACTTATTTGTCCAAGTCTCACAGCAGCTCAGAAACCCCAAAGAAAACAAACACGTTACCTGTGGAATAACTCCCTCTCTTCCAGAGATAAAGGCCTCTGTTGTTGCCTAACTCACTCCAGAAGTTCAACTCTGCCCAGTAACCCAGAGCCAAGGGAGTTAGCAAGGGCAGATTTGTCCAGTTCTGCCCATCAGCTCAACTCATCAGTGAGACACATCATGCCCCCCAGTAGACTTAATGTACACTGTACTAATAAAGGGCTTATGAAAACCTGATTAGCTCTGCCTTCACAACCAAACAGGGTAGGTAATAAAAAGCATCACATGCTGGGCATGGTGGCTCATGTCTATCATTCCAGCACTTTGGGAGGCCAAGGTGAAAGGATTGTCTAATCCCACAGGTTCGAGACCAGCCTGGGCAATTTGGCGAGACCTCATCTCTACGTTTGAGATCAGCCTTGGCAATTTGGCGAGATCTCATCTCTACAATAAATCAAAAAGTTAGCCCGACATGGTACCGCGTGCCTGTAGTTCCAGCTACTTGGAAGGCTGAGGCGGAAGGATCGCCTGAACCCAGCAGACCGAGGCGCTAGTGGCCGTGAGTCTGCCACTGCACTCCAGCCTGGGTGACAGAGTGAGACTACAACTCAAAAAAAAAAAAAAGCATCACATGACTCAACTCCCATCTCTACCTTAATAGAAACAGCTCTTGGACCAGGAGCAGGTATGTGAAATAGATCCTCTCAACTTCTTTTTTCAGATATTCTTCCTAGAATCACAGCATTCCGAGTTGAAGAGGACCCCCCTTGAGAACATCTAATCCAACCCTCTCATGTGGCAGTTGAGAAAAGAGACTCAGGAAGTGGGGGGGGGTGCTCTCCAACGCCACAGCAGTCTCATTAGTTGCCAAGCAGCACCAGAGCTCCAGCTCAAGTTCTTACTTCAGAGCCCTCTTTGCCACCCCATGCTGAGAGCTTATTTTTGCCACCTGTGCTACATGCATTCCCCCCCCACTATATTCCTTTTACTTCATTCCAATTCAAACCTAGGTAGTATAATAAGAATTGCACTTAAAGACTCTTGCATCCAGGTGCAGTGGCTCATGCTTGTAATTCCAGCACATTGGGAGGCCAAGGTGGGAGGGATTGCTTAAGCCTAGGAGTTCAAGATCACCCTGGGCAACACAGTGAGACATCGTCTCAACGAAAAACTCAAAAAACTAGCTGGGTGTGGCGGCATGCACCTGTAGCCTCAGCTACTCAGGAGGCTGAGACAGGAAGATCGCTTGAGCCCAGAAGGTTGAGGCTGCGGTAAGCCGTGATCATGCCACCGCACTCCAGCCTGGACAGCAGAGTGGGAACCCGATTAAAAAAAAAGTCTTGTGAAGTAAGGTCACATGTGCTCATGTTAAATTTAACCATCAATTCTAGAAAATTTGCAAGGCAGTCAACACACAGCAGCCCTGGGAAAGACCTGGCTGGTGGCTATCTGCCCCAGGAGTACCTCCATCTCCCAAGAGGACAAACAAATCGTAAGGTTTCCGAGACCCACCTGGGCAGGCGAGACCTCATCACACAATAAATCAAAAAATTAGCCAGGCGTGGTAGCACACGCCTGTAGTTCCAGCTACTTGGAAGGCTGAGGCAGAAGGATCTCTGGAGCCCCAGCAGGTCGAGGCTGCAGTGGCCGGAGCGGCCACTGCACTCCAGTCTGGGCGACAGTGAGACTCCAACTCAAAAAAAAAAAAGGTTTCCTTTAAAAAAAATAATAATTCCTCACTGGGAAAAAGTAATACATCTTGAACAATGTTACTTAAGTAAGGAAACAAAAAGGGTCAATTTAAATTTATTTTTAGTGACAGGATGTCAGAGTAACAATGTCTACTTTTCACTTGGCCTAACAAAGCCTTAGCACTTAGCATATGTTGAAGAGTAGCTTGTTGTAAATTGTCAGCATAGCTTAGGGACACAATCTTATTAAAATATCAGGATTTCTATGGAGATCTATGCTGTCAAGACAGATGCCCTAAAATGTGCAAGTTTTTATTTGAGATTTTTTACTATAGAAAAAAAAAATTTGCTCACACAAAACAAGCTATGATGGCAACGATATCTACAGGACTAAAGAAAAATGCTCAGGAATCAACATGGCATTTTGAGCCCATCTAGATTTTTCCATCGTTTGCAGGGTTAGCAGCAACAAGCAGTTCCTCTGGTCCTCAAATTCAGGAGAATCATGTCAAAGCCTTTCACTGGGTCTTAAAGACCAAGTACATGATAAAAAAGGCTGATACAATTAGCCTTCAGCAGGGACCAATGTCCCGTGGTTGACCACAAACATTAGGCTTTGAGAGAAGCCTGGGAAACTGCCCTGAACGTCAGTGAACTACAGGGAAGCCCAGCATTTTCCTCCCTGCACTCCATGGGGCCAGAGTAAGTTGGCTTAAATGCCTCGAACATGGCCTAGAAAGTAAAGAGAGCAGGGTCATCAGAAATTGGCTAAAAGAAAGTCTGATAGAGGACCCTTAAAAGAAAACAGCATTCCGAGAACTCTGACAGAGTGTCCAAGGCCAAGTGGACAGTGGCAGTTGATAGAGGCGCCACTGAAGACCCCCAATGAGATGAATACAGCTAGTCCTCTAAGTGCCATGAAGACTCACCAGACCACTAAGGGAGAGAAGGTGCATGAGAGCCCCCTCAAAACATATGCAAAGGAACAACATATGCAAAGGCTCAAGTACAGAATATTGTCTGGGAGCTGGAGCCCGAGTTGTAAAAACTGGAGAGAAATGTGACTAGAGAGGAGAAAAGCGGCAGGTCATGAAGAGCCACCAAGCACCAAGCTGATCTGGATTTCGTCCTGAGAGCCATGATGAGCCAATGAAGGGCACTGGTGGAGCTAATGGGGTAAGACCTACATTTTGAAATGGTTCTTCTGGTGCCCGCTATGGATCATGGGCATTGGTTGGAGAAGACCAGTTAGGAGGCCATGCTGGCAAGGCCTGCAGTTAGGAGGAGACAGGGCCCGAACAGGTCCCAAGATCCGGTATGAGGAGCGGGTGCCAGGGTGCAGTACCTGTGCAGGGCAGAGAAGAGGCTGCTGGGACTCAGCAGCAGGGGTCCCTGGGGCAGCACTGTGCCCCTCTCGTTGACCCAGTGCAGATAGCCCCGGGTCATGTCCGCCATCCCGATGGCACGTGCAGAGCAATAGAGAAACTTATATCCATTCCTGAAAAAGAGACAAAACATCCGTATTTAGTGACCTCACAAAATGGAAACTTTCTGCAATCATGAACCCTGATCCTAATCTGTTCCATGAAGAATGGCCCTGTCGTCAGTTCCTCCACATAGGAAAGTCCATCGTCTACAAAATCTTATTTGCATTTGAGAAATAAGCCTAAAAAAAATCTCTCTACTCTCTCTCTCTGGCTAAGATCCCGTTCCTTTGACCTCCTTTCTAGCAAAATTCTTCCAAAGACCTGTGTATAGGCACTGACTCCACTTCCTCATGCTACTTCCTCTCCTCAACCCACTCCAAACGGGCTCTCGTCCCCTCCCTTCCTTGTTGTCCTTGTAAAGGTCATCTTTGTTACCCATCTTGTCAAATCCAGGTATCAGCTCCCAATCCTTGAAGACGAGACTTCCCAGTGGCATCTGCCTTGGGGGCTCATTCCTTTCTCTACAGCCTCATCACTCAGCACCCTCATCACTCAGCCCCCAGGACTCCACGGTCTCCTGGCTGGCTCCTCCTTGGTGGCTGTCCCCTCCCTCCCAGACACATCGCTTCAGCTCTCTGCCCAGCCGCCACATGCACACAGGGCCTTGGGCTTCATTTCTTCTCACATCCTCAGTCCCTAGAGGCCCTGGAGTTCTCGCCCACTTCTACGGCTCTAAATGCCGTATCTAAACTGAAGCAACGAACACTATTCTTCTGCTAAACACAACTTTACAGCTTTAGCAAGACTCCGTTTCACTTTTTTTAACCTTTGGAAATGTAGTGCCTGGAATGAGATGTGCTATAAGGGTGAAATATACACCAGCTTTCAAAGCCCTCCTGTAAAGAAACAGAATGTAAAATATATTCCATTAATAATTTTCAGAGCCGGGCAGTGACTCAGCCTGTAATCCTGCGCCTTGGGAGGCTAAGGTGAGTGGATTGCCTGAGCCTGTGGGTTCGAGATCCGCCTGGGCAACTTGACGAGACCTCATCTCTACAATAAATCAAAAAATCAGCCGGGAGTGGTAGCGCACACCTGTAGTTCCAGCTACTTGGAAGGCTGAGGTGGAAGGATCGCCGGAGGTCGAGTCTGCGGTGGTGAGACTCCAACTCAAAATAATAATAATAATAATTTTCAGGCAGATCTCGGTGGCTCAGCCTGTAATCCCAGCACTTTGAGAGGCCAAGGCAAGTGTATTGCCTGAGCCCGCAGGTTCAAGACCAGCCTGGGCAACTTGGCAAGACCTCGTCTCTACAATAAATCAAAAATTAGCTGCGTGTGGTGCACGTGCCTATGGTTCCAGCTCCCTGGAAGGCTGAGGTGGAAGGATCGCCAGAGCCCAGCAGGTTGATGCTGGGGTGGCCATGAATGTCCCACTGTACTCCAGCCTGGGTGACACAGCAAGACTCCACCTCAAAAAAAAATGTCATATTCTCTAATTGTTATCATTTTTTAATACATTGGATTAAATAAAACATATTATTAAAAATTTGTTGAACACCATCTGGACACTGATATCTCCCAAGTGCATATATATCCTGCCCAGACCCCTGTCCTAAGCTCCAGGCCCATATACTAAACTCCACATCACTTATCAGATACGCAGTAGTACCTCAAACTGGGTTTATACGACATCAAACACTGCCCAAGACTTCCTCCTCAAGTCACCCCTGACTGCTCCGGGAGTCCCCACAGCTGAGTGCAATGGCACTCTCCAAAACTTCCCCCCCATCCCGAGTATTTGTTTTACTTACAACTTCAGCCCCCACCCCACGCCATCAGTAGGTCCCATCCACTCCATCCCCAAAGCCTACCCAAGCCATCCCCTTGGCACCATCCAGCGCTACTATCCTATCCACACCGCCATGGCCTCTTGGCCTCCACTGCTGCAACAGCTTTGAATCACCTCCCTGCTTCTGCCATGTGTCCACACAGTACCCTCAGAAAACTAAAATTTAATCTACTCACACTCAAAACCCTTCAAGAGCTGCCATCTCCCTCCGACATGACCCAGAACCTTCACTGCAGGCGGCGAGACCTAGAAGACCTAGTCCCTGCCTCTCTCCACCCCATCTTCTACGACTGTCTAGTCCCTTCCTCATGGCAAATCTCACAGATGTTCTGAGCATCCCTCCAACTCACCATGCTCATTTCTGCACTGGTATTTGCGTGTGCTGTTTCTCCTGCCTCAAACTCCATTACCCCATCTTCAGGGCCTGCTCGCTTCCTCACCTCCTCTAGGTCTCTGCTCAAATCCCACTTCCACAGAGGACCTTTCTCTTGACCTGCCTGCCATGTGATGAAACACACAGACCCACTCCTCATCCCAGCAAGGCCCACTGCTCTGCTCTATTTGTCTTCAGAGCCCTTATTGCTAATACTACATTTCAGTCTCTTGTTTGACTGCACCTCTCATTAATCCATGAACTCCACAAAGATGGGGACATTCCTTGTGATAACCTGGTGCCAAAAACAGTACTTGGCATGTAGCAGACACTTAGTGAATATTTGCAGAATGAGCAAATCAACTACCCACTTCCTAGCTGACTTATTGTTCTACCATGAATATTTTATGATGACCAAAGGAGGTGTCTCTAGAACGTTCAATACTATGCTCTTTAAAACCAAGAAACAGGAAAATTTTAAGACAAAAAGTATCTAGAAATATCAGCTTGTTTGGAACACAGGGATGGCATCTGAATATCAAGTAACCTTTCAAATTACTAAACATCTTTGTATTTTAGGTGTCTAATTAATGCAATCTTTTTTAAAAATCACTATTCTGTGTATAGTTCCCCACATCAAAGTCCTAAAAGCTGCCACCTGCAGGGGTCTGAGATGCTAATTTCACTTCAAAACTTGATTTTCTGATATATTTCATAGTCAGATCATGTCAATGAGTTGATGTCAGCATGCAAGCATTCTTGCATTACTAAACTTAGCTGGAAGGCCAGCTTGAGGATGTCCTAATGGGGGAAATGCTTGTTGGTGGCAGCAGGAATTATCCTTTGAGAGCCTTCCCTCCCCTCTTCAGTGAAAGCTGTCTGAAATGCCAACAAGTACCTGCTGCACTTGCTGTCTTACTGGTGCTCCTCACAGGGAAGACCCCTCACTCAGAAGGGTAACCAGTGGCAGGACATGCCCTACAGGTCGGTCCAACCCAAGTCTCTGCTCAATCCGTGTCTGCCATCCCTTCAATGCACGCTCACTGAGCACTCCTGTACCAAGCTGCATGCAGGGCTTCAGAGGGGGATGGAGTGGGGAAGGGACATGGCATGGTCCTGTCCCACAAGAGCAAAGAATGCTGTGGGGCAAACAATGACCAAAACAGGACAGGTGGGATCCAGGGGTAAGAAGGGACAGTGAATAAAGACGCAATACACAAACATATCGCCCTTGTTTCTCCAGCATTCTCGGCAATTGGAACAGGGCTCTGGGGAAATACCAGAGCAAAAAAAGAAAGAGGAATCCATGCCCAGGCTTGGTACATACAGTTTTCTCCCTCTGTCCCAATCTCTACATCCCTCTTAAAACACTGACTCAGGGAGATTTAAATAGTTTGGAAAGATTACCTTTGGGAGCATTTTGCAAGATAAGCCTCTACGTTGGGAGTTTCTCAATGTTCACATCTGAGACAGGATAAACGTGCATTAAGAAAAAGAGGTCCCTATGTTGCTGTATCTCAAGATATTTAGCGGCATCCCTGGCCTCCATTCACTAAGGACCAATAGCACGCCCCAGCCATGATTTTCAAAAAAATCCCAAGATACTGCCATATGTCCCACGGGAGGCAAAAGCACCCTCAACTGACAGCCACTGTTGTAGAGAAAAAGGAATCTGTAGCCTCATTTGCAACCATAAGAAGGGTGATCACCGTCACATTAAGAAAGGAGGGCTCAGCCAGACTTCCTGGCACACACCTGTAATCCCAGCACGTTGGGAGGGGAAGGTGGGAGGCTCACTTGAGCCCAGGAGTTCAACATCAGCCTGGGCGACATAATGAGACCTCGTCTCTAGGAAAAAAAGAAGAAGAAAGGATCCACAGTCCTCTGTGCTCGGGCTCCCGCCAACTTTCTGGAGCCTCCCTTTCCGTGAACCCACTGTACACCTGCTCGTCTCCTGGCCTCTCCTCTTGTTCCTACTTCTATCTAGGATGAGCTTCCCTCTCCTTCAAAGCCCTACTCTTCCATGAAGAGTCCACTCAATGCCACCTTCTCATGGAAGCCTTTTTTGACACCTCTGACCAATCAGAATTAATTTCTCATTCACTTATGTCCTACGAAATCAGTATCTCTCTCATTCTGCTTGCCCCTCACTGTATTATTATAGGAAGCTTTCAGTGTCTCCCTCTCCATGATCACAAGCTTCTACTAAAACAGTTCCTTGTTCCTGGCAAGTGTGCAACCACAGAGTCCAGCTAGTTCCTCAGAGTTCCAACTGAGATTTAGCCTGGAAAAGTAACACTCAGCAGCAGTGCACACATACTTGTATAATCCAGCCACACATCCCAATAGCAGGGCACTTCTGGTTTAGCAATATCTAACAGATGATCTAATCTAATTTCCTCATTTTAGAGAAGAGAAAACCAAAGCTCACAGTGGGGAATATACATGATATAAGAGTTCAGGGTTAAAGGCTTCTGGAATCCTAGCCCCTGGCTCCCAACCAGAGCTTCCATACAGCTCATCATCCTATCTCTTCCTGGCAGAGAGTGATGACTACGATAAACTAAGAAGAGCTGACATGCAAGAAAGAAATAACTGCTGTGAGCAGGAGAAGGAAAAAGATCCTAAGGAGACCATGCATGATGATTTTCCATTCTCAGTCCACTGCCTTGCCAATGGCACACTCTTAGGCACAGGGGAACTGACTGATCTGTGGAAACACATTCAGTGTTCATTCTTGCTAAGTCATAAAGACACTGATTTCTGGTTACATGGGCATAAAAATATGTATTACACATGGTAGAAAATTTGAGCAGTTATTGTCCAAATTTAGGCTCCAAAAGACCCATTACCTCAGGGATCTAGCTATAGTGGGGGACCCCAAACAAACAAGAATTTATTTATAAAAAATTGTACTTATTCTTACATGTTTAAACTTCAGTCTCCTTCAAAGTACTCTTCGCTTGATGCAATACACCCATCAAGACATTTTTTCCACTGCTCAAAACAGTTTTTGAATTTGTCAATTTTGATGACTTTTAGTGCTTCTGTTATTTATTGTTTCACCTCTTCCACATCTGCAAAATGTTTCCCTTTGAAGACTTTTTTCGTTGGGGAAGCAAAAAGTTGCCTGGGGCCAGATGGGGTGAATAGGGAGAGTGGGGCACAGGGGTCATGCCGTTTTTGGTCCAAAAAACACACGCACTACTCAGTGTGGTATGGGTAGGTGCATTGTCATGGTGGAAGAACCAGTCACCTGCTTGTTACAAAAGATTCACTGAACACCTCTCACAACAATGCTAGCTGGTACACTGATGCTAATAGGTTCATAAAACACTTATATAGCAAGAGAAGACTGTACAAGATGTCCATCCTCCAAAAAGATAATTCACGTTTTTGGGGGGGTCCCCTTGTATAATAAGAAGCAGTCTTTCTTTCTTTTCCTTCTACTTATTGAACACATCTGAACATGAAGGTGTTTCATATATCTTCCATATGTATTTGCTATAGCTCTCTTCAATCAATAACCAAGCATGCTTTATACTCTCTCAAAGAACAATGTGACAATCAACCTTACAGATTTCTCATGGGCTGAACATATTCAAACAAGTAATTAAATTAAGCAAATAAATAAATAAAATTGTTCTTTTCTGATATTTCAGACAAGTGGCTAACTGCAAGATTGGCCTTTTCACTTTCCAATACTGCAGTGCATATAATTTAAGTGGTACCCAAATTCAAGGGAAGCAGTGACAGGAAAGTGTCATGAGTTCACAATCCTGAATTAAATGGCATCTCTTCCCTGGTGCCCTGGCATGCTATAACCATTTCTCTAAGTAATTCCTTGTGTAATCACAATACAGCTTCAAAAGAATGACCTAGACTTGTCAGAACAGTGAGTCACAAGCCCTTGTCAATTCTTTGTCCTGGCACTTCTCTCAACGTGGCTGCTGAAGACCTTCACACAAGGTGACCTGTAAGAGGTTACAAAGATGGAATTTACTTTTACTAAGAGTTAGCTACAGAAGCCTGCCATCATGTCCAGCCTGGTCGGCCATGACAGAGACCAAAGCCAGGTCTGAGGTCTCAGATATCAATACAGAGCTTGGCAGCCAAGGGAAGGGTGAGGAGGTGAGAGCTGGCCAGGGTCATGGATTTTGGTCTGGGGAGGCTTCCTGATGACTGTAGCATTTGAGCTGGGCATTAAAGGCCAAAAAAATGTGTAGAGGCAAAAATCAGAGGTAAAGGCATGTCAAGCAGAGGCCTTCAAATGAGAACTGTTAGAAAGAAGGGAACAGAGTGCAGAGTGGGAAGATAGGAACAGAGTGCAGAGGGAAACAAGGTCACAGGATTAGAGCTGAAAGGTCTGAGAAGCAGCAGCTGAAAATAAGGGCTTGGCAGAAGGCTGGGACACAAAGCTGCCAGGTTTCGAAATATACACCAAGGAGCTTGTCCTTCTTCCTGTATTACTGAGCAGGGAGCCCCTAAAGGCCAAGGCCAAGCTGTTCTTGAGATGGTGCTTCAGAAGTTCTGGCCACCCCTTCAGATCACACTGGCCTGACTATTTGAGTGCCACTACCAACGAGTATCAAACCCAAGGACAAGAAAATGTCAGGCCTCCACATCACATTAGGCCCCCACCTCTCAACCAAAATGATAATTCACAAAGTATTCTGAAATCTCTTGGATCCTAACCAACAGATTTCACTCATTCTAAGCCAATCAATCAAAGAAAAAAATGGTCAGGTGTTCTTTGATAAGCTACACAACTTTATTTTTCAAGAAGACATCTCTTTTGAGAAAATCCAAGAGAGATACAAATCAAGACCAAAAAAAAAAAAAAAATTAAAAAAGCAACTGTGCTCTTTTAATGTTACAATAAGGACAGGAATAGATTTATGTTCCAAAAACCAAATGAATCAGGCCATGAACTACTCAATATCCTGACCCACGAGGGTTTCTTTCTTTCAACTAAAAATAGATGCAATTTTCAGTGTCACGAAAAGCCAAGGCAGCTCATGAGTAGATTAATCCTTCTGAATGAAAGGTCAGCCTGCAGCGAGGCTGTGGGGAGGGGGTTCAGCAGAGACACAATCTACAGGAGTGCAGCCTGGGAGAACCTTTTTAGATGATGATTCAGGAATATTGATCCAATCTTTAAATGTGATCATCCTCTGACCCGGGAATTCGACTTCTGGGAATCTAGTTTACAACAGGACTTCCCTAAGTGTGTGTGTCTTTATTTATTTATACGTGCATTCAATATCATAAAAATTATATGGAAATACTTATTGCATCACTGTGGAAATAGTGAAAAAAGTGGAAACCACCTACATGCTCATCAATAGAGAACTAGTTAAATAACGTGTGATATATCCATACATTAGAATTTTGTATAGCAGCTAAAAAGAATAGAATAAATGTTACATAGGGTGAAACAGAAAGATATGATACAGAATTAAATAACGTGAGTACATGTGTGGGAGTGAAAATAAATTTTTTAGGTTCAGCAAGGTAGAATCAAACTGTTCCCAGGAGTTCAACTTCTAGGGAAGGGATTAGCTTAACGCCAAGGCAGAGAGGAGTAAAATAAAACCTCTACACTTTAAAAATCTATAATCTTGGCCTCTTTTTATTTTTTAGGCTGCATGTATAGTTTTTACAATTTTTAAAAGATGAAATATAGAAAAGTAAAGTTAAACCAATGAGCTGGGCATATAGGATGAAATTTGGAGCTTTTATTACTTTTTTTTTAAGAGTCAGGGTCTCATGATGTTGCCCAGGCTGGATTCAAACTTCTGAGTCCAAGCAATCTTCTCACTTCAGTCTCTTGTGTAGCTGATACTACATGCATGCACCTAGCAAAATTCAAAGCCTTTAGTCCCACCAGGATATAAAGTCCTGGCTCGAAATCACTGTTCCTCTCCTGGATGCTAAGATCCCAGAGTCAGAGACTATCTAGTTCATGACAATGCCAAGCACCTGCCATAGGGCTGGGCACAATGAATGTTGGATGGATGAATGAATGAATGAGGGCCAGGGAAACTTATTTCATCCATCTGTGTTCACAGAGTTCCAGAAATAGCTTTGGCTGGTGACCCATTCCCTGTCATCATGGGCCAGAGGCAAGATTAGGGTGGGAATCACGGGCCTGGGACTTCCATCCTGAAATTCACTAGGATGTAACTCCCTCATCCTCCCTATCCGTGCAAGGCCTGTTATCCTGATTCAAACAGAGCACCTTCTAGCTCCAACTGGAAGGGAACAGGATGCACTGGAGGGAGAAAGTTCACTCTTAGGGGAGACTCCAGTCAACAAAAGGTTGGAGAATTGTGGCTAAGTGGGTCAGACACTTGGACCTGGCAATCTAGTTTGCAGGAGAGGTGGAAGGGGGGAGTAGAAGGAGGGAGAGGAGAATCCCTGCAGGGTTCTAAACCCTGGAGGCAGACTAGAGCTATGGGAACTTGGACAAACATAACTTTCTGTTAATTTAACTTGCCTAAACACAGACATGACATTGCATACTTTTCAGAACTACTGTAGGATTTCAGCAAAATAACGCACATGCCCAACACAGGATAGCAGTTTGAGAACTCCTCTCCAGCCTGATGCCTGGGTCATGGGCCCCATGGTGAACACCATTCTGCTTTGGTCACTCACCAGAGCACTCCATAGACCGGATGGGTAAGATATGCACTGCCAGTTGCAGACCTCCACCCTAACCAAAACTTGCTGGCATCTGCAAGTTTATAGCCTACAGGATATCGCTTGGCACATAGAAGCCCACTGTTTCTTTCTGGTTATCTTTGACATTTCTTGGTATGAAGTGAGACCCAATCCTACCCCTAATGCTGACATCTTCTACTTTCTCCTAGCAATTTTGATTCGCCTATACTTCCTTTCATGTTTCTTGATATTGAACTCAAATTTGGATTTGCCAGGATTCACTGCACACACAGAAATCTCCATCACTCCCCACCCCATCACCCCTTTTTGGTCTAGATGCAGCCTTCTCTACAAGTCACCTAAAGCCTGGGCAGGAAAGATTCTGTGTGCAGAGTATCACGCACACACCAGCAGTGCATGAGAGTCAAGAAAAGAGCACTCTGTACTTACTGGCTCACTTTATGATACAGCTTAGCAATGCCCTGGTGGGTCCAATCCTTCCCAAGGGTAGGCAAAATGTGGCCAAGAGTATCTGATCTAAATAAAGAGAAAAATACCATAAAAATCCTATTCAGACTCATTGTACCATGTATACCTCATAAAAAATGCAAACAAGACCCATGACATTCTTTCTGGACAGAAAGCCCAAGGCTCAAGTCACCAAATGAGCATGCTCGGGGTGGGATATGGTAATCACAAAAGGACACCTCCAATGTGATCATGCATCTAGGCCCGTAGTTTGCTAAACCAAAGTGAAAAGGTGCTCTTCAGGAACATGCACAGAAGCAACAAAGTCAGGGAGATAATACCAAAAACCAAGCCCTAAGTAGAGCTATTGAATTCAAGGAACAAAAAAAAAAAACTACATCAACAGCCCTGACTACACCAGAAGGTGAACCATACAAGTCCCATGAGGTCACCCAAAGAGGAGACTTGGAAGTGCCAGCACAAGGCCTAGTGGTAACACATTGAGCAAAGAAATCTACCACGGCCCCAAGCCAGCAGATGTACCTGGTGATTGTTCCATCAATATCAGAAATGATGACTTTATCATCCCAGTTCCAGAGGTAGATAGTGCCTTCACAGCGGCAGGTGCCTTGATACTGTGTAGTGACGCTGAAAACCACGTCGTTGGGGCCGTTCTTCAACTTCAAGCTTTTCTGAAAGACATGAATATTTTGGATCAAGAAATATTTTACTTCTGTTCCACGAGAAGCAGGAATAGGTTTCATGAAAACAAATCATTAACTTAGGCGACTGTATAATTCTTTCTTCCCATCCCTTCCTTACTCTAGTTCTTTTGGGGGTGATAGGCAAATCTAAACCTCAGTTTCTCTCGGGCCCCCTTGTAATGCTACTTGCCCACTTCCAGCAAAAGCGTTCTGCTTGCAAGGATAATGCTAACTTGATCCAGTATTTTTGGATAAGAATCATTAGACAGGGTTAAATGACAGGCTATAAGACTTGGCATAATAAATCACGATTTCAGAATAGGCCACATTTCCCATTCTGTGCCTAAACAGGAAGGATCATGACTTGAGGAGACAAATTTAAGCCAAGTGTGAAAATACATCTCCCTAAATAGCCATGTTTTTAATTATTATTACACTGACACAAACTGGAAAAAAAAGGTATCTTGGTTATCAGTCATACCTCATATCCAAAAGATTATAGTCTAGACCCGGGGAAGTCACACCAAATTCAGAAAGCAAAATTACCTTGTGGCAGTTTTGCACCTCTGTGCTGGGATCTCCTAGTGTGCAACAGCAGGCTGTGCAGACCCACAGGCTGCCTGACTCCATATGTCCCCCAGAACTGCCGGTGGAGCCCAGTGTCACACAGAGGATTCCACTGCAGGGTCCCACATGCAACCTAAGTGGATGTCTGGGCCTGTTCTTTATCTTTTTCTATTAAACACCCTCATACCTAAGCCAGGCTCTCCACCAACTCTCAGAATAAATGCAAAAGACTTCATTCACAAACAAGCAAGGATACCTACTCACTAGTCACGGAAAAAAAGGATCCAGGAAAGGAAGGGGCTTGTAATTAAAACTCGTCTTCCACGTATACTCAAAAAAAAAAAAAAAAAAATTACTTTGTGATCAATTGATGCCCTTGACCTGAATTTCTCTAAATTCCCTCACAACTGCTTGATTTCCACCCATTTAAGAGATGAACTTGAGTTAACAAACATCTCTCTTAAAGCAAAAACACCCTTGAGAGATTTTTAAAGTCTCTCAGTGATTGACACCTCAGGTTAAATGAGCTCAGTCAGACTGCCTTCCTCTCAACACTTGAAAACAAGCGCCTCCAGGGCTGGGTGGGAAGAAGGAGAGACAGAAGGAGAAATAATACTAGGAGTCATCTAGGACAGGGACTCGAGTCAGGTGGAAACATGGGTACCAAATTGAGGGTCAGCAGGCTGGGATGAAAGGTGTCATGAAAGGAGCATGCAGACCATCACACACATCCTGAGTCTGCAGGACCCTCATGGGTGACGCCTTACAAACACGGAACAAGAGACTCACCAGCTGCTCTGAAGTGAGCCGGAGGGTCTTTTTGTAGCTGATATTAGACAAAAGAGGGAGGTGGCCCGCATTTGATGGCTTGGCAGCTGTGTGCTCCTCGTCACTGGAAGATGATTCATGCTTTATTCTGGAACACACAGTGATGTAATCACCAATTAGAAAATGCATCTGGGTAGCCATTAAAAATGCATTAGCTCTGAATCAATGACTAAGTCAATCAGATCTCTCCTGAGTACTGTCTCTTGGGTGGTCATTTACCATATGGCATTAAATTTATCAATGAACCCTCACTATATCCCCATTCACACATCTCTTTCATTATTCACGTGAGGGCTGCCTCTCCTCATTCACTTGCCTATTTACTAGCTATCATCATGCTATTTTAAGCCAATAGGTTCCTATTCATGACAAATAGGGGTAAATTCCCTCCTGGCCTAGGAGGATACTGACACACACTCTCTTCACATCTGAGACTGCAGGCAAAGCATGAGGAATCCAAGTTTCTACAAGTCCAAATTCATCCATCAGTTTCCTTGTGTATACCTCTCCAAATACACAACTCCAAACACCAGGGTGCTTCTAAGACTCACAAACAGGTATCGGTGAAAACAAGGAAGATGCACCAATTCTTACCTCCAGAATGCCTAAGCAGGTTATCACACAAGCAGTGAATACCTCTTATTTGCCTGTGCTGAATCCATAGGCCAGAGCCCCTAACTCTTCTAGACATTTTTGTTTGGTGTGGGGCTGGGAAGTATGGGCTGGGAATCAGGCTCATTTTCCTTAAATAGTTCATCTGAAGCCTATCAGTAATTAGCTGTTCCTTCAATGAAAATCCTGTGATTCTTTTTTTTTTTTTTTTTTAATTTTAAAGATGTGGGGTACAGCTCAGGGTTAGGTATACAAATGCTCATTATGTGGGCACCCTTGTTGATAAGAATCCTGCGAGTCTTACCGGCAGAAATGCTTCTCCCAGAGTGAGACCGTTGACAACAGGTTCCTGTGTTCATGTTTAGAATAAATTCACAAACATACAGAAGAGTGGACTAGGCAAGCAGCTTTATTAAGCAAAGAAGAGTACACTCTCAAGAAGGGAGAGAAGGCAGAAACAGCTGAAGGAAAGCTGCTGTTTCTGCAGCCAGCTATTGGTGAGCTATAATTTTTAATCTGAGGGGTATTCGGTAGCAGGTTTGGGGATGGGTTTCTCCTAGAAACAATTGGTCTCAGGGCTGGCTCTCTGTTACTCCCCCATGACATCAGGTGGGGAGTTTCAGGCCTTATAGGGTCATACTGGTACTGTCATGGCCTCATGTGCATGATGGGAGTGGAAGGCTCCCCTAGGGTAAGTTTATGTTGACAGTATTACAGTGAAGGTAAAGGAAGGTTATGGTTATCTTAGGTCAATCTTAGCTATTGATGCACATGCTCCAGAGGGTCTCTAAGCTAGTTCCTGCCTTGGTGGTCACACCCTGGATAGAGGGACTATAGTGCTGCAAGTGTATCTGATAAGAGTCTAACAGTAAGTTAGGTGTGAAGTATCCTACAGCTGGGCTGCTTGTCTGCATGCATGGTTTTGCACCAGATGCTAAAGGCAGCAATGAGCGTGGAACTTTCCCACAGTCCTGAAGTTTTCCTAATCTAACCTGCCCACTCTATCAATGCTCTATTGCTATGATATAATCCCCAACCCAGTAGTGTTAGCTCTGCCTCCCAAGACCATCATCTTTAAAAATGCTTTAGCACTCTATGAAGTGCTGAGTAAATGTTTTAGAATAAATGGAAAAGGCCAAATGGCCCCCAAAACAGGCACATCCCAAGCTACCAGAGGCTTCACCTTCCCGCAAAGCTTCTAGTTCAGCATATCCCTCTAGGCAAGATTAGCATACATACACAGAGCTCCATTTTATTTTTTCACTTTTTAAATTGATATGATATTCTGATACATGCACACAACATGCAATGATCAAATCAGAGTAATTAGCATATCCATCAGTTCAAACATTTATCATTTCTTTGTGTTGGGAACATTCCAGATCTTCTCTTTTAGCTATTTGAAAATGCACAACAAACAGTTGTTTACTACAGTTACCCTACTCTGCTGTCAAACACTAGAACACTTTCCTTCTACCTAACTGTATTTGTATCCATTAACCAACCTCTCTTCATCCTTCTCTACGCCACCCTTCTCTCTGGCAATCATAATTCTACTCTGCACCTCCATGAGATCAACTTTTTTCGCTCCTACATGTGAGGGAGTCTAATGCAATATGTCTTTCTATGCCTTATTTCACTTAACATAATGACCTCCAATTCCATCCATGTTGCTGGAAATGACACAATTTCATGCTTTTTGACGGTTGAATAGTATTCCATTGTGTATATATATAGCATTTTCTTTATCCAGTCATTCACTTATCCACTTACAGACACTTAAGTTGGCTTCATGTATTGGTTGTGAATCGTGCTATAATAAATATAGAGGGTACAGGCATCCCTTTAATATATGATTTCCTTTCTTTTGGATAAATACCCAGAAATTGGATTGCTGGACCATATTGTAGTCCTATTTTTAGCTTCTTGAGAACTCTCCATAGTGTTTTCCATAACAGCTGTACCAATTACCTTCCTACCAATAGTGTATATGAGTTCCCTTTTCTATGCCCCCTCTCCAGCATTAGTTATTTCTTTTTGATAATAGCTGTTCTAACTGGGGTGAGATGATATCCTGCTGTGGTTCTGATTTACATTTCCCTGATGATTAGTGATGTTGGACAAATGGGACTGTAGCAAATGCAGTTTCTGCATAGCAAAGCAAGCAATCAACAGAGTAAAGACACAATTTGTTAAATGGAAGAAAATATTTGCAAACTATTCATCCAACAAGGGACTAATGTCCAGAATATACAAGAGACTTAAACAACTCAACATCAGAAAAAACAACTAATTCTGTTATAAAGTAGGCAGTGGAGCTAAATAGACATTTCTTAAGAGAAGACATATCAATGTGCATCTTATCTTTTTATCTCAACAAGTTCTCACCTGTTGATGCTAATGTCCTCTCCCTCTTTCACCTCTTGTGTTTCCCCTTGCCCCCCTTTAAATCTCCTATGCAACTTACTGCTTCCTGATACCATATATGTTCATCCAAGAAATCCAATACTAAGGGAGGACACTGATCACAGCAGCCACACTTCTGTGTGGTTTTGACCACCTCTTGTGAGGAGACCTGGCTCCTTCCAGTCCTAGGATGAGCAGCCCTCCCTAAGCACCTGCTCCCCCAGGAGAGGAGGTCTGTAGGTTTCGGAATGGTGGACAGGGGTTCATTCAACCAACACTTGCACGTTGTTGCCAGGCATTGGTGCAAACTATCTATCCCTACTATCTCACAAGGCTTTTGTCTAAGCAATTGCAACCTAACAACCTTGGTGGGAGACACAGATGTGGAGATCCTGCAACACAACTCTGGTGAATAGGTCATGGGAACAGGCGACTGTGTCAAAGGAGAAGGACAGAGCATAGGCAAGAATTCTGTTGACCTGTGGTTGGGCTATGCTACATGTGGAAGGAACAACACTATGATACCAGGGACAGATTCTAGGTAGAGTAGAGATGGCACAGCAGTTTGAATCTGAAAAAAATTCAAGATTTCAATACCACAGTAATTTCAGGCTGTATTACCTTGGACAAATAACTTCTTTGTCTTTCAGCCTTAATTTCCTTATCTTAAAGAATAGAAGAACAAATTGTACCCACAGCCAAAATGTTCAGGATGCAGGTAGACAACAGCCTAGAAAGACCTGGACCGGGAAACATGAATCCCAGCATAAGTCTCAAACTAGAAATTTCTCTCTGAGCACCTCAGTCGTCAACAAAATGATATGTTCCCATAAAGGTGCCTTCTAGTTCCGACATCTGTGGATCCTGTGAACAATGCTGATTCTTCTGAACCAACTATCTAGAGGTTTTAAGGGGGGGGGGTCAACATGGTCCTGGAGCCAGTCTAGCCCGACAAATATTGGGGGACCTGGGGGGACAGATTTCCTTGTCAGGCAGAGGGAGAAGGAGGCTACAGGCCCCTCATTGAACAGGAAAATGTTTATGTTCCATCTAAACAGTTTGGAGTGAAATGAGATCCAAATGTGAACCAAAGCTCTTGGTGACAACAGATTGATGTGTGCCTCTGCCGGCAGAATGAGAAAGCTAAGTGCAATAGCTGTTATTTCCATCTGCTGCTTTAAAAAAAAAAAACTGAACTAAATTTGCACAGCATGCTATGTTTGAAGGAACATAGGAAAACACAGATACAAAGCCTAAAATGGGAGTTGTGCAGTTGGCTGTTGCTTGTGTAGCTCAGGGCAAGGACACGGTCACTTGAGGCTGCCACCTTCAGGATTTTGCCACCCTGCATGGAACAAAATGCCGCCCGTTCGGAGCCCTCACTGCCCCCCCTTACAATGGCTCATTAAACGTTGCTTGCTTTACAGCATCTGCAAGAAGCAACAAAACAAACAAAAGGGCTCATGTCACTTGAAAATCTGTGTTCAGACGAGTAGCTGTGAACAACATCTAAGTTAGCACTTGTCACAGTGTGCATTTTTCAAATGGTATTTTAATTATTTGTATGGTGACAAGCTGTTTGCTCAATTATGGGACTTTGGGGACTGTTCCGTCAATCAAGTCTGTCAATTAGGAAAACATTCTGGCACTTTTTTTTCTTAGTCAACTGCATGAGTCTAATAAGGAAACTAAAAGTCTGAGACGCCAGTGTAAATTAAAAGATTTACATTTCTCAAGAGAACTTTATATTAATTCTTTTCAAAAATCTCAATTTCTTTTCACAAGAGGCAATTCTTAATTTTTCAGGTTTGATAAAGAAATGTAGTACAACTAACTCAGAATGGTGAGCTGTCAACTGTTTCCATTTAACCAGGAAAAACATTTTTTGTCAACATTTGAATATGATTGTACTGGACAGTAAGAAAATCTGTAACATTTCAAGTAACTGCAGGAATTGAGTAAGGGGCCAGTCAGGGGAGAACTGCAAAAGCATCTCGCTGCTGCGGCCACCTTCCCCGGGTCCTCCCTGCTACAGTTAGAAGGGTTAGAGAAGATTAAGAGTCACCAGCGAAGGCACCATCCTCCATGTGTGCCAACCCGCTACCAGTGGCTGTCATCTTCCATCGTTTGTGAACTCAACTCTCTGACTTCCAGGTCCATCTTCCCCAGGTCTAAGACTGGCATATGGCAGGACGGATTTGTATCTGTCCCCACAAGGTTGACAGAAATTGCATGCTGGGTTCTGGACAAGATATCATTATAATTAAGCATTAATCAGACTGCCTTTTGACCCACTTTCTTGTTTCTAAAAGTCACTAGATACTGACTATTTGCATCTCATTGTTCCAATAGATGGAATTTCTGACATTAGGGTCATAAGTGTGTGCAAATTTATTTGCATGTCCATTGTTCCTACAGACACTAGAATCATAAGGCTTTTGTTTAAGAATCACTGAAGACGTTTTTCAAGCTCTGAATTCCAGCAGCCAGTTTGAGGACCAGGTTGGGCCGGCATCAACATGAGAATATAGTTTCTTCATCTCCCTGTCCACAACTTCACCCTGTACTCTTCAACCAAGCATTACTCTCCACATTCCAGCCCACTTCACAACCCTAAAACACCCTAGCCCCAGATTCCTCCAGGAGACAGATTTGAAGTTCTCCCCTTCTCCCTGTTCTGTGATCCTAAACTTTTCTCTGTTGCAAAACTGTGTTTCGGCATATTGACTTGCTGTGTGCATCAGGAAACAGACCTATTACAAAGCTATTATGGTTACAGATCAGACATCCGGCATTTGGCCCACAGGATACATTTTAAAATATTTGAAACTGCACAGTTTAGGACTGAACATCTGTCCTCCAGGTGACCACAGAGCCATCCTCCAACTGTTTCCCTATGGCCGCCTGCAGGCACACATCTCCTGTGTGGCCCTGTTGGTTTTTGCATTCTGCATCACCATGCTCATGAAGTTGCAGTGAGGATTACATGCGATGGAGTCTACAATGTTGGTGTTATCCCATTTCACAAATGGAAACACTGAGAGGTGGATTAATTTGTCAAAGATCACACAGAAGGCTGTCTGACAAGCTCTCTGCTCTCAAAGCCTGCTCTGTGCTACCTCTTGTGTTTAGAAATTATTGCTAAGACAAAGGTTTGTAAAAAGAATTTCCATAAAGTAGGATGCTTCCAGTGCAATTTAAATGGGTTTATATCGCTTAGCACACAGTTTCGCCTCTTCGCTTATGTGCCCTTTCTGGGGTCCAGCATCTCTTGCACAGCCACCTCCTGGTCTGAGTGTTTACACAGTGAAGGGACCTTTGCTCAGATGAGTTAAGTAGTTTGCCTGAGGTCAAATGGTTACTATGTGGCAAAGCTAGGACTCCAAAGTCGGCTATTTCCACTACAGTTTGCTGCCTCTGGCTAATAGGAGTAAGTAACCTCTTGTTTAAAAACTACTGGCTTCTATCCTGGCTGCTTTACAGATCCCTTTAAAGGACAGCACACTCTCAGCCTGGATTCCACCCTAAACACACCTGTCTTCTCTCTTCCACTCAGAGCCAAACTCAAAATTCCCAGTTGGAAATATACCCACGTCATCATGCCTGAGAGCCCAGAGGATGAGATAGAGATGGAGGGTGAGGAACAGAACAGAAACACCCAGCTCCACACCAAGGGACTTTCCTGACCTTTCTAGACTGTGTGCACAGGACAGCACAGATCAGCAGGGGCTGGGGGAGGAAGGAGCACTACCTGGGACACCTCCAGGAACAGCAGAAAGGTTTTCCTTAGAGAACACCCAAGCTGAGAACGACCTAGTCCACTTAGAGTCACATTCAAAAAAAATCCTACCAAGGTCTTGTGCACAAGTCTCCACCCTGTTCTTCTCCATAGAGAACAATAGAGAAATCAGATTGTTTCCCATTTGCTACATACATGGCTTTCTTTTTCCAACAAAGAATTCTAGAAACAAAATAGTTTAAGATAAAGAGCCATGGCCAGGAGCTAGAGAAAGCAAAATCTATGCCAGCCTCGCCTGTAAATCAACAACTTACTTATTACTCATCAGTTAGAAATAGTTCAGTAACATTTGTGAAATGCCTACTCTGTGTCGGGTGTTGGCTTGGCCTTCAAGGTACAAAAATGATCATGATGTGGATCTTGCCCTCAATTATTCTGTGACTATTTTCTGTCTGCTAAATAAGAAATGCAATTCTGGGTTTCTTAACCACAGGAATACTGAAAACAGGAGGTAATATATAAAAGATATCACAGTGCAGATCACATCACTCCATGTCAATATGTAAAATTACCTTTATAATTAGCAGGGAAGGGTAGAGACACCCTCTAATCTCATACAAATAAATTAACCTGAAAACAAAACACCACAAATACCAACCATTATTATCAAAATCTACCCTCCTCTATGCCAGGTTAATATGAATCCATATCGATATTCAGAAAAGTATCAACATAAGTCATGGCAAATATTTAAACTGTAGAGAAAGACAAGTTCCTTCAGAAGGAAAACTTATTTTCATGTTATTGTTAATTTTGTTTTTTTATTATCACCACCATCCTCCTCCTCCTCCTCCTCATTATCTTCTATATATGGAGGGCTATCCTATGCTAGGACCATGAGAATGCTCTAGTTATATTACCTCATTTAAAGCCCACATTTACCTTGCAAAACAGCTATCTAAACGAGCAATTACATCTATTTTATTCATGAGAAAACCAAGTTAAATAAATGGCTCCAAGTCACTGAGTGAACCAGAGCGCCAGGGCTGGAACTGCATGGTGAACCCTATCAGCACCCAGGCAGCATGTGTCATTGACCTTGGATACAGAAAGAGGCTGCAATGTCCCAAGAAGACTCCTGTCGTACCTGGTGGCCATACTGAGTTGTGGCGGCTGCTCTCCGGTACTGTGGCCCTTTCCAGGCAAGCACTGCTCCGGTTTACTTTCCTGGACAAGGAGAAAAGAAAGAGTGATGGAAGTCACCGAAGCCTGTATACAGCTGGTGTTCTCCCACAGGCCCCCTTAGGGCCCAGGGCAGGACCCCTGTAGCCAGGCCCTTCCCCATGACACACATCCCGGAGATGGCCCAGGAGGCTCTGGGCGTGTTTGTTTCAGCAGGTCCTGGCTACTCCTTGGCTTGGAAATATACAATTAAGCAGAGAAATATTTTTGACAGAAATGAGTCTGTTATCCTTAAGTGTTTGTGGCACCAAACCAAACTTCATCATTGCTGGAGCTTATGCAAATGCTTATCAAGGGCTGCTTGGATTCCTGAGGACTTTCAAAATATTTTCTTGTAATTGCTGATAGAAATGCTTGAAAATATTTTCACACCATATTTTGCTTGGGGAAAATGTGAAAGCATTTTTTTCTTTTCCAATACCACATACTTTTAATAGGAAATGCTTCTTTGATGGGTGGAAAAGAGACCTGGAGTTTTAAGGGAACACCTGGGCCTGGCCCTGACTCTCTCACTTATGAACTTTGGGTAAGTTCAAAAAACATCATTTCCTCACCTGTGAAACAGGGCTGACAGCCTCCATTTCCTAACACTGCTGTGAGGATTAAAAGAGATGCTGTGTCTGAAACACAAAGCCTGGTACATGGCCGGGAGGGGGAGGGAAACAGGCACTGGTCCATGGACTCACAGTAAAACAGAAGCGGTCAGACAAAAATGTGAAGGGACAGAGAGCATTCAATTGAATCTCTTTATGTGTGTTCATTTGGTCAAGACAGGTTAATGATTTCCACTTCAATAAAGAAAATGAACAATATAAACAATATAACAGGGTGACTGTCTTAACATATGATTAGTAAAAACTAGTTTTAAATATTCTTTTTTTATAAGCACGCAAATAATTAATATGAAAATAGAACCAGTTATTTTTAATCTATTTATTCAGTCATGTCACTTAGCTACCACTATTTGCAATGTTTTTATTAAGCTAGTTCAAAAAATATGTACTTATCTGAAATATATTTATTTCAGAAGAAATATTTAATTTCATAAATGTTCCTTACTTTATACTGGCATTACCCTTAATTCAAACTGGTGAGAATGTGGATACTCTACAAAGAGGTGTTTGAAATGCCTTCAAGTTCTAGAACATTCTGTTCTCTAGTAAGAAAACTAGAAGCTGGGCTCGGTGGCTCAGCCTGTAATCCTGCGCCTTGGGAGGCTGAGGTGAGTGAATTGCCTGAGCCCGTGGTTCTGAGACCTGCCTGGGCAACTTGGTGAGACCTCATCTCTACAATAAATAAATTTTAAAAATTAGCTGGGTGTGGTAACGCACGCCTGTAGTTCCAGCTACTTGGAAGGCTGAGGCGGAAGGATCGCTGGAGCTCAGCAGGTCGAGGCTGCGGTGGCCAGGAGCAGCCACTGCACTCCGGTCTGGGCGACAGAGTGAGACTCCAACTCAAAAAAAAAAAAAAAAAAAAAAAAGAAAACTAGAAAGACCTTTTATTCTTTAAGTTCTCTAAAGTAAAGTGTACATATTTTCTCTAACTTGTTTATATCCCTTGGAGATCAGTAAAACTGATCAGTAAAACTCAGATATGCTAACAGAAAATGTCAAAGAACAATTTTATCTTGATGAAACTCTTCCAGCAAACTTTTCCTTTGAACTAATGGAATATTGAGAACTCACTGGGGTTTCTTTTACTATTAAAATAACCAGCTTGACTCTTGTCCTTTGTGGTTTCTTCATACTGCATTCCAAAAGTAATCATTGTTCCCTCAACAAATATTTGCCAACCCCCTACTCTGGATCTAATAGGGTTATCAGAAAGCAGTCGAGTCAAAGCTACATATGGCCTCTGCCTTCATGGAGATTAGGGCCTGGAAGTGAAAAGAGATGTTAATCAAATAGTCTCATTAATAAATATATAATTATAAACTCTGACAAAACTTATTAAGGAAAAGTTCACAGGCACAAAGTAGACCAGACTAATCTGTGGAGAAAGAGCTACTTGCACAGCTAGTTAACTAAACGAAGTAGAAAGAAAGTCTAAGAATACTAGGCAACAAAAATAACATGTGCAAAGGCCCTGGGATAGAATGTACTTTCAGCCATGAAGCTAAACCACAGAGGGCAGGGAAGAATGGCCAAAATGAAGCTGAGAGACAGAGGGGCTAGATCACATAAGTGCTGTAGACAATGTTAAGGACACTGGTCTTCATTAGAAGAGCCCTGGAAAACTACACTAAGGCCAATATACACTGGTCCAGTACCCTATAAGAGACCAAACCAACAACAACATGGAGACTGAAGAAGAAAGGGCAAGAACGGGTAACAAATGGATCCTTTGGAAGAAACTCTGAGAGAGATAATGATAGCTTAGATTTGGAGGAGTGGAACTGGAGAGAAATGGACAAATCTGAGAAATATTTCAGATGGAAAACTGACAGGACTCGGTGTGAACTATTAATGGACAGTGACACCATTTTCCGACTGTGATTCCAAAGAAGGAAGAACTCTCAAGAATACCATGAGTTCAATTTTAGGCACGATGACTTTGAAATGCCTTGAAGCATCCACGTGGAGATGTCTAGTCAGTCAGCTATTTGATCAATGGGTATGGAATAGAAAAAAGGTCTGGTTCGAAAATAAAAAATGAAGTCATAACATGGGCAAAGGGGGAAAGGAAGGAGTAAAAGCAGAAGAAAAGGCCCCAGTCAACCCTTGAAGACCCCTGCATGGAGAGAGTTAACGCCAGAGGAGCAGCCAGAGAGGAAGGTAGAAAGCCAGGTGAACATGGTGGCCTGGAAGCAAAGCAAAGACAGTGCTTCAGGAAGTAGGCTGAGAGTCGGCAAAGACCTGAAAACAACACCAGGCATTTACAGAGGTAGAAACCAAAGCCAGGTATCTTTAGATGTGCCATTTCTGTGAAATGACTAATGACTAATGACTACTGCTGTAAGTGTTCCTCCTTAAAACTATCCTCACACACAGAAGGAAGACACCTTTTTAAAAAAAAAAACTTGTAATTACCAGGTTGTATTCTTTCTTTTTAGAGATGAAGAAGTGTTACAGAAGAGGAGGGACTTGACCACGGTCTCCTGACTACCAGGTGGCAAGCCAGGAGGTGAACCCCACACTGCTCCCTCCTTATCCTCCTCTCCAGCCCCCCAAATTCCATGCAGGTCGCCAGCCTTGCTGCAGAGCTGGCTCATGACAACTCAGTATTATGGCTCATGCTCTTTCCTCTGATACAAGTGCATGGAAAACAAACGTCACAAACAAACAAAACCAAAATGTGCTAAGTGTAAATGCCATCTTGTGTTCTGCGCTTACCTCCTTGATTGTGGTGTTTCTTCCCCTCCATGAAAACCACCATCTTCCTCCCTTTTTGGGCATCTTATCCCTCATGATAGATTCCACAGTGGCCTGTTTTAAATGGATGGTAACATAAATAATGGAACCAAAAAAAGATCAACTTAGCACATTCAAACCAAAAGAAACATACATGCAAATTAAAGAAAGATTAAAAAAAAAAAACTGGAGAAAACACAACATACTATTTGTGGATTAAAAATTTTAGAGAAGCAAAACCTAATGGCGTCCAAAATTACATTAAGGTAACTTAAGCATGAAGACTTAAGAAGATGTTAAAGGAAAAAACAAATAACAAATAAAATACAACACAACAACAACAAAAAAGAAAGCATTAAAAATCATTAGTGATTAGTAAGACCAGAGTTTTCAAATTAAAGTGGCTAACTGTTAAAATATTGTTACCCTCAAATATGATGATTATAAAATAAAATGTGAAATGATTAATATGGGGTATAGAATAAAACAGTTTTCAACAAAAGATAAATGCACAGGATTTTTAATGAAAGTAAATTTCCAAATTTCAAAATTAATAGATACATTGGATTTGAAATCTCAAGTATTAAAAAGAAATGATATGAAATCTCACATATGAAAAAGAAAGTTTATACTTATACCTGGAAATATGAACTTTGATGGGGGAGATTAAATATAAATTAATAATTGTCTAAGTATTTTAAATAACAAAATATTGATCTTGAGGTTAATTCCAGGACCAAGGTAAATGTTATCTACTGTCCCTTCCTCAATTTATAGAACTTCCAAGTTGCTGACACCTCAGCTTGTAATGAAAGATTTAAGTCCTTCAACTTAACAGGGTATGGGTAAGTGGACAGATAAGCAATTTACTAATTAGCTTTAAAAATGCCCATCTGACACAAAAGAAAACCTGAGTGCACTAAAATGTAAACCACTCATAAATTGTTCATGATTAGGACAATTCACAAAGATGTCAATTATCCTATTTCCCCTAAATCTACTCATAAATAGAACAAAACCCCAATTTAAAAAAAAAAAAGAGAGAGGAAAAGGAAGAAAGAAAAAAATTAAGCAGAATTATTTTCAGACCTACATAAAATGATTCCCTAAAGTTCACTTGAAAACAACAAAAATAGTAAAGAAAATTAGCAATCAGAAGAGTAGTGAGTAGACACAAGCTCTACTAAGTATTAACATATATTTAAAAGATATTTAAAAGCTACTGTAATTAAAGAATACAGTGTTGGTACATGAATAAACATTGCACAGACAGAAGACAAAAGTCCAGAAATAACTAAATTCATAGATAAATTTCACAGAGGATCAAGTTGTAACAGTCTATCAGTGGGGGAAAGGGTTATTTAACAATGGTATTAGAATAATTAAATAGCTAAGTCAGACCCTGTTAGGTGCCCACCTTGAACTCTGTTCAAGAATCAGGCTGCAATATGTCCAAGAAAGGCAGGCTCAACTCCAATGGATGGATCTTAATGGTCTAAGGCATTCAATCACTCCATTGTTTTGCCAACGACTAGTTTACAGGTGATTCATGTGACCAAGTTTTGGCCAATGAAATATGAGAAATTTGTCCCCACTCTTCCTACTTTGGATATGGTTGTATGAAGAAATGATGTGCAGAAAAGTCATCTTGTGACCACAAAGGAAAAGCAAAGAAAATCAGAGAAGCAACCCAAATGAATCAAGCTTGAAACTACCAACCTCTGATGCTTATATGAGATAATAGGTTCATCCCATTTAAGCCACTTTTTGTCATCTGTTTCCTAAAACCAAAAGCATATTAACTAATCCAATAGCTAGCTGGGGGGAAAAAATGATTTGGTTTCTGATGTCTCCCTCATTACTCTCAAAATAAAATCTAGATGGATCAAAGATATAAACTAAAGCCAGGGAAGAAAATACATGTTGTATTTTCACAAGTTTTGAAAATGGGGAGGCAGGGCCATTTAAAGTGTGATGTTAAACCCAACAGCCATAAAAGATAAGACTGACAAATAAAATAATTTCTATATTAGAGAAATGCCATAAATAGAATCAAAAATTCCTGACTAGATCTGTACAAAGAATTAGCATGCATATCACAAGAACTAACTTTTTTAGTTTCAGAGACATGTGTATTTCTTTTTCTGTGAATAAATCCTTTAATTATATTGCTATTACACTGGACTTTTTTCTTATTAATTTGTAAGAGTTGAGAAATGTAACATAAAAATTTGTCTTATGCCATAGATACCACAGCAGGGACAAAATGAAAACTACTCTGAAGAATATGCCCTCAGCCCAATCCACAAAGAATACTCACAGAGAAAACGCCACCAAAGATGAAGTAACAATCCCCAAATCACAACACACACACATACACAGACACACACACACACCACAACCATGAAGAAATAAGCATAGAACCAACAAGTCAGAATCTCAGATATCAGAACTGTCTCACCAGCTACAACATCCTAAACAGTACAAAGTACTTGCTAAGTGTACAAAGGACACAAACCAGTCTATGACAGGGTCTCCACAGCAGAAAGGACCTATCTGGAAGGAAGATATCATACTGAAAAAACTAACAATTCCTGGCTCAGTGTCCAGGGAATTGTTTGGGAGAAGATGAGAACACTGTGGCTGCCAGGTGGCGTACCTGCCCTGCTAACTCTTCCTCGCAGCCACTGACCCATGCTCCCCTGCAGACGATGAACCGCCCAGGTCATGTACTGGCTCCTGCCTCAGAGGGTCAGGCATAGGCTGGCTTCCCAGCTGAGCAATGTCGGGCTAGTGCTGGCACCTGGGGTCTGCTGAGCTGCCTCTCTGCACCCAACCTCAGTGCCTGCTCCAACCCTTGGACGGCAACACTCCTCTCTCTGTCCTCTCGTGGCTCTGACTGACATCCTGACACCCACTGGCTCTGTCTCACCTGTGTTCCTAGCGCAGGTGATAAGAAAGAGATCCTTGGCCTGCACTGCCACAAATGGGAGGTTTTGCTTTGATAATAAAGAGGGGGAAGGGCATTCAAGGTGCAAGAGGGAAAGATCAGAAACTCCTAACATGCACGTTCACGAACTTCAAAAAAGCATAATGCAATTAACTTTGTGACTTCTAAAATAAAAGTTAAATTCCAATCACCCAGATTAACCTCTCCATCATTTTAGTGTCCATTTCTTTCTCATGTTAAATCTCACCTTTGGCAAAGGTTTCTGGAAGGCCTGCATTGCCAGGAGTAGAGGTGCTGCTGTTGTCCAATTATAATATCTACATGAAACAATGAAATCGATGTCAAAAGACCAAGGCTCAGACTGAAAATCTTTCTGACGTCATGAGTGGCAGTCCTGGAAAGCTCCTGAAGTCCAGTGAGGTCCGTAAAGAGCTCAAAACAATTGCTAACCCCCAGCTCCCCCACATCTCCCACCCATGCAGGAGCTCCCCTCCTCCACCCAAACCCAGTGGCCACAGTGAAGGGCCCAGCAGCAGTTGTGTCAATAGGACGGACACCTGGACACACTGGGAGACCCTGGCTGCTGGCTGGACGCAGCCAGAATTCCACTGCACAGTTGCTGCATGAAACCACAACCTGCCTGTGGCATTTCCTGCCACTTTTCAAGGAAAGGCAACTAGGAAACCTAAATTAATATATAAAACATCCAAAGCTTCCGCTTGGGGAGAAAAGCTGGCTAGCAGTCTACAGAAACACCTGCACATCCCTTGGCCCCAGATAATGAAATTTTTAAGAGGGTGGAAATGTAGGCTACTCTGTTATGTACACAGACGACATTGGGTCTAAGACTCACAGACCACGTACCATGACTTTACACATTCAGTTATAAAATCTATTACAGACAGATATTAAAACCTGCAAGACCATTACCCAACCTGTTCACCAACCTGCCAGCTTATTGGCATAGAATTTTGCCAGTAGTGAAGATATTCATAATGAAGTTTAGCAGAGGTTTCATTTTATGCATTTAAGGTTTAATGTCTAGGTCTCTATGTTTGGAAAACTAATACTGAAACAAAATGACTTTCTAGAGGTACTTACTTATTCCCAATCTTTACCACGAGATTGGGGTCATCAATAATGGCAGGGTTGTCCACAAATTGTTGATATGACACGGCTTGTTCCAAAAACACATCTGTGACAGGAATCATAGTGGGTAAAAGAAGAATATTAAGGAAATCTGGTTCAACAATAGGTCTGTTTTTCATTCACTCATTCACAAGTGTTTTCTGAGTGTTTACGCTTCCCAACTGTGCAGGAAGCCTAGAAAATGCATTTGTAAAGGGAGCTTCCTTTTGTTTGAGGGGCAGTGAAGGAAGGCAGGGGCTGAGTTCAAGGAAGCGAGGGCAAGTATACCCTTATTTAAGGCATATACGTCCACGCGGGGGGGTAGGGGATGGAAAACAGAGCAGGCATGAGCATCTGTGGAGGCAGAGTAATGGTTATGGCTACCTCCATTTAAGTAACATTTATTGGTGTGATCTCAGGTAAGTGAAGCACCATGCCCTTCCAAAAGTCAGGGTTCATGGGACATTAGCAGTTGTGATACTAATAACTTCCACCTGCAGGATGTGTGAGGATGGTGTGAGGCCCGAGTGCTGACTGTGACCAGCCTTGTGAGGAAGCAGCCCCGCCAGGATCAGAGAAGATGAGAAGGTGGCAGAGTCAGGACCACATCCCTGGACCCTAATTTGGACAGGCTCTGGCCTAAGGCCCAAGGCCCTGGCTACTGCTCAGCTATCCTGCTTCAGCTGGGCCACACCTTCAGCCTTAAGTGGGGCTCTCCTTTCTTGGGGGGTGTCCTACGTACCCTGAATGTGGAACCAAGACCTGGCAGACATGGGACACTAGAATCACCCCTATCCAGGAAAAAACTTCCTTGGCTATGATGCCAACCCAGACTGGCCTCAACATGCACCCTCAGAATCCTAATTTAGACCTGTAGTTCCCTCCTCAGGAGCACCTAGCCGTGAGAATCTGACCTCACCTGTGCAAACGAGACACTTATAGGTCCCAACCCAAGAGATGACACTCAGATAAAGGCACCGGGTCTCATCAGTGCATGGGTACCTAGCTGCCCTGCAGGCCGCCCCCACATCCACCAGCTGCAAGTGCATGGGGAGGAGACACCAATGGGACACTGGCCATCCCCTGCCTCTAACTGTCCAGAGAGCATGCTCACTCCTTCACAACCTCAGAAACACGGCAGGACTGGGTAATAGATGTGTGGTCTTGGGAAGACTGGATGAAACAAACAGAATCAGCCGGATCCTTGTTCCAGCTCATCATCGAGGTGAAGGACTGGCTGGTACAGGCACCAGAATAGAGTTCCCAGTCTTTGTGGGAGAAGATGTTCACAACACCTGGAAGGGACCTCATGGTAGAGACAGGAGTCTAGGGTGGCAGCCTGGGAGGGAAGGAAAAATGGTGGTGGCCCCTAAGCAGCAGTGGGGAGAAGTGCATGACCTCAGCCCCATTCCCTGCTAGAAATACCACAGGAGGATGGAAAAGAGGAAGTGGGTGGGAGAGTGGGGGAGGGGAGCAGGACATCTGGGTCTAGAACAAGAGGTCATCAGCTGATGTCTGCTGAATGTAGCATCTGGGGGGCTAGGGAGCACCTTGCCACAGAACTGTCAGGAGACACTGGAAATCATCGCTATGAATGTGGCAGATGCTATGAGTTAATCACCTATGCCCACCCTCATGGCACCCTTTAAGTCCAGCTGGGATGCACTCCCACACTTCCTCAGACAAACTGAGACCCCTCCCTCCTCCAAGACCCAGAGTATTTCTCTCACACTTCCAACGCTCTCTGTTTTAATAAGACATTCCCACAGGCAGCAGGCTTCCACAGGTCATCTCTGCAGCACTGGCCAGGGCCGCAGGAGACACACATCAGCGGCCCCAACGCCCTTGTCACTGCCTGAAGCCATGTGTGCCCAACAGAACCCCGAGGTCAGCTAACTACAAGCCAGAAACATCTGGGTCACGAGCTCAATGAGTCATTTGTGCTGTCGTTCACCACAACCGAGTGAGAAGCTGCGTTGACATGAACCTGTTCCAGAAGCTTAAGCCTTTGGGCCTTCTGACCAGCCGCCACCAGAGGGCGCGCCCGGCGTGAAGGCCGCAGTACCTTTTGTTATCTCCCTGTTGTCGCTGAGGCCCCCGCAGAGGGAGATAGCAATGGAAGGGAGGTCTCTCAGGCCATCCGAGGTACTCTCCACGCCACTGTCAATGCCAGAGCTACCCACAGACTGTGGGGACTGGTTGGCTGACCGGGCTCCGTTGTCGCTGGTGTGTTTGGCAAGTCCAGAAGGATCTCCACTGGAAGGAGAGAAAATGGAAGATGTGTAGAGGACGCTCCCACTCTTGGGTCATCCCACATAGCCATCAAATGACCCTCTGGCCCGCTGCCAGCCCTCACAGCAGATTTCCTCTCAGGACAGATGTTTCGCGAAAGCACCATGACAAATAGGAAGATGTTAAATGACTTACCTTAGGAAAGAAAACAATATTTTTTTAGCCCTGCTGTTTCTCCTTGTATCCCCGCCCAAAGCCATGTGAAATAAACTCAATAGGAAGTAAGCTGGCCCAAGAGGGCTGTTATTACCCCCCAAGGTGCTAGCCCTCCCTTGGATCACAGGGACCTGAAGATGGGTCCCCCCAAAACCACAGGAGACTTAACTGGGGAGGGAAAAGGGCTGTGCGGCTGCCACTTGTTTGAGTTGTGAGCCACCAACGGCTGTGACAGAACCACAGACTCTACTGGGGGAGGCAGACTCGAGCCTGCACTCCTGCCCAGAGGGGGCACCGGCTTTTCACAGTAAAATGTGAGCTTCTCACTGCCTTTTTCTTGCACTTTCTAACCAATCATAAGGGAAAGCAAGGCTCACACAGATGAATATTCCGATCTTAGAAAACATATGAAGAATTAAAAGAATTTTTACTTTTTGGGAAAATACAGGGCTGCCACTTCAGGATCCATATCTGTGAGGTCATCCAAGTAGACGCCGTCAGCACCAAGATGTCTGCTTCGTTTATCTAAAAGAGCAGACAGGTCAAGTCAGAAAACCACTCTTCTAGAAACAGCCTTGTGGACTTGTATCTGTAGAGACAGTCTTTAAATACAATGTGCAAATTTGATGCCAAGTATTCAACTGGCCCCAGAACCACAATGGTAAGAAGTGGCCACAGAGCGTACAGAGTCAGACTGCCCAGCGTACAGGCTCTGTCACTCGTCACTCTGTAGCCTAGATCAAGTTCCATAATTTTGCTGGTCTCAGTTCCTCATCTGCAAAGTGCCTGAAGAGTACTAAGCATTCTATGCATTGAGGCTATTACTGCTATGATTACACTTATCATTATTAAATGATAAAAGTTTTCCTAGACCCGCCTGGGCAACTTGGTGAGAACTCATCTCTACAATAAATCAAAAATTAGCCAGGTGTGGTAGCACGCGCCTGTAGTTCCAGCTACTTGGAAGTCTGAGGCGGAAGGATCGCCGGAGCCCAGTAGGTTGAGGCTGCAGTGGCCAGGTGCGGCCACTGCACCCCAGTCTGGGTGACAGAGTGAGACTCCAACTCACAAAAAAATAAATAAATAAATATAAAATAAAATAAAAGTTTTCCTTAGGCACTTCCCTGTCAATACTCCATGGTCCAGCAGCCTAAACTGTGCAGTCAGCTACTGAACAACATGATCTCAAACATCTTCTTTACTTTTGGCAGAGGATGATTGTTGCTGGTTCATATGAAGCTAAAAAAACTGCTTAAATCTGCCTGGCTAACAGAGATCAGGCCTGACACTGCCACGATGTACAGCCAGGTGGGCGTTAAACTAACACTCACAGAGTACCTACAGTGTGCCAGCCCCTATTCTATGCACCGAGGATAAACGGGTAAACCCGACAGAAAAGATTCTTGATCTCAGAGGGCATATACCCTAGTAGGAGAAGTAAAGACAAAAATAATAATAATTTGAAATAGTGAGAAATGGTATGCAGAAATTAAAACAGGGTAATGGGCTTGGGAGCAAGGGTAGAGTTGGCCAAGATTAGCCTAATAATCAACTTTCTAAAAGTCGCATTTATAGGGTGCCATGGTGTGCCAAAAAGGACTTAACTCCCCTAGACCTCAGTATCCCCAGCCTGAAAAATGAGGGGGTTGCCGGGCTCGGTGGCTCAGCCTGTAATCCCACGCCTTTGGGAGGCTGAGGTGAATGGATTGACTGAGCCCGCGGGTTTGAGACCCGCCTGGGCAGTGAGACCTCATCTCTACAATAAACCAAAAAATTAGCTGGGCGTGGTAGCGCACACCTGTAGTTCCGGCTACTTGGAAGGCTGAGGCGGAAGGATCGCCAGAGTCCAGCAGGTCGAGGCTGCAGTGGCCGGGAGCGGCCACTGCACTCCAGTCTGGGCGACAGAGTGAGACTCCAACTCAAAAAAAAAAAAATGAGGGGGTTCATGACATGATTCCCAAGGTCCTCTTGACTGATTTTCTACATCTGATTTTCTGTGACTACATTCTGATAATATATTCAGCAAAAGAGCAGCAATTAAACCTGGTCATGGTGAGGGCTCTACTTCTACCTTGTTTATCTCAGAACCCTAGAAAGAAGGACCTGTCATTTGTAGAGTGAGTGCAAAGTCTGAACAGGAAGAGAGTCAGGCAGCCCCTGCCTTTGTACCTTTTTTCCTGGAAGGAGAATCCGTTTTGCTGGCTGTCTGGACTACACTGGCAGAGGGGAGTTTGAGCTCCTCGGCAACCGGTGGAAGCGGTGCTGCTGCCCCCAAGGACTCGAGGTCTTCTTCATTCATGAACTGCATTTCTGTCTGAGGTCTGTTCTGGTCTAAAAGCGGCTCCCTGGCCAAGGTGGGCGATTGGTCACTGAAAGTGTCTGAAGATTCGCTATGAATGGCCTGAAAGTGACTTTTGTCACAAATTTTTCTACTGCTCAGTGGGCTGGAATCTTTCATCTTGTGTGGAGAAGATGACTAGACAAAAGAGGGGAGAGAGAAAGAGAGGTTAGAGCACAGACAAACAGACAACCAAGTTACCAAAGGGGAACAGGTAGTCAAAAGCAGGTAGTGATTCTTAAACCTTAAGAATTATCCTGGTGATTTCCAAAAAGACTGGAAATCAAGAATATGAACTCAAAACAAGTGACCCTTCATATAAAACATCAAATACCAAACAGAAGTAAACAAGATTAGTAAGGCCAACAAGCAGAAACAACCCAAATGTCCATGGATAGTTTAGGGAGTCTACTGCACGCTGGGACTCTCTGTGGCCACAAGACAAAACGAATTATAGCTACACAACATGCATGAATCTTGCAAAACAAAGTTTATTCTCAAAATACAAGTGGGTCACTGCCTTGCTAAGCTGTGGTTTGGCCATGTGCTCTTTGAGCTATGGTCAGGCCATGTCTTCTTACACTTGGCCCCTTCCCCTACTTTGGGGAGGTGAATCTCCTCTTTTTCTCTCTCTCCAATTTACTTTCTAAATAAACTATATTTTTTAATCTAAAAAAATATACTTACAAATGAATGAGTAAAGATTGGCTGGCGATTGGTTGACATGAGCGAGAAATTAGCATTTCTGACTCTACCCCCAGAGGGGCTTTCAGTTACAGAAAAGATTTATCCCAACCAAAATGCAATTTATGGGCTAAAAAGGGGGGAAAGATATCCATTTCTCTATCTGACCTCACAGCTTCTATCACAAGTGAAAATAATGCTACAGTAGATCTGTGATTATAACTGTTTTGCCAGAAGAAGTGATGAGTTTGCACTTTTATGCTATTTCTCCAGCAACTAATAACATGAATTTGTAAAGATAGTTGGCTGGGTCAGCACTGGAGCAATGAACAGAAAAATCAGCATTTTTCCGTAAAAGCTAAATATAGCATAGAAAGAAATGGATCTACAACTTTCGCGTCAACAGTCCTACTCTCCAAAAAGCTGCCCATCTTAAACTTCACAGGAATACTCTCAATCTTCAGTCACTCATTCATTCACTCACTCATTCATCTTACAAACATTTATAGAAAATATAAGAGGCTATAGCATCTTCTAAGGACCTTAGAATATTAACAAAAAGCTAGCAATAAAAAAAATTTGAGATGTTTGTAAAGCATTAGAATACGAAATAAAATGTCTTAAAAGATCATGTCTGTTTCATGCTTTTAGAAACCTATCTGCTGTACTGATTATGTACTTGCATGTGAACTCACTGCATTTCAAAGACAGGGAAATTGAGACTCTCTATGTGGCACAGCCAGAGAGAAAGCAAGCAAATATTCCAAAGACTTAAATGTGCCAGATACACATTATCTCTTTGAACCTCCCAACAACTCTGAGCAGTATCTACTCTTGCTTACATTGTATAGATGAAGACATCGAGGTTCAAGAAAGCCCATTAATTTGCCCAAGGTCAAGTTGCTAGCAAGTGGTGGAGTGGTGATCCTAACCCAAGAGAGACTATGCTCTCATTCTCTCCACTACACTCAGCTGCTTGCTACTTCTCTATTTCTTCTGGAAATCCCCATGGGGTCAAATTCAGGGTCCCACCAACAATGAGGGTCCAACCATAAGATTGCCTGACTTTGTTGCTCTATCAGATCCAAGTCTTTTATTTCTGCTCTAGTACCCTTTCCCTCTCCTTCCTCTGTGACAGACAAAAGAACACATGGATCCCAGCTTTTACGGCTCACTCAGCCTTTCTTTCACGAGGCAGCTCCCAAGTCTCTCTCCCTGTGACTTCTCTCCAGAAGTAAGAGCCAGCAGGTATTTTTGTTTACAGCTTCAAGATGGGATTTGTGTCTAAGTTGTATTTTTAAAATTTAATTTGCATTTAGTTGTGATGGAAAATGTAGATACTAAGAGTAGTCCTGTGCATTTAAAACACATAAATGCAGTGAGACCTCCTTACAATGTTGGGAATGCAGAAGAAAGCAATTCTGGGGTTGAAGGTTACCTCTTAACACATTTTCATTTACCTCTGGTTCCTGGTAGTTGCTTCTTGGCTATGGAATGACACTGATTCCATGGAATTCAAGACATGTTAGAAACCTTCAATATATGACAGAATTGAGACAAAAGGCTCACCTTAGCAGCTTGTGGCAACTCTCCCCAAAGCCAGAGCATTTCAAGGTTATTCTTCTGTGCTGTCCTATCCGTGGACTTACTGACCAATTCTGAATCACTCTTAGGTGTGGAAGGTCGGGAACCTGAAGGACTTAAAGAAACAAAAAGCCATGGTTACTGTGAGAAAAGAAATGTTTTAAAATGTTTTTGGCCCCAATCCGCGGCTCAGATAGCCCAGAAAATGCACCCAAGCTGTCATTCCCTTAGGAGCAGGCTTCATGACATACCCCTCCTTTGGCCACCAGGGGGCACTGCAGCACACACCCGGGAGGAAGGCGCTCCCCATCTGGGTAACCCGCCCCAACCAGCTGCCAAATCTAAATTAGAGAAGATGAGAAAAAGAAGCCACCCAGAAAAGAAATATAAAAGAGGGAGAGTGAGAAAGAGAAGGAGAGAGGGAGGAAAATAGAAAGACAGTTTGTTCTTACCTCAAAACCACCATCTTTCCCACCTCATCCTGAGCACACCTCTCCTAAATTCTCAATTTTCAAACAAGTAAGTGCACAAGTGTCTCAACTCTCAGATGGCTGCAAAAGGGTGCTGGCCGGCTCTAACACGCAGCCATTCTTTATATTCTATACTTAAAGTATTTATACAATCTGCACTGGCCTTGCAAAACAAGTAAATTGTATCATGTGCCCATTTTACCACAAAAGCCAGATGCCACAATAAACTCGATAATGGGGTAGGGGCCTCCAAGTTGAGATTCTATAAGATTATTACATCTTCCAGTTGGCTAAGGCTCATTCTGTAACAAGGTGTCATGGTGTTTAATTCTCAAACCAGCTTCTAAGTAGCTGTAACATGCTCTCTCACCTCCACGTTTTCTATATTTTTACTCTTAAGACCTAAACAAAATCTTACTTCTGACCACCAAAAATAACCACCCAAAAGTAAGTAATTTATCCACAGGATTTTCACAGTATTCTAAACAGCATATAGAAATATTAATTCTTGATAACAAGAGTTTTGGCAACGATTTATTACATTGCAATAACATATTTAATGATCATCTTTATTCTCCATCATTTCCGCTAGAGAAAGATGGCAGAGTTTTCTAACAAAGCAGGAAGCAAAGCTACCACAGTTTCCCTTTTCATCTCCTTTCACAAACCTTATCTGTTCTCTTCAGAGGCCTCACTGATGCACTTGATCTCATGTATCCGTTTGAGTTGGATCTCAACTTCAAGTGAATGACTTTCCTGTCAGTACAAGGTGAGCCTAGGATGATACATGACTTGTATCCAACAAACAGGTACCTTTCCTTATTGGCTAACCTGATCCTGAATGCCTTAAGCCAAGGCATGTGGGACAAACAGACCAAGCACTGTCTTTCCATTTCACACTGAGGTACATACAGGCGGGTCCCTTCTCCCGTGGTGCCCACTGACCACAGTCCATCTCAGAACATGCAGGTAAGGGGCCACCCTCACACTCTATTTTGCCTATCTGGGGAGAGGAGGCTCCCGAGACATCACACTGTACAAGTTCACACAGTGGGACACCTCGCTGTGTCCAACACACACACACACACACACACACACTTTTCTGCCCTTTAGGAAGCAGTTCCCTGAGAAGGGATACTGTACAATCTGTGTGGGGACGCCTCACTGCCTTTCAACCTCACTTGTTCCTTCTAGTTCTGCAATTAAGACTTTTCTTCTTCAAAGGGGCAACACTTTTCCAGCACGGAAGCACCCACAAGCACAGGTTCAGAATCAGCGTGATGGAAAAAGGACGTGCTGTGGCTTCCAATGAGGGGGTCTTTGTACAGAACCGTGGTCTGAATCCTTTCTCCACAGTCATCACAGAAAAGGTCCATCACATCTGGCTTCCTACCCTCAGCGGTGCAGTACTCATACCACAAAGCACTTGGCTCATGCCATCACATTTTAACAGATAAGATATAGCTTATATGTTTGGAACAAGTTCTTTGGAACAACAAATTGTCTTACCCACTGTCACTGAATTAAATAAAGCCTTTTATGCAGAGCTTGTTCTGGAGCAGAGGTTGGCAAACCCTTTCTGTAAAGGGCCCAGTGGCAAATATCTTGGACTTTATGGGTTATGTGACCTCTGTCACAGCTACTTGATGCTGAGGGAACAGGAAAACAGTCACAGCCAATACACAGAACTGGATGTGCTCCAGGAAAACCTTTCAAAAGCAGATGGTGGACCAGACTTAGCCGATGGGCCGTGGTATGCTGACCTCCGCTCTGGAGGAATATGAAGGTTCTCCTGCAGCACCTCCCAACTCCAGGGTTCCCAATCTTCTGGTCCTTTCATGAGAGCCCCAAGTCACAAGGATTCTGAAGAACTGAGCCCTGGGAGAAAGTCAAAAGCTAAGCCCCTCTCTCACATTCAATACGCCACTACGATAAATGTTGCCCACCTGGGCCATGGCAGCCCTTCTGGAAAGGATTCTGCACACAAATACTTAGGCACTTCTGCCCTTGGTCACTGAGGGAATTAGGATGGACTGAAGATGACCTGGAAATGGTGCCCTAATGCTGAGTGGAATTTATCAGAAACAGAGTTCCAAAATGCCCCATTATCAAATATTAGCCTTTAGATCAAGGGTTGTTCAAAAAAGTAAGCTTAAAAGGTCACTAACTCATCTTCATAAGCAATATATTTATTTGCCTTATAGTTTTCAGTATTTCTGCCAGCTCCAATAGAGCAAATTAGCTGTATGTGTTTACAGCTTTGTTTTCCTCATTTTAAAATGAACTTTCTTCTGCACATGTAACCTCTGGATGAAGTACATCCTAAGGTTTGGTTCCTTAATAAAAAATACAAAAAGTTTTCTATACACAAGTTAATCACAGCCTCATTTGCTAAGGTTTATAAAGTAAATCATGATCATGTAAGTCCACAAAGCAGGTAGGTCAAAATTGAGGGAATGGTGACAGAAATCGAAGACAATTGCATCAAATGAAAACATAAACCCATGATCTTAAACCTAGGATCCATCTCACACTGTTCTCCAAAATTCTTTTCTAGAAATGGTGTGGGAAATGTCTAAATCCACTATTCAGATGGCTTAATAAACTTTCAATACTTATAATGAAGGACTTACGCTAAAGTAGCAGCCCAAAAATATCTTGTAAACTTATTTGCTAAAAAACCCCAGACACAAAACAAAATATCATATTCCCAATCTAGCTTTCATTATTCTGTTTTTCAAAGCACTCCACAGAATTTGGTAAAATTATATGCTTAACAGTATTTTTCAGACTCAAAGTTAAGACTTAAAAAATCTAATATAATCCATAAATGCTTAAAATGAAAGGAAAATAATAATCTATATGTATTTTCTTCATAAGTTAGTGAAATAAATTTGTAAGTATTAAATCAAAATTTTCACATCACATAATCTGTAGGTTTTTTTTATAAGTAGTTTGGTTAATGGCAAAATGGACTTGTAAGCGTTAAATCAAAATTTTCATTATTCAATACAAATCACTCCTCTACCTGTCTGAAGGATGGAACTGGGAAGACTGTGGAGGGCAAGAACTAGACAGACCTCCCTTGGCCACGACTGCAAGATGAGGGGGAGTCCTTTTGCAATCTATCAGGCTACTGCATGCCACCACGTGATACACATTAAGAGAAAGACAAAATCGTAAGTCAATTACATCAAATGAGATATGGCATCAATATGGCATAAATTATCTGACTACTCCTAGCAATGACATTTGTAAGTGTTTAAAATCTGTTGTGAAAATACAGGCAACCCCTTCGGGTCCCCTCCCACTGTGGAACTTTTCTGTCCTCTCAATAAATCCAGCTTTCTCAAAAAAAAAGAAAAAAGAAAATGAAAATACTTAGGTATCTGACAACAGCAGAGGGCTGAATGTTGAAATCACTAAGAAATCAACATGAACTTTCTGAACTACAAAAACAGGAAACTGCAGAAGACCTATTTCACTTTCCGTTTCACTAATGTGCCCATAAAAGATTGTCTCTGGTCATACTTTAGTGCTTAATCAAAATACATAATTCAAAAATTTGATCATGTATGCTGTCTTTAAAGAAAACATATCACTGTGAGTATAGGAATATATCTGTTTATCCTCATTTGTAATTCCATTTGACAGTGGTCAGAGCTATAAAATCTGACTCAGATCATATTCTGGATTCATAGAGAAAAATATTAAAGATTGAGGAAGATGGTCAGGGCTGTGTTTAAAAGGTTTCTTTAAAATTCATGTAAAGTGTTCAATAAGATTTTTTTAAACCTGTTAGGGGGTTCTAAATATTCTACATTATTTTCTTTTAAACTACAGACCTAGGGAAAGAATGCATGAGGTTCTAGAAAGTTCTTATATCTGCATTGCCCAATATAATAAGCTACCAGCTAGATGTGGCAACTGAGCACTTGAAATGTGACAAATCTAAATTGAATTGTTCTGTACGTGTAAAATATACAACAGATTTTAAACACTTAATATGAAATCAGAGATATGAAATATTTCATTAAAAATTCTTTAAAATCAATTCATTGATAAAATGATAATATTTTGGATACACTAGGTGTCAAATAAACTATATCTTTAAAATTAATTTCTTTTTTTTTTTTCCACTTTCTGTTTTTTGAATTGGAGTCTCACTCTGTCGCCCAGACTGGAGTGCAGTAGCCGCTCCCAGCCACCACAGCCTCGACCTGCTGCGTTCCAACGATCCTTCCGCCTCAGCCTTCCAAGTAGCTGGAACTACAGGTGCGCACTACCACACCCGGCTAATTTTTTTTTTGATTTATTGTAGAGATGAGGTCTCATCAAGTTGCCCAGGCGGGTCTCGAACTCATGGACTCAGGCAATCCATCACCTCAACCTCCCAAGGTGCGGGATTACAGCCTGAGCCACCAAGCCCGGCTTTTAAAATGAATTTCATCTGTTTCTTTTTACTTTTTAAACAGGGCTACTAGAACATCTTAAATTACATATGCAGCTATTCATTACGTTCTAGTGAACAGGTTGGTCTCTGATACCTCAAGGTGGGGCTTCATCACAACCCCTGCCACAGCCAGGGGTACTAATAGACAATGCCAGTCTTAACTAGAAACCAGGTATGGGACAGGTCTATTTTTTCTCCAATCTCAACTTCAGGACATACTGCAAACTGTTACTGTCTCATTCACAAAATTACTCTGATCAAACTGAAAACAGGAGTGATGTTTCGATAAGATTGGCTTTAGGTAGGAAGCCACTATAGCATGTACCAGAGTTTCCAGGGGCTTATACACATCTATCCTGAAACCAGAAGTAAAGCATTTAGACCAGTGTTTCTCAGCCTCTTTTTTGTTTGTTGTTTGTTTGTTTTTTGAGTTGGGGTGTCAATCTGTTGCCTAGGCTGAATGCAGTGGCACAATCACAGCTCACTGCATCCTCAAACTCCTGGGCTCAAAGCAATCCTTCTGCCTCTGCCTCCCAAGCAAGCTGGGACTACAGGCACATGCCATGATGTCCACCTAATTGTTTAATTTTTTGTAGAGATAGGATCTTTCTATGTTGCTTAAGCTGGTCTCAAACTCAGGACTCAAGTGATCTTCCTGCTTTGGCCTCTCAAAGTGCTGGGATTATAGCCATGAGTCACCATACCCAGCCTCAACCTCTTTTTCATTACTACCATACCCCTAAGCATTTTGAGAAATTAATAGCAGACCTTTAACTACCATGAGGTTTTAGCGCTACTACCCTTTAAAGACCACAAACCATTATAATGCCTAATAATTTGTTGCCACCCAAGAACAAACTTTTGTTCCAATGGTGGGAACACACCCTGTGTTGAAAATGCACAATTTAGATCTGTCCCCTTTCCCAGTCCTCTGGAAAAACCACCCCACAGGGCTCACATAGTCTCAGAGGTTTCATTGATTTCGAAATCTCTAGAGTGTTCAGGATGGCAGTCTGCACACAGAACAACTCTAGTTCTCTACGATTATATTGGATCTCTAGGGCAACTTGTGAATTCATTTTAGTGAAATAAATATTCTTGAATTCAGAAGAATGGATTAAGTGTGAGGGAAGCATCATTCTAACATCCCTGAATGAACTCAGTGGTCCCTGAAACAATGTCTCTGGCTTTGAATTTTACTTTCATTCTAAAGATCAAGAAAGCATCTGCCACTTTGCTTTCTCCTATTAACAATTAACATTATCTAATGTTAAGTGTTTTTCCTTTCAAGTTCTCTTCCAGGGAGCTAAGAGCCATATTTGCAGATGGATTCCAACACTAGATAGAAATTTATGGCCTGCGTGTGTTCTGTTTTTAACCCTAATCTTTACTTCCCATGCTACATTGCATTTTTTTCTGGTCCTAATTATTTTCTTTTTTTATTTCTATTTCATTTTATTTTCTTAGACATGCTTCCTATAGCTAACTCCAAATCCCCTGTACGGGACAGGTGAACACACTGAACACATGCACAAGTAGCTTACCTGGGACTGGGTGACCACTCTCTATCTGAATTAGGGTATGAAGCTGACTGAGGGTAGGTCGAGACTGGGGAAAGGTTTTCCTTAGGAATATCATCTTGGAATGGAGGTATATCATTAGGAAGAGTTCTGGGGAAAAAAAATATTAAAGTCAAAGAATTAGTGGTAGATTAACAATAAAGTCAAGTTCCAATTTTTTCTTGATTATCTCTAAGTGCTTTGTTATTAACGTGTCCCTTTTAAAAGACCCAGGCATACTGCAGGCAAAGAAGAGGGGAAACGTGAGATATAAGCATGCATAAATGTGTGTGTCTGTTTATGCTTTGGCTGAATTATAAATTTAAAATGACTTTGCTTCAGCATTTGGACTTGGACATGGATATGATGATCACCTACTCACTATTGCCATGATAGTACCCTATGATTGGGGCCAAATTGCACCCCCCAAAAGCCTAGAAGGTAGGTCAGCCCAAATCTGGCCCCAGGGTGGTATAAAACCCTTGCCAGATACAGAGTTGCTGAATAACTCAACTCAACGAATCATGTTTCATCTAGCAAAAGAAATAAATGACTTCAACCAAATGTATCTTATGATTACAAAATGATTCCAAAACTACCTAGTTTCAGTACAAGCACACTCATTACTAAATGCAGTTCACTATTTCACCCCTGCAGAGGCCATCTGTCGGTATTTTTTATGTTACCTGAAATACCTATCACAAAATTCTAGGATTAAAAGCTATCCAGGGATGACAGTTGTAAGAAATCTAATTACCCAGTTTTGGAGCCTACAGCAGGTTACAGGCAGATTAGAAAAAGCAAAGCATCTTTAGTTTTATTTTTTTATTTTTAGTTTTTTTTTTAGTTGGAGTCTCACTCTGTCACCCAGACTGGAGTTCAGTGGTCACTCCCGGTCACTGCAGGCTCGACCTGCTGGGCTCCAGTGATCCTTCCGCCTCAGCCTTCCAAATAGCTAGAACTACAGGCGTGTGCTACCACACCTGGCTAATTTTTTATTTATTGTAGAGATGAGGTCTCGCCAAGTTGTCCAGGTGGGTCTCGAACCCGTGGGCTCAGGCAATCCACTCACCTCGGCCTCCCAAAGTGCTGGGATTATAGGCTAAGCCACTGAGCCCGGCCAGCATCTTTATTTTTAGCCAAAAAAATATACATATTCTATCTGAATGAAGCAGGAAGATATTCCTGATGTTCTTTTATGCCTTCTTATCATTAACAAGATGTAGAAACAATTCTCAAAAATTATACTGAATTTACCCCAAAATCTAAAGTATTCTTTAAAAATGTATCCCATAAAAATGAATTTTATCTTTTAAACCTGGCATTTTTCACCAAAATAGTCATACATACAAACAGAATTTCACTATATACTGTCAAAAAGCAAAGAAAAATAGAACAAAATATCCATTAAGCATTGGGCATGATCAAAACTTCAAAGGAAAAAGTTTACTTGTAGAGAAAAACTGAGCATGTTCCTCATTTCATTTTTAACCCTAATTCTATCACAGATCAGCCCCTACCTATAAATCAACTCAATTGCAGCATTCATAGCTGGTGCTCAAAGGAGAATAAATAGGTTCAGAAAATGGTTTTGGTCATGAACTACTAATTTGCTCAGCTCCTGTCTCTTGATTCTATCCCAGGCTACTGAGGTGACCAGCTTAGGAGGTTTGGCATCACCAACTGTCTCTCAGCTATAAGCACATCAAATCTTTATACCACTCGGAGATTGGGCCACATGATTCCAAAATTCAGCCTAAAATGCATAAGAGAAGAATAAGAAATTCTGGAAAAAAGAGAGTTTATAAAAATCATCTTGAAAAGGTAATTCATCCAATCCTAATGCAGCCCCACCTGTCCTGGACAGTTACCTACTGCTGTCCGGCAGCTCTGTGTCCTCATCTGAGCTCATCTCAATGGGGAACATGTCTTCATCTTCAGACGTGTTGATGTTGTCATCTCTTTTCAGGCTATCCAGCTGTGACTTTCTCCTCCTTTTTCTTCTCTTCTTTACTAAAGAACTACTGGATGGGGTCTCAATGGGAGGTATAACTTGAGCTGGTGTGTTGGGGTCCAGGCCTCTTATTCTATCGACAGAGTTCCTTTTCAGCTGGCATTCCATTCTCAAAGCTCCTTCTGACAGGATAGGTGATGTGGCCAGGTACATGGGGATCACTTCCTAAAGAAAAGAATGTAATTTCAAAAAAGAATCTCATTAATTTGGGTGTAAGGAACAGGGCCATGCCACGGGTCTCCGTTTACTTCGAAGGCCAAGCATTCCTTGGGGAGGGCCACAGCAGGACAGCTCAGCTAGATGTCACAGGCATAGCAATCTGGAGATGTGGCTGTCAATCTGGTAGAAGATCAGAAAGCCAACAATTTATTTAATGCCATTTTGTGCTCAATCCTGTATCTATACAATTATAACAAAGTGAAGTAGTTATCTGTGATTTCAAGCCACCAAAATTCAACTTTGTTCCAGAGCAAAGAGGGGAAAAAAATGGGTTTTGAATCATCGTGTTATACTGGGAACTGGACTCAATATTGCATTTCAGTGTAAGTGGGTATGCGTGGATGAATGGATGGATTGTGGACGGGTGTGTGTGTGTGTGTGTGTGTGTGTGTGTGCGCGAGCGCGCGCGTGTGTGTGTGTATGTGTAAGAAGAAGAGAGAGAATGTATATGTATTTCAAAATATGCACTAAATTAAGATGATACTAACAATCTAAAACCAAAAACATTTAAAACATTTATACCAGGACACATCCAGGTATGTGAATGTCAAGGAATTAGATTCTGACCCTCTTTTTAATGACAAAAGGAAAAAAACACACAACCTGTTGATTTAATAGTTGTTTGATTAAAAATTTCGCAGTTTTTTTAAACTGTAGCAATCATTTTATTACTGAATAACTCATCTATTATTAAAAAAAACCTGGTAACAAAAAAATATATTAAAAATTTGGTAACAAAAGCATATATATATTTCTGATAGATAGTTTAAATAGGTTTAGAGAGCACCAGACATGCTAAAAAGAGAGACCTAGCCTTAGGGTGGCAGGGAGTGAGTGGTCACCTGGCTATTGGACCAGACCAAATGAAGAAAAAACACAAACTCGTGTCAAGAAGAGAGAAGGGCCCTCAGCCATCCTCAGACTGGAAAGGAAAGGGGCGGCGAGCACATGGGGAGGCAGTCAGACCTGCTGAGGCAGAGGGGAGCGGCATTGAATAACGACAGGTGGTGCTGAAGGACACGGGCTCCCTGACTTCCAGCAGTCTCCAGGTATCCTAATAGACATCCGCATGGGACCAAACATCTCTGGTCTGAGAGGCCCCAATGCACCCACAGGCATCCGTCAGGCCACCAACAGCTCCTACCACATCTTGGCCTAAAACACTGCCTCAGCTCTGACAGTCTAAAATCTGTGTCTAAGGCCAGGAGCAAACAGAAGTTTAAAATGGAAGAGTCATGCCGGGCACAGTGGTCCACGCCTGTAATCCCAGCACTCTGGAAGGCCAAAAGGCAAGAGGACTGCCTGAGTCAAGAAGTTTGAGACTAGCCTGGGCAACTTGATGAGACCTTGCCTCTACAGTAAGTCAAAAAATCAGCCAGGCGTGGTGGCGTGTGCCTGCAGTCTCAGCTACATGGGAGGCAGAGGCAGAAGGATCACCTTCTGCCTCTGAAGGATCAAGTGGCTTGAGTCCAGCAGATCAAGGCTGCAGTAGCCATGAGCATGCCACTGCACTCCACTGTGCAACAGAGTGAGACTGACTCAAAAAAAAAAAAAAAAAAAAAGCAGGTGTCACCTGGGGGTGCAGTGGCTTATGCCTATAGTCCCAGCACTTTGGGAGGCCAAGGTGGAAGGATCATCTGAGCCCAGGAAGTCGAAGCTGCATAAGCCATGATCAAGCCACTGTACTCTAGCCTGGGTGATGGAGGGAGACTCGGACTCAGTAAAAAAAAAATGCAGATTCTGTTTAAAGTGAAAGAAGTTTCTGTTAAAGCACCACTAAAAACCAATTAATTCTCAAGGACTTCACACTTAAGAGAGATAAGGAGCAGATGGGCAGGGATCCCTGATGGCCCCAGATCACCCCAGAAAGTGAAAGGCACAGGATGAGGTGCTGGGATCCTCCCCAGATGCCATATCTTTGGGCAGGCCTGATGGAGGTAGTACCTGGGAATGTTCTATCCCAAAACTGAAATTATAGTCATTCACTTTAGAGCTTGGGAGCTACAGAGTCCTTTTAAACATGCTATCTTCCCAGAATGGAACTAGTTCAAGTGGACGTCATTGAGGAATTTCTAAGTCAGATCCCTTCAAAGTGGCTTCACCAGTGAATGAAAGAGCAAAAGAAGTGGCTTGTGTTAGAAGAAAACATAGTTATAAATCTTCATTACCTTGGATTTAACAAAGAATTCTTACAGGTATATGACATTAAAACACGCACAACAAAAGAAAAAAACAGATAAATTGGACTTCATTAAAATTAGAAGATTATGTGCACCCATCAGGAAAGTGAAAAGACAACCCACACAATGGGAAAAAATATCTATGAGTCATATATCTGGTAAGACACTTGTACCTAGAATATACGAGGGGGGACCCAAAAAACCCAGGATTTATTTATTAAAAATTGTGTATTTATTCCTACATGTTTAAACTTCAGGCACCTTCAAAGTACTCTCTGTTTGATGCAATACACCTATGAAGACGCTTTTCCCGCTTCTCAAAACAGTTTTTGAACTTGTCAGTTTTGATTCCTTTTAGTGCTTCACCTTTTCCACATCAGCAAAACATTCTCTTTCAAAAAATTTTTCATCCAGGGAAATAAAAAAATGTCACTGGGGACAAGATCAGGTTAATAGGGAGGCTGGCATGGGTGTCATCCCATTTTAGTCAAAAAACTGCTGAACACTCAGCTCAGTGTTGGCAGATGTGCTCGTAAATCACCCATCATGAAGTGGGCAAATGTGCTGAAAGAATCTCCCCCCAAAATTCACCAAAGCCAAATGCAGCCTCTCGCAACAACGTTGCTGGTCCACTGATGCCAATGGGTGCCTAGAATACTCACCCAGCAGAGGAAGCCTGTACTGCATGGAGCCCATCCTCCAAAACATATCCTGTTTTGGGGTTTTTTTTTGGGGGGGTCCTCCTTGTATAATGAACTCTTATAACTCAATAATAAAAAGACAAAAAACCTAACCAAAAAACCAAGAAAAAGATATGAACAGACATTTCTCCAGGGAAGATATACAAATGGACAATAAGTCCATGTTCCATGTCACTCATTATGAGGGAATGCAAATCAAAACCACAGTGACCTACTTCTTTACACCCACTAAGATGGCTGGAATCACAAAGTCAGATTACAAGTACTGGCAAGGATATGGACAATTCAGAACCTTCATACACTGGTGGTAGAAATATTAAACAGTGCAACCAATTTGGAAAACAGTCTGGCAGTTTCTCAAATGTTAAACACAGAGCTACCACACAACCCAGCAACTCCACTCCTAGGTATATACCCAAGAAAAATAAAAATGTACATCCACACAAAAACTTATACATGAATGTTCACAGAAGCATTATTCACATAGTCAAAAGGTAGAAACAACCCAAGTGCCCAACAACACATGAATGGATACACAAAATGGGGTATATATATTCAATGAAATAAAAAAGGAATGAAGTATGAATACAAGCAACAACATGAATGAACCTTCAAAAGATTATGCTAAGGGAAAGAAGCCATGCACAAAGGCCTCATGCTGTTATTCCACTCATAAAAGTTCAGAATAGAGGAATCTAGAGAGACAGAAAGTAGATTTGTGGTTGCTTAAGACACGGGGGTTGGAGTTGAGGACAGGGGAAGTGATAGTTAAAGGTACAGTGTTTCTTTCTGAGGTGATGAAAACGCTCTAAAATTGACTGTGATGATGGTCGCACATCTCTGTGAAAATACGGTCATATACCATGTTTTGGTCAATGATGGACCACATATACAACGGGGGTCCCATAAGATTGTAGTACCATATGTTTTCTGTACCTTTTCTATGTTTAAATATGTTTAGACATACAAATACTTACCACTGTGTTACAGTCGCCTACAGTATTCAGTACAGTGTACTGAATAACAGTAGACTACACTGTATAACCTAGGTGTGTAGTAGGCTCTACCACCTAGGTGTGTGTAAGTACACTCTAAGGTGGTTTGTATGACAACAAAATCCCCTAACAACACATTTGTCAGGACGTATCCCCTTTGTTAAGCAATGCATGGCTGTACTAAAAGCCACTGAATTGCACACTTGAAAGTTGTGTACAATAATATAGATATAGCTCAATAAAGCTGATAATTTTTTTTTAATAAAAGTGATTTGGCCACTCAATAAAAGTGAGAATATTCAGCCATCTGAGATTTGACACACCAGTGTAATTTGTAAGCTTCAGACTATGGTTCAGGCCAATGTGTAAAGCCCATCCCTCTGTCTCCTAGAAGCAGTAAACAAATGAAGCCCCAGGACTACCAAGTCTGTGGACGCTGCATACACCTGGTCCTTCTGGCTCCAATCCCTTGTATAGGTACAAGGCCACTTTTCTGCTTTGTCAGCCAGGACCAATATTACTTCTTTGCACAAACTTCGGCCGTGTCTCCAGAAAAGCATTATCCAAAGTTCAAACTAGGAAGTAACCCTGAGCATCCAGTCTTCCTTACCTGATCATTATCAGTTTCTTGAACAAAAAATGCTTCTCCATTATCTCCCAATTTCATATGCAAATCCACAGATTCCCCATTGATTTCTATGTCAACCTGAAGAAAAAACACAGTTAAGAAAAGAATGAGCTGCCTTGACCACAGAAAACCTCATGGCCATGTCTCTAGAGATGCAAGTAGTTCACAACTCCAACTCTCAGTCAGCAGTTCATTCCAGTGCAGCTGCCCCCTGAGCACTGGAGGGATGCTGAGTTCAGGATGGCAGACCCTGACTGGGAAGGATGGAACCCAAAATAGGAAGGTGCCTCTGAGACCACCCGATCCAGTTCCTCCTTTCCCAGCTGATGGGCGGAGGCCAGAACAAGAGGAGTGGCTGGCCCAGGTCACATGGCTGGTTAGAGTTCAAGCTGCAATTAAAGACTCCTCAGGCCCAGACTTTAGAAATTACACCCTGGAACACTCATCTGCTACTGGCTGAGATCCTTGAAATACTCTCAACGAAGAGCATTCACCTGAACTTAACTGAAAGGATCAATCGTTAGACATCATTCCAAGTTCTATATTAAGTGGGGATATTAGATGGATAATCTATTTTTAAGGACTTCTTTTTTAATTTGTGCAGCAGATTGTCTTTTCCAAAATTGGCCGCATCAATATTTCTGGTCCTACATGCCCTTCCAGAACCTTGCCACTCCTCATCAAGAAAGGCCTAGCTATTTCCCCTCCCCTTGAGCCCTGGGCGGGCTTGTGATTGCCCAACTAGTAAAGCATAACAGAAGTGACGTCATATGGCTCACAAGGCTAGGTCACAAAAACACGAGTATCCACCTGGCTCTCTCTTGGCCTCAAAACCACTGCCATGTTGTAGGAATGCCAGATCATGTAGAGAGGCCATGTGTAGGTGGTGCAGCCAAGAGGCAGAGTCAACCACCAGTCACAGGAAAAAGCAAGCAATCAGATGTCTCCCATTCACAGGCTTTTGGTGGGTCTTCCAACTGAGGTACCAGACAGCAGAGACAGACCACCACAGCTGTGCTCTATCTGAATTCCTGACCCCCGGAAGCCAGGAGTTTGATAAACAGTTGACATATGCCACTGCATTTTAGAGTAATTTATGCAGCCATACTAGCTAAAATAATTTTAATTAGTAATCACCAATTCCATCTCCAGTGGAGTCCTAAAGATATAGGCCTGAGAGTTCAAGATAGCGATGCCACAGAAATATACTGATTTTCTCTCAGGAGAGAGCCAGTGCACCAGGTCGCTGAGTCCCATGCTCTTACCACTTTCTCACGCGAGCGCAGGACACCCATCTTCCCAAAGCGGACATGGAAAGGGGAGCACTGAAGATTCCCGTTGGGCTGGCGAACCACAATGATGTCAATGCATCCAGACAGTGTGGCCGGATTCAACCCCTTGTAGAGTTCCTTCACGGTTACAAACACCTGGCCGGCTAACTGCCCAACGTAATTCATGGTCTGAGCCTGGAAAACAGAGAAACAAACAACATATACAAACGTACAACAATTAATTCGGGTAAGGCCATCCAGAGCCAATAAAAAATGTAGATTACGCACTTGACTTCTACACTTCACTCAGATCATTTTGATTCTGGAATGCACTCCACAACACCGACCTTCCAAAGTCCATCGCCCCAGGCCCATCAGCAAGCTCACCAATCTCCGTCCTCCCAGTGTCCCACACAGACAGCCCTGACCCCACGATGTCTCATCTCAGTCATCACTGGGCTGTCTTCTCTGAAGTCCTATGAAACGTGTTTCTAACACCCTTATGATGGTTGCCCCGGCCTGTGTTCTGTCATCACTAACTTTTTTTTTTTTTGAGTTGGAGTCTCACTCTGTCGCCCAGACTGGAGTGCAGTGGCTGCTCCCGGCCACCGCAGCCTCGACCTGCTGGGCTCCGGCAGTCCTTCCGCCTCAGCCTTCCAAGTAGCCGTAATTACAGGCATGCGCTACCATGCCTGGCTGATTTTTTTATTTATTGTAGAGATGAGATCTCGCTGCCCAGGCGGGTCTCAAACCCACGGGCTCAGGCAATCCACTCACCTCAGCTTCCCAAAGGCGCGGGATTACAGGCTGAGCCACCAAGCCTGGCTCGACTCTTAAAAAAAGATCTCTTATGACTCTTGAAAAAAGAGATTGTACTTCACACAGCTGAGTATCTCCCACTATGCCGAAACAGCTACTTAATAACACTAGCTGAAAAACAAATGACTATTTATACTTGAGAAAAGAAACAGATGATTTTTATTTGTAACCATTTCCACCCAGGCCTTTGCCTGCCTGTCTGACTTCTCCAGGGAACATGGGCACCCTGCTGCTGCTGCCCACTTGTCAATTGCAATCTACTCCGCAGAGACACAGAGATAAAAAAGACAGTCCCTGTGCTCTGAAGGGACTTACATGTTCATGATGGGGAGGGAACACACAAGTAACTAAAATAGATGTGTTGCTGTGTTTGCTTTGTTTTAAGGAAATGCTAAGAAAGTTATGACCAAGGAAAGAGAAGGAAGAGGCATCATAGAGAAGCTGGCTATCAGGCAAGCCTGGGGGAGGACCAGGACACTTTCAGACAAGAAAGTGAACAGGGCACTGCAGGAGAGTGAGAGGTGTGTGCAAAGTCGCAGGAGCCTGAAACCACCTGACTGGAAGAGGGAGCTATGCTCTCTGGAAGAGAAAAGAGAACGCACAGGAGGGAAGGAAGGAGAGCCGGAAACCATGCCAGGAGACTCAGGCTCCACAGGTGAGGCCATTGGACTCTGGAACAACAAGACAACACTTGATTTAGAAAAAGCAGCACAGTAAAAATGCAGAGAAGACCAACAAGGAAAGAACATGATGGCAAGAAGGCTGAGAGAGAAATGTTGCCCCTGAGATGGTGACAGAAGAAAAGAGGGAAAGGGACAAGCCAGGCGTCAGCATCCCTGGGCTCTGGCCTTCTCCTCATAGCTCTGGGCTGCTGACCACCTCCAGGGCGCAGACCCACACCTGTTGCTCTACACAGCCAGCCCATCACCATGCCCTGTCACTGCACCCGGATGTCCCAGTCGACGGTCTTGACTCAGATACCTTAGACTGGCCCACAGCATTTATGTCCTTATGCTGGACTGGCCAAACACTCAGCCTTCCTCCCTTCACGCCTTGTTCTGCTTCCTCAGGTCAGGCTGTCTATCTACCATCCTCCGGCCTCCCTTCAGGGATGTGGTGCCTTTCAGTGACCTTGTCCCTCTCAGGGGCCTCTTCTTCTCCAGTTCAAAGTGACTTAAGATTTCAGGGCTGAGTTCCCAAACTCTCTTCTCCTCTCCTAATATTTTGGTGGATTTGTGAAGTCACCTGGTTTCAAATGCCACCCCAACATGAAGAATTTGCACAATGTAGCTTTCCAATCAATTGCAAGACCTCTCCCTTTCTCCTGGTCCACACTGCTCCAATTCTTTAAGGCAACTACCCCAGGGCACCGTGACCACACTGACACCACCCTCCCTGGGTCACTTACAGTGATTCCAGGAACCACCACAGCACATGTGCACCTGTGGCTGACTGGCCTGCTGTGCAGACAGGTTGGTTGTGAGACCTTTTTTTGCTCTGGTGTTGTTCCCATATGATGGCCTATCATTTGGTGATGCTGTGATCTTGTGATATAATAATAATAGTCTTCATCCCTGGGTCCCAGGCCACAGTTCCTAAACCCCTTGTAATAGACTAAGTGATAAGACCAATAGGAATATCTTTCATAATAATATTTGGTTTTTACCCCCTGCCCCTGAAGCAGCTTCTTAACAACTCCAGAGCAATGAAGGCGAGAGAAGCATCTTTTGTCATTCATAAACCTCTTTCAATCATACCTGAATTTATGCTAGAGAAGTGACTGGGAGGAGGGGGACAGTTGCCAAAGATACAAACCTGTGATTAGAGAGTTGGTGCTCTCAGTCCAACCTCCCCACCTGACCTCCAGGGAAGGAGAAGGGACAGAGATTAAGTTTAATCACTAATGGCCAATGAGTTAATCAATCTTGCCTATGCAATAAAGCCTCCATAAAAACCCTAAAGGAAGGGGCTCAGTGAGCTTCGAAGTTGGTGAACACATGGAGGTGCTGGGAAGGTGGGGTGCCCCGAGAGGGCATGGAAGCTCGGCACCTACCCACCACCCAGTTCTATACACCCATTTGGCTGCTCCAAACTTGTACTCTTTATAATAAACCAGTAAGTGAATCATTTCCCTGAGTTCTGTGAGCCACTCTAGCACATGAGCAAGCCCAAGGAGGGGATCATGGGAACTTCGATTTATAGCCAGTCAGTCAGAAGCACCAGAAGCCTAGACCTGGGACGGGCATCTGAAGTGAGAGGTAGTCTTGTGGGACCAAGCTCTCAACCTGTGGAATCTGACACCAACTCTAGGTAGACAGTATCAGAATAGAATCGAATTGTAGGACAGAGTTGGTGTCCTCAGAGAACTGGAGAACTACTTGGTGAGGAAGAGACCCACACACCTGGTATCAGAAGTGTTGTATGACAGTAGAGAAAACTGTATGTTTGCTTGATTTTTCTCTTACATTCTTCTACATTCTCCTGAAGCCAAGGATCACACCTTGTCCTTTCACGCTAAAATATAAAACATACCTTTGGTAAACCTCACCTCAACCCCTATGCAATGAGCAGAAGTGAGAGTAGTATGGCCACTTACAACTGGGGAAAGTGGGGCTCAAAAGTGGTCAGTCAAGTGCCCTGCATGCCAGGGCCCATGATTTAGTTCTGATTTACAATAGGCCAGAAAGCTAAAAGTAACAAATGATACCTACAAAGAAAAGAGTACAAGAAACCCTAACCAGCTCATTTCACAAGTTTAATTGAAGCTCTCTGGATTTGATATACTTCCTTCTCAACTAAAGAAACTAGCTTGGCTTTAACAAACACAACCAGAGGTGAACACAGCCTTGCCTTCCTTTTCAAATGGAGTAATCGTCAGAGCTGTCTGGAGCCATCTTGATCTGCCATGCTAATATAAGTCACATATATATATAAATATCAAAACACACATTTTTCTAACTTTGCTAGTGGTACAGGTTTAACTAGCTTCATGCCAAAAAAGGTGGAGTAGGATGATTCCTAAAAGGATGTACTATAATAAAAAAAATGATTCTTTACAACTCTGATACTTCTTATAGTGAATCATTTTATAAAAGAAACCATCACTCTCAATGTTAAACTTAGATATTAACATGTCTGCTTGGCGAGATAAGTAAACTTCTAATTGTACTGCTATGTGCCAGTAGTATTGACAACATCTTTGTACAATTTCTCTCATACACATTATCTCATGTTGACTCTCACAATACCCTTTAGATATTTCAGCCTTTCAGATGAGAAAACTGAGGACAGGACAAACAGCAATGAGGGAAGTGCCCAAGACCACAGATAGGGCTGGTGAACTATGCCACCAGATTGGAAACCAGGTCTTTGAATTTCGAAGTAACTTCTATTTTGGTTCTGTCAAGGTCCCTCTTATGTCCCCCCTTACTGCTGTTGATACTTTTTACTCATAAGAAAGAGAAAGTTCATAACTAGATGGCATTACCCTGTCTCTTGTGTCCCAGCTCTCATCTGTAAAATGAGCACATTGGCCCACCATGACCTGCAAGGTCCAATTCCAGCTCTAACCATTCCAAGATAAAAGCTGCTCTCCTTAGTTCTTAGCAACTGAAGAGGCATCTTGAATAATTTAAACTAATTGTTGCTCTGTTCCCTTGTCCTCAAGAACAAAACATCCCTCCCCCTTTGCAATAAGCAAAGTCAAGACTATTGTGCAGAATCTGAGAACTTGGAAACGAGAAGGATCCTGAGTGAGTTGTTCCAACAAGCTCATTTTAAAGTAATAAGCCCAGAAATGGGAAATGATGTGGGCAAAGTTCCCCTCATGGCAAAGACAGAGCCAAGACTCAGATTTCCTGTCATCTTCCCACTATGGGTGCCACTGAATTGGTCTAGTGTATGTTTCTACCACAAATAAGCATAAGGTGCTTTGATAGATCTTTAGCATAAATTAGTGGTGTATTGATCTCTTTCACTATCCCCTCTACTGAATAACTTTTTTGTAAATCTATCTGAAAGCAGGAAATCTTCTCAATAATTATTGTAAAATGACAGAGTCATGAGCCCCATCTGGCAATATGCTCCTAGGAACCATCCTCAACATCTAGACCCTGGGGCTGCCTTAACAACGGAGCACTGAAAAATTTTAAAAGGGAACATACTATCCACCTCACACTCTATAGGATAGCTACTATTAAAAAAAAAAGACAGAAAACAACAATGTTGGCAGATGTGGAGAAATTAGAATGTTTGTGCACTGTTGGTGGGAATGTAAAATGGTGCAGCCACTTCAGAAAAGTCTGGCAATTTCTCAAATAACTAAAAATACAATTACCATATGATCCAGCAATTCTACTCTTAGGTGGATATCCAAAAGAATTGAAATCAAGGTCTCAAAAAGATCTCTGCACACACATGTTCACGGCAGCATTATTCACAATAGCCAAAAGGAAGAAGCAACCCAAGTGTCTATCAACAGATAAGTAGAAAAGTAAAATGTAGCATATCCACACAATGGATTACTGAGCCTTAAAAAGTAAAGAAATTCTGACACATACTACTGCATGAATGTACCTTGAGGACAGTACGCTGAATGAAATAAGTCAGTCACAAAAGGACAAAACTATACAATTTTACTTATGTGAGCCACCTAGCACAAACTCATAGCAACAGCAAACAGAGCAGTGCATACCAGGGGCTGGGAAGAAGTGAGAAGTGGAGGAATTCGTGTTTGATAGGTAAAGGGTTTCAGTTTTGCAAGATGAAAAGAGTTCTGGAGATGGGTGGTGGCAATGGCTTGCACAACCATGTGAATGACTTAATGCCACTGAACTGTACACTTAAAAATCATCACAGTGGTAACTTTTTTTTTTTTGGAGTTGGAGTCTCACTCCATTGCCCAGGCTGGAGTGCAGTGACATACTCACGGCCACCCCAGCATCGACCCGCTGGGCTCCAGCGATCCTTCTGCCTCAGCCTTGCAAGAAGCCAGAACTACAGGCATGCACTACCATGCCCAGCTAATTTGTTTGATTTATTGTAGAGATGAGGTCTCACCAAGTTGCCTGGGCTAGTCTCAAACCCGTAGGCTCAGGAAATCCACTCGCTTCAACCTCCCAAAGTGCTGAGATTACAACTGAGCCACCAAGCCCAGCCTAAAGTGGTAACTTTTATGTTATGTGTATTTTGCCACAATTGGAATTATTTTTTTAAAAGCAGGGAGAATGAATACTTTATTAACCAGAACTCATTTCAGGAAGATGAATATTATTTGGTTAAAAATTTCTTTGAACGAGAGCTTGAGATAAAGAGGTAGCCTCTCCCCAGGAGGCACGTGACAGACAGTACCCTTTTTAAGGCACCTGCTGGCTGAGGGGTGCCAACAAGCAGGGAAAAGCCAGGACTCTTCTTTCTCTGTCCCTCCCCCAGGATTTCTTTGAAATAAACGCTGGATAAATATTTAAAGAAGAATAAACCATCCGGGCATAAGTTCCTAAATTTCACTTCCTTCAGTTACATTTGAAGTAAAATCTGAAGGAAGAAGCTAATTTGATTTTCCTGACGATAAGAAGCCAGACAAAACCAGCCAATCAACTCACCTCCCCATATATGCCCCTTAATCTCATTACTGTCTTTGTGTTTGGTTTCCTGGTGTCCACTGAGACATGGGATCAGGCAGTGAGGGGGATATTTGTTTTAAAGAGAAAGTATCTCAATTATTTCAAGAGGAATAAAAGACAAGTAAAACCTGTAGAGAGCAAAACAGAATGCCTCGATTTCCAGTTGAACAGCTTTAAGACACCTGCTATTCATTCAACCCCATACCAAATTGCTTTTAAAACTATTGATTTTAATCTCAAAAGCTGGCAAGACGTCGCTGCTTCACCTGACAAGAGTTTTGCTTACCAATTGAAAAAGGATGCCACAACTCCTAGTTCAAAAGTTTTTGAAGGAGAACTTAGCCAAATCTCACAAAAACCCTTTGGCCTGACTGAGATTCTCTAAGCTCCACTGTGGATTTTCAGAGAAAACTCTGAGGCTAAAGAAAAAAAGCTGTAAAAAAAATGTCTGAATGTGACATTTTCTATATTGACCTTCTGGAATAATACAAATTTTCTGAGGTTATTACATCCCACCAAAATACCATCTTTCCAGATATTCTTCCCTAGGCTAGAAACTTCCCTAGTGTTTCTATTAGACCCACATAAGTAATCCATTAGACCCACATAAGTAATACAATAAAGAACATACAAATCCAAAAGTGTATTCCACTTGGGGTTCTATTTACAGCATTAATAATAAACAGCATGTTCCACTTGAATAGCATCAACTATTAAAAATATGGGGACCCAAATTATTTTAGGCCAAACTCCTTAATGGGCAATTCACAAATCAGTTGTTCCACTCATCTATTATGCAAGTGAAAAAAAGTGATTTTAATTCTCTTTCTAGTTCTTTCAACTGGATTATTACCTAAGGCATGTTACCTAAGAAATAATAGTTTCTCTATTCTAATATTGTGGGCTTGCTCCTTTGAAATGAATTGATGAGATGATAGGCAATATCTAACTGCACTCAAAACTGGCAGAGCATGTGAACGCTGAACTGTCTCAATAAACACAATCTCATAATCATTTTTGTTCAGTCTTTGTTGCCTCTACTTTTCTTCCTATTACTCCTTCCTCTCTTTAAGAACTAAGTGTTCCACAAGAGCTGAGCAATAACTCCCCAATCTGCACGTCCAACAGCTTCCTCAGTTTCCTCCCTCAGCTGTCCAGGCACACACCTCCTTTATAAACATGCCCACAGAACTCCTCCTCAGCCCTCCAGCCCAGTCAAGGGCACTACCTTCCATCCAGGGCAGTTGCTTGATAAATCTGGGCTATCATTTGTCATGTGGCTGAGTAGACATCTGTCCACCGAGCTGGTCTGCTCTCCTTGAGAACAGTGACAAGAGTTTACTCATTTCTGGTGCTGTGTCTGGCCCATCACTGGGGCTCGGGAGATGCCTACAGTTCTACATGGCCATGTTTTCATTAACAACCTCCCATGGCTTCTCTGACTACATTCTGGACCATTTGCCAGGAATCTAATCTTACATATTTGTCTATTAAGCTAGGTACTTCTGAAATGACTTAATTGCATTAAATCTACATGGTGATTGATTTCCAAAAGCAAAAATGCTGCCTTGGTTAGAACACTTTTCCACAAATACAGTGGGAAAAAATGATGCAGGATCAAAGTTCCTCCTGTCCTTCTCTTACACCATTAAAAACCAGTGAAAGCTCCAAAGGGAAGGATTAGAACTCAAGTAAAGATGACTGACTTCTGGTGACCCTTCTGGCAAAACCAAGAAGAAGTAGTAGGGAGAAGTAGTAGGCAAGGGGATGCAGATGTGTGTTGTAGAGGTGGGGTCTTCACTACCCAGGGAACACATACGGCATAGTACTGGACCACACGGTGTGTGCAATCCCTGGTGTTTTAATGAGGAATGAGTTGTCAGGTCATCATATGAGGAAAAATGAGGAAACATACTAGAAGTAAATGAAAGAGAACTACTAAACACAAATTAACTATACTCAAGTTTCAGCAGAAGCTAACCTTTGATTCATCTTTGAGGGGACATCCAGAATGAAACAAAATTTCAGGCTCTCTGGGAAAACAAATTCTACAGCCTGTTTGATGCTAATGTTTCATTTGTTGGTTTCATCTCCCAAGACTGATCCTCCATCCCTAAGCTCTCAGACAGCCACAGGTACAGCCTAGATGAACGTGCTTCTGGAGTTTGGAAGGACCTAATCACTATGAAGAGCAGATTTAACCATGCCCGGAAAAACCACGATAGGTGGCTAACAACTTTAGAGCACAAGTAACCCTCCAAAGCCTTCAGACCATTCCCAATGCCCACTAGGTTTATACTCAAAACAATTTTTACCACGTGACTACTCAATTCCAGGGGAAAGGCCACAGGAACTCCCATGTTGCATTCATACAGCACTACACAGTGCGTGAAATTCCTTTACGTATTGTCAGCTCATCTGACCCAAGCCTGAAAAACACGTGAAGCACTCCGGGCTAGCATTGTTACCCCATTTCTGATGTGGAACTGGGGATTCCAGGTTTGCTTGGTACTCAAGGCAGCACAACTGGCAAGTGGCAATGAGAGTGGTGGTGCCCAAGTTGGATCCCTAGTCTCTCCTGTCTTCTTCTGCATAGTGCTGCCTCCTCCATCTTGGATGGAGAAAACTGACTATCAGTAGGCCAGGTTCAGTTTTTAAAAAAATCATAGTGTTAAAGCAAAGATGGCGGCAATCATCTAGTCCTAAATGTCAAATAATATTTAGCAAATGTTTACAGGGTAACTGGTACTGAATAGACCGTCATAGATTATCACTGAAATCTGAATTATAGAGAGGCACTTTCAAATCCAGTGTAGAAGGCACAATCTGAGCTTCTAAGATGAACTGGCTCAGTAGAAGGAGTAAGCTCACCATCACTGGGAATATTTTAAAAGTTATCACCACCACCTGTCAGAGACATTGTAGAGGGAATTCAAGAATTTTATGGGGCTCTAACTTTCCTGCTAAGATTCTAGGAACAAGTCATAGCAACACTCCTTAAATCAAGTCTTCATGCCAAGCAAAAAACCAACTTTTTATTTTGGGTTCCCTCACAAAATTCCAAGATGCACCCACTACTCTCAAAGCCACCTGGCAAATCTGGGTATGGGAAGAAAAAAGTGCTAAAATGTAAAAATCAGAAGAAATTAAGAGAGCAGGAATTGTTCTCACCCAGGAGCATAAAGTTCACTAGACAATGTCCCCAAACAAAATTAACTGCAAACAGTTTCAGTAACTGGCTCATAAGGCATTTCTTGGCAATAAACAGGCCAAGACACATAAAGATAAAAGTCCCAGAAAACAGAAATGACACAGAATTTGGGGTTAGAAGGCCAGGGTGTGATTGTCATCTTCCAGCATTCATCAGCTGTGGGCATGGGGAGCAGAGTCCAAAGACCACAGCTCTGACCAAGACCACCAGGCTGTCATGCTGAGCCATCAACAAAATGATGCATTGGAAAAGGTCTTTGCCCATGGAAAACATGTGCAAAATCTTATTATTACTTCCCTTAGTAGGTGACCTACAGAAACAAGGCTGGTGGGGATGGTGTCTGAATGTATCACTTACAAAACTACTCTTACCCTCCCCAGTTCTCCCTCTGCAGGCCTCTTAGAAGACAAATCCAAAAACTGTTATTTAAAACTTTCCCCTACAGTCCTTAAGGACTAAGGAAGGTCAACACGTCCTCATGCACAGTTTGTGATCTGAAGACTTTTCTGGTACTTTCCCATCCTCAGAGCTACTAAAACTTTCCCATCCTCAGAGCTACTAACCTGGAAAGAGGTTACTGAAAACCTGCTCACTGCACTAACAGCAAGCATGCATTTTGCCTGTCACAGCTGCCCTCACAGCAGGTGCTCAAGGGGCACCTGTGGGGTTAAGGCACATCCAGGGAGCTTATTGACTCAAAAGCCAACCCAACATCAGGCCAGATAGGCTTCCTTACTTGTGCTCCTGTTATCAGCAGCAGAACTACAGCACGTGGATACAGACAAACTACTGCATATGGGGCCAACAGACCATGTGAGGACAGTTGTGTGACCACCTTTGGCTCCCTTCTAGGGAAGGCACTGTCGGCGCCCAAGTCAGGCGACTCAGACGCTTTCTGGGACTCCCACTCACCACCCCAATCTAGGTCCTCTGGGCACATTCCAGCCTGTGTCTCAGCACCTGGGGGTCTCTATCTGTGGACTGCCTAGCACTGGGTAAAGACACAAAAACACTGCATTGCTGCTAGTGCTCCCCAAGATCACATCCACCTTGGAGGTTTATGAGACAAATGTCAGTTGTCATTCAAAGCATTAAAATAAAATCTTCTAAGAAATCCCCCCTAATATAGTAATAAGACCTACATGGAAATAAAATTGGTTTGTAAATAATGTTAGCTTCCTCCTGTAATTTACACTAACAGCAAAGAGGAAGTCTTGTTTTCCAAGCCTTGTGGACTGATATTTATCACAGTTGATAAATTACCTATAAATGACAAAAGAGGAAGTCTGACTGAGACACAGTGTGATGCGGGGAAAAGAATGCAGGTAGAGTCAAGCCATCCAGTTGGCAGCCCTCACCCCGCTCTCTTGCCAGGATGTTGTGGGCAGCCGCTGCCCTCTGCCAGTTCCAGACTAACTGAGTCCACCAGTGCTCCTGCAGTGGCATGATCCTGGCCAGAGCACCAGGAGGAGCTTCTTAAATGGAAAAGCACAGTTCTGTGTCCATCAATACTGCGAAGTCAGGGACTTTCTTGGCACACTAGGGTTCTTCAGGAGACACTCCCATCCAAAAGACAAAAATTCGCTAGGAAAGCTAGGTGCTTTAAAAAGCCTGCACGTCAGAACAGTAATTCCTAACAAAAGTGATAAGCAGCAAAAAACAGCCAGGCTAAGGTCCTGCCAACTAAAGCCCTGCCCGTGTTAAGCAGGTGGGACAATTATAGAGCTCCGGTAGGGAGCTTCCAGAGTACAGAGGAAGGTATCTTGTCCTTCCAGGCCCCACCCAGGACAGCACAGAGCGCCCCTAATTAAGCTCATCTGTCCAACCAGCTAGAGATGATGCTCAAAAGCATTTGGTTACCCCAGTCCATACAAGCCCAGAAAGGAGAGTGCTGCTAACACTCTGCTCTGTGTCAAGGTGAAGTGATAGAGGTCTCACAATTCCTCGCCCAGTTGTGACATTAGAAAATTCTACATTTAATCCGAAACTGGCAGAACCTGTCTCTGGCCTTTATGAATTAACTAAAAAACATGCTTTCTTGGAAACGCCAAAATTCAGAACCCCTGCCATAGTTTTCAAACCCCATCATTTTTGCCAACACCATCCACACCTCTAGAATGTTAAGGTCAGTCAGTTTTTTTGTTTTTGTTTTTGAGTTGGAGTCTCACTCTGTCACCCAGACTAGAGTGCAGTGACCGTTGCCGGCCACCACAGCCTCGACCTGCTGGGCTCCAGTGATCCTTCCGCCTCAGCCTTCCAAGTAGCCGGAATTACAGGCATGCGCTACCACACCTGGCTGATCTTCTGATTTATTGTAGAGATGAGGTCTCGCTGCCCAGGTGGGTCTCGAACCCACGGGCTCAGGCAGTCCACTCACCTCAGTCTCCCAAAGGCGCGGGATTGCAGGCTGAGCCACCGAGCCCGGCTGGTCAGTCAGTTTTAAACGGCCTCAGACCAACCCAAAAGAAAAAAAAATGGGTAAAATATATAAAGACAGAGTTCACAGGGAGTGAAATACATTTGGCCAAGATTACATAAGAAGATATTCAACTAAATGCATAAATAAAGATATGCAGATCAGAGGAGACCTGTCAGATGGTCCAAAATCAAAGCATTTGGTAAAAACCCCAGGGTCAGTGAAAGTAGGAAAAACACACTTATTGCTTACCACTAGCGGGGGTAACGGGTGAGCAAAGTGGGATGACTACCTCTTGGGGCATAGGTCAGCAAATCCTAGGAATTCTCCTGCCAGGAGCTGATCCTACAGATACAATAAAAACCACATACAAAGACAGGAATTGCAACATTGATTGTAATAAGGGAAATTAGAAATAATATCTACACTATTTGGTTTAATAAATAATGAACCATCCATACCATATAATGGAATATTATAAGTCTTACTAAAACATGGAGAGGGAAAGGTAGCTCCATAAGTATTGACATGAAATGGTACACACTGAATGAAAAACATACAGTAGTATAATATAAACCTATCTTTTAAGAATTACATTTAAATACATGCACACAAAAAATTCTGGAATGAGCTACATCACAAACAAGTTTCACAGGGCTCAGCCTGGGACTTTTCATCCTAAATACTTCCCGTAGTGTTGGTTTCTGGCTTTTGTTTTTTACATGTGCATGCATTACTTCAACATCAATTGTTAAGGACCTCAAAGAGCTGGGAGTAAAGGATGATAAACTGATCCACCCAGTCTCAGGTCTCCCCATCACTGAAACCACTGAAACAGAAGGGGTGCTGGGGTCTCCTGCCTTGGCTGGGAGGTCAGCTGGGTGACCACTCAGCTCCTTCAGGGTTGAGATTCTACAATGCTCGGATAGTATAACCCCAGGTGATGTGTTCTCAGGTTCCTATCAAGAAACACAAATGGTAGGTGTAAATGTCTAAGATACAGTGTGTCCCCTATGCTCACAAAACAGCCTGAGGCTTAGACTCCGATCCTTTACTCTGACTCATTTCATTCATTGAGGACAGGGCTTTTTTCCTTAGAAAACCCAGTGGAATGCCCTCTCCACATACCTGCAGCAGCTCTCTGTCCAAATCTGCATCTTGGTCAAAAAGAACGCTCTGCTCTTGTGATTTTTATTTTGTATCACCCCCACCCCCGCAATTACTGGGGAGCCAAATATCACCTGGATGTTCAAGAGTGCTGTCTATGAGATGACACAGCTCAGTGGGTAAGAGTGCAGGTCCTAGACGTGTTTGGATCTCAGCTCCACCTCCCACTAACCCTGCAACTAAAGGCAGTTTACTAACCTCTCTGCACCTCAGTTTCACATCTTTAAAATGGGATCTCAGCCGGGCTTGGTGGCTCAGCCTGTAATCCCACGCTTTGGGAGGCTGAGGTTAGTGGATTGCCTGAGCCCGCGGGTTCGAGACCTGCCTGGGCAACTTGGCGAGACCTCATCTCTACAATAAATCAAAAAAAATTAGCCAGCTGTGGTAGCATGCACCTGTAGTTCCAGCTACTTGGAAGGCTGAGGCAGAAGGATCGCCGGAGTCCAGCAGGTCGAGGCTGCAGTGGCTGGGAGCAGCCACTGCACTCCAGTCTAGGTGACAGAGTGAGACTCCAACTCAAAAAATAAAAATAAATAAAATAAAATGGGATCTCATGAGCAGACCCCACCTCATAGGACTGTTACAAGGTAGTAGATGCAAAGTGCTTTTCAAAGGGCACAACCAAGTAAAACCAAGTGTTAATTCTATGACCACAAAAGGCTCCAGACCAAACCTGGACTGGAAAGATGTAAGTCTCTTGACTGAGAGTGCTTTCTATGTATCACCTATTTAACTTGTGCTTTCCCAAAAAAAGGCACAGACAAAGAATATCACTGGTTAAAATTAATACAGAAACAACCAGGCATGGTGACTCAAGCCTATAATCCCAGCACTTTGGGAAGCCGAAGTGAGGGGATTGCCTGAGCCTACAGGTTTGAGAACAGTCAGGGCAACTTGGCAAGACCTCATCTCTACAATAAATTTTAAAAAAGAATTAGCCAACCATGGTAGCGCGTGCCTGTAGTTCGGCTACTTGGAAGCCTGAGGCGGAAAGATCACCCAGAGCCCAGCAGGTCGATGCTGGGGTGGTCGTGAGCGTGCCACTGCACTCCAGCCTGGATGACTGAGTGAGACTCCAACTCAAAAAAAAAAAAGATTCATGGGTCAGGAGCCTCATCGTGAAAAGCACTGGCCTAGACTCGGACCCAGGGTTTTCTACAGAAACTCATCCCATTCCTCAAAACATTCCAGACTGCACATAAACCCGGCCCCAGCCCCAACCCCAACCCCAGCTGCTCCCAGCTTGTTTATTGACTGACAGGTGGAAAGACAGCGAGGAGGAAGCAGTGGAAAGAGGAAGAGAAAGAGAAGACACAGGAAGGAGGGGGCAGGGCACAGGGTCCTGTCCCCAGCAGCCCCAGGACCCAGTGTGACCTCCTAGAGGACAGAGATTCCCTTCAAGGTGCTGGTGTGTCCTCTGATCCAGGAGCCGGGCCTGGGCCACTGTGTCCCCTCCTCACACAAAAGCAGGTATGGATCCCTCTCTCCCCAGACTCTCACAGTTTAGCAAGCTAACATTTCAGAGAGAGTCAACCAGGAGGTACTTGGGGCCTTTTATTAAGAACCCACAAAATCACTGAAGGGCTTGCTTGGGCTTTGCCCGCCTTCTTCACCCCCCCCACCGAACCCCATTCTGATTTTAAATGAGTGGGCTTATTATACAATAAATTGGACCAGGGTTCAACAAAGTGTCAAACCATGACTTAGCCCTTCCCAGGAAACTCGTCCCAATGCTGGCAATGGGCTCTTTAGGTCTTCCCCGTCAGTGTCTCTCAATAGCTCCAAGTTCTCACGCTCCAGTTACTACTGAGGAAGTCCAAGTACAAACAGGTCAAACCACCAGCCTCAATGTCCTGGTGGGAATCACCACCTTTCTGGGTGTCTCACAAAATGCTCTAAAAGCTGTCACAATCGGTGCAACACTTCCCCCACCACCCAGGGCCTTCCTGAAATAAGCTGTCTATTCCACGCATCCATCCCCGCCAGCACATCTGCCCAAATCAACTAATCTCATTTAGGGACATTTTAGACCTTGAGCCCAGAAGGGAAGAGGTCCAGGAAAGGCCAATGTACAGTTGGAAGGGGGTGGTGTGAAGGGAGAAGAAGTGTCCCACAGCACTGATTTGTTGACCAGAGGCCAGCATCATCCTGGACTGTCCCAACCCTACAAATAGCCCCTCCTCATTGGCACCCTGTGTTTCTCCCTTAAAATCACTATATAAAAAAAGAAACCTGCACTCATGTTTATTGCAGCACTATTCACAATAGTAGAGAGATTAAATCAACCTGTGTCCATCAACAAATGACCAGATAATGTGATATATATAAAAATATATCACATCTTTGTATACATATGCGCGCGCGCGCGGCACACACACACACACACACACACACACACACACACACACACACATATGCCATGGAGTACTACTGAGACATAAAAAAGAATGGAATCAAGTCTTTTGTGGCATTATAGTTGAAACTACAGGCCATTATCTTAATGTAATAACTCAGAAAGTCAAATACTACATGTTTCCACTTTTAAGTGGGAATTAAATAACATGTACACATGGACATACAAAGTGGAATAAGATACTGGCGAATGGAATAAGATACTGGAGATTTGGAAAGGTAGAAGGGTAGGAGGGGGTATGGGATGAGAAATTACTTAATGGGTACAATGTACAATATTCAGGGTGATGATTACACTACAAACCCAGACTATACCACTATGCAATATATCCATACACTTGTTCCCCCAAAATTTATAATAAATGATACAATATAACTACAATGATTCACGGATCCCATACTATGTCCCAGGTGCTACTACATAGCTCAGTAAATTTTTATGACAATCTTGTGAATGGGTATGGCCTCTTTATTTTACACACAAGTAAACTGAGGCTCAGAGAATGGAAGTCTTCAGCCAAAGTTCTATAGCTGTAAGTGATCAGTGTGACTACAAAGCCCAAGTGTTCTGCACTGGCCTGGGCACCTCTCAGGCCATGGTGACCTCAGGACCTTCTTTTGAAATATCTTTCCATCTCCTGAACCAGCCCCCTTCCCTCTCTGGTTCAGGTCCCTGCATGCAGATGACTAGGCAAAGAACAGGCCCACAGGCCTCCTTTCTCATCAGTTCAGGCTGACCATCCCCACCTCATCCAGGGCTGACTCCTCCTCAGCCACTTCCAAGGTCTCACCCCAAACTGGGAAGTCTTGCAGTGTATCCCCTGAACCCCCAGGTTCTCTCGCACGCAACAAGACTCAGCTGGCTCACCCCTTGCAATCTTGACCTTTTCTAAAGTGATCAGACTGCTGATAACTGAGGTGTGGGAGGGTGAAGGCACTTGCTCAGAGCCCCACAGCAGCTCAGGCAGACCCCCAAAAGAGCCCAGGCCTCCCAATCCACAAAGTCCAGGGAATCTGTCCAGGCCTGGTTCCACGCCACGTGGCCCCATAAACAGAGATTTTAAAAAGGCCAAAACACACACCCACACACAAAAACGCTTGTTAATAAAAACAAGTGTTGGCAAACACGAAGTAATATCAAAATACGGGACCACAGATCCAACTATTGGGTCTTTCAACATTTCGAGGGGGAAGAATGTGTTCATGTGTGGACATGTTTATTTCTCAATTACTATGCTTTCCTCAACTGCTTGCTTTCATTCATAAGACCCAAATTATGGAACACAGAATAAACAGTAACTTTCACAGTCACCACCACTTTACCACCATACCAACCCCTTCCAATTAAAAAATTGTGACAAGCTCACCTTTTCCAAAACACTTCTACTATCCTGCAGGAAACGACGGGATTCTAAAAAGCTCTCCAAATTAATGCTGCAAGTTGTTTTAGTTCAAGTTTCCAGCTTGCTGGTCAAAAACAGGGCTTACGTCTGCTTTCTCCAGCAACTACTAACCACACAAATTATCAGCCAGTTACCCAACTCTAGCTCCAGAGCACTTAGCGTTATTTCCAAATCATTCCTTTCCGTCCTACTGTGTTCCTGGCAATACCCCGTAATAACGTTATTTGCAGGAGCAGCTGGTAAACTAAGGAGGCCTAGCACCCACTAGGCTGCAAGGAAAGGTGCAGAGGCCTGGCTGCGGAGATCTGTAATCTGAGAACCGGATTCCAACCTGGGCTCAGCCTGCTTTGCCTCCTAGCGGCTGTGTGACCTTGCGCACGTAGGTCAACCTCCCTGAGCCTCAGTTTCCTTACTGCGAAGCTGGAATCCTAACTCCTCCGAAAAAGACTGTCATCCAAGTCCCCGATGCACATCAAAGGCTGAACGCTGCACGGCTAGAACCGTATTTCTCGGTTGGAACTCGTCCCTGCTGTCCCAGGGGCTCGGCGGACAGCCCCCCCCCCCGGGCCCACCCCACGCAACCCAAGGTCAGTCTGGCCCAACCCACGCGGTGCCTCCGGGGCACAACTAAGGGAAGGCCCGAGGAATGACGACGAGGCCCGCCCGGCCTCCGGGGCCTCTTTTTCCGCCTCCCGCCCCCCACCCTTCCCCCCAACACCCGCCACCCACTTCCCGGTGAAGGCCGCGGGGACAGAGCTCCGGCGTCGGTCCTCGGGGCCCTGGCCGAGCCCCGACCTCGCCCCGAGCCCCCAGCGCCCCCAGCCGCGCCCCGCCCCATCCAGCCCCGCCCCGCCCCGCCGTCGGCTGCGGCCGCGGCTCAGCTCGCCCGGGTGGCGGGTGGCGGGCGGCGGCGGCGAAAGGCAGGCGGCGGCTACTCACCGTCCCGCGCCGCGCGTGGTCGCCTTTGTATGCAAACACCGCGCCCGCCGCCCGCTGTCAGCGCGGCTAGGCCTCCGGAGGCGGGGCGGGGGCGGAGCCGACGGGGCTGCGCCAGGGGGCCTCGGGAGGCGCGGGCTACCAGGCCGCTTTCAGGGCCCGCGGGCCTGATCCGGCGCTCACCCCAAACCGCCTGCTCTAGCTTTCCCGTGGGCGGGAACCGGTAGACCGAGTTTCCGACTTTCCTTCCCAGAGCCAGAGTCGTGTATTTTCTTCAACAATCTAGATTGACATATACCGATGCCTCGGGGCGTGGGGGTGGAGGCGGGAGGCACACGCAGAACCCGCGGTGGGGGCAGGCTGGTAATCGGCTGGGGACACCTCCCAGGGCTTGGCGGCCGTTCTAAGGTCCCATGGACCTGCCCCTTCTCCAGAGCTGGGACCCGAGCTCGCCCTTGACCTTTCTGACCCTCGGCCTGGCCTTGTTTCTTCAACCATAAAGTAGTGGTGGTGTAGACAGACCATATTGCGATTTACACTTCGTGTCTCAACGCTGGACCACCTGTGTCCTTTCCCCTTTATCAGGACGATCAGAGCCAGCACTCCTGCTTCCTTCTGGGAAAGGTGACTCTGCACCACCGGGGCAGCTCCGTGCTCCCTGAGCTTGCATTATCCAGCAGGGAGGCAAGACAAGGGACAGATAAACAATGAGCAAAGTAACATCTGATGGTGAAATAATTTACATCAGAGATCAGAAGTGTCACATGTGAACTGAAACCCTAAATGACAACAAGCACCAGAGTCTACAAAGACGGAGAGGAGGGCAGAGCTCCCCAGAGGGCATAAGCAACAAGTGCAAAGGTCCTGCGGCAGGCCACTGTGAGGGCAGGAGCAGAAGCATGGGCCAAATATTTAGGGTCTTGGAGGCCAAGGAAAGGAGTTAATTATTTAGATATCATTCTAAAAAGGGTTTTAAACCTGGAAATTATATGATCGCGCTTACTTTAAAAAAAAAAAAAAGTCACTCCTCAGGCTGGATGGAGTGGCTCAAGCCCTGTAATCCCAGCACTTTGGGAGGTCAAGGCAAGAGGACTGCTGGAGCTCAGGGGTTCAAGACCAACCTGGGCAACTTAGTAAGACCTCATCTCTACAATAAATAAAAAAATAAGCCCGGCATGGTAGCGTGCGCCTGTAGTTCCAGCTCCTTGGAAGGCTGAAGCAGAAGGATTGCCTGAACCCAGCAGGTTGAGGCTGCGGTGACTGTGAGTGTGCCTCGGTGATAGAGGGACTCCGACTCAAAAATAATAATTAATAAATAATTCCTCTGCCATATGGATCACTACTCTGCTACAGGAGTGAAATAAGCAGACAGGTAGAACTGCAGGGTACCAGGGGAGATCGTGGTGGCTCAGTCTGGTGGGTAGGGGATGACAGCGAGAAGTAGAAAAACTTCCGACAGGTAAGACCCACAGACTTGCTGATGAATGGAGATGAGGAAGACTTGCAGTGAGAGAAAGAATCAGAAGTGAGTCAGTGAAGAACTTGAGCCGCTTAGGGCTAGGGTTGCTTCTGGCTGAGATGCAGAGTCAGGGAAGATGCAGGCTCGAAGGGAGCAGCACGGTGCAGCGGACTCAGTGGGTTGGAGAAGCCGGCTGGTTCCAGCTAGATGTTTGAGGGCAGCTGCTTGGAGAGCTCTGCCCAGGGACACAGCTTCTGCCATGTGACCATGTGTGGAGGTGCTCTAGCTGGGTTTGGGGCCACTCCCATCGAGGCAATCTGTCCCAGGAAAGTAGGCAACCCTCTCCCATGCTGACACTCAGAGGTCAGGGCCACTTACGGGTGAGATGCCCCCACAAGGACTTCCTCAGAGACTACAGTTCCGAGTGCCTGGGTGCAGCCCACAAATCACCAAGGTTGCAGCGACCCAGAAGAAAGCTCTGCTGCTCCCTTCCCTCTGGGCCCCACCTCCAGGGAGGGTCTGGCTGTGGACACAAGTTTCCCTGTGTGGAAAAGCTGTTCAGGCCACTTCAGTTTAGTCTTTGATAAAATAAGTCAACTTGTTCAAATTTGGAGACTGGAAATCGAAAAACATAGGAAAATCCAGCTCAGAAAAAGGAAGATGCTGGGGCAGAGCAGGGCTGCAGTCAGCTTTGATTAGCAGGATCTGGCTGGATTCAGAGGGAGCTGGGTCCCACAGCTGCCCATCTTGCCACCTAGGGGAAGACCAGACATGTTGGGGGGGTGGAGGGGATGCATCCAAACAATGAGAAGAAAGCACTCGCTAAGAGATTATGTCTTTTGCAGCAACAAGGATGGAATCGGAGGCCATTATCCTAAATGAAACAACTCGGACACAGAAGACAAATACCCCATGTTCTCACTCCTAGGGTGGGAGCTCAACTATGTGTGCACGTGGGTACAGAGTGTGGCTGGAGACTCTGGAGACTCAGAAGGTGGGAGGAAGGGAAGGTAGTGGGTGATGAGAAATGAATGAGTACAATGCACCTTAATCCGGTGATGATTACACTAAAAACCCTGACTTCACCACTACATGATATAGTCATATAACAAAATTATACTTGTACCCCGTAAATGTTTGCAAATAAAAAAGAAAGAAAGAAAAACACTCACTAGATCACGTTTCACTCCCAGGCTATACCCTGAACGGGACTCTCCAAAGCCCTGGGTGTTTCAGAGCCGGTGCTTTCCGGAGTCCCCCTGGGAGGGCCCTCTGTGTTGCCAGCCACAGTGGTGACTGAGTCGTGACTCAGCCAGGAGAGCTGAGGTGATGATCCCTGTGGCCAATCCCAGGACCTGCCGTGTTCAACCCCACTCGGAAGAGAAGAGGGGACCCCAGGATGAGTAATCTTGCTGCAACTGCCTGGAGGGGGAAGGAGGGCTGAGGGATGCCTTGGCAAAGCAACACAGGCATCCTAGAGACTCAGTTTCACAATCTGGGAAATGGGGTGCGGATGCTCATGACACAGATTCATTTTGGGGATGAAGACGGCCATCGTGTGAAACACTTGGCAGGATTGCTGACTTGAAAGATTTTTCTGGTTCTAGAATCCTATACCTTGAGAAATGGCAACGCCCAGAAGGATCCCTGTCCACTGCTTAGCCTGGCTGTGGTACAGAGTGTGGCCCAGCTCAGCAGGGCAGCCAGCCTCCCTCCTAGGAGGGATGCCCAGAGAGTACAAGCATCCCGGTTGTCCACCCTCCCATGACAAAAGGCTGTGTCTTGGGAGAACTATTCTCCACAGGGCTGCACGATGAAATGCTTCCGTTGTTCCTCTACAACTCCAGGAAATTTTCTCTGCATATAAAAGCAACGAGAATGATATAAACCACCTCTTCTAGCTGGAAAACTCCCCCTTTCAGCTGGTGACAGTAAGGGAATTCTGAGGTTTTCCACACCAACCATCTGCACCAATTAAAGGGCCCGGCTGCCCGGCCTAGAATGCGGGGGGTGAGGCATGCGAGATGAGTTCATGGATTGCCCATGAGCCACTAGAGGAAAGTGAACGGTTGACTGATCTCCCCTCAACTTGGGGGAGTGGCATCAGTGGTTAGTTCTGTAAATGCCCTGGCAGAAAGGATCCCAAAGAAAGGACAATTAATCCTTTCCCCAGAGAGGCATGCAATCCTTTCTCCCTGGCACCAGTGCGTGGGGCTCTGGGAAGGGTGGTGGTCTCCCGGGCATCAAAGCCCAGTCCTTGCTTGGGAGTCCATAAGAGGTGACTTCATCATGGGCACTCCCTTGCTGGGCACCTCAAGAACCAGGGAACCAAGGGTCAACTGGTGCCGCTTCACCAGCTTGGGGGGCAGGAAACAGAGCAGCTTGGAAGTCCACCTGAGATGGGACAGGCCTCTGGGTGCTGTAGCTGGCTAACTCGTACAACTTTCATGGGGAATAGCTGGATATAAAAGGCCCACAAGGAGGGTGGGGGAGGGTAACCTGGGGGAAGCCAGCATCTGGAACCAAAGCACAGCAGCTTGGGACAGTCACCCCAGGGCTGTCCAGAGGCCCTCCCACAATTAGGATGGGGCTCATAGATTAGAGCCAAGGCATCAAGAGAGCAAAAGAAGCCATGGGAAGATAAGAGAAGAAGCTAACAGTTGGCCACAGGTGGGGATCTCAGAGGCTAGGCCACGCCAATTCAACACATGTTAATTAAACAGTGCTGTGTGCCCTCCTCGGTCACACACTGAACAGAGTCAGGATTTGAAGTCCCACACACACAGTGCAGCAACCAAGCAAGGAAACCACCCCAGCCAATCAGAATGCTAAGAAGACAGGCCCAGAGCAGAGGGAGGCGGGCTCACCCTGGGGCCTGCACTGTCACCCTGCCAGGTGGGCTACATGTCACACCACCCACTGCTTGTTCATTCATACCCCACGCCTTCATTCAGCACTGTGCCCAGCCCTGTGCTGAGCACCAAGGGGCTTCATGGGGGCTGACCAGATGTGGTATCTGTCCTTGGTGAGTGCCAATCTGGGGCAGTGATCACACAAACACTGTCCTGGTGCTCAGGGCTGCTGTGAGCTGAAAGACTGTGTACTTATGTGGGAGTTGACACGGCCAGTCCTCAAGCAAGAGGATTCAGTGGCCTTGGTGGCCTGAGCAGGTACCCGTCCAGACAAATCTAAGGTGGTGTCAAGGAGCAGAATGAATAGGGGGCCAGCCAACAGCGCGTGCAGAGTGGTCTGGCACCAGCAGGTGCTGAAAGAAGGCCTGTGGCTGACCACTGGTGGGTGAGGGGGAGGCCACAGCAAGTCCCATGCTTGACTTTTCCTATGACCAGGCAAGAGGCACTGGGACACCCTTTCGCCTCTGATCACATGGGAAAGGTTCATAATGAGCCAGACTAGGGCAGCGGCAGTGGACAGGCAGGAAAGAAAGGAGCAACCAAGGTTCAAGGAAGGAGCCATGGAAGAGAATCTCGGCACCACCAGGGATGGGAGGAGACAACTCCGGTCATTAGAAACAGTGGATGTGCCGGACTCAGTGGCTCAGCCTGTAATCCCACGCCTTTGGGAGGCTGAGGTGAGTAGATTGCCTGAGCCCGCGGGTTCAAGACCCACCTGGGCAGCGAAACCTCATCTCTACAATAAAAATCAAAAAATCAGCCGGGCGTGGTAGCGCATGCCTGTAATTCCGGCTACTCGGAAGGCTGAGGCGGAAGGATTGCCGGAGCCCAGCAGGCGAGGCTGCGGTCGCCGGGAACAGCCACTGCACTCCAGTCTGGGTGACAGAGTGAGACTCCAGCGCAAAAAAAAAAAAAAAAAGAAAAGAAAAACAGTGGATGCTATGCAGGGAAGTATGGACAGATACACTGGGCTCTAGTCCCAAGAGGGGCAAAAAGATTTCCCATCCTCTTCCTGCCACCTCCCCACCTCCAGTCAATCCTCTGAGTCACTGTGACCTTGCTGAACAAGCATGGGGGTCGCCAGCCGGGGCAACATAGTGAGACACCATCTCTACAAAAAAAATGAAAAAAAAATCAGCCAGGCTTGGTGGTGTGTCCCTATAGTCCCGGCTGCTCAGGAAGCTGAGGCAGAAGGATCACCTGAGCCCAGGAGGTCGAAACTTGAAAGCATGGGGGTTACCACAGTCCTAAGCAGCACATCTCAAGTCACACATTCTCCAGTGCTTTGCTTTGTTTTTGTTTTTTGTTTTTGTTTTTGTTTTTTTAGAAAGCAGGATTAGCTGGGCTTGGTGGCTCAGCCTGTAATCCCGAGCCTTTGGGAGGCTGAGGTGAGTGGATTGCCTGAGCCCGCGAGTTCGAGACCCGCCTGGGCAGTGAGATCTCATCTCTACAATAAATCAAAAAATCAGGCGGGCGTGGTAGAGCATGCCTGTAATTCCGGCTACTTGGAAGGCTGAGGCGGGATGATCGCCGGAGCCCAGCAGGTTGAGGCTGCAGTGGCCGGGAGCAGCCACTGCACTCCAGTCAGGGCACAGAGTGAGACTCCAATCCACAAAAAAAATAGAAAGCAGGCTTTATTAAGAGGACAGAAAAGTTCCCACAGTGGGGGGGACCCGAGGGAGCTGCCTCCCTAGTGCTTTGAAAACAGCTACACAGATGGCTATTAATAAAGCGTTCAGAGGTAGAAAAATCTTGAAAGAGTCCCCTTGGTAGGTAAGAAACCTATGTCCCAGAGAGGTGAACCATGATCAGTATCTATGTGTCTAAACATATCTAAGCATAGAAAAGGGACAGTAAAAAATACGGTATTTTAACCTTATGGGACCACCATTATATCTGCAGTTCATAGTTGACTGAAACATTATTATACGGCACATGACTGTTTTTCTTCTCAATAATAGGCGACCTGATCAGACACATGAAGTCTAAGGTTAAAAATCTGACAGGCCTGAGTTCAAGTCCAGCTCCACCACGTGGCCGGATGCTTCCTCAACTGTTAACCACCCCTATCTCAGCAGCTTGGAGGGAAAATTAAAAAAGATGATATGTTGGGATCCAGGCAACCAATAAAATGTCCATATCACTTTACAAGTTTCAGCTCTTGTCACTGATGAATGAATGAAGAACACCTTTTAGAACCAATGCACACAGTTCATTTTGTTGCAGTTGCCAGATTGCTAACAAAGGTCATGACACCTTAGCAAATAACAGGTCAACAAGCAGCCGTGCTTACAAGGTCCATAAGTGATGTTTCTAGTTGTCTTCTGTTAAGCAGGTTGGTCTCGAACTCATGCTTCAGAAAGTTGCCTGTGGACATATGACATCATCACAAAATTTTCTTTTTCTCCCCAGTGCCTATTGAGGATGAAACTGATCAGGCCCATCCTCACATTCCACTGAGGTTTAATCGGCAATTTGGAGACACAGCATGGGCAGGACCCCAGGGCTCCAGGCAGTCACTCTTATGGGCGTGTTGCCGGGGGTTGATGCCTCTCAGCTCTCCCTTCCAGGAGGAATTCAGAGGGCCTCCCATTTGTTGTGTGAAGGTCATCCTACTATCTGTCAGGCAGCCTATCTCCTTCTTGGCTTGAGGAAGATCCATTTTGTGCCCAAACTGAGAATTTTGGGGGACAGCATCTCTGATTGCTCTGGGAAGAAATTCATGACTGCTGTTTGAGAAAAGCATGACTTCATATCTCTGCTCAGTGACCTGTTAGGTGCTGCTTGGTGCCTACGGCTCAGTGACTTCCTATTAGTATTTGCTTCCTCTGATTACCAGTCATGGGTCTTGTTGATTTGTCGCTTGTTTATTTCTGGGAAGATGGCTTCAAGTTTTTTTGTGCCCCAGATTTAACCCCCATATTAATTGGTATGAACAAGGCATTTTATGACCACGTGAAATAAAGCAGCGTGTACCTAGGGGGAATTGTTCCTCTCAGTACAGAAAGCTGTTCCCTCCCCAAGTCACTCTGCTTCGTAATCTGTGTGGGCTCTGTTATTAGATATACAGACGTAGAGGATCATTATGTCCATTTAAGGAACTGCCCCTCTTTATCCTTGCTAATGTTGCTTGCTCTAAAGTCTGTTTTGTCTGTTTTTGTGTTTTGTTTTTTTTTGAGTTGGAGTCTCTCTGTCTCCTGCCCAGGCTAGAGTGCAGTGGCACAGTCACAGCCACTGCAGCCTCAACCTACTGGGCTCAGGTGATCCTTCTGCCTCAGCCTTCCAAGTAGCTGGAACTACAGGCTCATGCCACCACGCCAGCCTGATTTTTTAATTTACTGTAGAGACAAAGTTTCGCCAAGTTGCCCAGGCTGGTCTTGAACCCTGGGCTCAAGCAATTCTCTTGCCTCAACCTCCCAAAGAGCCACTGTGCCTGGCTTGTCTGATATTAACAGCACTACTCCAGCTTTCTTTTGATTTGTGGTAGCATCATTTATCTCTTTCCATTCTATTTACTTTTACGTTTAAAGTGGGTTTCTTATCAATCACATAGAGTTGGGTATTCTTTTTTTTTTAATCCAATCTGACAATCCCTGAGTTTTAATTGAAGGGTGTGATAGTTAATTTTAGGTGTCAACTTGACTGGGTTAAGGGATACCCGTATAGTGGGTAAAGAATTACTTCTGGGAATGTCTGTGAGGACGTTTCTGGAAGAGAATGGCATTTTGATAGGTAGAGATTAGTGGACTGAGTGAGGAAGACCCACCTTCACCCCATGAGGTCAGGCTCCATTCAATCAGTTGAGGGCAAAATAGAACAAAAAGGCAGAAAAAAGCAAATTCACTCCCTTATGGAGCTGGACACACTTCCTCCTTCCTTGGACATCAGAACTCCAGGTTCTCAGGCCTTTGGACTGCAACTAAGCTATGCCACTGGCTTCCCTAGTTCCCCAGCTTACAGACAGCATATGGCAGAACTTCTCAGCCTCCACAATCATGTGTGCCAATTCCCAAAATAAATACCTCTCATATATTTATATGTATCCTATTGGTTCTATTTCTCTGGAGAACACTAATACAAAGGATTTACATGTAATGTAGCATATGGTTATATAAACAATAGCTGTTTTAATATCCTTGTCTATTAATTCTATCATGAATGTCAAATCTCTCTACTGACTGATTTTTCTCCAGAAAAATCATATGACCCTGCTTCCTTTCATGCCCAGTATTTTTGTGTGGACACTAGACATTGTCAGTTTTGTACTGTTGGTGGCTAGATTTTGTTATATTCCTTTAAATATTTTTGGGCTTTGTTCTGGATGCAGTAAAGATTAGTTTGTTCCTTCTGAGGCTTGGTGTTAAACATTGTTACAGCAGAACCAAAACAGCCTTTGTTCTAGGACTAATTTGTCACTTCCACTGAGGTAATTCTCTTCTGAGACTCTTCTCCATGCCCTGAATTTTAGGGAATCTTCCTGGTCTGGTTAGTGGAAACATTGTTTTGGTTACCTGTTGCTACTTAAAAGTTTGTCTCAAAACTTAGTAGCTTAAAACAATAAATATTTCTTATCCTACAGGATTCAGGAACAGCCCAGCTGGGTGGTTCTGGCTCAGGCTCTCTCTTGAGGTTGAAGTCAAGGTGAAGGCCGGGGCTGAGTCCTCTGACTGGGGCTGGAGGATCTGCCTCCAAGATGGTTCATTCACATAGCTGTTGACAGGGGGCTCAGTTTCTTGCCACGTGGACCTCTCCATAGGGCTTCTTGAGTGACATAGTTTTTGGCTTTCCCCAGAGTGGCTGATCAGAGAGAGTAAGGTAGGAGCTACAATACCTTTTCAACCTGGTCCCTGAAGTCACGTTTCATCACTACCACTTCCACCACATTCTATCCTGTAGAAGCAGTTTTGTGAGTCCAGCCTATGTGCCAGGGAGGCAGGATTAGGCTCCTTCTCTGGAGATGAAGAATGTCAAATAATTCATGGGCATATTTTAAAACTACCACAAACACAAAATGTTTCCAGGCTGACGTGATTTCTGGAGATTATTCTACCTACAAGCTCTTTTCTTGGTAGTTTCCTCATGTTCATGTGCAGACTAAGACTCAGCCAGCCTCTTAAGGAGACTTCTTTGCAGGTCTCTGAATCAATCTCTCTCTCTCTCTTCTCTCTCTCTCTCTCTCTCTCTCTCTCTCTCTCTCTCTCTCTCTCACTTTCTTCCTTTCCAGAACTCTGTCCTGCAAAAGTCTAGCGACCTTGGCCTCTCTGAATACCAGACTCTGTTACAGCAGATCCCAAACAGCTTTTACTCTGAACTTAGCAGGCTCTCGGGGGTTTATTTGGCCCCTCTTCTTGCCCTGCTGAACTAGGGGCACTGGTGAAGCACATCTTCTTTTCTTCCTCTCAGGAATCCCATCTCATTCTGCCTGTTGCCCGGTATCTACTAACTATTGTTTCCAATATTTGTCTTACTCCGAAGTTGATGCTAAAAAGCAATTCCCAATGTTTTTTCTTCTTGGCTAGATCCGTCCAGTATACACCAATATGACCTTGCCAATGATGAAAACGTTAGAAATTTAGAAAAATTAGTGGTATCCTCTGTTCCAATTTCTGTAAGTGGTCTCGACCCTGCCATGTCATCTCTTGGATTTATCCCTTCCCTCTGCCAGACCCAGGGATGATGTTCAAACCATTGGATATGGCATAAACATCAGCCAATCAGAACAAACACCGGCCACAGCAGAACAGGGTCCTGCTGGCTCATGGAGGAGGTTGCAAAGGGAAGGGGGTAAATCCAAGAGCCTGAGAAATGCATCTGCTATGGACTGAATTTTTTTTTTTTTTTGAGGTCTCACTCTGTCGCCCAGGCTGGAGTATAGTGGCACACTCATGGCCAACCCAGCGTCAACCTGCTAGGCTCCAACAATCCTTCCACCTCAGTCTTCCAAGTAGCCGGAACTACAGGTGCATGCTACCATGCCAGCTAATTTTTTGGTTTATTGTAGAGATGAGGTCTCGCCAAGTTGCCCGGGCTGGTCTCGAACCTGCAGGCTCAGGCAAGCCACTCACCTCGGCCTCCCAAAGTGCTGGGATTACAGGCTAAGCCACTGAGCTGGGCCTGGACTGAATGTTTGTGTCCTCCTACGGTGAGAACCTGCAAAACAGGAGGCAGGCCCTCACCAGAACGCAACCATGCTGGTACCCTGATCTCAGACTTTCAGCCCCCAGAACTGTGAGGAATAAATGTCTGTTGTTGAAGCCCCCCATCTATGATATTTATTATAGCAGCCTAAACTGACTAAGACAACATCCTAAAAAAAACCTGAAAAAGTGTGTATCCTGAAAGTCATCCAGATGGTTTCAAATCCACAGAATCAACCTGATGCTTGGTTCTTCCCCAGACTGCCTCAATGCAGAACTCATCAACAAGCCACCAAAACCTGAACCCCAAGGCTACGGTGCCAGTCAGTCAAGGGATCCAACTTTGGCCTTAGAGATGGCAAGCGGACTTCTGGATAAAATCAGGTTTCTGCAAAAAGGGCGCTGTACAACCTTTTACAGTACTGGGACATCTGAACTAGCCCCAGGGTAATAGCTCAGCTACTAAATGCTCCAACAGAGAGAACTTTGAACCCAGTTAAGATAAAATCTACAGTGCTAAGTGATATAATCATTTATCAGCCCTAAGGAATCAATTAGGAAAGCAGAAAGGGACTAAGTTTGCCCACAAATTATAATAACTTTAATGGAAGCAACATAAATGCTGTCCACCTATAGTTATTCATTCACTTTGGCATCTGCTTGTCACTTGGGACCTAATGCAACATCTTTCCTTTTTTTCCTTTTTTTTAAATTTTAAAGACAGGGTGTTATTGTTCTATCACCCTGGCTGGAGTGCAGTGACCTGATTATAACTCACTGTAGCCTCAAACTCTTGCCCAAGCTGCCTTCCAGCCTGAGTCCGGAGTAGCTGGTACTGCAGGTGTGAGCCAAGCTAACACTTGGCTCGGCTCCTTTCATTGTTGACGTAGAGCCTGGAGTTGGTGAGGACAGTAACTACACTCTGAGGACTGCACTTCATTGATCTCACTTTTCCACTCTCCCACAGTGTCCAATGTATGCTGGACCCATGGGAAGGTCTCAGAGGACATGTTGAGTGACTGACGGACGGACAGACTAACAAAAGTTAGCACAGGAAAAGGGACTAGCGATTTTGGAGAGCTTTGTCAACTTCCCAGATTTAGACACATGCTCCTGTGTACTTAGGAGAGCTAAACTGCATTTTCCTTTAACCCAAAGCATAACATTAATGTCATATATAAGTAAAACCTCATACATATAAAACGAGTTTCAAAAAGGTGGCAGAGGAATACCAACCCCCCCTGGACGCAGCATGGAAACACTTTTTTTTTCTTTTTGAGTCGGAATCTCACTCTATCACCCAGGCTGGAATGCAGTGGCATGATTATGGCTCACTACTCCCTTCAATTTCTGGGCTTAAGCGATCCTCCCACATCAGCTTCCTGAGTAGCCAGGACTACAGACACATGCCACTGTGCCTGGCTAATTCTTTTTATTTTTGTAGAGATGAGATATTGCTCATGCTGGTCTCAGACTCCTGGGCTCAAGCAGTCCTCCACCATAACCTCCCAGAGTGGTGGGATTACAGGCATGGGCCACTGTACCCGGTTGGGAATACTTTCTTAATAAGCATTTGGTCTCTCTTACACCCCTATTCCTTCTGTCTTGTGAAAGAAATTGTGTAGTTGTAACTCACCTGTTCCTTTCTGGTGTGAGGGTAAATACAAATTTTTAAAAATCAACTTTCCCTGGTACAGTAAGGGAAAGAGACTGCCCGCCTTCCTTTTTCTGAGAGCATTTACTGTGGAATAGTTGCCAATGTAAATTCTTTCTCTGATCTTTGAGATGTACATAGTCTTTTTAAAAGCTAAATAAGCCTGTGTACACTTGTACAACTCAGGAACATTTCCTAAAGAAACCTGAAAGCCACCTCTTTGAAAATGTAAACATGCAAAAAGGCAGCGACATCTTCCATGTGAGGGAAAGAGCTTGACTTTGGCAAGTGCCTTGCTCTAAACTGAAAAACTACCCCATCATCAAGATTCTAGAAGTTTTCTTTTTCTTTTGGATAAAGGCAATTAGCTAATGCAGATGGCCACCCCATTTATCAGATGGATTTAAGATTACCTACATGTGACAAAGAGTATACTGTCAAGCCCTCTTACTTGAAAATTAATTGTAGCTGGGTGTGGTGGCTCATGCCTGTAATCCCAACACTTTGGGAGGCAGAGGTGAGAGAATTGTCTGAGCTCAAGGGTTTGAAACCAGTTTGAGCAACATGGCAACACCTCATCTCTACAATAAATAAAAAAATCAGCCGGGCGTGGTGGCATATGCCTGTGGTTCCAGCTACGTTTGGAAGGCTGAGGCTGAAGGATCACCTAAGCTGAGCAGGTCTAGTCTGCGGTGGCCATGAATGGAGTGCCACTGCGCTACAGCCTGGGCAATAGAGTGAGACTCCAACTCAAAAAGAAAAAGAAAAAAGAAAACTAGTTGTTGTTTACCTTGAGAACATGAATGTGATGGGTTTCATCTGCTTGTCTCTAAATAAGAGTGAGATTTCTTTCTGTCATGTTATTATTACTATCTTCCATTCCTCATCCTGTGACTTCTCCCTAAAAGGTGCTAGTTGGGGCAGGGGAAAAACGGTAGGCATTATTAGATACCCTCGTATTCTAACAGTAGCTTTGAAGTGTCACATTGAAACACCATGTGATAATAATTTTTATAGGTCTCTAATTTAATACAAACTGGTCTCTTTGATTCACAACCAAATATACAATATTTTTTTCTGTATAGAATCATTTAGCATGGGCCAAGTGTGGTGGCACATGCCTATAATCCCAACTACTTAAGAGGCTGAGGCAGAAGGCTTGCTTGAGCCCAGGAGTTCAAGGCTGCAGCGACCTATGATCAAGCCACTCCACTCCAGCCTGGGAGAAAGAGTGAGACCCTGCTTCTATAAATAAATAAATAAATAACATTAAAAAATTTAAAAAGATACTCAGGCATGTCTTCATTCAAAAAATAATCATTATTAAGTGTGGTATAGCAGAAAGAACAAAAGATTTGGAGTTAGAAAAGTTGACTTCTTATGTTCCCCTTTCTAACTGTATGACTTTGTCAAGACACTTAACCACATGCATTTCAGTTTGATCCGGTCTTTTAAAAGGAGATCTCTTAAGCAGGGCTTGGTGGCTCAGTCTGTAATCCCGCGCTTTTTGGAGGCTGAGGTGAGTGGATTGCCTGAGCCCGCGGGTTCAGGACCTGCCTGGGTAGCGAGACCTCATCTCTACAATAAATCAAAAAATCAGCCAGGCGTGGTAGCGCATGCCTGTAATTCCAGCTACTCGGAAGGCTGAGGCGGAAGGATCGCCGGAGCCCAGCAGGCGAGGTTGCGGTGGCCGGGAGCGGCCACTGCACTCCAGTCTGGGCGACCAAGTGAGAGTCCAATTCAAAAAAAAAAAAAAAAAAATGGAAATCTCTTAGATCTCCTCCATTATTACTTCTCATAAAATGGAACTTGGGAGTGCTTACACCTCTCTGTAGGGAGTGTCAAACAGGCTCCATTCCTTGGAAAGAAAGCACAGCTTAGAGTCAGTCATGCAACTGGATAACCGTTAAATGAGTATAGGGAAATATTAATGTGTAGTTGTGTAGGCCAGCCTGTGTGGGGTGTGTGCGAGTGTGTGTGTGTGTGTGTGTGTGTGTCCATACACGTACATATTGCCACAATAAAACCAGATTCATCTGAGCAGCTGCCAGGCACCAATTCTTATGAGGTGCTCAAACAACCCTGGAAATGTTAAGATAAAGAAAATGCGTTAACCATAGGTCTGCTCAGAGATAAGACTCTATATAGTTCAAAGGACCACTTTGATCAGCTGCAAGGGAGGGGAGTAGGAACCATTGGGGGCATGCTCTGTGACACCAGGTGGTTGCTGAACTGAAACTCAGCAACATGCTGAGCGGAGAACGCACATCTGGAGGAGGAGGAGGAGGAGGAGTGTTACCAACAAGTCAAAGCGCTGAGCATTGCTCCCAGCGACTCACCTCCCCAGTCTTTCCCCCATGACCTTCCTTTCCAAATACATATAGAAATATTGGTCAAAGAGGCCCACAAGTACACACACATGCACACACATACACTCACTCACATAAATGGACACTTGTAATTCTGGTTATTGTCTTTGGAAGAGTCCATTAAGAAATCCAAGTTCTACAAAAGGAAAACAATGATCCATTCTTTTGTACTTTTTAGGCTAGAAGTGTATATTTACTAAGAGGTGATAAGACATTTCATCACAGAGTATAACTTGGCACAAAACACATCCATCCTTGACCCCAACCAGAAGGGTTTTATTAAGATGTTGCCATTTATCAGATGGTCCCTTGGCCTGACAGCAACTTATAAAGAAAGCTCACATTCATTAAATGAATGCTGCCGAGGAATACGTATTTCCAAACCCTTTGCAGAGATTATCTAATTCTTTTTGATCCTCACAACAACCTCATTAGGTAAGTACTATTATTATTTATATTTACTGATGAAGAAATATATGTCACACAGGAAATAGGACAGCTAGGAATAAATCCTGGGTCTGTCTGTCAGTTCCTGACTTCGAGGATATTGTGGTCTAGACCTGGTAGCTCTTAACTAGGAGTCCAGAGGGTCCATAAATAGAAAGCAGAAGTTCACGAACTTGACCGTGGAAAAATTACATTATAATTTCACTAACTACTAACTGAAATTCAGTAGTATTTGTTTCAATTATGAATGTAGGCACCAAACAGCAATAGTGTTAACAGTACCTGTGGCCAACACCACCAACACAACAACATATGTCACAGATATGTTCATACCACATCAAAGTTGTTGCAGATATTACAGACTGTTACATACACTCATTACTACTTTAAAACCATGATTGTTATGAAACCTGCTAAGGGACAGAAGACCTAAGGAAGTTAAACCTCTGAGAACCAAAGACAAGAGACTTACCTACAAGTAAAGCTTAATTAGGACAATTTCTGCCTCACACCACTCCACGCTGTCAAGCTAATAAGAACAAGAACAGCATAATAGAAGAGAAAAAGTAACACTCCAAAAGGTACTTTCCAAGGTATAGTGCAAAGCATAGGCCTAAAGCTGATGGTCAAGCAAATATTTCTCTGACAAACCAACCTCCACTTAAAAACACAAGGCATTTCTAAAGGAATTTGAAGACTGTGGTACACTGAAGGTAACCATATCAGCTATGAACCTCAAACCTAACCCAACTTCTACTGAGATTAACTCTAATCCCCCATACTGAAGGCCTACAAAAAAGAAAAAGCAGATCTATTTCCAGAGGGGGGAATAAAGATATAAGTTTCCGCAGTTCTACAAAAGATGTCCAGCTGTCAAGAAAAAAATTATAAAGCAAATTAAAAGGCAAAAAGAACACATTTCCAAGAGACAGCAATAATGAAAATAGCTAGACGCAGATATGACACAAATGTGGTAACTATCTGACATGGATTATTTTTTTTAAGTATGATGAATAAGTTGAAGCATTTAATGTGTAAGACATACAATGCAACAGATCAGATGAAGTATACAATATGCAAGATTGGGTGAACACTTTAATCAGAGACATGGGAACTATAAGAATCAAATTAGAGTGTTAGAAATGAAAAACATCCTAACAAAGATGAAGATACCTTCAACAAGCTCATCAGCAGACTCAACATAGTGAAGAAAGAATCACTGAAGCTGAAGGTAGAAATTACCCAAACTTAAACACAAAAAGATAAAAAGAGCGAGAACAACAACAACAAAAGAAACAGGACGTCTAAGAGCTGTAGGTCAATATCAAATGGTGAATATTAAAATATGTGAAATGGAATCCCAGAAGGCAAAGGGAAAGAACAAGGCAGACTCAACATAGTGAAGAAAGAATCATTGAAGCTGAAGGTAGAAATTACCCAAACTTAAACACAAAAAGATAAAAGGAGTGAGAACAACAACAACAAAAGAAATAGGGCGTCCAAGAGCTGTAGGTCAATATCAAATGGTGAATATTAAAATATGTGAAATGGAATCCCAGAAGGCAAAGGGAAAGAACAAGGCAGAATAAATATTTAAATAAATAATGGCCTAGAATTTTCCAAAATTAATGACAGACAACAAGTAAAGTTCCCATGTCTCTGATTAAACTATAGATCCACAAAGCTCAGAGAACATCAAGCAACCAAGTAGGTTAAATATCAGCACGCACACAGGCATTTCATATTTGAACTACTGAAAAAAAAGCAAAGAAAAAATCTTGAAGGCAGACAGAAGAAAGACAAATTACATAGAGGAACAAAGTAAGAATTACATCTGAAACCATACAAGAGATCTAAAAAGCAGATACTGTAGACTTTGCAGGTTACATGTTTTTTTTGTTGCAACTACTCAACTGCATAAAAACCGTCTTTGACAATATATAAACAAATGAGCATGACCTTGTTGCAATAAAACTTTATTTGCAAAACAGGTGACAAACTAGACATGGTCCAGGTGTCTTTGTTTATTAACCCCCGTCTAGAGGAAAAGCAAGCAATACTTTGTATGTTAACAGCATATATAGAAGTCAAAGTCAAAGACTGGAACTTGGGAATAAATTGTTACAAGGTCCTTCCCCTTTACACAAACTGCTATAACATTATTTTAAGGTAAATTACAATTAAAGATGTAAGTGATATTATTTAGGCAATCACTAAAAAAAAGTTTAAGAGATATTAATAAGTCAATAAGTACATTAAAAATAGTTCAATTAACTCAGAAAAAGAGGAAATAAGAGAAACAAAGAACAGATGGCACAAATAGAAAACAGCTAGTAAGAAGATAGATTTAAATCCAGCTACATAAAAAAATCACAGTAAATATACCAATTAAAAGACAGAGATTTAGACTGGATACAAAAACAAGATGCAGTTATATAAATGTCTACAGGAAACCCACCTTAAATATAGACATGAAACTGTGATATAGACACATGACTCTATTCATAGGTTCAAACTCATAGAACTGTACAGTAAAAGAATATTACTGTATAAAAATTCTAAAAATCAAACTGGATATGGGAGAAAAGATGGAATGCAGACTGACAAATGAACCTAACTGTATTACACATGAATCACATAACTATATTTGAAGAAGGTGGAGAAGAAAGGAATTGACTTAAGTAGCTTGGCAAAAAGTGTTTCAACTGAGTGTATAAGGCAAAAGACTAAAAGAACTGTACATGAACCATGGGTTCCATATCCCATGAATACTGTACTGTCAACCTGCAAATGGTTGAATCTGTGGATGTGGAATCTGTGGATGTGGAATCTGTGGATATGGAGGGTTGATTGTACTTTATTTGGGTTGAAAAAAAACAAGTAAATAAACTGTAGGTAACATAAACAAGTCTTCTCACCGTTGGAGAAGTTGCAAATTGGAAAAGCGGCAAGGCTAGAATGTACCTTGTGGTCTGGAGTCAGATATTAACTCACGATTTTTTTTAAAATATAGATAATGGATTAGATAGTGGCTGCCTGGATAAATAGATATAGAGATGATAGATAGATAGATAGATAGATAGATAGATATGCATGGGTTACTACACATAGGAGTATTTTCTTTTTTCTTTTCTTTTTTTTCTGAGTCAGAGTCTCATTCTGTCATCCAGGCTGGGGTGCAATGGCAAACTCATGGCCACTGCAGCCTTGACCTGCTAGACTCAACTGACCCTTCCACCTCAGTCTTCCAAGGAGCTGGAACCACAGGCATGTGCCACCATGCCCAGCTATTTTTTATTTATTTATTTGTTTATTATACAGATGGGATCTCACCATGCTGCTCAGGCCAATCTCGAACCCCTGAGCTCAGACAATCCTCTTGCCTCCGCCTGGGATTACAGGCATGAGGCCCCATGCCCAGCCATATATATTTTTTCTTTCTCCACTGAGAGGGATTAGAAGGAGTAACACCCCACAACAATGAGCACCTGGGTCTTGATTTCTAAACACATTTTCTAAACACACAAGCACCTGGGTCTTGATTTCTAAACACCATTTTCCAATAAAAGGAACTAGGAATCATTGGAGAACCGATGTATTCCAGGACAAAGGCAGAGAAGATGCCACATGAATCTGGAGAATCTATGATATCAGAAAGCAAGGAAGTGCCCAAATTAATAATAATATTAACAATAATAATAATGATGATAATAAGACGAGCAAAGATATTTTAAAAGCACAGGAACCACCTACAAGACCTCTAAATGGCCAAAGCTGATATAACAAAATAAATAACAATCCTATTGAACTAAACCAATAAAATTTTTAAAACTTATTAACCCATACCGATATAAATAACAACCAAAGAAAGAAATGAATGAAGACAAAACTTTTCCTTAAAAAATTCTGCTCTTTGGGAGGCTGAGGTAAGTAGATTTCCTGAGCCTGCAGGTTCAAGACCCGCCTGGGCAACTTGGCAAGACCTCATCTCTACAATAAATCAAAAATCAACCGGGTGTGGTAGCGCGTGCCTGTAATTCCGGCTACTCAGAAGGCTGAGGCAGAAGGATCACCAGAACCCAACAGGTCGAGGCTGCAGTGGCTGGAAGCAGCCACTGCACTCCAGTCTGGGCAACAGAGTGAGACTCCAACTCAAACTAAATAAATAAATAAATAAATGTGAAAATAGGAAATCACCATTAAAATGCCATAGTAAGCCAAGCTCGGTGGCTCAGCCTGTAATCCCAAGCTTTGGGAGGCCGAGGTGAGTGAATTGCCTGAGCCTGCGGGTTCGAGACTCACCTGGGCAACTTGGTGAAATCTCATCTCTACAATAAATCAAAAAATTAGCTGGACCTGATAGCATGCACCTGTAGTTCCAGCTACTTGGAAGGCTGAGGCAGAAGGCTCACTGGAGCCCAGCAGATCGAGGCTGCAGTGACCCAGAGTGGCCACTGCACTCCAGTCTGGGCAACTGAGTGAGACTCCAACTCAAAAAAAAAAAAAAAAAAAAGAATGCCATAGTAATCATTACTGCAGGCAGGATTCACTGATGGAAGCAAAGGTTAGGGGCAGAGGTAAAAGGAGAAACAGGATACTTACATAGTCTCAATTTTCCCCCCAAATTATTTAATAATTACAAAGGTAAATTACTTTATGGCAGAAAATCTAGCAGATGCCACTTTCCCAAGTGATCAGGGTGAACAGCTCCAGCCATGCATATGGCTGCCATGGGCCCCTGGAGGGGAGGCAATGAAGAGGCCATGTCACCTCTGGAGCTTTCTTCCCAATAATACGCAACTATTTCAATCTAATTATGATAAAGCATCCGGCAAGCCTGAACTGAGGGACTTTCTAACAGGGCAACTAATGAGTACTCCTCACAAGTGTTGAAATCATGTAAGACAAGGAAAGGAGAGAATGAGAAATGTCACAGCTCGAAAGAGACTGACGAGGTGTAACAACTAGCTACTAGATTCATTCCTGGAACAGAAAATCTACACTAGTTGAAAATCTGGTAACATTTGAATACATTCTGCAGCTTGATTAAAACAAACAAACAAACAACAACAACAAAAAAGCTGTCTCATCACTGGCTTACCATCAAGTGATGAGTAGAGGCCCTGGGAATTTGGGAGGAGGGCTGAGAGGGCACTGTAGGGAACAAGAGGCTGTGGTCACACTTAAGCAGATGGGATCTGGAAGAGCACTGCACACAACCGGTAGAGGTGAGCAGAGAAGAGGACAGGAGGGGGCAGGGGTATAAGTGAAGCAATAAGTTTATCAAATATTGGTAATGGGAAAGTTCAACATGTGTCCAGGACTCTCTTTGCAGGTTATCTGACAATCCTATGAGTTTATTGAGCAGTTAATGTGGAAGACAGGCTGAGCCCAACTCATGATGGCATCAGACGGCAGCCCAAGGAGTTAATGCTTTATCCAAAGACCCTGGGGAGGCATTCAATGCTCATGAGCAGGAGATGAAACATAATGAAACCTCTGTTTTGTGAAAACAAGTCTTGCCCTACTGGGCATGTTATATGCCTGGCAGCAACTGGGAAAAGGAGATTCTTCAGTGGCCCAGAAAATCAGTGACTGAGTGAAGCTATGATCATGAACTGATTGCCTAAAGCAGAAGTCCTCAAACTTTTAAAACAGGGGGCCAGTTCACTGTCCCTCAGACCGTTGGAGGGGCAGACTATAGTTTAAAAAAAAAAAACTGTCCTCAGCTGGGCTCGGTGGCTCAGCCTGTAATCCTGCGCCTTTGGGAGGCTGAGGTGAGTGGATTGCCTGAGCCCGCGGGTTCGAGACCCGCCTGGGCAGCGAGACCTCATCTCTACAATAAATCAAAAATTAGCTGGGCGTGGTAGTGCGCGCCTGTAATTCCGGCTGCTCGGAAGGCTGAGGCGGAAGGATCGCCGGAGCCCAGCAGGTCGAGGCTGCGGTGGCCGGAAGCAGCCACTGCACTCCAGTCTGGGCGACAGAGTGAGACTCCAACTCAAAAAAAAAAAAAACTGTCCTCAAACTTTTAAAACAGGGGGCCAGTTCACTGTCCCTCAAGTCCGCCCCTCCAACCGTCTGAGGGACAGTGAACTGGCCCCCTGTTTTAAAAGTTTGAGGACCCCTGGAAGAACTGGGGAAGGAATCGCACATTTCTAAATGTGTCATTTTGAGTCTATGGGAAAGACAGCTCCAGCAATAGCCCTGCCAACCAACACACAGGATCAAGGTGGGCAGAGCCAGCATCTGTGCAGGACTGAGCCCTACTGAGTCCTGATCTCACATGGTGAGGAGGTGAGAGTGCTTGTAACCTTAACCCCTACATGTCCTTGGATTCAGGAAAATCGATTCTTCATTTGTTTCCACATTCGCCCATAAATAAAGGGCAAGAAATCCAGGGAGAAAAAAGTGATTCAGGAATGGTTCCTGGGGTCCTCATGTGGGTGTCAGACTATACAGGCTGGCTATTGCAAAGAGTCTCCAACAACCACCCTTTCCCAGCACAGAAACAAAATAAAATCCACTACCTTAAAATCTCAATGAATTGTTCTTTCTATACGTTTTTTGGTTTTGAGTTGGGGTCTCACTCTAACCTTGGCTCACCACAGCCTCGACTTCCTGGGCTGAAGTAATCCTCCTGCCTCTGCCTCTCGAGTAGCTGGGACTACAAGTGCACACCACCACACACAGCTAGTTTTTTTTGTAGATACTGAGTCTTGTTATGTTTCCAGGCTGGTCTTGATCTCCTGGCCTCAAGCGATCCTCCCACCACAATCTCCCAAAGTTCTGGGTTTATAGGCATGAGCCACCATGCCTGGCTGTATAAACTTTTTTGTTGTTGTTGTTGTCGTTGATTATTATTGCATGACTAATGGCTCTCAGTATCACACAAACCTCAGTCCTAAAGAACATGAGAAGAGAAAGCGGAAGTAGTCAGGAATGGGTGAAGAGAACCCAAATACAAGCTTCACCTACTTCACAAAGGTGCTATGGCTTCTCCTTGAGTCCTGGTTTAGGAATCAAAGCTCCTGTTCCTATTGCCTCTTGCCCCTCTGACAGGAATCAGAGTCTGGAGATTCCTGTTAGGCTCCAACTTGGAAAACTCCCTGAAAACACACTAACATCACAGGCTGGTCCACACGTCTAAATGGCATTTCCTTTGCACGTCCCACGTTAATAAGATCAAATATTAGAAAAATTATTGTACACATCAAAATTGTATAGATATGGGCCATAGTTTATCACTCTTAAAAGGATTCCTTGAGAAGATATCCAGTTAACTGAAAAGTTCCAGAGACTTCTACAATCCCAGAGCAAACCTATAAACAGAGAATAGAATTGAAACTCTAAGAATCTCGTTAGGGGGCTCGAGTTTCCCCAAATTTCAGTCACTGCCCTCTTGAGTGCCTGAGAAGCCAGTGTGGGAGAAAAGCCTGGAAGCCCAGAAAGTCATGGAAACTTCGTGAATTCTCCACCCTCCCTGCCTGCCATTTATTTACCTTAGCTGCCAGAGGAATGTCTTGTCTCCCATTTAGACGGCACATTGTCAGGGCCTTGCTCAGCTTCCATCAACTTCATAGGTAGGTAAGGTCCCAGCTCACGGGAACTTTAGCCTCCTGGTGGATTCTCCTCTTTCTGCTAATTTTCTAGTTACTAGGGGCCACCACTTGGCGGTTGCTGTTAGGCTAGGCATGGCTGGCGCCCCTGGTCTTGCCCTTCATTCTGTCTTCCTTCCTGTTCTTGCCTCTCAGCCCATCTCCTTCCCTCCCATCTCTCCTCCTCCAGCTTGCTTTCACCTGTGCCCTCTGCACAGGCTCCGGGGAAAGCCCATTGGCGGGTGGCAGGATTATGATGCCCCCCACTGGGTCTGTGACATCAGCATTTGATGGTGCTCAGAGGAGCAGAGAAAGACCGGAAGAGATGAGCGAGGACTACGCAAGGCTGCCACAGGGAGCAGGTTTGAGATCAGCCCTGGATTCAAAATAGAGCCAACTTGGTGATCACCTGAGGCTGTTAGAGAACGGCCAGCCTAGCATGACCAGATCCTTTCATAAAATTGGATTTCTTCTCACTGATTTCTGAATTCACAACAGGCTAACTAGAAGAGGTTTTTAAATCAGAAAGCTGCATTCCAGCCAGGCATGGTGGCTCACACTTGAGATTCCAATACTTTGGGAGGTCACAGCGGGAGGATCACTTAAGCCCAGGAGTTCAAGACCAGTCTGGGCAAAATGGCGAGCCTTTGTTTCTACAAATAATAATAACAATAATAATATTAAAAACTACGCCTGTAGTTCCAGCTACTCAGAAGGTTGAGGCAGAAGGATCACCTGGTGAGCCTGGGAGGTTAAGGCTACAGTGAGCCATGATTGTGTCATTGCACTCCTGTCTGGGTAACAGAGTGGGATGCTGAAAAAAACAAAAAAAGAATAGGAAAAAGAAAAGCAAGCTGCACTCCAATAAAACTGAGGAATATTGAGGGAAGAAATCACCTTACCCATTTTTTACACAGCATAGCAATTTGGTGGTATCTACTAATTTTAACATTGAGATTTATGTAGTAGGTACTCCAACAGAAAAAGCATCATGTACAAGAAATTTAAGCTACATATAAACTATTTGAAATGCCTAGGCTGGAGGGGGATATGGCGAATAATTGCAGCATACAATTGTTGAATTATTGTCCAATCAACTAAAAGTAGAGACTTTTAAATGGTGCTAAAATGAAAAGTAACTCAACAGAATGGAATCCTTTAAAATGACAGTGCTGCCACACAAGCATCAGAGCTCAAACATTTCACAGATTATCAAGGAACTTCTCTGAGCTTCTCTCTCCACACTTTGCATAGATGCTTAGACTTGGAGTGGGTTTTCTTCTTGTAAGCCACTGCCTTAAGCATGATCACGATGTCTAGTTCCAAATGTTCTTCATTAGAGCAGAAGTTGCAACTTGGGCATTTCAGCTCATGAACCATGGGTCCTCTTTGGAAAAACGGAGTCAGAGCCAACTCTCTGGTCTTCTAGGCATACAGAACTGTCCGCCCCTTCCCAGATTTTCTTTGCATGGTTCCATTTAACCATGATGGCAAAGCCACATCTGGAAGACAAGTCCTTACAGGGAAAAGATTTTTCTTTTCCTTTGTCTCTAGTTCATGGTACCGTGGATAGTTGTGTGTTACTGCAAAGTCTTACAAAGCATGTTCTAATGTTCAAAGGCAGGGCAGCAGGTTCTAGTAGCAGCATGGGATTTGTGTATTGCTTTGTTGACTTGCCATATACGCAACGGTGCCTTTTAGTAAATCATGTGCAAATCTAGCAAATTCAGTTGTTGTGTATAGAAGAATGCAATTGTGCCTAAAATATTTACAAATCATTTCTTCCAAATACTAGGCTCTTCTGTAGTGTCTCTGGACCATGTCAACCCTTCCCTACCAACATTTAGTGGGTAAAAGATATTCACTTGCTTCTGAAATTATGATTCTCATCCTCAAAAGTGTGTGTACACTATTCTACTGAGACTAGAAGGGGTGTTACTTAAGCTGGCGTGCTCAATGGGCCCCAGGATTCAGGCTTATGTGACACGCCTTCCAGCCTCAGTAGAATAAGATCATGTAGCATTGCATTTTCCCAACCCTGTGATCTTGGGCTGCACAGATATGCATCTGTTAGCCTGAAGTACAGGAATTAATTTTTCCTGGGCTTCTCTACAGGTCAGACTATCCTTACAAAACCACGGTTAGGACTGGCCATCATACTTTAGAGCTGTGAGTGTGATGGCTCACCTGTTGGAAGGCAATGGCCCAGCATGAAGGGGTGTGAGTGGGTAAATCACTTTCTAAGTACAAAAACTGAAGCTGTTTAACCTGCAAAAGAAATCCCAGTGTGAAGAACAGAAAATGGGGATATAGAGGCCCAGTATCAAGGGCTGGCATGCAGGGGACGGATTACGTTGTCAGTAGATTCCAAAGGATCTGAAGGATGAAGCTGAGTGGATTTGTGATCGCTATTAAAAGGACTTATGAGTAAGTCAGTCATGGGCAGAGATGATCTGGGAGCTCCTTGGGAAGCAGTAAATTGAACTAGACTCCTTTAATGCTCCGTCCAGCCCTAACTCAATGAATTAGCTCTCTCCCTCTTTCTTTCCCGCTTCCAAAATGAACTCCTGTATCTTTTGCAAAACCAGTTTGAGACGTCTGTGCTAAGCTCTGCCGCTCTTCAGCCTGAGTAGCTCACGGATGAATGGTGGTCGGTGCCGAGATGGGCAAATCAGGCTTCTGAGGGTTTCCATTTAGCTTTGTGCGACCGAGTTGGGATTAGCTGCTCCCCCCTCCCTCTACCTTAGAGAATGCTCTGGTTCTGGGGAGGCTCTATGTTGGGTCCTTGTGGACAGAAGGGGTGATCCTGAGGGAAGAAGGGAGAGGAGACCTCAGTGTAAAGAATCGGAGTTGGGCCTTGGCCCAGACCTCAGGTTCTAGCCATGAGGTGACCCAGGTTTCCAGAGGGAAAGTGACTGTCCCAGGTATACACGCTAAATTTGCCCTGGGCTGCAGCCACACTCTGTGCTTTTCCTCCCAAATCAGTGAGGATATAGGTCCTGTTAAAAAAAAAAAAAAAGCAAATACCCATAGATCTTTCTAGAGTCTGGGCTGTCCTGGATAGTGTGGGGTTCTGGGGAACTGAGACCTGGGTTTGGGCTCTGGTTTGTTCTGTCATTTACCATGAGACCATGCCCAAGTCCCCTGGGGACCTGGAAGTGGCACAGCGGAGAATAGAGGACCATCAGGACACCTGCAGCTCTGATCTATAATTTACACATCTATGACGTGACTTCATGGGCATTCATCCTCACCCTTGCCACACACACATACAGACATGAACTGCACACGCATGCACACATACGCACAAGTACACAAGCACCGACACACAGTACAGTAACTATTCATCTTGGGTCCATGGTACCTCAGGGCACAATCTTTTTTTTTATTGTAGAGATGAGGTCTTGCCAAGTTGCCCAGGCAGGTCTCGAACCCATGGGCTCAGGCAATCCACTCACCTCGGCCTCCCAAAGTGCGGGATTACAGGCTGAGCCACCGAGCCTGGCTTCTCAGGGCATCTTTAATCATCTCAAGAGGTATTAAGATGGTTTCAGAAGAAGGAATTAGTGTGAATTCACTTTAATTTTTAAAGCAGTAACATCCCACCCGATGCTCTTTCCTATTTCCTCTCCCTTCCCTGGGGGGTGTAAGTGAAGATTTGGGCATTGCTACCCTAATGACAGGAAGTTCTGAGCAGAGTACAGCACAGTCAAGACAAATTATCAGTTGGGAGTTTCTTGAATTTCAAATGGGAGTGAAGGATGCAGGCAGGGAGTGAGGGGGTGAGCAGACAGGACTTATCCCTTTCCTAACACTATTCAGTTTTTTCTTTCACACCTTTTTCATAATGCCCAATCTGCCACCATGCGATCTGCTCAGTCAGTGCTCAGCTGTAGCATCCTCAGAAGACACAGAGATGTCTGGATGAGCTAGAGAGCTTCAGAGTGACAGGGCATCACTCCACCAAACACCCCTGCCTCTCCAGAACCTGCATCAAACACCTGACATGGCAGCAGCCACTGATGTCCTGGCTCCACCCTTTCTCCTCTAGGTCTAAGCTCAAGCTTCACGGGATTGTTTCTAGTTCTTTATTCTTGCCCTGTTCCCTCTACCACAGGACCTTTGAATATGCTGCAGCCTCAATATAGATCTTCTCCCATCTTTACCTTGTTAATTGCCACTCTTCAACTTTAGTTCAAGCATCACCAACGATGTCAATTCTCCCTGTTAGACACTCATTGTTCCACATATCTTTCATTCAAAGTATTTATATATTACAGTGAAAATGTTTCATCTGTGTGTGCAATTACTGTAAAATCACTCCCCAGCAGGCAGGAAAAAAGCCGTTTCTGTATAAGTAGTATAGTGTCTGGTACTTAGTAGATGCTCAACATACATTTTTTAAAATGAATGCTTAAATGTCATATCATAATGTCTGGTTGCAAAAATATATTCTTCATAATAAAAATAATAAACATCATAAAAGCAAATGAACGAGGCATATACTGATGTTAAAGATATCACTGCCCTCGCCATGGGCCACTTTTGAGTGCTCACGATGTGCAAGACACTGTAGGGGTAAAAGATTAGGAGATGCCTCTGAGCTCAAGAAACTCAGCAAGAGAAAATAAGCCACAAGCAAGTCAGAACACGATGCCTACTGGGGTGAAAGAAGGAATGGGTAAAGGGGACAATTAGAAATATACACAAAAATGAGGCATTAATACAATGTTTCTATTCACAAATGAGACAAGGGCCTTGGGGTAGCTCTATGAAACCTAAGAATTCACTGAACAAAAAATTATCATTCTGTATGAGTCTAATTAAATGCGTTATTGTTGTGTCTGATTGTGCTCGTGCCTGTTGCTAATCCATGCTACAATGATACACACTGAAAAATAAAGCAATTGGCTATAAGAACCACCACAGTGTGTTTCTAAATAAGAGCACAGTGACAGTCATTGGACAGTTGCGTAATAGCTCCATTAACAATTCTAGGCCAAGAAAGAAAGCCCTTAGGGCAGATGCCAGACAGAGCAAAAGACATAGACTCATGTGTACTTCATCAATCTTATTAAATTTCAAGAAAACTTTCAAATTTAAAATTTACAACAATGTAAGGAACAGAAAAGGTGTCTTCAGTAGAAAAGAAAATTAATTACATTTGAAAGGTAAAGGCAGGCCAGGCACAGTGGCTCATACCTGTAATTCCAGCATTTTGGGAGGCAGAGGCAAGAGGATTGACTGAGATCAGCCTGGGCAACTTGATGAGAGCGCATCTCTACAATAAATTTAAAAGGTTAGCTAACTGTGTTGGTGCATGCCTGTAGTTCCAGCTATTTGGAAAGCTGAGGCAGAAGGATTGCCAGAGCCCAGGAGGTTAAGGTTGTGGGGGCCATGATTGTGTCACTACATTCCAACCTGGAGGATAGAATGCAACTTTGACTCTAAAAAAAGGTGGGGAGGGGAATGAAAGCCAAGGGAAAGTTTGACTACAGAAGTAACAAGTTATACCCTGGAGTAACTCAAAAGGGGCTGCAACTGAGAAAGGGCCCATCTGCTCAGCAAAACCTCAGGCAAGAGCTAACCTCAGAAGCCAGCTCCTTGACTTATCCCAGAGTGAACTCTACTGGTTGGAGCCTCCAGGCAATCTTCCTATTCCACTCATGCTAAACAAAAACAAACAACCACAAAGTGCCAGGTATTTGAGGAAATCTTGCAATGTGAAAGAAGAAAAAGAAAAAAATGACAGGCCGTGTGCAATAGCTTATGCCTGTAATCCCAGCACTTTGGAAGACTGAGGCGGGAGAATTGCTTGAGTGCCAGTTTAGGTAACATAGTGGGACTTCATCTCTACCAAAAAAGAAAAGAAAGAGAGAAAAAAAATGACAAAGAGGGAAACATGATTCCAAAACAAATAAAAATAATTAGGGGAACAGAAAGCAAATTAATAGGAAGAAATACCCAAATTAGAATCTAATATTTGGGAAGATGTTTCATTCATTTAAAAACAAAAAAACAAAAAACAAGTAATGCTATAAGAAATAATTCGAAAACAAAAAAGTTTTGAAAATTAAATATTTGGACTAAAATTAGTAACAATAGAAGATGAAATTAATGAAATCTGCCAAATCATAGACCAAAAAGTTGGATGCTAGAAAATAAAAGAGAGCTACATTCCTTAGGCCCTTAGTTACTTTTGTTTGTTTTTCGTTTTCCTTTACTCTTAGAATATCTCATCTGCTAATGTCTCCCAGAGAAGAAGTGAATTGTTCTCCAGGAGACTAAATTCTGAGCAGATGAATGAAAAATGACTACTGCAAGACATGTCAGTGTGAAAGTTCAGGACACAAAGAATGAGCAGAAGATCCCCAAAGTTTCCAGATAGGAAAAAAATAAAAGCTCACCTACAAAGGAACCAAAGCCAGACTGGCACATAAGAAATATTAGCTATTAGAAGGCCATGGAACAATGTGTTCAAGAGTCTCTGAAAACTGAATATCAACCCCAAATTCTAAATTCAACCAAGCTACCAAATGTGAAGCCAATCTAATGTATCTTCAGCCAGGCACAGTGGCTCATGCCTGTAATTCCAGCACTTTAGAAGGCCGAGATGAGAGGATCCCTTGAGCCCAGGAGTTTGAGACCAGCCTGGGCAGCTTAGTAAGATGCCCACCTCTATTATAAATACACACATACATACATACGTATATACATGCGAAGGCAAATTAAAAAAGAGATTCAAACATGCAAAAGTTCAAAAATATATCTCCTTTCTCCCTTTTCTTGAGAGGTTACCTGGAAATTTACTCTTTTGTTTATTTTTATATATTTTATTTTATTTTTTTGTGTTGGAGTCTCACTCTGTCACCCAAGCTGGAGTGCAGCAGCACACTCACAGCCACCCCAGCATCACCCTGCTGGGCTCTGGCGATCCTTCCACCTCAACTTTCCAAGTAGCTGGAACTGCAGGGTGCACACTGCCACGCCGGGCTAATTTTTTTGGTTTATTGTAGAGATGAGTTCTCGCCAAATTGCCCAGGCTGGTCTTGAAGCCATGGGTTCAGGCAATCCATTTGCCTCGGCCTCCCAAAGTGCTGGGATTATTGCTGAGACACCGAGGCTGGCCTTGCTTATTTTTAAAGAGTAAACAAAGAAAGAAGAAAACTGCAATCTGCTAACAGTAGGTCTAGTGAGGGCCTTCCAAGAGGACGGCCTCCCAAGACGTCATCCTCTGCTGGAGGACTTAAGAGCAAGCAGGAAGAGAGAGGGCTTGTGGAGAAAGATCTAGGGAAAACAGGACACCTACACACAAAAAGCTGAGTCTGGAAAAGACAGAGATCATGAGAAAGGTCTTAAATCCAAGGGACAAATGAAAAGGATGAGAAACTACTGAAAGAGAGTTGCTTCTTCCAGAGGCAGCCGATAGTAGTGCTTAGGAACAAGGTCTCTGGACCTCTGTGAGCTTGAATTCTAACCCTGCCACTTACCAGCTGTGCAACCTCAAACAAATGACTCAGCCTCGCCATGTTGTGTGTCGTCTCTCAGAGATAATAATGGGATCAACTTATGGGCTGCTGTGAGAAATTAAATAAGTTAATATTTATAACTCTCTTGGAAAAAAAAGAACCTGTCACTTGGTTAGTGCTTATATAAGTTTTGTTAAATAAATTTTTAAAATCTTAAAAGCTGAGTGAAAATTATGGTCATCCACATAGGGGACATAGATCCCAATGATAACAAGCTAATAGGCTTAAGAATAAAGAATGTGATGGTTTCCAAGAGATAAAGTTTAAGAACATTGTGTGGTTTGAGGAGAGAGAGAAGGGCAGGGAGTGAGAAGCATGTGTATTGCCCCCTAACAATGAAAAAAAAAAGGCAAACATAAATTCCAGGAAAAACCACATACCCCAGCACCTCCCCCTCCCCATGCAAAAAAACCTGTATAAGAAAGGCAGAGTCTGAATGCAAAACAAGCTAAAAAAAAAAAAAAAGAGTATAAGAAAGGAGATCATTTGCATATACTGCTCTGTGAGAACCAGCTAGAGTCCCCTATCAGAGTCCAAGTCCACAGGACAATACACAGAGGAGATTCATACATTGACTATCTAGAAGCAGGAGACTGTAGCTTTAATTGTTTGCCAGTATTTCCCAGTTGTTTTTACACAAACTAGGCATGTTCCTGTAAAAATGAATCTCTTTGATAGAATTTTTCAAAAATAAATCTAAACCTAGACGAAGTTTCACCTCCTCCCCTCACAAAATGTGCTCCCTCCAAGAAAACTAAAATTTGAGCCCAGTTCTTTTTCAGACCTAAAGACAAGAAATAAAAGAAATAAGCCAAATATGGCTTCAAGTAACCAGGCTCCAATAACTAGAATTCTGAGAATTGTTGCTTTTATTAGAAATGTTGCGATCAAAGGACACGTCAGCCAAGAGGGAGGCATTTTCAAGTAAGAGCTGCTCATTACAGCATCACATGAGTGATGTTGCTACTTTTAGTGAAACAGATTGTATCAAGATGTCCCACTGCCTTTGCAAGAAGGGTAAGCCTGTGTGAACAGTTCATTTCTCAGCTGTCCCTCCAGAATTCGAGGCCTTTGGCTGTCATGAATCTGGGTGTGTGTATGGGGATGGATGGGGAGGTGGTGGGTTGGTATGTAATTCTTTGGGTTTCTGCATTCCACAGTTAGAGTCTTCAAATGCAGAGCCAGACCTCCTAGAAAACCTTCCCTCAAACATGTCTCGGGTCCGTGAGCAATGAATCACTGGTTTGTCAGCACTAATGAGCTCACATGTAACTCTGTCATGGCATATTTCACATAGAGTCACTATTGTGTCCCCTTTGTTCCCCCTCTCCTAGTTGGTGAGTCCTGCCTGGAAGGAAGAGATCAAACATGACACACTCATCACTGTGTCCCCAGTGCCTAGCACAGTGACACAGAAATTAGGATGGAGTATGGGGACAGGAACAGGGAGAGGAATAGGGAGGAGAGGGAGCATGAGGGAAGGAAAAGGGAAAGAGAGAAAGAGACTTCCAGTCTTGCTTTCTCTCCTGTTGTATTCCACCTTACTTTTTCATTTGCTTTTTTTTTTTTTTTTTGAGTTGGAGTCTCACTCTGTCACCCAGACTGGAGTGCAGTGGCTGCTCCCAGCCACCGCAGTCTCGACCTGCTGGGCTCCGGGGATCCTTCCGCCTCAGCCTTCCGAGTAGCTGGAACTACAGGCACGCACTACCACACCCGGCTCATTTTGATTTATTGTAGAGATGCGATCTCGCCAAGTTGTCCAGGCGGGTCTCAAACCCATAGGCTCAGGCAATCCACTCATCTCAGCCTCCCAAAGGTGAGGGATTACAGGCTGAGCCACCGAGCCCGGCTTCATTGCCTTTTTTTGTCACGAAACATTTTTGGAATTTATCCACTGGTCTTCTACGGAAAACAGGTTAACAAGGATCAAAGTCCAAGATAAAAGAAGAGATTTGGAGAAAGCCTGCCAAATGCTCTCAGCTACCTCCCCATGCCATGCACCGTCCTGAGTGATTTTTGTCCCCTTGCAGACCTCCATGACACCACTCCACTGTATACCTCCAATTCTGTATTTCCAATCCAGACTTTGTCCCTTGGCTCCAGACCATCGTCCACCCACTTTGCTGACTTAACCAGGCTAACAATGGACCCCCAGCTGGTTTCCCTGCCTCCAGGACCATCCTATGACTATGTTCTCACAGGGCTGCAGACCTGGACATTGCCTGCTCAAGGTCCTTCAGTGCCTCCACCCGCCGCATATCATTATTGTAGGATAAAGTCCAAGACTCTCAGAAAAGCAGAGGAAGCCTCCTGGTCATCAGCACATAGTCTCCTCCTCCTCCTTCTCTTCTTTTACTCCTCTTCCTCCTCTCTTCTCATCTCTTCTGTTCCCTTCTTCCAATCATATCCCTTAAATCCCAAACACACTGTGCTATTTCTTATCTCTGTGCTTGGCCATTTTTATGGCCTGTTCAATACTCTGAATAATACCTTCTCTTGGAAACATTTTTTTTGAGATTGCTTCTAATCCCCACATCCACACAAGTTGAGTTACAAGCCCTCTTCTTTCTCTGCTGACATGATGCCTTGTGAACAGCAAGGACTTTACATTTATGCCTGAATGAAACCTGCAGTGCACATGAGGAACTGAGCTCAGAGGAGTCGGGTAACTTGCTCAACGTCACACACACTGTGAGTGGCAGAGCTGTGAGCAAGATCTCAGACTCCTAATCCAAGTCCCCACCACAGACAGTAAAGGCTTTCTGTAGCTTCACCCTTGAAGCAGGACCTCTTAATTGGCATCACCCGTTCAGTGCTTCCTGTCTTGCCTCTGTGAGGGGCTGGTGGCAGAGACCACTGATGGCCTCTCCTCACCTGCCGCTCTTGCATATCAGAGCTGCAGCCCTGCATGTTGGGCAAGATACTGGGCTGGAAACCTGGTGGCCATGGACTCCAGCCCCAGGGACTGGAGAAAACAAGGATGTGGCCACAAGAAGTAGCCTGAGCCTGTCTCTGTGACTACTGGATATGCATTCCCACCCACAGGAGGAGGGGGTCACTTACCGGGACTTCCTGCCCCTTCTCCTCACAGAGGATGTCGCCTCTCACCCCAGGCTCAACTGCCACTAACTGCCCTCTGGTCGGGATTCCTGGCCTCTGATTTGGCCCCATTCCTGCCAATAACCTTGGTAACAGAACTCTGGTCCTCACAGAGTACCTGGTCCAGTCCTTCCCCAAAGCCTTCTTCATCCATGTCAATGGAGCCTCTGGATTCATTTTAGGGATAAAGCTCTCACTCTGCTTGCCTCTGCACTAGGCCTCAGTTGGTCTCCTTCTCTGTTTCAGAGTCCCTCTCTAGCTGTGGACTCCTTGCAAATAGAGACTGTTACTGTCATTCTGTGTCTGTCTGCAAGGCCTAGACCAGGCCACAGTGGGGTCACTAAGTGTTTAGGCTTCATCACGTCTTATCTGGATCATTCTAACAGCCTGGTCTTAAGTCTCCCTACCTCAGATGTGCTTCCTCCAGTCTGTTCTCCATGGTGGAAAGATTTTAGGTGTAAGGCCTGTGGGCCATAACAAATTCTATGATGCCGCTAGGCTTCAATAGGCTGCAAGGCAAGGTGAATGCTCTAGGAGAAAAGAGCTGGAATGGTAAGTTGGGATGATCCCCAGGGAGATTTAACAAAATGTGTCTCCCAAACAATAGAGGTTCAGAGAGCCAGGCCCAAGAAGAAAGGCCAGGAGCCTAGGAAGGGCTTGAGGAGTGAGGGATGGTACTGGCCCTCAGTTCGTGGAACATGGGGTCCAGGGAGACCCAAAAAGACAGCCTCTGTGAGCAGACAGAGAGCAAAGCAGTAAGAATATTCCAGAGACCCTCTGAAGGAGGTAGGCCTGAGGCATGGAACCAGGTGCAAGGCAGTGAGGCTGCGGCAGGAGGACAAAGAAATCAAGGGGTGCAAGAGGAAGAGGCAGAGTCTGGGGAGAGGACTTGAGAGGCTCTAGTAGAACTCAAGGGCTCTTATTAGACACATGTAACCACACTTATGGCAGTGATGGTCCATCAAGGGCAACCAATGGCATGAGCATTCATGCAGACACTTTCCTGTTGGAGCTAGGGGGCCACTGATTGCTTTTTAACCAGAGAGGTGACAAAATCATGTCTATGCCTGGAGGATGGATGGATCACAGAAAGAAGAGATCAGAAGCCAGCCAAATGTTCTTGGCTACACAGGGAGCTTATTAAACATCAGAAAATGCAAACTCAATGCATGAGTTGAAGGATACAGTTCTACTTTGGAAACTGCAGATTCCCATAGCAACAAAACACAGTTTGACAAGTATTTTCTGTAATCCTGAAATGTCAACGCATAATGAGGACGTGTTATAGGAACTTCACTCACATTAATATTTGAAGACCATACATTCCGAATCCACCCAGGGTCTCTCATCATTGGAATCTGAAAAATAAAAACATTAACAATTAATCAATGGAAATGACCTGGGATTAGATAGTGGTAATGATTGCACAACCTTGTGAATGTACTAAAACCACTGAGCTGTATACTTAAACATGGTGAATTCTGTGGTATGTAAATTACAGTTATCCCTCAGTCTACAAGATCTGACAATTAAGTTTGTGAACTCTTCCTAGAGAAAGTGCTACATACCTCATTGCTGAAATTCACTATGGTCCCCTTAGAAGTATTCCTTTTGGGAATCTACGCACTGACATCAGTTCCTAGTCTACCTGTCAAAGCAGTTTTGGAACACTTTCTGAAATGACCATCAGAGCTGTTGTCATATTACTCTTGACATCCTGAATGTTTTCAAAATGTCTTCCTTTCAATATTTCCTTTATCTTTGGGTAAAGAAAAATGTCACTGGGGGCCAGATCAGGTAAATAGGGAGGGTGTTCCAATACAGTTATTTGTACAGTGCTGCCAATGTAAGTGCATGGTGACAAGTTTGTGAACTTAACTGTCGGAACTCAACAAATAATGATGATAGCTCCAATGACCATTCCAGAAAAAGAGTTCCAAAATTGCTTTGACAGGTGGACAAGGAACTGGTATTTGTACGTAGCTTCCTAAGGGGAGTACTTCGAAGGTGACCATAGTGATATTCAGCAATGAGGTATGTAGCACTTTTCTAGGATGAGCTCGCAACCTGAATTGTCAGACTTCGTATGCAGAGGTTTGGTTTCAGAACCCCTGTGTAGACCTACACCCATGCATGCTCAAGTCCCAAAGTTGTTGCCACGAAACGTGTATATGGTAAAAGTCGGCCCTTCGTATATGTGGGTTTCACATCCCACAATACTGTATTTTCCACCCACATTTGGTGGAAAAAAATCCACATTTAAGTGGACCTGCACAGATATAACCTGTGTTGTTCAAGGGTCAACTGTATATCTCATTTTTTTAAAAAAGAAAGTAATAAGAAGGCTGTGTTGTCTTTTCTTTGAGCACATTGAGAGTGTGAAGGATCAGTTACTCAGGGCACATCCTTCATTCCTGCGCCACCTTCTCATCCTACCCAGAGCACATGAACCTACTGGTGAAGGGACAGGAGGTCAGGCTGCATAAGAAAGTGATGGTATTGGAAATCAGAAGATATACCGTCAAGCGCTGCCTCTGCTGTGTCTCAGCTGTGTGACTGTACAGGGCTTGTTGTCTTGCTTATAAAGTGAGGGTAACAATAACCCCCTGCCAAGTCGACGGGCTCCATTGTGAACATTCCCTGAGTCAATTCAGGCAAAAGTGCAAAGCCTAGTTCAAGTATTAGCTATTAGGACTGTTGGTATGGCGTTTTCCTAGTAAGCAGGAAGGACTGTGCAGTTCGTCTTTCACACAAGTGTCTCAGTTAGAGCTGTCCACAGGCCCCCATATGGGTGAGATCTAGCCTTTCCAAGAAATGTGTTAGTTGTCCTAGGTTGAAATAAACATATGTGTGTTGAGTTTAACTACAGCAGCCCAGAATAAACAGCCCCAGAAGCCCCCAAACCCTCTTCCCTTGCCCCATCACTCCCTAGCCCAGCATCCCACCTCATACCCATCTGTGAAATTGTGTCCACACATAGACTGTTTCCCCCATACCTGGCTTCTTTCTTCCCCCACCCTCAGGGAGCAGCCTCTGGCCAAGGCTGATCTCTGAAGGATATGCATATTAGCAGTAACAGTCATGGGAGGCAGGTGATCCAGCAAAGCTGAAAACAATGAAAGTGTCAGTTTGTTTGGGTTTTTTTTGAATCTCACTCTGTTGCCCAGGCTGGAGTGCCATGGCACACTCACAGCCACTCCAGCGTTGACCTCCTGGGCTCCAGCGATCCTTCCTCCTCAGCCTTCCAAGTAGCTGGAACTACAGGCACGCACTACCACGCCCGGCTAATTTTTCTTTTCTCTTCTCTTCTTTTCTTTTCTTTTCTTTTTTATTGTAGAGATGAGGTCTCGCCAATTTGCCCAGGCTGGTCTCCAACCCGCAGGCTCAGACAATCCACATGCCTTGGCCTCCCAAAGTGCTGGGATCACAGGCTGTGCCACCAAGCCCGGACTAGGTGTCAATCTTAATCAATGTAATTGTAAACATTGTATAGCACTTTGAATAATTAACTTGCTTGATTATAAAACTGCTTGCTCTACTGTCCCGAGATGCCCATTCTTCACTGACTGGCCGCGATCGGTGCCTCCCATAAGATTTAATAAGCCAATGTCTTTCCCTGCAGGACTTCCAGGTGACCTCTTTGGAACAGGTAAACATTACACACAAGGCCTCTCAGATTTGGGGTTACCACATTACACCGTCTGGCACATTTAACTTTTCCAGTGCATAATTGTTGATTGACTGATAGTTGATAGTGTGTTTTACATAATGATGTATTGAGTAGCTCATGGGGTTCCTGTACTTCACTAAGAATGCAGAGATGCATGAGATGTGAATCTTGTCCGCAAGTCACTCATAATCCAGTGGAGACAAGTAACGAAGTATGTTGTGACCAGGACTACCATCAACACATGCCCAGGGTCTGGTGGGAGCACAAAAGAGGAAGCCAGTCATCTGCCTGTGGGGAATGCAGAAAAGGTTTCATGCCTTCCACAGAGGTGACAACTGGGTTCCTTCAGAAACTGCCTGTATGAAATTAATATCAGACCACAGAGTGAAAGCTATAGAAGAGATCCAAACCCTGAAAAACTGCGGCTATGGTTAGAATTTAGCAAATCTTTGGTTTCTAACTTTCCTTTCACTCCAAAAGAGTTCAAGATTATCTTCATATTCTGACCCCCAGGGAGGGGGAAGGTGCCCCACAAGACTGATAAACATATTTTCCCTTAAACAATGGTCCTAAGACTGCATAGATCTCCTTGAGGACAAAAGTGGAGGTTGAAGGACAAAAGCAGTCCCAATCTTTAGGGACCCCCCACGTCTCCCACACATTCCTCCTAAACTACCTTTGCAGCGGCTCACTGCCCAGGGTCTGGGAACTGATGATCATAGGACTTTCTTTATAGATAGCATCTATTTTGCAAAACCTAAGAATGGTATTGAGATATTTTTAAGACTCTGTTGTACCCGAGATCCCACCTAAGCCCAGAACACATATCAGAAAGCTGGGTCCATCAGTTATCCTATGATGCCCCCTCCCAGAAATCGGCTCTGTGACAGGAAGCAGTTTGGACACTCCCATGACATCATCAACCAATCGGCAGCCTCAGCTGACATTCCCTTTAAAAGTCCTAGCCTCCAAATTCTCAGAAAGGTGGATTTGAGAAATAGCTCCTGTTCTTCTCGCTCAGCTGCTTTGCAATATTAAACGCTTTCTCCAGTGTCTTGGTTTTTCTGGACAGTGGGCATAAGAACCCAGTCAGGCTATAACACTCCTGCAGAATGAGTGGAACCCTGGGAGAGAAGAAGATGAGAAAGGCCTCTCCAAGCAGAGCAGAGAGTGTGTTCAAAGAAACAAAGGCATCATGTGTATGTTGGAACAGAAGAGAGAGAGTCCCATGATAGCAGAATAGTTGCAGCATGTGCAAGTGAACACCAAGGGACATGGGAAAGGACTGTGGGACAGGAGGCACAGGAGAGCAAAACCAGTGTGGCAAAGGCCTCACATGCTCCAAGAAGGAGCATAAGCCTTCCTGGTGCTCTAAGCCAGCTGGCCTCATTTTTTGTGGAATAAGAAATAAAAGAATGCCCTCCTCAAACAACTTATTTTGCTGGAGCCCATTATGTAATTAGACAAAAAGGGAATTGCTATGATCAAATCAGGAAGGGGCCTAAAGTCTTGGCTACAGAAACTCCAAACATAGAGCCATTTGAGAGCAATCACTGTATACTAATGGAGAGTAGGGGGGTACAGAGGAGCAGAGAGATGATCAGATCTGTGCCTTACAAGGATCACGCTGATCTCTGTGGTGGAGGGTGCATTGGAGGCAGGAAAGCAAATCTGAAGACTACTCCAGCAAAGGGCGGCCAGGGTTTAGACAAGGTGATGGCAGTGGGACAAAGAAGGGTAGCTCTGAACACATCTGGAAGACAGAATCACCAGGACATGAGATGAGACTTAGAGGGTGAAGAGTAGAAAGGTTTCAAGGATGACTGATGTTTCTGGCCTGGGTGACAAGGTAGATGATTATATCATTAACTAAATTAGGAAAACATGAGGGATACATCTGGGGAGAAACATTCTAGTCTCCTGGAACCATATCTGAAATAAGAAGGGTAGGTTTTCCTTTAAGACAGAACCTAGGAAGGAAGACAGATGTGAGTTATGGGGTTCTAACCACTCTGGATCCTTGCTGGGAAAGCAGGGCAAGACAAGTGATTTCCTCATCTATACGTTGCCTAATATGGCAGTTAATTAAGTCCTGGCTTCAACTGAACAATGTGTTTAAAACACTTTTTGGAATCCAGTTGCTGCTCCCATTCCAGCTTCTGTAGAATATTTTAGTATTCTGCAAAAGTCCTGCAACTTTGGGCACAGATATTCTAGGCCATCCAACTCAAATTCTTCAGGGGCCACAAACACAGTCACACAGGCACTAGCATTAGCTGTGTACAATAGTTGGATTGATTTTACACTCACAAGGTAGTCTAGGAAGGCTGCCAGCAGTTTAAATTCACAGTGCTTGGATTTGATTGTGATTCAAAATGAAGTTTTAAGTCAAATATAAAATATATTATTTTACTGCCAGAGGAACATCTCTGACTCCCAAAGTTTAGTTTGAATTCAGAGATTAAATATAAACACAAGAACACCAAAATGATGAATCAATATATCAATATATATATATTTTGAGTTGGAGTCTTACTCTGTTGCCCAGGCTGGAGTTCAGTGGCACACTCACGACCACCCCAGCGTCGACCTGCTGGGATCCGGTGATCCTTCTGCCTCAGTCAAGTAGCTGGCTAATTTTTTATTTATTGTAGAGACAAGGTCTCACCATGTTGCCCGGGCTGGTCTCGAACCCGCGGGCTCAGGCAATCCACTCGCCTTGGCCTCTCAAAGTGCTGAGATTACAGGCTGAGCCACCAAGCCCAGCCAAATCAGTATTTTAACACTAATTTCTTTCAAAGTTAAGAAGAAAATAATCTCATCCTGCCCCACAACTATATGCCTGTTGTCATTCAAAAGTCTAACATAATATCTCACCCACTGGACTCTGGGCTCCAAGCAGTTAGCAGTCATGGTGGAAACCTAAATTGAAGTTGGGTTTGAACTCCAGTTCTCCCACTAAGAGCTGTCTAACCTTAGACAAGGTATTTAAGTTCTCTAAGCCTCAATCTTTATTTGTAAAGAAAGGCTAACAATAAAATAGAATGGATAGGAGAGCCAAGAGATAACCCTATGTAAAACAACAAAGCACTGTACACATGTTCGTTGCTGCTCCTGGATGATGAAGAGGAAGACTCAAGATCAAGAACAGCTGAACATTTTCTGAAGAGCTGGTTTGCTTTCTCCTTATTTGAATCACAAGTTGTATAAATGGCCATTGGCTACCAGAGCCACATTCCTGTTCTCCCTGTGAGTCAGATTCTATGAAACGCATGTTTGTGTTAGCTTCATTCTTGACTCTGTTTTCAGTCTTGACTTCTTTCTTCCCTTTATTCCTTGCTTAATTTAAATTTATGTAGCTGTTATGAATGGAATGTTTGTGTGTCCTTTCCAAATTCATATATGTGTCCTTAATCTTCAATATGATGGTGTTAGGAGGTGAGGCCTTTAGGAGGTCATTAGGTGATAAAAATGAACTCTTATAAATGGAATTAGTGCCCTTATAAGAAGAAACACAAGAAAGATAATTGCTCTCTCTCCATTATGTGAGGATGCAGCAAGAAGTTGTCTGTCTGCAAACTTTGGAAAGGGTCGCTCACTAGAACCCAACCATGCTGGCACCTTGGACTTCTAGCCTCCATAACTATGAGAAATAAATGTCTTTTGTTTAAGCTGCCCAATCTATGGTATTTTTGTTATAGCAGCACAAGCTGACTAAAATAGAAATTCTGTTGTGTTTTGAGCCATGTTTTGTCCGCAGATGTATACAGCAAAGTATAGATGCTGGATGGATAGATAGATAATAGATTCAATAGATAGATAGATAGGTGTGATAAATAGAAAAAATGGAAAATTGCTTAGAGAATAAACACAGTAAATGTAGACAGATGGATAGTTAGAAGATGGACATTTTCCTGCCATCTGTGCTGTGTTATTTGCTTACTTCCTTGACTAAGACGATTGTTACAGTATGAAGAACACTTGAAATGGAACCACCAAAACTGGTCCTGGTCAGGGCCTCTGCCACTTAGGATGAAATTATACTGAACCACTATCTTATCCTCTCTGAGCTTCCATCCTATCTTCTAAAGAACCTACATGATACTACATACCTCATGTAAGTTATGCTGTGAGAGTCAAATAAGAAATATACTTGAAAGTGACCAGCTAATGGTAGATACTCAGTGAACTGAGTATTGAATCTCAGTGCATACTCATGAAGATCAAGACCTAGGTCATAGTCTCCTGTGTTCTTCACAGAGCCTTGCTCACTGCTGTAATTCTTGCCATGATTTGCTGGAGGTAACATACCTAAGGCCTACGCCTAAATTCAAATTCACGTCTGTGGGACCCAAACTCTTGCTGCTGTTTCATTGATGGTAGAACATTCAAACAGCAGAAATCTCACAGACAGAAGAAAAAAAGAGAAAGACTTCAGAAAGAAACGCTCCCAGATTATCAGGACTATAAAGTTTACAGTGATAGTCCAGGCTGCTCTCAATTTACAAACGGGGTGTCTGAAATTCATTTGTACATTTTTAAAAATAGGGTTGACATTTTCACATAGAAACAGTACTACCAACGTTAACTTTTCCAGGGAAGGAAAGTCAGAGAAAACCATAGCAAAGCTGAACAAAAAATGGCACCATACAACTAGGGAACTAACCACACTGGGGTTCATTTATACAGTCTGCTCTTACGAAAAAAGTCACCCACAGTTCAACTGAAGATTCCAGGAATATGTGAAACTGTCCAGAGTATAAAGGAAGGAGCGCTAGTCTAGGGGGCAGGTAACTCCGGCTTTAGTTCTATTATCAACTTGCTGCGGGGCTTTGGCATGATATTTCCCTTCTCTGGGTCTCAGTTTTTCCATCAGTCAAATGATGGAGTTACACTAATGATTCATAAGGGCCTTTTATCTCCAAAATTCAGTAATTCTAAATATACACACCTCTGTGCATCACGAGTCTCTTTTCTTCCATAGCTCAGTATCCTCTGTCAGTAGGATATGATATGGGGGAAGAGGATAAGGAAGGGTTTGCTCTGGCTGGGGAAGAGATGGGGTGAAGAGAATGACACTATAGGTGTGAGGACTCCTTCTGGGACAATTCCAACAAATCTGATGAGAGAATCACTTGCGGCTCAAATGTGGGTTTTGGAGTCAAACTATCTAGAGCAGAGTCCTGACTTCACTTACTTTCTGTGTGGTCTTGGGCAAATTATTTAACATCTCTAAGCCTTCATTTCCCATCTATAAAAGGAGAATAATAACAATTACAGCTTTGTCATAGGGGCTTTGTGAGGATTAGATGAGATACTTAGTGCCAAGGACTCAACATGCTTTAGTAGTTATCGTCATCATCACCATCTTCGTTTTTTCCTTTCGTCTGTTGAGAGGTGGATACACTGGATTCTAGTTCTAATCCTGGCTTACTAGGTGACTTTGACAAGTTCCCTCACCTCTCTGAGTCAGTTTGCTTATTTATCAAGTGTATAAGTTAGAATAAAACAAGGGTACCCAACTGGTCAACTGTGACGCAACTAGTCTCCACCTCCAATATCTCCTACTCCGTTGACCACATTAACCACATTGGTCCCTGCTGAAAACTTTCCATGGCTCCCCATTGCCCAGAAATTAAAGCCCAAGCTTGGTGTGCAAGGCCCTGTATGATCAACTCCTGCCTGCCACCTTCGCTTCACCCTCTCCCCATGCCCTGCTCCCTACTCCTAAGACCTTCCACACTGTTCTTATCTTGGTACCTTGGCCTCACTGACTCCTCCCAGTCGAAAGTTCACCCTCCACCCAAATCTATCCTTGGAACCAGACCCATGACTCAAAAGCTGGCTCTCTATGGAGACATCTCAGATTTCCCCTTTGGCAAATAATTTCCTTCCTCTGCACTCACCAGCACTCCAAAGAGATGGCAACGCATTTCAGTAGGCAAAAGAGGAGCTGGGGTCAGGCTGCTGAATTCTCCCTGTGGTTAAGCCGTTAACAAGTGGTGCTGACTTACTGTGTGTCCCCATGCAGGCCATTGCTCCTCCTTGGACCCGGTTCTTTCTCTGTCCTGTTAGTTAGAAGAAATGATCTTCAAGAGTCTAGGTGAAGGTCACTACCCCCTTTCCTGAAGCAACTGGTTTTTGATGCCGACATGATGTGTGACCATGATCTTTGCTGAGGGTCTCTCAGTGAAACCCACTTCAACTCGCCTCACCAGGATTTCCTCACATCAAACCTCTGAAGTGCTACCAGCCTTCTCTAAGTGGCCCCCTCAGTCATAATTAATGGAGATCTCTCACTCATCATTTAAACGTGTCGGACGAGTGGTCAGTTGAAGGCTGAGGCAAACCATTGTTATGCCTGGGGTTAAAGAATCTCAGCAGGAATAGTATCTGGGGGAGCTTTCAAGACAGGGCAGCATGTGTTTCGGAGGGTCCTGGGCATCTCCTTTCACTGTGCACATCCATTCATGAGGAAATCCCAAAGTTCCATCTCCAAAGGGGACTCTGACCACTTCTCTCTGTTTGTGCCCCACCACTCAGTACTGGCCACCTAGCTGTCTCCCGTGGCCACAGCAATGGCCTCACAACCATCTCTGTGTCTGCTCCTCATGGGACTCTTCTCCTTACCGCAGCCAGTGTGAACCTTCTGGAATGTTAGATCACCCCACTCCTTGGCTCAAAGCCACCAGTTCTCCTCATCCTGCTCAGTAAATCCCAAGGCTCCACAAAGGCCTCAGGGGGCCTAGCCTATCTTCTGTTAACCTCTCATCATCCACTATGGCTTCTACTTCAGAGTCTTTGCACATGCTGTTCTCTCAGCCTGGCAGGCTCTCCCTAAGCCTCGCTCCTCACTGCATGCTGGTCTCTATTTCAATGTTCCCTCCTCAGGGATGGCTTCATCTCCTTACCCCGCTGTGTTTTTCTTCTTAGCACTTTATCAGCATCTGACATTTTATTACATATTTCTTCTTTACTTGTTTACTCTTTCCCCTGCTAAAATATAGGATCTTCCTATCTTTATTTATTTTTTATTTTTTACTTTTTTGAGTTGGAGTCTCACTCTGTTGCCCACGCTGGAGTGTAGTGGCACACCCACAGCCACCCCAGTGTGGACCTGCTGGGCTCTGGCGATCCGTCCACCTCAGCCTTCCAAGTAGCTGGAACTACAGGCACATGCTACCACACCCAGCTAATTTTTGATTTATCATAGAGACTAGTTCTCGCTAAGTTGCCTGGGCTGCTCTCAAACCCTCGGGCTCAGGCATTCCACTCGCCTTGGCCTCCTAAAGTGCTGGGATTACAGGCTGAGCCACCAACCCAGCCAGGACCTTCTTATCTTGACTGCCATGTCCCCAGTACCTGTAATAATACCTGGCATGCAACAGGCTCTCTATTAATAGGTGCAATATGGATAATTGTTACAAAAGTTAGATGTAGTCTGTGCCCATGCTCTTTTACCAAAGCTAGTTCTACTTTTTAATGATAGTTGTCATGTTTTAACACTGGAAGGACTAGCTCTTTTTGCCTTTTGATATGTTGATGAAATCTATGAAATCTCTCCCCTAAAATGCACATGTACCCAATAAACTGCACACAATTTAGGGGGCTCATAGACCTGTCAGGTCGCCCAGGAACACCTTTTAGTTAAGCCCCCGTTATAGGCCATCTGCTCACTTCAGGCTCCAAGAGGGGACTGGTTGCTCCAGGTCATACAGTGAGATGGTGGCAGGGCTGGAATTAGTCTCAGACAATGCTCTAACCTGGGATACCCCTGGAGCTCCCCAGAATAGTATAGAAGTGGAAGGAGAATCCATTGTCAAGGGAAGTGGATCTAAGCTCTGCTTATAGTAATTAATAATGTTTGGTCTTGAGTAGATCACTTTTTGCCTTAGAAATTCCATTTTTTCAGCTCCAAAATGAGTTTAATCAGACTTCCTTCATCTTCCAAACTAGCAAGGGCAGGTTGAGTGCTTCTAATATTCCCTTCTCTGACCCACTCTCTGAGTTCATCTGATGACATTGGGTCCACCCAGATAATCCAGGATAATCTCCCTATTTTAAGATCAGTGATGAGTAACCTTAATTCCATCTGCAGTCCTCATTATTTTTTTAATAATCATATAGCATAACCGATTCACAGGTTCTGAGGATGAAAATAGGGAATCTTTGAGGACCATGATTATGCCTGCTGCAACCTCCTACTGGGATTGCCCACAGCTCCCTTTGCCATCCTCTAGTGCATTCTCCTGCAACCAAAGTCATATTTTTGCAACACAATCTGTTATTTTATCCCCATGATTAAAACCATTATATAACTTCCCACTGCTTTTAGAAGCAAGTATGTAAAATGTATACAATTTTTTAAAAACCCTCCTTAACTTGATGAGCAAAGATTCCACCCATTCTTGAAGTCTCATCCCCCACTTGCTTCCTTTTATCTCTCTAACCTAGTCACACTAGCATTTCAACCCCTCCTGTTCAACTGACTTCATCCAGCCACAGGCCTTTACACATGCTATTCCCTCTGCCCAAGACACACTTCAGTTGGATAGCTACTACTCATCCCCCAGGCTACCGACAAGCGTCACTTGCTCAGAGAGGCTTGACTTGATCACGTCATGATTACAACCTTCCTGTAGTGCATCCTTATATCTCCTTCACAGCACTTAGCGCAGTTTGCAAATTTACATCTGTTTACATAACTGTTCAGCTAATGACAGCCTCCTTCATAAGAGACAGCACCTGTAGTTCTCATCTCTACAGCCCCAGCAGTGTCTGGCACATGGCAGATAGTCAATAAAAACTTGTTGAATGAAAAATAAAGGTATAATTTTCTCAATGTACGGATAAGGACAGGGGAGCTCAGAAGGTCCAGGGACTTGACCAAGACCACACAGCTAAAGTGGGAGGTAGCTGATCCTGAATTTGATGCAGGTTTGTCTCAATTCAAAGCCATGATACCACACCATCCAGATTTCAGGCTACTGGTTATAGGAAGGGCTGGAGAAGGCCTTATTTTCCTGCTTTTCCTAGTAGGAAAGATGGTGGTGTTTGTCTCTAGAAGTTCTTGAGTGGCCTCATGTCTTGGGCCTTTGTCTGACCAACATTGTGGCCAGAAACTGCATAGAGGAAGTTCTCACCTGATCTTGGTCCTGTCTTCCTAATCACAGTGTGGGAGGTGGGTTGTTGACTAGTGGTGACTGCCTGGTCCCCAGTGCCCAGTGTTCACCCACACATATGACACATAAGTGCACTTGGCCCCTGGAGAGAATTCAGTCAGTAGAAGTCCATGCTGAGGAAACTCCATGAAGCAGAGCCCCGCAATGGGAGTCCAGGGAGACAGGACCCGGGACTGGTAGATCCTAGCTGTGTGACCATGAGCAGTTGACCCCCTTGTCTTGCCTCAGTATCCTCGAGTATAAAGTGAGGGATTGGGTTGAACAGTATGTGTGGTGCTTCTTACTAGGACATTCTGTGATTCTAGTGGTATACACCTTGTATAAACTAGATTTAGCTTGAGGAAGGGATCTTGGATTTGAGTCCCAGGATAGAAATCCCTGCCTATAAGAAATGACCTAGTGCAGACTCTTATGCAAGCTTTGTATCCCATATACAGCCATTATACAGGCAACTCCAGGGGTCTGGCATGCTACTCAGCTCTGCCTTAGGGTGCAGCCCTCACAGCTGCCACTGCTACAGGCCCAGATGCAACCTCAAAAGTGTGCTCAAAAGGGAAGGCTTAAGCTTCAGGTGAGATGTATGTGTGTGTCAGATTAAAGGTGGCCTCAAATGCTTTGCTACTCTTTGCATTGAGTGGAATCAAGTGACTTGCTTGAACAATAACAAGTGACATTCTTTATCTTTTTTTTTTTTTAGTTGCAGTCTTCCTCTGTCACCCAGACTAGAGTGCACTGGCACAATAATAGCTCACCACAGCCTCAAACTCCTGGGTTCAAGCGATCCTCTCACTTCAGCCTCCGAGTAGCTGGGACTACAGGCATGCACCACCATGCCTGGCTAATTTTTTATTTTTGTAGAAACAAAATTTCACTCTATTGCCCAGGCTGGTCTCAAGAAATCCTCCTGCCTTGGCCTTCCAAAGTTCTGGGATTACATGTGTGAGCCATCACATCCAGCCACAGTGGTCATCTTCTTAGGCTAGATCATAAGAAACCTGGAGTGTCCTCCTCTTCCTAGAAGTTCCAGCTACCAGGTAAGAGGTTTGACTACCATGAGATGCCAAGCCCAAAAGACCTTGTACATTGACTCTTGTCAACAGTTCCAGCAGCCAGTCCTTCCAGTCACCCCTACCAGGGCAGCAGACATGTAAGGGAAACCAGCCTGCTCCTTCCAGACCATTTCATCTACCAGTCAAGTACCAGGACATCATTTTAGTCAATGCCATGAAGAACAGAAGAATCACCCAGCTGAACCCCGTCCAAGTTGCTAACCCATGAAATAAGAAGATATGATAAAATAACTGTTGTTTTAAGTAACAACTATTAAATCAGTTTTTTTCAGAGCTGAAAATGAGCATGTTTGTGGGGAGAAGAGGCAGGGAGACAAGTCTGAATTATGTGTTTCTGTGTGTAATTGCACCTGGGTATCAGTATCATGATGGGGGAGGGAGCGATTGTGTCTATGTTTGCAAATGTGTCTATATGTTTGCCTGTTTCTGTACAGTCTGCTTCTGTGTGTTTGATATGTGTTTGTGTGTATGTTTATGGCAAAATGATGAGACAGATTCTCTCTGGTGTGAAACATAATCCTACTGCATAAGCACCCTCTTGCTTATTTATGAAAAGTGCCTACAGTCTATAGATGTATGCACTGTGTGTATCTACACAAAGATAAGGTTTGATTAGAAAATGGGTCAAAATTAGACCCCAGGGGTCTTGAGGCAGTTACAAAGGGCTACTTGGGCACATTGAACCCCTGGCTGCCAGGTTGTAGATTGGTCACTACAGGCTAGTCTGTGGGAAGTTCAGAGCCATGCTACCCCCCATTCCAGACCTCCTAGCAGGGCAGCAGTTCCAGAGGATTTCTCGTGGGATGGTCATAAATGATATGCAAAAACCATTTCCATGGTGGGTCAGATAAATATGGAAAACTAGCTAAAATAGAGATAAAGATGATTTTTTTCCCTGCATAGCTTTTCAGTGCCTTTCCTACATCACTGTACATTGCTCATCTCCAAGAGGGAATAGAGAATGTAGCATTTCCTAAAGCCACATAATATTGAAACTCCCTTCTCACTGAGCCAATGATGGTATTTGTGTGCCAGGTAACTCATTTTAGGGAAATTCTGCCACAGAAATATTTAAACCTGGGGGTTGGTCATCTACACTTCCCATCCCCATCTATCCCCCAAGGGAAGATAAGGTTTCAAGAAATTCGAGTCTTTATGGGGAGACTCGTGGAAGGACCCATATGAGGGCTGGGAGAGAAAAAGGGAAATAAAAATGAATGACAAACAAGAGTTATTTGTGTCATAGTAATGCCATAGACAGAGAAATAGAGACAGAGAGACACAGAGAAACAGACAGAGAGATAGAAAGAGAAAGATAGGGAGACAGAGACAGCGAGACAAAGAGAAACAAATAGAGAGACAGAGACTGAGAGGGAGCTGGGGACAGAACAAGGGGAGGTTGGCCCCAGCCTGCTCAATTGACATTCTGGCAGATTCTTGGTGTGCAGTCTTTATTGCAAAAAGATCCCTGGGCATACAAAGATTTCCTTCTTAGCTAGGTCATGCCAAGTGTGTCAAGATTTCTTTCTCAAGCATCCAAGTTACTTGATATATTAACCATGTCTTTAATTTTCTATACTTTGATGCTTTGACATCCAGGACTTTGCTGACCCAGGACTAGGCCTCGTCTGTGAGTGTGACTTTCACATGCAGACCAACCAATACAGAGCCCAGACCCAGTAACTCCTTTATTCGGCTTTCACTTTCTGGGCAACTATCCACTAAAGATATCTGTCTGATTACCCAGAACCAGGTATTGGACAACAGGGGACAGTCCCTAACCCTAGAACCCACTGAAATTAGACTAGCCAGTCCTAAGCCTGCTTGTCCTACCTTACCTGTTCCTTTCCACAGAAGCCACCCCGAAAGCTATTTATTGTATACATTTTCCCCTTACTTTCTCTGCCCTCGACCAATCCTAGTGCTTCCCCAGGTAACACTGTGTGGCATACCATGACTCCTGTTTCTAGGGATCTTTGAGCATAACCCACTCCCCCTTCATGACAGTCATTTCCATGCCTGCATGTCCTACCATACCCATTTAAAACTCCCAAGTACCCTTAAAACACTTGACTTCCTAGAGGCACAAGACCGGAAAGTAGAATCAGCAAAGACAACCATGACAATGTCAGGAAGTTGATATCCCTGGGAGATTATACAAAATGATTCAGAAGCGTTTTAGTGCACAGACCACACCAAACAGACACTCAACAACTGTAAAGGACACATCAGCCCCAGATATACCAGTAAGTAATATCAGCAGTTTACTGTGGTCTAAAACATAAGACACTAGAATCTGACTGGCTGAACTGAAATCCTAGGCCCATCAAACACTCACTACCAGTATGACTTTGATCCAGTCAATTAACTTTTCTTTGCTTCAAATATTTTATGTATTGGAAAGATGATATATTGTTATTATGAGGATTAAATAAGAACAAATGTTAGCACTCAGTGCAGAAACTTGTACATAAAATGCATTCAGTGAGTGCCATATTTTATTATTATGATTATTATTACTAAAACATATAATTAAATGGCAACAGTATATGCACTAAGTCATTCATATTGAGAGTCTGCTGTGTGTACCACCTGAGCCAGTGTTACAGACAAGTTTGTCATGGTTCAGAGCAGAGACACCAGTGGGGACTGGATTAGCCAAGTCCAGTCACACAATAATTGAGCATCTACTATTTGCCATGCCCTGTGCTAAGTACTGAGTTCATCAATGGGATGATTATGAAGATGACTAAGACATGATTATTGAGTTACTCATAGTCAAGCAGGAAAAACAGATGCGGAAACCAAGATCTACAATCCAACAAGCTGTGTGCTGTCATAGAGGCACAAACAAAATGCTGGCTGGCTCAGAAGAGGTGGAGTCTCCGAGAGAAAGGTGGAGAAGGGTCAGGGAAGACATCCAGGTAGGAGTTGACTGGGTGATCAAGGGGGCACATTGCTGGCAGAAGCAAAGGCTTCAAGACCTCTCTTGGCCTTGTAACCCCGTGGGGATGCCAGAACACAGAGTGAGTTGAGAGTAGGGCTAAGGAAGAGAGAGGCTGTGGAGAGAGAGAAACTGAGAATGATGACAGAAGGAATATCAGGGCTCCACTGAGGCATTTTGACCATGTGACCTAGGCTGTGGTTGAAGCGGAAATGTCAGGAACCCAAGTGTACAAAGTAGCTCTGGGAAGGTAGAAGGTTGTGGTGACCAAGAGCCACCACAGAGTGAGGACCAATTATGGCTATGTGCTGTGCTGGACATCTATACCCATGTCTTCTTTAAATCTCACTACCTTCCTGTGTGGCTGTGTAATTAGCACCAACTTAGAAATTAAGAGAGTGAGGCTGGGAGCATCTTTCTATGGCTTGCCTGAGACCACACACTAAGGAAATGGCCAAGTGGCTACTGAACCCAGGTCTTTCCAATCCCGAAGACCTCACCCTTCTCTAAATCATAGACACTAGCATCTGACTGGTTAACCTGAAATCCTAGGCCTATCACACTCACACTACCTGTTTGACCTTGATCTGGCAAATTAACTTTTCTTTGCTTCAAACATTTTATGAATTGGAATGATGATATACTGTTATTATGAGGATTAAAAAAGAATGAAGGCAAAGCACTCAGTACAGAAACTAGTACATAAAATGTACTCAGTGAGTGCCATATTTTATTATCATTATTATTACTAAAACATATAATTAAATGCAACAGTATGATGCACTGAGGCTGCTGCAATGGCCCATGGGAAGTGGTAGGGAGGTTGGGGAGACACAGAGACAGAGAGACAGAGACAGAGAGACACACAGAGAGAGAGAGAGCAAGAGAAAGAGAGCACAACAGAACAGAGGTCAGGATGGGAGGCCCCCTAAATCAGCATTCTGGGCAGTTGTTTATACACAGTCCACCCGGGATGAAAGTGGGCATTGTGCTACCTCACTAGGTTGTTCAAGCCTAAATGTACCCTGGGATGCACTTGGGTAGACTCTCGAAGCTGCACTTGAGTGATTCTTGAATTGCAAGTGACTATGGATGACGGACACAGGGCTTCCAGCGTCTGAGTCACCTGACCATTTGAGGCCACTAGGCTGCATTCACAGGGAATTTAACCTTTGTGCCAAGGTAAATAGATGGCCACATACGCAGCTTCCTCAGCCTAGAATAATAATCACTGGAACACACACCTACCATGCACCTGGGGCTGCAACAGGTGTTTTCCAAATTCAATTCCTTTAGTTCTCAAAGCATTGTGGGTATTGCCTCTTTTTTCTATTGGAGAAATTGAGTTTCAGAAAGGTTGAGTAATTTTTCCAAGACCACACAGCTGACATGCTCTTTCCACCCTAAACTGGCTGCCATCCTTGTCCAGCCAGCCAAATCCTCTTCTTCCTCCATGTCCTTTCTGATATCTAGCCCACCTCCCACAGATGCAATCAGTCCTTCCCATGGCCCTTGATCATATCACCATGGCAGCACTTTGCCTTTTGGTCCTCTGTTAGGCTGGGGACCCTCAACTGCAGCGCCCATGTCAGTGACCCTTTATCAAGTGGTGAACATCTGAAGGAAAGAGGGAGTGAGTGACATGACTGCATGTGGTCAGCTGGTATTTCAGACCGTCTTCATAGTCTCTCAACATTTTGAAGGTGACTCCAATGAGGAGCTGCATTTAACAGGTGTTGAAGCCTTGCAGAGAAGAAAGGGAACTCTCATGACTTCCACTAGCGTTTTTAAGAGATGGGAGCTCTGGTTTCGGTCTCCTCCCTATTCTGCAGTCTTTCTCCAGATACCCCCACCCCAAGACTCAGTGTTCCCATCAGGGCCCTGGTTAAATGCAAGGTGTGGGCCAACCTAGCAAGTTTTCCCAGAAGGGCTGGAAACCACGTGGCCCGTTGAGTCAAACCTCAAAGTCAACTTCCAACGTACCTTATTCTATTCAACTACATATAACTGCTTACCTTCAGCGAGTAAATGTTCCCCAGGAAGGTCTTTTTAAAAATTAATTACAACTCTATGATTACTAAAGAACAGAGTAGCTAGAATTGAAACTAAAATTTGTAGCATTTTATTTTTAATATTATGCTCATCTTTGAAGTGAGCAAATTACTATAAAGGTTAAAAATTGCTTTCTATCCCTCGATTAATTTTTAAACTTTTACATATATGAATAGGTAATCATGCAAATTATCTAGTGTTATTTTGTGCTTTATTTTATTTTAGAGTTGTGGGGTACACGTCAGGATCCTTTACAAGCATTTAACAAAGAGATACAAATAACTTTTTGTATGTAAACGAGGGTTCAAAAGGACCCAAGGACCTTTACGATTTATAGCCTGCAAATACTTTCCCCAAGGGAGAGAATGATTTGAAGGAGGCATGAGGCCTCCAGGAAGGGGATGAACACTAGAGCCCAGCCACTGGCTTAGGGTTGAATATCAGAGTGGTAACTGTAGATATCATTCAGACCCTTAAATTTCATAACAAACCTGTTCACAAAGTGTTAAAAGCCTTGACCTTGACCAAAATACCAGATTCCAAGTGAGAAGGATCCTGATAAACACGCTTTATTCCTTTAAGTAGAGGAGCCCTGTGGTAGTTGTGCTATAAGGGATACCAGGTGTTTCATGACCCAGGAGAGAAGAATTCGATCCGTGTTTGAACATGCAGCATCGGACCATCTAGAAGTCCAGCTTTGAATGACCTGGCCCTGATCCATTAGCCCAAAGTGAGTGGGTTTCTCTGAAGAAACAGAGACCAAGAACATGAAGAAATCGTTTCTAAAGACACTGAGTACACGTGATGTTGTCCCTGCTACTGTGTGCTGTTCTTGAATTTCTTGGAAGAGGCGGGTGAGGTGGGAGCCAGTTATAGCAGCCCAGATTCTCAGGAGGATTTTTAAGTAAAAAACTCAGAGAAAGCCCTTGATCTTGGGTATGTCTCATGCCCTCCGTGAAAGCAACTGGTCTCCTGAGACAGATGCAACAAAGTTGTCTGGAAAAAGACCCTTGTGCAGCTCAGCTGGGCCCAGCAGGGGAGAGCAGGCAGCAGGCAAGGGCCGTGCAGTCAAACAGTCAGGACTCGCCAGGACACCCTGTGAGAACAGCCACAGGAGCTGGGCTGAGCTGACCTAGGTTACAAGCAACCACATGCCAGCAGCATAAAATCTCAGGGAGGGGCCCTTGACAGAAAAGGTGACCACTGCTTGGGAGAAACGATAACACAGTCAGTGCTGGACACAGTGAAACTCTATGACTGCCAATGGCCACCCCAGGACTGTAGGCAAAGCCAGGCACTTCTGGGTCTAGAAGTCATTCAAAGTCAAGGGTGGGCGACAAATTGGCCTGTGACTAAGAGCTACCCATCAAGAGATCCTGCATTTCTGATCATATTGTCCTCTGTGTAGTATTGGACAGGGCTTGTTCCCTGGCCTGGTGAGATGGAGGGGGAGAGAGTTGTAAATGGGGAGGGGCACAAGGAAGTGGGCACTTGGTACCCAGGCTCTGCCAGTGCCCCCACACCAGCGAAGCCAACAGACTAACCTGGTGTGATTCAGATTTTTAGTGACTGCAAAAGCCAGCCAAGCACTTTTCCACATACCCTGCCTATGAATGGATGTCCTTCCCTGTCCCCAGGCCAGAACACGCCCCATGGTGGCACAGGAAGTAGTCGGCAGGTCACCAAGGTTCAGCAAACACTGAACAGCCTAGGGTTAGGGAGGCAGGCATGAATTCTGAGTTCGTGATGCACAGATTTGGGCAGGGAGGCAGGAACCAAACCCCTCTCCTGATGTAGCCCCATAGTAGCCCGAGGGGGCTCCTTCCTGCACCCCCTGCACCAGCCTCAGGCCACCAGGAGCTGTTGCTCCAACCTAGAGGGCAGGCAGAGCTCAGGGCTGCCACAAGCACAGCAGCAGGACAAGACAGCGAGGTGTCTTGAATGTGCTGTTCTGTCCTGAAGGAGCAGGAGGCTGCCATGGGGAGCACACAAGCTTCAGTTGCAAGGCCGCCTGTTTGGACGGTGGCACCTCTTAAAAAACAACACAGAAACAAGCCCAGAGCCACACAGAAAGGGGCGTTGTCCTTCTCAGAACTTGAGCTACCGGACAATACATCGGTTTACTTGTGAGATCTGACCTTCCAGATGCAGCTCCGTGCTTAGGAACAAATATCCTTCTCTGGGCCAGAGGCAAGGAACTCAGAGACAGGGCAGGGATCCCTGTTTTGAAGAGTCTCAGGTCCATGCCACGGACACCTGCTGACCTGGAGAACTGCTCAAAAGAGGAACAGAGAGTGGCAGGAACACAGAGGCACAGGGTGGCCCAGACAAAGAACACTTGAGTGCAGCTGGGAAGGTGAACAGCAAGTTTCAAGGCTGAAAGGGGGAGGGATAACCACGTGGTAGGGGAAGGGGACCATCTAACATCCAACAGTGTCAGAGCACAGAGTGGCAGGAAGGAGCCCCCTCAGGCCACTGCTGAACTACATGGTGCCACGGGAGAAGTGAGGAATTGGGCTTCAATTCCTGCTTCTCCCTGCTTTGGCCTGAAAGCCGAAATCTGTCTATTCAAATCTGTATGTTTCAAAGTCACTTGGCCTTCCCAGCACTGGGGGCAAGATGGAAGCTCAGTGTCCACTGAACACCAACAGACCTGCTAATTCCATACTGGCCTGTTGTCTCCATTTTGTTCTGACAGGGACCCAACTCTGGCCAATCTCAGACCCTAGCACAGTCTTGGTGTTGCTCGAGAAGCATCTATATAGAAGAATGTGGCAAATGCTCAAATATATATTTCTTATGTGATTGAGTGAATGAACACAGAAACACATGAGTGCTTTGGGGTCAGCAGTTGGCCTCATGGCAATCACCTGGGATGACAAATTGTCTCCCACTAACCCTGTGGCAGAAAGGGGGGGGTTGGTAGCAGTTAAAGGTATTTCCTTTTGAAAGTCAAGCTGCAAGCTTTAAAGACCCACCAGGCTGGTTTTGCTTAAAAAAGTCAAGTAGCCAAGGACTGGTGACTTTCATGGAAATGCGAAAGAGTAACTAGTTCACAGACTTATCCAAAACCCCTCTTTTGAAGTTGACGGTTTACAATCCTGCTTGTGGACCCTGCTGCCCTGCAGTTCCTAGAGACCATTTGTTCTTTGAAAAATCTGATTTGTCTGAACGCCATCTTGTAAATTCCAAAGAGAATGTGTAATCACTGACTCCTCCCTTACCTAAACAAAGGTATAAGACCGCTCTTCTTCCATTCTGTGGGGCTTGACCTGAAAGTACTAGCCCCTCCAACCCTCCGAGCTGGCCAGCGTAATAAAGTGCCACTTCCTATAATAGTCTCGGTGTCACAATCTCTCTGTCTTCCCACTACATTATTCTGGTGGGCTGGCCAGGAAATGGAGAGTTTGGAGACGGTGTGTTCCACCTCCTTTGTCATCGGGGTACAACCTCCAGGGCAACGGGAAGGGCAATCTCACCTGGCGCGCAACGGACCTCTTGTTCTGTAGGAGGGAGGCCCCTCCCGGTGCACTGAGGCTCGGACCACGAAAGCACAACAGGGACCCAAGAGGCGAGGAACTGGCATAAGCATGACCACCTGACAGGAAGGACAGAAAGACCACCCAACGGAAAGGGTAGGAATAAGGGCCTTTGCATAGATGTGCCAATGGATGGCAAAGGGGAACCCAGAGTCCGCTAGTAATCTCCAGCCCGAAGGAAAGGGCGGAAAGGCAGTGGAAGGAAACACTGTCTGAAGATGAACCCTTAGACTCCTAGGATTAGGACAGAGGGTTGAAGAATGTGCTGTGTGATTGTGTGTGAATGAGACAGATGGCAGAAGGGCTCCGCATAAAGTTAGTCTGCGTTGTGGGTGTACCAATCTGCCAATTGCTAAGAGGTGTCTGAGATATCTTCGCGAGGAGTATGACTGGAAGAGGACAAAGCAGATATTTCCTATACTCCTCATTCTCTTACTTGTGTGTGTCATTTTGAATCTGCTAAAAAGTTGGTTGAGTTATTATGCTTTGTTTGATGGGACATGTCATCTTTTAAAAACTTGATTGGCGCATGTTTCTTTATGTCATTTTATGTTTCCCTCCCTTTACTTGTACGGTGTTTCTCCCAACCCATTAGCACTGTAAAAATTCCTGCCTCTTGTTGTTAAGGTTGTGGAAAAATTGCCTGCTGTGTATATGAAGTGCTACCGGTTATCTTGAATTCTTTCTCGGGACCACACCCCCCCCTTCCTTAGCCTGTGTTCTCCTTCATAAATTCTGAAGGAGTTCATTCTAATCCACCTGTAAAGAAACGTAAAAATGTCTCTTATATGCTACTTAGCCTTTTGCTAACTCGGTGCAAGTTAATATTAGCCTTGGAGAAAATAATTTTGTAATCTTTCTCTGTTAACTAAGGGATTGAATAGGCTGTTCTTGTTTTCAAATGCTAAAAGCCAGGTTAGTTAAAAGTAAGTCTGCTTCTAAAGGTTTAGGCCTTGCCTAAGATTGTAATCAACTGCTTCTCCCTGTAAAGCTATTGGGAAGTCTCTTAGAGTCCTATAATGTATGCTGAGTCCCTACTTTATATTGTAATGCTAAATAACACTAATGCTTGCTTTTTTGGCTATACCTGACTAGCACACCTCTTGCAAGACTGGTAAAGCCTTAAATGCTGAATACTTTGTAGGACTTAATAAGGCATGGGTAGCTGGGAGTGGTAGTGCGCGCTTGTAGTTCCAGCTACTTGGAAGGTTGAGGCGGAAGGATCGCCGGAGCCCCAGCAGGTCGAGGCTGCGGTGGCCGGGAGCAGCCACTGCACTCCAGTCTGGGTGACAGAGTGAGACTCCACCTCAAAATAAATAAATAAATAAATAAATAAATAAATAAGGCATGGGAACTGGCCGTTCCCACCTGATTAAGTCACCTTGTAAGCTCGGTACTTCACCCAAAGGACAGGTCAAGTACTAGGCACACTCTGTGGAGCATAGAGTGAGACCTAATCACTCTCATTTAATTGTCCATGTCTTATGACTAAGACTGCTGTTTAGTAATTCATGAGGATTTTTGACAATTTTGCCTGTTCATAATTAGCAATAAGTAGAAACAGATCATTTTATATCTATGTGGTCTGTTCACTCTAAAAAGGTTTTGTACCAGGCCATTTTGTAGGCATCATTGGAAAGTCATAGAACAACAACAACAAAAAGGGCTTCAAGGAAGGCTGAGGACACAGCCTGGAAGAAGCCATCAGGGTCCTAGGGATTCCTGGCATTGCTGTTTATGGCTTTATATAGTTATCTGCTTATTTTAGAATTCTCCTTTGAGGAATAAATTGCAAATGTTCACAACACATTCTGGGTTTTCAAGAAACGTGACCAAGAGAGTATGTAGTGGCCTGTGCCCTTAGGCACCCCAATGGGACAGATTTTGAATAATTGGGGCAAATTAAAATTTCATGGTTTAAGATTTAAAAATAATAATAATAATAAGTGTATTATTAAAATCAAATTTGAACTCACTACTAGTTAACAGATAATAATAAGATTTGGAAAGGAGCAAAACTATCTGGCAATTAAAAACTATCTGGCAGCTGGGCTCAGTGGCTCAGCCTGTAATCCCATGCCTTTGGGAGGCTGAGGTGAGTGGATTGCCTGAGCCCGCAGGTTCAAGACCCGCCTGGGCAGCGAGACCTCATCTCTACAATAAAATCAAAAAATTAGCCGGGCGAGATAGCATGCACTTGTAATTCTGGCTACTCGGAAGGCTGAGGCGGAAGGATTGCCAGAGCCCTGCAGGTCGAGGCTGCGGTGGCCGGGAGCGGTCACTGCACTCCAGTCTGGGCGACAGAATGAGACTCCAACTCAAAAAAAAAAAAAAAAAACAAGCAAGAATAAAACTACCTGGCAATTAAATTCACTTTGTAGACCTAAAAAAAAAGGTCAAAAGTTCTGTATGCAGAGGCATTTTTAAAAATTTCACTACTTTGCAAACAAGATTATATCCTATAGAATATTAAATATCAAACTCTAGAGGCTTGACTCAAGACTATGAATACCAAACTCCCAATTATAGAAAGCCTCTGAAGTTCTTAGAAATTGAAACATTAAGAAAAAAAAAAAGAGGAGAACAACTCCAAAATGAGCACCCGCCAGAGGAAGGGTAAATAAATTAGCAGTTGCCACTAAAGGCAAAGCTCCAGCCACACAAAAGAGACCTGATAAGTATAAACTTGCTAAGGGGGATGGTATCAGCTGCTATGAATGTGGTCAATCTGGGCACCTAAAGCACAATTGTTATTGATGGCCTAAGCCCCCAGGACCTTGTCCAACATCCGGACTAAAAAGTCATTAAAAGAGATGGTGTGACCTCTCCCAAAGCAGGGGAGAAACACCTAGCTTGGTGATAATGGCTGTTGACTGAAGTGGGTGGGGCACGGCCCAGCCCAGCACTGTGTTTGCCGTCACTCCAGAACGTCTTTGGGTCTGTATGAATGTGACTGGGGTCCAAATTAATTTCTTAATTAATACTGAGGCTAAGTTTTTAGCCCTTATGCTCATATTGAACTTCTTTCTCCTAAAACCTGCTCTCCAGTGGGAATTAAATGTGTTCCAAAAGTTAAATGTTTCACCTAACAGTTACTAAAAGGTAAATTCAAATTATAACTGTAAAAGTTTATCTATAAATAAATAAAAAGGAAAGGAAAAGGCAAAGGAATAATATTAAAAGTTGGTGTACAAATAAGGTTTTAGTAAGAAAAATAAAAAGAAATATAAAAGAAAAGATATTTTTATCTAAAAAAGAAATCTTATATGGTAAATTTCTGTCCTATAATAAAGTAAATAGTTATGAGAATTTTTTTAAAGGGGGTAGAAAACAAAAATAAAATGTTATAAGCATGCCAAAATGGTATGAAAAAAATTTATAAGAAAAAAATATATATAAAGAAGAAATCTTGTAAACAATCTAGGCATAATAAAATCTTTTCTGGATGCAAGTCTCCAAACATTTTCAAATTTCTCTTCAAATTTCATATAAGATTTACTTGAGTGCCTAGTTCAAATTATAGTCTAAAACAATCTGTCAGGCTACCATTATAGTTCGAACTTTAAAACTTCAAAGGCTGGTACTTGTAATAAAGCCACAGAAATTAAAGTTTATTATTTAAGTTATGTTAATAACTTCAGGCCTTGTAGCTTTTGTGCAAAAGGTAATCAGCCACTGCCTGAAAGTGTCAAAATGTATGCCTGACTTTATTCCTTTTATTGAGCTAGAATCCAGTAATTTCATGCCCACATAACGGTCATGCAAGAATTCCAGCCAGTGCATGCAAACAATGCCGCTGCTGAAACAAATCTGGATGCCTCAAGTCAGACAGGGAGAGATTTTCTATCTCTGGCTAGGCAGGACTGCACCCATTATCAGCTCTGAAGAAATTACAGAAGACGGACCTTCAACCCTCAGCACCCCAAATGATTATGGGATCAGAAAATCTCTAAAGAATAAATAAATGAGGCAGGGTAGCTAGCACAGGCTGGACATAAATAAATTTCCTATAGGTAGGTCTTAGAAGGCATTCAAACATTTCTACTGTGGGCCAAGTGGCAACCTATCCCACCCCTTGGCAAATCCAGGGAAAACTCCATCAGATGTAGGACTAGGACAGTACAATCTTTCAATTTGCGGTTTAGCATAATAATCACTAGAAATCCTTTGGAGAAACAAGTAAACTAAACATAGATATTTGGTATTGCATTGCTCAGGATCCAGGTCCCTGAAATGGAATTTGTTAAACCTTTGAAATTGTTTAAGGTAGGCCTTTTTCCTACACCTCTGAAGGAAAGGGGGCCACAAACATAAATGCTCATAAGAAAATGTGTTGGCCACTTGGGACAAATTTTAATCACAGTTTATAAGCTTATTTCCCTAGACACTTCTGGGACCAAGAAAAACTCAAACATCCCAGGGAAGTAAGTGCTGCTAAAAATTGAAGAAAGGAAGGACCCAACCAACAACCATAAGAAAAGTAAAAAGGAGCCTAAAGGTGGTCCTGTTCCTATACTAGTCTATAGAATTTAAATACCTAACTTCTCTAACATGATGAAACTCCTCTGTGAAGCCTCAAAGGAGGGTGAACAAGAGCCCCTGCTATGGAAAATCCAGAAACAGGCCTTTAAATGAATTAAACAGGCTTTTTGCCTTTTGAGATTCTTTATGGGCGGCCACCCACTCTCGTTAAGGGCATACAGGAAAACTCAAAGGAATTAGGAAGTTTTGCTCTAAAACAGCAAATGCAAGCCTTAGGTTCAGTCCTAAATGTCATCCATTGTCAAGTCAGAGAATGATTGCCAATTAGTTTAACTGCCGATGCCCATTCTTTTAAGCCAGGTGATATGGTATGGGTAAAAGAATGGAATGTACAACCTCTAAAGCCCCTCTGGAGGGGGCCATTTACTATTCTTTTATATAGCAGAATTAAGCCGCCCTTCCAGGACTGGGAGTGCACCACAGATTCGGCAACACCCCTTAAGCTGACCCTCCGGGAAGTCAAAATTTCTCCAGCCCTGCTCTAGAAGCCTGAGAATATTGCAGCACTGCTTCAGTCACACATCAGAGACCGACTGATTGACACACAGCAGAAAACTGAGGATTCAGCTTAAGAACTCAGGGGACATTACTGATAAGTCATTGTTTTGTTTTGTCAACCTTTATATTTGTTAAAACTTTTTGTCATTTCAATTGCTGTAAAACTAACTTTATTTGCTATAGAATTAAGAGTTGTCCCCATTGAACATGTTAGAAAAAGGTTTCACTAGTATTTCCGTTCTTTCTTATAATAGGAAGTGTTCTTGTGCTTTTATGTATTTCTGCCTAATTTGGGTGTTTATTGCTTCCCTCACACACCCAGCATGTATGAGTATAGAAACTATCTGACCAGAAGTAAAAGTTTTCCATTGTTATTCATCCCAGCCAGAACTTTGTTCTAGTGGCCAACAAGGCCTGTTTGGTATTGGGCATCTGCTTATGCAACTAAATTTTCTCAATGTACTAAAGGGCTATTTTGGATATATGAAAAGGTTGCATATGCCCGGCTCCCAGCATCATGGAAAGGCACATGTACCATAGAAATAATCCAGCCAGGATTTTTTCTTCTGCCTAACCCAATGGGGGATGAACTAGGCATTACCCTTTATGAAAACCTCAAAACACCGGATGCTTGATCCCTAGATCTAGTTCCTAATATAGGAGGGACCTGGATTTGGAAAAATAACAAATGGCCACCCCAGAGAATTATAAATACTTATGGCCCAGCCACATGGGCATGAGATGGGAGTCGGAAATGCCGCACGCCTATATATATATGCTAAACCGTATTATTAGGTTACAAGCTGTCTTGGAAGTTATAACTAATCAAACAGTCACAGCTTTTGAGCTTGTTGCTCAGCAACAAACCCAAATGTGTGCAGCTATTTATCAAAACCACTTGGCTTTGGACTACCTGCTGGCGGAAGAAGGAGTACGTGGTAAATTTAATAGCTCTGACTGTTGTTTGAAAATAGGTAATAATGGTAAAGTTAATAACTGAAATAACCACCAATGTTGAAAAGCTTGCCCATGTCCCAGTACAAAAATGACAAGGCATAAAAATCAGCAATCAATTTAAAAACATGTTCTCAGCTCTGGGAAGATTTAAGTATATTATTGAATCTGTAGTCCTAGTGCTGGAATCCTGTCTTACCCTCCCTTGCATACCCCCAATAATTATGAACGCCATTTCTAAGTTTGTGAAAACAGTTGTTGAATGAAAAACTGCAGCCCATATAATGTTAATGCACCAGATTAAGAATGATGATGCTCCAGATCCACAAAAGATCAAGCATCAAAGGGGGGAATACAGCAGAATGTGGCAAATGCTTGTATATATATTTCTTGTGTGATTGAGTGAATGAACGCAGAAACACATGAGTAACTGCTTCCGGGTCAGCAGTTGGCCCCATGGCCATCACCTGGGATGACAAATTGTCTCCCACTAACCCTGTGGCAGAAAGGGGGCTGGTAGCAGTTAAAGGTATTTCCTTTTGAAAGTCAAGTTGCAAATTTTAAAGACCCGCCAGGCCGGTTTTGTTTAAAAAAGCCAAGTAGCCAAGGACTGGTGACTTTCATGGAAATGCAAAAGAGTAACTAATTCACAGACTTATCCAAAACCCCTCTTTTGAAGTTGACGGTTTACAATCCTGCTTGTGGACCCTGCTGCCCTGCAGTTCCTAGAGACCATTTGTTCTTTGAAAGATCTGATTTGTCTGAACGCCACCTTGTAAATTCCAAAGAGAATGTGTAATCACTCAACACGACCCCTCCCTTACCTAAACAAAGGTATAAGCCCCCTCTTCTTCCGTTCTGCAGGGCTCGGCCTGGAAGCATTTGCCCATCGAGCCCACCGAGTTGGCCAGTGTAATAAAGTGCCACTTCCTACAATAGTCTTGGTGTCACAATCTCTCTGTCTTCTCACTACATCTAATTTAAATAAAAATCCAATGTCTTTTTAATAAGAGCCTAGAGGTAAATACCTATAGCCTAGAGGTAAATATATATATCTCACATCAAATTCAATTTACTCAATATTTCATGAGCATAACTATGTCCCCAGTCCTGCATGGGAAGCAGAGAGTCAGACACGGATTTTACCCCATCCTTCTTTGAGGAGTGCGCCTGAGAGTCAGCAACCATCAGAGTCACAGGGTGGCTAAGGTCACAGACCTCAGAGCGATGGCAAGGAGTCTGCCCCCTGGGTAGACAAGAGAGACAATATGTTTTATTAATTGACACTTCCAAACTCAGAGACATTTACCATCTTAAATAAAGTCTATAGGAGGCCACTGGTTTGGACTGAGCTTCTGCACTAGGCCCCAACAGAATCCACAATGACGTTACTCATGCTAGGGTTCCACATCATGAAACCAAAAGTTAAGCTGTTTACTTGTGAGATCTGATCTTCCAAGAAATCAGGAGAGAGGTCATAGCCAAATCCCCAAACAGGGCAGTTTTCCAGCAAACAACAACAACAGAGATTCACAGCAACCAATCAAAAGGGGCCAAGTTACCCTGAGTTAGCATAATAAGAAAGTCACCTCTGACTTAACCCATACAAGGAAGGGAACCTAAGGTAACGTGGTGCTTCCCAATCTGCTCCTCTGCTGACCCTCATCCTCTGATTTCATTCTCTGATACCTCCCTTTGCCCTCCATTCCAGCCCTGTCGGTCTCCTCGTATTCCTCAAACATCCCACCTTAGGGATTTTGTGCTGGCTATTCCTCTTCCTAGAACATCTTTCCCCCCAAAACAAATGGCCAACTCCTTATCCCCTTTAAGTCTTTGCCCAGATATCATCTTCCTAATGAAACCACCCCAAATAGTCTGCCCTCCCACCTGAGAATCCCTGTACCCTTTCGTCTTTTCCATTGCATTTTTAACCTTGAGCATGTTGTAATTTACATATGTATTGTTTATGAACTGTCCACAATGTGAACACCATGAAGGCAGTGCTTCATTTTTTTATTTGTCTGTTTTTTAAATAGAAATGAGATCTCATGTTGCCCAGACTGGTTCAAACTCCTGAATTCAAGCAATCCTCCTGCCTCAGCCTCCTAATGTGCTGGGATTACAGGTGTGAGCCACCATGCCCAGCCAATTTGTCTTGTTTGATATAATATCACTCAACGTGTTTGCCAGATTTGCTCACCAAAGCATCCCAAGTTCTTAACACAGTAATTAGTAGATCATAGGCTCTCAAATATTCTTGAGTGACTGAACTAAATAAATTATGGTCACATGATTTATCTTGGCCCTTGGTTTTAAGATCTTTATTTTCTGGGAAGAAACACCACGTGAGTTATATGATGTCCCAGATGCTAAATTATCCTCAGGAATCACAGATACTGAGAAAATGATTGAACAGAGCATCCCAACTGGAGTAATTTTTTTTTTTTTGAGTTGGAGTTTTACTCTGTCACCCAGACTAAAGTGCAGTGGCCGCTCCCGGCCACTGCAGCCTGGACTTGCTGGGCTCCGGCGATCCTTCCGCCTCAGCCTTCCAAGTAGCTGGAACTACAGGCGCTCGCTACCACGCCCGGCTGATTTTTTTATTTATTGTAGAGATGAGGTCTCACCAAGTTGCTCAGGCAGGTCTCAAACCCACGGGCTCAGGCAATCCACTCACCTCAGCCTCCCAAAGGCGCAGGATTACAAGCTGAGCCACCGAGCCCGGCTGGAGTAATTTTTAAAACTTTTTAAAGGTGGTAGTAGAGATTCAGGTGTTTGTTATATTATTCTTCATAACTTTTGTATATGTGAAAGATTTTATATTTTTAAATAATTAACAGATATTCCAAAAGTTATCCATGCTTATTATGTGCTCACTCCTGTGCCAAGTGAAGGGCTGGAAAGTAGAGGGGAGCATCAACAATCATGGTCCTGTCTTCTTCTTCTTTTCTTTTTTAATGTTTATAGCAACTTTATTTGTAGTAGCCCCAAACTGGAAACAACCCAGACTTCCTTCAATGGGTGAGTGGTTAAACAAACAGTGGTATATCCATACAGTGAAATACAAAAAAATTTTTTTTAAATGAGCCACTGATACATAGCACAATCTGAATGATTCTCTAAAGAATTATGCTGAGTGAAAAACACTGATCCCAAAAGGTTAAACATTTAAGCATTCCATTTATATAACATCTGATACATTCCATTTATATAATATTCTTGACGTGACAGAATTATAAAAGTAGAGAACAGAGTAGCAGTTGCCAGGGACAATAAGAAGATTAGGAGAAAAGGGAGCTGAATGTGTTTATTAAAAGGGATTCTTATAGTGATGGAAATCTTTTGTATCTTGACTGCATCAGTGTTAATATTCTGGTTGTGATAGTGTATAATAGTTCTGCAAGATGTTACTAATTGTGTTAACTTGGTAAAGAGTAAATGGGATCTTGTTGCATTATTTCTTACAACTGACTGAATCTATAATTGTCTTAAAATAAAATTTAATTTAAAAAGATTAAAAGAAGCATAATATATTGTGATATGAGAAATTATATTGAATTCAAATTTCAGTGTCCAAAAATTAAGTTTTATTGAAACCAAAAATGGTTTTGAGCTAAGGAGACTTATCTTAAGGTCAGTTGATGAGCAACCTTATTTCTGTCTGCAACCTTAATTCCACCTTGCCAGGTAACATAATATATTTACAGTGGTTCTGTCTTCAAAGAGCTTGGTAGGTACTATGTGACACCACACTGCAGACTCCAGAACAATACGCAACAAGAACAAAAGATACAAGGAAGCCAGCAAAGAATTCATGGGCAAATGAGTGAGGCTGGCCCTCGATGTTACTCAAGTTCACAGAGGTGGCTGTGGTCAGAGGGGTTGAAGGAGCTTCACCAACATACTAGAGCTGAGCTGAGTTTTCAAGAACCATGGGAAGGAGGATTTCACAGAGGGTAGGAGCCATTGAAGTGTGCTCTGTGAATCCTCGCATGAACCTCTCAGGTAGGCTCATGTGACAATAACAAAGTGTCTGATCCTAGGAATGTCTCTTAAGCTCACCTTAACTCTTTCACCCATTCACTGAGTGGTTTGTTCTGTATCACCTACAAAGTCTTTTCTGTTTTAAAGGCTCTATAATTCTGTGCTAAATGACAAATTCATTAAATGCTAGGCATTGGGAGTGCAGAAATTTTAAAAACATGTGGCTCCACCAGGCATGGTGGTTCAAGCCTGTAATCCCAGCACTTTGGGAGGCCAAGGCGAGAGGATTGCCTGACCCCAGGGTTCGAAACCAGCCTGGGCAACTTGGTGAGACCTCATCTCTACAATAAATCAAAAAATTAGCTGGGCATGGTGGTGCACATCTGTAGTTCCAGCTACTTGGAAGGCTGAGGTGAAAGGATCGCCTGAGCCCAGCAGATTGAGGCTGCGGTGGCCATGAGCATGCTGCTGCTTTCAGCCTGGGTGTCAGAGTAAGATTCCAACTAAAACAAAACAAAACAAAAACTCAAAAAAATATGGTTCTTGCCTCCAAGAATCTAATCTAATATGGTCGTCAGACATGAGTGCCCCTAACAACCTTAAAAAGGAAATACAGTATTCCTAAAGATGAAGAAACAGGTTTACGGAGGAGCCAAGGATAAAACATGATCCCTACCTCAGAGGGTTCCCATTCTAGGGATGGCTTCAGATATGAACAAGAAGCAACTATGCTAGGTAACCTCTCACATCTTAATAAACTCATGAACCACCTGAGGGGGCTTGTGTTTTTAGAGTCTACATTTCTAATCAGCTCCCGAGTCTGAGTGGACACTGGTCTGAGGACCACACTCTAAACAGCACAAGGGCTCTAGTTTTCGACCAGTTTAGATTGCTGACCAGATTATTCTGCAGAGTGCCTGGGTCACATTTTGAACATTCTGGAATCTCTAGAGCAGTGTTTCCCAAGCCTGGCTGCACATCAGAATCACACAGGCAACTTGCTACATGTACCCAAGGCTTAATGCCAGAAATTTTGATTCCATAGAGATTGGCTGTGGAATTCCATACTCTTTAAGAAGAAAATACAAGATGCTCAGGTTACTCTGACACACAGCTCTTAGGACAATGACCGCCCTATCGGGCCTTCCTGAGATCCTGAGGATGAGCTCCCTGTCTATTTCTCTGACTCTCTAGCTCCACCTAGCGAACCCCTCTTGTCTGTCACAACAACCTCGAAGCTTCCTTCAAGTCAAAACTAGACCCAAGTCCAGGGAAAGCCTCTAGGGTAGGATTTGCCCAGTCCCTGCTCCAAAGTAATGTTTCTCCCAGCTTCAGCTGGTCTCAATTTCTTAAATCTTACAGATAGTGACATAGTCCCAAACTCTCAGGGTTGGGACTAGACTCCTACTTCTCTCTGTATCGTGTAGTGTACCCTTTGATAGGCCCAATCAATGTGAGTGGGATTTAAATGAAAACTTTTTGAGTCAAGCATTGATCTTTTTTCTGACTACTTTCATCAAAGAAAAACTTCTGGAGAAGAGTGATCTACATGGTTTTCATCTCATGGTTTTCCTCCGTGACACAACCTGGGCAACCCCAGAGCACTGAGAGTCTAGAGGAAAGCAAAAGAGACTGAGAAGAAAGAAGAGAGGTGGGGATATGTGTAAGGCACTTCCTAGGCTCCAAGCACTGTTTGCTAAGTGTTTTGAAAACATTATGCCATGAGAGCTAAATCTGACTGCTTATCCAAATGAACTGAAGAATTCACTAGCATTATTTATTCCCAGACTCTGGTCAAATCAGCTGAATCAAAATGTCTGGGGCTAGACCCCGGGAACTTTTCAGAACTCCCAGGTGCTTCTGGAAACCACTGCACTGAACTGTGTAATCCTCACAGCAACCCATTTGACAGATGAGGCCACTCAAGTGCCTCAGTCTGATGAGTCAAAACAAGAACGAAATGGCACCAAACTTTCTAGTGGTATTTTCATAGAAAGCAAAAATATTCCAAAATTTCAGGGGGAGTAATAGCAATGCCTTTTGGCTTTGAATATGCCAGCACTGACACAGTGAGCTATGATCAGTGCATGGACTTTATCCTGGGTTCTCCCAAGTCAGTCATTCTTCGTGTTGGAAAGTGAAAGACACTAAGAGCCTGTAAGAAGTGTCAGCCTCCAGAATACTCAGGGAACAACTGTAATTAATAAAATGCCTTTTCCATAGCAAATCAAGGAAATCACACACACACACACACACACACACACACACACACACACTTACACCATATGTAAGGATTTCAGAGAGGTATTCGATAAAATCCTTCATGATGCCCTAAAGGCTAACCTGGATTGGGAAATATATCAAGCAAGGCTAGCTATAGGCTCATTCCTAAGGAACGTGGGAGTCAGCTTGGATGACAGCCTCACTGCCATGCCACTGGCTCTATTCTGGCTCTTTCCTTCTCAAATATTTTATGGATACTGAGATGGGATAGAAAACTTGCTTGTGGCTCACAGTTAAGATGGTGCTATGAAGTCATACTTGGAATCACCCCCTCTGATCCAAGCCCACAGTGTATCGATGGATAAACAAAACTGACAGAGCGAGGTTCCACCTTGGGTTAGTGTGTGCATGAACCAAAGACAGGTTCAAAATGTGAAGAGAGAGCAGGGCCAAAGCCATAGGTCCTGACACAGGTTGTGGCTGGAGGTCAGCACCTGTAGAAGCATGTGGAGATGGGGCACAGGAGCCAGGCTCTATGTTAACGTTGAACTGGGAAGGGATTTCTGCTGCTGGCAAAAAGAGACATTTTCTGCAGCCCTACTTCTTAGGGCCAAGGTTACAGAAGCAGTAGAAGGACAATGACACAACCTTTCAAGCAGGAACCAAACTAAGAGCCTGCATCTGAAATGTACCTGTGTCACTCAAGATGGGAGTTTAGAAGTTGGCTCTGGATCATACCCTGGGGCCTGTGGAGACAGCTACAAACCACTGGACTGAAGTGCCTCTCAAGTTACCCAGACTTGTTCCTGGAGAACAAAGGATAAGGGGTGGAGGTGTAGGCATTAAAGGAAGAAAAAATAAATAAAAAGAAAATAATCCACTTAAAATAAGTCCTCAAGCAAAATTTATGAAGAAATCTAACACTAAGGACACACAAAATAAATATTTGGAAAATGGGCTCACACCAAAGTCATTTTATTGAACAACTGATAATGACTCTTAAATAAGAATAATTAGGATACTTAAAGACAGATTAAGGAACGACTTCCATTAAAAAGAGAAATTATGAAACAGAAAGGTAGTAAAAGTTAAACAATGAAATAAGAGAAAAGAACCAATTGGAAATTTTGGAAATGAAAAAAATAGTCATTAAAATTAAAATATCAATATAGTAGAAAAAATATTGCAAGAAAAAGGAAAAGAGAGAATTAATGAAATGAAATATAGTAAGGAAGCACTCAGACAGCCCAGCAAGTCAAAGAGATAAAGAAAGAAGTAAAACAGCAGCTAGAAGACTTGGAAGATACAGCAAGCAGCTAAAATGTGTGTCTAACTATTCCAGAAGAGAGAATTAAGGAGATCACAGAAGAGCAGCTTCTGAAAATATGTTTGAGAATCTCCCCAAATTGATGAAAGAGTAATGAGTAAAAATAGACTCTGAGCACTGAGAAGGGTAAATAAAAATATATCTACACCCATAGTATAGTGAAACAGCAGAGCACACTAGACAAAGGATGATATTAACAGTCTCATTTTTTTTTTTTTTTGAGTTGAAGTCTCACTCTGTCGCCCAGACTGGAGTGCAGTGGCCGCTTCCGGCCACCGCAGTCTCGACCTGCTGGGCTCCGGCAATCCTTCCGCCTCAGCCTTCCAAGTAGCCGGAATTACAGGCATGCACTACCATGCCCGGCTGATTTTTTTTGATTTATTGTAGAGATGAGGTCTCGCTGCCCAGGCGGGTCTCGAACCTGCGGGCTCAGGCAATCCACTCACCTCAACCTCCCAAAGGCGCGGGATTACAGGCTGAGCCACTGAGTCCGGCTAACAGTCTCATTTTTAAATACTGAGGGAAAACAACTGTCAACCTAGAATTTTATACTCAGCTAAACTACCATTCAAGAAAAAGAAAGTGCAAAAGAAAGATATTTTCAAATAAACAAAATGAAAAGAATCTCTCATAAGCCCTCCTTAGAAGAACTGTCAAAGATGAAAGCCAGCAATAAAAAGACATGAGCTCAGGCAGAAGATATGAGGTGCAAGAAACAGGACCGAGAACAGATATGGATACAAGGGGTTGGGCACTTCAATTATTGTTTTTTATTAAAAAATAATAACTGAAGTTTTTTTATGTTTTTTTTAAAACTAAAACACTAGACAAGATTAACAAGATGAGGATATAGTTAATGGTTGTTAAAGTAAGCTAAAACCTAGGCAGAAGTATAAAAATAATAATTTTAAACTGATGTTAGATGATATTTGTTACATAGACATGTTTTTAAAAGTTTTTAAAAGTTAAAGAAAACCATTAAAAGACTAGAAATTCAATCCATAGTCATGGACTCCACTGGGCAAAAACAGTAGCGGGGATGGAAAAAAATATTTTTAAATTGTCAATTCAACAGAAGTCAGGAAAGGAAAGCAGGCAAGTCAGACTTTCCGAAGTCACAAAATCAGTATGTTGGATAACAAAATTAAAATCTCAAAGGAACTTGTGAGGTCTAAAATCAACAAGATGGTGTTCAAGATAGACAGGCTAAGTCTCAAAAAAGTCAGTTGTAGAACTTTTACATGATAAGACCTTAGCCATCAGTAGTTAATATGCAAAAATAATAATAGTTAATCTCTCTAAGCTTGGCTATGGCTAAACTGAGGCCAAGAAGCACCTGCATGGTTCTTACAAGGAATGATAGGTCAAAATGTGGAAAATGCCTCACAGGGCTTCTGGAATATAGAGAACACTAGGTAAACAAAACCAATATAGCCAGGACACTGATCATTTTGAAAGTACTCTGAATTATCCATGAGATGGGGATACTCATGTCTGCAAAATTCTATTACACAAGTCAGCTGCTCAGACTCAATGTTCAGCATGCAAGACTTACTGTTCTTTTCTTTCCATCTGATGACCTCTCACCCATTGGGCGTTTCTAATTGGGTAAAAACTGGAAACTTGATCCATTTTGCTTCACTGTTAACTGTGAAGTGTCGATCAAATGGCTATTAATAAATTCAGTTTCTGCCTGGGTCAAATCAGGTGAAGACACCAACCAGCCAAGTCCCTTTCTCCTTCATTTTGAACTGCTTTGAATTTCAAATCACCTTTTCCTTAGATAATTTACTCAAGAATTTCAACAAAACTCTCTTATTGTTGGCTGAAAATGTTGCATGTATTAACTCATTTTTCACTTGTCAACACTCCCCCATCCCCCTTGCATGGGGCAGAGGGAACGTGATCGCTGCCCAAGTGTGTCCTGTAGTGGTTCTCAGCATGACAGTGCCTTCTACAGGATATCACTGGGCCAGGGCACCCAGGTCTGAGTGACAGCAAATAGATGCTCCTAGATCATGTCTATGAAGGGCTACATTTTTAGGGGGGTAGACAAGAAACAGGCAGGGCCTGAAGAATATAACAGGGCATGGAAATGGAGTCCTCCCAATGCTGCTGGGCAGAAAGCCTCAGTCTTCCTTTATGACATCTGGAGATTGTTACTCCATGTTGTTCCAAAAATAATTCCAGCCTGTGACCCCAGAGTGGTAGTGACAGAAGGCCTCTAGGAGGTTACTTCCTCCAGGGGTTTCACGTACTGCTGCAGGAACCCTCTCTCTGTGGAGAGAGGGCGGGAATTGGCAAGAAGGGGGCAAGGCTGATATGGGGACAAGAAAGGGAGCTTGGGAAGGGAGGACACCAAGCTCTTCTGGAGTTGCTTCACTATTATTCCACTTATAGAGAGGGGCCTACAGATATTTTCAGTTATAACAAGAGCACCCTTGTTATAACAAGGGTGTTGAGAATCATGGTCAGGGTCAACTCCCTGTGCCACCATTGGTACACAATCTCTTTCGAGCAGAGTTAACTAAGAGGCCCTCTCTGGATGGATACATTTCAAGAAGGTGCCCTTTTTCCCCAACTGTGCCTGCCAGCCCCAGTCCCAGAGCCCAGCCAGCTTGATGATCAAGCAAAGGTTGGATTTCAGTCACCAGCATCCCCTCAGTCAGCAGCCTGCACAGGCCACAAACGGCAAAAGCTTAGCAGCAGCCCTGCCATAACTTCATTTTATAAAAGTACACGGCACAAGGTACCCGCCTGATGAGGCTTATATATTTGCTTATATACATATCAAATCCAAGAAGGATTTCAAGCAGCTTGGAGAATGCATCCCTGTACTTGCAGTGCCCACATCGCGACTCATGCAATTCACAGGCAGCCCTACAGGGAAGGCATCAGGACTCCACATTTGTGACTGGTCTGCTCAAAACCACACTGTGAGGTCTAGAGCTCACATCTTTAGACTATTCCAATTCTGCACATTCCCCTCCCCCTACTAAATCTGACCCTTCTCTCTAAAGGGGCTCAACTCTCTTCATCTTCCTCTCAGGTTCAGAGACAAAACCCTCCTGGCCCCTGCCTTGCTGTCCCTGCCATGGGAGACATACATTACAACCCTCTGTGCCCCTTCCTGAGCCGCCCAGCTGCAGACCAACCTGCAAGGACTCTCGGCAATTATATTCACATCAAGTCCAATAATATTCTGCTTTCTCATCAGTATTGAATTTAAAAAGAAACAAGGTAATTTATTTTAAACTTTTGGTTATCATTTGCTTGTATATGTATCAAATCCAAGAAGAATTTCGAGCAGCTCAGAATGAAAAAAATCAAGTAATAGAATTGTTTAAAAACAGATCAAAAGCCATAAAATGGAGCAGTATTTAGGACAGTGGGAGGGAGTGTGGATCATGATTCCTGAAATCTAGACTCTGGAGAATCCAGCCATTGAGCATCAAACAAACAAAAAACCCTCTGCCCTGGCAACCAAGCAAAAGAAAAAAGGTGAGTACCAGGCTCTATTTATCTGACAAGAGGACTCGTACCAGTTCGTCACGTGGGCACACAACACATAGCCCAACCACAAACACTGAGGGGTGTGTTCATGGGTCCTCACATAGGGTGACAACCAGCACCTGGCCCCCTCAGAGCACAGCCCCAGCACCTCCTGGCTCACTTGCAGGTGATGGAGTGTGCTCTTTTTGTGCCCACAGTACCCAGGCCATGGTGACCCACCCTATTCCTGTGCCTTTAAATTGGGACAACCCACCCACAAAAATGTGCCACACAGCCGTTAGTCCAGCAGCCAACATACACCAGCCTCAGGTGTTCCAGAGCAACTCATGGGGCCAGACCTTCCACTGTCACCCTTTCCCATCTGCCATCATCCTTCCCAGCCTCTGTGTCCCAACATTCTAGTCTTTGTTTCCCATTTCACCCTTGGGCCTAATCACAGAGAGACCTTTCGAATGCTCCTGCCACCCATATTCTGGGTCCTCCTTCTCCAGGCACATCCTACCCACACCGGCAGTGCTTTCTCAAGGGACAGACAACTTGGTGGCTGTCAATGATCGCACGGTAAGTGCCAAAAGCGGGGTCAGAGGGGCCTCAGCATGTTGACGAAGCCCAGAGCAGGCCCCAAAGCTCACCACCAAATGGCAAAGACCCAGGTGTGGCCACCTGGTTATTGCATTACTGTATCTGTTCCTTCAGCAAGTTCCAAGCACTTCAGGACCAGTGACCGGTCCTGAAATAACCCCAAAAGATGATAGGAAGCCAAGTTCCAAAAGGGAGCTAATGGGTAGTTGAAAAGGGAGGCGTTCTGCTGGCTGGTTTTCAAGGCAGCCACCACATGTCCTGGCTGGAAAGTCAGGAAATTAGACTTTCAGTCTTAGCTCTGCTACAGAGATGCCTAGAAAGATACTTCCCTCTGGGAGACTCAGTTTCCCCATCTGTAATATGAAGGGTTGCATTCAATCTGGAGCTCTTCCTTTCTGAATTTCAGGGACCAAAGTTATATTTCCAGCCTAGACCTCTTCCCTGAACTCTGTTAAAATGTAAACTGACGCACAATAAAATTGTAAAGCATTTATTTGAGCAAACAGTTTAAAACCCTCCACTGATACTTCTGTGGGCCAAGCAACCATAAATGTTTACTATTTATTAAAATAAGTAATAATTATTTAATAATAAATTATTAAAATAAATAATAAATGAATATTATTTATGTATTATACATACTAAAAAATTATTATTTTTATTTTTTTCTTTATAGAGACAGGGTCTTTTTTTGTCTCCAAGGCTAGACTGCAGTGGTGCAATCGTAGCTCACTGTAGTTTCAAACTTCTGGCCTCAAGCTAATCCTGCCTCAGTCTCCTGAATAGCTGGGAATAGACACATGCACCACCACACTCTGCTAATTTTTAAAAATTTTTTGTAGAGACAGGGTCTTGCTATGTTGCCCAGGCTACTCTTGAACTGCTGGCCTCAAGTGATCCTCCCACCCCGGCCTCCCAAAATGCTGAGATTACAGGCATGAGCCACTGCACCTAGACCCCACTTAAATGATTATATCGACCTCCCAATTGGTCCACTGCATTTGCCCTGCTGCCAAGAGCTCGGGGGGCTGGTCCCCTTAATATGACACTTCAAGACAGTATTGGGGTCAGCGCCTGCTCCCCCCATGCTCTCCTGGCCTCAACACCTGTCACATAATCTCCTCCCACCCTCCCCATTCTCTCAGCTCCAGCCTCAATGGCCTTTTTGCTGCTCTTCAAACCTGTCAAGGGGCTTCAACCTCAGGGCTTTGACACCTACTGAGGTCTCCACTCACCCCTCAGTGCCTTCAAGTTTTTGGTCAAATGTCACTTTCTCAGTAAGGCATCCTGACCTCCTCATTTAAAACCTCCCCACCTTCCCATCCTGTGCTAGCTATCACCCTCCCTGGCTTTTTTTTTTTTAATTTTTATTTTTTTGAGTTGGAGTCTCACTCTGTCGCCCAGACTGGAGTGCAGTGGCTGCTCCCGGCCACCGTAGCCTCGACCTGCTGGGCTCCGGCGATCCTTCCGCCTCAGCCTTCCAAGTAGCCGGAATTACAGGCATGCGCTACCACGCCCGGCTGCTTTTTTGGATTTATTGTAGAGATGAGGTCTCGCTGCCCAGGCGGGTCTTGAATCCGCGGGCTCAGGCAATCCACTCACCTCAGCCTCCCAAAGGTGTGGGATTACAGGCTGAGCCACCAAGCCCGGCTCCCTGGCTTTATTTTTTCCATAACCCCTTTCCCCATCTGACATATGTGTTACTTAATTGCTGACTTCCTTTCTCCCACAATGTTAGCTCCAGGAGGGCAGAGATGTTTCTTTTATTCATAGCTCATCTCCAGAGCCTAGAAGGGTGCCGACCACAGTGTAGCTGAACGAATATTTATTACTAGAATGAATAACAAAATGAAAAGACAATACTTTTTTTTTTTTTTTTGAGTTGGAGTCAGCCAGGCTGGAGTGCAGTGGCACGCTAAGGGCCACCCCAGCGTCAACCTGCTGGGCTCCAGTGATCCTTCCACCTCAGCCTTCCAAGTAGCTGGAACTACAGGCGTGCACCTCCACACCTGGCTAATTTTTTATTTACAGTAGAGACAAGGTCTTGCTAAGTGGCCAGGCTGGTCTTGAGCCTGCAGGCTCAGGCAATCCACTTGCCTCGGCCTCCCAAAGTGCAGGGATTACAGGATGAGCCACCGAGTCCAGCTGACAATACTTTTTATAATTTTTGTTTTGGGGAGCATGAGTGGTAACTGACATAAGGTTGTCAATTTTAAATCTTGGAGTAAGGAAGGAGGAAAAGAAAGGAGAGAGGGAAGAAAGAGCTATCCACTATGATAATCATTTCATAACAGAAAGATGCTTTAACCTCCCTGAAATGGAAGTGCCTTCTCTCAGGATAAGTGATAGTCCTTCCCAGAAAAACTGAGTGGGTAAAGTCATTCAGCACATCTACTCCACAACACTGCCTTATTTTGTTTTTTCCTTGTGGATCAGTGAAACCCTTGGCATGATATTTGCCCATCCCCCAACACTGCAGTCCTCCAGCTCTGGTCACTCTGGCTCTTCCTTCAAAAACCATGTGAAAGACCGTCACCCTGGTTGGCCCTTGCTCCAGCAGATGCATCTGCTACCTAGAAACCATCCTCAGCACTGGGAAAGGTGGCCCTAGAAGCCAGTTCAGACCCAGGATTGCCACTCGGATCACAGGATCCAGCATGACGCCTGCCCATGGTTCACAGACCCTACAGTTCTCACTGAATGCTCAGTCAATGGATGCTTTTCCTCACAACATTTTTTTAAAAATTGGGTTGGAGTCTCACTCCGTCAGCCAGCCAACCCACTCTCAACTTGCTGGGTTCTGGCTATCCTTCCACCTCAGCCTTCCAAGTAACCAGAACTACAGGTGCTTGCTACCACACCAGGCTAATTTTTTTGATTAATTGTAGAAACGAGGTCTCGCCAAGTTGCCTGGGCTGGTCTCGAACTCACAGATCCAGGCAATTTACTCGCCTCAGCCTCCCAAAGTGTGGGATTACAGGCCAAGCCCCTGAGACCGGCCTTCCTCACAACTTCTAACCCAGATTTCATGCAGCTGCATGAGAAAAATAAAAAAAAGACTTCACCAGACTCATCTCATTGACCCCGTAGTAAGCAGGTAAAGCAGATTTATTAACCCCGATTGTAAGGATGATAAGCCCAGTGCTCAGAAAAGCTCAGAGCACCTTGATCATGGTCAGAAGCTCAGTTTACAAATAGCAGAGCTGGGATTCCAACCCAGGGCACCTGGTCGGCAAAGCCTGGTTATCACCAACATACTGTGTCCCTTCCTTAGGTGCAGCGCGACATTCTCATAAACACCAAGTCTCCTGGAGGAAAGGGCAGTGCAGGGATAGGCCAAGTTAGTCACCTGGACAGCAACAGCACATAGAGGCATCAGTGCCTGTCTTCTCCTCTGCACAGTCTGGGAGGAGGCCAACATCAGGGACGAGAAGTGCAGCTCTGTTGTTTTCCAGAGCAAAAGCCATCTCAGTCCTCCAGGTTTCCCTCCTTCCCTTACAGTCCCTCATTCCCGTCCCTCTCTCGTTCAGCTCCAGGACCCCTGCACCAAAAGCCAACTCAGGGCGCCGCCTCTCTCTGACTGCTCCCATCTCTCCACTGTCTGAACTTCATCATTTCAAGTATACCCAGCCCAGCCTCTTCTCTCACTCTCTCTAAACCACAACATAACATTTTATTTTATTTTTTATTGAGTTGGAGTCTCACTCTGTCACCCAGGCTGGATGGAGTACAGTTGCACGCTCCCAGTCACCCCAGCATCAACCTGCTGGGCTCCGGCAATCCTTCCGCCTCAGCCTGTAGCCAGAACTACAGGCGTGCACTACCATGCCTGACTAATTTTTTTAATTTATTGTAGAGATGAGGTATTGCCCAGGCTGGTCTCGAACCCGTGGGCTCAGGCAATCCTCTCACCTTCGCCTCCCAAAGAGCTGGGATTACAGGCTTGAGTCACTGCGCCCGGTCAATTTAGCATTTTAAATATCAGAAGACAAGCCTGGCACAGAGGCTCATGCTTATAATCCCAACACTTTGGGAGGCCAAGGTGGGAGGATCACTTGGGTCCAGAAGTTTGAGACAAGCCTGGGTAACATAGAAAGACCTCGTTTCTACAATTTTTTTTTAAAAAAAATTAGTCAGACATGGTGAGACAGTGATGTGAGGATCACTAGGGTCCAGGAGGTCGAGGCTGCAGTGATCTGGGATCATGCCACTGCTCTCCAACATGGGCTACAAGTGAAACCCTGTCTCAAAAATAAGATAAAATAACAAATTTGAAATAAACTGTTCTGTCACTCCCACAAAGGTGGAGTGCTACAGCACGGGCACTGGTTAGCTAACTGCACTAACGGGGAACATCACCATTTGCAGAATAAGTTGAGTCTTCACAATTCGTTTGAGTCGCACAATCACAGGCAGGGAAACTGAGTCTCTCAGAAACGTGACCTTGTTGAAGGCCTTGCCTTAGAAACTCATCCCACTCTGGCCCTGACCATAGATGGGGGGAGACTCCTATGACCCCACCCCCACTCTCGCCCCAAGAAGCCAGTGAGAAAGAACCTTTGGGAGGAGATTGTGGGAGAGGGGCAGGCGACAAAGTCGGGCACTTTGGTCTAACAGGTATGTGCTAAGTTGGGTGACCGACCCATCCCAGACACCCTTGAAAGCAAAAGGAGTCACTGTAAATAATTACAGGACAACAGGCATCAGCCTGAATGACCTGGGCAAACAAGGACACTTGTTCCCATGATAAGGGTCTGCCCTAGGCCAGGCAGTCTCGGTGCTCAAGAGCTCACAATTCACTGGGAAATAAATACACACTGGAACATAACTGGCAGAGAAGGAAGGGGCCGGCTCCATCACTTAAACGCAGTGGCTGGGGGCTTATCCCAGCACTCCAGCTTCTTGAAAGGAAACAAAAGCTGTCTACAGCAGGAATGGCGAACGCGAAGCAAAGAAAACTTAGGCAAGTTACCTAGCAGAAACTGCCTCAACCATGAACTGATATTTTATAGAGATGGTAGTTATTGAACTGGGCCTGGAAGGATGAGGAGGGCTGTGACCCACTGCAGAGGAGAATGGATTGAAGACCTGAAAATTGTGCCTGTGCAAGATGCAGAACCGGTTCCGGCCACAGTTTTCTGCGAGGAGTTCAATCACAAACATATAAGGGCAAGGAGTTGGTCTTATATGACCTGACCATCCGTTGCTGTGTTCATACTAACTTCATGTCCCTAGGAAAAGTCACATGAGATGCTGTGATTGAGTGGTGGGAGGTGGTTTTTCTTTGTGTAGTGGCAAAGTACCACCTCCAGGGGGACTGTGAGACCTCCCCATCTCTCACCTGCAGGAGGGGTTAGGATGGGTCCAGGAGGCTGAGAGCAGGAGAAAGAGGCCAGAAGCCCTGCTTTCCCACAGAGGCCTCACTGGGATTGCTTCCTACAGCTTTTCTCTCTGTTCCCAACTCGCCCACAACACCCACACGGAAGGGACGGGTGCTCTCAGGCTGACCAAAGGTGGTGGCTTCTTGAGAACCCTCCCAGGACCACTCTCCCAGGACCAGGTGAACAGTCAACATCTAGGCTCAGGCTCTGGGAAAAGGTGACCCCTTTCCCAGGGTTTGTTTTTCCACGCCTGGTCACCGTCAGGGTATGGGCCTCAGATGTCCCTGCAGAGAGGGGCCCAGAGGGCATCACCCAGCCTCCAACTAGGCCTCTGGGGGTCAGTGCAGCCAAAGGAGTCCAGGTGGCAAACCAAAGCTCTGGGTAGTTGAGGTCCAAATTCCAGCCCCAAGCCTACAAGGATGAGGGATCCTGAATGACCACCTCTCTAGAGACCCAGCTAGCATGACTGGCTCAACACTTCTGAAGAAAGGCACGTCACACCATAGTAGAAGAGGACAGAGCCAATGGGAGTGAGGTGGGGCCAGCTTCTAAGAGACCTTGAATGCCATGCTAAATGTCTGGACAAAAACTAAACTCAGAGTTCTCCTTCATACAAGAATGAAGGGAATTGTCTTCATACGTTCCTTTCTCCACTTTCAGGACCCTCTGAGTCCACTGGGTCAGTGTAAATGGATTCAATGTCTTGTCACCATTATACTTACAGCCCAACCTGTAACCAAGGCCATCTTTTTTCAGGTCTAGCTACCATTTATCAAGAACCTGTGAGTAGTATATTATTAGGTATTATACGACTCATTTTGCAGATGAGAAAACTAAATCTTCAGCAAATCAAAACTTGTAACTGGCAGAACTGGGGTGTGAGCCCAGGGCCCTTGGCCCTTGTGCCTTTGCCTTTGCACTGGGTTTTACAAATCGGCTTGTGACAGCTGCTATACCTGTCACTATGCATATTCCAATTAAGGAAAAACAAAGTCCCAAATGGACTAAGCAGCCAAACCTGCAGACTTAGCTTTAGGGGAACACTCTGTACGTTCACACCCCAGTCTCTGCTTAAGCTGACCCCCACAGCCTGGAAGGTTCCACCCCTTTTTGCTCTGTTTTTTGAAACTCGATTCCTTCTCCAAGGCCTGGCTCAAATGCCAGCGTCTCAGAGGCGCCTCCCTTGACCCTGCCAGACAGAATCACTCCTGATCTGTGCCCCTAAACTTTGTGGCTGGCCAACTGCATCCCCACTCGCAGGGCGGGGGCAGGACCAGATCTTATTCACCCTCCACCCCCCACAGAACTCCACATACTCAGGTCCCAGGAGTACCTGTGGCCCAGAGTCTCTGGGAATGGCTGCGGCCAGCACCACGGGTGGATGGCGCCAATTTAGCAGGTGCCTCTGAGGGCTCGTGGTGCCACCAGCTGCCCTTTTCTGGCCCCAGGATTGAAAAAAGCCCCATGGCAGTGGAGCCACTTTTATCCTTCCTGGAAGTCAGCCAGACCCACCTGGGATCCTGGCCAAGGCAGCTGCGGCTCCTGCTTCTCCCTTCCTGTGTGGCCAGGTCTTCTGCAGCCTCACCCACGCTTCCTGCACTGCACATAAGGTCATCAGGGGTCCTTCCTGATTTGTGTCCCAGTTTCTCAGCTTTGCTGAAACCCCGACTCTGGTCCTGGCCCTCCCCTGGTCTCCAAGGGCTAGTCCCAGATTATCACCCCCAGCAGCGGAGGCCAATTAACTCAATGGAGCACAGTTAGGTTCCCAGCATCACTGCTCTGCAACCACCCCTGGCAAGCAGGTCAGATTCGTCCAGATGCAGCACAAACTGAGCCAGGCCCAAGACCCCCAGACCCCTTCAGACCCCTACACCTTGCAGAGAGCCAACTCTGCAGCTCCAGCAAAAACAGGCAGACTCCCACTCCCCTCCTGACCCATGGTGGTCTGCCTCCCCTGGGGCGCACAGAGGAGGGGGTGGAGGCGAGCATCCAGACCACCGTGGATCAGGAAAGGGGGCCTGTTGATAATTTTAACCTAGGGTTTTAGAATCCCTTCAGTAGACAAGCATTTGTTGAGAACATGGGAGGGGTGGGGAGGTGGAAGAGTTATGGAATATGAGAGGAGGTGGGACAGGAAGGGGAGTTGGAAGTCTCTCTGAGGCTTAATTATAAGGAACTTCATGCCTAAGGGAATAAAACTTGACCTCTTTTTACAAAGTTCCCAAACTTATTTTATTTACACTTTCCTGTATAAGCTAGATATCCTATAATTAACATGCTTCTCCAATCAGGGAAAAGAGCTCATTTTTTTTTTAAAGCAGAAAACAGACACAGCATTAAATCAGAGCTTTTGCAGGTCGCCATGTCTGTAGAGGCTCAGGAAGAGAGAATAAGGGCTGAGCTGGGACCCTGGACACCTGACTTCTGTTTCCATTTTCCACCAACCTCCACCACCCCCGGCCCCCGGCAGTTCTATAGGCAAGTTCTAACTTCATAGCCTCCGTTTTCTCAGCTGTCAAATGGGAATGACAGTGTCTGTGCTACCCACCTGCCTGGGTGGTACTAGGGAGATACCATGATAAAGAGATGTGGTGACACTCTCAGCGCTGCAGAGAGTGTCAGCCACTGTGGGGTGCAGAAGAGCTTTATGGGAGCCTTGCCTACCCCCATGGGAGAAGGAAGTACAAGTTGCAAGTCTCAGTCAGCACCGGGCAACGACGTGCACTGCATTTAAGAGACGTTCCAGGAATGGAAATAAGACAAAGCCATTTTAATTCCTGATTAATCACAAAAATTGTCTGTTGGATTACGTGGGTGTCATTCATCTCCCCAGTGCTCCTGAGAGGAGGTCCTTCTCCTATCCCCAGCGTACAGAGGGGGGTCATTGACCAGCTCAAGGTAACCCCTGGGCAGGCATCTGGTCCATTCTGGAAATAATTCCCAAAGGGCCAACCAGCAAAACAAAGCAGGATCCATGGCCCTCTCTCCTCCCCTGGCATCTCTCCCTGCATTGCAGCCTGAACACCACACCCAGCAACACCCAGCAGGGATCCTTAAAGTCACTGCCTCTGAGGGTGGAGCTGACTGAAGTGACAGGCGACAGGTGCTTTGAGGAACCAGTAGCGGCAGGTCTGCCCTCCTCACAATGGCCACACCCTCGCTCTGTTTCCCTAAGATGCAGAAAGCACCCAGAGCTCCCTGCTCCCCAAGCAGGCTGACCCCTACCTCAGTGCCAGCCCAGCCTCAGCAGCCCAGGCCCAGAGCACAGCATCACGGGTGTCCCATTTGGAGTGGTAATTTGACACATCATCCTCACTGCAGGTCTTTGGGAGAAACAGCAAGGCCCTGAGTTCTAGCCCAGGTCCTGCCCTCAGTACTCACTGCCACTTAGGGGTGTCTGAACACCCTCCTCGCTTGCTTTGGGCATTTCCGTGAAAATAACTCACTTTGAACAACCTCTCCCCACCTCCCGCCAGGCATCTAGGATGAGATCTGAAAAGGGCAGCAGGGACAGTTACTGGCTCTGGGGTTCTGTGGAGTCCCACATTATATGCAGCCTATTATCTGAGAAAGCGCCGGTTCAATGGCTAAGTTGGGAACAGCCTTAAATATTCCAGCCTCTCCTCCTCACTCGCACACAAAGACAAGCACAGTATCTGATGGGCTGGAAGCCCTCAAAAAACCCAGGACCCTGTTTGGAGGATCAAAGCAATCACTATGCATTTTCCATCCAAAGCAAAAAGAAAAGCCTTTAACCTCTAAAACCCCCTCTATAAACGCAACTACTGGAATAGGAGTGTCTGAAATGCAAGCTGGGCCCATTACTGGAGAGATGTGGATGCATGAACCCATCCTGAACAAGACGTTCTGAGGGCAATGACCCCCAGTCCCCTCATTTCCACTTAAGAATGGAAGGAGGGAGAGCAGGGGCTGTGTTTGCAGATGGCCACATGGCTGGCCCTTACCCATGACCAAGCTGAGTCCAGGGAGCTCTTGCCCTGCGGGGACTCCCAGCTGGAACTGCAAATTCGGTCCTGCTCCCCCATAGTCCCGGGCCGTGGGGTGCTGGCTGCCTCCTCACCCACAGTCAGGAGAGAAATGTCCCTTGAGCGACACCAGCTCAGGAGCTGGGAGGCTGGGCTGGTGACACCGGAGCCCAGGGCAGGCGATACTTCCCTTTCCACCAGTACTGGGGAGCCCCAGCCAAGTCACAAGGCTCAGCAAAAGAGCAGAGTGTTGAATTGCAAATCCTCTCCCACCTGGGGACTGGCTGACAAAAAACACCAGGACGTAAAGATTCCAGAAGATGCCTGTTTCTTTCAACTTGGCGAAAGGAAAATAAGGGGTGGAGTGGGCACTTTATATTCTTGGTCTCCCCACTCCAGCCATCCGAAGCAGTAGGACTCAGAGACTGAATAACTTCCCCAAGGTCACACAGCTCTAAGACAGAATTGGGCTTGTTCTGCCAGCGGAGGGGATTGATGGAAGAGGGTAGAGACCCCCACATTTGCTGAGTGCTGGGAATGCTGTTTTTGAGACAATAACCCGCTGAGTTTGTATTCCACAACTGTTTCACACAAAAGCCTCAGGGAGTCCTTTCTCTCTGTTCCTCTGCTTTCCTTTAGCACCCTGCAAGCATCTGGAGAGCTGGGTCCAGCCCAGTGCTGCCTTCTCCACATGGCCCTGAGCTCCACACAGGCACAAGGTGCTGGGCCCCCTTCCCTGGTGGGTCCCATGGTCATCTGCAGAGCACTCAGCCCCATTCATCATCACGACAGCTCTCCGGGGTGAACACTTCTCACATATCAGGAACCGTACTAAGCACTGAAAATACATAACTGTGTAATTTTCATAGCAACCCTACAAGGTCATGGACAGAAAACAGAAGCTGCCCTTGGGTCACAAAATCGGGAAATGGCAAAGCAGGGTCACGCTGATTTCAGAGACGGTGCTCTTCGTCTAATTCTAATCCTTGCATGAGTCTTGGATTCTGTCCAGAGTGGCCATGGGGCTGGGTTCAGGTGACCTGTCATAGGGTGGGAGGGACCGCACAAAACTAGAGCCATTTCCAGGAGAGGCTGGGGACAGAGGGCACATGGTGAGAGAAGCCACCACCTGGCTTGATAGCAACAGAGGGAGAAGACCTGGCTGTTTCACCAAGAGAGAAAGAGTGCTCCCTGAGAGCATAGCAGGAATAAGGAAAGCGATTCTGGGATACTGCCATCAGAGCTTGTTGAGGGGTGAAGACAAAGCCATGAAGGAAGAAGGATCTGAGGCAGGATGACTGGAGGCAGAAGCTATACCCAAGTGATAAGTCAGACTTCCTGACTGAATGTCTCCCCATACTGGGCCTCCTCATGGCCTGCAGCCCAGGACCGTAGGATGACTTCCTGACATCTTTAACTCTACTCCACTCTGAGGAGCTCCACTCTCCAGTCCTCCCTTCTCCCCAGTTTGTCCCTACTTTCATCTTGAACTCCTCTTCCACATTCCCTCTGAGGAGGGTCCAGATGAGATCCATCTGGGATTGTTATGAGAATAAAATGGGAAGATAAATGCACCTGATGCAGTGGGCAGACTATACTTACCATCACATTACAGGCTCAGAGATCAGTGACTTCCGGCATAACACACTCAGTAAGGGTATAGTGTAGTCAGTAGTGTATATTCAGTAAGGGTATAAGGTAGTCCACCTTAGGCCTCTGTGATCCCAAGTCACTATGCCATGACCCTGGCCACTCAGACACTGATGCCCCCAGCCTTCCTTACCCTGGGAAAGCTCAGAGAATGCAGGGAAGGACCAGTGTGCATAGTCACAGAACCGGTACCTCCCATTCCCATGACCCAGAATAGCTCCCACAGTCTGAGCGCCCCGAAATGCCCTTAAGTGTAAGGGAGAAAATAACACTCTAAGACACTTCTGCTGAGCTGGGTCACCAGCATGCTTACTATTTATAATTCATCCTGTCAAGATATTTTAAGAGTCTTATGACCAATAAGTGATAAGATTGTGAGGACTTATACCTGGTCATGTTGAGCATTTGTCCAGAAATCTGGAGGAAGCACACTCTGTGTGTAGGCAGTAGTTAGTGGCTCTGAACCTAAGCACGGCAGGGGTCATGGCATTGATTAGAAAGGTAGATGAGATGAGACAGAAACTGAACACGGGGAGGGCCTGCAGCAGGCTGCATCTTGGCCACAGTACCATTGATATGTCAGGCTGCTGGGAGCTACATTGGTCTGCATGATGCTCCAGTAATGGGGAGGTGAACATAGAAGTCCACGCCAAGGGCCATCAGAAGCTCAACATGGTGGTTAAATCTCACAGTCTGGATCAGACGGTCCTGGGTTCTTAGTCTGACTCTGCCCCTTAGAAGCTGTTATGACTTGGTGCAATTCACTCAACCTCCAATGTTACCGATCAAGTCTCCTTTGCACCAAAAATGGGGTTCTCTCCCATTCGGTGCCTTGGAGCCTAATATACAAAACCAAAAGTGGGGGTCAAACAGGGCAGGCTTTAATCCTGTGAACGTAAAATGGAGAAGTGAGAACATGATTCACAGATCAGTTTGTCACCAGTGGGAGGTGAGGGAGTTAAAATACAAGAATTCTTTAACAAGGGGGTTGGACATTTAAAAAATGGGGAGAAATGGAGACATATTCATGTCTTTTCTGGGAATGGACAGATGTCCTGGAATTCGGATCATACCTGCTTTCTCTCCAAAAAATTCCTACATTCCTGTCACGGCTGCTGAGAGGTGTGTCATTTAGTATGGAAATTAGATTATAATGAGGTTAGAGGTTCTGCAGAAGTTGAGTGAGCTGCCATCTTGAATTTCACTGGTTTAACTGGTTCAAGGGGGAAACTTCTGTCCCCAGGCCTTTCTGTTTCTTAAAGATAAGCAGGGTTAGTCTGAGGTGGAAATTCAGCTATGTGACATAAGCATTGCACTAGGTAACACCAAGAACCTTAGTTTTGTAATCTGAAAAAAAAACAAGAATAAAAACAGAAACTCTACCTCAGAACAGTATTGAGGCCATGCATGAAAGGGCCTGACAATGTCTGGCACATATTAAACCCTCAATAAGTGGCAGCAACTATTAATCCTCCCAATAACTTTGAGGAAAACATAGATAACACCATTTTACAGATGAAGAAACCAAGCTTCTGTTTTATTGTGGATGAACATCAGCTGCAGCTTCTCCATCTTTTTCTGCAGTAGAGCTCCCAAGTCCTCCATCACTCCCTAAGTGACCTTGCTCAGGGCCAAGCTAAATTTCTCCTGAAACATTTTTCCCCTGGAGTCCCCAGCTGTCAAGAGTCCACAGGGTGCCATCTTTATCCTTGCAATCACACTGACTCTGGGAGGCACCTATGAACTCCCTAAGAACACTTTGTGTTTTTCCATTTTTAAACTTAGTTCATGTCATAACTATTTCCTAAAATACTTTTCTTCTGCCTTCTTCCTTTTCAGATTTGTCTACTTCAAGACCCAGGTCAAACCCTTCTCCTCCACGAAGTCTTCCCTGATCTCTCCCCCACATAATGATCTCTTTCCTTTGACCTTCAAGAGAAAGTGTGAATGGCTGGAACTGACATTTCTGAGATCCTTCTATGTGCCAAGTAATTTTATTACATATATTATCTCTAATTTTTATAATGTTCCTCAAGATAGGGAGATATCATTCCACAGAAGATGAAATTGAGGCTTGAGAAGGCTCACTTGGCCAGGAAGGGTGGAATTTAGGGATAGTTCTTACCACCCCTTCCCTTATTGGACACTTAGAATGTTCCATGGAGAGTTAGTTACTTGTGAATTTATGTTTCATCATACCAACCATTGTAGGGCCCCTGTCAGGACAGGGTCCAGGCCTTAACTCATTTTTAGAGTTGATAAAAGGTAAACTGAGGCACAATAAAATTTTAAAGACTTTTTTGAACAGAGGTTCAAGGTTTAAGAAACATCAAACTGAATGTGGTTGCAGGCTCCACTGGGGGGAACCCAAGGCTTTTATAAGGTAAACACAGGAGTAAACAGAAGTAAGTATCTCATTGGTTAAATTATGTAGTTGCCTTATTTGATCTATCATGTTGGAATATCCCTAATTGTATAACTATAAGTTAGTTGGCAGCTTCTGATTGGTTGAACTTAAGTTTTATTTTTCTTTAATATAGGCATTTACAAAAAACAGCCCACGTTGTTTTGCCTATGTTTACAAACAACAGATGCTGGTGAGGATGTGGAGAAAAAGGAACGCTTCTACACTGCTGGTGGCAATGCAAACTAGTGCAACTTCTTTGGAAAGCAGTGTAGCGATTTCTGAAAGAACTAGAAATTGACTTTCCATATCACCCAGCCATCCCCCTATTGGGAATATACCCGGAGGAACTCAAATCATTCTACAAAAAAGACACTTGCACATGCATGTTTATTGTAGCACTATTCACAATAGCAAAAAACATGGAACCAACTGTGCTACCCATCCAAACTGGATTGGGTTAAAAAAATGTTGTACATATACACAATGGAATATTATGCAGCCATAAAGAAGGACGAACATAGGTTTTTGCAGCAACTTGGATGGATTTAGAGTCTGTCAAACTCAGTGATTTATCACAGAAACAAAGTATCATGTGTTCTCACTCATAAGTGATCCTTGAACAATTATCATAATACTATAAGAAAGGGATTGGCAGTAGTGGGAAACTGCCATGGGAGGGAGGGTAGGATTGTCAGTTAAGGGAAATTGCCAGGGAAGGGGAGGCATAACTCATCAACAAGGATACCTATATAATGAACATTTGTATGCCTAACCCTAAATTGTATCCCACATCTTTAAAATAAAAAATTGAAGTAAATAAATAAACAAATAAATACATAAATAAATAAAATTCCTTGCTGTCTTTTCATGACTTGGTAGCTCATTTCTTTTTAGCATTAAATATTATTCCATTGTCAGGATAGACCAGGGTTTATTTATCCATTCACCTACTGAAAGACATCTTGGTTGCTTCCAGGTTTTGGAAATTAAGAGAAAAACTGTTATAAAGATCCACGTGTGAGTTTTTGTGTATACACAAGTTTTGAATTCATTTGGGTAAATACTAAGGAGCACGATTGCTGGATTGTGTGATAAAAGTATACACTACTTTTGTAAGAAACTGCCAAACTATCAAAGTATACGCTACTTTTGTAAGAAACTGCCAAACTATCTTTCAAAGTGGCTGTTCCTTTGCATTTTTCTGCCAGCAATGAATGAGAGTTCCTGTTGCTCTACATCCTCTCCATCATTTGGTGTCATCAGTGTTCTGGATTTTGGCTATCCTGATAGGTGTACAGAGGGATCTCACTATTGTTTTAATTTGTGTTTCTTTTATGAGCACCTTTATATATGAGTATATGCTATCTGTATATCTGAGGTATCTGTTAAGGCCTTTGATCCACTTTTTAATCAGTTGTTTCTTCTGTTACTGATGAGTTTTAAGAGTGCTTGTGTATCCTACATAAAAATTCTTTATCAGATGTGTCTCTTGTAAATATTTTCTTCCAATCTGTGGCTTGTCTTCTCATTCCCTTGACAATGTCTTTCACAAAGCATAAAATTTTAATAAAGTTCAGCTTATCCATTCTTTCCCTGATGGATTGTGCCTTTTGGGTGTTACATCTAAAAAGTCATTGCCAAAGCCAAGGTCATCTAGATTTTCTCCTATATTATCTTCTAGGAGTTTTATAGTTTTGCATTTTATATTTAGGTCAGTTATTTATCGTGTGCTCATTTTTGCGATGAGTGTAAGGTCTGTGTTCAGATTATTTTTGCATGTGGATGCCCAGTTACTTCTGTAACATTTGTTGAAGAGGGTATCCTTGATCCTTTGTATTTCCTTTGCTCCTTCGTCAATGATGAGTTGGCTATATTTATGTGGGTCTATTTCTGGGCTGCCTATTCTGTTCCACTGATCTATTTGTCTATTCTTTTGCCAATTCCACACTGTCTTCATTACTGTACCTTTAGAGTAAGGCTTGATGTTGGGTAGTATCAGCCCTTCAAATTTGTTCTTCTCCTTCAATATTATTATATAGTTGCCTAACTACTCTGGGTCTTTGGCCTCTCAGGAAAAACTTTGAAATCAGTTTGTTGGTATCCACAAAATAACCAGTTGGGCGGGTTAATTGGTATTGAACTGAATCTATAGAAAAGTTGAGAAGGATTTACATTTTGACAGTATTGAGTCTTTCTATCCATGAACATAGACTATCTCTCCATTTATTTAATTCATTTATGTCTTGATCAGAATTTTGTCATTTTCCTCTTATAAAACTTATACATACTTTTTTTAGATTTATACCCAAATATTTCATTTTGGAGGGTCCTAATGTAAATGATATTGTTTGTAATTAAGAATTCTGATTGTTTATTGCTGACACATGGAAAGGCAACTGATTGTAGTACATTAACTTTGCATCCTAAAACCTTGCTATAATCATTTATTAGATTCAGGAAGGTTTCTTGTTTTGTTTTGTCATTTTGTTGAGGTTTTCTACATAAATGATCACATTATCTGTGAACAAAGACAATTTTATTTCTTTCTTCCCAATCTGTGCTTGTTTCATTTTTTTTCTCCTGGTCTTATTGCACTAGTTAGAACTTCCAGTACAATGTTGAAAAGCAGTGGTGAGAGGAGATGCCCTTGTTCTTTATTTTAGCAGGAAGACTTCAAGTTTCTTGTCATTAAGGATGACATTAGCTGTAAGTTTTTTGCAGATATTTTTATCATCTTGAGGAAATTCTTTATTCCTAATTAATGGAGAGTTTTTTGTTTTAAATTGTAAATGGGTGTTGAATTTTTTTAATGATTTAAAAAAATCTATTGATATGATCATATGATTTTCGTTCTTTGGTCTATTGATGTGATGGGTTACATTAATTGATTTTTATTTATTATTATTATTATTATTATTATTATTTGAGTTGGAGTCTCACTCTGTCACTCAGACTGGAGTGCAGTGGCCACTCCCGGCCACTGCAGCCTCAACCTGCTGGGCTCTGGTGATCCTTCTGCCTCAGCCTCCCAAGTAGCTGGAACTACAGGCATGCACTACCATGCCCAGCTAATTTTTGATTTATTGTAGAAATGAGGTCTCACCAAGTTGCCCAGGTGGGTCTCGAACCTGCAGGCTCAGGCAATTCACTCACCTCGGCCTCCCAAAGCACTGGGATTACAGGCTGAACCACTGACCCTGGCCATTAATTGATTTTTAAATGCTGAACTACTCTTGCATACATAGAATAAATTCCACTTAATCATGATGTATAATTGTTGTTATACATTGTTGGATTCAATTTGCTAATATTTTGTTGAGGATTTTTACCCCTATGTTTATATGAGATCTTGGTAGTTTTCTTGTAACATCTGGATTTGGTGTTAGGGTAATGATGGGCTCATAGAACGAGTTCGAAATTATTCCCTCTGTGTATATCTTTTGAAAAGAGGTTGGAAAAAAGAAAAGAAAAGCAGCTGTAAAGAATTGTAATAATTTCTTCCTTAAGCGTTTGGTAGAATTCACCAGTTAACCCATCTTGGCCTAATGTTCTCTGTTTGGGGAAGTTTTAATTATTGATTCAATTTCTTTAATAGATCCAGGCCTACACAGATTGTCTATTTGTCTATTTCTTCTTGTGTGAGTTTTGGAAGAGTGTGTCTTCCAAGAGATTAGCCCATTTTATCTATGCTATCAAGTTTGTGAACATGAAATTGTTCATAATATTTCTTTACTATCCTTTAATGTCTATTGGATCTGTAGTATTTCCCTCCTTTTATTTCTGATATTAGTAGTATTTGTCTTCCCTCTTTATTTCTTAGTTAGCTATAGGCTTATTTATTTTATTGATCTTTTCAAAGAATTAGCTTTTGGTGTTGTTGATTTTCTGTACTGTTCATTGATTTATGCTCCCATTTTAATTGTTTCTTTTCTTCTGCTTACTTTAGATTTCATTTGCACTTCTTCTAGTTTCCTAAGTGAGAGCGTAGGTCATTGATTCTAAATCTTTCTTCTACTCTAATACATACATTGAAAGCTATAAATTTCCCTCTAAGCAGTGTTTTTGCTGCAGCCCACAAATTTTGGTAAGTTATATTTTCATTTTTTTGTTTAGTTCAAAATATTTAGAAATTGTTCTTGAAATCTCTTCTTTGGCTAGTCTGTCATTTAGAAGTGAGTAGTTTAATATACAAGTTTCAGGGGTTTTTCAGCTATCTTTCTGTTATTAATTTGTATTTAATTCCACTGTGGTCTGAGAGAAGATGTTGGATGATTTCTATTTTTTAAATTTGTCAAAGTGTGTGTTATGGCCCAGAATGTTGTCTATTTTGATAAATATTTCATGTGAACTTGAGAAGAATGTGTAATCTGCTGCTGTTGGATGAGGTGGTCTAAAGATGTTAATTACATTCAGTTGGTTGATAGTGCTGTTGAGTTCAACTATGTCCTTGTTGATTTTCTGCATTATAAATCTGTTCATTTTTGATAGGTTTTAAAGCCTCCAAATATAATAATGTATTCATCTATTTCTCCTTTCCATTCTATTAGTTTTTACATCATGTAGTGTGATACTCTCTTGTTGGGTGCATACACATTAAGGATTGTTATGTCTTCTTGGAATATTTACTTTTTTGGCCCCCTTTTCTTTATGTAATGTCTCTCTTGATTTTTGATAACATTTCTTGTCCTGAAGTTTTCTCTGTCTGAAATTAATATAGTGACTCCTGGTTTTTTTGATTACTTTTTGTGTGGTATATCTTTTTCTATCCCTTTACTTTTTCATCTATATATGTCTTTATATTTAAAGTTTTTTTCTTGTACACAACATATAGTTGGGATTTTTTAAATTCACTTTCACATTCTGTTTCTTACTTGGGATATTTAGATTATTGATGTTGAAAGTGATTACTGATATAGTTGGATTAATCGCTACCATATTTGTTACTATTTTCTATGTGTTGCCCTTGTTTTTCATCCTTTCTTGTGTTCCATGTTCTTTACCTTTTGTGCTTTTAATTGAGCATTTAATGAGATTTTATTACCTCCTTTTTTAGCATATCAATTATGTTTCTTTTAAAAAAAATTTTTTTTAGTTGTTGCCCTGGAGTTTGCAATATATATTTACAACTCATCCAAGTCCACTTTCAAAAAATACTATACCACTTTGTGGGTAGTCAAGTACTTTTTAATAACAAAAACATTCCTAATTCCTCTGTCCCATCCCTTGTGCCATTGCTGATATTCATTTTACTTACATACACATAAGCATAATCAAATATACTGTTGCTAATATTATTTTGAGCAAAGTGTTACCTCCTATATCAATTGACAATAATAAAAATAAAAGTTTTTCTTTTACTTTCACTTAGTCATTCAGTGACACTCTTGCTATTTTTGTGTAAATCTGAATGTCTTACCTGCATCATTTTCCTTTTCACTGAAGAAATTTTTAAAACATTTCTTGCAAGGCAGTTCTACTTGCAACAAATTCCCTCAATTTTTGTTTCTCTGAGAAAGATTTTATTTCTCCTTCACTTTTGAAGGATAATTTTACAGGGTACAGAATTCTAGGTTAATTTTTTTTCTCTCAACACTTTAAATATTTCACTCTACTGTTATGTCACTCTACTGTCTTCATGCTTGCATGGTTTCCAAAGAGAAGTCAAATATAATTCTTATATTTGCTCCTTTACAGGTGGTATTTTTCTCTTCTGACTTTTTCAAGGTTTTTTTTTTCCCTTTATCTTTGATTTTCTGCAGTTTGTGTAAACTATGCCAGGTGTCGTGCTTTTGGTATTTATCCTGCTTGGGCTTCTCTGAGCTTCCTGGATCTGTAGTTTCATGTCTGATATTAATTTGGGGAAAATTCTCAGTTAATTATCATTCCAAATGTTTCTTCTGTTTCGCTCTCTCTTTCTTTTTCTTCTGGTATTCCCATTACACTATTTATGTCTTTTGTCATTATCCCACAATTCTTTGATATTCTCTTCTGGTCTCCACCTCCCCACCACCACTCCCCTTTTTTCTCTCTGTTTTTCAGTTTTGAGAGTTTCTGTTGTCATATCCTCAAGTTCAGAGATTATTTCCTTAACTGTGTCCAGTCTACTAATGAGCCCATTAAAGTCATTCTATGTCACTTTTAATCTTTTTTTTTAATCTCTAGCATTTCCTTTTGGTTCCTTTTAGAGTTTCTATCTCTCCGCCTACATGGTCCATCTGTTCTCACTTGCTGTCTTCTTCCATTAAATCCCTCAAAAGAATAATCATGGGTTTTATAAATTTCTGGTCTGAGAATTCCAACATTCTTGCCATATCCAAGTCTGATTCTAACACTTATTCATTCTCTTCAAACTGTATTTTTTGCCTTTTAGTATGCTTTGTAACTTTTTGTTGAAAGGCAGACACTGGGGGCGGATGCACACCTCATCAACAAGGGTGCATACATAATGAACATCTGTATACCTAACCCTAAACTGTACCTCACATCTTTAAAATAAAATAAAAAGAAGGGTGGACATGATGTACTAGGTAAAAGAACTGATGTAGATAAGCCTTTAGTAATGTAGTGGTAAGGTGTGGGGGAAGAGAAAATGTCTGTAGTGTCAAGATTAGGTCTCAGACTTTAGTGATGATGTGCTCTGGACTGTGAATTTCACCTGTACTTCTCTGCCCCTGCCTCTCCCGCACACATCCCCCCCAACTACCCCCCCATCACCATTATGCTGGACAGGATGGCTAGAGTGGTCAGGAGCTGGGTATTTTCCTTCCTTTTGTCATCAGGCAGGATTGAAAAAGACCACCAGAAAGTTAAGCTCTGGTATAATAGCTTCTCTGAGAGCAAGCCTTATTAAGAACAGAGTGCTTTGGGCCAAGTGTGGTAGCTCACACCTGTAATCCCAGCACTTTAGAAAGCCACAGCAGGAGGATCCTTTGAGCCCAGGAGTTCAAGACCAGCCTAGACAACATAAAGAGACTTTATCTCTACAAAAAAATTTTTTAAATGCCTGCCTGTAGTCCCAGCTACTCAAGAGGCTGAGGCAGAAGGATCACCTGAGCCCAAGAGATAGAGATTGTGGTGAGCCCTGAATGACAGAGTGAGACCTTGACTCAAAAACGAAAAAGAACAGAGTGCTTTGGAATATTTCAAGATTGTTCCTTTTCCCCTCCCCCTGCTAGAAGCCTGACATTCACTGTGAGGACCTTGTTAAGCTCCTGGAGGTAAAACTGTCAAAAGTGTGAGCCCTGGACTTTCCCAACTGAGCCTGAAGCAATTCATCAGAGTTCCAGTTTTTCTCCCTGGGCACTGTTTCCTGTGGAGGTTTTTTCTCATGGTTTTCTGTCTGTAGATTTCCGTTCTGGAAATTTGTTCTTCTATCTGCCTGTTGATCTCTCCAGTGTTGAGGGCAGCAGTTTGACCTGTAGCCTTGCTTCTCTGACAGATCTAATAAGAGTTGTTGATTTTTCCATTTCTTCAGGCCTTTACTTGTTAGTACTGAATAACTACTTCTAAAGCTCCTTACTTGCCAGTTGGCAAGTCCCACATTAGGTGTTAAATTACTAGTGGTAATAATTTACAAAGCAACAATAGGCCACGTTATGGGTTCAAGGAACAGACATTGTCCATTTCCATGGAATATATCGATAGATCATTTTCCTTTGCAAGTGAAGTATCAAAATGCCTATTTGTCTCAGTACTTTCTTGGGGAAAATGCATAGAGAGAGAAGCAGTGTTTCATTCAAATCTTCACTGTTCCACAGTATGCTCCAGGGTGTGGGAATTGTGCATCTAAAAGACAACAAGAGGCAAACCAGAGAGCCAGGGCGTAAGGCAGGCAATGAGGAAAACAGCCCTGATGCTGGCCTGAGCAATTTCATATGAATTAGAACATACTTTTCCTTTAGTGAAGGACGCTATAGAAAAAGTAAGTGATTTTTTTCATGGATAGCATCTTGTCTATTTCAACTAATCAGAATAATTCAAATGTCTACAAGTTTGTACATATACACACATTTACATGCACACCATGATTACAATCACACACAGGCACCAGTGATCACACACATATGATCATGCACATACATGATCATACACACAGACACACACCCATGATAACACAATCACACAATTACATACACACACCTATCATCACACACACCAATGAGCATACACACAATCACGCATACCTATGATCACACACAGTCATTATCATACACACATCTGTCATGACACACATATGCATGATCACATACACCCATGATCACATACATACACCTGTGATCACACACATCCATAATTACACACACAATCACACTATGCTCTCACACACACTCATGATCACACACTCACTCACCCTTGCACATACACTAGATCAGTCAGAGAGTCCAGCAGAAAACAGATCAGATACTTGAGCTGGGTCCTTCAGGAGATTTAACAATGAGATTGTTTACTAGGATGTGGGCAGGATTGAGAAAGACCACAATGGTGCATGACCTGGGCCAGACAAGGTAAGGGCCACTGCCACCTTTGGATTAAGACAAAACAAGGGGGAACTGTTGGGAGCCAGCCATGGAGGCCCACTGAGCGTTAGGGATCAGGAAGGGCCGTTGACCCCGAGACCACTAGGATGCATTCAGGAGCTATTTGACCCCATTTCCTCCCCCTTTCTACTCAGCACTAACCAGATTAAGCTCCTGTGAGCTCACAACATAAAAACTCTGAGACCGGGACGAACACAAGCTAACTTTAGAAGCTCATTGCTCCCATTCTTCCGCAAACTGCAGTTTTGGCTTTCACACAACTTATAATTCAAACACGTGTCATATCTAAGAGCCTTAGTCTTGGTCACAGGCTTCTGGGTCATGATCTTAGGATTTATTGAAGGTGTAAATTGTAGAATATAGTTTTAGAAGATAGCCATTTTGTTGAAAGAATGCAACTGGGTTACTTGCAGGTAGCCCACTGTGAACTTTGGACTGGGCCACATTCCAAACATTCTGGGATGGGCCACTTTCGTTTGTAAAGTAAATACTTAAGCTTCCATAGAATTGTTTAACTTGGCATAAATCAATCAGTTTAGGATGAAAAAGGTTTATAGAATATGTCAATCACAGATTAGGTTGTCCTTTGTTATGGGATTTTAAGATTATCATATGAAAATGGCTTAAAGGCAATCATTGATTAAGTTTTCATGGATTAAGGTTTCTGGTGGGTGGGGGACACCCCTCCCACATCTGACTTTGTGTATAAAAGACCCGTTGTAATTCCCAATAACACTCATTCGCTTCTGCACTAGACTGGAGTCCAGTCTCTTTTTTTCTCTCTTCTTCCCCCCAGTCGCCGATGCCGTCTCCACCTTTGGGGTACCCTGAACCCAGCTGAAGCTGGTCTCCGGCAGGGAACTGTGACCTGAGCCCGGGTGGGAGAGGCAGAAGAGCATCCCGTAGGGCACATGTGCCCTGACCCCCAGAACTTCTAACTATGATACCCTATGTAGATGGCATTACACCTTCCACCACATACGGCAAAGGGAACTTAAGGTGGCAAAGGAAATTAGGGTTGCTAGTCAGCTGCCCTTAAAACAGGAAGATTATTCTGGATTATCTTCAAACGGTAACATGACCAGTGATCCCAGTCCCTCTTCTCTTCCCAGTCTTTGCCAGAGCAGAGATGGGAGCACACCTGACATCCTGATGCTGCTGTCTGTGAAGATGGAGGAGGGACCGTGAGTAAGGCAGTGCAGGTGACCTCTAGAAAGCAGAAAGGCAAGACATCAACTCTCCCCTAGAGCTTCCAGAAAGGAACCTGCCCTGCTAGCACCTGGACTTTAGCACAGTGAGATCTGTGTTGTGCTTCTAGCATATTCAACTATAAGATAATACACGCACATAGTTTTGAGCCCCTAAGTTTGTGGCTGTTTGTTAAAGCAGCCCTAGAAAATTAACACTAAGAGAGTAGCCAGAGAAGAGGATCACCCTGCAGTCCTTTATGGAGAGTGGATGTGGAGCCATGACAATCCCACAGGGAGGGAGTCTAATGACTCTCTGTCATTAGACTCTCCTTGTCAGACTTTCTCTCCTCCGCTCTCATCTCCCACCACTGGCTTCAACCCTGAGGCTCATCTAGAAAGGCAAAATAAAGGGCATCTCTCTCTCTCTCTCTCTCTCTCTCTCTCTCTCTCTCTCTCTTTTCTCACACACACACACAGACACACACACACACAAACACACCTCTGTTGTTCCCATGAAGGTGAATTCTGTTTCCTTAAGTCAGAAAATCCTCATGGGACTCAATTATGAACTGAGGATAAAAGGGAATTAACTGTGTCCTTTTTTCAAGGTTAAGTAGCAAATAATCTCTCCAGGTCAAGGACCAAAAGCTGTATAGGGACTAAAAACTCTCAGTCAGCTCAGGCTGTCATAACAAAATACCACAGACTGAATGGCTCAAACAATACGACTTGCTTTTCCCACAGTTCTGGAGGCTAGGATCCAAGAGCAAGGTGCAGGCTTGCAGTAACCCGGTAAGGGCTCTTCTGGCTTGCAGACAGCTGATTCCTTGCTATGTCCTCACATGATGGAGAAGAGAGAACACACAAGAGTGGGAAGGATGAAGGGAAAAATGGAGGGAGGGAGAGTGAGCAATGTGGTATCTCCTCTTTAAAAACAAAAATCCTGTAGAATCATGACCCCACCCTTATGACCTCGTTTCACCTTCATTTCTTTCTTACTTTAAATTTAGACACACTGGGAGTTCAATGTATTAATCTAGGGACACAACTCAGTCCACAAAATAAGCCCCTTTAATGGGCTCTTGCATGCAAAACATGAGAAGACCAGGGCCCACAAAACAAGTAGGAAACTCAGGATCCTGGCCCCAGATACACTCTGGCCAGTCAGGAAGCCTTGGAAATACCGTTACCCAGACCACCCAAAACAGAGCTCTCTCCATTCCTGGTATCCCTGGACTCAGATGTGTTGCTCTCCATAACTTCCCACACCCGTTAGAGCCCTTCACACTGAGTGGTACTCAATAGTTTACTACAAAATCAGAAATAGAGTAAGCTAGTTACCTATTCCGCTGTTAAAAAAAGACAGCCGAGGGAAGCGGCAAGATCGTGACAGGGCAACCCGGTCTGTGAAGACCTCTGCAAAGGAGATCTGCAGTGGGTCTCTGACTCTCACCCCAGGGGGCTGCAGACCCCAACATCGCAACCTGCTCTTCATACAGAGCTTGGCTGTTGCCACCGCTGGGGCATTGCAACGGACTGGACAGTCACTGCGGCGCAAACGGTGCCGCCACCACCGCAGCCACCCCCTCCCTGCCGCTGGTGCCACCGCCACCGCCACTGCTGCGGCCTCTGTGACGGCCATAGCACATTGCACCACCCGGGCCCGAGGCAATCTACTTCAAACCCCTTCAGGGAAGATCTGCTGGGATCGCTGCTACCTCTCCTGCGACCGAGATGTAAGTCTCCTGTTGTCTGCCCTGAGTCAGGCAGCCATCTTGTTCCTGTCCGGCCCCACCCCCTCTGGGGCAAGCAGCTGAGATAGCACCACCTGCTGGCGATTCAAGGTAGCAACACCAAAATGGGAGAAACAAGCTTGATAAAGACATAGACCAGAGTGCTGAACGGAGGGTAATCTGAACTGTCCTTCACAGCAGACCAGGGGCAACTGACCCTAACTGCAAACTAATTTACTGCTTGAAAAGAAAACTAGAAATCAGACCTGAAAGGACATTGGACTTAAACGAAAAGTCTCAGAGTGTGCTTCATTGATTCTATTAGTTTAATGACTTAATTCTATTCCTACTGTATTGTTCCCTTTTTTCTTTTTTCCTTTTCCTTTTCTTCTCTTTTCTTCTCTCTGTAAACCATATCTTTGTATAGAGGAACAGCACACTAATAAGGTGGTTGGTTAGCTTGTATGTTAGCATCACTATATGTTTTATTTTTATTTTTTGTATGAGAGTTGGTTCATCTGTAGCTGTGGTCTATTGTTTTTATCTGTTTCAGTATAGGCCTCTCTCTCTATTTGTTGGCACACGTTTGTTTCCCCCCTTACTCCTCTATCTCTCCACTCCCCTCTTCAACCCACTATCTGCTCCATTCTCTCCCCTCTGCTAACCACATTTTATTTCAGGGAGTAAACCTACAGCCCCACTGCATGGACAGATTCCAGGGCAGTGGGAAGTGGGTTCCAGATTATCCACACACCTGTCAACGAATACCAGGACCTGCAGATAGATTTTGAATCACAGCTCCCCCCTTAAGTAAATCTCAAAACTGCAAAAAGGACCACCCCAACCTACAGTGCAACTCCAGAATTGAACAAAGTAAGAGGGCATACATAAAGAATAGGAGATTGAACAAACAGAAGTAAAACCAATCCCTTTACCCCTGAATAACAGAATTAAAGAAGATGGTGATGTGGAGGGAAGGAAAAAGTAGGGAGGGGGAAAAACCTCACAAATGAAGAAAAACCAAAAGAAGAATATAGGTCTCACACAGACCCCTGGGAGATCAGACACTGAGAAAACAGATTCTGGAACACAAACAATGAAGAGCCCCCAGAATGGCTGGTCACATGCAACAAATGAAGACAGCAAGACATTAATGAAGAGAATTTTAAAAATTGAGGAAAGACAAGAGGAAAATAGGAAGGAGCTGATGTCAGAAATGACAGCAGTAAAGAATACCGTGATGGAAATAAACAACAGACTAATAAGCATGGAAAGCAGAATCAGCCAAGCAGAAGAAAGAATCTCAGAGCTCGAAGACCAAAACACAGAACTAACCCAAACTGTCAAAAGCATAGAAAAGAAGCTCAAAAAGACAGAACAAAGCCTGCAAGAGATGAATGATCACTTCAAGAGACCAAACCTAAGAGTAATTGGACTTCCTGAGGCAGAGAGAGAAACAGAAGCCACACTGGAACAAACATTTCATGAAATCATTCAAGAAAACTTCCCTCATCTCATCAAGGATGAAAAAATTCAAACACAAGAGATTCAGAGAACCCCTGCAAGACAACAAACGAGAAGACCAACTCCCAGACACATAATAATTCGCCTAAACAAAGTAGCTATAAAAGGAAAAATCCTAAAGGCAGCAAGAGAAAAAGGCCAGACTACCCACCAGGGAAAACCAATTCGAATAGCAGCAGATTTATCCACAGAAACCCTTCAGGCCAGGAGAGCCTGGAGCCCTATCTTCAAAATTCTAAAAGAGAAACAGTTTCAACGAAGAATAACCTACCCAGCCAAACTAAGCTTCATTAGTGAGGGAGAATTGAAATCTTTTCCAGATATCCAATCCCTAAGAACCTACTCTGCCACCAGACTACCTCTACAAGAAACACTTAAGAAAGTACTGAACACAGAAGAAAAAGAAAAAAGAACAACAGCATTCTTCACAAGAGTACAGGCAAAAGATTAAAAACACACATGAACCAGCTCCAAAACCCAATACCAGACTTCAAACTTTACTATAAAGCTACAATCATCAAAGTAGCTTGGTGTTGGTACAGGAACAGGCATATAGATCAATGGAATAGAATTGAGATTCCAGAAGCAAAACCTCAATTTCTCAACCAACTCATCTTCGACAAAGCCCCCACCACCTACCACTGGGGAGAGGAGAACCTATTCAGTAAATGGTGCTGGGAAAACTGGCTGACCACATGCAGAAGATTGAAACAGGACCCCTATCTATCCCCATGCACAAAGGTTAACTCCAAATGGATCAGAGACCTAAATGTAAAACCTCAAACCATAAGAACCTTAGAAAATGAAGGAAATACCCTCATGGAAATTGGAACTGGCATCCAATTCCTGAACAAAACCCGAAACCCACAGGTCATAAGAGAGAAGATAGACAAGTGGGACCTTATTAAACTCACAAGCTTCTGCAAAGCCAAAGAAACCATCAAGAGAGCAGGGAGACAGCCTACAGACTGGGAAAAAATATTTGCCAACTCCAGGTCTGACAAAGGCTTAACATCCTGGATCTACAAGGAACTGAAATGTACTGAAAAGAAAACAAGCAACCCCATTATCAAATGGGCAAAAGATATGAACAGACACTTCACAAAAGAGGACATCTGAGCAGCCAACAAACACATGAAGAAATGCTCAACCTCACTAATCATCAGGGAGATGCAAATCAAAACCACACTGAGATACCACCTAACTCCAGTCAGAATGGCAATTATCAACAACTCAAAAAATAACAGCTGCTGGAGAGGGTGTGGTGAAAAGGGAACACTTCTACACTGTTGGTGGGAGTGTAAACTAGTGCAACTTCTGTGGAAAGCAGTGTGGCGATTCCTAAAAGCTCTAAAAATCGACCTTCCATATGACCCCACAATCCCCATACTGGGAATATACCCTGAAGAACTCAAATCACTCTATAAAAAAAAGGATACCTGTACACGTATATTTATCGCAGCGTTGTTCACAATAGCAAGAACCTGGAAACAACCATGCTGCCCATCAAAAGAGGACTGGATTAAAAAAATGTGGTACATATACATGATGGAATACTACGCAGCCATAAAAAGAACAAAATCATGAATTTTGCAGCAACCTGGATGGAACTAGAGTCTATAATACTGAGTGACCTCTCACAGAAACAAAGATCCGAGTATCACATGTTCTCACTCATATAATGGACCTAGAACATCCAATGTAATACTATAAGAAAATGACTGACAGTACTGGGAAACTATGGGGGGCGTTGGGATTAACAGTAGCAAATATCTGTCTGGGGAGGGGAAAACACCTCTTATCAACAGGGTGCCTGAATGAAACGTAATTGTACACCTAACCCTTAACTGTACCCCACAAAACCATAATAAAAAATATTGATTAATAAAAATAAATAAAAAAGGCAGCCAAGATTTCGATTCTATGTAGATGGTGGAGGACACCAAAGATGAGAGTCTTCCAATAAAGGCTGACATCAGTCTGAACACAAGTGATGGCATGTTTTTATTCACATGCAAAATTAGGCTCTGATGGGTATCACAGAAATAAGATCTAGGCCCAGAGCATCTGTGCATGAATAAACTCCTCCCCGAGAAGGGTTTAAGGTTAGGGTGACCATACATGAGATTTGCAAACTGAGGGCACTGCAGTCTTTCTGCCCTGGTCCCTGGTGAAGTCAGACATTCTTAGCCTTCTGCACACATCTGTCAAGGGAATCCAGTGGGTGATTCTGTGATGCTGAATTTCCCCTATTTCCACAGTGACTGCATTGCCCAGTTTTCCTCTGACCTTACTGGAAAGGCCCCACCTGCAAAAGATACAAAGGAGATTTTCCTCCTTCTACATGACAGAGAATGCTTACGCAAAGGCATCAATACCTGTTTCACATCTCTGACACTTTCTCCTGGGAAAACAGAACCAGCCCACAATAGTGGCATACATGAAAGACCAAAGACTGTCCCTTGTATCTTTGGGCTCCCCTGCTGCATAGAAGTTTAAGGTTTAACTCCCTGAAGTGACAACCTAGGGACTGCGGTCTCTATGATTCCTATCTGCTCAGTGCTCTAACCCAATGAGATAAGAAAAACAGAAAAGTAGGGTGTGGTGTCACACACATGTAATCCCAGCACTTTGGGAGGCCAAGGTAGGAGGATTACTTGAGCCCAGGAATGGGAGACCAGCCTGGGCAACATAGCAAGATCTTGTCTTTAAAAAAAAATAATAATAATAATAAATCAAAAAATCAGCCAGGTGTAGTGGTGCACACCTGTAGTCTCAGGTACTTTGGAGGCTGAGAATGGGAGGATTGCCGAAGCCCAGAAGGTCAAGTCTATGGTAAGCCATGATCGTGCCACTGCACTCTAGCTTGGGTGATAGAGTGACATCTCAACTCAAAAACTAAAAACAAAAAGAAAAACAGATAGTATTGTTATCACCCTTGCTTTTCAGATGGATAAACAAAGACTAAGAGAAGCTGTATAGCTTGCCCAAGACACAAGAACTGAGCAGAACTGAGACTTGCCTCCACTTTTTCTGATTACAAGCCCAGTGTCCTCTCTGCTATACCAGCCTAGTCTTTGGGAGACTAAGTACTTGAAGCATTCTTCCAAAGGGAAGCAGAAATCTGCCTTTTTCCTATAGACCTTACTGAGCTATACACAAAACCCATTTAAAAGTTACAAAATGTATAGACACTGGTTATTTGCTTCAAAAAAGTTGTTTAATATTCATCTGGAATCCTTAAACTTGATGGAAACTTAAACTTAATCCCATGGCTTTCTTTTTTCAGTTTTAGTTTTCAGTTTAATTTAATTTTTTTTAGTTTTTCTTTTTTATTTTATTAGAGAGATGTGGGAATGTAACTGAGTCAGGATTAGGTACATAAGGAATCTACATGCAGGTGATGTTTGGGCCTCTAACTGGTCCTCATTTCCCCTAGTTTAGGACCAGGTACACTTTGTGTTGTTACATGCCTCCTCCTCCCCTGGCAGTGTCCTGTGACTGCCAATCCCTCCTTAGCGCTATTGTGATTAATGTTCGGGTCCCACTTATGAGTGAGAACATGTGGTATTTGGTTTTTGGTTTCTGTGACAGATCGCTAAGTATAGATCTCCAAGTCCATCCAACTTGCTGTGAAGTCTATAATTTTGTCTTTCTTTATGGTTGCATACTATTCCATCATGTATATGTACCACATTTTCCATCAGTAACAACCACTGGGGAGAGGAGACCTTATTTAGCAAATGGCGCTGGGAAAACTGGCTGACCACATGCAGAAGAATGAAACAGAATCCCTACCTATCACCATAGACAAAAGTCAGCACTAAATGGATCAAAGACCTAAACGTAAACCCTCAGACTATAAGAATCCTAGAAGAAAATAAGGGAAGCCCACTCTTAAGCACATTGGAGTAGGCAACTAATTCCTGATCAAATCCCCAAAATCATATGCCATAAATAATAACAGACAAGTCGGACCTCGTCAAACTGAAAAGATTTTGCATAGCAAAAGAAATCAAGAGAGCAGGGAGACAATCCATAGAATGAGAAAAATTATTTAATTGTATATCAGTTTTAATTTCTAATACTGATAGATATTGATATATATAAATATTGATAGATATAACCCATACAAACAATCATTATTTGGGGTCCTAAGTAATTTCTGAGAATGTAAAGGGGTCCTGATATGAAAATGTTATACTTTTCAAAATTAAAACTGAGAAATTTTAAAAATATGTGTTTTAAATTCATTTAAAATAACAAACAATAAATATGTTGCATGTAACATAAAGCATTTTTATTTTTAAAAAACACATTTTCAAGTTTATAGAAAGCATTGTTTATATTGTTTCACATTTTTGCAGACGTCATTAATGTCTGGCTATAAACTGAAGACAGTTGAGCCTCTGTTTCTGTGTTCAGTCTGTTCTGAGATTTTGCTTTGGTTGACGTATATAAAGAAAATTCAGTTTCACACAGATATGTCATTGGAAAAGATTAGCAGTATTTTTATAATCTTTCAGATACTTGTGGATGTTTTTCTTTAATATGATGCCAAATTTGACAAGTAGTGAATTCCTAAAGATTGTTATAATATGGAAACTGAAACCATCTCAATGCATTTTTCATAATCAGTTACATGAAAATTTGTTGGTGTACTTTTCATTTTGAGTGCATCTTTTACTCATGCACAATTTTATAACATTGTGCTTTGTTTATTTGACTCATGTAGTAATGCAGGTCTTCCAACTGTTGGTACATTTCCACATACATTTACAATAATTACATTCTTTTTTTTTTTTTTTTTTGAGTTGGAGTCTCACTTTGTTGTCCAGGTTAGAGTGCAGTGGCACACTCATGGCCACCTCAGCCTCGACCTGCTGGGCTCCAGCGATCCTTCCGCCTCAGCCTTCCAAGTAGCTGGAACTACAGGTGCACTCTACCACACCTGGCTAATTTTTTATTTATTGTAGAGATGAGGTCTCAAACCCACGGGCTCAGGAATTCACTCACCTCGGCCTCCCAAAGTGCTGGGATTACAGGCTGAGCCACTGAACCCGGCCAACAATCACATTCTTTCTGTCACCACTGATATTATTAGAAAAGTCTTTATTGGAGAACAGTCGAGTTTATGGTGGCAGACACAATGGGACAAAATTCTCATTTCTTTTTGAAAACTCAAATATTTTTGAAAACTCGAATTATGAAAACTCACATATATTTACTTACCAAGATACTTTCTAGTGTTTTCCCCAAGTGCTAGGCTTACTTCATTCATTTTTGAGAAAAATATCTGCCAAATATCCAGGTCTAAATGACCATAGTTTGTTAGTCATACTTTCAGGTTAAAACTACTCCAAGAAAAAACAGCTAATTCATCTTGTAACTCAAAGGCACAAGTGCTTTCCTTGGAGACAACCATTGCAGCAGAAGGGATTGATGCACGTAAAAGAAAATGCTTAGGTGTTAACCTTTATGATACCAGAGTAAATATCATCTGATTTCAAGTTACTGACACAAAAACAAAAGAAGAAACTCCGCTGTTCATACAAACAGAAAAGAGGAAGTAGATAAGAATAACATATAAGGCTTGATATTGAATTCTGAAATAATTTATTGACCCAGGTCATTATATATTGTACCCTGAACCCTCTGCTGCCAATCTTCACTCAGGCCTCCCCTTCTTCTTCTCAAGCCTTGTCGAGTGGAACACATTCGAGCTGAAAAGGGAACAGAGCAAGGCAGTGGCGGTGACAAATATTTTTTTCTTCGACTTGAATTTCACACCATGTCCTGAGACTTCCATATAGAAAGAATTGCTAGATCTATAGCAGTTTATTAATTCATTAAAAGCTTTTAAACCTGTGAGATACAGGGTAAAATTATTCTAAGTGATGATTTAAGGGAAACAAGCATTGTGTGGCACCAAGCCTCTTCACTGTTCTGGAGTTGCATCATCTCTCCTTTCGTTTTAGTGTCTTAATTCATCTCTTAGCTTCCTTGAGATCGCAAGAAATTAAGTGGCCAAGACTCTTCTTTCAAAATTAAAACTTCAAAATATGATTTAGGAAAGAGATATAAACCATTAAAAATCACAAATTATGACAAAGAAAGCCCTCTTTCATTCAGTTGTTTCTTTAATTGCAAAATATACAAGACTGAATATGTCTAGCTACTTCTGCTCAATTTCCTCTCCTTGTGGAATATTCTCATTTGTAGTTAGAATAACTGGCTATGCAATTTGCAGGGTCCCATACAAAATGAAGTTGTAGGACCCCTTGTTCAAAAATTATGAGGGATTCCCAGATGACAGCAACAGAGCATTAAACTCAGAGCAGGGCCCTTTTAAGCCTGGGGTCCTGTGCAGTCACACAGGTCACACACCCAGGGATCCAGTCCTGGTTGTTAGCAATTCTTATAATTCAATAAATATGTTTAATCTCAATAAAGCTATTGTGCAGAGTAAAAGTAAACTTACACAATCTCAATTTCAATATGGGTATGGTTACCTATTCAATGGAATATTGAATGAATTATCACTGGGCCATAACAACCTTGCTGAAGACAAAAATGTCAATTTACCTGGGTCCTAATTTCAATTTTGTCTCCAATAAAGGTCAGGGGTTCTCAAGATGAGAAAAGAAAGTTCCAAACTTTTGGTGTTCAGCACGAATTTAGGAGGGAGATCAGTGAAAGATTTTAAAATAGGTGAAGCACTCTTCTCACTTTCCACTGCTCTATGAGAATGATATCCTCAAAGGATCCAGAAAGCAAGATGCCATCAGGATGTATCTGTCAGTAACAAAGGAGTTCTTTGAGGCAATTATTAGTGCAGCATTGAAACAGCCCTTTGGCGAGAACCCAAACATTCACAACATGTCGAAATGCTGGCAAACTCTTTCCCAAGCCATCTCTGGGACTGCACACACAAAAACCAGCTACACACAAGCCAAAGTGCAAGACGAAATCTCCGTGTCTTTTTATGCGGCAGGAAGGAATTTTCACACAGATTTGCTCGTTTAATCTTCACAGATATTCTGCAATATAGGTAAGTAATAATTTGAAGTCGCAAAACTAGCTTCAGAGAGGTAAAACAAAACCAAAAAACTTGCCTAAGGTCACAAAGCTGGTAAGTTGGGACGGGGGGGGGGTGCGGGGAGGAGTCCGGTCCAACTTATGACTATCAGCCCCCAAAGGAGCCCACTTTCCACCGGCACGTGTTTCCCTGGGTCGAACTGACCGAGAAGTGTGACCGTCGCTAATGGGCTTGCACTTGCGGTCCCGCGTTGGCTCAAGGACACCCTTTAGGGGCCGTGTCCCCCTGGTTCAGGAGGTTCCCAGGGAGCAGACGCGCTCGCTAGCCAGGTGGCTCCCTCAGGATCAGGGCAGTGAGAGGGAGGAATAGAAGTCGCGGGAGCGGGATGGAGACTAGCAGCCCGCGACCCCGCGGCCCAGCCCCAGCCCGTGGCTGAGCCTGGACGCCCTGCTTGGCGTGGACACTCGCCTCTGGGCCAAGACGCCGAACGTTGCGCTCTACGCGCTAATCTTTGCGCTCCACGCGCGAATTTTTTCGTAGTGCACAACAGGCAATGCGCTGTCCGTGCTTGTGGTGCTGAAGGCACCGTCCAGGCATGCAGGGCAACTGCGTTACCACGTGCTCAGCCAGGCTCCTGGCAGTGAGAGCGAAGAAGCGCAGCCGCGGTAGCCGAATAGAGATGAGCGCACACCGCAGCCCCTGCGGCTCGGCCGGGCGTGGACACTCGTCTCTGAGCCAAGGCGCTGATCATTGCGCTCTGCGCGCTAATCTTGGCCCCCTCCCAGTGAATTTTCACGTGGTGCGCCACAAAAAAATGCGCTGCCCTTGCACTTGCGGCTGAAGGCGCGGTCCTGCTGCTCGGAAAACCTGTGACACCAAGTGTTCGGCCAGGCTCCCAGGGCCAAGGCGTTGATCATTGCGTTCCACGTGCTCATCATCTTTGCGCTACACGCGTTAATGTTTACTTGGTGCCTGACAGGCAACGCCCTGCGCTACCACGTGCTCAGCCAGGCTAGGGGCAGTGAGAGCGAGGGAGCGCAGCCGCGGGAGCGGGAATAAAACCAGTAGAGTGGGAGGGAGACCAGCAGCCCGCAGCCCCCGGGACTGGGCCTGGACGCTCTGCTGGGCGTGGGCACTCGCCTCTAGGTCATGGTACTAGCTTTTGCCACAATTTTTTAATTTTTTTGCCACAATTTTTAAATTTTTTTGAGTCAGAGTCTTACTCTGCTGCCCATTCTGGAGTGCAGTGTAGCTGGGACGCACCACCACGCCCGGCTTGCTTGTGTGTTTATTTATTAACACAAAGTTTTGCTGTATTGTCCAGGCTGGTCGCGAACCCCTGAGCTCAAGCAATCCACCCGCCTCGGCCTCCCAAAGTGTTGGGATTACAGGTGTGGGCCACCGCAAGTGGCCACAATAAAGATTTGAGGCAAAGATACTAGAGTAGCCTTGAGAACTCGGATCTGAATGGAGAACTCAGGCTCCCAGGAGACCCTCTGTCTGTTGCTCTTCTTTGCTCTGAAAAGGGCATCTGGGTGTCTGTGGGTGGGGTTCACACACCCATGTTTGTCCACAGGGAAAGAACATGGCTGCCGGCTTCCTCTGTGATCATTAAATGAGATCACGTGAAAGTAATCAGGATACAGCACGTCCTCAATACATGTTCACCTTCTTCCCTTTCCTGAAGTTTGTTTCCTCCCCTCCTCCCCGCCCCCCCACCTGAGTGTTTAGCTCTATTTCTCCCTAACCAGCCTGGTACAGTGCCTGGCTGTAAGAGTGCAGAATCAAGACCTTCCCGCCTGCCCCCTCTTGTATCCCTTTCCACCTGCTCTGCTCACAAATCCCCTCCCTCTTCCCCTCCCCCCCCATCGAACTCCCTGCTCCTCTATCCCTGGGTCTTTTCTGAATCACTCAGCTCCATTTACCTTCTCTAGGTGGACTTTTTGTTGGTTTTTAATATTTTTCATTTACATTTTTAAAATATTTATTTTGAGTTGGAGTCTCTCTGTCGCCCAGACTGGAGGGTAGTGGCACGATCCCAGCCACCGCAGCCTCGACCTGCTGCGCTCCCGCGATGCTTCCGCCTCAGCCTTCCGAGTAGCTGGAATTACAGGCGCGCGTTATCACGCCCGGCTAATTTTTGATTTATTGTAGAGACGAGGTCTCGTCAAGTTGCCCAGGTGGGTCTTGAACCCGCGGGCTCAGGCAATCCACTCGCCTCGGCCTCCCAAAGTGCTGGGATTACAGGCTGAGCCACCGAGCCTGGCCTTTTATTTACTTTTAAAAACATCTTTACTTTTTAAGTCAAAGTTTTATGTGTACATTTTTTTAAAACTCAAAATAGTTGCTGTTTCAGTCGGTGAGTGAGCAAAGGGATGTGAGAGCACGGTTGGCATGAGGAACCCCAGAATAGCTGTTTCTGCACCCTGCAGGTCAGAGTTGCAAGGACCACTGGGGAGGAGTCAGCTAGAGACCTACAGCCCCAATTATCTGCTCTTTGCCCAGAGAGATCTCCCCTGGGTGTCCCCACCACTTTGACCCATTGCCACTAGTGACCCCAGTTCTCTTGAGAGATACTATCTTCCTTTTGCCACATCCAATCGGGTCCTGCTACTGCAGCCCAGTGGATCGGGTGGGATCCCAAGAGCTGCAGCTGCCTGATGCCTGCCTGCAGTCCCCTGACCTAGTTCCCTGGATTCAGAAGCTGTGACAACAGACTCCACTGTGACCTTAAAGTAGAGAGGACCAGTGAGTAGAAACAATCTGAATACCTGTTTATTTATTATTATTTTTAAAATTTAGATTTAGGAGGTACACTAATAGACTAATGGACATATTGTGTAGTGATGGGGATTGGGTCTCAGGTGGTCCATTCCCCAGATAGTGAACATTGTGCCTCATAGGGCAGTCTCTGAACCCTAATCCTACTTCTCCCTTCCCCCTCCTTGGTGTCCCCAGTGTCAATTATTTCCATCTTTGTGATTGCTTAGCTCCCACATGTGAGTGAGAACATGTGGTGTTTGGTTTTCTGTTTCTGAGCCAGTTTACTTAGGATAATGATCTCCAGCTCCATCTACGTTGCTGCAAAGGACACAATTTTATTCTTTTTTTTATAGCTGTGTAATATTCTGTGGTGTATATATGCCACATTTTCATTATCTACTGGTAGGTTGATGGGCATTTCGGTTTATTCCACATCTTTGCAATAGTGAATTGTGCTGCAATAAACATGCAGGTGCAGTTGTCTTCTTTATAAAATGACCTCTGCTTTTTAGGGTGGACACTTAGCAGTGGGATTGCTGATCAAATGTTAGATCTATTCTTAGTTCTTTGAATGATCTCCATACCGCCTTCCACAGAGGTTGTACTAATTTACATTCCCACCAGCTGCGTGTGTTTCCTTTTCTCTGCATCCATGCCAGTATCTACTGTTTTCTGATTTTTTTTTAATGATGGCATTTCCAATTGATGTAAGGTGGTATCTCATTGTGGTTTTAATTTGCATTTCCCTGATTATGAGTGATGTTGAACATTTTTTCATATATTTGTGGCAATTTGCATACCTTCTTTTGAGATATATCTGTTCACATTGTTTGCCCACTTAATAAGGAGATTTATTTACTTTTTTTCTTGCTAAGTTCTTTGCAGATTCTGGATATTAGTCCTTTTTCACATGTATAGTTTGCAAATATCTTCCCTGTTCTATAGATTGCCTATTTGCTCTGTTGATTATTTCTTTTGTTGTGCAGAAGCTTTTTAGTTTAAGTCCCGCTTGTTTATTTTTGTTTTGTTGCATCGTTTTTTGGTGTTTTTGCCATAAATTACTTGCCTAGGCTGATGTCCATAAGAGTTTTCCTAGGTTTTCTTCTAGGATTTTTACGGGTTCAGGTCTGACGTTTAAGTCTGTAATCCATATTGAGTTAATATTTGTATATGGAGGGGGATAGGGAACAAGTTTCATTTTTCTGCATGTAGATTCCTAATTTTCCCGGTACCATTTGTTGAATAGGGTATCCTTTTCCCAGTGTATGTTTGTTTTTGTCTACTTTGTTGAAGATCAGTGTTTGTAGGTATTTAGATTTATTTCTGGATTCTCTATTCTGTTTCATTGGTCCATGTGTCTGCTCTTGTACCTGTACCTGCTGTTTTGGTTACTACAACCTTGCAGTATAATTTGAATTCAGGTAATGTGGTGCCTCCAGCTTTGTTCTTTTTGCTTAAGATTGTTTTGGCTATCCTGACTCTTTTTTTATTCCATATGAATTTTAGAATTGTTTTTCCTAATTCTGTGAAAAATTACACTGGTAGTTTGTAGTTTGATAGGGATTGTGTTGACCTGTAGATTACTTTGGGTAATATAATCATTTTAATAATGTTAATTATTCCAGTCCATGAGCATGGGATGTTTCTCTATTTGTTTGTGTCTTCTGTAATTTCTTTTATTAGTGTTTTGTAGTTCTCCTTATAGAGATTTTTCACCTCCTTGGTTAAATATATTCCTAGATGTTTTAGATTTTTGGCTGCTATTGTAAATGGAATTGAGTTCTTGATTTGATTCTCAGCTTGGTCACTATTGGTATAGAGTAGTGATACTGATTTGTGTGTGTGTGTGGATTTTGTATCCTGAAACTTTCTGAATTCATTTATCAAGTCCAGGAGTCTTTTGGAGGAATCTTTAGGGTTGTCAAGGTATAAGATCATATCACTGACATTCAGAGATAGTTTGATTTCTTTTTTTCTAATTTGGATACCCTTTGTTTCTTTTTCTTATCTTATTGCTCTGGCTAGGACTTCCTGTACTATGTTAAATAGTAGGGGTGAAATTGGGCATCCTTGCCATATTCCAGTTTTGAGGGGAAATGTGTTCAACTTTTCTCCATTCAGGATGTTATTGGCTGTGGGTTTGTGATATATAATTTTTTTTTTTTCTAGAGATATTCCCTCTATGCCTATTTTTATAAGGGTTTTTTTTTTCATGAAGCAATGCTGGATTTTATCAAATGCTTTTTCTGCATCTATTAAAATTATCATGTGATTTTTACTTTTAATTCTGTTTATGTAAGTGGATCATGTTAATTGACATGTTATGTTGAACCACTCTTGCATCCCTAGGAGAAAACCCACTTGGTTGTGCTGTATTATTATTATTATTATTATTATTATTTGCTATTGAATTAATTTTGCTAATATATTTTGCTGAAGATTTTTGCTTCTGTGTTGTTCGTAAGGTATATTGGTCTGTAGTTTTCTTTTTTTGTTGTTGCTATGTTTTTTCCAGGCTTTGGTATCAGAGTGATACTGGTGTTGTAGAATGTTAGGGAGGATTCCTTCCTCTTCAATTTTATGGAATAGCTTCAGTAAAATTGGTACCAATTCTTCTTTAATGATCTGGTAGAGTTCAACTGTGAGTCCATCAGGTCTTGGACATTTTTTGTTGGGAGACTTCTATTTACTGTTTCAATCTTGCTACTCATTATTGGTCTGTTTAGGGTTTCTGTATAATCCTGATTCAAAGTTGGTGGGTTGTATGTTTCCCAGAATTTATCCATTTCCTCTAGATTGTCTAGTTTGTTTACATAGAGGTGTTCATAATAATCTCAGATGATTTTTTTTTTTTTTTTTTTTTTGAGTCAGAGTCTCACTCTGTCACCCAGGCTGAAATGCAGTGGCACACTCATGGCCACCCCAGCATCGACCTGCTGGGCTCCTGCAATCTCTCTGCCTCAGCCTTCCAAGTAGCCAGAACTATAGGTATGTGCCACCACACCCAGCTCATTTTTTATTTATTGTAGAAATGAGGTCTCACCAATTTGTCCGGTGGGTCTCGAACCTGTGGACTCAGGCAATCCACTCACCTTGGCCTCCCAAAGTGCTGGAATTACAGGCTGAGCCATCAGATGATCTTTTGAATTTCTGTCATCTCAGTTGTAAAGTCTCCTTTTTTATTTCTGGTTGAGCTAATTTGAGTCTCTTTCTTTGTTTATTAATTAATCTAGCTAGTGGTCTATCAATTTTGTTTATCTTTTCAAATAACTAACGTTTTGTTTCATTGATCCTTTGTATTTGTTTTAGTTTCAATTTCATTTCATTCTTCTTTGATCTTTATTATTTCTTTTCTTCTGTTAGCTTTGATTTTGATTTGCTTGTGCTTTTCTAGTTCCTTGAGATATGATGTAGGTTGTTGACATGTGATCTTTCAGTCTTATTAATGTAGGCCTTAAGTGCTATAAATTTTCCTCTGAGCACAGTTTTGTCTGCCCCACAGGTTTTGATAATTTGCTTCATTGCAGTCATTCATTTTAAGAAATTTTTAAATTACCATCTTGATTTTGTTGCTGACCCAGGGATCATTTGGGAGCAAATTGTTTAACTTTCATGTTTTTGTTTGGTTTCATAAGTTCTTCTTGGAGTAAGTTCTACTTTTAATCCATTGTGGTCTAAAAAGGTGCTTGATATGATTGCAATTGTTATGATTTCAATTGTTTTGCAATCACTGAGACTTAATTTGTGGCCTAGCATGTGGTTAATCTTGGAGAATATTCCATGTGCTGATGAGAAGAATTCTATAGTTTTGGAATGGGATGTTTTGTAGATGTCTGTTAGTTTCATTTTCTCTAGAGTACTGTTTAACTCCAATGTTTCTTTGTTGACGTTCTGCCTTGATGATCTGTCTAGTGCTGTCAGTGGAGTGTTAAATATTCCCACTATTATTGTATTGCTTCTATCTCTTTTTTTAGGTCTAGTAGATTTTGTTTTATAATGCTGTGGGTTCTGGTGTTAAGATGTATATTTAAAATTGCTATGTCTTCTCATTGGATTGATTCCTTTCTTATTATATAATAACCCATATTTTTTTGTTTTTAGTTTTTTAATTTAAAGTCTGTTTTTCTCTGATATGAGAATGGTTACTCCTGCTTGTTTTTGGTTTCTATTTGCATGGAATTTTTTCCCCAGCCCTTTACCTTGAGTCTACATTAGTCTTTGTGTGTTAGGTGAGTCTCTCGAAGGCATCAGATACTAGGGTTGTGTTTTTTTTTTTTTTTCCATTCTGCCAGTCTACATCTTTTTAGGGGGGCATCGTGACCATTTACATTGAGATTTAATTATATGTAAGGCACTATTCTATTCATCATACTGGTTGTTATCTGGCTTCTTTTTCTTTCTTTTTCTCTATTGTGTTGGTGATCCATAAAGCCTGTGAACTTTATGATTTCCAGCATTTTTCTACTGGTGTATTTTGGCCTTTTGTTTCAGTATTTAGAGCTCCTTTGAATATTTCTTGTAGAGTCGACCTAGTGGTGACAAATTCCCTCAGCGTTTGCTTCTCTGTGAAACACTTCATTTCTCCTTCATTTATGACACTTAGTTTTGCAGGATACAAAATCCTTGACTGACAGTTATTCTGTTTGAGGAGACTGAAGATTGAACTCAAATCCCTTCTAGTTTGTAGGGTTTCTTCTGAGACGCCTTCTGTTAGTCTGATAGGTTTATTTGTAAGTTATTTGATGCTTTTGTCTCACTTCTCTTAAAATTTTTTCCTTCACATTAACTTTTCATAGCTGAATGATTACATGCCTTGGGGATGATGGCTTTGTAGTGAATCTTCTGGGGGTTCTTTAGGTTTCTTGTATCTGGATGTTTAGATCTCTAGCAAGATCAGGGAAGTTTTCCTCTACTGTTTTCTCAAACAGGTTTTCCAAACCTGTTACTTTCTCTTCTTCCTCAGGAAGACCTATAATTCTTAGGTTTGGACATTTTTACATAATCCTACATTTCTTGGAGGCTTTGTTCCATTCTCTTGATTCTTTTGTCTTTATTGTTGTCTGCTTGGGTTAATTCAAAAGCTTTGTCTTCAAGTTTTGCGTTCCTTTCTTTGACTTGTTCTAGTCTATTGTTAAATTTTCCACTGCATTTTGTACTTCCCTAAATACTTTTTTCATTTCTGGAATTTCAGCTTGTTTTTTGTTTTTGTTTTTTTTTTTTAAGGTGTCTATCACTTTGGAGAATTGTTCATTCATGTCCTGAATAGTTTTTTAAATTTCTTTATGTTGGTTTTCAATTTTCTCCAAAGTTCACTGACCAATTTTATAATCAATCTTTTGAACTCTATGTCTGGAATTTTTAAAATTTCATTTTGGTTAGGGCTTGTTGCTGAAGAGTTGGTGTAGTCTTTTAGTGGTGTTGGAGAACTGTTTTTTCAAATCATCAGAATTATTTTGCTGGTTCCTTTTCATTTGGGCAGACAATTTCTTCTAATTTTAAGTTGGCAGGGGGCTGATATAAGTTCTGTATGGTACCCTTGGTTATATATAACCTTGGTGTGGTAAGTTTCTCAATTGCTAGCTGTAGCAGCCCTGTGCTGTGTGCCTGCTCTGGTTCACAGAGTCCTGAATAACTAGAGTAACTTGGAAAGTGTTGTTAGTCGTCATTTGGGATCAGACCTTCCCCAAAGCTGAGGTATTGTATCTGATTTGGTGGGCTGTACTAGTGGTTTCTGGCTAAGAGGTAGTGCTTGTGGAAGAAAGCCAGCTGTGATGGTAGTTGTAGGGTTTCTCCTTGGCAAGTGTTGTTCCAAGAAAAGTGCCCAGCCAACCTAGGCAGAGGGTGGGGTTCTGGGAGTTTACCAAGTTCTCTCTATTTTGAGACTTTGAGGCGAGTACAGGGAAGAGGAACTGAAGCACACCACAAGTATGCACTCTGAACTACCCCAGTTGGGATTAGGAGGAAGTCTCAGGTGTTGTGCAGAACAGGCACAGAAGAGTTCACAAGGGCAGTGAGAGTTTGCTATGCTAATGTATCCTACTCCACTCCCGCCTTGGCCTCAGGCAATCTACGATCTGAACATCAAGGTGCAGCTGGCTTCAGGTTCAGGTGTTCTCAGGCTACCTGCCCAACCATGCTGGCTAGAAAGTAGCTGCTCCACCCTACAAGGGTTGAGCTCCTGCAAGGATTGAGCTCATTTTAGGGCCTCAGATGTTCTCAGACAACCCGCCCAGCCAGGAACTGTTTGCAGCTGTGGAGTTTGCCCTTGGGGCCCATTCCTTCCCAAACTGGCTGGAAAGCAGTCACTCCACCCCGCAAGGATTGAATTCCTTAGAAATGGTGGCTGGTGCTGCTGAAAGCTTCTTTCCTGTACCACCCATGGCAGAGTATGGCTGTGGGGAAGGCAGATTCCCATGAGGCACTGGGGTCTCACAAGGCTCAGGGGGGCCTGCAAGTTTATAGTCGGAACACAGAACTCCTGAGTTCTCATCACTTACCTTCCCCATTATATCTAGAGACTGTGGTGGACTGCGGTGGTGCAGGCAAGAGTCCAGTCAGTTTCAGCCCAAGTCAGTGGATTTTTTTTTCTTCTTTGCTCTAAGTGGTTATTATCACTCTTTAGGAGACTTGTGGGGCATGCTGCTGGATCTGTTCCTCTCTGGGTGCTGAGGAAACTCTATCTTGGTTTACTTTGTAGGAGAAACTCACTCTGGCCACCTCATGTCAGCTATCCTTCTCTGAAGTCCCTTTAAATACAGGGACTGCAAAATAGGTGGAGACACTTGGGTCACATCTACAAAGCCAAGAGTAAAGATAGTTTCTTCACTTTCTTCACACTTGAGCATCCAGATGCCCTCTCTCTTCAGAAAGTGTCTCTTTCTCTTATACTGATAGGGAGGTATGGTCTCTGTATGACCTCCAGCTTGTAATCCAGTGTCATAGAGCTTCTTACACAGACAAGAAGCAATCTCACTTCCTGAGGGTTAGTGAAGTCACTATTAGATGAAATTCTAGCTACAGTTTGCTGTCTCTATGCTACCTGGGTGTTGCACAGGGCTGTGGAACCTGCCAATATTCTAATTAGGAGTGAAAGTTCTGAGTAGAGAGAGTCCTCATTGCTGGTATGTGTTATATGGGCTTTTGCTCACCTTTGAAGTCTTTGGAAGATTTGGATCTTGTTGCTGTAACATTCTGGTTCTAACATCCCAGAACTACTTGTTGGAGCAAGGCTTATCCTAAAGCTGCTGATCTATGGGTTGCAGGGTGTGTATTTGTAGAGGAACTACTGTCAGATCAATATTTATTATCATATAACCTAGTCATCTTTAGCCCATGACAAGCTAGACAGAGCATCTAGTTTAATGGAATTTTGTGCAGATAAAATAGAGACCTGAACATTCAACGTTAACGAAAGATTTCAGAAGAAACATACATGCCAATTGCAGCCTTAACAATATGGGAAAATGTATAGTTAGTCCATAAGGAAACATTCTACTTGCTTCAGAAGTTGCTTACTATGGTCCCTATAAAGAGAACTATTTGCCAAATCATGTCCTTACACAGAACCGGCTAGACAGGATCTCTAATCTTTAGAAAATCCACTTTCCTATATCAGACATGTTTTTAGGTTGTCAAATTCCTGACCCAAATCTGGACCTGATATAAAGGAGACAAAAACCAAAGCAAAAGCAAAAAACCCAGCAGCAGGACAGTTCCAGACTAGTAGGACCAGCCACAAAGGGAGTCAAGACAGCAGCACTAACACTATGTCAGGTGAACAATCATGACCTCACACCTCAGCATTCCAGTCCATGTGCAGCCTGTCCCAGCACTGGCCAAGCACATCACAGCCACAGAGCAGAAGGGGACTCTCACCTACCTCCCAGCAACTTCCCTGTGATTCTGAGCTACAGTGAAATAGCCAGTGAGTTTCTGCTCAGGCTTGACTGTGCTGCTCCTTGCTGGACCCTGCTGTGGCCATGACAAAGAACCAGACAACTGTATGCCCCAAATGCCTGGGAGCCAATTTTCACCACTTTTCACAAACTGGAGTAGTAGCTTCAAGGCTGTTCCTAGTCAGAAATCAAGCTTGGGAAAAAAAAAAAAAAGTGCTAAACAAGGTCTGTATTGGTGAATATCTCCTTGACATGGTTTCCTTGACATAGTTCAAACTGGTCAAGGCAATGAAGCTGTGAAATTTGCCAGAGCAAGCTTCTGATACAACTTGTAATGAATTCTTTCAGTGTAACAGTATTGACAGATAGAATAAAATAAAAGAATGTTTAAACATACGGTATATGTTAACACAACAAAGTAACCAGGCCCAAGTTAGGATTATTTTGATGCTAATTTCTTTTTGCTACCCTATCAGTGAGTTGATTCATTGTTCATATTAATTGGTGTCTTCATTCACGACTATTGCTTATATTTTTGCTTTGTTGTTTAGGTTCAAGGGGTGTATGTGCAGGTTTGTTACATGGGTACATTGCATGCTGATGAGGTCTGGGCTTCTAGTAGGCCCATCATCCAGGTGGTGAGTATGGTATCCAGTGGGTGATTTTCAATCTCTGTCCCCCTCCTCTCCTCTCCCCTTTAGTAGTCCCCAGTGTCTGTTGTTCCCATCCTTATGTCCATGTGTACCTGGTGTTCAGCTCCCACCTATGAGTGAGAACATGTGCTATTCAGTTTTCTGTCTCCGTGTTAATTCCCTGATAGTGATGATCTTTAACTGCATTCATGCTGTTGCAAAGGACAAGATTTCATTCTTTGGGATGGCTGCAGGATATTCCATGGTACATATGTACCACATTTTCTTTATCCAATCTGCCATTTTCTTTATGCAATCAGCAATTCAAACATGGCACCTAAGTTGGTTCCATGTTTCTGTTATTGTGAACAGTGCTGTGATACACATACGAGTACAGGTATCTTTTTGGTAGAGTGAGTTGTGCTCTTTTAGGTATATACCCAGTAGTGGAATTGCCCAGTTGAATGGTAAATCTATTTTTTAGTTCTCTGAGATATCTCCAAACTGCTTTTTACAAGGGCTGAATGAGCCGACATTCCCACCAACAATCTATGAGCATTCCCTTTTCTCTGTAACCATGCCAACATCTGTTGTTTTTTGACTTGTTAACGACAGCCATTCCGACTGATGTGAGATGGGGTCTCATTTTGGTTTTGATATGCATTTCTCTGATGCTTAGCAAAGTTGAGCATTTTTTCATATGTTTGTTGGTTGCTTGTATGTCATCTTTTGAAAGTGACTGTTCATGTCCTTTGCCCACTTTTAAATTTTTTTTCTGTCAATTTATCTAAGCTAATAAATTATAAATTCTGGGAATTCGCCGTTTGCCAGATGCATAGTTTGCAAATATTTTATCCCATTCTGTAGGTTGTCTACTTACTTTGTGGATAGTATCTTTTGCTATGCAGAAGCTCTTTAGTTAAATTAGGCCCCACTTGTCAATTTTTTGTTGTTGTTGCATTTGTTTTTGAGGACTTGGTCATAAATTTATTGCTTAGGTCAATCCAGAAGAGTGTTTCCTAGGCTTTCTTCTAGAATTTTTATAGTTTGAAGTCTTACATTTTAGTTGTAAATACATCTTGAGTTAACTTTTGTATATTGTGAGAGAAGGGATCCAGTTTCATTCTTCTGCATATGGGTAGCCAGTTTTCCCAGCACCATTTGTTGAAAAGAATTTCCTTTCCCCAGTGTTTATTTTTGTCAACTTTATCAAAGGTCAGTTGATTGTAGGTCAGTGAGGTCAGTGACTTTATTTTTAGGTTCTCTATTCTGTTCCATTGGTCTATGTATCTATTTTTACACTAGTACCATGCTGTTTTCATTTCTGTAGCCTTGTAGTGAAGTTTGAAGTCATTGCAATATGATGTTGCTGGCTTTGTTCTTTTTGCTTAGGATTGCTTTGGCTATTTGGGCTCCTTTTGCTTCATATGAGTTTAAGTATTGTTTTTTTTTTTTCTAGATCTGTGAAAAATGATAAACTGGTGGTTTGACAGGGATTATGTTGAATCTGTAAATTGCTTTGGGCAGTATGGACATTTTCACAATATTGATTCTTCCAATCTATGAGCATGAGTTTTGGGGTTTTTTTTTTTTTCCCATTTGTTTGTGTCATCTTTGATTTCTTTCAGCAATGTTTTGTACTTCTTTTTATAGAGATCTTTCACCTCTTTGTTTAGATGTACTCCTAGGTATTTTTTGTGTGTGTGCGTGTGTGTGTGTGTGTGTGTGTGTGTGTGTGTGTGTGTGTGTGTTGTGGTTGCATATGGGGGTGAGCTGTTGATTTGGTTCTAAGCTTGAATGTAGTTGGTGTATAGAAATGTTACTGGTTTTTGAGCATTGAGTTTGTATCCCAAAAGTTGACTGAAGTTGTTTATCAGTGCTAGGAAGCTTTTGGTAAATATTTAGGATTTTCTAGATATAGAATCATATTGTCTGTGAAGAGAGATAATTTAACTTTCTCTCTTCCTATTTGGATACCTTTTATTTCTTTTTCTTGCCTGATTGCTCTGGCTAGGACTTCTACTACTATGTTAAATAGGAAGAATTGCCCATAGATTTTCAAAGTAAAAAAAGTCATGTCATCTTCCCAGAAAGATTTCAAAACTCACAAGATTAATTGCTAACTTATAAATGTATTTTTACTTTCAGTCTTTGTCTTAGCTGGTATTAAAGCTACAATCAAGTAGTTAAGCATGTTGTCATTTATATAAAACTGGTCTCTCAACAAACTGAGTGCCATATACATACAATGTTTTATTTTTTCCTTGGTGTTGTTGATTTGTGAGCATGAATTAAGATGAAAATCATGACTAATAATGTTTTTAAAAGGTGCAATGCCCAATTCTGATATTTTATGTTGATTTTAAAGTGGTATTAAAATATTTTTAAGGTTTTTTTTTAATGTTTTCAAAGGGAAAGGAGTAAGACAGCCTTAGAACTGACAAGAAAAAACCTTATAATAACACACATATTTTAATTAGTGATTTATTTTGCTTTGTTTTACTTATTTATTTATTTTATAATCCTGGGGTACATGTGAGGATTTGCTATATAAGTATATTGTGTGAAGGTGAGGTTTGGGCTTCTAACAAGCCTTCTCCCCTCTATTAGTGAACATGATATTAATGGATGGTTGTGTATCTCTGATCACTCTTTTTCCCTCCTTTAGCAGTGGCCAGTGTCTGTTGTTCCCACACTTATGCCCATGTGCCTGATGTTTAGTGCCTACTTATGAATGAGAACATGTGATATTCAGTTTTTTTGTTTCTGTGATAGTTCAATTAGAATGATAGTCTCCAGCTGCATCCATGTTGCTGTGAAGGACATGATTTTGTTCTTCATTATGGTGTGTAGTATTCCACTTTGTATATGTACCACATTTTCTTTATCCAGTCTGCCATTGGTGGGCACCTAAATTGGTTCCATGTTCTTGCTATTGTGGATAATACTGCAATGAATATACGAGTGCAGATGTCTTTTTGGCAAATGAGTTATACTTCTTTGAGTATATACCCAGTAGGAAAGGAGTAAAAGAACTGATGAGGAGAACCCCTATAACACATATATTTAAAAATTTTAATATTTAACATTTCAAACACAGCATATTATAATAAACTTGTTTTTCTTAAGTCAAATAGTATCAGATCATAATTATACAAGGTTTGGATTGTAAATAACACAAAAACAGCAATGCCCTGCCCAATCCCAACACTCTACATCATATTCTCTCATTGAGAGCTAAGTACCATCCACTGTTGACTACGCAATCACAATTATGTAAATACTAAACATAAATTTAACCAAACATGGTGATACAATTATGTGTGTGTGTGTGTGTATATATATATATAGTATATATGTATATACATGTATATATGTATGTGTGTGTGTGTGTGTGTGTGTGTATTATATTTCCCTCTCCACTGTTTTTTCTCTATTTTTTTTTCTTTCTGGAACCCCTATTATTTAGATGATGAGTAACCTAAACTAATCTCAATTTTTTTTTTTTGAGTTGGAGTCTCACTCTGTCACCCAGGCTGGAGTGCAGTGGCATGCTCACAGCCACCACAACCTCAACCTACTGGGCTCAGGCAATCCTTCCACCTCAGCTTTCCAAGTAGCTGGAACTACAGGCACATGCTACCATGCCTGGCTAATTTTTTTGATTCATTATAGAGACGAGATCTCTCCAAGTTGCCCAGGCAGGTCTTGAACCCCTGGGCTTAGGCAATCCTCTCTCCTCAGCCTCCCAAAGTGCTGGGATTACAGGCGTGAGCCATTGCGCCTGACTCAAATTTTTTCTTCTATTGTCATTGTTCTCTTCCTACTTTCTGAGAATTTTCTCAAATTTATCTTCTAATCCTCTGTCTCCATTTCTACTTATACAGGTTCTGGACCTTTGGCACAACCTGATGACCCAAGTCCTTAATCCTACCCCCACAACCCTTGGAATCACCTCCACAGGTGAATGAATGTACTGGTGTCCTTCATGCTCCCCTTGGCACTAACCATTTTCCTGAATGGGGTCACAGTGAGCCACCTAGTAGCTCTCTGCTCCCAGGTGCCATCTACCTCTGTCCCAGGCATCTCTGCCCCCAGTCTCCTGGATCTGAGTGAGGAGGGTCTACTCAGCTTCATCGCATGGAGGAAGACCCTCTCCCTGGTGGGCCAGGCCAGCCTGGTGAGACATAAGGACTTGAGCTGGGTCTGCAGCCTCCACACAACATCTGTGTTCTGTTAAATCCGCTGTAATTCTGCCCCAGGAGAAATGGGCCCAGGTTCCGGGCCTGCCTCCACCAATCCCTTGCCAGGTAACCTCAGAAAGTCATTACTTCCCTCTGAGCTTCCTTTATCCTTTGCCCCAGGGGAATTATGTAATCGCCAACAGGCTTCTTGTAGAGTTCAGCAGGATAATTAAAGACAAGAATGGAAGCTGGCTTGGTGGCTCAGACTGTAATCCCAGAGTTTTGGGAGGCCGAGGCGAGCGGATTGCCTGAGCCCACGGGTTCGAGACACCCCTGGGCAACTTGGCGAGACCTCATCTCTACAATAAGTCAAAAATTAGCCAGGCGTGGTAGCGCGAGCCTATAGTTCCAGCTACTTGGAAGGCTGAGGTGGAAGGATCGCCGGAGCCCAGCAGGTCGAGGCTGCAGTGGCCGGGAGCAGCCACTGCACTCCAGTCTGGGTGACAGAGTGAGACTCCAACTCAAAAACAAACAAACAAACAAAAAGACAAGAATGGAAATTCTGCACATGAAGGCCCCTATCTGCTCCCGGGTATAGCACATGCAGACAAGCAGAGTCCTGGCCACTTTTCGGTAAGTCTGGCTGTGAAAGAACACAAGGAGCAGTTTTAGTTAAGGATTGCAGATGGGAACTGTGGACTCTTTGACTGGATGGGTCCTCAAATCCAGCTCCCTTGTAACTCTCCACTTTCCTTATGACAACATTGATCTGTTTGTTTGCTTGTCTTTGTAAGTATCTGGGAAAATGTGACCTTATGAGAGAAACTCTGAAAGGTACAGGAAAACGGAGGTCTCTCCAAGTGCACATCATAACCCAGGCACTAGCTAAGGTCTGGGAGATCTGAGTATGCGACAGGGTCTATGCTCTCATCAACAGCATGGTCTTGTGCATAGACAGGGATGTGAGAACTAAGTGCCGTGTGATGTAATAAGTATCGCGAAGTCAGCACATGAAGGAGTCGGACTTCATTTTGTAGACAATGGGTGGTCATTGAAAGAGTCAATGTCTAGTAGTGATGGAGATCTGTTTCTTCTGTCTGTCGCACTCATCAGCTCTTTGAGGAGTAGGAGTGCCTCTCAAACAGCGGTGTGCATTAGAAAGATCTGGAAAGTAATAAAACATAGACCCTGGGGCCCAAGATTCTGCAGTTCTACCAGATTCCTACTTGATGTTGTCACTGCTGGTTTAGGGGCCACATTGGGTTAGATGAAGGGTTTGTGGGCTAGGGAAGAATAGGAGCGGGGGAGGGAAGGGGTGGAAGGTTAGGAGACTGGCATCATAGTCCAGTGGAAGGGAGATAAGAGCCTCTTAAAGTAGTAGCAGAGGGGAGGGGAAGGAATGGAGAGATGCTAAGGAGAAATTATTTAATAGATGGGCTATAAGAGGAATGGAAAAAATCAGACCCTCTGTCTTTACAGTTTGAGTGCCAGCTGGATGGTGGTGCCAACAATCAATCAGAAAAAGGACAAGAGGAGGGAGAGACTTTCTAAGGCAAGAAAGACACAAGTTATATTGCATATGCTGTTAGACGACCAGGTGGGTATGCCTAGCCCTGCATTGGGAGTATATTTTAGTGGCCAGGAGAAGGTTCTAGAAGGTTCTAGAAGCATGTGTCCAGGTCATGGTCAAAATGGACATTCATACAGAGGACAGGGTTATGCAAAGTTGGAGAACAGATTCGGATAGGGAGGGATCAGATCACCTCAAAGTTCCCTTCCACTGTTTGACCCCAAGAACAAGTTAGAAGGAAATGCTGTCGTCACCTCAGGCATCTTCCTCCCTTAAAGACGGCATAACTGAGAATGCGTTTGCTTTCCTTTTTTTTTTTTAAAGTAGGATTTATTGAGAGCACAGAAAGGCTCCCACAGTGGGAGGGGGCCCAAGGGGGTTGCCCGTGTTTGCTTTCTGTCTCTGACTCTCTCCAGTTGTTCTGCAGGAGACATCATGGCTGTGTATGTTGTGTGTTGGCTACTGTGCCATGCCCGCGGGTGCATGTATTGCTATATTCCTGATGACAGGTGGACTGGGTGAGTGTAAAGGAAGGGCCCTGGCACCCAGGAAGGGGTCTTACTGGACTGGACTTGGGGTCTCCACCCTTAGTTACTGGGTCCTCTGAACTGTGGCCTGTACTCCAGCTGGTTCTGCCCAGTCTATACCTTCAAAATCTCCCAGCTGGGGATGAGGAACAAGGCCTTCTCTGGAAACTTCTCTAACCTGGCAAGGCCATGTGAGTGAGAGCCCTTGTGGCTGGTAGTTGGGACTATGGGATTCTGACTACAGGACAGAGAAGCCTGTAGGCTGAAAGGGGTGGCACAAAGGCCATGTCATTACAAGGAGAGAAAGAGGAAGACTCAGAGCTGTGAGTCCATGAGCTAACGAAGACCCCTCAGACAGAGACAAGGACACACATCCTTTTATGTCACTGTCAGAGATGAAAAGATACTTCATTATCTTCCTTTCAGAAATCATTATGCCCCTGATTATGGTGGAAGTCAAACATCTGAGGGAATAGAGACTCCATGTGTCCTCAAAGGAAATACCTATGTGGACAGATGTCTCCTTGGGAGCTACCAGCAGTCCTGACAGACATGTGCAACACGGGCACATGCCAAGACCTTCCCACCACAGAGAATCCCTGCAACAAGGAGCATGACTTATCAGAAAGGTTTCTACATCTTCATGTAGCCACAGCTCCTTGACCACAGCCAGCAGCATGGGGCTCGCACCATCTCAGGAGACTGGGCAGATGGCCCCTGTCAGTCAGCAGTATCACCTTCACTGGGCAGGTGGCCAGGAACCATAGCCAGGGATGGCAAATCATAGAGGCTAGGCAGAGGGCATCAGCTGGTGGTGATGGAACATTTGTTCGATTCCACATCGTGCTTTCTGACGGCAGAAACAGGCTTCCTCACCCAGTCCTTTGGAGGAGAGAGGCATTTCCCAGCAGGCAGGGGGATGCTGTGGGGGGTGACAGGACCTCTAACCAGGTCTTCTGGGTTTCTCTTGCAGCATGCTCTGCAATTTCTACCACTATTTCTACATGGTGACCAGCACACTTTTCTGTGTCCACTCAGCTATGACACCTGTCCTCTATAATGCTGTGTCCTCCTCCTTCAGAAGACTCTTCCTGGAAGCCCTCAGCTCTTGGTGTCAAGAGCAACACCCCGTGAACCATTACCTCCATAAGCCCCACCCCTCTGAATACAGCTTCAGCCTTTGGGGTTTCCCCAGAAACCCTGACCTGGTTAAAATACAAGAATGAACAGGACAAGCAGAATGACAGACTGCTCAGTCACCTGGCAGACCTGATAAGCAACATTCTCACTAATTATTCAGGCTTTGCAGCCAGGTGGCCTTCCATTGGCCACAAGCTCTGCTGCTTACCAGCATGTCATGTAACACCTCTTAGCCTCAGTTTCCTTCTCTGTATAGCAAAGATAAAGAATAGTACTGGCCAGGCATGGTGGCTCATACCTATAATCCCAGCACTTTGGGAAGCTGAGGTGAGAGGATTGCTTGAGCCCATAGGTTCTAGACCAGCCTGGGCAACTTGATGAGACTTCATCTCTACAATAAATCAAAAAATTAGCTGGGCATGGTAGCTTATGCCTATAGTTCCAGCTACTTGGAAGGCTGAGGTGGAAAGATTGCCTGCACCCAGCAGGTTGAAGCTGTGGTGGCGTGAGCACCGCACTCCAGCCTGGGTGACAGAGTGAGACTCCAACTCAAAAAAAAAAAAAAAAAAGAAGAGTACCCACCCCACCTCTTAGTGTTATCCAAGACTAAAGTGCTTAGTACAGTACCTGGTGCATAATAAATGCTCAATACATTGTTGCTGATACTATCTTTGATGTTATCATTGTTACATTACTATGGTTGCTGTTTTCCTGCCATCCTGAAAGTCTATCACATTCTTCTGTAGTTTTATGCTCAGATGTTCTACAAATTACCTCAAATGACAAATCAGCAGTGCTCTAAAATTAGACTGAATTGTTACACCCCATGAGCTGTGGTAAAATTCTCTAGTCTCTTCTGGTAAAGGAGCAGTTGTTCACAGTGACAGTAGCTTCTGCAGGCTCTGGAAAGCCAGCAGGCCACAGACTTCCCCTCCTGTCTCTGGTCTGCATGATGTCTGGCCCGTGGTAGCCAGGCCAGACCACATGGCTAACAGGGAAATGGCCATGTGCTCCCTGCCGCAGGGCATCCAGGGCCCAGACATGCTCTGGCCAGTCCAGTGTTGGACAAGTGCTGAGTCGGAATTCTTTTCGTCAGGACAGGTTTCACAGGTTAAGTCCCGGGCTCAGGCTAGACCCATTTCATATTGCCAGCCTGGTGCCTGAAGGTGGCGATGCCCAGGCCAATGGAGAGGTGGTGGTTTTTTTCTGGGTGTAGACGATGCAGTGCTAAGAGGTGGGTGAAGACACAGGTCTGTGAGGAGTGAGAGGAGAGTTGGGCACAAGACACAAGACCAAAAAGAGGTTCCTTCTCAAGAAATGCACCAACGCTTCCTTGGACTCCCTCCACCTCCTGACCCCCATCTCTCACCTTCCCATTCCCACAATGAGCACTGTGTACACTCATCACATGTGTACACATTACACACATGCATATCACATGTGCACACACATTACATGCACATGCACAAGTCACATGCACACACATCACAGGCCACATGCTCACACATCATACATGCACACATCACATCACACACACATATCACATGAACACGAGTCACAAGCATACCCATCACACACACACCATATGTATACATATCACATCACACACATTCATCACACACATGTCACATGCACACAGGTCACACACTCACCACACCTACATTACACATTCCACTGCACATGCATTACATGTACACTCATCACATGCACACATGTCACGTACACACATCACGTGTGCCTGCATCTGAGCTGGTACACTGAGATGAACCGGCAGTGGCTTCCACACAGCTTAGAGGTGATTGTCCCCAGTCTGTCAAGGCAAACACACTCTTCATGGAGGCTACCCCAGGGTAGGAACACCACAGGCACTCACCGTCAGCCTCATCAGGAAGAGGACACACCAGCTGGAAAAGTTAAGAGCCACAGCAGCACTGGTATGGGGAGCCCTCATCAGGGTGGCTCTGAATGGGAGGCAGTGAGCTCACCTGCCCATGGAGGAAGAAGATGCACTGTGAGGTGTGAGGCTGACCCCGCCTGACCCACAGCAGCCTGTGACCAGGCTCAGTGGCTGTGGCTGAGGACTGGCACTGCCTCATGTTAAAACCCTGTCTTCCAGAGTTCCAGTTAAGGCTGGGGTTGTCAGCTTCCTTGTGAAACTTTCACAAAGCTCCAAGAAGCAGCACAGGGCAAGAAGAAACTCACCATCCCAAAGCTGGTGCAGCCCCTGAGGTGGGCAAGAAGCAACCCACCAGTCAGGTCTGGCAGGCTCACCTAGGAGAGCTGATTTGGGACTGGCTCCATCACTCAGGAGCAAGGACACCATGGGCAGACTCAGCTCCCTGAGTCTGTTTCTTCATCTTTAAAATTGGTGGGGGCAAAAAGTTAAGTCATTAAAAAAAGAAACTCAGGTCAGCAAAAACAGATTTGAATCTGAAGCAATGTATAATCTTCATGTAAATAAATGCACATATATGACTGCAGAAATGTTAATGTGCTTGATTACACGTATTCTCCCAAGTCTCTGCTAAGGGTGTTACATAATGTCTGGTCCCAAAGGTTTCAGATAAGCACTTGTGGTTCTGTAGTACCTAATAATAAGTTTATGAGGATTAAATGAGATCAAGCAACAGTGCCTGGTATATAGCAAATGCTCAGTAAATACTAGTTGTTGTTACTGTCATCATCATTATCCTAGACCCCCAAACTGGGTAAAACTTAGTAAACTGTCCCTTACAATAGGCCATATGAATGAGGCACACCTCTACTACATGTTACCAAAGCACAGTGAAAAACAATAAAACTAAAATCAAAGAAAAACAGATTAAGAACATGAAAGATGAGCTACTTTGCATAGTATCCAAAAATTTCATGCAAATCATTAAGCAAAACACCAGAATCCCAAAAGCCAAGACACGAGAAAGAAGAAATATGTTCAGCCTCAATGGTTCCTAGAGAAATGACAAGATAAACAATAATGATGCAACATGTTATGGCTAGTAGGTTAGTAAGAAATGTCACTGACAAGTACAAATTCTACTGCCAGTAATTGGGTGACATCAGTGTGCTCCTGTCTCGGAGAGGAAATTGAATAACCCTCTTGGAAAGCAAATTGGCAGTATATTTTGAAAGTCATAAAATGTTCAGAAACATAGACTCTGTAATTCAACTCCTGGAATTTGACTTTCAGGCATTGTGCTGAAGAAGCAAAGGGCTCTCTCGGTGTGCACACAGATTTATTGCAGCATCCTTCATGTGGGCACTTGCGAGCATGTACTGGACCGTGGTCATAAATAGCTCACCCTGCCTAATCCCCACAGCAGCCCCTGCCTGTAAATAGTATTACGGCCATCACCATTTCACCTGCACCAGAAGCAAAGTTAAGTAAATTCTCCTCTCCCTCCTTGGAAACTCAGGGATTGCAACCTGCTATGGGACTTTGGGGTCAGGTGCTTAGTCTCTGCACCATGCTGCTGCTCAGAAGCTTGATGGCAAAGGATGAGGAGATCCGAGGACCAGCATATGGAATTGAGTGAATCATGACGATGGCCTTGCTCAAACAAATCTCATTTGTTAGACCATCCTTAACAAATACAAAGTATAAAACTTATTTAGCAACATAAACAAATTATGATTGTACTATTACCTGGGAAAGAAAACAAGATGGTCATATCATGATATTATGCACAAATCATACAGCTGCAGAGAAAAGATCAGAACAAGGCACTTAAAAGAAAATGGTGGGTTCGCTAAGAAGGGGTGAGTGACCCCAGAACAGGGCTGGTGGCTGTCTTCATCCCACCCTCTGAGCACAAGCAAACACTCAGAAACGTGTGGAGAAAAAGGACTGTAAAACGAGTTATTTCTTTAATTTGTTGTTATAATAGTGTTTGTGCAATATTTTAAAAAACAGTAGATTATTATTATTATTTTAATGGCTTTGGTGTGCAAGTAGTTTTTGGTTATGTGGGTGCATTGTACAGTGGTGAAGAAGTCTGGGCTTTAAGTGTACCGGTCACCCCCATTAGTGCACATTGTATCCAGTAGGTGATTTTTTCATCCTTCCCCTCTTTTCACCCTCCTCCTTCTGAGTCTCCAAGATCCATTATACCATCCTATATGACTTTGCAGAATTACAACTAAAAATTTAGTTCCCCGTGCTGTCATCCCAGGAGGTGGCACTGAGCACTGATTAAAGAGCCCAGAGCCTGGGCTCAGCCAAGCCTGGGGACAAATTCTGTGTCTGTCATGTATTAACTGGGCCTCATTAATGCTTTGGCATCATCTTCATTTCTGTGAAGTAAGCATCATAACAACTACCCCCTGGGTTTTAAGAATTAAATGATGCAATGAATATTAAAAAATGGATTGTGTATTACTTAAAGAGCACCCAAAAGAGCTCAATAAACTTTAGAGAATACATTTTTAAATTATAGAAAAGTAGAAGATATTAGTGACTGCAAGGGTCTGGGAGGTGGGCAGGGGGCTCAGGAGGAAGGTGGGTGTAGCCACAAGTCTTTGATGTGACAGAATCTTCTAGTCATGGTATTGATCTGTATCTTAAAGCTATCAATGTTGAAATACTAGGAAAGGGAACACAGAATCTCTTTGTGTTGTTTCTTAAAACTGACTGCAAATCTAGTTACCTCAAAATTTAAAAGAAGGAAAGAAACAAAAAGGTGACTCATCGTTCCACCATGTGGATAACTACTATTAAATATTTGGTATACATCTTCTGGGGGGGAAAATCATAGCTGTCATTATTATAAAAAGACATCTGAATGCAGATTATCTTTATAATTCCATATTTTAAAATGTTAAGCAATATGTTGGTTGGTTTGATTGTGTGTGTGCTTGCCTTGCCAAGATCAAGATCAGGAGAGAGACCCTGTGGTTATTTCATCAGGTTTAGTCTTATCAGTGTCAAAGTCCCAGGAGGCTTCACGAAACTTTGAAAGACAAAGTGTTCATTACCCACCCGGGTTAGTTTCTTGTGGCTACCATAACAAAGTGACACAAACCATGTGGCTTAAAACAACAGAAATGTATTCTCTCACTGTTCTGGAGGCTACAAATCTGAAATCAGGGTGTTGATAGGGCCATGCTCTCCAAGACTCTAGAGGGAGATCCTTCCTCGCTAGTCTCAGCTTTTGATGATACTCAACAAGCTTTAGTTTGCAGATTCGTCATCCTAATCTCTACTTCCCTTGTCACATGACAGTCTGCCAGTGTGTCTCTCTTACCTCTTCTTTTAAGGACACCAGTCATACAGGATTAAGGTTTCCTTTCACGCTACTGTGACCTCATACTTAGCTAATTACATCAGCAATGATCCTATTTCCAAAAAAGGTGCTGAGGTACTGGGGCTTAGGGCCTCAACATACATTTTTTTTCAGGACACAGTTCAACTCCTAACATTCTCCAAACTGCTGCTTCTTAGCAAGCTGGATTGCCACCCCTGGGAAAGACCCTTTGATAAAGTGAGCATTAGAATTAGAATGGCTTGAGCTTCCAAGAGAGAAGAATGAGTGCTTGCCAAAGTTTTATTTATTCTATTTTTTTTTTTTTTTGGTCTGTTTGTAAATGCTTGTAGCCACTTTATTCACAATAGCCAAAAATTGGAAACAACTCAAATATTATCAACTGGTCAATGGAGAACCAATTCAGCAATAAGAAGAAACAATCAACATGACATCATATGATTAAATCTTAAAAGTGTGCTAGCTTGAAGTATGTGATGCCCTTGGTAAGACATTCTGGGTAAGACACAACCACAGGGACACAAGCCAACCAGTAGTGGTTGGGATGGGCCAGGGTCTGGCAGCAGAAGGGTATGGGAGCTTTGGGGGTGCTGAGAATGTTCCACATCATGTTTTTGGTGGTTCGTCAAAGTTTTAGAAAGAAAAGAGAGGGAAAATTGAGACAGCATATTTGGCGAATGACAAACATAGTCATAAAATTCTTGTTTTTTTCTCTAGACATGAAGGCCTTTAAAAATCTGCACTGGCCTTTCCAACTGTTTTGTGAATTAAAATGCTAAATCTAGCTGGGCTCGGTGGCTCAGCCTGTAATCCCGTGCCTTGGGAGGCTGAGGTGAGTGGATTGCCTGAGCCCGCGGGTTCGAGACCCACCTGGGCAACTTGGTGAGACCTCATCTCTACAATAAATCAAAAAATTAGCCGGGCATGGTAGCGCGTGCCTGTAGTTACAGCTACTTGGAAGGCTGAGGCGGGAGGATTGCGGGAGCCCAGCAGGTCGAGGCTGCGGTGGCCGGGAGCGGCCACTGCACTCCAGTCTGGGCAACAGAGTGAGACTCCAACAACAACAACAACAACAACAACAACAAATAATAATAATAATAATTAAAAGAATAATAAATAAAAATAATAATAAAATAATGCTAAATCCCTCTGAGCTGGGAAGTCTGCCTAAGCAAGACTTTAAAAAGGAATAAAAGCTGTCAACATTGGACACACCCTTGGTTCATGGTCTACCTTACACAAAAGTTGTCTGCAGAGTCTGAAGCCAGATCTTGAGGGTTTCATGCAAATTTGTTTATAAAAGTGATTTCTAAACCTCAATCGTGGGATGTCCAAGACTCTGGATGGCACTAATGTGGTATATTTCATATATGCTCATACCCAGGCTTACCTCCGCCAGGCAACCCTGTGTTTCTCATTGAGAAAAGACTAGATTGTCACTTAAATTGTAAACAGAGATTTAGGAGCCAACAGGGCCTCTAGTATAAGGCATTATATTAGAAGTAAAATATATCTTAGATATTTTATAATGGGGTAAATGCTTAAGCCAGGGAGCAGCTGTGATGTTAGTGGGAATATTATTACATCTGCAGGCATGAATCTAGGCTTGTTCTGTCAGTTAATGGCTGCATAATCTTAGACAAGTCATTTCACCTCTCTGAGCCCCCGTTTCTTCTGTAAGATGGTCCCAATAATGTCTACTTCAGAGTATGACTGTGTTGTTTAAATAAAACAATGGATATTTAGTTATCTGGTAAAATGCCTGGTGTACAGTAGGTGCTCAAAAATGGTTGCTACTTATTGATGCTCACTTTGTAGCTGGCAGTCTCAGGAGCTGGGTAACTTGGCCAAGGAATGGAGGTATGAACCCAAATCTTTTGATTTCAAATACCACACCCTCTTTACTGCCACATTCTGCCATGGGCACCCCAACACTATATAATAAATGTTGCTTTTGCAGCATGATTGCTCCTTTTTTTTATTGTAACAGCTCTTAAACAGCTGAGAGTATTGGGGGGATTTTTTTTTCACTTTGGGAACTGCCTGTGACCCTAACTCCTAGGCACATCAGAACATCTCTGAACCCAGATGGCAAAGAACAGAGACAACAGCTCTAAAGATAGGCATAGTAGGTACTACATAAATGGTGCATATTTATTTCACAGTCACGAAGACTCACTAAACGTATACTTACAGTCCTAGCCCACTCTGAACACTTGTAGTTAGGTTGAGTTTTGTTTTGGGTTTTAAGGGCTTTCTTATTGGTTAGACTTGAGGACTATAAGGCAGAGACTTGGGATAAATGAGGGTCTCGACTCCCTGAGTATTCTGAGAAGGATTCACAAAGGTCTTGGAGTACTCCTTGGGTGAAGAAATAGGAGATTTAACAGTGGGTTGTATGGAATGTTAGAGAGACATGAATGTGTGAATGGGGCTTCCGGTTCAAGACATCACGAAGAGCAATAAATAGAAGACACAAATCTGAGAATTCCTACTAACCCTGCACCTGTGGAAAATGGTTCACGAATGGTTAACAAATGCTTTATAGCCCCAAACAGCAAACATTCTGGCTCAGGATAATTTGGGATTTGCTTGGTTTCCTATTGCCAGAAGTATAAATGGAAGCTTTTCAGGTGGTCAAAAACCTTTACCCCCACTTTATGCCTCCCCATCAGTTCCCTCTTCTGCATTAGTTTAGAAAGAACCTGGTGAGAACATTGACATCAGTCCAGAAGTACAGATTTGGATCATGTCTCTAGACATGAGCCCAGGAGCAGTGCACACCAACCAGCCCTGACCCATGGCATGGAGAAGGAGAATCTGCCAACTCCAAAATAGTTAAAGCAAAGCTAAGGGCAAGGTTTGCGCATGGAAAACACTGAACTTGGCTAGACTTTTCTTTATTCCATAAACAAAAGGAAGGACACATACACAGAACCTAGGCTGGGGAATTCTGCAACATATGCTGTGCAGTAGATCAGGGCATACTCTGGCAACTGACTTATGTAGACAACAGTTTCATGTCTTCATCACTTGCAAAAAAGTGAGACTCCTTGGCATCATATGCAAAAAACCATCAAGAAAAGAACAAACTGTGACAAAAGGCATTGAAATGCCCTGCAGGCAGAAAAGAGACAACTGGCAGCATAAACACCGAGTCTGTGGTTTGGTAACACATGTGAGAAGCTATTCTGGAAGAGAATGGAAAGCATGAGGCTATGAAGATGAGACAAGCCCTGATGATTGACAAGAAAGATGTAGAAGATTACCAGAGCTAACAGGAAGTGACAGGAGTTCCAGGAAAATAACTGCAACAAAATAGGAGGAACTTGTTGAAGTTTTAATCAGAGGAGTGACAAGATCAATCCTTAACATAGAGAAGAGGCACTCTCAAATCTATAGAGGTGCATAGGTGTGTGTGATATTTGGGAATAGGGAATTTCCTTTTTTAAAAAAATCATACACATTACGCACAAGTCCTCTCTTGTTGTAAAAGAGTCAAACCACATGGAAAAGGGAGAGAGGAAAATGTGGACCCGCCCTTTAGCATACCCCAATCCTTGCCCCTTACCCAATGAAGTCATTGTCAACCTTTTGGTGTCTATTTTTCCAGTCTCTTTCTATTCATATGCAAAGATGCATATGTAAATTATGCCTATGTATTTTTTTTTCATTATTAATGTTTTGGTATGTTTTTTTTTTTTAATTAATATTTTTTATTATGGTTTTGTGGGGTACAGTTAAGGGTTAGGTGTACAATTATGTTTCATTCAGGCACCCTGTTGATAAGAGGTGTTTCCCCATCCCCAGACAGATATTTGCGACTGTTAATCCCATCCCTCTCCCCCCGCATAGTTTCCCAGTACCGTCAGTCATTTTCTTATAGTATTCCATTGGATGTTCAAAGTCCATTATATGAGTGAGAACATGTGATACTCGGATCTTTGTTTCTGTGAGAAGTCACTCAGTATTATAGGCTCAAGTTCCATCCAGGTTGCTGCAAAATTCATAATTTTGTTCTTTTTTATGGCTGCGTAGTATTCCATCATGTATATGTACCACATTTTTTTAATCCAGTCCTCTTTTGATGGGCAGCATGGTTGTTTCCAGGTTCTTGCTATTGTGAACAATGCTGCGATAAACATACGTGTGCAGGTATCTTTTTTATAGAGTGATTTGAGTTCTGCAGGGTATATTCCCAGTAGGGAGATTGCGGGGTCATATGGGAGGTTGATATTTAGAGCTTTTAGGAATCGCCACACTGCTTTCCACAGAGGTTGCACTAGTTTACACTCTCACCAACAGTGTAGAAGTGTTCCCTTTTCACCACACCCTCTCCAGCAGCTGTTATTTTTTGAGTTGTTGATAATTGTCATTCTGACTGGAGTTAGGTGGTATCTCAGTGTGGTTTTGATTTGCATCTCCCTGATGATTAGTGAGGTTGAACATTTCTTCATGTGTTTGTTGGCTGCTCGGATGTCCTCTTTTGTGAAGTGTCTGTTTATATCTTTTGCCCATTTCATAATGGAGTTGTTTATTTTTTTTCTTTTCAGCACATTTGAGTTCCTTGTAGATCCAGGATGTTAAGCCTTTGTCAGACCTGGTGTTGGCAAATATTTTTTCCCAGTCTGTAGGCTGTCTCCCTGCTCTCTTGATGGTTTCTTTGGCATTGCAGAAGCTTGTCAGTTTAATAAGGTCCCACTTGTTTATCTTCTCTCTTATGACCTGTGGGTTTCAGGTTTTGTTCAGGAATTAGATGCCAGTTCTGGTTTCCATGAGGGTATTTCCTTCATTTTCTAAGGTTCTTATGGTTTGAGGTTTTACATTTAGGTCTCTGATCCATTTGGAGTTAACCTTTGTGCATGGGGATAGATAGGGGTCCTGTTTCAATCTTCTGCATGTGGTCAGCCAGTTTTCCCAGCACCATTTACTGAATAGGTTCTCCTCTCCCCAGTGGTAGGTGGTGGGGGCTTTGTCGAAGATGAGTTGGTTGAGAAATTGAGGTTTTGCTTCTGGAATCTCAATTCTATTCCATTGATCTATATGCCTGTTCCTATACCAATACCAAGCTGTTTTGATGATTGTAACTTTATAGTAAAGTTTGAAGTCTGGTAATGTGATACCACCTGCTTTGTTTTTTTTGCTGAGGATTGTTCTGGCTATTCTTGGACATTTGTGTTTCCATATGAATTCCTGTATTGTCTTTTCTAGGTCTGAGAAGAATGTTGCTGGTAATTTGATGGGTATTGCATTGAATTTGTAGATTGCCTTAGGTAAGATGGACATCTTCACAATGTTGATTCTTCCAATCCGTGAGCATGGGATATTTTTCCACTTGTTTGTGTCATCTTTGATTTCTTTGAGCAGTGTTTTGTAATTTTCATTGTAAAGGTCTTTCATGTCTCTGGTTAGGAAGATGCCAAGGTATTTCATTTTTTGTGTGGCTATTGTGAATGGAATTGTGTTTTTTATTTGGGTTTCTGTTTGTTTATTATTGGTGTAGAGAAATGCGATTGTCTTTTGTACATTTATTTTGTATCCTGAGACTTTGCCAAAGGCCTTTATCAGTGTAAGGAAGTTTTTGACAGATTCTCTTGGGTTTTCAAGGTACAAAATCATGTCATCTGCAAAAAGAGATAACTTGACTTACTCTTTTCCTATTTGGATACCCCTGATTGCCTCCTCTTCTCTGATTGCTTGAGCCAGGACTTCCAATACTATGTTGAACAGGAGGGGTGAGAGTGGGCATCCTTGTCTTGTTCCAGTTTTCAGGGGAAATGGTTCCAATTTTTGTCCATTTAGGAGTATGCTGGCTGTGGGTTTCTTGTAGATGGCTTTTACTATTTTGAGGTATGTTCCCCGTATGCCTAGATGTTCAAGGGTTTTTATCAAGAAGGGGTGCTGGATTTTATCAAAAGCTTTTTCTGCATCTAATGATATAATCATGTGGTTTTTATTTTGACATCTGTTGATGTATTTAATTACATTTATGGTTTTATGAATGTTGAACAAGCCTTGCATCCTGGGGATGAAGCCTACTTGGTCATGATGGATGATTTTTGAGATGTATTGCTGAATTCGGTTTGCTAGGATCTTGTTGAGAATTTTAGCATCTATGTTCATCAAAGATATTGGCCTGTAGCTCTCTTTCTTTGTTGGATCTTTACCTGGCTTGGGTATCAATGTGATGTTGGCTTTGTAAAATGATTTGGGGAGAGTTTCATCTTCTTCAATTGCCTGGAGTACCTTCAGTAGGATTGGTATCAGCTCCTCCTTAAATGTCTTGTAGAATTCTGCTGGAAAGCCATCTGGACCAGGGCTTTTTTTTGTAGGAAGTTTTCTTATTATGTAGTCGATTTCCTTGATTGTTATTGGTCTATTTAGGGTCTCGATTTCTTCTTGTTCCAATCTAGGTAGGTTGTGTGATGTCAGAAAGTCCTCCATTTCCTTAAGGTTTTCAAGTTTGTTTCCATACAAGTGTAGGTAGTAGTCTCTAATGATCTTTTGTATTTCTTCAGGGTCAGATGTGACTTCATCTTTTGTGTTTCTGATTGTTCTTATTTGATTTTTTTTCTCGTTTTTTCTTGGTCAGTCTAGCTAGGGGACCATCGATCTTGTTTATCCTTTCGAAGAACCAGCTTTTTGTTTCATTGATTTTTTTGTCTTCTATATCCTGGATTTGGGCTTTTATTTTGGTGATCTGGATTCTTCTGCTGAAATTAGGGTTTTTGTGGTCTTGCTTTTCCAGCTTCTTTAGGTGGCTTGTTAGGTTGTGAATTTCTGTTCCTTCCATTTTCTTCATGAGTGTTTGTAGGGATATTAATTCCCCTCTTACTACAGCTTTCAGGGCATCCCAGAGATTTTGGTAAGATGTTTCTTCATTTTCATTTGTTTCCAGGTATCTTTTGATCCCTGTTTTGATTTTGTCATTGACCCAGGAGTTGTGTAGCATCATGCTGTTTAGTGTCCATGTCTTTGTGAGTTTTGTGGGGACTTCGTTGGTGTCTATGTTTATTTTTATTCCACTGTGGTCCGAGAAGGTGCATGGTACAATTTCAGTCCTTTTAAATTTGCTTATGCTTGATTTATGGCCAATTACGTGGTCAATCTTAGAATACGTTCCATGCGGTGATGAGTAGAATGTATATTCTGTGGTCTTTGGATGGAGTGTTCTGTAGGTATCAATTAAGTCCATTTGGTCCAAAGTCACATTGAGGTTCTGGATCTCCTTGCTGATTTTTTGTCCTGATGATCTGTCTAGGGTTGTGAGTGGGGTATTAAAGTCCCCAGTTATGATGATGTTAGAGTCAATATCTTTCTTTAGTTTTCCTAGAAGTTGCTTTATGAAAGTTGGCGCACCTATGTTGGGTGCATATATGTTTAGGATAGATATTTCATGTTGATGGATTGAGCCTTTTATCATTATGTAGTGGCCTTCTGTATCTGTTTTGATTTTTATTGAAGGGTATTTTGTCTGAAATTAAGATTGCCGCTCCTCCTTTCTTTTGTATTCCGTTCGCCTGAAAGTTTGTTTCCCATCCTCTTACTTTGAGTCTGTGGGTGTCCTTTTTTAGTGAGGTGAGTCTCTTGAAGGCAATAGATTGTTGCTTGATGATATTTTACCCATTTTGCCATTCTATGTCTTTTCAGTGGTGCATTTAGTCCATTCACATTTAGGCTAATAATTGAAATGCAAGAGTTGATCTCTGTCATAAGGTTCTTACAGAGTTGTTCCTGTTTGTTTGTTGTCTTTCTTTGGGTTCTGGAGTTGGCTTATGTGTGTTTTTAATCTTTTGCCTGTACTTTTGTGAAGAACGTTGTTGTTATTTTTTCTTTTTCTTCTGTGTTCAGTACTTTCTTAAGTGTTTCTTGTAGAGGTGGTCTGGTGGCAGCATAAGTTCTTAGGGATTGGATATCTGGAAAAGATTTCAATTCTTCCTCACTAATGAAGCTTAGTTTGGCTAGGTAGGTTATTCTTGGTTGAAATTGTTTATCTTTTAGAACTTTGAAGATAGGGCTCCAGGCTCTCCTAGCCTGAAGGTTTTCTGTGGATAAATCTGCTGCTATTCTAAGTGTTCTTCCCTGGTAGGTAGTCTGGCCTTTTTCTCTTGCTGCCTTTAGGATTTTTTCTTTTATAGCTACTTTGTTTAGGCGAATTATTATGTGTCTGGGAGTTGGTCTTCTCATTTGTTGTCTTGCAGGGGTTCTCTGAATCTCTTGTGTTTGAATTTTTTCATCCTTGATGAGATGAGGGAAGTTTTCTTGAATGATTTCATGAAATGTTTGTTCCAGTGTGGCTTCTGTTTCTCTCTCTGCCTCAGGAAGCCCAATTACTCTTAGGTTTGGTCTCTTGAAGTGATCATTCATCTCTTGCAGGTTTTGTTCTGTCTTTTTGAGCTTCTTTTCTATGCTTTTGACAGTTTGGGTTAGTTCTGTGTTTTAGTCTTCGAGCTCTGAGAGTCTTTCTTCTGCTTGGCTGATTCTGCTTTCCATGCTTATTAGTCTGTTATTCATTTCCATCACAGTATTTTTTACTGCTGTTATTTCTGACATCAGCTCCTTCCTATTTTCCTCTTGTCTCCCCTCAATTTTTTAAATTCTCTCTTAATGTCTTGATGTCTTCGTTTCTTGCATGTGACCATTCTGGGGGCTCTTCAATGTTTGTGTTCCAGAATCTGTTTTCTCAGTGTCTGATCTCCCAGGGGTCTGTGTGAGACCTATATTCTTCTTTTGGTTTTTCTTCATTGGTCGTTTTTTCCCTCTCCCTACTTTTTCTTTCCCTCCATGTCACTGTCTTCTTTAATTCTGTTATTCAGGGGTAAAGGGATTGGTTTTACTTCTGTTTGTTCAATCTCCTATTCTTTATGTATGCCCTCTTACTTTGTTCAATTCTGGAGTTGCACTGTAGGTTGGGGGTGATCCTTTTTGCAGTTTTGAGATTGGGGGAGCTGTAATTCAAAATCTATCTGCAGGTCCTGGTATTCGCTGACAGGTGTGTGGATAATCTGGAACCCACTTCCCACTTGCCCTGGAATCTGTCCATGCAGTGGAGCTGTAGGTTTACTCCCTGAAATAAAATGTGGTTAGCAGAGGGAAGAGAATGGAGCAGACAGTAAGTTGAAGAGGGGGGTGGAGAGATAGAGGAGTAAGGGGGGAAACAAATGTGTGCCAACAAATAGAGAGAGAGACCTATACTGAAACAGATAAAAACAATAGACCACAGCTACTGACGAACCAATTCACATACAAAAATAAATAAATAAAACATATAGTGATGCTAACATACAAGCTAACCAACCACCTTATTGGTGTGCTGTTCCTCTGTACAAAGATATGGTTTATAGAGAGAAGAAAAGGAAAAGGGGGAGAAAAAAAGGAACAATACAGTAGGAATAGAATCAAGTCATTAAACTAACAGAATCAATGAAGCACACTCTGAGACTTTTCGTTTAAGTCCAATGTCCTTTCAGTTCTGATTTCTAGCTTTTTTCAAGCAGGCAAATTAGGTTGCAGTTAGGGTCAGTTGCCACTGGTCGGCTGTGAAGGACAGTTCAGATCACCCTCCGTTCACCACTCTGGCCTATGTCTTTTTCAAGCTTGTTTCTCCCGTTTCAGTGTTGTTACCTTGAATCGCCAGCAGGTGGTGCTATCTCAGCTGCTCGCCCCAGAGCCGGTGGGGCCGGACAGGAACCACAGAGACTGGAGATGGATGCCTGCCTCAGGGCACAGGCAGGGGACTCATGGCGGGTAGGACGTCTCGGTTGCAGGAGAGGTGGCAGCGATCCCAGCAGATCTTCCTGAAGGGGCTTCAAGGACTGAAGTCGTGGATCGCCTCCAGCCCGGGTGGTGCGATGTGCTACCGGTGGCGGCTGTGGGCTGCGGCAGTGATGGTGGCGGTGGTGGCGGCGGCGTCTGTGCTGCGGTGGTTGTCCAGTCCGCTGCGATGTCTCAGCGGTGAAAATGGCCGAGCTCCGTATGAAGAGCAGGCTGCGATTTTGGGGTCCGCAGCCCCCAGGCAAGAGCCAGAGACCCACTGCAGTTCTCCTTTGCAGAGGGTTTCACAGACCATGTTGCCCCGTCACCATCTTGCCGGAAGTCCACCTATGTATTTTTTAATGTAAATCAAACTTCGTGTTTCTTTCTCTGATCAACATCTCTATATCAGTATATATAGTGCTACTTTCTTATTTTTTCACTTTTGAGCTTGGAACACTCTGTTCTAGAAAACCCAGCAGAAACTAGAGTGGTTCAGAAAGTGTGCTTCTGTGTCACCACCAGGAAGAGAGAAGAGTAAGAACAAAAGAAGGGAAGACAGGCTATAGAGAGGGAGATATTTTCTTAGCTGGGAACTTAAGGGACAGACAGGACGGACTTGAAATGAAATGGAGATGCTGAAGACCAGTATAGACATACAACAGGGAACTGGTGATAGGTCCAGATCCAACTGTCTTCAAAGAAGGTATGAGAAAAGGGGGTGGTGTCTTTGTTGTGTGAGATCAGACACGATGAGGGCAACCAACTACTGTACATCTCATGAGAGCAGTCTGGCATGTGTCTGCAAAGGGACCAATTATCCAGGACATACTGGAGACACAGAAACATTCTATAGTAAGAGTAATTGGGGAGAGATCCACTAAAAGTGGGATAGCTATTCCAAGTGATTATAGAAAATCTGGACATATTTGAGGGGGGAAGACCAGAGGTAGCAATGTAAATACTCCAGATGCTATTAGCTGAGTTTCAAGTTCTTTGTAGGCAGAAATACAGAAATTGCCAGTGTCCTAAGGAAGCATTTCTGAGAAATTTATAGATTATGCATTCTAAGGGAAGGCCCAGCCAAGATGAGATCTCTTAGAGAGAAGTCAGACAGAGCATAGGTAGATCAAGTCCAGGCCTGGGTTAGATGTTGGTCTGACAAAATACTTCTTGGATGACTTATCCTATGCAGGGAGATAAGTTAATGTTTGTGAACCCTTAGAACAGGGATTTAAAAGTATTATATAAGTAGTAAGTGATATATATATATATATATGTGGTGTGTGTGTGTGTGTGTGTGTGTGTGTGTGTGTGTTGTGTTAAAATAAGTTAAATTGGCTGGGCGCAGTGGCTCATGCCTATAATCCCAGCACTTTGGGAGACCAAGGCAGAAGGATTGCCCGATGCCAGGATTTTGAAGACACCCCAGGCAACATAGCAAGACCCTCATCTCTATAAAAAAATTAATTTAAAAAAATAGCTGGACATGGTGGCCTATGCCTGTAGTCCTAGCTACTCAGGAGACTGAGGGCTGAGTGGGAGGATAGCTTGAGCCCAGGAGTTTGAGGCTGCAGTGAGCAATGATCACACCAGTGCACTCCAGCCTGGGCAACAGAGAAAGACACTGTATCTAAAATTAATAATAGTAATGATGTTAAATTAGAATTAGCTTATTTTATTTGCATAGTAGGTAGAATTGGCAGATCCCCAACTCATTGATTTCATTTCTCTCACTGTGGGAAGTTCACCAAGACCAAATCTGGAGAAGTACACTAGAAAAACAAATACCTGGGCAGAAAATAAAAGGACTCTTCAACGGACTCTCATCCAGCATTATGTATTCATGTCCTAGCCCTACAGGAATTAGAAAAAGAGATCAATTTAAGAAGCAGGTTAGAAACAGCAACACCTTTTGGAAAAGATCAGGGGAAAGGGCAGGAGGAAAGGAGACAGGAGAGACACATCTTACTAAGTAGCAAAATATATAGCAGAAAGAAAGCTACTGAAGGCCACGAGCATTCCAGAATGATAGAAGAAAGCATGGTGAGGAACATGAGAGGCTCTGGACTTCACCAAGATTTGGGAGGAGATTGATTCTCCAGCAGAATCAAACTTGAGAGTGGGAGAATCTTCCCCAGGAGGCAGGTTCCACAGCCCCAAGCAATTCCACAGCAAGAGTCTGAGGTTCTGCGTCATAGCTAGAACTGCAAACACCTGCACACATGTGAAAGTGGCTGAGGACAACTGGTCAACTGAGAGTGTGGGCCCATGAATGTTATTGCTGTGATGAGGCCATATGCCATACAAGTTTTCAACCTCTCAAGAAGGCAGTGATGTCTCCAGGGATCATTGTTTGAAATAGTAGATAGCAAGCAAGGATGGCATTTTTCCCTAGGTAGGGGAAACAGAGCACCATCCTTAACCTTGATGGGCAGTTGCCCAGTTGAATTCAAGTGCAGACAACATGCATTCCAGACCACAGGCACAGACTGGCTTCCTAGCGTGGCTACAACCAAAAATATTTTTCCATTCACTTCACTCAGCTCTCACTAAGGGTCCTCTATGGCTTTTAGCAACATTGAATGGTATATTTTAGGAACATAATTTTGCCTGGGAAAATGCTTTAGGGAATAGCAATTACCTCGTTTTCTAAATGTTATGAGTGAAAGCCCAGTGCTATAATAATCATATGGGTTTCTTGAACTCATTAGATCTAAAAACAACCAAGGAACATCAAAGAATTATCAATGCACTAACACAACTTCAGAGAACCTAGAAAAATCCATTCTGGTGAGAAGGTGCCTGGGCTGCAGATGCAGAGGAAACACCGACTCTACCTGTCATCTAGAACATTCCTGGCTGAATATGAGTTGAATAACAGGTCAAGAAAGATGAATCAGGACTTTACCTTAAGAATACACATAATTCCACTTGAGCCCAGGAGTTCAAGACCAGCCTAGACAATATAGCAAGACCTCATCTCCACGAAAAAAAATTAAAAAAAAAAAAAAATAGCCAGGCATGGTGGCACATCTGTAGTTCCAGCTATTTAGGAAGTGAGACTGAGGTGGAAGGGTTACCTGAGCCCAAGAGGTCAAGGTTGCAGTAAGCCGTGATTGTGCCACTGCAGTGGGTGACAGAGCAAGACCCCAACCTGAAAGAAAGAAGGGAGGGGAGAAAAGGAAGAACAAAAAGAAAGAAGGAAGGAAGGAAAGAAGGAGGAAGGGAGGGTAGGAGGGAAGAAGGGAGGAAAGGAAGATAATTTTTTAATCTTCTTTTAATACTTAACCCAATTTTGCCTTACATTATGATTCTTTAGTATTTTAATGCCTTTGAACTTAGAACTCATGAGGGACTCTGATTTTTGCCCCCAAATTTATAATAGGAATAATATTCCAATGTGAAGGCATGTCTATTTTTTCAGCATATCACTCAGGGCCAACAAGTTGCACAATTCTAGAGGGCACAATTCACACTGCTTATTAGTCAAGATAGGTTAGGCTATGCCACAATAACAAAGATGCCCTGAAATTGCAGAACCTCACATAGTAAAAAATCATCACAGATCATGAACATCCCTTTCTGCAGCCTCTAGCAGTCCTCCCTGGCTTCACCTGCCACTCTCTATTCTCTTGAACTTGCCTAGCAACATCCCCTGCCTACTGAGGTTTGTAGTTTTCATTTCCAAAACCTATCATTGCATTTCTGTGTGTTTCTGGATGCACTGTGATGTCCACTTCTTTCTGAATTCTGTTTGCTTTACGGGCTCTTTGTGGAGGCTGGTTTACTACCTTTCTTTTACTATATCACATTTCCTACATTTTTTTTTTTCTGAGTCTAGTTGTGTGTTTATTTCTGTGCTAGGGAGTTCCTGTTTGCTTGCTGATTCTGTTTACTGTCAACGGCCTCAAGTGATGATGGAGAGAGGAGTGCCAATGGCTTGCCTTCACAAAGATCTGACTCCTCCATGCCTTCCTCCTGCTTGGGGTTCCACACTCCGCTTAGCTTTGGCCGTGTTCAGCTGCTTAGTCCAGGTCGGTAGCATATAGGGAGCATGGCAGAAACAGCTGCAAGGAATTGACCAACCTCCAAACCGCTTCCCCCGTTGATCACCTGAACAAGTGTCCCAGGTCCCTCTGCCTTCTGCAGTCCCTGTGAAGCTCAGGGTACTCCCAAATCACCCTTCCTTTGTGGTAGCTTCTCTGCACACTTGGAGCTGGGGTCCCTCATATTTGTTTTTCTGCACATCCAAGTCTGTCTGTCTTTCCTCCTTCAGGAATTCCCCAACATGCTAATATATGCCACTTTTATGGCTTTTACTCTTATTTCCTTTCCAAAACAGTCCATTTTTTTCATACCATGAGATCTTAAGCAGGTAGCCCCTAGAGATCACTGGCCACACTACTCCCTTTTTAAAACAATGCAATTAATTAATACTCATCAAAGAACCAATCAAGGCATTATAAGTTTTATTTATAAGACTGGAACAGACAAGAATATTAGCTTGAGTTTTTCTTTTCAAGTTTAAATTAACTAATAAGATGAAGACAATGACACAAAAGCTGCTATATACAAAAGACAAATATAACTAAAGAAGGTCATTTTTTATTCCAGAATAGGAATAATGACATATACAAAGTGATCATTTTAAACATTGATCTAAATCTTTAATACTCATGGACTTACTTTCTTAAGGGAAAAAAAGATTGACAACTCTTTGGCATCACCTTTTAAAATTCTTTCTTCTTGGATTGTTATCCATTAGAGTGCTTATAAATGTCTAAGAGAAGAATGCATTCTGAAAATTACATTTTATTATCTTTAATCCTTCCCTTCAAATACCACACTTCAAAAGTAATGTAGTATTGGACATGAGGGGAAGACCCAGACTGTGGAGTCCAGACACCAGGAGTTTGAGTTGTGCTTCTAGTTGTTTCCAGCTGTGTGACCTTTCAAATGGGAAGAATCATCCCAGGCACACAAGGAAAGGATTAAACAAGATGATCACAGTCAAAACGCCTGGTCCGATATCTGGCGTACAGGTAGCCCTCTAAACTGCTGGTCTAAAAACCATTGTCAGGCTGTGAAGGGCTGAGAACTGTGGAACACACCTCTCTGCTTTCTCTTGTGTTCCCACTTCCTCTCTAATCAGGTGTGATTCTTCCCCCAAGGAATCAAACAATAAGAGAAAATAAGTTACTTAAGGAACTGAAAACAAAGCTTCAATAAATTACAGCCATAGGTCTAGTTCTTAAAAACTATTTTATATATCACTTCGATTGCTTTTATTGTTTGTTTATTTCAAGTAAGCAATTTGGTCCTCTTTCCTTTGTAAGGTGAATTCTAGGTCAACCTCTGTAATCTCATTTCCTCCCTTACAAAAACTCTTTTAAAGAAAGCTTCTTTTCATTTTTGGTCTTTCTAAGAGGTAGGGCATTTACCCTAAACTATTTTAATAGGATATTTGCTCTGGAGTAAAACAATTTGTTTTGCTTTATTAAATTTGATGCCTTTGGGCTAGCTTCTAAAGGAGTAAACTTGTAGGCAATTAAATAATTCTTATTCAAATGACCTACTTATTTTTTTGTCTCTAGCCTTTACAGTTAAAATGTTCCTTTGGAATATTGCTTTGTAGGACATTACAGGGAAACCTACTTAGCTGAAATCCATCCACTGCCTGAAATACAGGCAACTGCTACAAAATAATCTGAAGTTCTTCAGAACTAAGAGAAAAACCAAGTTTGTCCATGGAAGCACGTGAATGACACAAGAGGAAGCAAAACTTTGTTCTTCACGAAATTGATTCAAAATAGCCCAGGGCAATGGTCTGGCCCAGAACATGGGAGTCTCAGGGTCTCTTCCTCCCTCTGTGGGGTCGTGTCCTCCCTCTTCACTCACAGGACCACAGCTTCTGGGCTTCAGTGCCCCACGTGCATCATGAGAGACTGCAGAGTGGACAGTCCTTGGGGTCTGTCTAGTCAAACACTCCACACTTCTAGGAATTTCTTAGTCTCAACAGCATGAGGGTTCTGAGCACTCCGCTCTTCCAGAAAACCTGCTGCTGTCTTCCTCAGATGTGTCGTCCAGTCAGAAAAAAGAGCGGCCGGTCTTCCCTGGCATTGGCAGTCTGGAACTCATCACGCAGCCGAAACTGCCATTCATCCTCGAGCTCCAGGCGGACGACTGTCTGGCGCAGTGAGCTCCGGTCCTGACAGATGACGCACAAGGTCGCACCTACACAGACAGTGATGGAAGCATGGGAAGGAAAACGATGTGCTTATCCAAATGAAAGCTGCCGCCTGGGTTCTACTCACGGAAACAAAATAGGGCGAAGCATGGCAGGGCAGTGCTGGATGTTCGAGTCAGTTTCTATTCTGTTGGGATAATGTCTAACCTTAGCTAGACAGACAGTGTGGTTGGGAACTGGCAGGTAGGGTAGAGGAGACAGCATAGAGGCAGAAGGAAAGCTGAGAAGGAGCTGAACCAGGCTCAAGCTGGGAGGCGAGAGGCTGGTCTGATGTCAAACATCCTCAGCTCTAGCCCTTGGCTTACATCCCTGGCCCTACCCACCTCACAGCTGCCTTTCTCCCCCTTTCCCTATCCACAGACTGCCATTCAGCCAGGCCTTGGGCTGCCCCCACTGTCCCCGTGTGCCCAGTCATGGAGCTCTCCCTCCTCTCAACTCCTAGTATACAGGTCTCCTTCATGCTCTCTCTCTCCTTCCCCATGTCCAATCTTCCTTTTATTTTTTGAGTTGGAGTCTCACTCCATCACCCAGGCTGGAGTGCAGTGGCATGCTCGTGGCCACCCCGGCATCAACCTGCTGGGCTCCTGCGATCTTTTTGCCTCAGCCTTCCAAGTAGCCAGAACTACAGGTGCACACTACCAAGCCTGGCTAATTTTTGATTTATTGTAGAGACAAGGTCTCACCAAGTTGCCCAGGTCAATCTCGAACCCACGGGCTCAGGCAATCCACTCACCTCGGCCTCCCAAAGTGCTGGGATTTCAGGCCGAACCACCAAGCCTGGCCCAAACCTCCCTTTAAATGAACCATTTCCTGAGGCAGAGGCTGTGGTAGAAACCTCTCAATATTTCCCACGGCCTTACACACTATTGGTGCTCATTAAATACCTGCTCGTGCTAGAGAGGAAGTCAGCATAAAGTACCATGAAAAAATGAAGGTCGGTTAGGAAGCTGAGCAGAGCATAAGTATAGGTTGGAAATCATGTTTTTAAGTCACACAGAGCAAATGCCTGTCAATCTCAACCTCTTCTGTATGGAAAGGAGAAAGACTGGAGTAAAAGCAGAGGAACATGCAGTGCCTCCCAAGACGAGGAGGGAGACTCTTCTGCCAGGAGGGAGAGCTTCTAAGGGGGCTGGGGTGCTGAGGTGAAGGATTTAGATTGAAAAGGAGCACAAACATTGAATACATCTATGATTCATTAAAAGACAGGGCCATGTGTCTTATCTCGACCCGAGCAAACAGATATAAAGGAAAGAGAGCCCTCCCCCCAATCCCCCGGGGATCCAATCCCAGCTCTCTTGTACTTTCCTGGGTGGTCAGGAAAGTTGCTTTCCCTCTCTGAGCCTCAGTTTACCCATTGGCAAATAAGGACTAGGACTAGATGTCACTTTCCCAGAGATGCCTGGCGACGGTAGTCATTTAAGACAAGATCCAGGATAAGAGTGTGGAAGTTACCTTTCAGGAAATGAAACTTTTTCAAAAAGCTGGCTCCCACAAAAGAGTCACAGAGGTACAGCAGGAGTCCACTGAACATCAAATCAGAGCAGCTGATGTTTAAAGAGTGGGGTCTGGAGCTCACATAGCAAACAGAAATCTGAAAAAGAAGGAATGCAAGAAAAAAATACTTTTCCACAAAATACTCAACAATGTTATTATACTAAGGGTTTGCATTTAACAAATACTAACAGCTTGGTCAACCTCAAGATTTTGGTGGGGGGTGGGGGACAGAGACGATATTTTCATGTTATTCCCAAGTCTGTAGCCTAAAAATGAATTCCAGCCAGGTATGTAATCCACGCACTTTTGGGAGACCTCATTTGGAAGAATGCTTGAGCCCAGGAGTTCAAGACCAACCTGGGCAACACAGCAAGACCTCATCTCTACAAAAAAGTCCATAAATTAGCTGGGCATGGTGGTGCGTGCCTGTAGTCCCAGTTACTCAGGTGGCTGAGACGAAAGGATTGTCTGAGTCCAGGAGGTCGAGATTGAGGTGAGCTGTGATGGTGCCACTGCCAGTCCTGCCTGGGGGACAGAGTGAGACACCGGCTCAACAAATAATAATAATCAGTTCCAGGAGATTTATCCAGATTTATCTATTCATGAATTCATTTGCGAATCAGAAACATTTTGGTGTCAAATTGGTTTTGATTCCTAACTTCTTCTATTTGCACAAACCACTTCAGCTGTCTTGGCCTTAATGTCATCAGCTGTAAAGTGGGTAAACACCTGAGACAAAGTAGTTGATGAGTCAGGATTCAGAATCTTAGATTCTAGTCAATCTGTTCTAGGATTTCTCAGACTTAAGGATTTGACAGCGCCCCCTCTGAAAGTCACCTGAGATCCCAGGTTAAGGTAACAGTCTACAGACAGCACAGGGTGGCTGTGGTTCTTCAGGGAGAGTGGGAAGAAGCGATGGCTGTGATGCTGCAGGAACTTCTCCAGCAGAAGCTGGGCGGGGGCCGCGAGGAACGTGTGCTTGCTATCAGGGGCACAGATGTACTGGGCCGGCACAACCGCCACGGAGTTATCAGACACCTGCAGGGAAAGGAGGGGTGTTAGGCCATTCTGAAGCACCCAGAGGGGAGAGTAACTTTCCACGTCTTCTACGCTGCAGGGGACCCAGGGGATTGGGGTGGCCCAGGCGTGGAAGGTTGTATGGCTCAGGGGATTCATGAAAATTGAGAACACATACTTCCAGAATAAAATTCTCTGCTGGGAAAAATTAGGTTCATCAAAGTGGGATGTGTGAATACTTATTAATGAGATCAGCAAGAATTACAGACATGGATCATTCCATGCAGGAAACTGGTCTTTAGAAAACAAGGGAATCCATAGACCTTGGGAATTTTCTCCAAATCTTCCTCACATCCAGAGCAAGCCTCTGGGAGGGGCCAGCTCTCCCAACCCCTGCAGACCCTTACTCAAGCCCAACCCAGCACTCTTATTCTCCATGACCCAGCCATCCAAGCCACAGCCAGCTTTTCACACCATCACCAACATGTCCTCCATGCTAAAGCCATAAAGACTGTTCACATCCACATATATAAAACTAATCAGACTCTCTGCCAGATACCTGTCGATGACTCCTAGAGAAAAGTCTAGACTTTGCCCATGGCCAGTAAGACCGCCCATTTCTCCAGTTCCTCTTGGCCACTCTCCCTCGGCCCTCCTCACTTCTTCCACACCATCCTCCTCACTCCTGCCCCTTTCTGCACCTTCACCCACTTTTTGCGCCCTGTCTGAATTCTCTCTCATCCTCCAGGTCTCTGCTTTAAGGTCACCTCCTAGGGGACATTCCCACAGACTTCCCTCCTGTCCCCATAAATCAGTCTCCCTGTGACACACACTTCACCTCTGTGGTGCTTCTCACAATGGTAGCTAACGAGTATTTGTTTAACATCTGCCTCAGCTGCTAGGCTATATACTCCTGGGCAAAAGGGTTGAGTGCTCAGTAAATATTTAATGAAAAATAAATGAATACAAGTGATTTCATTCACATGAAAGATGATAAGACATTACTAGCTTTCCGATATATAATCAATATGCAGTTAAACCTAACAGAAAAGTATGATGATGTTCAAAACAAGAATAAAGATAAAATATCTAAGAGTTTTAAAGTGACACTCAGGGACATAAAAGGAAAATTTGTTTTAAAGGCATAGCCAGCTCTTTGGCAGAAAGCCTTAATTGGTAAAGATCGCAGTTTGCCCCAGTGAAACTACAAATCTAACACAATTTTAATTTAAAAATCTCAGTGGCAGTGGGGGTGCTTAACTAAGCAATTCCCAAGTTCTCCTGGAAGTACAGGCCTTTTTAAAGGTCTTGCCAAAATAAGCATGGCTTTTCACTCTCAGAGATGGTTTCAAGCCCTGCCTCTGAGGGTAGGTGTGGGTAGAGCTGGGTCTGAATTCAGGCCCAGCACAGCTCAGAGTAGCAGAGACAGGAAGGACAGAGGCTGGGAAAAGCAGCTGTATTGGAACTGGCCAACGACATCAGGGCAGGACTCAAGACAGAAGAGGACAGAGAAAAAGGCTCTGGCCCATGGGATGGGGGAGACCCGCAGGCAGAGATATGCCAGCCTGCTTAGCTTCCTGGAAAACAGAGAATTCTCAGTGCTTGCTGCTTTTTTACACCTTAAATTCCCCAGACCCTCTCAGCTAGAATGCGCATAATCGGATGTGTCTCTCCCCACTTCAAGGCTGGCCCTTGGAGAGACAGCATGGCTATCAAACTAACCTGCTAAGCCATTCAAACCATTATTTGGCCAGGCACCAACCCAGGGGACCAGAGAAGAGCGTGGTCCTAGACCTCACCCAGCAGAGGCAGGCAAGAGCGCACGGGGCTTGGTGGTGGTCTTGCACAGAGCAGAAGCTTACAGGATACTGGTTAAAAAATTGGAAAGCAGAAGAGAAACCTGATAAAGTCTTTCACTTCCCAGGGCTCAGTGCTGATTAAAAACTTTTACTAAGCTGGACTGAATTTTTAAAATGTGGTACATATACACAATGGAATATTATGCAGCCATAAAGGATAAACATAGGAACGCTACAGCAACTTGGATGGATTTAGAGTTGATCATACTCAGTGATCTGTCACAGAAACAAAGAACAGAGTACCATATGTTCTCACTCATAAGCAGACAATGAACAATTATCATAATACTATAAGAAAGGGATTGGCAGTAGTGGGACACTGCCAGGGGAGGGCGGGTGGGATTGGCAGAGGAAGGAATCTGCCAGGGGAGGGAGAGGCACAGCTCATCAACAAGGGTACCTGCACAAGGAACATTTGTATACCTAACCCTGAATTGTACCCCGCATCTTTAAAATAAATTTTAAAAGGGGAAGAAAAAAGCCTTTACTAACACCGCCCGGTGGTCAGACCCCACCCTACTACTTGGAAAGAGACAATTGTGCCTCTCTGACAGGTCCCACCCTCAGTTTCCACACCACAGACAGCCTGCCCAGCAACGAGGCCATGCTCACCTTGGATGTGATGTGGAAGGACCTGTGCCCACCCACTGCGATCTGCTTCTTCATCACGCTGAAGCGGTTGAACCGGCAGAGAAGGAGGCCGGCGCTGTGCACCCGCAGATTGAAGTCAACATCATCGCACGTGAACCTGCGCAGGACCAGAGGAGGGATAGGTCTGACAGGACGCAGCTCACATCCCAATCACTCCCCCTGACACCTAGAGTGTGGGCTTCCTAGTTAGGGGGCCACGGAGGTGGAGTGGGCTTCAATCCTGCCTCAAGACCTTACTCAGGTGGTAGCAAGGAAGCAGATACAGGGCAGAACATACAGAAAAAAACCAAAAAAAAACAACAAAAAAAACCCAGTGACGTTTCTACCAGGAAAGTCAGTATATACCTAAGGCTTAAACTGTACCAGGACTGCTATGTGATGACCATATATGCCCAGTGCCCTGTGAGAAATTGTACCAACACTACCACCTCATGTCTCAGTTACAGTGAAATAACACATTTCTCAGGGTAAAATATCAGTCACTTTTTATAGCTGAGGAGAATGAGGCTCAGAGATAAGTCACCTGCCTAAGTTGCAAAGCTAGCAGCGGCACCCAGATTCCCAGGAGGACCATCAGTTGCCTCCAAAATCTACACTTCTGCGTGGGTATCTTGAGCTGTATGCCCACCGCCTGGCATAGGGTGCTATGAACACTTAGCAATGGAATTATTCTTGAGAGGTGGGCACGTCTGTGGCTAGATATGCAGACAGCAACCTGTGGAGAAATGATCCTTTTCTGCAGTGCTAAAACTGATGATGATGTTTAGGAGAGGGAGCCAGAAGGGAAGAGAAACACACAGCACCATGTAACTCAGTAAATAAAGCATTGTGAGAATTGATGAATGGAGTTGAACTATCTTAGGCGAATACATTACATTCTACAGCACTAAAAAAACTGTGAGGATAGAAAGCAGGGCCAAGTCAGTGCTTATGGACAGGAAGCCTCCGGTCTGGGGGGTCCTCGGGGAAGGTCCTCGGGCCTGCCTGAGACTGTCCTTCCCTCAGGGCTCTATCTCCCTGGGTCACCGCCTCCCCTGCCCTGGGGGCAGGAGCTCACCGGTTCTGGTTATACTGCACGTTCTGGGTCAGGTCCACGTTCAAGATGATGAAGTCATGCACATGGCAGCGGGAGAAGGGCTCGTGCACCTCGCTGCTTCGGGTCTTGCTGGACCACTTCCGTAAGCCGATCAGGGCGTAGTGGGTGATATTGGGAGAAGCCTCGATGTGCTGCATGATGTGCTTCAAAGACACATTCCTTTCCGACCAGGAGAACTCCCTGCTCAAAGGAAGGAGAGTGACATCCCTAGGCTGACAAGCAGGCGGCAGCTAGGCCCTCTGTATCAAACCAGCTGGGGCACTGACTCACTGATTGCAGTGTACATGCTGGGATGGATGGGACCCAGTGCGACCCCACAGGGCCAGGCACGCTGCTAGGTACTTCTCGTCTGCTACCCTTCCTTCTCTGTGCTGAACACATTTGTGGACCATTATTTATTCGTTTATTTTTAAAGATGTGGGGATACAATTCAGAGTTAGGTGTATAAGTGGTCATCATACAGGTGAAGTTTGGGCTTCCCATTGCACAGACCCATAATTTAGTTAAGTCTCACAATAAACCTCTAGCATAGTTATTAATAACCCTTTAAAAGATGAAGAACTAGAGCCCCAAAAGATTTAGCAGTTTGCCTAAAGTCAGACAGCAAATAAAAATAAAAGCTAAGAGTCAGCAGTCCCTTTCTTGATATGGGATTTGGTTAAATGGGTGTGCTCAGTTAGTGAAAAATTCTGGATACGTATTATTCTTTTCTTTTTGTATATATATGAGGTGAACCCAAAAAATCCTGGAATTACCTTTTGGAGGGTGGGCTCCTTGTAGTACAGGTTTCCCCCACTAGGTAAGTCTTCTAGGAACCCATAAACATCAGTGTACCAGTTAACATTGTTGTGCGTCACGATTTGCAGAAGAAATGTCCCAAGTTGTGGCAAACAGGACTGGTTCTTCCACAATGAAAACACACCTGCCGACACCATACTGAGTGTTCAGCAGTTTTTGACCAAAAACAGCACGACCCCTGTGCTCTATCCTCCCTCTTCACCTGATCTCACCCTGAGTGACTTTTTTTTATTTGTATGTTTCCCCAGATGAAAAAAGTTCTCAAAGTGAAACATTTTGCCAGTGTGGAAGAGGTGAAACAAAAAAACAGTAGAAGCACCAAAAGGCATCAAAATTGATAAACTCCGAAACTGTTTTGAGCAGTGGAAAAAGCATCATGATAGATATATTGCATTAAACAAAGACTACTTTGAAGGTGATTGAAGTTTAACATGTAAGAGTAAATACACAATTCCGTTTTTTCTGGGGTCCACCCTCGTACTGCACTTAATATAAAGTATGTGATTCTGTATGTATTATACTTCATAGCAAAATTTTTTAAAAATTAAAAGCAAGATGGGTGTGGAACAGAACACACCCAGGGTTCAGCCCCATATACCACATCTTCTGACATGAGGGTGTGGTACTTGAGAGGTGGAGGAACTTCTCCATTCAAAAGGGGGTGCACGCATGTGTCACTGCTATAGGGTGCCCTCAGCCCCCTCACCTGCTTCTCTCCCCGGCACAGTCAACATCTACCACATTCCACATCACACAGGAGTCATCAGAAATCACGATGAAAGGCCAGATGTCCTGCGGCTTGATCCCAAGCTCTTCCTGCCGGTTCCGCTCAAGCTCCAGGTTATGGTAGGACAGCTCCTTGATGAGAAAATGGGCGGCACCTGTAATGGCAAAAAAAAAAAAAAAAAAAAGAGCCAACTTAGGCCTTCCTGCACCCATACCCATAGGCCAGAGTAAATACACAATTCCATTTTTTCTGGGGTCCACCCTCGTACTGCACTTAATATAAAGTATGTGATTCTGTGTGTATTATACTTCATAGCAAATTTTTAAAAAATTAAAAGCAAGATGAGTTTGGAAGTCAGACCTGCTGGTCAAAGCCCCTCAGACAAGCTGCTTTGACCTTCCCAACTTGCACCACAGGCCGTCGACTCAGGAGAGAAAACTATAGAGAGGAAAACACTCCTCTCCAAGTTGAACACACATTTGTTTCTTCCTAACCATTGAAAACATGAACTAAATCAGCAACCAAACATTGAGGGAGAAAGGATATTCATTAAAAAGTCAAACAAATCAACATAGCTTTACAAATCCAAAATCAAAAGGTTTGATGTCACATGTTTAACTTTCATCTCTAGAATATTCTCTCAAGTCTTCATTCACAGAAATTTTACTAAGTATATTAAAAACCACCTACCAACCCCAGCGCTGTTAAAGATACTAGGGAGCACCAGCATGATGTGGTTGGGCCAGTATTTCTTATAAATCGCCATCTCATACTCCTTGACAACCAGCACATGCAAATGGCTGGCGCCATCCATCGCATGGTACAGATTAAAGAGCCCGTGTTCGTGTCGGCCAGTGGTTGGAGTGAATGTCGGACTTTTTATGTATTCGTGACTCTGCAAAGTATAATGAGGTAGAGTGTTGGTAAAAGAGGTCACAATTATTCTCCTCCCTTGAAATGTGATTTTGCAGCATCTTCTATCAAAAAATGGAGACTATCTTCATGCTCTTTGAATCTGAGTTGGCCTTGTAACTTGTTCTTACCAATAAAATGCAGGAAAAATGACCTTGTGCCAGGTCTGGGCCTATCTTTGAGAGGACACAAACATTCCTGTCTCTCAGAACTTTCACATGAACAAGCTCGGGCTTGCTGGAACAAACCTGCTGGGGGATGAGAGACCACATGGAGCAGAGATGAACATCCGCCTGAGGCCACTCTAGACAAGCCAGTCCCAGATGACCTGACCGCTAACTGCCAGCACATGAGTGAGCACAACCATGCCCAGCTGAACTAAGCCCAACTGCTGGCCAACAGAATCAGAAGTTGATGCTCATCTGGGAATGGTTTGCCAGGAAACAGAAACTAACTGGCATATAGCAATTGACCAGATTTATTACCCCCTCATATTAGAATCTAAGAAGACTGTGCTCAGAGTACATTTTGTTCCTACATTTCTTTAACCCTTCATACATTATGAACACACAGCATCCCACAGTCTCTTTCCCCTATACCCTAGCTATACACTCAGGTCATAATATCTTTTACATAAATAACTATGTTTTCTTCAACTCCTTCCTTAAAATAATTTTATCTGGCCGAGCTAAGGCTTCTGTCCCCTCTGGATTAATTCCTCAAAGCACCTGTCACAAAGCTGTATAGGGCCAGGAAGGTGAGGGGAATGATGGAGAAATCCCAGCTTTTATGTTACATCTGTGGAGTGTCACTGCAACACCCTCAACTCCAGCCCACAGGAAAGGAGATGTCATATAACGAAGGCCTCTTTGGTGTTTTACAATGTTTTTATTGCTTAATGACAGACTGCCAGGTCTAGAAGGCCAGGTTCAACTCCACAGGCATCTGGCACTCTGGGGAAGGAAAAGTAACCTCAACACATTGCCTGTGTTGACTGGAGCTGTTTAAAGAGCGGCCAGCTGACCCTGAGATTGTCTTGCAGATAACTGTTAAGCCAAGAGCCCTACAAGGAGCATCTTTGTAAGAAGACTGGTAGCCATGGAGACAATGGAGTATCAAGAACAATATTTTCAAAAGATAAGGCAAATGTATCTTTTAGAAACTTTTATAGAGGAAATCAATATGCTATCTGGAACTTATTTCCAAATGATACAGGAAGGGAGAAGAGGAGAGGACAGACCAAATAAGGTGGGCCATGAGTTAATAACTGAAGTTGGGTAACAAGTCCTGAGGGACTCATTGTACTGTTCCATTTACCTAAGCCTATTCAAAATGTTTCATGGCAGAGAGCATTCAAGAAAATACAAAGGGGAGGGGACCGACATCTATGCAGCACCTCTTACCTTCCAGGCATGGTGCTTATACCTTACATTGGTTATTCCAAATAATTTGCACCACAAGCCTTTGCAAGTTATTATTACCTAACTTTACAGATAAGGAAACTGAGGCTCAGAGATATTAAGTGACAAGTTCAAAGAACACAACTAGCAAATGGTATAGTAAGGCTCAGACTTGAATCTGGGTGACTCTAAAGCCCATGTGCTACACCAGCCTCCTCCAAGAAACCACATGGTTTCTCTATTCCACTCCATGTGCTCTTGACCCATCAAGGAGCTACTGTCTCTAGGTCCCTGCATCCAGCCAGCCCTTCAAGCCACTTGGATTCACCCCACTGGGACTCCGAGCCAGTACCTTGTCTGTGACGAGGGGCAGCCGCATGCTTTCTAGCTGGCCTCCGGGTTGGCTGAAGACAAAGTGATGCTCCTTGGACTTGGGGATGATGAAGTGGAGCTGGATTTCCTCTCCTAGCATGGAGTAAGAGAAGGCAAAGGCGTGCAGGGTGGACTCATAGAGCTGAGGTGTGAGGGGAAAGGACAGAGCTTGTCAGCAGAGTCTGGCTTACTTCCCACAAGAGCCCAGGCCCATCCTGCCATGATGACATGCAGGTCACAGCCACCTCTGCCCCGCAGCATGAGAAACCCACAGGGCGACCCCAGTGCAGAGTGAGACACCCAGGTCTGGCAATGGGGTGAGCATGCTGAGGCCACACACGTGCAGTAGGAGCCTGCTCCTGTCCCCGATCTTGATGGTGCCTCACCCAGCCATGACATGCAGGCACCAAGCCCTCTGAACACTAGATTTGATGCAGAGCCTCCTTCTGGGATACCAACCAAAACATTCATGCCACTGATCTTGTTTTTAATTCTAGCGTTTTTAATTCTAACGAATATACTTTTCTATCATTGTTATGATGGGCAACAGCATATTAATAAAATAGCAACTACAGATGCCGTATACTTTCCTAACACTCTGCGTCAGACACCATTCCGTCCCCTTTGCATTATAATTAACAATCCTAGGAGGTGGGTACTGTCATCATTCCCATTTTACAGATGTGGAGACTGACATTCAGAGGTCTTGGGCTTATCCCTGTCCCCAAGTCTAGCTGCACCCTTAGTTACTTCCTCCAGTCTCCACTTGCCAGATGCTCCACACCCCGGTTCTGTGCATATGCTACTCACGGGTGTGGCCTCCAGCCTGGCTTTGCCCTTGGCTTGAGCCTCCTCTCGGGAGCGCTCCCTGACCCATGGTCCTCCCAGAAGACGGCCCCTCCTAGCATGTGCTATGCATTCTGGGGACTGTATGGGGAGTAGAGAGGCCAGTACCCACTGACTTAACACTCCTACCATGACTCTACTAGAGTCACAGAGTCCTTTCAGAGCAGAGACGAAGGAGAGAACAAAGAAGGATGAAACAGGAATTTCATTTTAAAAGTTCAGGGGATGCTCGGGAGGGCATCAGAATGGGCAAACGCCTGGAGGCACGAGAGAACAGCCAGGAGGTCATGCACCCTTGGAGCACCTCACTGGCTGGTTTTAAACCCCATCAGCAGCCCAGGCGTGCTTCTCTTCGACTGAGGCCCACAGATCCAAGCAACCCCTGAGAACAGACCGGATGCGGCCCAGATGGCCAGCATATAGGCACACTCTCCTTCCTCGGTACTCTAGTTGCCTATTAATGCAGCCCGAGGACATGATGCCCCCACTCACTGCTGACATTTATTGAGATGACTGAGGACTCACAAATACCCTTGACTCTCTTTCCGTTCCCTGAATTTCAAAAACAAGAAAATGTTTTCACCTATTTTTTTTCCTGCCTTGAAAGAAAAACTTTGTCTCCAAGAGAAAAAAAAATGCTAGAAGAGTTTATCTGAAACAAATGGGATTACCGATTACAGTACTCTGATCCTTTACAGAATTGCTCCTATGTGCCTTGTCATTTCATCTACAGTAAAATTGCATACTTAAAAGAGTTTTAAGGCTAAAGGAAGACAGGTGCTACTTCCTTGGCAGCCAAGTTCAGGGCCAGGCCGACTTGGAAGAATCAAAGCCTCTGCAAAAGGCATGAAAAGAGAGGTCAGCACTCTTGCCTCGGGCCTTTCTGGAAGCTGCCCAGGACATCAGCTATCCTCATGTCTCTGCTCCCCGTCCAGGTAACTGACTGGCTCCCCCTGGCTTCAGCTCTCTCCCTCCTCCCCTCACTTGAGTCTGAAATGAAACAATGAATGTAAAATACTATCTATCATCTGTTTATAAATAACCAGCCTCACAGGCCCTCCAAACACCTCCACATGGTTAAGAGGCAAGTCAACAGTGCAAATTTGCATGCATTGGGAATTCTCATCCCTTCCCACTGTGACTGAGCTTTTTGTGGTCTGGTCTCTGCCTACCCTCCCATCTTCCTGGCCAGTTTACCTACTCGGGAAGTAGCACTCTAGGCTCCAATATCCCCTAGCACAGGTCACTTCCCATCCCTCAGAGAGCCCACCTCCTCTCTTCCGCACACGATGTTCCCTCCTTTCACTGCCTTGGCCCCTCAGCAAATTCTTACTGATTCTCCCAAATGCTTTCCTCGGCTCCCCACCCAGACAGGGCTTTCATTTATAAAATGGAGATAATGAGGTTTTAGTGTGAAGTAAACAAGGCATGGCTTTAGGCGACCAGCCAGAGCCTGAGACGGCAGAGCCCTGGGTCAGTAGACTTATCTATTTCTATGTATGCAGGACAAATATTTTCTATCACATAAAAAGGTTGGAAAGGACTGCTATGTAAAAATTGCCTAGGCACATTGCCTGGCATGTAGTAGGTGCTCAATAAATGCAGACTCCTTCCTTTATTCATATCATTTCTGTGCCTCAACCATATAATTCTTTTGCCTGCCTCACATTGTTTTTAAGCTTTGCTTATGTGCACACCTCACTCCTAAACCAAATCCTGAGAATGAAGACAGAGTTTATTCAGCTCTGTGTCACTTGTGTCTGGGTACACAACAAGCATTCAGCCAGCAGTAGCTGCACTGAACTAACTTCTGAAATTGCTGGGACCTAAAGACAACCTCCACAGTCAGTTGACTTGGCCACTGATGAACCACAACCCCAGGAGAATCGCTGTTCACTAGTGTCAGCAGTAATGTCACAGACTACGGAAGGAAATGGAGAATGCAAGCACAAGTAAGGGTTTCCAGAACCCTCCATCTCTCACTCTGGAATGAAAACATGGACGGACAGGGAACAGATGACAGCGGCCGAGGCAAGACGTCTGGCAGTAACTGCCTGCAAGTGTGACCTGAAAAGCCTTGTGACCTACCTGGTAGCGGGGGTGGAAGCCCATGTACTGGTGGCACTGCTCACAGTGGTGGTACGTGTTATACGCAGCAAACTTGGACAGTCTCATCCGTGCTGTTTGACGCCGCACGAACAGATCTTCCGGCTTCCGGGACATCCCTCTGTCTGCACCAAGTTCACCAGCATTAAAGAGCAGCAGGAAGCAAGGCAAATTCTCATCACCTGCCTACTCCAACAGAACCAGTCAAAAAGTAGGATTCTGTCCAATGAGGACTGCATCTTACCTACCTGGGCCCTGAGGTGACTCAGGTGTCAAAGGAGATGACCAGGATAAACTAATAAAGTCTCAAAGGATAAACTAATAAAGACACTGTTCATACAGTTTTATCTTCCTTGTGGACCTAAAATGTTTCATAAACAGCTATTTAGGGATCCATCACATGGCAATTTAAATGGATTGCCAACTTAATATGCAAATAGTGTAATGCAGATGAATTGCCTGTTTTCTTCAAATGATTCAGCAGGATTAAGATTTTTTTTTTTTTTTGAGTTGGAGTCTCACTGTCATCCAGGCTGGAATGCAGTGACATGCTCACAGCCACTGCAGCCTCGACCTCCTGGGCTCAGGTGATCCTTCCGCCTCAGCCTTCCAAGTAGCTGGAACTACAGACACACACCACCACGCCTGGCTAGTTTTTTGTGTGATTTATTGTAGAGACGAGGTCTCACCAAGTTGCCCAGGCTGGTCTCAAACCCCTGAGCTCAGGCAATCCTCTCGCCTTGGCCTTCCAAAGTGCTGGGATTATAGGCTGAGCCACCGTGCCCGGCCAGGATTAAGATTTTAACCCTAAGTCTTCTTTAGAGACCGACCTATGAGAAGGACCCTCGGTGAAAGGGATCTATTCTGAGAGAGCATAATGAAGGCAAAATTGTTGATTTACAGTAGAGACTGGAAGGTTCTCCCCTACCATATTTACCAAACTTTTCTAGTCTACATATATAACCACACAGGCCACTGACACAAACTGCAGGTCATAATATAGAGGAAGCCAATGATCCCCGAGAAGCTAGGAGAAAGCAAGAAAGCTGAAGGACAAGAGGAGAATGCATGTTCTTGTTTTGCTGTATCAATTCCAAATTCATAAGTGAACATACACAGCTTTTATCCTCTATTAACCAAAGTCTTTGGAATAGTTTGACTGTGACAAGTCAGCAAATATGTCATCTTTCTCATTCAGCACTTCCTGAACTGCACGGCTTCCTTTCATGGGTTCCAGGGTGGGGCCATCCTTATACAGGGAGGTGGTGATCTCGGTTCTGTATTAGGTATTGCCATTAATTCACCACCGCCAGACTTCATTCCCAACAAAATTCAACTCATCCCTTTAAGAGGCTATGCCCATGTACTTTGGAAGAAGGCAAAACAAGAGATTGTTAAGTCTGACCTTCACTCTTTATGCTCTGATGGTGTGAACAAATCAGGCTAGCATCCTCATACTTTGGATCGTGAATGATATAGTCAAAAGGCAACTTCTTGAACAGTTCCAAGTCTGGCCAGGGGTCACTGAGCTGGAGATAATGCCAGTCCGAATCTTCTCTAAGATCTACAAGATCGGTAGAAACACAAATATGTATGTGACAAAACAGGAAGTGAAAATGACTTACAGTCATGCATCACTTAACGACAGAAACATGTTTGGGGTTTTTCTAATGAAGCAAGAAGGTGCATTTAGATCGATCTCTATCCAGAGGCACAGCCTTGGACTCTGCTTCCTATGGAAATGGATTTGCTCTCCTGCCCCTCACGCTGCCTTCCATTCTGCTAGAGTCCTCACCCAACTGACCTCATGCTGTACTCTCTGCTTCTCCCCAGAACCACCCCCAAGTTCACCACATGGGTGCTCAAAGCAAGCAGAACCCATGTAAGCTTCCTTTCTTTCTCTAAATACTTGAATGTTCCCTGGCCATCATCCCACCTCTAGAAAGCCTCTCGGGGTACTCCAGCCCACTGGCTTCTCCCTTCGGAATGTCAACACCACTCGTGGCCCAAACCACACTTTTCCATTTGCCTTGAGTCATCTTACATTGCAACTGGTATAGTCTATGGTGCTCACTAAATGTCTGTGGCTAAAAGGTTTAAAAAAATCTGGTTGGTACAAGTCAAATCAGGTAACATATTGATTATATTCCATATATGTTCTACTATATAGTACACACAAGCAGAGTACATGTCCACTGAAGGAAGGAAAGGAATATTCACTGTGTATTTAATAGGTACTCTGTGCTTCATGTGGGTAACACCGAATCTTCACAGCATCCTGTAAAACAGGAATTATCCCTATGTAACAAAAGAGAAAACTGAGGTGATAAAAAGTATTTAAGAGAATGGTCTTTGACACTTAACAAACTGGGTTCAAATCCTGCCTTTATCACTGGTATATCCAAGAAAGCTAAGGAGACAAATTCAACGGCCCTGCTGATTTGGTTCTGAACTGTGAATATTGTCCTGAACTGTAAGGAAACCGGAGAAAACTCAGAGCCTGGCTGAAGAGCATCCTTTCTTTCGCAGGAAAACTAGGGGCTGGATGGGTTTCCTTGGCTCCATGTTTTCTTTGAGTGAAAACTCAAGCACAGTTGATGACATCGCATGAAGTACCGTTTAGACACCAGCTGGCTGGCGACCTCTCTCTACAACACAGACATGCTTTCACCCCCAGATCCACAGGCTCAGTGATCAGACCAAATTTATGAGCCATGGGAGAGGGCATGTGGAGAAAATGGAGAACATGTTTCAGAGGAGTACAAAAGGGCTGCTTAAAAAGAGCCTTGCCTTAATCAGGGTACATTCAGCTCAGCAAACAAGGAGAACGAGATTTTCCCCACAATCCATATATTTCTATTTTGCCCCAAGATATTAACCTATGTGCTCAGTTGCCTGCGTGGGAACCCTCTTGGAGGGGTAAGTTCACTTTCCAGAGGCAACCGTCAAATCCAGTTTAATTTTAGCCCTGCCGCTTGAGCAGGTGACTTATCAGAAAAAGGGAACAACAATATCTCACGTATATCTCATGGTATAGAAAACTAAGCATGGTAATTTATGCAAAGTGTCTAGCACAGTGCTTGATACATGAAGGGTACCCGGTAAACAGCCATTACTTTAGTCTTAGTAATTGTATCCCCACAGTAAAGACCTCTGAAGTGCTATGCTAATGCTGAGAAAAATGACTACAAGAAAAAAATAAATAGCACCCCTACAAGGCCCTTGGGATGAGGCTGATTGTAAATCTGAGAGTTTCATCTCGAGAATGAAAGACGCAATGAAAGTCACTTGAAAAATCGATTAAGGTGATTCCACACCCAAGTGTCACCAAACAGATAACTCACTGATATTGATCTCTTCTTCATCATAAACATCCACTTCTGTCAGCCGGATGAGCATTCTGGACAGAATACTAAGGAACTGTAGGTAGGCGCCTGTCTTCCCAATCTGTGAAGACACGGAAGTTAGAGACCACAGTTAGGAAGTCCTGTCCATGTGCCAGGCACCAGCTGAATGACTGGCAGGCCTTTTCCATCTACCTCACTTAGAGATCACATTATTAGAACAGAAGCCCCATAGATGCAAAGACATTGGAGAGGAAATGCAGCCTAGACAAGAGTGGTGAGCAGACAGACGGACTCCCAAGAGCAGGAGGCCTGCCTGCTTATAAATCATCACACACACGTTGCTAGATTTTAGCCAGCCACATTTTTTAAAGCTGTTAGAAGCAGGACTTTATCATAAGCAGAAGAAAGGTTACTTAAAAAAAAAAATGAAGTGACAACATAAAACATAACGTCCTGAGTCTTAAAAATTGCAAATTGCTTATCTTAAGCAAGATAACAAAATTAATTGTATAAGATATAAAAAGATAACATCTCATTTTTCTCTTCCTAAACCCAGGAAAAGAAAGAATGACTTTTCTTCCTTTTCTGGTTCCCTGTATCACAGAGTCCTTGCTCCCCCAGCCCAGCACCAGGCTAGCATACTTGCCACTCAACTGAGTTCGTTTTGGTCACAGTTGATTGAGAGGTACCCGCGGGCTAGCCTAATACCCTCCCCACACCCCAAAACACAGTCACTCCAGGGATGTGCTTTCCAAGTACTGAGCCCAATGCCTGGTTCACAGCTAGAACTCAGCAAATGTCGACTAATGAAATAACTGACTTTAAAGATAAAAAATATGACATACAACCAGGGAATTTTTCAGAGAAAATATTTGCAATACACATAATAGACAAAAGATTAAAATCTACAATATCTAAAGTGCTTCAGCAAATCAACAAGAAAAAGTCAAATGGCCTAAAGGAAAAACAAAAAAAAACCAAACCCCAAAAAAATCACTGACGAAGAAGTACTAATGACCAATAAATATATTAAAACATATTCAGTGTTACTAAGAAAGCCATAATATGCTATTTTTCACTCCCGAACAGGCAAAGATATTTAAAATTGATGACATCTAGTAGCATGAGGGTATGGAGAAATGGATACTCCCTTTTAGGAAATACTTTCTTTTTTCCTTTCTAAATCAGAAAAAGTAATATATTCACATGTTAAAAGTTCAATAAATACAGAGGTGGTTGGGCTCAGTGGCTCTGTAATTCCAGACTTTGGGAGGCCGAGGTAAATGGATCGCCAGAGCCTGCAGGTTCAAGACCAGCCTGGGCAACTTGGCAAGACCTCGTCTCTACAACAAATAAAAAAATTAACCGGGTATAGTAGCGCATGCCTGTAGTTCCGGCTACTTGGAAGGCTGAGGAAGAAGGATTGCCACAGCCTAGCAAGTCGACACTGGGGTGGCCGTGAACGTGCCACAGCACTCCAGCCTGGGTGACAGAGTGAGACTCCAACTCAAAAAAAAAAAAAAAAAAAGAAAGAAGCATACTGAATAGCACTCCAACCCCAGAGCCCAGCTCCCAGTCTCTGATCTGTTCCAAAGAGCAGATCCCAGTCCAAGTTGTCCTCCTCCTCACACACTCACCACTCTGGACATACATGCCCATGGAGCACAGGAGATTTCAAAATGGAGATTCTGCCATTTTGAAAGGTGAAATGGACTTGCACCGTTAGGGAAATGCCATGAGTTGAGGGAAGGCTGAGATGGGGAAACAGAACCCCCAGCTCCCTGTTGACAGTTCACCAATACCTTCCAGTGGAGAACCAGCAAATTGAGTTTCCTAGTTGTCAGAGAACATGCAGGCGCACTGGCTGGTGGGAAGGCCAAGTGAGATAACGTGGGATGTGGAATCATAGTCTGAAGGCACGAGAAGCTCCCAGAGATGTCTCCCTTCCAACTCCAACATGATACAAAGAAGGAATGGAAGTCATATAACCCTGAGCAGCAGGCGGGTCTCACCCTCCTCCCACCTGCCCATCCTAGGCCATAAGAGAAGATTCCACCACAGGAATAGCAACAAGTGAATACATGGATACCAACAGCACTAAGCCTGCCCTCCAGACAGAAACACAAGGCCAACTCCCGTGTCTGGGGTTGCCCTGGGGGAAGCAAAGGTGGCACCCACCTGAGGGGGCCCGCTGAGCAACAGCCTGCGGGGGTGGAAGCCATCCACGCGGCCCTCAGCCCAGTTGCCATAGTCCATGTGGCTGGGCCGGGGCACCGTCCACTGCCGGTAGTAGAGGGACTGCTCCGTGGACGTCATGGTTTTGCTGAGCAGGGGGCGGAAAGAGCTGGCCCACATGACCGAGTGGGAGGGCAGGAGCGAGGCAGCCTTAGGCAGGCCACTGCTGTCGGTGGACACGACCATGTCATACACGAGCTTAGGCAGAAAGACGACGGGCGGCTGGCAGCAGGTCTTGGTCATGGAGCATTGGGAGGCCTGCAGGACTAATGTGCCAGCTGTGGGTGCCACAGATGAGGAGGACGAGCCTGAGGAGGAGGACAGCTGGGAGGATGATGAGGTGACTGATGTCTGGACACTCCTCTGGCCGGTCCTGAGGCCGCAGTCTGGCTGGGGGGCCAGGCTAGGGCTGTGCCTGCTGATGGCCGACGGTGCCCCCTGACTCACTCGGGGTCTCTGTTTCTCACCAGGGGTCCTGCCCTCCTCTGAAGGGCCACAGGGCTGGGGTGATCTGGTCTGCTCTCCCTGGGGAGGCCCAATGGGCTGGGCCAAGGACTCACCGCAAAGCGCTGAGCCTGAGGAGAGACGAACTAGGTCAGGTACCCAAAACTTGATGGTGGCTCCTGTTTCTGCTCCAGGCCCCCTATACTGTGTTAGGCAAACGGATATCGGTGGCTGCAACCTTTGGCTTTTCTGACTGCCCCGAGCCTAGAAGTCAGAGCTTCCTGCAGTCACAGAGCTCTGGGCTGAAGCTAAGGAGGCCTAGTGCTGACTCCATATGGGAGCGTCTGGAAGGGAAACCCCTACCACCAGCTCATTGTCACCTGTGGACTATGTGAGGTGAGGGGAGAAGAAGGGCAACCCAAGATGCTCCCACGCCAGTCTCCTGGTGGGCTTTGAGCTCCCCTCATCCCAACCACATAGCAGCAACTCTCAGCCATGCCCCACAACCAGGTCCCCACCCACAGCCAGGGCTGTGACTGCTTGACCACTCTCTGCACCCAGGCCCCACACACTCGTGCCCCTGGGCTTCTCTCTGCCCATAAGGTTTCCTCCACCAGGTGTATCTTCTCCAAGGTCCAGCTGTGGGTCAGCCGCTATCTGAAACCTGTGGTGACCACACCCTATCCTGAAATCTGCCCTTCACTTTGGACAAGATCAGTACTTCTTCCTACGCAGAATCGTATCACTGCATGTGTGTGTGGAAAACGACTGCAATGTAATGTGACTTTTGTGAGAAGGATGAATTCCTTGAGGTCAGGGGTTATGGCTCATGTATCTTTCAATGCCCTGATTCAGATATAAAAAGGTTCTCCATAAATGCTTTTGGCAAGAAGCCAGGGGACACTGTATCATGTATGTGGGTCCTGACTGCTGTCCGAGACCACGGGACCCCTTAGGGCAGAGATCTTGTGAGGCCTTGTGCTCACATTGTCCACTTCTGCTCAAGTGTAGTCCGGGTACAGGGGCCAAGAGCTCATGTGGCCTGTTGCTGCTTCTCTCCCAGTGAAGGCTCACCTGCCTAATTCTCTCATCCAGGACACCTCCCACACTTCGTTCCTCTCCTCCCCAGGGACACAGGATTTTCCCAACCAACGGCTACACAGAGAGACCGAAAGTCCTTTCCCCAAACACAGCCAGGACTCTACCTGCAGCCCCGGCTACAGCAAGGGGCAGAGCCCACACTCTTCCCCTAAGAAGAGGGACAAACTGAATCTTTGGTCTTGCCCAAAGTCTTCAGGTTCTCAGATCCCAAGTTCACCAAAATGTTCACTCACTATCCAGAGTCCGGTTCAAGATTTCCTTTTCCTTCCAGTTTTGATCGAAAATAAAGGATTAGCAAATAGCCCTAAGCATGTTTCTTTTCATTCTCTGAAACCTCAAAAAGCAGTGCGATGGTTTGATCTTTCACACTTGGAAAGACTTACCGGACGCTTTGGAGGAGAGGGACGAGGACGCTGAGTCATGGGAGCAGGACCTCTCCCTTTTCATGGGACTTCTCTTCTCTGAGGTGGAACCTGTGTCAAAACACACACGCTGAAAAGGCACTGTAATCACCGTCCCTCATGCTTGCCCAGCGCCTTTCGTTTCATAAAGGGTGTTCAGATGTACTATCACTCTCCATTCATTCACGCACCTGCCAGATTTCAGGCTCCCACCACTGGTCAAGTGCAGAGGAGGCAGGAAGGAGTCAGACAGTGTAGCCACGTGAGGTGCTCCCCAGGAGCTCCTGCCTATGAGGCATGGCCACAAGGTGGTGGAAGAAGTGCAGGGAGGGAGGCTGGGGAGCCCAGAGGCAGGAGCTGGGAAACTCCTGGAAAAGGTGGCCTCTGACTTGAGTGCTGAAGGGTCTCAGGAGTCTCCAGGAGAAGCACAGAAAGGAGAATTCCAAGCAGTGGGTAAGGCTGGCAGAGCCAGCCAGAGCCCGAGTCTAGTGTAGGCCAGTACACAGGGCGGTGGGGGCCAGTCAGTTGAAAGGAGCAGAGGGTGAAACTAAAGATGGGAGTCGTGAGATGCCAGGGAGTGTGGAATGAGCTGCGGGCAGCAGGGAAGTGGGGGCATTTCATATCAGGGTCATGATTGTGCTTCTGAAAAACAGTTACAGGCAGGCAGATCTTTCTCTCCCCATTTTACAGACGAGCAACCTGAAGCTAGGAGAGGTCACACAGGTGACAGAGAGGAGGACTGTAGTCTTAGGCTTGTGACTACCTCTGTCTCATTCCGCTGTACCACACTCCACATGTGCTTTGTACTTTTTTTTTGTTTGTTTTGAGTCAGAGTCTCACTCTGTTACCCAGGCTGCAATGCAGTGGCATGCTCATGGCCACCGTAACCTCGACCTTCTGGGCTCAGGTGATCCTTCTGCCTCAGCCTTCCAAGTAGCTGAAATCACAGGTGTGCACCACCGCACCTGGCTAACTTTTTGTTTTATTGTAGAAATAAGGTCTCACCATGTTGCCCAGGCTGGTCTCAAATCCATGGGCTCACACAATTCTCTCCCCAGTGCCTTCCAAAGTGCTGGGATTACAGGCGTGAGCCACTGTGCCCGGCACTTTGTACTTTTTATACCACTGACTTTTTATTATTTCTCAACACACTGCTGAGTATAGTTTAATGCCTTGTGCATTCTCATTTACATGCTCTATTAAAAACATGGCATCGGATTTTAAGAGTCTGCAAATGAAACTGGCCTGTTCTCATAAATCTTGATAATGGGCAGCACATTGTCAACTTGATTCACACAGAGGAAATAAACAAGTGAATCATACCAACAATCTGAATAAAGCATGAACTTGAACTCTAAGAAATCTTAATTTTTCTTCCCATTCTGTAAGAATTCTAGGACAGGTCGGGTCCTAGCACTTTGGGAGGCTGAGGTGAAAGGATTGCCTGAGCCTATGGGTTGGAGACCAGCACGGGCAACTTGGTGAGACCTCATCTCTACAATATATCAAAAAATAGCCGGGTATGGTGGCACATGCCGATAGTTCCAGTTACTTGGAAAGTTGAGGTGGAAGGATTGCCTGAACCCAACAGGTCAAGGCTGCAGTGGCTGAAAGTGTGTCACTGCCCTCCAGCCCGGGTGACAGAGTGAGACTCCAACTCAAAAAAAACCAAAAAATTCTAGGACTAGGAAGAACCCATAGGGACTATCATCTCACACCAGAAGAGGAAAGAAAAGCAAAATCAGAACTCAACGAGGGCTTTGCCATTTCCTTCAAAGACGAGAGAACTCTCACCCAGAGCTGTTGCCCAGCAGACAGGCCCCCAGACCTGCTGAACTGCGGACACCTGTCTACATGAGCACAGGTGGCCTCAAAGAGTAAAAGCTGAGGGAGATTTGTGGGCAGGAGCACCTGGGCTGGGGTCAAGCCACCCCTCACCTTCTGTCCCCAGCTCCTCATCTTCGTTGTCTGTGCTGCTCAGCTTCTCTGCATCACTCTCCAAGGCCTCGCTCCTAGGCCCCTTCTCCAAAGGCGCCTCGTTGCTCACAAAGTAGGCGGCTAGGCCCAGCTCCTGCTCCAGGGCTGTCCTCACCAGGCAAGAGGAGTTGATCAAACGCAGGTCACAGTACCTCAAAGACCTAGCAGGACAGAGGGCTTATCATGTACCTTCTATAAAGGGGGTGCCACTCCCAGTGCTGAGAGCAGCAATGACCAGGACGGCACTCTGCCTGTCTCATTAGGAATCAGGACTCGTGCAAATGGAAAAGCCAACAGCATCGCTGGGAGTGCATAGCAACAAAGTCAGCATAGCAGTAAGTCTTTGGGGCGCTCGCTAATTAGCCCTTGTGCCACACTGACTTTTGGGTCGGACTAAAAGGGGACTCGAACACCAGCCCTGCTACTTCCTAGTGGCAGGCCTTGGACAAGCTATGCAAGCTTCTCTGAGGCACTGATTTTTTTCATCTGAAAGATGGGACTGAATCTTAATAACTATCTAAGTACACTGTTGATTAAATGTAACAAGTAGACATTTAGGTATTCAATCACCATTTAACATGCGCCATGGTCTGTGCTAGATGCTAAGGATATAATGGTGATCAAGACAGACACCAACAAGTGATGACATCTGGGAGCAACACAGGAAAGATCAGTGTGGTGCTCAGGGTGGTGGATAGAAACATAACCAAAGCGAAGGGCTGAAGAGGGGCAGATGTGGGTTTCGATCGAGCTCTGCAACTCACTGCTCATTGGACTGCAGGCGAATGGCCTTTCATTTATTCAACTGCAAAACAGGATAGTAACACTACCCCTACAAAGAGTAAGTGCTGCATGAAGAGTTGAGCATGGTGCCTGGGATAGAGATGGTACTCAAGAAATGCCTGCTCAAATTTAAAATAGATTGAGACACTGCCTTAGTCCTTAAGGAGCTGAGGAATAGAAGGACCAACCCACATGAAGTAACAACAAGCAAGGTTAATGTTCCAGAACCTCCCTTTACCTGGCCCATGAGTGTGAAGCATGTACTGGGTCTTTTGCTTCAGTGTGGTGTGGCCCCAGGAAAGAAGTAAAGTATGTAAGAAGAATCTAGAACAGTGCCTAGCATATACAGGAACTCAACTAATGTCAGCTCTTATTGTTTTGTTACACAGACAGCAGATGTCTGCTTTTCCTCATGGTACTAAGTATTTAACCCTTTCCCCGTTTAACCAGAGGATACTCACCAACAGTGCTTGTGACTATAGCATTTACTCCAAGATTTAAAAAAAAGAATGACAAAATATAGTAAATACAAAATATGCTGCAAATGTAGTAATTCTCTTTTTAAAAATTTTATTCTCATTAGGATTAGAGACAAGTTCTGTTTAGAAATAACTCTAAGAACAGTTTTTGGGTTTTTTTTGAGATGGAGTCTCACTCTGTCACCCAGACTGGAGTGCAGTGGCTGCTCCCGGCCACCGCAGCCTCAACCTGCTGGGCTCCGGCGATCCTTCCGCCTCAGCCGTCCGAGTAGCCGGAATTACAGGCATGTGCTACCATGCCCGGCTGATTTTTTGATTTATTGTAGAGATGAGGTCTCGCTGCCCAGGCAGGTCTCGAACCCGCGGGCTCAGGCAATCCACTCACCTCAGCCTCCCAAAGGCACGGGATTACAGGCTGAGCCAGCAAGCCCGGCTTAAGAACAGTTTTTATGTTTTCTTTTCATGTCGAAGACCAGTCAGATTTGCTTCAGCCTCCGAGAGGGTGTTTATGTAAGATTAAATGAACATAGCAATGAGCTGTACTTTTTTTTCTAAACGGGTAAAGGGTTAAAAGCCAACCTGTCACTACCAATCCAAACGACTGCCTTTCAGGAGGCCAGTGACCTTCCTGAATGTCTGCCTATCTGTGTAGTGGACTAGTGACCCCTGGGAGACACCGAGTAGGCATGAGGCTGAGGTCTACAAGGCTGTGATGGCCTTGGAGGAACATAGGCTTTGAGACAGTTCATTCTTTGTGCTGGAAGAACCGGCTCTTCCCAGGCAGCAGAGTCGTCCCCTTCCCAGACGCCTCCTAAGCCAGGAGGGGACCAGCCACTGTGGCAACCTAGGTACCAGTGAGAACTGTGGCTCTGAATCCTGGAGATGATACAATGCTGTCCTAAGCGGAACTGCCAGCCCTAATACACTCAACGGGCCCCTGGGGAAAATCTGAGCCCAGGAAACAACAGACCTCCAGCTGCAGAGCCTCCCCTCATGAGCCCACGAGCCTTTCTGAGAATCAGGAAAAACCCAGCGTGCCTCAGACGCATTTCACTGCCACTTCCTGGGAAACTGTCACAATGAATATGCAGTTTTTGATGCCTACAAATGTGAGCAGTGTCACCTACTGTTGGGCAGTAGTAGCTCGGCCTGGCACATTCTTCCCAGATGGGGCCCAGGCAGCCGGCTCTTCAAAGACCCCCAGGGACATAAGCCCCTGTCCTCACCTTGGCAAGGACTCCCCATGTGGGTCCATCCCACTGAAGATTAGGATGCAAGGCAGGCCCTCCAACTCCAAGTAAGTCTGAGGTCTCCACTCTGCATCCTCAATTTTCTGCCACATCTGCAGATTAAAAAAAAAAAAAAAGAAATAAAACCATAAGACTGCTTATTTTCCAACTAGCCAACTTCCAGTGGAAACTTGGTATCTTCCCATTGATTTAAAGTCCCCGAAATATGTCCATTGATTAAAAATAAAAGTTATTTGCACTGCAAATAAACATATCGTCCACTTCACAGCCATATTTTCACCCACCTAGAATGTGTAGAACAGCCAGCCAGAATGTATTCAAGAAATATCTGTTAATTGACTGATTCTTTGGGAGAAAGCATATATATACCTAACTATCCCTAACATTTTTTACTATGATCTCTCACGGTGCTGACGAGCCTTTCCTTCAAATTTTCCACTCGTGTATCCTTTCAGTATTCTTTCCCTAACCCTTTTGCGTTTTCTGTCCCCTGTAGGTCAAGTGAGACTCTATATGGGTCAGGCACTGAGTTAGGCTTTGAGGCACTGAAATCTGGGGGGTAGCCCTGTCCCCCACCACCTAGGAGAGGAACAGAATATCAGACAGGGGACGCAGCACCACCCCTGGTACTAGGGAGAGTGGCTTCCTGAAAGAGGAAAAGATACGGAGCAGAATTCTGTAGAAAATTAACATCAACTAAATCAAGAAGAGGAGAAGCATACCTCCAGGAAGAAAGAAAAGCACTCTGCAACCCAGAGGTCTGAAGCAGCAAGGCAGTGTCTGGGGGAGCGGTATGGGGACATCTGGGGTGGAAGTCATGGATAGGGAAGTGAGAAGAGGAGGCTGAAAGGGTGGCCAGGTCTAGAGAGGCCATGCTGGTCACCTGAGAAGTCGGCTGCCCTTCCCCGCCCCAGGCGGACCCCTCCCCTCCCAGGCAGCCATGACGCCTTCTCGCCCCAGCACCCAACACCCACCTTGAGTTGCTTCACGAAGTGCTTCCCCACAGTGATGCCGGAGCTGGGGTTGCCCAGGATGATCTCGAAGTGCTCCTCCAGCGCCAGCCGCGCCCGCACATGAGCCAGCCGCTCATAGGCCACGGCCGCCAGGGGCGAGCAGGGCACACGCAGCAGGACCATGAGCCCGTGGCCACAGGGACACTGCTTTGGGGAGTTGAGGAGGTTCTGTGTGATCTCCAGCGTCTCCACCGACGTGTAGTTCTTCATCTGCGGGAGGCCACTCACGGCCATCAAGGCGGCCGCGTAGTGCTGCACAAGAACAAAGGTCCTGATCACCGCGCTGTGCAGGCGGGGAAACCTGCAAGGAACACAGAGAGACCACGCCCGTGACAGCTGCACCCGGCCTGCCACAGGACCCACAGCACCCTCCCTGGCCCTGGGCTGCTAACAATCACCCAAGGCACCCGTCCCTCTGGGCACAGACAACACCCCAAAAACAAATAGTGTGCTGCCTTCAGAAGCTGGTTGTTGGAAATCCAAATGAGAAGACTTCCTTACAAACCAAATCATGAAGTCCTTTGCTTTTTCCATAGGTTTGTTGCTGTTGTTTCTCTTGTATATTTCAGCACTTGGTACTTAGCAACTGCTCCATAAATAACTGTTCAATGAATGAACAGATGAACGAATAATATAAATGCCTACTTTTTCAATATTAGATTAACGTATATTTATCTGAGAAAGTAATTTGCCCCAGGTTTCCACCAGAAGTAGGGGTTCCCTACTGATTTCCAGCAATCAATATGTAAATGGGGCTAGGCTCAGTGACTCAGTCTGTAATCCCAGTACTTTGGGAGGCCAAGGCAAGTGGCCTGCCTGAGCCCGTGGGCTCGAGACCAGCGTGGGCAACTTGGTAAGACCTTGTCTCTACAATAAATAAAAAATTAGCAGGGCATGGTAGCGCACGCCTGTAGTTCCAGCTACTTGGAAGGTTAAGGCGGAACGATCGTTGGAGCCCAGCAGGTCGACACTGGGGTGGCCATGAGTGTGCCACTGTACTCCAGCCTGGGCAATAGAGACTCTAACTCAAAAATAAATAAATAAATTTGTAAATGCAGCTACCACATCCACCAGATTTTGGGGGACAGTTCTAAAGGCACGTCACCATGTTCACTTCCGTTACAGTCGGTTATCAGAAATATAACTAAACGTGATTTAATTTGACAGACTAATTGCAATCAGAACATATTCAACCAAGCCAAGAATCCTAGTTTTTGCTTCAGAAACCGTGGATACCATGTGTGTCCCCATGCAAAGATGCTCCCATGACCACATGCGCTGCTAGAGTGGTTCTAACCCACACATCAAACAGAGCCCAGGGCACTGGTGGAGAAATCCAGGTCACTGTAGTTCACTGTGTTTCTCAGCAGGAATAAATAAATTGACATCAAGTTTATATACAGTGCTCTTGTGGGTTTATTTAGCTGGATTGAGTCCCTCTGACTCAGTGGCTTTTTGGAACAAATGTAAGGTATTTTCTCGAAATATAAAGATGGGACCTATACCATGGCCATGCCACCCTGTAAGTGCTATCAAGGCAGCCAGCTCGCCTTCCGATGGCAGCTCTGATGCCAAGACATTGCGTGCGTCTTCTTCCTGCCCATTCTCCTCCTTTTCTTCATGCCTCCCTTAGTACTTCAGCTACCTTGTGGGTGACAGAAGTTGAAGGTTGACCTGTAAAACCCCCATTATTAATGCTAGTGCTGCCTTAAGAAGGCGTAACTGGTCCACAGACACTCCTTACCAGCTCTGGGTGCACTGGACAAATAACGCCCAGGAAGAAAGAAAAGAGAGTGATATAGAAATGTGTTCTGCTCAAAGGACCAGCAGAAACTTCTGCTTCTGGTGAGACAGAGCAACAGAGGTCAGATTCATCCTCCCACCTGAAACAACTGCAAAACTGGTTGAACATATAAAACAACAGTGTTTCAAGGCACAGGACATGAGGCAGTGAAAACCAGTGATCCTGAACAACATGAAACAAATTAGATGAGCCCCAAGCTTCCACCTGGAAAGACTTTCTGGGATGTACTCAGGAAGGGGGAACTCAGGAAAAATTCAGTGGTCTCCCTGAATTGAGGAGATACTGGAGTCCAGGGAAACCAAAGCAGCTAGAGATCACAGGCCAAAGTACCAAAGAAGAGAGAGCTGCATAGGTAGAGAACTCCAGAGATCTTCAGAGGGACCCCCTCAAGTCTTCATCTAAGTAGTTATCAGTGCATGTATGTAAGGAAACCACCCAAGGCCAAGAAAAGAATTCTTTGGTTGCAAAACGATTAAACAGAACAATGTCTCAAGCTCACACAAGGCTGCAAACTGTTCCTGTTCCCACAACCAATCTGGAAGACCTCGGAGTCATGGAAAACTTAGAGTACTTACTCAGAGGGTTTTGCCTCAGTAATGGACAAAGTTAGTGCTAGAATAAATATTGCTCTGGTCCTGCTTAACAAAGTTTAAAAGCAAGATCTAGAAGGATTAAACTTTTCAAGTTACTTAACTGAATCCCAGAACAAAGGTCAAGATTTATAGGAACACAAATATATCCAGCACCAAACAAGGTAAAATTTGCAATGTCTGCCATCCTCTCAAAAATTACCAGACATGTAAAGCAAGGAAATATGACTTATAATAGAAAGGGGGAAAATTCAATTAATAGAAATGGATCCAGGAAAGACAGAGATGATAGAATTAGTAGACAGAACCATTAAAACAATTGTTGTAACTATATTTTATATGTTTAAAAAGCTAAAGGAAAGATTGAACAAGTAAAGATAGAAAAAAAAAACACAAAACAAATTCTAGGGATGAAAATTACAAAGTCTTAGATAGAAAATAAATTAGACCTTGAATTTTTATGTGAATGACCTTGTCCTGCCAATCACAATAGATTGATTGGTACAGGTATAGAAACTCAACTTGGGATGGGCCTGTGTTTTCTTGGAATTTTTTGAACTGAAAGAAACCACCCCCCCACCCTCTGAAAGCTAGGGACTATGAAGCTCAACATGAACCAGGGCTAATATTGTTCGGCAAATGGAGGAAGCCAGTGGGCAGTGAGATACAATAAGCCAACGTAAGGATATCAAAGACAAGATGACAGTCTTGGTAGTGCTTGAATATCTAACTTACGATGTTCTTGAAACCAGCAGAACCGTTTATGGTTTATTTATTCAATCTTTCATTTCAGAAGTAAGTCAATGCATCCCTCTCTTTTTCCTAAGAGAGTTCAGGTTGGGTTCTGCTATTTGCAACAAACACAATAACTAATATCATCAACTATTAATGTGTATGTACACTGATGCAGTGCTACCTGACATCTTTTTTCTGTTAGAAATTTTGTCATAAAACTACACTTTAGTGAAAAAGGAAAATAAACAAACTGGATGGGATTGACAGGAGATTAGACATTGCCAAAAAAGATTAATTAACTTGAAAACATAGCAATAGAAACTAAAATGAAATGGTGGGAAAATAATGAATAGCACATCATGGAGTTATAGAACAACTGTATGTATAATTGGATTCCTCGAAAAGGAGGGAGGAGAGGAAGAAGAAAAAAATATTTGAAGAAATAATTGCTAATATTTTTTAATATTTGATGAAAACTCAGTTAATCTAAGCACAAGAAACACGAAGAAAACAACAAAGCATATCTCAATCAAATAGCTTTAAATCAGTGATAAATTTTTAAACATTTTAAAACAGCTAGTAGGGGTTTGGGGTGAGACATTACATAGAGAGAAACAAGAGAGTGGTTGACAGCAGATTTCTTGTTTGAAACAGAAGACAGTGAAGCAGCATCTTTAAAGCTCTAAAAGAAAAAAGAAGTCAACCTAGAATTTTACATCTGGGAAAAGACCTTTCAAAAATGAGGCAAAATAAAGGGTTTTTTAGACACACGAAAGCTGAAAAAGATTCACCAGTCTGTCCTACAAGACATTTTAGAGGAAGTTTCTCAGATATAAAGAAGATTATATCCGATGGAAATATGGATCTACACAAAAGAACAAAGAGCACTGGAAAGAGTAACTATATGGGTAAATAGAAAAGGTGGGGTTTTTTTATTGTTTAATAGCATCAAAAGATGATAGACTATCTAAAGCAAAAATAACTCATTGTGGATTTATAATACATGTAAGTAAAATATATGACAACAAAGTACAAAGCCTAGGAGGGGAGAAATAGAAATATACTAAGATAATAATCTTGTTCATAAAGTGATATGCTACCACTTGAAAGTCAACTGTAATAAGTTAAAGACAGCCAGGCGCAGTGACTCACACCTATAATCCCAGCACTTTGGGAGGCCAAGGTGAGAGGATTGCCTGAGCCCACCGGTTTGAGACCAGTCTGGTGAGACCTCATCTCACAATTAAAAAAAAAAGTAGCTGGGCATGGTGGGGCATGCCTGTAGCTCCAGCTACTTGGAAGGCTGAGGTGGAAGGATCACCTGAGCCCAGCAAATCAAGGCTGCAGTGGCCACGAGTGTGCTACTGCACTCCAGCCTGGTTGACAGAGTGAGATTACGAATTAAAAAAAAAAAAAGTTAAAGACAGAGAAGAAAAACTAGAAAAGAACCACTAAAAATTGCAACAAATTTATAGTTGAGAAAAAAATCTTAAAAAATAGAAGAGACAAATAACTGCAATATGATGGTAGATTTAAACTCAGCCATGAATGGATTGCCTGAGCCATGGATTCAAGACCAACCCAGGCAACTTTCTAATACCTCGTCTCGACAATAAATCAAAAAAATTAGCCAGGCATGGTAGCACATGCCTGTAGTTCTGGCTACTTGGAAGGCTGAGGCGGAAAGATTGCCAGAGCCCAGAAGGTCAACACTGGGGTGGCCGTGATCATGCCACTGCGCTCCAGCCTGGGCAACAGACTGAGACTTCAACTCAAATAAATAAACAAACAAACGCATCCATATCAATAACCACATCAAATGTAAATAGTCTAAACACTTCAATTAAAGGGCAGAGATTATATATCCATCCAGATTGGATAAAAAAGCAAGACCCAACTATATGCTGCCTAAAAGAAACTAACTTTAAATACAAAGACACAAGAAGGCTAAAAGCAAAAGAATGAAAAATTATAATCAGTGCTAACATTAATCAAAATAAAGTTGGAATAACAATATTAATATCAAAGTAGATTTCAAGCAAAGAATAATATTCTTGGAGTCATTTCATAATGGCAAAGGCATTTATCAAGAGACACTTTATCAAAAATGATATACAAATGGCAGATAAACACATGAAAAGATGGTCAACATTATTAGTGACTGGAGAAATTCTAGTTAAAACTACAATGAGATACCACTTCATACCCATTAGAATGGCTAAAATTAAAAAACTGACCATACCAAGTGTATGGCAAAGATGTAGAGCAACTGAAACTCTGTTGAGAATGTAAAATGAACTACTTGGAAGGGGCGGTTTATTAAAAAGTTGAACATAAACCTACCACATAACCCAGCCATTCCACAACTAGGTTTTATCCAAGAGAAGTGAAAGTATATGTCTTGCCGGGCTCTGTGGCTCAGCCTGTAATCCCACGCCTTTGGGAGGCTGAAGTGAGTGGATTGCCTGAGCCCACGGGTTCGAGACCCACCTGGGCAGCGAGACCTCATCTCTACAATAAATCTAAAAATCAGCCGGGCATGGTAGCGCATGCCTGTAATTCCGGCTACTCAGAAGGCTGAGGTGGAAGGATCGCCGGAGCCCAGCAGGTCGAGGCTGCGGTGACCGGGAGTGGCCACTGCACTCCAGTCTGGGCGACTGAGTGAGACTCCAACTAAAAAAAAAAAAAAAAAAGAAAAGAAAGTATATGTCTACACAAAACCTTGTACATCAATGTTCATAGCAGTGTTACCTGTAATAGCCAAAACCAAAAACAACCAAAATACCCCTTCACTGATAAATACTGTCATTGTCCTAACAATAGTATTCTATTTCAGAATTCCGGCCACAAAAAAGGAAGAAACTATTGATACATGCAATATGGATGAATCTCCATATAATCATGCTAAGTGAAAGAAGCCAGACCAAAAAAAAAAAATACAAATTGTGCGATTCCATTTATATAAGACTTTTAGAAATGCAAACTAGTCTATGGTGGGAGAGGAACAGGAAGAAGAAATGTCAAAGGGGCAGGAGGAAAGTTTTGTTCATTTTCTTGATTTTGGTGATGGTTTTACCAGTGAATACATATGTCAAAATTCAAATTGAATACCTTAAATATGTGCATTTTACTGGATGTCAGTTGTTCCTCATTAAAGCTATATAAAAATAAAAATAAAAAAAGACAAGCATCGGGAAGCAGGAATTAGTGCCCAACCCCAAACAGCACTCACAGGTCAGGTACAGAAATGTACCCTGGCTGTGGCTCAGCAGAGAACTATGCCTGGCACTAAGCCTTTGTAGTTGCCATAAAGAAAAAAAGCTCTACACACAACATGATGGAATAAAATGAAAACTGTTAAATGGCTAGATCTTTTTAATCATTAGGTCACAGTAGGTCTTCATCAGATCTGTATCTTATGAGATTTCCCAGTCATGTCTGGGATACCCGGTCAACTAACGGTTACATGAGGCAGTAACCTCTGCATTCTTGTATCTCCTTCTGTTCAAATTACTAGTTTCAAGAGAGTTTTCCAGACAGATGATTCCTAGGAAAGGCAGCATAGTATGGTGGGAAGAACACCAAACCCAGCTCCCACCCAGGTTGCCACAAACAGATTGTGTGAACTTGGGCAAATCATACTCCCTCTTGGGGCTTCCATAATCACAAAATGAAGTGGTTGGGCTAAATGATTTATTCAGGTTCATACCTCAACATTTCAGGGCTTGACATTCTCTCCTCACTTCATGGAATGTAAAACAATCTCCATGTAACATTTCTAGTTTATCAGAGAAAGAGAGGCAAGAGAGAGGATGATGACAGTGCTGGTGGTGGACATGGCGGGGGTAGCAGCCAACAGATGCATGTAATGTGTGTCAGGCACTGCTTCTAAACTTTACGTGTGTTAATTCATTTAATCCTCATCACATCCCTATCAGGTAGGTATTATTATCCCCATAGAAAATTGAAGAACTTTCTAAAAGTCTCATAGCTAGCAGTGGCCTCAGGATTAATACTAAGAAGGGATGATTTTGGAGCCTGAGAGTTCAGTGTGCAGCTATTACTGAGCATGCATATGCATGTTATCTCATGAAACTCTCAGAAGAAGCCACCGGGAAAGTGGGTTCATTTATATATGAGGACACAGAAGTTTAGTCAAGTTAAATGATTTGCCCAAACTCAAACTAATAAAGGGTAGAGCCAAGATATATTGGTACAGTGGTCAGAGTCTGCTCTTTACTAGCTGTGAGACTTTAGTCACTATGTCTTCGTGGTAATATGGTTTTAGAACCAAGTGATAGGGTTTGGGTCTATCTTTGCTATAAACCCCCATGTGACCTTGTGCAAGTGACTTCCCCTCTCAGTCTCAATTTTTTCACCTACAAAATGGGGATAACAGTATCTCCTACCTCACTGACTGCTGTTATGAGGATTACTTTAGATAATAAGCATAGAGTACTAAGGCCAAGGTCTATAACACACTAAGCACTCCATGTATGTTCGCTGCCTGAGGAGAAGCTGGCAGAGAAGCAGGGGAAGGGCAGAGGCCAGTTATTGTAGCCTCAGTTGAAATCTTGGAGGGTGGTAAAAGGGAGGAAGATGGTGGCAAGACCAGTCAGTCCATGCGAGTCCCATTGTGAGTGAATGAATATATGGGAAATTTTGCATACATGTCAGTGAATAAGTGGGCTTATGAGTGACTGACTACTCAGTCACGAGTGGGGACTCAGGAGAAAGTGGCCAGGGCTCTCCTTGTGAAGTGGTTGGTGCCACAGCTACTCTGCTTGGACCCTAGTGCTTCCTGGGGCACAGAAGCCAAGTGCCATTTTTTTTTTTAATCAGCAAAGCCCTTTCCGGGAAGAAGCTGCTGGGAGAGACTGCCGGCTCCAGGCTCTGCCTCACCACTGCAGCGTCTGGCTGGATACTGGTAGCAGGGGCTGTGGAGGGAACCCAGGGAGGGAGCCCAAGGAGGGAGCCCAGAGGCAGAGCCTCTGGGGAAGATGAAAGAGGCACCTTGCCACCATCTTGAAAACTGGGCAGAAAGTGCTCCACTTGCTCACCATGGAGCAACAGACCTGATCTCTGTGACTGGCAGATTAACTACCCAGGGGTTGATCATGACCCAAAGAGAATACACTGAAAGCACAAACTCCAGAGGGACAGGACAAGTGCCAAGTCTCAGGCTCCCCACTCCCTACCCTGATTCAGCTGCAGCACAAAGGGTGTGGCCAGAAAAGGATTATGAAGACCTCCAAAGAGATCAGGCTGACCCAACCCCCTCCTCCCCAGCAATCCTATGAACATCAGACCCACACGACTTGGGCACGACTGAAAGGGACAAACCCAGGTGTAGCTTGGATGTCAGCAGCAATAGGATGACTCCACTCCAGGATAAGCCTGGCTGGGGCACCTCCCACACCAGTAACTGGGAAAGAGACAATCCCGTACCTACCAAGCGGAAGGGATCCCCCTGACCATACAAGAGTGGGAAGAGAGGACTGAAGCCCCCACCCACCCTCACTGTCCCTCCTCCTTCCCTAGGTCAGACTCTGGGGAGATTGTGAATGAGGCCAAGCACTGGCAGGAGATAGCAGAGGGGCTTACCTGTGAGCAGCTGAGAGGAACAATTACAGAACCTGACACAAGAAGGCATGGGGTTTTTGTTTGTTTGTTGTTTTTAAATTTTTTTCTTTTTTTTGAGTTGGAGTCTCTCTGTTGCCCAGGTTGGAGTGCAGTGGCATGCTCATGGACACTGCAGCAATGATCTGCTGGATTCAGGTGATCCTTCCTCCTCAGTCTTCCAAGTAGCTGGAACTACAGGCACACGCTACCATGCCCTGCTAATTTTTTGATTTATTGTAGAGAAGAGGTCTCTCCAAGTTGCCCAGGCTAGTGTTGCTCAGGCAATCCTCTCACCTCTGTCTCCCAAAGTGCTAGGATTACAGGTTTGAGCCACCACACCTGGCCGTTTTTTAATTTTTTTATATTTTACCTCTATGCATGAATGTATATGTGAGGGTTCATTCTGCATCCCCCATCCTTTTTCTCTTTTTTTCTTTCTTCTTTTGTTTTTTGTTTTCTGCTTATGTGTGTATGTGAATGATTAAGTGTTCATCTTTCAGGGGGGTGTTTTTGTTGTTGTTGTTCTCTTTTTTTTGTTGTTGTTTTGAGTTGGAGTCTCACTCTGTCACCAGGGTGGAATGCAGTGGCATACTTACGGCCACCCCAGCATCAACCTGCTGAATTCAGGTGATCCTTCTGCCTCAGCCTTCCAAGTAGCCGGAACTATAGGTACGCACTATCACACCTGGCTAATTTTATTTTATTTTATTTTTTTACTGTAGAGATAAGGTCTTGCCAAGTTGCCCGGGTTGGTCTTGAAGCCGCGGGCTCAGGCAATCGACTTGCCTCGGCCTCCCAAAGTGCTGGGATTATAGGTTGAACCACTGAGTCCGGCCTTCTTCTCTTTTTTTAATTTTATGTGTGTGTGAATATATGTGTGAGGGTTTGTTTTGAATTCCTTTTTTTTTCTCTCTTCTCCTTTTGTCTTGTGTTGGAGGTGTGTGTATTTGGTTTCCCTGGTTTTGTTATTGTTGTTTGTTTTGCTTTGTTGTTTTCCCAGTTTGTTTTGGGGGGGGGGCGTTCAATTGTTCTTTGCTTTGGTTTCTGCTTTTGTTGTTCTGTGGGGTTTTTTATGTTTTTCAAATTTATGTCCATCTTATTTCATTCTACTTTCTCTGTTCTCTTCATTGCTGTTATTGTATCTTGGACTCAGAGTTTACACACACATACCCATTGCAACATCATATAGAGTGGTGGTGAGAAGTGGGTCTCAGGAAATCCATACCACAATCAGTGAACATTGTGATTTGCAAGTAGTTTCTGAATCCTAGTTTCTCATCCTCCACCTTATTCAACTCTCAAAACTACAAAAGACAGCAAAGCTTTCCAACCACAGCCTCTTTCAAAATAGAACAAATTCAGAGCCCTGATCAGGGAAGAAGAGAGGACTGAGCAAACATCAGAAGTGAAAGCCTCTCCCGTTGCCATTGAATAATGGAACTAAAGAGAAAAGAAAGAGATTTGTCACAAATGAGGAAAAATCAATGGAAGAACACACATAATTCCCATTGTAATAAAGAGAAAACACCTGAAAAATCAGACCTGAGAGTCCAAACAATGGAAGTCACAAATGACTAGCCCCAGAATATAGCAGGGATTCGGGAATGGATGGAAAGAGTGAATAAGACTCAAGAAAGACAAGATGCAACACTGAAAGAATGTGTAACAGAGATTTTGACCATAAAAAAAATTTTATCCAGGAAATAAATAATAAGATGACAAGCATGGAAAGCAGAACTAATCAAGCAGAAGAAAGAATCTCAGAACTTGAAGACCAAAATATGGAATTAACCCACCCTGTATAAAACATAGAAAGAAAACTTAAACAGAAAGAACAAAGCCTCCAAGAGATGTGGGATTATATCAAGAGGCCAAACCTTTTGGTATCACAGTAGAAGGGAAATGGAGAATACCTTGGAGCAAGTATTCAGGAGGTTATCCAAGAAAACTTTCCCCATCTCAATAGAGATGTGAACATTCAAACACAAGAGATACAGAGAACCCCCATAAGACATCAAATGAGAAGACCAACCCCTAGACACATGGTAATTCGCCTACACAAAGTAGGTACAAAAGAAAAAATCCTAAAGGCAGTAAGAAAGAAAGGCCAGACTACCTACCAGGGAAAACCAATCAGAATAGTAGCAGACCTATTGGCAGAAACACTGCAAGCTAGAAGAGACTGGAGTTCAATATTCAAACTCCTCAAAGACAAACAATTTCAACCAAGAATTTCCTACCCAGCCAAGCTCAGCTTTATCATTGACAGTGAATTAAAATCCTTCCCAGACAGCCAATTCCTAAGAGATTATGCAGCTTCCAGACCAGCTCTACAGAAGACACTTAAAACGGTATTAAGCACAGAAGAACAAAATAAAAGAATGACCACACACTTCCCAAGAGAACAGCAGAACACAGAATCAACAGAGAATACATTGCAACTGCAAACTTGAAAACACACACATACGTCAACCCAAAAGCTAAAAGAAAATAAACAAAGAAAAAACTTTGTAAAAACCTCATGATCACATTTCAATTATCAGCCCAAATGTGAATGGACTAAATGTACCACTGAAAAGACAGAATGGCAAACTAGATAAAAAAGCCATGACCCAGTAATTTGCTACCTCCAGGAAATTCATCTCAACACAAGGAATGCACATAGACTAAAAGTTAGAGGATGGAAAATGAGTTTCTAGGTTAATGGATCACAAAAGAGGGCAGGAGTTGCAATCTTAAAACAAAATCTCAAACAAAACAACCTTTAAGGTATCAAAAATTAAAAATATATAGAACACCATATAAAGATAAAAGAAATATCCAGCAAGAAATATCCATCTTAAACATACATGTAACCAACTCAGGAGCACCAGTGTTTATAAAGCAACTACTAAGTAAACTATAAAAAGATATTGACTAACATTATTATAGCTGGGGACTTAAATACCCCACTAACAACCCTAGATACATCACTGAGGCAAAAAATAGTAAAGAGATCTGGAACCTCAACTTGACACTTGACCAAATAGACTTAATAGATACCTACAGAATATTCCACCCAACAACCACAGAATATACATTCTACTCACACTACATGGAATATATTCCAAGATCAATCACATCCTCGGTCATAAATCAATCATAAACAAATTTCATAAGATCGAAATACTGCCATGCACCTTCTAGGACCACAGTGGAATAAAATTAAATATCAACACCAACAAAATTCCCCAAGATCCACAAACACATGAACACTAAACAGCATGATGTTGAATGACTACTGGGTCAACACAGAAATCAAAACAGCAATTAAAAGATTCCTGGAAACAAATGAAGATAACATCTTATAAAACCTCTGGGATGTCATAAAATCAGTTCTAAGAGGGGAATTTATATCTCTACGAACACACATCAAGAAAATGGAAAGATCACAAGTTAACAGTCTAACAAATCACATAGGGGAGCTGGAGAGACAAGACCACCAAAATCCTATCTTTAGCAGAAGAACCCAGATCACCAAAGTAAAAGCCCAAATATGGGACACAGAAAACAAAAATATCATAGAAAAAAAATCAACAAAACAAAACGCTGGTTCCTTGAAAGGATAAACAAGATTGATGGACACCTAGCCAGAATGATCAATAAAAAGAGAGAAAAAGCCCAAATAAACACAATCAGAAATACAAAAGATCAAATCACAACTGACCTTGAAGAAATACAAAAGATTATCAGAGATTACTATGTACACCTGTATGGAAACAAACTTGATAACCTAAATGAAATAGAGGACTTTCTGACATCACACAACCTCCCAAGGCTGAAACAAGAAGACATTGAAACATTAAATAGACCAATATCAACCCAGGAAATTGACTCCATCATTAGAAAACTACCTACAAAAAAAAAAGCCCTGGACCAGTCGGCTTTCCAGTAGAATTCTACAAAACGTACAAGGAGCTGAAACCAATCCTATTGAAAGTATCCAGTCAATTGAGAAAGACGGAATTCTCCCCAAATCATTTTATGAAGCCAACATCACACTGATACCCAAGGTGGGTAAAGATCCAATAAATAAAGAGAACTACAGGCCAATATCCCTAATGAACATAATTACAAAAATTCTCAAACAAGATTCTAGCAAACAGAATCCAACAACACGTCTCAAAAATCATCCATCATGACCAAGTAGCCTTCATCCCCAGTATGCAGGGCTAATTCAACATCCAAAAGATCATAAACATAATTAAATACATCAACAGATGCAAAAACAAGAACCACTTGATTACATCATTAGATACGGAAAAAGCTTTTGACAAAATCCAGCATCTCCTCTTGATAAAAACACTCAAACACCCAGGTAAAGAAGGAACATATCTCAAAATAGTAAGTGCCATCTATGATAAACCCACAGCCAGCATATTGCTAAATGGACAGAAACTGGAAACATTTCCCCCTGAAAACCGGAATAAGACAAGACTGTCCACTCTCACCCTCTTGTTCAACATTGTGTTAGAAGTCTTAGCTAGAGCAATTAGACAAAAGAAGGAAATCAGGGGTATCCAAACTGGAAAAGAGGAAGTTAAGTTATCCCTCTTTGCTGACGATAGATCCTATACCTCAAAAATGCAAGAGAATCTGTCAAAAACCTGCTTTCACTGATAAAGGACTTTGGCAAAGTCTCAGGGCATAAAATAATGTGCAAAAGATAGTCACATTCTTATATACCCAACAACAAGCAGCAGAGAACCAAATAAAAAGCATAATCCCATTCATGATACACACACACACACACACACACACACACACACACACACACACACACATACACACACACACACACAAATGCAATACCCAGCAGCTTCCTAACCAGAGAAGGAAAAGACATTTACAGTGAAAACTACAAAACACTGTTCACAGAAGTCCAAGAAGACACAAACAAATGGAAAAATATCCCATACTCATGGAAAGGAAGAATCAACATTGTTAAGATGTCCAACCTACCCAAGGCAATCTACAGATTCAATGCAATACCCATCAAATTACCAACATCATTTTTCTCTACCTGGAAACAGCAATTCAGAAATTCATGTGGAAATATAAACAACCACAAAGTGCTACAATAATCAAAACAGCCTGGTATTGGCACAAGAGTAGGCATTTGGACCAATGGGACAGGATAGAGATGCTGGAAGCAAAACCTCAATTTCTCAACCAACTCACCTTCGACAAAGCCTCCAACAAAAACCACTGGGGAGAAGAGAACCTACTCAGTAAATGGTGCTGGGAAAACTGGCTGACCACATGCAGAAGTTTGAAATAGGATCCCTACCTATCACCATACACAAAAATCAACTCTAAATGGATCAAAGACCTAACCGTAAAACCTCAAACTATAAGAATCTTAGAAAATGCAGGAGACACTCTTATGGAAATTGGAACTGGCAACCAACTCCTGATCAAAACCCCAACTGCCCATGCTGTAAGAGATAATAGACAAGTGAGACCTCATCAAACTGAAAAGCTTCTGCAAAGCCAAAGATACCTCCAAGAGAGCAGGGAGACACCCACAGAATGGGAAAAAAATATTTGCCAACTGTATATCTGACAAAGGTCTAACATCCAGGATCCATAAGGAACTTAAACATACTGAAAGAAAAAAAACAAGCAGTTCCATTAAAAAGTGGGCAAAAAACAGAAATAGACACTTCTCAAAAGAAGATATATGGGAGCCAACAAACACATGAAAAAGTGCTCAGCCTCACTAATCATCAGAGAAATGCAAATCAAAACCACATTGAGATACCACCTGACCCAATAAGAATGGCCATCACTAATAAAACAAACAACAGATGCTGGTGAGGAAGAGAAAAAGAAACATTTCTACACTGCTGGTGGGAACACAAACTGGTGTAACCTCTTTGGAAAACAGTGTGGCTATTTCTAAAAGAACTAGACATTGACCTACCATATGACCCAGCAATCCCCCCTACTGGGAATATACCCAGAGGAACTCAAGTCATTCTACAAAAAAAGATACCTGCACACACGTTTATTGTAACACTATTCACAATAGCAAAAACATGGAAACTACTGTGCTACCCATGGAAACTGGACTGGATTAAAAAAAAAATTGTGTACAGCCGGGCTCGGTGGCTCAGCCTGTAATCCCATGCCTTTGGGAGGCTGAGGTGAGTGGATTGCCTGAGTCCACGGGTTCGAGACCCACCTGGGCAGGCGAGACCTCATCTCTACGATAAAATCAAAAAATGAGCCAGGCGTGGTAGTGCGCACCTGTAATTCCGGTTACTCAGAAGGCTGAGGCAGAAGGATCGCCGGAGCACAGCAGGTCAAGGCTGGGTGACAGAGTGAGACTTCAACTCAAAAAAAAAAAAAAAAAAAGTGTACACATACACAATGCAATATTATGCAGCCATAAAGAAGGACAAACATAGACTTTGCAGCAACTTGGATGGATTTAGAGTCTATCATACACAGTGATCTATCACAAAAACTAAGAACAGAGTACCACTTGTCCTCATTCATAAGCAGACCCTGAACATTTACCATAATACTATAAGAAAGGAATTTGGAGTAGCAGGTTACTGCTGGGGCGGGGGTAGGAAACACAACACCAATAAGGGTACCTGATCTCAAACCAGGCAAAGTGAGGACCAAAGGGAGGTCCAAACTTTATCTGTACAATGACCACTTGTATACCTAATCCTGAATTGTACCCCATATTCTTAAAATAAAATTTAAAATTAAAAAAATCTGGAAAATAAACAAAAAAAAGAAAGAAAGAAATCTTGGAGGGCTTCTTTGCTCAGCACTCATCAGTTGAGAGCTGCCAATCTGTGAGCTTGAGAACTGGCCTGATTAATCTCCATCTGCATCACAGGACTGAAAGGGATCTAAGATAATTAGTTTCTCAAGGAGTGTTCTGGGGAACATGAATCCCATGAAATACTGGACATCTCTAGCCTTCTGGGGAATTGTAGAATGCATGGGTGTATTGATGGCTCCAAGGACTCTCATAGAAATCCTTTTTTTTTTTCTTTTTTTTGGTGAGTCAGGGGTCTCACTCTGTTGCCCAGGCTGGAATGCAGTGATACAATCATGGCTTACCACAGCCTCGAACTCTTAGGCTCAGGTGACCCTTCCTCCTCAGTCTCCTGATAGCTGGCACTACAGGTGTATGTCACCATGCCCGGCTAATTTTTTATTTTTTGTAAAGACAAGGTCTTGCTATGTTGTCCAAGATGGTCTAGAATTCCTAGGCTCAAGCAATTCTCCCTTCTCGGTCTCCCAAAGCACTAGGATTATAAGCATGAACCACCACGCCTAGCCTGAGAAATCTTCTTCTTAAATGTAATGTTCCTCAAACACATTTGACCATGGAACCCCTTTTGGCTTAACAGCAACTAGTATCTGGTCAAAGCAGTGTACTTTGGAACACAGTTTGAGAAATACATGTCTAACTTCATCCCTTTATCTGCAAATGAGAAGAACAAGGCACAGGGTGGGGGGTGGGCAGAGACCAGTTCATGCCAACGATCAGAGGAAAGCCACTCATTTTATTCTGCATTAGTCTAGAAAGCTTGGTCTGGCTTGACCACACAGAGACTGCGTAGACACTGGCAATCCCTTAGCCTCTCTGAGCCTCAGTTTCTTCATCTGTGAAGCGAGGTCTGTTGTGACGAGGTTAAAAGGGCTGGCTGTGCAGTCAGATTGGCTCTGGGTTCTGCATTCTGTCACTTGCTGGACATGTGGCCTGAGATAGTCATGGGACCTTTCTGAGCCTCTGTTTCTTCATTTGCAAAATGGAGATCATAGTAGCAGCTGACTCAGAGGTGGTGAGGGCCACACAAGACAGTGAAAGTAAGATTCACAGAAGAGCAAGTGGCACAGAATAAGCCCTCAGTAGACGATAAGCGTTGGAAATAAAAAATAAAGCCAACTATGATTATCATTCTCATTTTCTAAAAAATGTTTTGGTATCTTAGCTACCATTTTCCTGTCTTCCATTGATTTGCAAACATGCAACTCTACATTCAAGCATACTTCTGCCCATTCTCACCTCTGACATTTTCTGGAGCAAAAGCATGACAAAGAGATCACTGACCCAAAATGATTTACACACAGGAGAAATAAACCAGGGTTTCCTTTAATGGGGGAACTGAGTCGCTGAGAAAGGAAGGGAGGTGAACGCTCTTCCTGGAATTCTCTGACTGGTTAAACACACCTCAACTTGCACTTTAAGCTTGTAGAAAGTTCAAAGAGAGATATGTACCTTTTTCCTAATGTAGTGACCATGGCCTCAAAGGAGCTGTCGTATCTGAGCAAGGGAAGGCTGTGGCCTGAAAGAGTGGATTCAATAAACTCTGACAGCCCAAAGTACTTCTTATTTTCATGATATAGGTCCACACCCTAAAACAGAGAAGAGTATCAGTCATCAAACATTGCATTCACAGGGATGGTCAGAGGTGCGCAGGTGCCAGGCCTGTGAACAAACTGGATTGCCATCTTCATCCAAGTTGTGCTGACTGTGCAGTCCCTTGGATGGGATTTTATAAAATTCTTTTGTCTGTAGACCCAGAGCAGGGAGCACCCCATACTTTAAGGTTAATGCATCCCCATCAGTTGAAAGTTTTCCATTCATTTGGCCCCAATGTCTTTACCAAGCAGAAAATATGCCTTATCTTTTAACACAACTTCCTTCACTAAAATTGCTTCTTTCTACAATTTTAAGCTGATTTTAGGAATAGGCAAATCAACTCTTTTAAGTTCAGTTGTTACTATCAATAGAAAAAACAAAAAAATTTATCTAGCCAATTTTACTCACATGCACATAAAATTCCAAAGCTGGGGGAGGTTGTTAAAGTACAAAGACATAGGCCAGGCATGGTGGTTCACACTTATAATCCCAGCACTTTAGGAAGCCAATGAAGGAGGATCCATTGAGCCCAGGAGTTCAAGATCAGCCTGGGAAACACAACAAGATTGTGTCTCTCCAAAAAACAATACAAAAACAAAAAAACAAAAAAAAAACAAAGGCATGAACTCCACTCCCAAATAGCACCAGAGCCAAGGAGCTGCGGCCTGGGTCATATCTTCATTCACCACTTTCTAGCTGCAGGGTCTTAGGCAAATGGCCCAGCCCTCTCTGTCTCATTGTCCCCATCTGTAAATCAGAACTCACCCCAGCATCTACCTCTTGCATGAACATATATATACACACACATATATACACCACACATACACAACACTTCGACCTGGGTCTCCCTGGCTCATGGCAAGTACTACATAAACAATGGCACAGGGATAGGAAAACTGGGAACATCTCTAAGGCTTCTAGATATATTATCATCACCAAGTCTTAGTCTCCAGGAAGCAGCCAAGCATCCTTGTTTTTAAAAGTTCCTCAGGGCCAAGCTCAGTGGCTCAGCCTGTAATCCCAGCACTTTGGGAGGCCGAGGTGAGTAGATTGCCTATTCGAGACCAGCTCAGGCAACATGGCAAGACCTCATCACTACAATTAAAAAATAAAAATTAGCCGGGCATGGTAGTGCATTCCTGTAGTTCCGGCTACTTGAAAGGCTGAGGTGGAAGGATCATCTGAGTCCAGCAGATCAAGACTGTGGTGGCCATGAGCGTGCCACTGCACTCCAGCCTGGGCAACAGAGGGAGACTCCAACTTGGAAAAAAAAAAAAAAGGTTCCTCAGATGACTGATTACGAGCCACCAGAAGGCAAGAATTTTATGTTTTCTTATTCCTCGTATCATTGGCTGATTCCAACTACTCAGAATTCTCAAATTACCAGAATTGGATTGGTCTTTTGGTGAGAAAAAGCCAGGTGCTCAACTAAAAAATTTACCAGGAAACTCAAAAGGATACATGTTCAGTTTGAGAAAGAAGATGTTGAGCCTCACTGCTTTAGGACACAGGGATAGGAAAACTGGGAACATCTCTAAGGCTTCTAGAAACACTGAGGGTCACTGTGTATGAGCCCAAATTCCCACAGCCCTCAACGGTTCTATCTTTAACACCTTTATCCAACGCCATAGAACAAATGTTCAGAATGCTGCTCAGAGAGCTATGGTCACCAGAGACAAGGACAAATCGATCTCACTGCATGACACCTTCTGAGACAGGGAAGTCAACTGGCAAATCGCAGGAAGGTCTCCAAAAAGATCAAGAAGGGTTTAATTCTAACCCTGGGTTGAATCAAAGATCCGAGGAGCTGGGACCCTCTACCCCCAACCAAACCATGCTGGTCAAGATTTTTACTACATGTCATTTCTCCAAACTCGAGCGTCATTGCTCCACCAAAGCCAGGCAGCCCTAAGACACTCACATTACTGTAGGAGGCAGGCCAGTGGATCTCGTTGTAGGGGCTTATGAGGGTGTGTTGCGTCTGCAGCGCGTACGGGAAAGAAGTCACGTGAAGCGTCACAATGTTAGGGGCCTCCTTCACTTCCCTGCAGTTGATCAGTCTGTCCACCAATCCCACAGATGGGTCACTTTGAGAATAGAGGTTATGAATGGCACTACTGAGGGAGGAAATAAGTGGAATTACTGATACCATTTAATAATTTTACAAGGATAAGGCAGCTGAATAAATGTATAATTGGCTCCCAACTTTGCCAACAATTGAGCATCATGGCTCTGCCTGTAACTAGACTTAGGACCTGTCAGGGACTCCCTGAAAGCTCCTTAAGAAAAACATAGGCCGGGCTCGGTGGCTCAGCCTGTAATCCCAGCACTTTAGGAGGCCGAGGCGAGTGGATTGCCTGAGCCCACAGGTTCGAGACCTGCCCAGGCAACTTGATAAGACCTCATCTCTACAATAAGTCAAAAACTAGCTGGGCGTGGTAGCGCACGCCTGTAGTTCTGGCTACTTGGAAGGCTGAGGCGGAAGGACTGCAGGTCGAGGCTGCGGTGGCCAGGAGCATGCAACTGCACTCTAGTCTGGGCAACAGAGAGAGACTCCAACTCAGAAAAAAAAAAAAAAGAAATACATACTTGGGGGAAAAGTATTTACAGAGGATTCCCTACAAGACACACACTCCATCTACTCTAAACAGGGATTTGTACTCAGTAGTGTTCAGTGAATCCATTTCCACCTTCGACCCAATCTGATTGTATACTGAACTCCTTAAATTCTCTTCCCTGAAGTGCTTCCGACATTGAAATGACCCAAAGGGGACATGAAGAGGTAAATTCGATACTAAGTTTAAAAAGTAGCAGTAAAAGAATGGGAAGCACTTTGGACAAGAGGTCTGGAAGATGGGCCCTGTTCAGCCATCCGTTCTCTTCTATAAATCTAGAGGATAGGGGGAAAAGAAAATCAGTGCTTTTCCTTTTGGATGGCAGGAAGAAGCCACTCTGAGAAACCTACCCCAAAATGAATACTCACAATATAGCTCTTTCTATAGTTTCAGAATGTTTAAATTTCCTCAAGCCTCTTCATGGACCCTAAATTGTAAACCCTTTGTCAAGGTGATCCCTCAGGCCCTGGTTATTCCTAAACATCTATGAGTCTTTGATAATCAAAGCCTTTCTGTGTGATCTGATCCATGAGCCTCCTTCCTTCCTCATCAGTATCAGTGGCAATGTCAAAATGCACAACCCAAGGCCAGTCTCATGCAGGTGACCGATCCTGGTGAACAACCAGAAATCCTGCCGGACTCCTGTCTTGACCCTCCTGAAGTTCATCTGGCTCTGTGTTCATTTTAACTGAGTGAGTAAACTCGCCCCTGAAGAAGGGCGGGCCCTAGCAGTGACCTATGGTCCCAGAGCCATGGAAGGTACCATCTGGGCTACGTTATTCCCTTCAGCTCTCCCCATCTCTCTGCCCCACATCAGCATGGCTCCTTGTTGCTGAGTGAGCTACAGAAAAATCACATCAGACTTTGATTCAGGGGCCTTGGCTCTAGGCCGGGCTCCTTTATTAACACCTGCTCACCCCGCTCTGTGATTCTGAGACACACTTCCCTGCTCCAGCCATTAGTTTCCACGATGCCAAATTTTAGAGGTTGCACTAGAATGATCTCTGAGATGACATCCAGTTCTAAGACTCTGGAAAGCATCCATGGTCTCTGCTTACAAATACCAAGCCCTAACAACATTCATCTTTTTAAGACTTGTACCCTCAGCCCCAAATAACATCCATATACATCATTTCAAAGAAAGAAAACATCAACCTGTCATATACCAAGTCACTCTAACCTCACAACATCCCAGTGGGCATGGTCGTGGATTAGGACAAAAAGTGTATGTGGATTCTGGAAGGAGTTTTGCAGAAAGGCCTTAAATTTGATCTGTGCATCTGCGTCTAGCTTCAGAACATACTGTTCTACCCTCTGCTTGGTCATGTGTTCCTTTTCCAGGCCAAGCTCCAGCAAAACCCCTGCAACACAGTAGAAAGACATCAGTATCCCCAAACACCCTCACCGGCTTCCACCCACTCACACATTTGATCAGCATCTCCCAGTAACAGGCACTGGGTTGGCCAGAGGCCGCAGGAATATGTAAGGTAGGGACAAGCAGGGAGAAGACTCCCACATAGGTGATAGTCACATAACTATTCTGCACAGGAGCTAGTGCAGAGGCAGGCTGCACTGCACCTGGCTGTGTGCACAGCAGCCCACTTAGGGGCACTGGCAAAGCCAGCTTCATGAAGCAGCTGACCCCAGGCATGGCAGGTCTGAAGGAAAATATCCCACCACCAGCAAAATCCCTCTCTCAGTCTGAATGCCACAGGCCCTATGTTGTACCACTAAAGACTGAGTCCTTTCAGTTAAGACACTGACTCTCTGTGTATTTCACATTTAAATACAACATCTTTGAAAGCACAGAGAAAACACATTGAGTAGAAGCCACACAGCGACACGGTTAGGTCACTGGCCTGCATGGGATGTGGTCAGAGTTCAACTTGGCTCTACTTTCAACAGATCCTGAAATCCTGGGCAAGTCACTGATTCTAAGCATTGGTTTCACAATCTATAAAATGGGAGCAATGATATTGCCCCATCCACACTATAGCAAAGAATGGTGTCAACATCCAGTCATGGATTCAGGCAGATTCAAGCTTCTCCATGCAGGCCACACAACTTGTTCCTGAAAAGCCCCATACCTGAATGCCAGACATGGAACAGAGTCTGCTGGTAAGTCACTTCTGACGGTGGAATGCAGATGAGAAAGTCCACCTTCTCGAAGGATCCCAAGTCCAGATTCTGAGTGCTGGAATCCGCAATAGAACACACATGGGAGAGGAGCTTCTGCGCCACTGCCAACTGGAAGGGCCGGACACTGTGTGGCTCCAGATGGTAACCTGGAACCAGAGCCCCAGAGCACCAGGTGAGCCCAAGGCAGATGGCTTCTGCTGGGCCCTTGGCAAGGGAATCAGTGGGCCCCGTTGCTTGGTTAGGCACTGAGGTTTCTTCACTTAGTAATAAAAGTACAAACCAAGTACCTGAGGAACACAGAGGAAAGAATGACCTATTTTGCTTGGAGGGGACAAGGAGCCCATCCCAGGGAGGTGACACTGAGACTGGACTTTGGAAACGAGCTGCAAGTCCTCCAGAAGCAAAGAAAACCATCACAGCTCTTCAGGAACTTTGTACAATTATGACATCTCAGCAACGCACTGACAGGAGGGAAATCAGCACAAGAAACATACTAACTCAGGATCAGAGGAGGAATGAAATGAGACAGTTATCATTAAAGACTAAGTTTTAAAGTAGGCATGAGGTCTACTTTGATACTAGGACGATACTTTGCCTTGTGGATGTGCTTCTGACATTGGTCACTGCAAACCCCAAACCTCAAACCTTGGGATGTTGCCTCACCAGGTCAACCAGGCCCCCAGCAGCACCCTCTACTCACTCTCAATGTACCCCTGTGCCCGCCTGTCCTCCTATCCCTCCCTTGTGCACCCCGCACCCCGGGCAGCTCCTTTTCACTCACGTGTGCACACCGGTGCCCCGATGACATCCAGGGATACTGCTTTAGTGACAGAAGAGGCAGTGAGTGAGGAAGAAATATGACCTTGATTTTCCTGATGAAATTTGTCCAGCAAAATGTCAATGTCACCCTCTGCCCAAAACAGAATAAACAGAAACGAGTTGTCAGTCTCAGTGAAACTCAGCAAACATCTGAGTTCATATGTCCTGAGACCTGGGTAACAGAGATGGAGAAGACATGACCCATCCTGTCAAGAAGCCTCAGCCTAGGAAGGGTACAGATACATTCACAAAGTGAGCTACACCATGACTACAGTAGATGCTAGGGCAGAAGGAAGCATGAGATGTCAAAGAACAAGAAGGAAGTTTCCAAGCCCATCTAGAGAAGGAAGGGTCTGAGAAGCTTTCTAGGGGACACAAGATGAATAGGTGAGTAGCCAGGTGAAGAATGGAAAGAACACTCCCCGCACAGAACATGGAGGATGTGGAACTCTCCAGCAAGAGGCTTCAAGCAAGTCAGAGGAGGGGGTAGGGAGCCACCAAGGCTGAAAAGGTCAAGAGGAACAGGTATGAGAGCCTTGTGTGCCCCACAGAGACAGAACACATAATCCTCCCCACACACACACACCCCCAGGAGAAGCCTACAGCCACCGCAGGAAGAGACAGCCAGCCAGAAACCAGGCTGATGTGAAAGAAAAGGTGTAGAAACTGACGCACAGAACAGAAGGAGCGCTCTGCCAGTTGAGGTTAGCCTCAGGAGCTCACAGGCAGGATGGAGCAGACATGACACCCCGTTTGCACTGATTTTGTCGTATGCATTAGCACCTGTTTCAAAGCAAGCTTACCTGGACAGAGGGTGCTGAAGAAGGCCCCTAAGGAGTCTACTTTCCCCGTACCCAGCTCGTAATTGACTTCCTTCTGGTACTCTGCTGGGGTGAGAAGGCTCTCAGACAGAATTCGGGCTTGGTATTTTCCTGGAAGACAAACAACAACACTCACTGGGCCCTCTTGTTTAGAATCAGTGCAAGTTCTTTGACAAGAGGGACCGTGCCTTTATCTCTCTACCCCTCAAGCCCGGCACCATGCCTGGCCAAGAGCAGGTGTTCGTGTCTTTCAGATCAATCAATGGCATATAACATCCTGTCCTAGGTTAACAGGATAATAAGAGGAACTAAAAAGGCCAAGGTCGCTTTCAGAAAATCCAGGGCATCTGCTGCAGCACGTGACTATCTCCTCCTCTTACTAGCTGTTCCTGGACTTGTCACCAGCACTTCCAGACCCACATTCCTCACCCAGAATATTTGACTACCAGCAGTATCTACCTAACGGGCCCGTTGTGAGGTGACATAAGACAATGGTGCCTGCCGCATGGTAGAAGCTCTGGGTTAATTAGTGAATGTACTACTGAAATCAAGGTAAATAATTCATAAGAAACACAGACTGAGTTTAGGATCAAAGAATGCTAAAAAGCAACTAAGACACTGCATAGTACCAATGTACACTGAAGTAAATAAGAGATACAAAAGCATCAGGTTGAAAATATAGCAAATTTCCCACATATAAACCTTCTAGCAACAAATTTTAAAAATGCACACCTGCATTTTTTTATATATTTTTTCTCTCCACCAGGTGTCAGGATAGCCTGTTAAATACATACAGTAGTATACAGTCGGTGTCAGTTGGGTAACTAGGCTAACTTTGTTGTACTTAAACTGGATTTACAAACATGCTCTCGGAACATAAGTCGTTCGTATGCTAGGGACTTCCTGTATACACCTGTAAAGATTTAAGTCAGCCAAAAAAGTTTATGTGTTTGGTGTCCTCCTCCCCTACCGGAAAGAACACTCCAGGAAAGCAGAGACTTGCATGCTGCCCACAGTCATAGAACGACGGCTGTGCATACAGGGCTTCAATGAGTGATTTTTAAAATTAATTTAAAAATTGGCTCACGAATCCACACAACACAACAAGGTCACTATTTTGTATCTCCGTTACATCAGTTAAGAAATTGAGGGCCAGCGTCCTAGTATGAGTGACCAATCACAGCACCGGGTGCCCTGCAGCGACAGGTTTTCAACCAGGTCTTTTCAGATCCCAAATTGACCCTGGGGCACGCGTTCAGCAGGTACTGAGCAGGAGCTATAGGTACTCATCCGGGGCCACCCAGACAAAAAGGGCAGGAACCTCGAAGAACAGCAGCAGGGAAACCGACAGGGCTGTTTTCCCTTCCCTGGCCACAGGCCTGCTCACCCGTGACGGCGATGCAGGAGTCGATGGCGGCGTTCCGGCAGGCACAGATGATGACCACGTAGTTGGTCTTGGCGAGCTTGCCCTCGATGAGCAGCCGGAACATCTCGGACAGGCCCTCAGCCAGGGAGTAGGCGCACTCGATGACGTGCACGCTGTCGTTGCAGGAGCTGGCGGCCAGGCTGGCCAGCCACGGCAGCTGCGCCGAGGTCACGGGCGCCGCGGCGCTGGGCGCGGGCGGGAAGGGCTGCGGCGGCGCCTGTTGGTACTGCCGGATCTCGGTTAGGTGCGACTCGCGCCAGGAGCGCAGGAAGATCTGCTCCAAATCCTCCATAAGCGGCACCTGATCCGCCGCTGCAAGGCAAGGCGCGAGGCTTGACGCAAACGCCTCGCGCATCTGGGCGCGTGCGTCTGCGCGTACTTAAAAGTAGCACACCATAGACTCTTCCTGCTAGATAATATATCAGACAGCCAAGGGCTCGAGACCAGCCCGGGCAACCTGCCGAGACCTCGTCTCTACAATAAATTTTTTAAAAAATTAGCCAGGCGAGGTAGCAGGCGCCTGTAGTTTCAGCTCCTTGGAAGGCTGAGGCGCAAGGATCGCCGGAGCCCAGCAAGTCAAGGCTGGGGTGGCTGTGAGTGTGCCACTGCACTCCAGCCTGGGCAACACAGTGAGACTCCAACTCAAAAACAAAAAACAAACAAACAAAAAACACTCAAGACAGCTGAAGGGCAGGGAAGAGCATAAAACCCACCATCGTAGCACAGAGCCACAACTATTTTTGTGTATTTCTCAGTCTTTTTTTCTTTTTTTTCCATATGCAGATTTTAAATAGCTGTAACGAATGTGGTCATAAACCTTGAGTCTCACCTTTTTAAAATTTATTTTAAAGATGTGGGGTACACTTCAGGATTAGGTATACCAGTGGTCATTGCACAGGTAAAGTTTGGGACCACCTTTGCTCACTTTCTTTTTTTAACCATTACCCTACAAACATGTTTCCATGCTGTTTGCAGTCATCACTGAATAGCATCTAGTGTGTCCCTAATATCACATCATATGAAGGCACCAAACGTACTCAGCAAGGTCTCTATAGTGGACCCCCTTATTTCTTCCAAATAACCACCCCTATGAATACTTCTGCCGTACACAACTGTATGTATAGACCATGGTTTGCTTTGCCTAAACTCAGAAGTGGATTTACAGAGCTCACTAATGTATATCATCAGCTTGCTTCCAAATGGCCTACATATGTCTGTCCAGCACATCAACAGAGCACGATAGCACTGGTGTTATTGTACCTTAGCACCACTGAGTACCATCATCTATGTTGCTAATTGAGAAAAATATTGCTTGTTTCATTTGTTAATTTGCATCTCTCAGCTGATGGCTGAGACTGAATACATTGGGTCTTTTCTCTTTGATGAACCATCAGGCTTACATGTCCAAATATTACATTTGATGAGCAGGAGGAAAGAGCTGTGCTAACCCTACCCCCCACCCCGACCTCCAGCTAACTTGTTACACAGTTTCCTGATTCACAAGGTGAGGTTTGTGCCACCTGCTCAGTGGAGTGAGCCAGAATGTGATTAGCTTAGTTTGTATCTCCGCATGGTGGGAATTAGCTATTTGAATTAGCTGATCAAATTAGGATTTGCTTAGATTCACTGTTACAGCTCCCATCTTTAAAAACTCTCCCTTGAGCCCTCATATTCTTCCAGAACTGCCACCACCACCCAGCAAAGCTCCTTAAGAGAGTCATCTAGGCCGGGTGCAGTGGCTCATATCTATAATCCTAGCACTTTGGGAGGCCAAGGTGAGAGGATTGCCCAAGCCCACAGGTTCGAGACTAGCCTGGGCAACTTGGTGAGACCTCATCTCTTCAATAAATCAAAAAATTAGCCGAGTGTGGTGGCATGTGCCTGTAATTCCAACTTAGGAAGGCTTAGGCGGAAGGATCACCTGAGCCCAGTAGGTTAAGGCTGTGGTGGTCGTGAGCATGCTACTGCACTCCAGCCTGGGTGACAGAGTGAGACGCCAACTCAAAAAGAGAGAGAGAGAGAGAGAGAGAGAGAGAGAGAGACACGTCTATACTCGCCATACTTGTTTCCTCACCTCTATTCTCTCTAACCTACTCCATGTGGTTTTTGTCCCCATCCTCCTTGTACATCACTCATCAAGGTTGCCCTTCACTTCCACGTGGCCAAACCCAATGCCAGTGGTCAGGCTTCTTCCATTCAACTCTCAGCAACACTAACACAGCTGATTAGCTCCTGTCCTTGGAATGCTCCTTCCACTGGCTTCTATATCACACCCATCCACTCCCTCAACACACACTTGCTGAGTGTCACTTGGCACTGCAGATGCCGTGGAACGACTACCTGACCATTCCTGGCCTCACGGAGCTTACATCCTTATTGGGGGAGACACACTTAAATGATCACAGAATATAATCTGGGAGAGTGGTGACACCCTAGAGGAAAAGACAAAAGAAGTAGGATGGGTCCCAGGGGGTGGGGAGCTGTCTTAGACAACGGCAAGGCCCCTCTGAGGAGTTGAGGTGGGGATTGAGACTCAAATGACACATAGGAGCAGAACATACAAATGTCCTGGGCAAGAGCACTTCACAGGGAAGGAAGAGTAAGCAAGCACAAGACACCTGGGCAGGACTAGGACTCCTCAGGGGGACAGCAGGCGGGGACAGTGAGCAGATGGAGGTGGGAGGTCAGCCATTGCTGGGCTTGGGAGGGTGTGTGGTGCGTGTGCCATGGGACACTGCCAGAGGGCCCTGAGTGGGGAAGTTGGAGTGGGATTCCCAGTTCCTCATTTGGGCCTCATTTGGTGCATGGGGGGCGGGGGGCGGGGACAGAAAAGGAGGGCAAAGCTGGATTCAGGATGAGCCACACTTGCTTGCAGATGAGAAAGGTGAGAGAGGTGACATCATGGCTTCCAGATTCGCGACTATCCTTGCCTTCCTTCCTGTTCCATCTCAGTCCCATCCTCTGGTTTTCTGAATGAGTGTCCCAGGGCTCAAACTATGGCACCTTCCCCTACCCGTGACCATCCCCAGGAGATCTCAGTGGGTCTCATGACTTGATATAAGTCACCTCTAAGCCAATGTTTCCTAAATTTGTACCTAGGGCCTTATCCTCTCCCAGGGCTCAAGACCTGCCCAGATAAATTCCACAGGCCACTTTGCTGTTTTATGGGCATTTCAGACTTGAAACTGCCAGACAGCACTCAGGCTCACCTCCACCATTCACCTGGCTGCTCAGGACAAAACCCAGGCCCCATCTTGCCCCCAAAGGGGGTTTTCAAGTATCCCTCCCCTTCAGGATATACCTGGCACCCCGCTCTTTCCACCCTAAGTGGCCCAAGGCACCACCCACCTCTCTGGATGACAGCAGCAGCCCTGTTTCCACCACAGTCCCTGTACCACACCCTCACCTCCCGAAGCCGAGATGGCCTTTTTGAAGTGAAAATCAGACCACGGTCACCCTTACCCAATCACACTCCTGACCGTAGCCTGCAACCCTGCCTGGCTCTGGACACAGCTCTCACACTCACCCTCTCTCCGAGGCAACCATGCCAGTCTCTCTAGTGCCCAGGACACGTGATGCTCCTTCACACTCCACAGCCTCCCTCCCCTCCTACAACCTTCCCCATCCTCCCTCCCCCCTCAACCTTCTCCTTCCTCCCTCTGCCTCCACAGTCTTCCCCATCTTCCCTCCCTCCCACAGCCTTTCCAACCCTTCCTCCCCCTCCAGAGCCTTCCCCCATCCTTCCTCCCCTCCCAGCCTTCCCCATCCTCCCTCCCCCCAACATCCTTCCCTATCCTCCCTTCCTCCCACAGCCTTCCTCCATCCTCTCTCCCATCGCACAGCCTTCTTCTCCCTCCCTCCCATCTAGGGGCCCTCACACATCCTCATTCCTCAGATCTTTACATGACTGGCCCCTTCTCATGGCCTGGGTCCCCACTCACACAGGCCTTTCTTGATGACACTAAATTGACTTAACACAGACACGCACAGTATGCACGCCCCACCTTTTACCTGCCTATTTTCCATTTGTTTATTGCTTCTCTCTCTCACTGTTTATGGCTTCTCTCTCTCACCTTTCTCAGCTGGCTGAGACCAGGGTCTTTGTTTTATTCCCTGCTACCTCCTTGTACCAAAAATGGCAGGGAAATATTTTGAAATTGTAATTTCAACCTCCTCTCTCCGTTCCTCAGTGTGGGCTCTGCAGTGATCTCATGATGTCCTCCCAGTGGAGCCATAAGCACGCTCCCTGTATTTCGTTTCCAACAGCCCGAGTTGGCCTCACAAGGGCCCTCGGAGAGTCTGTGCTGGTCCCATGGCTCTTCCCTCCTTTAATGGCCATCTTGTGGCAGACCCAGGCCGTGGCGGGGACTCACCTAGCTGGACGAGGTAATAGACGGTCAGCAGAAGCTGCATCTCCTCTGAGATGGGCTGGATGGCGGAGGTGCCGTACTGTTCGTACGCTCGGGAGATGGACTGGGAATTCTGATAGCACGTGTACAGAAGGGGACTGACCACAACGTCGTTCAGGTTCCCACAGAGGTAAGGGAAGTTCCCGTGGCCTGAGGAGGAAGAAACAGCAGCTGCTTGGCACCTAGCCTCATGCACAGCGTTGTTCCCACATGGGTGAGTTATTCAAGTGAACTAACAGAGACAGGTGAGCTGTACCTGGGGTCACTCAAGTGCCCTTTTGCCAAGAAGTCTGGGACCTTCAGCCCTCACTCATCTAGTGTACCTGCCTTGTCCTCCTGGGACCTAGAATGACAGGGCTGTGGCCTTTTATAACCAGCAGGGGCTGTCGCGTTTGCTTGTTCATTTTATCCAATCCCCTTATTTTACAGGCCGGCAAGCCTAGGCCCAGGGAGAAGGGCCTTGCCCAAAGCCATGCCGCCATCACCTACACTACTCCTGGGTCACTGACGATGGGACCCTTGTGTGTACGACATCTTCCAGATCTTGCCAGATACTGTCTGTCAGCCTCTGCCCCCCTGACTCCAAGCAGGTAGGACTCTGCCTTGCATCCACCCAGAACTTTCTGGCAAAGCTGAGTTAGGAAAATAAATCACTGAAGAGGTCAGAAGATTCAGAAAACTGACAGACCCTGGCAAATGCTTCAGCGAACGTTGGAAGATTCATTCTGAGGACAACTCAGAGACAGAATTGCTCAGGTCGAGTTCAGATCTCTTCTTCACCAATTCTTTAGCTACATGACCCTAAGCAAGAAGTTTAATGTCTCTAAGCCTTAGTCTCCACATTTATAAAACAGGGTGAAGATGTCAAATCCTTCCAAGTGACCGAGATATCAGAGATGTCTGAGTGTGTGGTATCTTGTACTCATACAATATTCTGTGTAGGCAACACAAATGTATCTTCTGGGCCCTGCTATGTGCTATGTGCAGGCATCATCCTAGGCTCTGGGTGTAATCTCGTGCTGAGACAGGTCACAACCTCAAGGGAATTGTTCCCCAAGTGCCAGAGCTTCTGATTCAGAATTGAGACCTGAGTGTGACTCTGGGTTGGGATGGGAATGAATGCCTCTAATATACTCCCAGGAATGCAGGTTCTGCTGAACCAGGAACCACACTCTGGGTAGCACTGCTTAAAAACATCATGGTTCATAAGAGGCAACAGAGAGTCACTATTTTTTTTAAAAAAGGATGTGATATTTGTCATAAAAGAGAAGCCCAGAGAAACTGCCAGGGGAGCCAGATGAAAGGGAGACTAAGGAGTCTCCATGGAAGGGTCTTGAAGCCTTGGGTGGGTTTAGGCACATGGTCCTGGGGGACAGGATTTGGGGAAGCAGGCACTCTACAGAGAGGTGTGGCTTCAACAGAGAGGTGGTAAGAAAACATGGTACACTTGAGAACAAAGAGAACAGTCTCTATCCTGAGATTGCTGAATGTGAGGCAGGCCTGCAGGGTTCCAGGTCAGAGCGGGTGCTGGTAAAACCCCACCCACACCCCAAGCTACACATCCTGTCCTAGCTGTGTTCTCAGGGCCTACCACAGACACACAATGGCCACACAAAAAATATGTGGCACGACTGAATGTTGGCCTTCACTTTAGTTAGCTAGTGGAACCCAATGAAACCACCCCAGCCATGGGCCCCGCCTCACGCCAAGGTCAAAACCCAAATGTGCACCCTACTTCCTGAATACCCTGTTTTGTTTTGTTTTTGTTTGTGAGGGAAAAGATAGACGTGCCGTTTCTTAGTTCTTAATTACCAGTAGAATTCCTCTCCCATATTCCCCCCACTCTCCTTCTGCTATCTACAAGTATGCTAGCAAATGGTATATTAACTTAAGAAGAGCCTGAATGTGTGTGTGCTATGCCTGTGTGTTATGCACTTGAGTGTGTATGTGTGTGTGTGTGTGTGTGTGTGTGTGTGTGTCGCTCTATGTCAGCACACCATTGCAGTAGGTAGTCATCAGTCAAAATCTGCTAAATCCTCAGTTTCTCCCATTCCAAGTTCTCCTGCTCCATTAGAAATGGTTCCTTTAGTTGAGCCTAAAATCTTCCTCCACAGAGCAAATACATCAGCACCCTGCACCAAATAGATCAGATCTAATTTTGTTTAATGGTACTACAGTGGTGACCATGGCTACCTTTGCCCAACCAAAGTCAGATTTCCTAGTCAAAAAATACTAGTGTGGGAGGCTGAGGCAAGTGGATTTTTTGCCTAAGCCCACAGGTTCAAGACCAGCCTGGGCCACTTGGCAAGACCATCCCTCTACAATAAATCAAAAAACAGGGCCAGGCTCAGTGGCTCAGCCTGTAATCCCAGGACATTGGGAGGCCAAGACAAGTGGATTGCCTGAGCCCACAGATTCGAGACCAGCCCAGGCAACTTGGTGAGACCTCCTCTCTACAATAAAATGAAAACTAGCCAGGTGTGGTAGCACGCATCTATAGTTCCCACTACACGGAAGGCTGAGGCGGAAGGATCACTGGAGCCCAGAAGATCAATGCTGGGGTGGCCGTGAGCGTGTGTACCACTGCACCCCAGCCTGGGTGAAGGAGTGAGAAAAAAACACAAAAAACAAACAAAACAAAAATTTAGCCAGGCATGGTAGCACATGCCTATAGTTCCAACTACTTGGAAGCCTGAAGCAGAAGGATCGCTAGGGCTCAGCACACCAGGGTGGCCATGAGCATGCCACTGCACTCTAGCCTGGGCAACATAGTGAGATTCCAACTCAAAAATAAATATATACTAGTGGCTCAAGGTGACCTCTAGACAACTCGACAGACCGGGACTCCTTGAGGCAAGGGATAGATTTATCCATCTCCTAGTCCTTGGTGCTCAGCACTGGGCCATTCCATGGCAAGAGCTCAGTGAAACTGAGTAGGTAAAGGAAAGAACGAATGGACAAGCAAATGGACATCATGGAACAGAACTGCTTCACTTGGGCACACTGTGGAAACTGTGACAAGTCTATAGTTCCTGGCACCTGATCGGGGCTGACCTAGTGACTGGTTTCGCTTCGTTCGTTCATTGCCTTGGAAAGAGTTTTAGGTTCATCTCAGGAGGATGCCCTTGGAGTCAGACTGGGATGAGGCCTCAGTTTTGCCTGTTTCCCATCTCTTCTTCCAGGCTCTCCTACCCCCACAATTCGGTGCATTGCTATACTTGCCTTTAAATATCACTGGTTTGGCCTTGCATATTTTCAGCAAGTTGTCAGGAACGGACACTGGTTCTCCAGAGGCCACGACAGGAAAGGTGACTGAAGCTGGTCCCACCAAACCAGCCTGTGGCATGCAGGACATACCTGCACCTTCTAGGAACATGTCAAGAATATCAGCAGAATACATCAGACAAGGCATCTATCTCTGGCAGATCTGATGTCAGGCCAGCCAATAAATCTGCCAACCTGATCCATATCCCTGCTTACAAGAGCACCAAAGTCTTGGAATCCCAAGGTCAAAATCATTTTAAGTTCATTCAGTCCAAACTTCTCCACCAATGACTCAGTCTCCTCCTCTTCAATATCCTTGCTAATAAACAAGCTCCTTTTAAAATTTTTTCAGGACCAGGGAGCTCACTCCACATGGGGATCCTTGGTCTTGTAAAACAATTCTAACATATGAGAAAGGGATCCTTTAGCTACAACGAAGTTGGGCTCCCTAGAGAACCATCCTCACCTTGGCACACACACGCATGCACACACCCCCTCCAGCAGCACTGCCCCTAGTACCCAGCTCTGGGATTTGGGACAAGGCTGTGGTCACTTACCATACTTAGCTCTGTTCCCACCACCCTGAGGGTAGCCACCATCTGTAGCTGATGGAGATTCTGGAGACCACCCTTTGTGGCGCTTTTTGGGGGGCCCGGAGTTTGACAAGATACCTAGACAACATTCAGAATATGGATTAGGCTCTCACTTGGAAAGAGCTTCAATAAAACTTTCCCCTGGTTTGGAGAACACTTCTCTGGGGTTTTTCTGGTTGGCTTTTTTTTTTCTTTTTTTTTTTTTAATCACAGCTTTACAATGGGTTTAAGTATCCAGTAAAGTATCTAAGCATAGAGAAATATCCTGTCAATTTTTGTAAATGTTTCATTCTGAAGTTATGTGTGTGTCTAAGCCTTATCTCTCTAAGCTTGGGCTCTTTCATTTTTAAAATAAAAAAATAAAACCCACTCTGAAAGGTGACTCAGGACTGAAGAGAACACTTCATGTAACACAAGCAGAGAGGTTGGGCCCAATCACTGGTAGCCATCATTACCCACACCACCATCCTCATCATCATCGTTATCTCTACATTCCAACACTTCAGAAGAGCTGGAAGGGAAAAGTGCGAACTGCGGTCGCAGCATTCAATCCACCACCACAGACTCACCACTTGGGGGCAATACTGAACCATCTAAGCATTCCTCCCCACCCCAGCCTAGAAAGCTAATTTCAGTCTCAAAAAATCACAAGCAGAGGCTGGCATTCACTGCCATGAGTCATCCCTGCCCACTCTAGATAACAGCATGCTCATGACTCAAGCTCTATTCGTGAGTGGTTCAAAATATCAAAAATTGGTTACCATAGTTTCTTGACCAATTGGATACAAAATTTTCCCTTCATCCAGATCTCCATGTCTCAGCCCTGGCTGCACATTAAACTCACGTGGGAAACTTCTAAAACTGTATCTGGAGACAACCCCATCCCAGGTACACCAGAAGCCCAGGATTCAGATAGGACCTAGGCCTCCCCACACCTTGGAGCTTCCAGTGATTCTAATATACAACTAGGGTGCAGAACCACCCCAGAGCAAAGACTCTTTAGGGTTCACTTAAGAAGGGGCTGCACAGAACCAGCAGGGGCTTGTTAAGTCTGTCCATTCCTGAGCCCTGCCTTGACCTCCAGAATCATATCTCTGGAAATGACGGTAAGAAAACACCATCCTTCACAAGCAGGACTAGTGATTCTTAAGCATGCTGCAGTTTGAGAATTATTACTTCAGGGTATCTTGAAAATAATCCAAAAATGTTCACCTTTTCTTTAGACTGACTGAAAATGAATAAATAAAATGGATAAAAAGTTTAAAGCATAAAGTGCTCTGTTGACATAGAGGTTTCAAACCCAGAGGTCCTCTGGCCCTCACGGCAGCTTCTGAGGCAGCTATGGTTCTGTTCATGCCAGTGACTCTCCCAACACTGGTCCCTAAATGCAATGGATAAGTGCCCACAGATGAAGCTGCCAGCTCCCCCAGAAAGTTACGCTGAGCACCCACAAGGGACGGGGGGTGGGATGAGGTCTGTACACTGAGCGCCCAAAAGGGACAGGGGGTGGAACTGGTCTCAGTACCAAGGAGGGATAATCTACAGGTATTTTCTCATTTGGAGAGGTTAGTCCTAAATGCCTCTATGTGGACCCTAAGCCCATAAACTCTCCCATCATAGTCACCAGGGGCTGTCCAGGTACCAGCATGGACCAACTATTTCTCCAGATCTCTCTTGGTGGGGCTTGGGGCACTATTTGGTATTTGGGGGAGATGATGCTTCATTATGCAGCCTACATATTGAAGGACATTCCATAACCTGCCCATACCATCCCCAGTACTAAATGCCAGGAAGACTTCCGTCTGGGAGACAATCCATCCCTTATTCTGTGCCTTTCCTGCCTCCTTGCACGGAAGGCAGTGCTTCTCAGTTGAGAACCCCTGAATGACAGGTCTCAAGCCTGACTTAAACATTCCTTGTCATCTTAGAAGCAGCTTTTTAAAAACTGATTTTGAGTTCTCCCCAGAACAGATGAGAAGACCCAGGAACTTGGACGCTTCAACTGGGCTCAGTGCAACTCGATCCAGCCAGCGTCCATCAAGTCCCTCAGGCCAGGGCCTCCCAGCAGCCCTGAGCTGGTGCCTCCGAGATACGCATGCCCACAGCCCTGCACTTGAGAACTCCACAGCCTGGAGAGCTGTGAGTCCTGACAGCCACACAGAGCTGCAAGGCCGAGCCCGGGATGCCTGGGAGTCCCGTGCAGGGGGGACAGAGGAGGTGCCCTCTGAGCTAAGCTCAAAAGGCCGTTTAGCAGGCATTGGAAAGTTCCACTGAGCATGTGGACAAGCAGAGGAAGGCTGGCCTGTCAGCCAACTCAGCAGGGAATGGCTTTCAGAAGGTTGGTTGAGGCCAGATTCCAGAAGGACTTGAGTGCCCCACTATGGAACTTGGAGGGTCTCCATGGAGCACAGAAGGAAAATGCACTCGGCACAGCACTGAAGGCTTCCCAGAGCCACCTCCACAGGGTCCCAAGCTGAGGGAGGGCCTCGTCTCCCTGCTGTTCAGGGTGGAGGCTGGGCATCCACAGACCTCAGCCCAGGGAGGGAGGCCCTGCAGCATGGCATCCCCATCCCCAGAGGCCCAGCTCCTCAGCCACAGGGCTGCCCCTGAATCTGGCACCTCGTGGGGAAGAAACAGTCGCCGGAACAAAGTGGGGGCCTGCCTGGGCTCTTCATGCCATGGAGGATGAAGGCCTGATTTCAGGTTCCAGGATATGCTGGTTGGGGCCGGGAAGCCTTGGATTCCATTCAGAAGATCTAATGCTCCTTCAGTGAAGAGTTGGACGAGTCAGAGGATTTTCACTAGGGAAGTCCTCTGCCAGCACAGCGGAATGGGAATGGGGAGACTTGCCTGGCCCTGCCTCTCTGGACCTCAGTCTCCTCTATAAAACAGTGTTGGCCTAGATGATTTCTAAGGGCTCCTCCTTGGATCCTAAAATCCAGTTTAGCTGTGTGTGTGAGGGAGGGAGGACAGGAGAGAGAGAGAGGGAGGGAGGGAGGGAGGGAGGGAGGGTGGGAGGGAGGGAGGAAAGCCAAGACTGGCTTATGAAATGGTTCCAGACAAGCATGGTGGGAAGAGCACTGGACTGGGAGTCCAAGAGCACATTGGGAGCCCCAGTTGCTTTGTCCACTGTCTTCCTCAAACCCCTCCTATTGCAGGTCTGCACAACTCTTTCACTCATCTCGCTCTCGTCCATATTCTTACCCCCTCAGCACTCTGCTCACTTTCTCCCATACCATCTCTACTTAATGCTTCCCCAACTTCTAAGTTGCAGCTCGTTATCACTCCTCTAGGAAGCCTTCCCTGAACAGACCAGCCACAGTGATAATGCCAAGTTGGATGATGACAGCCGGCACCAATTAGTGAGTTTCCAGGAGTGCTCTGACTTTATACAAGCACCTCATCCCTCTTACCCACCCCTGGAGTGGAATTCTTCTCTCCAGATGAAGAAGCATTTATTGAGAGTTGACCAAGGTCCCCTGACTAACAAGAGACAGAACTGGGTTTTGAATTCATATTTATCTGATTCTGAAGCCCACATTCTTCCCCAGACAGACAACACACTGCTCTCTATTGCTCCAAAACTCAACAGCTCTCCAGATGCATGGCCCACGAGACAGGTCACTCGCCATCACCACTGGTGTCTCATGCTTCTTGGCACACATGCTGTCCTTCAAGGGTGACCCTCACACAGCGCCAGGGCCTGGGCACAGGCCCACGGGCTCAGGAGGCACCTGTTTTCCTGGCCTGACTCTCATGGAAGCGACACCAGACTCCAGAAGGCTCAGTGGCCCCAGCCCGGTGGCTCCCATGCCCCCTCTGGCCTTGGCCCAGAGAAGAACAGGACCCCCAGAATGGCCAGGCCAGGCTGCACTACCTAAGGCCGAGGGCCGTGGCAGGGCCGACAGGTTATTTTTCGCCAGCTGTTGGTGCTTCGGGGAATCTTTGCCATTGAAAACTGTTGGGCCCATTGCTGCGCTCAGGGAGGGGTGATCCAAGGCTGGTCCTGAAAGCAAAGAGGAAGAAGGCAAAGAGTCAATTCACAAGGATGCTCTATGACCAGGCAAGAAAGAAATTATTTTTCTTACATTTTTACAAACTGGTTTTTCACTGGCAACTTTCGTCAGGAGGTCGGAATTCCTGGCACAGTGATCATAGTGATTCTGCCCATTCTCTCTGTGAGACGACACATCAAATGCACACATATACATCCATGCACCATGTATGCACACACGCATATGTACTCCTGCATACACATACACACAAGCAGACACATGCACACACATGCATATGCATAGACATACACACATGCATACACACTCCTGCACCCACACACACATAGATACACAAATGCACATCTACACACATACACGCTCCTGCATACACATACAGACACACACACACATGTATAGACACACATACACATGCCTACATGACACACAAACATACATACTCCTGCATACACACACAAGCAGATACATGCATACACACGTGCATAGACACACATACACATGCTTACACACACATATGCATACACACTCCTTCACTCACATACAAGTAGACACATACATACACACGTACATAAATACACATGCACCAGGACACACACACTCCTGTATACACACACAAGCAAACACACAAATATGCAGGCCACATACACATGCCTACACATATGCACACATATGCATACACACTCCTTCATTCACACACAAGTAGACACATGCATACACACATGCATAGACATACATAGGGACACATGCACTCCCACATACACACACAAGCAGACACAGGCATACACGTGTGCACAGATGCACACACATATGCCTACATACATACACATACACACTCTTGTATACACATAAAGACACACACACACATGCATAGATGGAAATGCATACACCAACACACATGCGCTCACACACATACACACTCATATATATACACACACAAGCACAGATGCACAGATGCATGCCTACACACATGCACACATGCACATACACAGTCCTATAGACACACATGCAAGCACACACATGCATAGATGGACACATATGCACATATACTACTGCATGCACATATAAGCACACACACATACACAGGAACACAGGCATGCATACTCCTGCTCACACCCCAGTGGGAACAGCCTGGGTGAAAGAAGGACTAGAGAGACTAGAGAGACATGCGTGGCCAGGGGTGATCCCTGAATTCCAGGGATCTGAATTCCAAGGATCTCTTCCATGCCTGAAACGTTCCTGCTTACTTCCTCTCTCTCTCTCTCTCCCTCTCTCTCTCTCTCTCTCTCCCTCTCTCTCTCTCTCTATGTCTATCTCTATCTCTATCTCTATCTCTCACCCTCTGAGTCCAGGAGAGCATTCGGTTTGCAGCCATCCACATGCATACTACTCACAGGGCCCACAGCTCCCCAGGGCTGAGGGTCATTCTGGGGGCAACCATGGCTTCTGGTCTCTCAAGGCCAACCACACTGCTTAAGTTGCTCAAGTCAGCCAGAATGGTTTGGAAGGCACTTAGGGCCAGGAGGAGCACCAAACATCTCCTGAGGATGGGAGGGGTTAAGGCATGACTCTGAAGCCAGACAGCCTGTGTTTGAACCCAGTTCTGACATTTATTTAACCTGCCCATGCCTCAGTGTTCTCATCCATAAAATGGGGATGAGGATGATGATAGCAACTCAAAGTCACCTTGGAAATGACGTGAGTTTGCAGAAGAAAGAGCCTAGAATAGCCTGGTATATGTAGTGAACACTAAGTGATTACTTGCTAGTAGTATAATCTCATTTCATGCTTATGTCACTCTGCAAATTAGACAAAGGAGATTTCCCCCAACATTATAGGTGAGAAAACAGAGGTTCATAGAGTTAAAGTGAGGTGCCCTAAATCCCTCAGCTAGAAGGTGGCAGATGGCATAAAAGCAGGCTCTCCAGGCCATTGGGGGCAGAGGTGCCAGGGGCCTGAACAGGGGAGGCAGGGAGGGAGGGCCACAGCAATCACCATGTAGAAGAAAGCTTGGAGACTCTGGAGGATGGCATATCCCTAGTCAGCTGGGTACAAGGGCACTGGCTCCTCTCTCAGGGCCAAAGTGCCTCTACAGACCCTCTGGGCAAGAAGAATGAAAACAGTCAGCAACCTTCCAGGGTCCTTGGGAAGCCTGGTATCTACTGTAATGACAACCATCATGCTTAGCAAGACTGCTCAGCATGGCAAAATGCCAAGCATGTGAATTGGAACTATCGGATACTGGCTCCTTCTTTCACCTCCTCCTGCCTGTGAGGCCCTCAGCAAGAATGTGGCCTCAACAAGCCTCAATTTCCCCATCAGTAAAATATGGAAACAACCACCTACTCACAGTGTGGTTGTTGGGATTCCAGGAGACCATACACAAAGCTGGAGCACATGATGAACTCCAGCAATCTGGTCCTACCTGTCCCTTCCAGCAATTCAGTTCAAACACTGACTCAGTACCTGTCATGGAGGGAGCACTGTGTATGAACTGGGGGCACAGGGGGATCCTAACACATGACCCCACCTAGGGATCACATTGCATATCAAACAGGGATGCAGAAAGGCTTTCCAAATGAAAAACAGAGCATATCCCTTCTTGAAAACGACTCAAGAAATTCAAGACGAGATGTAAAAGTGTCATAGAAAAGGATAACAACACCCTTTATTTGTGTGGAAGAATACTTGCACGTAGCCAACCAGACAGGCCGGAGACACGCCCGGTCTGTGGATTTAGTGCAGACCTTGGGGAGTTCCTCGTCACCCGTGTCATCTTACCTGCCTGTTGTACCCCCATCAGGATGCTGGGGTTCGTTCCAGGAACAGGCTCGCTGGGGAAGGCCGCCAGAGGCCCCGAGCTCTCCAGGGGCGGGAAGAAAGAACTGGAACAATTGCTGGCGGAGGCCTGCCGGCTTCTGAACTCTGAGGGCAAGATGCACACGTGAAAACCAGTCTGCTCTTCTGTGATGTCTATGAAACCATTTCCTAGACTGGAATCTGCCCTGCAGAAGAGCGAGCTACATAGACAGCCACAAAAGGTGCCACTACATCCCAGGCTTTGCTTCCATGTGTGGCTAGGGCAGGGGCTAGGACTCTCTACTTGTGGCTCCGTGCCAAGGGGCGGCTCTGATTATCAGGAGTGGGAGCAATCGTGAGTATTTGGAAAAATGAGACAAATTCTACAAATGAGTCATCCAGAGTATTACTCAAAGGCCAGGGAATAGAGACACCAAGTCATCCTCCTCCATGGGAAAGGCTAACCCCAGCTGCACGTCAAACCTGTGAGGTGCCTTGTCAGAACAAGTGATCCAAGGCAATCAACTGGGCCCTCAAGGGACAGAGTCACCACCTCCTCAGGGCCTGGAAAATGACTGGCATGAAATAGCAACTCAAGAAATATTTACTGAATAAAGGAAGAAAAAGGGAAGAAGAAGCATAGGGTGGAAGGGGCAGGGGGAGGGAGACCCAGAGGCGCCCACTCCAAGCCTCTTCCAGCTCCTCACAGGACTTGCCTGGGAAAGTCGAGAAGACCAGATGTGAACAAATTCAGACAAGGGAGGGACAAAGGGACAGCCTTCCTACCCTTCTCACTGGACAGCTTCCCTGCAGCCCCAAGCCATGCTCCTTCACCTGAGGCAGGCCTAAGAATCCAGCCACTACTCCCCCACAGCTGACTGTGGCCTGGAGAGATACAGGAAGACAAAGAAGGGCCAGAGGGTAGCCTGCCCCCACCACCTCAGGAAGCTACAGTCCCATCACCTCTTCAGGGACCAGCAATGTGAAGCTGGCCTTTCTAGTCACAGTCACCAGGGTTCAGGGTCTCGGGATGAGGGGGTGGGGCGCTATTCAAGCCAAGCTTTCTCTCAGTCAGGCTTCTCAAGCTTGACACTGTTGACATTCTGGACAGGATTCTTTGTGCTGAGGGCTGTCCTCTGCCCTGCAAGATGGTCAATAGCATGCCTGGTCCCTCCCCCAGCATGCCAGTAGCACTCTCCAGTCAAACATGTCTCCAGACAATGCCAAACATCCCCTGGGGGACAAAGTCATCCCTGGTTGAGAACCGCTGCCCCACATACTTGCTACAAGGGGGCAACATTCAGTGTGACCCTCCTTTGGCTTTTAAACATCCCATCCATTTGTCTGTCACTGTCAGCCAGCTAAATGCCCCTAATGCAAAGAAGCGCTTTCAGTTTCATAGGCTTGGTCTTTTGCCTACAATCCTTGCTGCTACAGAGTGGTCTCTCCCCAGCATCACCCTGACAGGCACTGTGGCCCACTTAGGGAACATGCCCAGAATCCCCACACCTCTCTATAGCCAAAGTGCTCACCTGAACCTTTCCAACAAATTAAAGGTCCTTTGGTTAGAGTCCCCTGTGCATTACGAACCAGGTAATACTTCAAGTGTTTCTGCTTCTTGGGTTGGGTGGTCAGCTTCAGATTTATATGATTGGAGAATTCCGTGAAGTAACAGAAGCCTTTCTTCCCACAGCCAACACAATTCCCAGAGAAACCTGAAGAAGGAAACAAACCATGAAAGTCTCCAACTCACTTCCAAAGTCATTTTCAGATAATAATAGTTGACCAAGACTCTGAAGGTTCATGTCCTGTACCAGCAGCCAGAGAACTCCAAAAGGCAAGGACCCTATCATATTGGACTGGCCTTGACTCAAATAAAAGAAGAACCAGGAATACTTAGTCATAGAGATGGGCCCAGGCAAGCTTGGAAGAATTCACTTGCTTAGGGACATATTTGAAAAGAACTATCCCATTCCATTGTCTACACTGGTCAAGTATCCATCATGATTGAACAGGTCCCTACTTCTTTTGGTGCTGGCCAGTGACAGAATCTCAAAACAATTAGACCCATGAGCCTGGTTACATTCAAGACCTCTTGAGAGTACAAAATTCCATCCTGGAGTCAAGGTGATTCCATGAGTTGCAGAAAAGAAATCAAGAGAGCGCTACAGTGCACAACCCGAACACTGGTGAGTGAATACTGGGGGCTCAGCAGCCAGCAGGTGGAGACACTCTGCTAGAAAGTGGGTGTCTCAGCATCAGTGTCCTCCTGCCCAAGACCAGAATGGGTCTTTCTAGGAGCTGACAGAGGTTCCCATCAGCTGTGAGACTCTGGACAGGCCACTTGTGCAATAACAATGACAAAACCACTTCCTCTGAGTTATTAGAATCCAGAGAACATGCTTAAAAAGACCTTTATACGTTTTAAAGTCCATTTGAGCTGTACTTATTAGAAGTGTTGGTTAAGACAAGAGAAAAGTGATTTGACTTCTGCACTGGACAGTCGTTGAAACGATCTCAAGAAGACCTTGCTTCACCCACTGGTATGTCTGATTTCTATGGCCCAAGGTCCTTTGGCAGGGGAGACCCTGAAACTGAGACTAAATTTACTTTATCATATTCTCTGGCTGATAAGTCTACAAAGGTCATTTCGCCTTAGGTCGTGAGGGCTGCACAGCTCTGTGTGTAAGCTCTGTTTTTAAACACAGTATCCCTGAGGTCTCTGGCTAGTGTTCAAAATAATTCCAGTTGGTGAAGGTTAAAAATATCTCCACAGAGAACTGTGATGTCTGCATTACAGATAACATACTGGAGTTCCTGATGTGGTAAGCGAATTCAATATACCTCAAAAGGCCTTAAAAAGAAGGACAAATCTCTCAGACCGGCCATAGGAGTTACAGGATAATTTACCTTCCACAATCCTATGCTATCTGCACCGGCACAAAAATAAGGCACCAAGGAAATGTCCAACACTGCACTCTACATTTACATACTTGTATGGACAGAGAGGGAAATGACACGCAGAAAACCAGGGACATTCTCACCATTCATTGTAATTTACACAGGCCGCTCAGCCAAACCGACACAATAGCCAGTCTAATCCAGAGGGCGAATTCTTCTTTTGTGAAGTCGGAGAATGAGAGAGCCCAAGTAATTGTCCAAAGTCACAGGTGCAGAAAGTGTGGCATTTGATTCCAGCCTGAAGATGAATTCCTGCCCATAGGCCCAGCATTTGGGGCTCTCTGATCGATCCTCCACAACCCTCTCTCCAGCTGTATTCCTGTCCCTCACTCTGAAACACCTAGTTCCCTGCTGGACTCCCTCAGCCTCTTATCCCAGCCCACTCCCACTGCCTCCGCCACCACCAGGCTCATTCTCTCTTCTGCAAGCCCCTGCAGCACATGTCCAGCCAGCACCCAATGCCCATCTGATACCCACTCCCCAAAAAAACCATCCAAGACCCAAAGACAGAGCTTGCACTTTCCTTCAGACTCTATGCTTTTTGTGGGGGGAGTATTTTTTGGGGTTTTGTTTTTGTTTTTGTTTTTTTGAGTTGGGAATCTCATTCTGTCACCCAGGCTGGAGGGCGGTGGCACGATCATGGGTCACTACAGCCTCAACCTTCTGGCCTCAGGCAAGCCTCCCACTTCAGCCTCCTGAGTAGCTGGGACTACAGGTGTGTACCACCACGCCCAGCTAATTTTTAATTTTTTTTTATTTGTAGAGACACAGTCTTGCTATGTTGCCCAGGCTGATCTTGAACTCTGGGACTCAAGCAATTGTCTCACCTTGGCCCCCAAAGTTCTGGGATTACAGGTGTGTGTGAGCCACTGCACCTAACCCAGACTCTATGCTCTTTACATGGCTCAGCAAACCCCTGAACGTCTTCCTTAGTATCATAGTTATTAAAATTTGAGTCTTTTCCCAATATTATCCATATCTTTCCAAAGAACTGGGCTCATTGATGTTACTATATAAGCAAATGACTTGTGTTTGTGTATGTAAGTGCATGGGTGCCGACAAATGCCCAGTCTGTGGCAGACAGCCAGTAGGTGTCAAGAAGGAAGCAAGGGGGGAGGAAACAGGATAACCATAAGAGGGGATATGTTAGGGTTTCTGTATGCACTGTGAAGGAAGAATTCAATGTTTTTATTTGTTCATTTGTCTCCAACCCAGGAACCCTGAGATAAACCCAGCTCAACTGCCACCTAAGAACAAGGCCCTAAGAAACCTTCAGAGCTCCCTGAAAGGGACACTAAGCTGAGTATTGAAAGGATAGGTGAACAGGAAAGATAACTACAAGAACAAGGATGCTAAGAGCAATTTGCCAAGGCCAGTGCTGCCATCCCTCTACAGAAACAGCTAAATAGGCTATGAGCTGTATGCACTGTGACTGTCACTCCTTATTGTTGTCCCAGAGTTCAAGATCAGCCTGGACAACATAGCAAGAGCATGTCTCTACAAATAAAAAAAATTTAAAAATTAGCTGGGCGTGGTGGTACACACCTGTAGTCCCAGCTATCTTCAGCAGGAAGGGGAGTCACCAAAAATAAGGGGTTCCTCTTTGTGGCTCAGAAATGACAGTGGACACCTTAGGTCTTGCTGGTGCAATAAACTGCTCCCTGCTTTGGCAAAAGTTTTCTGTTCAGGAAACCTGGCTGCTCTTCTGAGATGTCCTAGGGAGATGGCCACAGAGGCCAAGAAAACCACAGACAGCTTTCCACCTGTCCCTGGGGTATGGGGCACGCAGTGTAGACCTCAGAATTGCCTCTTAGGCAATTCTAACACTTCAAAAACCTATTGGAAAAGCTATGAAAGCTTTCATGAGAAGATTAAAATAATGAGTCATTCTCTTCAGAAGTCGTCCCTAGGACTAGGAAGCCTCTAAATACCTCTTTAGAAGATGGGCCTAGAAAGCAAGGGTCTGAAATCTCAGATTCCTGCCAGGCACAAATATCCAGAGTTGAAATTATTCCTTCAGTGGGACACAGTCCATAGAAGTGACCCTCTCACGACCACCCCCTTTGCATTCCCATGGGCCCAATTAGCAGCCACAGGTAGCTTTTGTCTAATGAGCATGTCCCAAATGGATGTCTACACATGCCAGCCATGGAGCAAGGCACTCTTCTCAAACTTGGGCAGTGATTTAGAGTTTGGAAAGAGTATCGTATAAAGAGCTTACGTATTCTCAAAATGGCAGTAAGGTAGAGCACATGTCATTATCCTTATCAAACATGGAAAAAGTGGAACTCCAAGAGAGGAAGCTGGCCCTTGCCTTCCTGGCCCTACGTGAGATGGGGAGAACTGGAAAGCAATATAAGTAATTCAGGAGGGCAATTCCAGGAAGATGTCTGGACAAGTGAGGTTTATTTTATTATTATTATTTTTTATGTATTTATTTACTTTTCAGTAGGGGTCTCACTCTGCCACCCAGGCTGGAGCCGGAGTGCAGTGACACAATCCCAGCTCGCTGTAGCCTCGACCTCCTGGGCTTAGGCAATCCTTCCACCTCAGCCTCCCAAGTTCCTAAGTAGCTAGGACTACAGACATGCACCACCAAGCCCAGCTAATTTTTAAAATTTTTTGTAGAGGTGACATCTCACTATGTTGCCCAGGCTATTTTTTTTTTTTTTATTTGTAGATACATGGTCTTGCTGTGTTGTCCAGGCTGGTCTCAAACTCCTGGGCTCAAGCAATCCTTCTACCTTGGCCTTCTAAAGTGCTGGGGTTACAGGCATGAGCCACTATGCCTGGCCACAAGTGGGGTTTAAGTTGGGCCTTGAAGAAAAGGTAGGACCCCAACTCCACCTCCTGGTTCTTACAATGAATGAACCTTGGGCGCTCAAGAGCACAGGCTGGCACATGCTACACCCAGCAAGCTAAGTGGGCACTAGAAGTGGCCACGAATCCCTGGAAATGAACAGTGACTTGGGACAAAAATAGGATCATCTGTGGCTTACAGCAGCATATTATTTGAAGAACCAGAATCCAGCATAATATCTATCCTATGATTACCGGATTGTCAAAATTATTTTAAATCCCCACCTGAATGGTGAATAGAAAAGAAAATGGGGGGGATAAAAGTTCATTTTGGGGTCATGGGATTTAGGTCATTTTTCCTTTTAGTTTTTCAATTTCTGTTATTTCTGTCACTATCCTATTTGTGGAGGTAAATATAGCCTAACAACAAATACGGAAAAAAATATCTGGAGCTCACACCTTGGTATTGCAGCCAAATCCCTACTAAAATGTAGAAATTGACCTACTCTTGCCAGGGAAGCATGAGGAGCTGTGTCAGGGTTTATGATGAGACAGGAACTGGGGTTGGGGTTTCAGGTGGGCTTAGAGGAGCTGGACAAACTCCGGAGCAGTGAATAGTATGATGTTAGAAGATTTGAATCTTATAACTAACTACCGAATCCCTATAGTTCTCTGGAATTCTGAAATTCGTAACTAGTTCCTCTGCCTCAATATCTCCATTGCAATAAAAATCATGTGTGTGACCGCCAAAAGATCTCCCTGAAACACAAATCAAAACATAATGATCACCTTATCTTAACACCCTCATGTTTCTTAAAAATATAAATTGCAAGGGAAAAACAAGGGAGGACAGACAGACCTACAGATGAAGTCAGACAAGAGAAATATCAACCAAATGCTGGGAAAGAACCTTGTTTGGATCTTGAGTCCAACAAATCAACTGTTAGAATAGAAAAATGTGTAAGATAAAACATGAACACGCTGGATATTTGATAATTCTAAGAATTGTTACATTTCTCAGATATGACAATAATACTGAATTTCCAACAAAAAGCCCTTATCTTTTAGAGACATGCCCTGAAATATTTACAGATGAAAGGACACAATGTCTGGGATTTGCTTCAAAAGAATCCCAAAAAGAGAAAAGACGGGGGGGGGGGGTTACAAATGAAACAAGAATGGTGCATGTTGATAACTGTTAAGGGTGAAGGACAGATCCATAACGCCATCAGACTCTCCTATTTCTGTAGTTTAAAAATATCTGCTTGGGGGCCACAGGCTTTTCCAAGTGGGACCTAACTGAATATTCCCAGCCTCTGCTCCAGCTTCTGCCACAAATCAAGCTCCAGCCACAGAGCCTTCCAACCACTTCTCCAGCATGCCACGCTCTGTCCTACGTGGGGTTCCCTCTGCTGATGTGTCCTAGCACCAGGGCTAGACACCTGGGTTCAAAAGCTGGTGACCCTGAGCAGGGCTAGACACCTGGGTTCAAAAGCTGGTGACCCTAAGCAAGCCAGTTAACTTTCTGAGCCTTCATTTCTTTATATATATGTACGCTAGATAATGATGGGCCCACCTCATTGGTGGTTTTAACTAACTTCGAGCAGTTTCTGGCATATAATAAATGCTCAATAAATGCTGGCTGCTGCTAGTATTTAGTTGCTGTTGCTGTTTTTCTTCATTTGGCAAATCCTACTCATTTTTCAGGGTCCAACTTAGACACCATATCCTCTCTTTCCCACAGCTGAGTGTCGATGTGCCCTTCTGCTTTACACCTTACACCGCCGGCTGCAACAGCCTGCCCGATCATGTATTGACAGTGTTGTTTGTTGTAGACCTCTAGGCTGATTTTTGGTTTGCCTGTGTTTCACCCCAAACGGTGAGCCCCCAAGGAAAGGGCTGGATCTGACTTGGCTCTGGGACCCCAAATATAGCTGAAGGACTAGCCTTCAGTTTCGGACTACATATTCAATAAATCCATGCTTAATTAATGATTTGCCTGCTGAATGAACAAAGGATGTCTTTACTTGCATCTAGGAATGAAGAGTCTGGTGAGATGTTTTCTCTTATGATGTCTTAGCTATAAGCCCATTTAGATGAATTACAAGCAAAAAACTGAAACACACTTAGATTTTAATCTTTCAGTTTTCTCAGATAAAATCCCCCAGTTGATTCAAAGTCACTAAGACAAAACTCCTAAAGCCACTGGTCCCCCAAGATATTCCACAGCCTTCATTTTATAGGTCACTAAAAAGCACTGAACCCAGCCACCGCAGGGCAATAGGCGACCACCTTGTCCTGTGCAGCCATCAGGGTTAATTGCAGGAAATCTAAACAGTGCTAAGTGTGCAAGCTGAGAGCATAAAGTTATTTTAAAAGAAGAAAGCAATGGTTATTACCAACAGGCCCTTGTTATCCATTTCAGATGGCTTTTTGGCAAGCAATTAACAAAGCTCCTACTTCCTCTCCACTGAGGAGCCGCACTGTTATGGGGCTGGAGGTGAAGGAACTGAAAGGTCCTCGTCTCCATAGGCCCAGAGGCAGAGACCCTTGATTTACTACCCTGGCAATTCCTTTACAGTCACAAAGTGGTGGAATTCAGACAAATCCCCAGCCACCATTAGATCAAACACTAAGGCGACCACCAGGCACAGGCTCCCCGGACACGCTTTATCCTGGGCGGCCTTCGTAAACAAATTCGGTCTGAGATTGAGTGATTTCGTCAGCTTCTTTAGTAGAGTGAATTTTATGAAATCATTCTTGTTTTAAAGGATTAGTTTCAATAAGTCCGTGAACCTGCCTAAAGAGAGAGTTGGCCAAAACTCTCTCTCTCCTGTGTCCTTGTCGCAAAAACAGCGCTGTCGCTCTGCTGAGCATTTACCTGTCTTGTTTAGAGTTTACGGACAGGTGTATGTCCTCACCTCCTTGGCAGAAACCATTTTGTTTTATTCTCTGGGGTAATTCCCTGCTCTCTCCTCTCTGCATCCTTTAAATGTGCTCAGTAATGATTCATTGAAGTGAGTTTACCCACCCAGCTTTAGGGGCCAATTCAAACATAAAACTAGGGGTTTAAATGTTTATACACATGGAGAATGTGAAAGAAATCATGAGGTTTTTTTTAACCGTGGTGTTTTTCCTATAAATTCTTACAATAAAACTTACTTCTACACCAAAGACTGTTTCTGAGGCTTCATCTGAAATAGATCAATTTCCGCTCCTTCTACCTGCCCAGTTTTCCTCCAAAGAAGACACCAGGCCAGGTGGAAGGACCCGAACCAAAGTCACTGGACAGGAACAGATGCCAAAGGGCCAGGGGCACATGTGGAAATCACCTTCCCACTTCATGAATGAGGACACAGAAGCCCAGAGGGCCACACAGAGACCTACAGGGAGATGCAGGACTGGAATCCAGAACTCTGGGTTCTTGGTCCAAATCTCAGGTCCCCCCAGATTTTGCTCCACAGTGGAGGAGTGTGCTAAGTGGGGACGTGGTGAACAGGAATAGCTCAATAATGTCATCTGAACAAACGGAAGCCAGGCTTGGCAAAGCTTGATCTCAACTCTACACCAAAGTCAGGGGCTTAGTGAGCCAGCAGTTTTCTGAAAGATCAAAGGCAAGTGGTGCTGATGAATGGAAAAGAAAGCCTTAGCTCCCCCATCCTGACCTTGACCATAACATGGTCAAAACCATGTGGTACAGTAAAGGGTAGAATTTGGAACCATGAAGATGAGTTTGGATCCTGGGTCTATCTTCTTTACTCGTGGGCAAGTTTGTTAACAGATCTACAACCATCTATAAAACTAGGATAATAAGGACCACCTCTTGAGGAGAGCAGTAAATCAGAGAGAAGAATGGATGGTGGGGCCTGCAGTCATTCAGAACAGGAACTACCCAGAGACAGGAACACACTCAGCCCTATTCGCCTCTGCCTCTTGTCGGCTGGTTTCTGAGTGTCCAGGACAGGGTGTTTCACCCATTTCTGACATAGGTGGGTCTTTAAGAAGGCTTGAGGCATGCACATATGAAAAAAAATTAATCCTTAGTGACGGACTTTCTATAGGGAGAAGTTACTCTCATTCACATTCTATTTCACAAAGAAAAATTGTCTATCGAAAAACAGGGTTAAAAAAAAATGTGCTCAATAATGATTCATTGAAGTTAATTTACCCACCCAGAAAAACAGGGCCGTGTGCCATGCTGGGGAAGGGTCCTCAAAGGTGGCCTCCCTGTCACCACCACCCCAGCTGTGACCTCCCTTGTCCCTGCCCCACCCACATGCAGAAGGAGCTGCAGAGAGGGGCAAAGGAGGAACTTACCAAGAAGAGCGTTGTGGCCATTGTCATCTGGCAAGAACCTCTTGTCAACGGCACACACCAAGAGATGGTCCGGCAGGCTAGGGGACTTGGCCCCCACGAGGAGAAAGCCCGCAGGGACTTCGATGGGCTCATTGGCAATGGAGACAAGGCGCAGGTCCTTCCCAGCCTGGCAGAACCCTAGGAGGGGTGGACAGGGCTCAGACTGAACCCAGGGCTTCCCAAAACTGGGGGACATGGGGGAAAAGGGAGGAAGCACTCTGGGTCTGGTTAGGAGCAACCCTTACTTCTTGGTGTGATGGGCCTCAGAATTAATTCTGAGAGATAAAACTACATTCAGAGTGATTCATGGCACTAATCACACATTAATTATTTGTCTGACACTCAGTGTCACTACATAATTTACACTGATGTGCAAATGAAGCTCAACAGGAAAAAATTACAGCAAATTCAGATGGGTAAATCCATAAGAAATTGTGAGTCATTTGATATTTTTTACATGCTGCATTTTACATGGATGAGAAACAGGCCAACATTAAAAAAGAGTACCATATGTTCTCACTCATAAGTTGACCTTGAACAATGATAATACTATAAGAAAGGGATTGGCAGTAGTGGGAAACTGCCATGGGAGAGGGGATGGGATTGGCAGTTGAGAGAAACTACTAGGGGAGGGAGAGGCCTACCTCATCAACAAGGGTACCTGCATAATCAGTGTTTATATACCTAACCCTGAATTGTACCCCACATCTTTATAACAAAAAAAAAAGAGGGAGGAGGCCGGGTGCAGTGGCTCAAGCCTGTAATCCCAGCACTTTGGGAGGCCGAGGTAAGAGGATTGTCTGAGTCCTAGAGCTCAAGACCAACCTGGGCAACATGGTGAGACTTCATCTCTACAATAAGATTTTTAAAAATAGTCGGGCTCAGTGGCTCAGCCTATAATCCCGCACCTTTGGAAGGCTGAGGTGAGTGGATTGCCTGAGCCCGCGGGTTCGAGACCCGCCTGGGCAGCGAGACCTCATCTCTACAAGAAATCAAAAAATCAGCCGGATGTGGTAGCGCATGCCTGTAATTCCGGCTACTTGGAAGGCTGAGGCAGAAGGATTGCCGGAGCCCAGCAGGTCAAGGCTGCGGTGGCCAGGAGCGGCCACTGCACTCCAGTCTGGACGACAGAGTGAGACTCCAACTCAAAAGAAAAAAAAAAAAAGATTTAAAAAATTAGCTGGGCGTGTTAGCACATGCCTATAGTTCTGGCTACTTGGAAGGCTGAGGTGGAAGGATCACTGGAGCCTAGCAGGTCGACACTGGGGTGGCCGTGAGTGTGCCACTGCACTCCAGCCTGGGTGTCAGAGTGAGACTCTGACTCCAAAAATAAAAAAAAAGAAGGGAGGAGAATCTGGTTTCCCTGGGCGGGGGGGAGGGGGTGGTGTAGAGATGGCAGTGAGCTGGCAATCAGGACACAGAAAAGGCTGAGAGAACAGAGAGACCTGCACACTATGCCCTTTTGAACATTTTGTGTTCTAAAGCTTCATTTCCTATTCAAAGACAAGTTTCTGAAAATATCTGGAAGAAAAGGAAGAAGAGGGAAACAGCTGAGATTCCCTTGGATGAGCCCTTTCCAGGGTCTTGTCCCAGGTAAGGGAACACCCAGCCATCCCCTGCTCTTAACTACCAGCTGAGACCAGAGAGCTGAGGGGAACCCTGAGGAGCCCAGGGTCTTTTCTGCAGAGCTCTGCAGTGCATTAAGAAGGCTGGCCCATGCATGCCAGGCTTTCCTGTTTACAATGCCTTTGCTCCAAGGTCTCCCACGTGCCCCTGGGCAGACACAGGGGAAGACAAAGCCAGGGGGGTCAAGAGGCTGGCAAATATGAGACCAGTGCCACCAAATACTATGCACTGGGCTGAGACAAGCTCTGCAAAGCTCTCATCTCATTACCTGTGGGAAAGTGTCCCTATCCCATTCGAAGACAGGGAAACCGAGTCTAAAAGAGGTTCAATGATTTGCTCAAAGCTGCAGAGAGGTGGGCCAGGATGGGAGACCAGGATGCCTCCCAGACCTGTGGTGGTTCCCCTGCATTGACTTGGGGAAGATAGGTCAATTCCCTGAGGTAGTGGTCAAGCACCCAAGGGTCCTCTAACTCTCCAACCTGAGTCCCTCCTAGCCCAGCATGGCCCTTGTCTTCTGAAGAGCTGGAGGAAAGTAGTCCATGAACAGTCATGTTGTTTGCTGTATTTATTTGGAAATTCTGTGAAAATCACTATAGTGAGCACTGGAAAGTTTACCTCTTAACATTTTTTGTTTTAGAGATGGGGTCTTACTATGTTGCCCAGGCTAGCCTTGAACTCCCTATAGGCCTCCCAAAAAAAAAAAAAAAAACAAGAGCTCTCATACTATTTATCTCCATATTTTCAGAGTGAAGCCTCAAAAATTACTTTAATTACTCACTGCTTAATTACTCACTCTAGTGCCACCCTGATATGGTGTCAGGACAGATGAACTTACCAACAGTCAGAGAGGCTGTCTGGCTAGTGGGTGACAGAGCCAGGGATTTGACCCAGCCTGTCTGAGTGCTGAGTACAAGCTCTCATCATGGGATGAGAAGCTGCTCCCCACCCAGCATCTCAGGGCCTCAGTTCCTCAGCAGCAAAACAGGAGTAACATTACTGACTTTAAGGGGCCCCTGAGACTATGTGCATCTGCTATTTGCTCAAAACTGCAGTGAGGTGGGCCAGGATAGGAGGCCAGGCTGCCTCCCAGGCCTGCAGTGGTTCCCCTGCATCAACTTGGGGAAAGTAGACCAATTCCCTGAGGTAGTGGTCAAGCACCCAGATATCCTCTAACGCTCTAGAGAGTACAGAGAAATGTGAAAGATGAATCTCCTTATCTCATCAATTCTGACTTGAATGTGCTGAGCAAGCCACCCTGAGTAGGGAAAATGTCTAGTTTTCAAACAACCAACATAGAATAATGAATTCTGGGCTCCCAGGTCGCTGGTAAAGTTGAGGCTCTCCAAGGAGTGGCCAAGAAGTTACGATTCTGCCTTTGCGTACTGCAGTGTGATTTCTCTGGAGCTGCTGAGACGGGGGCGGGGGTGGGGGCGGCAGGCCAGGCCACCCCCTGCTGGGGGCCCTGGACACAGTGCACACTTCAGGGGTACAGGATGGGCAAAGAGGACCCCTGCAGCACACAGCCACAGGCCTGGGCACCGGCCCGGCTGCAGGCTCCAGGCACCAGAGCGGGCACTGCCTGAGTAGGCTGGCAGAGGCTCACCGTCCACGGTACAGCAACCTTCCGGTGGAGGGTGCAGCTGGTAAGGATTTGGGGGACTGCTTGGTTCCAACCCTCCTTCTCCCTCTTCTTCCTCTTCTTCATTGTCCGCTCGGCTACCACCTAGATAGAAGAAGAATGATGAGCAGGACAGCTGCCATCGGTCCCTCGAGCTTCCTCGAGGGCTTTTCTCCTACCTGGTCCCAGACTCGACACAGGCACAGGACTTATGGAGCCAATCCAGAATGAGTCCCACTCATAATTAATAAGCATCAGCAAGTCTTAGCTAGCTAGGAATGAATGAGTCCTCACAAACACACTGTAAGTGGGCATTACTGTCTCTCTTCAGTGGAAGGAAAAGCCAAGGCTCATTCGGGTTGCATGACTCGCTCAAGGTCACATTGCAAATAGTCAGGCCCAGCTTCAAATTCAGGTTCACTTCTCTTCCACCATATGTATGTGATATGTATATAGTTGGTTGATAGGGACTGAGCACGACGTCTATGCAGAGTGGGCACTCCAAAAATATTTGTGTGGGAGGTACCATGGTATAATATTAGCCCATTTTACAAATAAGGAGACAGACTCAGAGAGAGCCAATAGCTCTTCAGCTAACTGCTAAGTAGCACAGCCTGCTTGTTCCCAGCCATGACTGATGCCCACGCTGATGTTCTTGCCACTAAACTGCACTGCTTAGTTTAGGAGACAAAATGTGAGTAGTATGAGCTGCCTTGACACAGCCTAAGAGAGCTGTTTAACTGTCCATTATTCATTCCCAGGAAAGAATACACACCCAAATACAAACACCCAAAATTGTCTTACACACACATACACACACACACACACACACACACACACACACACACACACACACACACACACCATTCCAGAACAGTGCCAGACATGTTATGGTTTTAGGAAACTTTTTTAAGCGAAATAGTGTCTCGGAAGAAATGGCAAACGTGGAACTGGTCAGGAGAGCCCGGAATTGGCCAGGGAAACCCCACCACTCCTCAGGCGTGCGCTCTGTCACTGCAGGGAAAGGCGCCTCCTATCATCATCCCACAGAGACTCAGTTCCTGGAGGGCGGGGCCTCTATCCACACTCACCTCTGTATTCCGGGTACCCAGCAAAGGAGCTGTCTAAGTAGGACTGTGCACTGGGCAGCCCAGCTGCGTTAAGCACAGAGTCATAGCTTATTCACCCAGCACTGCTGGGAAAGCAGGATTTCAAGGCTGTTCAAGTTTAATCCTGCCAACGTCTCTTAACTTGCACATTTTGGGTACAAATCCTTCTCAACTTGTCAATCTTTAAATGTCATTTAATAAACAGCATACAGTTTTCTTCAGGAAACAGTCATTATGAACATCTTTAAATGTACTGGGCTAAGGTATGGTCATTTCTTCATTTCTTCTGTTGTTGTTGTTGTTGTTTCTCTGTTCCTTGGTTTAGTATTGGTTTCTTTGTTGTCATATCTCAAACTCTCATTTAACTTGGCTCTAACACTCTTCATCCGTCCAGTGGGCTAAGTGGTTTTAGGTTAATCATGACATAGTGTGCCGTAGAAAGAGATTAGACTGGGAACCAGGGAACTCAAGTTTCAGTACTTGGGTTGGTCACTACCTGTGTGGCCACAGGAAAGTTACTTAACCTCCCTGTGCACCTAATCTTACATCTTTAAAATGAGGTAGTTAATGCAGATAAATCCTAAGATCACTCAGAGTACTGATGGTCTATGTGGGAAAATATGGCCCTCAAAGTCACACAGAATGTTCCAGATGCGATTTAAACAGTACAGCGTGCTGGGAACATATCGCCTCATAATGACTACTATTTTCAAGGGGCCGGTAGGACAAGAGGCAAAGAAAGCTGAACATTTCCAACAGGTGGGGACCCTGATTGTGGGACAGTCACATCAGGAAGTAAGGTGAGAATTCCTGATATCTCTGTCTTTCTGGGTCTACAACACACAGCAGTGCTGGGAAGACTGTAAAGAGATGACCTGGGGGAGGGGAGAAAGAATAAATTCTTGAAGCCTCCTTCTGAGTTTTCTTCCTGCCATTAAATGCCGGCACAAAGTGGTATTAGCAGAAGGCAGAAAGAGTCACGCCCAGACCCCAGGCGCCAGCAACAGTTCACAGAACTGTCTCTGAGCCAGTACCAATTATCAGAAGGAAAGACAGAAAATCCCAGGAAAACTAAAAGCAGCAGCCCCCAGAGCCTGCGCCCTCAGAGCTGAGGGCACACACAGGAATGTCTGCACGCCATTCTGCTAAGCCGCCAAGAACAGGAATTTGGACTCTCAGAAGGAATGAAAGAGGAGGGTCTTAAGCCTCAGAAAGTCAAAGAAAGAGCTCAAAATCCAATCAGTAAGAAAGCAGGATTAAAGGTCAAAGGTCTATCAGACATTCCAGGCCTGCGATGGGGAGATCAGTCAGCAGCGAGCATGAGGAGACATTCCTGGCCAGGAGAGACTAAACCAGACGTGTTTACCAAGGTCTCCTGGCAGGATGAGAGCTCTAAAATGGCATTAGACAAAACCAACTGGATTGGGAGCTTAGCACCGTAACAATGAAGCACAGGAACTCAGAGACCTGAAGAGCCACTTTACTCCAAGGAGTGAGAGCCTTTTCATTTTGCTGTTTACTATTCAACCTTGTTTTCTTTTCCTGAAACGAAACTATATGACATTCTGAGTGGATGAGATTACAGGGATTTATCTACATCCTGTTTAATTAATAAAAACGTATCTCCAAATGCTGGAGTGGTGTTTGTTTTGTTGGTCTTTCTTTAAATTTAAAAAAAAAATCAATAATGTGTGAAAGGTTTTTTCCCCAAAAGGAAGTGGTATGTAAGAGCCCTAATTTAAAGAACAAAGTAATAAGGCCCCTGCTAAATCCCCCTCACAAATACATAAAATGCTAACAGATCCAAGGGGTGTTTAGTATACCAGCACCTTGGTCATAAAAATCATCTTTCATGTTATTGTCTGAGGAAGGCCAGCAAGATAAGAGACCCCGACAGAGAGACCGACAGACAAAACAAGATGTGACCTGGACAAGCCCATCTGTGCCAAGTTTTATGATGCAGAAAGCAGGGGCTCGAGCTGAGTGCTTGGTTTATAGTGACATTTAGCTAACTGAAAAGAGTCTCTCCCTTCCCACCATCCCCTTGTTTTCCTGCACTAGAAAAACCAAAGTTCAGAGGATTTCTGTCTTCTGTTTGCTGTTTGCAAATGGGGAATCAGAGAGGGCTTGTTCCGGTTTTCATAACCAGGGGAAGACTGCACAAGCTTGCCTACAGCTGGCAGCGTACAGCATGGGAGGAAAGAAAGGGCTAAGCCTCAGAGCTGTCTCTGGGGAAAGCCACACATTCAACCGCAGATACGAGAGTCCTGAGGAGGCAGAATGTTAGAGACACAGCCTCCCAGTTAGAGGTGGGCAGAGGTCGTCTATCCAGAGCTTTAACAGGAGGAAAAGCTGATTAGCGATCCTCAAAGGGCTTTCTACTTCCCTCTCTCCCCATGTGGGCAGCCCTGCGGCTCCTGAAGCACTTGTCTATCCCCTTTTTATCTCAGAGCTTCCAGTGCTAAGGATGCAACTCTACTACCCAGTCACTCCCCCTAAACTGTGAGCAAACAATCTTCCATCTTCCCAAATCATGGGATTCAATGACAGACTTGTGGAGGTGAAAGCACTTGGCAGATTTTAAGGTTCCATTCAAATGTGCTACATCATTATTATCATTACTATTACTCATTTATCATTCGTAACAAGGCTTGTCAATGCTGTTAGAAGTTAAGGATGATCATATAATTAATACATATTCTGCAAAAGTCTTTCAATTGGCCAAAACTCAGTCTATAAAATACTCTCCAGGTATTTCTCAACATCCTACAATGCCACGGTCATGTTTCCTATGCCAGAAAACATTGGCACTTTTGATGTGAATACCAGAGAATTCTTGGTTTTCCTACTTGGTGGCTTTGATGACAGTGAAGTTTCTCTCAGACCCAGATCCAGTTCTTCCAGATTTTTAGAAGGATCATTTGCAGGATTAGCTTGGTAAGGATGTTTTAAACATTGACACAGGAATGCCTCCCTGCTAGAATAAGGATCAGACTTCACATCATCTCAAAGTGGGGCCCTTGAAGACAAGTACTCCATGGCTCATTTTTCTTTAGGGGCAACTCTCTCCAGCCCACCATCCCCACACACGGTCACACAAACACACATATGTACTCACATATACACGTGCACGCACGCACACACACACACACACACACACACACACACCCCAAGATCACTGCAGCACAAAATCTGGCACACAATGTTTTCGTGTTTTAGTTCATTTTTGTTTAAAACCATGGCCCCTTTTCACCTTGATAGCTAAGTGATGTCTGCAGGTACCTTCAAGTCAAAGACATAGACTTACAAAAAGAACTTCCATAACAGTAGTTGTCTCATGCTATGGATTGCCGAGGAGTTACTTTTGACATGAAAATACAGCTCCAAAAACACAACCATCTAACTCTGTTTTTGTTTTTTGAGTCAGAGTGTCACTCTGTCACCCAGGCTGACAGCAGTGGCAGGATCACGGCTTACCACAGGCTCAACCTCCTGGGCTCAGGTGACCCTTCAAGTTGTTGGGACTACAGGCACACACCACTATGCCTGGGTAATTATTCTCCAAATAATTAAGTAAACCCTAAAGTCATCCCCATGCCTGAAGACAATTTGTTTATTCTTGGCACATGTTAAATTCATTAGGGTTTGCGCTTGGTTTTTAAAAGTTTCTAGAGTGCTCTTGTACCTGCTATCACAAAGAGAAACTGCCATGACTACTTTGCAGAGACATGGCCATGAGTCACAGGACAAACAAAAAATATATAGCTGACAGTCAAATGCATGTTAAAATTTCTTGCTTATCCAAGTAAAAATAGCAAACCTTCTAATAAGCATATAAGTAACAACCGATTCAAGATAATGCACTGCTTCCTTCCTCCTACTGATTCAATTATCATTTTGATCCTTACACCTTTATGGCTGAAACTTATTTTAATTTTAGCCAAGTAAGAACTTGTGTGCATCTTTCTTTTTCTAATCCTTCTTTTCTACTAGACCCGACATTTTCTACAGAGAACAGAAGAGGAAAGAGTTTCGAGTTCTGTTGCTCACGTTAACCACACACAACAAAAGACACACAAATAAAAGTCCATGCACATCTCCTACCCTCTAGAGAGGAAAGCTGCTGCTCGGCTTCCAGGTACAGCTGGGAGAAGATGGGCCTGGGCACCAGGTTGTTGGAGCGCAGGGAGGCCTCGATGGAGTTGTGTAAGACCTCTTCAAAACGTGTTGTCTTCAGCTGTCCAGCGTAAGAATTTCCCATCTTCAAAAAAGAGGAGAGAGCCTTCTGTTTAAAATGGCATTGCAGTTTCCATGGGAGAGACTGACTCCACACACAAAACCCCACGTAGAAGGTCAAAGAGCTGCCAGGAGGAAGGGCTGTGCAGCCTCCGTTCAGCAAAGACGGGCGAGGGCAGCTGTCCTCGGCTGCAGCTACTGCAGGGCAATTACAGGAAGTTATATAAGTAACAGCTTTCTCTCATTTAGCACTCAGCAGAGCCCGACACCTTTTAGAATATTTCACTGGAAATTGCCTCTGAGCCATCCACACATTTGCCAAGACTTCCACTTTTCCCAGAGATATAATCCTGCCCCCGGAGAGTTCCCAGACCAATGACGTTTCATTTTCCATGATCTGCAGACGAATGGCCCTTCGACACCTTATGAACGTGACGACCACTGAGAAATTCAATCTCTAGACTTTTGGATTACAGGAGTCAGCCTCCCCCCATCTTCTCAGAAGGCAGGTTAGCAGATTTTTTTTATCCTTGCCTTTTCTGGTAAAAGGCTGATTATTAATATTCTTCCTTTAAAATGTTTTTTAGTCTATTACATGTTTCCATTATACAAAGAACACAGAATTACATCTGGAAATTACAGAAGAGTGGGAAAATAAGAAGAAAAGCACCAATACTTCTATCCCCCAAGAGAACCACGGTGACTTTTCTCCTGTAGCGGCTTGAGATATAACTTACATACCATACTACATAAAGTATACATTCAATGGTTCTTAGTATATCTGCAGTACAACTATCATATAATCAATTTTCAAACCCTTTCATCACCTCCAAAAGAAACCCCATAGCCATAATTCCCCAACTTCCCAATACCTCAGGCTAGAGACAACATCTAATTTATTTTCTGTCTCTATAGATTTGCCTGTTCTAATCATTCCATACGAATGGAATCATTCAGTATGAAGTGTTTTGTGACTGGCTTTTTGCACATAACACGTTTCCACAGTTCATTTGTGTTTAGCAAGAATCAGTGCTTCATTCCCACTGTGATGTTTTGATGCAGGGTTCCCCATCCCCTAGGCTGTGGACCGGTACCAGTTTGTGGCCTGTTAGGAACCAGGCTGCATAACAGGAGGTGAGCAGCAGGGAGTGGAGCTCTGCATTCTATCAGATCAGCAGCGGCATTAGATTCTCATAGGAGAGCGAACCTACTGTTGAGTGCACATGCGTGGGATCTAGGTAGTACACTCCTTATGAGAATCTAATACCTGATGATTCCCCTCCCCACTGCATCCATGAAAAAACTGTGGCCTTGAAACTAGTCCCTGATACCAAAAAGGTTGAGGACTGGTGTTTTGATGGATTATTTACAGACTTAATTCTCTTCAGATCTCATGGGTAAGAAGGGATATGAAATTGTAATCACATAATTATAATCATGCTATCATACAATTTTTATTATTTTTTCTTTTTAAAATTTATCTCGTTTTAAAGATGTGGGGTACAATTCAGGATTACGTATACAAGAGGTCATCGTACAGGTAAAATTTGGGTCTCCTGTCAGTCCCCACTTGGCCTGGTTTGAGATCAGGTACCCTTATTAATGTTATGTATGATTTTTTCACTTGACATAAGCATTTCACTTAACACTCTCACAAGTGCTTTTGAAACCATTTTAATAGTTACATAATATTCCACCGAATGAAAATGCTGATATTCACTCAGACATTTCATTCTGATCAGATACATGGTTAAATGTCTATTTTTAGTCCTTCTCCAGGGCAAGTATATATATATATATATATGTTCCTAATATTTATTTTTCATTTATTAAACTTAGATCTTTGTTTATATTTCCATTTTCTTTTGGTTTAATTTATTGTATCTTTTCTCAACTTTTAAAAATACTTATTTTTATTATCAACTTTATTTTTCATCTTACTATTTTAAAGACATTTAAGGTTACACATTATTCTCTGGGCACGTTTTTTGCTATGGTATCTAGGCTGAGTATAAAGTGTTCCCTTTTTCAGTTCTTTCTAGACAGTTATGATCTCAATTTTGATTCCCTCTTGGAGTCAATAATTATCTAGGAGTGTGTGTTTAATTTCTAAATAGTCAAAACTTGGGCAGGAGGCAGGGGACAAGGTCAACTTCTTATTATTTGTTTCTACTTTTTGTTGGAATATAATAAAGACCATAGTCTTTATAAGCTCCAATTTTTAAACTTGTTAAGGGCTTCTTTTTGCCATATACATGCTGGAGTTTTACAGATATTACAGATATGAGAAAAGAGATGATGCATAAACATCCTCCAACAGATGAAAGAAGAAGATAGGTAAGATTAGTCAATTATTATATTTTCTTGTACATTTCTTATACTTTTTTTAAAAAGTAGCATTTGACTTACAAAAAGGTACACTGCACTGAAAAATAATCACGGGACAGTAGTTTTCTGCCTTCATCTTACAATGACTGCACACATACACTAGCTATGCAACTGTGGCTTAATATCTCATGCATCAGTTTGACTGAAGACTACATTCCCCTAATCCTTGTGCTGTTGGTGGCAGAGCATTTCCAAGGTGTCATCCTTGTGCCCTGAAGGAGTTCTGGTTTCCCTCCTGCCGGTAAGATGAACTGGTGTGGCCACGTTTGTTTTCTGCCCCTTTTGTAAGGAAGATTCAGCCTTTCCTCTTCCAACTAAAAGTAAATGGAAACCATCAAACACTTCCTGCTTGTGGCAATAATTTCTGACCACACGGCCCCTTGGTCAGCCTCTGCTTACTGCCCAGGGAAAAGAGCTGTTGGGAGGATTGCTTCAGGAATTAGCCCCAACAAAAAGAAAGTGCTCCTGAAAGAGAGAGGTCAGCAGCCAGTCGGAAGAGGCACCAGGGCCCTTTAGTCTGCCTTTTTTCCTGATCTGTTGCAGACTTCAATACATGACTGAGGGCTTACTAGCCACATGTGGGGACACTTACATTATTTTCAGCTCAGGGTGGTGTACCTAAAGCTGCCACCAATTAATGACATCACAAATGACTCCTATTTCGATAACATCTTTGTCTAAAGAGCTGAAGGCACACAGGAAAAAGCTTAAGTTGGACTCATTTTACACGGAGCCCTTGCAGAATCATGCCTTATGACCAAAAGAACACAGCCAGGGCATCCAGGCTCTCCGGCCCAAGGTCCTGTTCAGCTCAGAGGACACTGAATAGTACCCACAGGACTCCATCAGTGACTAATGTGGATGAGGCAACTTGGGGGAAGAAGGAAAATGAAGATTCATGGTCCAGGCCCTGTGTACAAGGTACTGAAAGTGTTTCTTACTTAACACGCATGGTAGCCATGGGAGGGGTATTATGAAACCCATTTTACACATGATAAGTTTGAGTCTTAGAGCTATAAAATCACCTGAAGAAATTCTTGTTAAAAGAAAAGAAACAGCATGAGAGGAAGTAGGTGAGGTATAAAAGACCGTGACATAGTGAAGTTTTCACACTCAAAAAATGGAAACTTTATTTAATGCCACATTTGAAAGTATAACAATACGTACAAACTGATAAATAAGAATGAAGAAGAAGCACTGAAACAGTATTAAAAGCTGTGGTCCTTTTAATCATTCCCTGTTGGACTACAACCAAGTAATGTGGAGACTCTCTCAATATCACAGCAGTGCTCTATCTCACAAACAGGGCCTGACTGTGAAGACACACCTGCTAGGTGAGGAAGCTTCACGCCAAGGAGGGCCAGAGCAGGTCTGCCATGGAGGCATACTTGGAGCTCTTTGGCCAGTAAGAATCTCACACTTGACCCGTGGGGAACTCAAGACCCAGAGAAGAGCCTAGTTCGAGGCCAAACGCTAAAGCTTAAATGCTCCCAAATGCCTCAGGAAATGAAGACAATATCTATGAAAAGTCTCCTTGGACTGGTCCTTTCTTCTCTTCCCTGTCCTGGTCCTGACCACTCACTCCCTGTCCATGGTCTCTTTGCTAGACTCCTGTGGCAGTTATTCGAGTCTGCCTCCAGGATTTCTCCCACACCCTGACACATCGTTTCCACTGCCTGTATTCCAAGGCCTGGACCAGTTCCTCTCAATGCTGGTGCATGATGTTCTTCAACAGCAGAATCTGAAGCAGTGACCATCCAAGAAGAGATGACAATCAAACCACAGCCTTCATCTCAGTGTACAAAAGCCTGGCTGTGATAGACTGTAAAGAGCATGTGTGACTCTGAGCAAAGTACTTTTATTCAGTGGGCCTCAGTGTTCCCATCTATAAAATTAGCACTTAGAAGGGCTGATTGTTCATTACAGAAAGTAAGAAAGAGTATGTGAAAGTGCCTACCGTAGTGCACAGTACTCAGTGCATGATTGTTAATTTCTAGCTAAATCTGAGCATTCACGTGAAAAGATAAAGAACTTCAAATCATAAATGACAAGTAAAAAGTACTATCATCCATAAGTGCTACAACTTAAGAAGGAGGAGAAATCAGTGAGAACTTGGGTAACCAAAGGGGCTGGTACTTGAAGTGAGCCAGAAAGGATGAGTATGATATTTTTGGCAAAAATGTGAGAGGAACATTCAAGAAAGAGGAAAGTGCAAAAGCATGAATACTCCAAGGGAATATACATGCTCCAGAAAATGAAGTAAGTAGCAAATGCCTTACAAGACAACTTGGTGACAGAATAACAAAAACAAACTTGAGGGTAAATATTAGACATTGTCTTAAATAGGCAACAGATAGTCCCTGGAACTTCAGATCTGGGAATTTATGATGATAAAGGTAATGTTTTAGGCAGGTCAGTTAGACAGAGATGTGGGGGATAAAATTGGAAGGATAACCTGGAGGCAGAAGGCCTGGTAGATGCTCTTTCAGTGTGATCTTTGACATCTGCTTGTTTTTAAGAGTAAGGCACAAAAAGTTGCTTGAAACCTCCATACATTGGTATGCAGCTGTTTGACTGGCAGACCTCACAGGATGTGGGTCTATCTCACCAATCAACCCCAAATATAGCTCACACCAGCTCAAATCCCAAAATGTTACTTTAATTCCACTGATCCATCTGACCCAAAATGTGACTAGACTTGGCCAGATGTAGCAGACCAATCCAGGTGAGTTTGGAGACACAAAAGCAAGCATTTCAACACACTTTGGATGGCTGAGACATCTGATCCAAGCCATTCTCTTCCCATGGCACTTGTAAGTCAAACTGTGTCATTTAGAGGACTCAAGTAGAATGACAAGTAATCTTTAGGTTGAGTTGAATTTCAGATAGCATAAGTGCAGAGCAGAAACTTCAAGGAAGATAAAGAAATACTGGAGGTGGGGACAAAGGTGAGGAGGCTCCAGGTGAAATGGGACAGATGGAATATACACATTATCTCTACTCCCTCCAAAACCACACCAAAAGTATGAAGAAAATGCATAGGTATAAAAACACACAAAGACAAAGAGACAGGAGAGAAAATTATAGCAGACAAGATATGCCAACAATATGTAGAGAAGATCTGAAACAAAGAAGTAGGGCCAGACTCGGAGTCAGAACTAAAGCCCTTCCTGAATTTGGTGAGGTATCCTGAGAAGCAAACTGATTCATATCCATAGCAGGACCCAGAAAAGATTTAGGTTCAAGGCAACAAGGTGAAAAGTGAAGCTGAAGAGTCTTAGAGCTTCCCTCAGCAACTCCTTCCCTCAGCAACTCCTTCCCTGTCTCTGCAAAAGCCTGGAGGTTTATTCAAGACAAATTAAACCAAAGAGAATTTGGATTCTAGAATACCACTGACAACAGGTGTCAGATGCAGGACTGAAAACAGGGGAATTGATTCAAAGTCTATACAATGAATGATAAAATGCCTCTTTCTCCCATTCTTTTTCTCCCATTTGGCTCTGTCAAAATGTAGTCCCCTTAAGGATGGGCAGATATTGAAAACTAGGGGGACTCCCAATGTAAGAAATCCACATCTAATCACCTTCTATGAGGCTCACCACTCAACCAGCTGCATCACTGCATACCACTTCTAAGCAACTTTCTGTACCAGATTCTTAAAAACAAGTAGATATCCAAAAGTTATCAGCATCACAAGGCTCTTGAGAAAATCCGTTAACATAAAAGGTGGAGACTAAAAGAAACAAAGAGATAAAAGAGAGCAAACAAAAACTGCAAAGGAAACACATCCACCACAATTAGTATTTTGAGGGATAATGTATCCACAAAATAAGAACAGAATGCTATAAAAAGTAAACATGCAGAAAACAAGAAAGAACTCTTATAAACTGTTTAAATGATAACAGAAATTTAAACTTTAGTAGAAGGGCTAGAAAGCAAAGCTGAAGATAAAGAAACGATGGATAGAACATAGAAGAAAGTTGGAATTATTTTGCTATTGCAAAATAAAACTATTAAGTTTAAGCTGGCCGGGCTCGGTGGCTCAGCCTGTAATCCCAGCACTTTGGGAGGCTGAGGTGAGTGGATTGCCTGAGCCCGCAGGTTCAAGACCCGCCTGGGCAACTTGACAAGACTTCATCTCTACAATAAATCAAAAAAAATTAGCCAGGCATGGTAGTGCGCGCATGTAGTTCCAGCTACTTGGAAGGGTGAGGTGGAAGGATCACCGGAGCCCAGCAGGTCGAGGTTGCAGTGGCCGGAAGCGGCCACTGCACTGGAGTCTGAGTGACAGAGTAAGACTCCAACACAAAAAAAAAACAAGTTTAAGCTAATTTTTTTTAGTAGTTGTCAATGTCCTTTTCCTGTCATATTTCCAAAACGAGAAAAATAGCTATTCTTGGCCACAGTTACTCTGAAATATTTCATTAATGTGGCTTATATTATTTGTACATTCTTTTTTTTTTCCTCTTAAAGAAGGGGTATTAAGATGTCAACTAGAAAAGGATTTAACAGACACCAAATGCCCACAAAGGGAAAATTTTTTTACGTTTCCTTTTAATGACTTTATTATACTACCATGTTAGAAAATGAATTGTTTTTATTTGGCGGGTGTAGGGGAGACAATTGAAGATCAGTCCATGAGGCACAGAAGAAATTCCAGGAAGGGAAAAACAAAGAAAAAAGAAGGAACTATATTCCCAAAGAAATCATCTAGACAATTTCCCAGAACTGAAAGACATAATTTCTAGTTAAAGGATCCATTAAGTGCCCTGCACAATAAATGAAAAGTGATATACATCAAGGCACATTATGTGAAATTTTAGAACACTAGGGATAAAGAGAGGTAGGCCCTAGAAACTTTCAGAAAGAAAAAGCAGCTCACATCTGAGGGCTTAACATAATCAGAATGACTTTAATTTCTCAACAGCAATACTAGACACAGCAATACTAGACACTAGGAAATGATGAAATAATGTTCTCAAAATTCTGAAGGAAAACTATTTCCTACCCAGAAATCTATACCCAACCAAAATAACAATCTAAAGTGAAAGTAAAGTAAAATCATTTTCAGAAACACAGGATCATTAAAAAATGTATCTTCCAAGTTCACTTTCTCAAAAGCTACTAGGGAATAAACTGGCAAATGTAAAGCCCTGGGGCCAGGATAGAGGAATCCTACAGAGGAGAGAGGTAAAGGGGATTTGCAAGGTGACAATGGCAATAGCCAAGCCGTCCACACTGAAGCAGGGGACAGAGACTCCAGGATGGAGGTTTCCAAGGAGAAAACAAGGCAACAGATTTGATTATCTGATGTGTCCTATTATATTGCAGGGAGTTTGACAAGTTCTATTAGAATATGGGGATGAATTATTGATAGGTTCAAAAAATTTTAAGTCAACAAAAAAGAGAGTTAGTTGCTACAGGAGAAGATGATGAACAAAAATGGACAATTTGGTTATAGCACACTTTAAGTCTATGTTGAGCGCTGATTCAATCAAAGTTCTGATCCAAGTATTTTGGAAAAAAATGAGACAAGGGAAGGGGCATGTGTGTGTTTGGGCGTGTGTGTGTGTGTGTGTGTGTGTGTGTGTGTGTGTGTGTGTGCATGTGTGTATCACACATTTGAGTGTGCTTGCATGTGTGTGCAAGTGCGCACATGGGCTTGGGTATGTTTGCGTGTGTGCACATGGGAGCACATGTGTTTGGGTGTGTGTGTTGAGAGTGTGTTTTGGGGGTTGGTGGAAAGAGGTGCAAGAAAGTTAAATTCTCACATTCCACAGTAAGAATGAGATAACTGTCTAAAAACAAACAAGAAATTGCAGCACGAGTTATTTAAAAATGAAGACATAAATGCCAGAAGTAGAAAAAAAAAGGAAAGAGTTAAAAAAATAGCTGCCTCTAGGAAGCAGGAATTGAGGTGGAAATAGGTTTTTCACTTTTCATTTCTCATTTTAAACCTTATAATATTATTTGTCTTTTTTGGTTATGTATATATTTATATTTATATTTATTTATTTTATTTTTTTATTTTCTTGAGTTGGAGTCTCACTCTGTCGCCCAGACTGGAGTGCAGTGGCCGCTCCCGGCCACCGCAGCCTCGCCTGCTGGGCTCTGGCGAGCCTTCCGCCTCAGCCTCCCAAGTAGCTGGAACTAGAGGCCCGGCTAATTTTTTGATTTATTGTAGAGATGAGGTCTCGCAAGTTGCCCAGGCAGGTCTCGAACCCGCAGGCTCAGGCAATCCACTCACCTTGGCCTCCCAAAGCGTGGGATTACAGGCTGAGCCACCGAGTCTGACTATTTTTAAAGGAAAATTATGTTTATAAAATAAATGAAATGCAGGCATAAAAATAAACAGACATTATATGTACAATATATCCGTGGAAGAGAAACTAAGGATCATGGTAGACTATAGACTAATATCAAAGGAGGGACAACCTAGTTTAAGCCTTGCAACAACCCTATCTCATAGTTATTTCTCTCCCTACTCTTACCCCTATTTCACCTACAAAGGCAGTAAGAAAGTGAGCCTTGGAAAGGTTGGACCTGTCTGAAAACACGCATCTAGTGCCTGCTCTGGAATGAAAAGCCAATCTCCAAAGAATCTCTTCCATGAAAAGGAGTGTTAAGAAGCTTTACACTAGCAGAGTATGAAATTCTCAGACATCTTCATTTTCAGGGTTATACATCTGCATAACCATTAAGATTTAGTGCCTTGTTTCTAGTAGTGTCAGGTCACTTTCTAATTTTACAGAAAGGTACGGCATTCCTCTAAACTTCTCAAGCTGGCCTAAAGAGACCAAGCATGCCTACACATCAAAGATGAACTGAGCGGTCTCTTCATTGTGCTGCAAGCCAAGAAAATCCTGCAATTATTTAGAGAAAAGTCTCTACCTATACTCCCAGCACCACATGACAAAGCTTATATGGTCTCTATTACAGAACTCGTATATTACAATTTTACATCATAAGTGAGCACATTAAAAAAAAATCAAAACTTCCATTTATATCTATTTTATCCATTCATTATTTTTCAGTATATATTTTATCATGTAAATAATATATACTGTGGTCCATGTATGCAATTTATAAATCAATAAGCAAATATGCTATATACATATATGTTATATATATGACTATATACATAGATATATTTATATATTGAGAGAGAGTTCAAATGGAAAAATAAGAAAATAAATACTTCTTTCTTATTCACTATGTGCCAAGAAATTGTCCCCCAACATCCTAGTGACAAAAGTATTATTAGCTTCATTTTGCAGAAGAAGAGATGGAAATTGGGATGTAAACGCATTAATATCTTCATTATTTTCTTTAGCAACATAAATCCCCAAAACATTTTAAGTAATAATTCGTGGCTACTATTTATCAGGGCTACCTTGTGGAGATATTTTCTTGGTTTACATTTGTAATTGTATTTAATCTTCATCACAGCCCTAAAATGCAGGTAGCAAGGGTCTCATTTTACACATTAGGAGACTGAGGCTGGGTGACATTAAACTAACTTGTCTAAGGTCACACATTTGGAGTAATTTTGAATGATGAATGATGGTCCTAAGCATGATAATTTTTGCTTTTAATGAAGCTGGTGACTTCAGAAAGCGAATTATTTTTAAAGTTTTTGGACTTTTTTGTAATGATATTCACTTGTTCTGCCACGCTAAAACTTTTAGTTAGAAAGAGGACTGCCTGAGATTTTCTTAATGGCGCTTTACCAAAAGAGGAGTTGCCATGACAAGACTATAACCCCTCAGCCTCATTTTAAAAGACACATCTTTAGTCAGACAAAGAAAACCAAGAGCATTCTAAGAATGTGACCTGCAGTCATCCACTGCATGGAGGCGGATGGCAGGCCAGCAGAACAAACAAACAGCCAGTACCTCGCTTCCTGAGCCTGCGGGACGCCGGCCTGCCTAGTGTCCACCTGCACCGTTAGCATGACGGACCCTTCCCTGGGGAGAGAAGTAGGAGACTTCTGATTCCAGCCCACTCAAAGAAAAATATTCTTGCCTGGCCTCTCCTTGAAGCGGCAGTCTGCTCCCCTCCCCTCTCCTCCTCTCCTTTAGAAGAGAATATCCAAAGGTTCATGCTTTAAGATAGAAAATTCATTTATCTTAAAAGGCTCTCCAACACCTACCGGGGAACTAGGAGAGTTACATGTGCAACTAAAACCTGGGTCCATAATGATGCCTGCTTCTCTCTGAGCTCCTTTGGCTCTGCCTTTTATCAATCAAGCAGTAAGGTGCCTCCGCCCCAGTAAGCCCACAGCCCCAGTCTGTCAACAACAGTGCTTGAGTTCCCAGAATGAGCTGGAACTCACTTCCTAAGATAACACTCTTCTCCGGGTACTCCTGAGGGCCGCACACTCTTCATTCTGCTGGAAAAACAAAGCCATGACCTCTCTGCTGCAAACTCCTCAGACCCAACTCCTCCCCCAGTGCCACAGAGAGCTGTCAATCAATGTCAGAACAGTCATCAACACCCATTTCCTCATGACATCCTCGGCTCAACCCCGGCATGTACATGGACGTAACCACTGAGGCCCATGGAAGAGAACACATGGCTCTTTCATGCTCAGTCACAGTGTCCCGTTAGATCAAAACCGGCAGGACTCTCAGAGAGGGCCTGGCAGGGTCCTTCAAGCTGTAAGCTAATAAACCACGCAGTATCATCGGACTTTACTAACTTCAAACAATTTTTCAAACTTGGGCTTTGCAATGTGTTCACAGTCTGCCTACAACGGTAGTAAAAACACCTTCTTTGGAATAAGAACACCAGGGGCTTGATTCATGGTTCCGCTTCCTTCAAACTGTGTGCTTTGCCAAGTTACCGAACTTCTCTGAACCTCCATTTCCTCATCTATAAAATGGGGACAATAAGAACCACTTTACACAGTTGTAGTGAGGACTAAATAAACTAACACATGTAAGGCATATCATAGATATTAACAAATTCTAGTTTCCTCTCTAAACTGGAATGAACTGCTCATAATTGTAATTTCTAGATGCTAATTTCTAGAGACTTAATTTAAGTCTTAATCTTGACCTAAGTTGATTAATCTGTTTAATCTTGACTGAATTTTACTCATTATTGAAATAATTAAACGTCTGGCTTCCTTAGAAGTATACCAGTTGAAACATGCCCTTCAAGTGTCTGTCAATCCCCTACTGAAATAGAAGGGCCTTGATAGCAGAGGCTATTCTAGTCTCTTTATTTCCCACGGTACCTGGGATACTGCAAGTCCCCAGAAAATAACTCCTAAATGAAGAGGAAGAGAGAGGGGAAGACGACCACTTGTATAAGGCTACAATGATGATTATAAAGAGACAGAGAGTGGGCCTGTCTGAAATATTCAGATCAGAACATAAGGTCACAAGAGCACCAAATAAACACATCTGAGGGTTTAATTTAGGCCCCAGGATGCCATCACTGGCACAGTTACAGAAATCATGTTAGTTAAGGCCTCCCCTTGCCCCCATGTCTCCAGGTATTACCTGAACTCCCCTTACCATTTTCTGCTCCAACCAAAGTTAGAGGGGAATCGTACCTATGAGCTTCAAAGTACAAGATGTGCACCTTTATTCTTTCCTCATGAACACACTGCTGCTCAGCAGGCCCTGTTTATGCCTGTTCTTCCTGCAGCTTACACTTAAGCCAAAACTAATCGCTTCCTCTTCTGTGCCCACCCCAGTACTTTGCTCCCACCTGTATTGGGCTCTGAGTTTGTTCTCCCTAAGGCCACAGAGAGTGCACCTGTGTCTACTGCCTCCCCTGGGTACTGAGATGAGTGAGCAAGGAAACTCACTCATTCCCTGTTCCCCTCGTCACCCTTGGAGCCTACAACAGTTCCTTATGGAGAGTGGACCTCCAAGGGAATAGTCATGGACTGCTAATTATCCCAGGCTGCTAGAGATCTGTCTGACACCACCCAGGCCATCCCAGCCTCCAAGAGCAGATGCCATTGGGGGTCTTCAGGATTTCAGGGACCAAGTACGGATAGCTGCGTCCGTCTCAAGCCACAGATCGACAGCTTCTGGCCTGTTCTGTGCTTGCTCTGTGAGAAGCAAAGAACTTTTCTCTTACAGAATCATGTTTCTGCCTTAAGCAAAAGTAAATGCTTACAACATCTAAGTTGGATACATGGCAGAGATATTCCATACCCACTTGGAGCTAAGGGTGAAAGTGAAATCAACACAGCTCTGAAATAGATGTGCCCTGAAGAACCTCACAGTTACACAGGAAGTACAATTAAGCAACATAATGCAAAATGTAGCGTGACTGCTGCCTTAGAAGGGGTATAGGCAAGAAGTCAGCTTCACAGGAGACAGAGAAGGGAGTGGAAAACTCTGTCAGGTCAGTCTCAGAGGGCCTCATGGAAGGGCTCAATCTTCAAAGATGAGTACACATGTGTCGACTGAAATGAAGGAAGGGCATTCTGGGTCCTTCTAGACAGCTGGAGCACAAGGTATATGTGGGAAACAGAGGGCAGGAGGGCAGCAAGGGGCTTAGTTCAGACTATGCCCGTAAGTATAAGTATGTGGAATTAACCCTAAGGAGCCACCAGAGGATTTTAAGCAGGCCTGATGCATTATGCTTGAGAATACTCAGGCTTCAGAAGGAAGACCAACAGGAGAAGACTACAATATACTAAGACTCAGAGAGGACATAAAAAGGCTGCTCCTTGTGGAAGATGAGGACAGGGGAGCCTCGGGCTTTGGGGAGAGTAGGAAGTGATGGTGTAATCACTGCCATACTGAAAATTAGAGCATATGAGTCTGAGGAGCAAGCTGATGAGTGTGGCATGCCGAGTGCTCAGGACTCCCACGCCATGCACTCGCTTGCCACTCATTCACTCCCAGACATCTGTGGAGCCTGCCTGTGCAGAAAGCCTCACATGGTCTGGTGCTGTCACTTCAAGAAGTAGCCACAGCAGAGAAGGAAGAGTCACGCTCTGGAGTCAAGTCCACAAGAGAGAAACCCCATCCCTGGCTTTCTGCCAGGCCTCCCTTTCTCTTCCCTTTTCACCTAGCAGCCTCTGTGATGAATCAAATCCGAAACACATCTCGGACCCTCCAACCTGAGACTCTGTCTCCTTTCGGGAGACAGCCTTCTTCTGGAATCCCTGCCCGCCTGAACCCTGCGGCAAGGCGACGGACACTCCTCTGGCCAGCCACGGGGACACAGCCCTACCCCAAATCTCATCAGAATACCCCAAACTCCAGTGACCACCTACCCCTGCTTCTTCTTCTAACCTTCCTACGACCAAATTCTAACTGGAAAAATTCCCCCAGCCAACCCAAAAGTAGGGTGACTTATTTCTGGTGAGTTCAAAGTCCCAAAACCAGAACAGGAAAAAGCAATGCTCTCTCAGGACTACAGTCTCAACCTGAGTCTGTCACTTCCAGCAGCACGGTGAAGAATGGGAACGGTGGCACTCCTGTAACGGCAGCAACAGCCAGTCCGCAATATATGATATGGCAATAAACGCATTGAGGCTGCAGAATGGTATCCTATAAACTCTTTGACAGTCCCCCTGGCAGGAAACTGGGCATTCTAATGTAGATTTCTCCAATTTTCCCTAGAGGAACTCATAAACTCCACAGGTGTTGCTTAAGGAAGAAAATCTGGGTTGAGACATTGACTAGTGTCGAATCTGCTCATGTCTCCAACAGAGACTGCCTGGCCTCAGCCACAGCTCAGCCACAACCTGCTCAGACATCTGTTCACAGAATGCCAGACAGCGTTTCTTTGGAGAATGTCTCTAAGTGCTCTTGAATGGAACTAGAAAGCACTCGGTTATGTCCCCTCCAATTGCAATAGGAACTGAATGGGACAGAAGGACCTTCAGAAAAGGGAAGAGTTTCAAGGAAGAAGAAACTACCGAAAATATTATTTCCAGAACCAACCAGGCAGGGTCCAACCAGTGTTTTGAATCTCCTTAGCCCATCGTTCATAAGAATACTTACTGCCACTTCTGTGTCTTCCTTGTGCAAAACAAATTATCTACAACCCCTTCCGATGCCATTTCAAGCAATAAAAATAAGGACACTCATTCATTAAATGGACTTCCTTCGGTTTGTTGCTCCCCCACACCTTATTAAAGGCTAATCCTTTGCCAATGAGCCTTTAACAAGGCCACTGCTGTCTCCATAACAAGTCTACACAGACCTCTCCAATCCCCAAGGTGGGTTCTCACTCCCAAAGTCAAATGCATCATACCTTACCAAAAGCTGGTCATTTCAGGCACCCCTCAGACCAGCCAGCCAAGAGCAGGCTAAGCCTAGCAGAGGCGGAGAGTTTGTCGGGACTCCCACCTCCCCGGGCTGCACCTTTGATCTGGCCGGGACCAGGAGACGCGTGGGGTGCGTAATGCCCTGCTGCACAGAGCCAAGTTTGGGTCGGCCTGACACCACAACTCCCTGGCCCCTGCCCGGCAGGGAGAGGCAGCCAAGCCAGCCAGGGAAAAGGTTTCAGTGCTAGTATCTGCTCCCAGAGCTACAACAACAACCAAAAAAAAAACCCAACAAAATCAGCAGTAGCCCTTCCAAGTTGAGTTTCGTCTGTCCCAGTGCCTGCTGGGTCAGGTGGCAAATGCCACCATTTCATGTCTTGTTAGCCCTGAAGTGCTTTGCTGGGTCAGAGTGCTCTCCACACAGGTACATGCCAATCTGTCTGCCTAACCACCAGCGGTTAAACTGATTCTTTTTAAGCCACATGGAAGTGTTTGTACTTGGAGTGGAACCACGTACACTGTGCAAAGAACAAAGGGTCAGGGGAAGAACGTCGGCTCTGCCATGGGCTCAGTCAGGCAGCCTGATTTTCTCCCAAAGACCATGGGTAGCACTGACCAATGACATAAGAAACCACGTACCCCTTAAAATAACCCCACCGTGAATACCATGGAATATCCCCCAACAACAAAAACTCCCTTGAGATTCTCAGGAGGCATATCCTTCAACTTTCTTCATTTAAATCATTTCTACCACTATAGAAATCTTCAAGAAAACACTAGCTTTTGTCCAGCGCTTTCTAATACATTCCCACTGCAATTAACTCTTACAAATCCAAGACTCGTGATCTGATCCTAATTGAAAAAGGAAAGAAAAGAATTCATGAAAGCCTATTTTGTTGTGCTAATACCTTTAACTTCAATGTTTATCTTCTTGCTAGGATCTTTTATTTCCTGCAAAGATAACCTGAATATGACCCAAAGGTTTCAGCATCATATACCTCTTGTAACAAAGGCTTACTGGTACCCCAGACAGCAAAGAGAGTTCCCAACTGTTTCTGGACCCAGTCCCCAAAAGTAACAGGTGCTAAGGATGGTAGGAAGAGCCCCCACATGGTAGGCCTGTTCCTTCCCAGGCTGACTAATGTTGGCAGATGAAGACCCCACCCATTCCCACACCTTCACAGCCAGGGCAGGGGCAGCGCCCCCTTGTGGTTCTACTTGAGCGAGTATCTGGAGTCCAGAAACTCATCTGGGGACAAGCTAGGTCTGAAGAGAATGGAGGGGTCTGGAGAAAGGGCCGCAGCGCAGGGGTGCCCACCACCTTCTGCCACTCAGGGCATTGTTCATAACGGTGGGATATGAAACTACAGAAATGCCCATTAATAAATGAATGCTTAATGCAGTCTGCAACATCCACAGCATGAAAGCTACGTGCGTGAAGAGTTTGTAAATTATGCAGACAGATAAATTTAGGATATAACATTCAGCAAGATACAAATGATGGGATGGATAGCTAGGTCTTATAGACAATTTTTAATTGTTATATAAGTATGCATACAAATGATGCTATATGTTAAAATATTATATATGATAAGTGGTTTATTCTATTTTTTAGAGGGGGAAGAGAGTTTAAGCAGCAGAATTTTGTTGTATTTGTTTGTTTTGTCTTGTTTTGTTTTGTTTTTAAGTTGGAGTCTCACTCTGTCACCCAGGCTGGAGTGCAGTGGCATGCTCCTGGCCGCCCCAGCGTTGACCTGCTGGGCACCAGTGATCCTTCCACCTCAGCCTTCCAAGTAGCCAGAACTATAGGCACGCGCTACCACACCCAGCTAATTTTTAATTTTATTGTAAAGATCAGGTCTCATGAAGTTGTCCACGCTGATCTCGAACCCATGAGCTCAGGCAATCCATTCACCTTGGCCTCCCAAAGTGCTGGGATTACAGGCTGAGCCACCGAGCCCAGTCAGCAGCAGAGTTTTTAAGAGGATGGGCTCTGGACCCAGGCTTGGGTTTGAATCCTGATTTACTGCATATTAGACTTTGAGCAAGTTACTTAACCTTTATGTGTCTTAGTTTCCCCAATCTGAAAAATTGGGTAAAAGTACCTGCTCTTTAGGGTTGTGGTGCAGTTTTAATAAATTACTATTCATGGGTCATGGTGACTCATACCTATAATCCCAGCACTTGGGGAGGCTGAGGTGAGAGGATTGCCTAAGCCCACAGATTCGAGACCTGCCCAGGCAACTTGGTGAGACCTCATCTCTACAATAAATCAAAAAATTAAACAGGCATTATAGCACATGCCTGTAATTCCAGCTACTTGGAAGGCTGAGGCAGAAGGATTGCCTGAGCCCAGCAGGTAGAGGCTGAGTGGCCGGGAGCGTGGCACCACTCCCCAGACTGGGTAACAGAGTGAGACTCCAACTCAAATAAATAAATAAATAAATAAATTACTGTTTAGAACAGTACCTGGCATGTATATAAAATTTACTATACATGCCAGGATAATGGGAACAATTATTGCCATTACTAAGCTTTCAGCCTTAAATAAGTAAATAAAATGCATAAAAGGGACTGAAAGAAAATGTCTACAGCACTTGCCTCTAAGTGAAAGAAATCAAGGTTTTTTAAAAGGCTTCTTGCATCTGTGCTTTAATTTGCTAACTTTTTAAGTTGGTACAAGTTGTCATTATCATGAAGAGAAAATTAGCACAGAAAGATCTGTCTTCATTAGGTCGGAATTACAATGGATTTGAACTGACTGTGCTTTCCCATCACTGTCAAAATAGGCGTCTGATGAGAAAATAACACTGAGGTGTTGAGAGAAGAGGGCGCTCACCCCCAGTAACAACTCTGCACTGGCGTTTTTGGTGTGCGTCTTCCTTTTAGGTTTGAGTCTGCAATTCTTTGATCAATGCCCACGTAACTTCTTGCCACGAATCCCTTTCTTCTATTTCATATAAAATGCTATTCCCCACCTGGTCACAACCTCTCTGCATTAAACATGACAGCCATATACATATCACCAGTCCAGTAGGCAACACTAGCATTTAACTCTGATATGCTGGCTCTTTTTTTTTTTTTCTGTCTGACCACAAAGACTACACGTGATGACCTTCAAAAAGCAGAAGAGTCCCTGCGTATCCAACAAATGTTCTAGAGGCTATGGTAACCACCATTAACAAATAAATATGCCTTGGCTTTTACAAAATGCTTCCCTGAGAGGTTTCCAGATATTAGGAGATGAAGTTTTACAGGACAAACTGTGAAGCTGGGGCTGCTGGCGCTGCCAGTGCTGTGCACTCAAGGCATGCTCCACCCCTCTGACTTTGCACACGTTCTGTGTGTTCCCCTGCCTGGAAAGCTCTTACTCCTCATTCATGACATGAACTCCTACTCATCCTTCAAGACCCAGTTCAAGCATCTCTCCTACTGTGTGGTGGTCCTGCTCTCCCTTCACTGAACTGAACGCTTCTTTCTTTGTGTCCCTACCATTCTTAATTGTGTTATAGGCTACCAGGCTGTATCCATCTCCCAACACCATCATTATCTGTGTGCTTGTCTGTCTCCCCTATTGCAGTGTATACCCAACACCAAGCACAGTGCCTGGCAAATAGACAGTATTGGGGGAAAAAAGTGTATTTGCAGGGTAATGTTTGCCTTTTACAGAGAAAAAGAAAAGAGTTCAAGGCAAAAGGAGAAAGAACATAAACAATTCAGACATCCATATTCAGGTAAAATATTGAAAGCCTACAGATTTAGTAAACACAGCCAGGAAGTTAAAATGATAAAAACAAATAACGTAATCCCTCTATATGTTTGCAAAAATCCAAGGGCCCCAAAATTTCCCATCTAGTTAAAGATTTTCCTCAACCCTTCCCCTTGAATTACTGAATTCTAGAATATCAGAGCTAGAAGTAGCTAAATAACTCAGTCAATTCATTTCAATCAAAAAATGCATTATTTATATCATTTTTATTGTTTATTGTCATCCTATGTGCAAGGCACTGGAAACTCAGAGAAAAATAAAGGAAAAGTCCTTTCTTTCCAAAGCAAGTTTAGATGATGGTGTGACAATTAACTTCAAATTCAACATGGTAATTAACCCCCTCCTGAAATCACCCTTAAAAGATAGTAAAGTTGAAAAAAAAATCTAGGGAAGTGAGGTGTTTTAAGCTACAATGATGAAGAAAATGAGAAGGAGACCACGAGTTAACAAGAGATTCAAGTTTAATGAACTTCCAGAAGCCAAACTAGAGAGAAAAAACGTGTAGCTGACACAGGTGAAGGGCACTGTGGTGTGGTGTGTTTGTTCCTGGGGGAAACCAGTGAACCCCGCAGAAATCCAGAGACTCAGACTCAGATGCACCAGGCATGTGTCTGGAGGAGTGAGCAGCAGTGTGCAGAACAGGGGACTTCTGTGACATTCTGTCTACAGTGTGCTTGACCCTCCACCTCCTGCCCTAGGGCCATAAGCCAATGCCTAGAAGCCAGGAGTTCATCCCCAAGCAAAAAACACAGAGAGCTTTTCTTATCTAAACCGAACCAACCAACAAGAACTGGGGCTACTAATACACAGTCTGGCATTTAGAGGCCTCCAGAATGCCAGCTGATTCTGTTCTGAGCACCCCAAAAGCAATACTTGCCAGTCATCAAGCTCCACCTGTGGGTACAATGTTCCCAGCTGACTTTCTCCATCTCATTCTTAAACACCCATGAAAACCCAAGGGTCACATGGTGTTTAAAGAAGGACACATAAAAACAGCATCCAGGAGAAGAAAAAGAAAAAAAGATACCAGAGGCCAGGCACATTGGCTCACACCTATAATCCTAACATTTTGGGAGGTCGAGGCAGGAGGACTTCTTAAGTTCAGGAATTCAAGACCAACCTAGCAAGACCTTATCTCTACAAAAAAAAATTAGTTAAAACTAGCCAGACATGGTGGTGCATGCCTGTAGTTCCAGCTACACAGGAGGCTGAGCAGGAGGATTGCCTGAGCGCAGGAGGTCGAGGCTACAGTGAGACATGATCATGGCATTGCATTCCAGCTTGGGCAACAGAGTGAGACCCCAGTTCAGGAAAGCAAACAAACAAAACATAGAAAACATCAGAGAAAAACCAGGGATATCTAAAGATTTTTTTTTAATCCTCTAATTACTATCCTCAGAGAGATTGACAGCCACACCCAGTTTCCCACCCAACTCAACCACTGAGGGACTCTCAAAAAATCACACAGAAATACTGACAGGTGAGCCACTGCACCTAGTTTTACTGTTAAGAGATTAGGGTTGGACTAGAGAGCTATGCAGAAAGGTTGGGGGCAAGAAAGGACACATTTCCCGTTTCCAGATGCAGGTCAGCGTGAGTTCCAGGCACTGTTACACTCCCATCTACAGTAAGTTTTGCCCTTTGCTTGTTTTGCTCTTTTCTTTTTTGTTTTTTTGAATTGGATTCTCACTCTGTCACCCAGGCAGGAGAGCAGTGGCACACACACGGCCACTGCACCCTCCACCTGCTGGACTCAGGTGATCCTTCCACCTCAGCCTTCCAAGTAGCTGGGACTACAGGTGTACACCACCAGACCTGGCTAATTGTAGAGATGAGGTCTCGCCAAGTTGCCCAGGCTAGTCTCGAACCCATGGGCTCAGGCAACCCTCTCACCTCGGTCTCCCAAAGTGCTGTGATTATAGGTGTAAGCCACCACACCCGGCACCTCCTCGCTTGTTTTGAAACTGCAAATTTGTTCCCACATTTTAATACATTACAGAACACTGAACACCTCGGGAGTCTTGTGTATGCTTAGGGGTGACTTCCTTTGCAAAAACAGGAAGGTCGATGCAGAAAAATGGTGCCCACCTGTACGGAGCTGCTAAAGCACACACACAAAACACACACGCACAGGCTTCAGCCATCTCTATCAACCCCTCCAATCGGTACTTGTTCTATGAGCCACACCCACCCACATCGGTGTCAGCAACGTCCACCAAGCTCCAGATTAACGTCCTTTACTACTTCACAGCAACTCACAGGCTGCAACCCTTCCCACTTCATTTATCTTTGCACTTCAAGGTAAAGTACCATATTTTCTGCAGTGTTTATGCATCTCTTAATCAGTCGGCATGTGTAAAACCATGCTGCCCTTTTTATTAGGGTTTTATCTTTCTAAAAAATGTGTCCTTGATAAAGTTTTCAAGTGTTGTTCCCCTACCCCCATATTTTCCTTCAACCCTGTGGTTTTAATTGTACAGTCTTACATGGTGCAATGCTTTTTAGAATCACAATTGTTGTGTTATAGCAGAACTGAGTAAATGTCTATGTTTCTGCATACAAGCTAAACATTTTCAAGAGTTTCCCCGGGTGGGGGTAAGGAAGACCACAGCGAGCTGATGCTGGTTTAGAAAATAGGATGCCCACAACTGAATTTTACACCAATCGCTCGTATTTCATTATTTCTGGCTGCTCCATGGCTTTTGTTGCCTGCTCTGCTGATCTGGAATTTCTTCCTGGGCTAGGACCAGTTGTTAGGCTTTGTTCCTATAAAATAAATGGGTATATTATACATTTTTTTCCTCCATCAAACACAAAATAAAATTTGAACATAAATAGTGAAATTTCCATGGGTGCTTTTGTCCATGGGAAAGTAGCAGAACCTCAGGGAAGCTGTGGAGCTTGACATGCCTGGGCTCCAGTCGGAGTTTCCTTGCCCGCCCACGAGCTGTGTGACCTTGACCAGGCTCCCTCAGTGTCTCTGAGCTCCAGTTTCCTCAGCTGCAAATAGAGATAAAATGCTGACTTCAAAGTTGGCTTTGTGAGGATTAAATAAGATAATGCAGTAAAGTATTTAGCATGTTGGCTGGCACTTAGTGTTTTTCCACCTATCTTTTTTTTTCTTTCTGAGTAACCTCTTTGCTGGCCATAAACATATTCCCCCAATCTGTCTTACATTATTTGCCTATATTGAAACCCACTTCCTTCTGTCATCTGTATTTGAATATGGAGCTGAAAAATTGCAAAAATGAATAACTGGAAGCTAAAAACCTTGGTCAATTTCTCTTTTTGCCTTTCTCTCCCATTAGTCAGGAGTTGTCATTCATTCCTTCATTTACTCACTTACTCAACAAACATTTATGGGTGCCTGGTATACACCGGGAATGTGAATGACAACTTCCCACAGTCTCCGTTTTTTCAGCAAAATAAGGATAATCATACCTTTATCACAAGGTTTTTGGAAAACTTTAAATAACACCATGTCCATAAAAGCATCTTTTACAAAGTCTGTCGTAGAGTAGGTGCTCAGTAAAGCCTAGCTTTTATTGGTATTATCATGATGAAAGGAATAGGCCACACCCCTGCCATGGGAGGACTTAAACCCCAACCACATGAAGACTCTCCTTCCACTGCACTAGTGCAGATGAGCACATGCATCAATTGGAAGATTTGCAAACCTCTCTCTTCCTACAGACCCAAACATGCTGGAGCAAACATTTCACTGACTACAAAACAATGTGTTTGATTATGAACCATAATCTGAACCACAACTGAAAAGGCACCAAGTCTGATTAGGTATGATTCATCATTGTCTGCTGCTGTAATTAGAAGTATTTTGGTTGGTTCTGGGTCAGAATGACCCAGTTACCACACTTTTTTTTTTCACTGCTCAAGTTTGTAGAGAATGTTAAAACAAAAACTAAAGGCATAGAAAAACACAGCTGCCTCGTGGCTTTTGCTCAAAGTAAGGACACTATCAGCTCTGCCCTTCAGAAACAAGCAAGCCCTGATCAAGGAAGCCATTGACACTTGTTTTTGTATTTTATGGGACACAACTGAACTAATTTTCATGAACCTCCCCCCCCACAAGACTGGAGCACCTAGAAAAAACTATCTTTCTCATCTACATCCCCAGCAACAACACAAATAAGCATCTTGATGGTGTTTATTGAAGTGTTTCTACAGGCAGGTTAATTTTCACGGAGTAAGGAAAGAGGATGAATGACCCAAAATATCCAATCTTTGCTAAACTCTCCAGGAATAAATGAACATTCCTCATTTTACTCTTTTTTTTTCTGTTAACTCCTTAGCAAAGATAGTTTCTGCCTATTTAATATGACATATTCAAATGACAAAAAGTTTGAAATAATAGTAGAAAGCAGAAAAAGTATACACAAGGAGAGAACGCTGTATCATTCACATCCTTAGCACCTAATCTGATTGTAATTTGTTTTAAGGCATAGAAAAAAGACTGGAAGAAATACACTAAAATGTTAACAGTGGGTGTTTTAGGAACTAGAATTATGGGCACATTTTTTCCTTCTTCCTAATTTTCTGTATTTTCTAAATGTTTTACAAATGAACATATGCAATTTTTTATTAGAAAAAGCTTTTTTGGGCGGGGGAAATTATAATCATGAAATCCATTGAGCTTGAGTCCATCTCTAGGCTGCACTATATGGAACAGATTAAAGGACCTGAATGCTGGAGTCACACCAACGTGGCTCTGCTGATCTCCAGCAGGCAAGTCACTTAACAGCTATAAATTTAGCAGTCTGGTCTAAGCCATCTCTTTCGCAAAGACTCTAGCTCAATATCTACTTGTATACTCTAGGTGACGACATTCCCACAGTAAACTGGGAACCCTACGGGGGGGGGCTGGAAGGGAAGTAAGGGTCCCCAAGGTCTAAGCCAGCACCACCTGAGCTATCATCCAGTTCAGGATCTGCGTTCACTATCAGGAGGCTGGGCCGACCTACCTAGGTAACTCCTCCCTGGAACTAGGCTGACTTTGGGGGCCGCCAGAGTCTTGCACTGGGGTAGGCGATCTTATCCACAGCTTCCTTGGCTCCAGAGAGCTAAGATGGCTTCTGCTCCACAAACACCAAACTTCCCCATCCTTGGCCTTGCTCAGATCCTGTTTCCCCAGGCAACTTTCCCACATTGGTCCAAACCTCACTCTAATCTCTTTCTTTTTTATTTTTTTTTATTTTTTTATTTTTTGAGTTGGAGTCTCACTCCATCTCCCAGGCTGGAGTACAGTGGCACACTCATGGCCACCCCAGTGTGGACCTGCTGGGCTCTAGCAATCCTTCTGCCTCAGTCTTCCAAGTAGCCAGAACTACAGGCACACGCTACCACGCCCGGCTAATTTTTTATTTGTTGTAGAGACGAGGTCTCGCCAAGTTGCCCAGGCTGGTCTCAAACCTGTAGGCTCAGACAATCCACTCGCCTCAGCCTCCCAAATTGCTGGGGTTACAGGCTAAACCACCAAGCCCAGCCCCTTTCTTTTTTTAAAACGGTATGTAACAAATGTGTGTAGATACAAAAGAGTATTTGTAAAGTATGTTACAAAGACTCACCATATGATAAATGCCTACACACCCACTTGCGTTTTTTGAATAAGCACGTCATCATTATCTTTGAAGTCCCCATGTCTTCCTTCTCTGTTCCGACCCCCCCAGGTAACTAGCATCCTGAATTTTATATTTATTGTTCCTTCAGTATTTTCATAATTTTCACAAAATTTTCCATTTAATTGTAACTTAAGTTAAACCTATACTTTATTTTTTTTATCTTTTATTTATTTATTTATTTATTTATTTATTTTGAGAAAGCAGGATGTATTGAGAGGACAGAAAAGCTCCCACAGTGGGAGGGGAACCGAAGGGGTTGTCTAAACCTATAATTTAACATTTATTTAACTTAATTTTTTTTTCCTATTTGGCCAAAGATCAGCTTTAGTGTGCATAGGAGTCATTTAAGGGTCGTGTTAAAATGCAGATTCTGTTTCAGTAAGTCTGGGCTAGAACCCAGAAATCTGACATTTCTAACATGCTCATTTAACTTCATTTACATTTAACTTTGAACCTAAGCAATATATTGTTCAATTTTCCATTTCTCAGCCTTGTATGAATGAACTCATGCTGTAAAATTTTCTTATGACTTTCTCAGTGCAATGTTCCTGAGGTTCATCCATAATGTTGTCTCTATCTGAGTCATTCACTTTCAATACTGATAGTATTTTATTATATCAATGCACCACCATCTATTTTTCCAAGCAATAATACACGGTTATGTGAGTTACTTTGAGTGTTGATGTGTTACTACAGTACAAATGACACTTGTATAAACCTGTTGCATACACAAGTCGCAAGGCCACCATGTAACTCCAGGGAGTGCCATTCACATTGTAAGCTCATAGATGGCACCCCCTAAAACAAAGGGGTTGAACCAACTTCTGCTTCCATCACCAGTTAACAAGTGTCCTGGTTGTTCCACGACCTTACCCAGCCTGTCACTCCCAGACTTTAATTTTTCGCAGTCTGGTAGGTGTGAAATAGTATCTCATTGTGGTTTTAATTTGCATTTCCCTCTCTACTAGTGAAATTGTATGTCTTTTCATATGTTAATTAACTATCTGCTACTCTCTTGTTCCTTTCCAAATTCCTAAACTATCGCCTTTATCTTACTAAACCAAAATAAACATCTGCAGATGTTAACATTTCACTTTTACTTTGTGTTAGTCCCTGCCCTACCGTGTATTCTGATTGCACTCAAAGTGAGGCCCAAACTTTACCTGCACAATGACCATTTGTATACCTAACCCTGAACTGTACCCCACATCTTTAAAATAAAAATTTTTAAAAATATATTCTACTTAGGAGGAAGGCTGAAGCAGAAGGATCACTTGAGCCCAGAGTTCAAGACTGCAGTGAGCCATGTTCTTGCTTGTGAATAGCCACAGCCCTGGCAACAATGTTTGAGATCCCATCTCAAAATAACAATTATGATTAATAAAACAATTAATATTAATAATTTAATTTTTGCCATTACTAATTTAAATAATTAGTTTTTAATAAAATGATTATTAATAAAATGATTATTATTATTTAAACACACACACATATATATATAACCACAAGTTTTGCAATTGGAAGGAGACCCAAAACTATCACCTAGTCCAATCTTTTTTCTTATAATAATAAGTTGTTATATCATTTTAAAGACAAGGAATAGAACATTTAATCTGAGTAAATAATCCAGATACTTTGAACTAGAGTATTTGCACTTTATAAATTCTTGCCTTTTGTGGGTAATTTTGGGGTTTTTTTTGTTTTTGAGTCAGGGTCTCACTCTGTTGCCCAGGCTGGAGTGCAGTGGCATACTCATGGCCACTGCAGCCTCGACCTGCTGGGCTCAGGGGATTCTTCCACCTCAGCCTTCCAAGTAGCTGGAACGACAGACGTATGCTATCACACCCAGCTAATTTTATTTTATTGTAGAGACGAGGTTTCACCAGGTTTCCTGGACTGGACTCGAACCCACAGTATCTGGCAATTCACTCACTTCAGCCTCCCAAAGTGCTGGGATTATAGGCTGAGCCATGGAGCCCGGCCCCGTGGATAGATTTGAAAGAAATTTCTACCACTAACTTTCACGTAAATGTGGATTTGGAGTAGATGCAAACTGATAGACAGGTTGCCACCCTTGAAAAGTCATCATTCTTCTGTTTGACTCCTACGTTTTTGTGATCTGTTCCTCAGACACAGTAGCAAACACATGAATTCAGGGCCCTTTCCTGGTGTGGACAGCTGTAACCAGGAGTTTCCTGAATAATCCCCGGGGCACTGTTTTCTCCAGTATAGTTCACATTTGATGAAATTTGAGTTTACAGCCTGAGAAAGTCTGATCCTGAGATCTCTTGTGTTTACTCCATTCCACCAATGAAGAAAGGAGATAGGCCTTCAAAAAAGTTTAAAGGGAAAGAAAATTAGGGGATTTAGGGATAGTAATAGATCTGAAAGCAGTTGGGAAATCTGTATCAGTAGAACAATAAATGTGGCAGATTTGTTAGACTATCTTTAAAAGTGGGATCAGGTAACCCGCCCTCCTAGGCCTCTGCACTTTCCCCTGGCGTATCCATCCCATCAATGAGCCACACTTCAATGCCTGTCTTCCCACAGGACCTAAAACTCTATGAAGGCAAAGACCATATCTTTTTGTGTATTACAGAATCTCTAGAGCCCTGCATGTACCTAGCTACCTCAACTAATACTTCCTGATTAAATGATTGAATGCAGGTCTGCTATTTAGAAAGTATGGTCATCAGGAAAGATAGTTCCAGGAGACGGGCCGTCCATCCAGTCCACCAAGTGCCCACGTTCCACTCTGGGATGAAGCTTCACCACAGAACATTCTTATCCCCATTAGTTGGTCCCTCATAGAGTCATCTTCCCGGCATTGCACTGTAATATGATAACCTTGGTTTTTCCCAAAACCATTATGAAAAACAGTCATATAGAATTGGCTTTGGCATTTCCTAGCAAATTAAGTCAAGCATATCATTTATATGAGGTTCTACAACAGAAGTTACTTTAGAATTTAATGCTGGTGGGAGAGAGGGAATCCTTTCCCCTGAAGAACTGGCATGCCTCTCCCTTTCTAATAATACAACTATTAGCACTTATCGCTTTCCCATTTTGTTTTGACCACCAGATCATGATAAATGCTTTCAAAAAATAAGCATTTACTAATTTCAGGGAAAACAAAAAAACTATTCATGGTTAAGGCAGTAACAGTGGTATACAACATGGCTCAGCTGTTAAAGTGTTTACATGACCATCATAATGTATGCATGGGATTGGGCTATCAAAACTATAAAGAACTATGTTGGAAGGATGGAGGGCAGGGTGAGTCTTGTGTGAAAGTGAGCAAAATTTGTATCTTCCATATTGCAAATTATAAATACTACCTGAAATTTTAAAAATCAAGAAGTAGAAAAATATGTCATTTAGAAGTACCAAGATAATTACCAAAAGAATCAATTAAAAGGACTGAAAGTTGTTGCCTCCAGAGAACAAGAAAAGGAAATAAGGAGTGGACAGCTGTAGAGAATAAGACTGTAATTCGTACTTAATATATAATCATATTAATCATAACCAAAATTCTTGCCTCACTAATAAGAAAACTGAGGCATATAGCTATCAAATAACCCAGATCACATAGCTAGTAAGTAGTTAAGCTGAGATTTTAATGCTGGTTTACAGAAATCCAATGCTCATGATCTTTTCCCTACATTTTACTCCCTCTCTTATTCTCTTACATTAAGGGAACTGGTGACATAAAAGAAGAAAGCCTAGAGCCTGACTGTCTCATAAAGTGCCATATGGTATAAAGAAAGAAATGTGGCAGAGATGAATGAAGAAGATAAAGAATGACGTTTAAGACCATTCATAAATCTAAGGTTCTACTAGTAATTAAACTGTGTGATCTCAAGCCCTCCGTGGATCTTTCTTTCACTAGAACAAGCTAAGTTGGCATTTATAAAAGTGAGCCTTCAATAAAACACTGCCAAATGCCTGATACTTCTACACAAATCTGGGATAAGCCTTTGGAAGTACCAACCACCAGACAGAAGCAGAGTTGCTGAGTCTCAGGGAAAGTTAAACTCAGAAAGTATTTAACTCCATGCAGTAGAGTCAAAACTTACAACTAAGGATCATTGGGGACCTCAGAGCATGGTGAAAGAAATGCCACTGAGTCAAGGCAGAAGGGGGGTAAGAGCAAAATGGCGTCAAGGGTGAGGAAGGTCTAGGCAAATGGTTCAAAACCAAATGTATGAAGTTCTGAGTGATGGAGCCCCTACCTCATGCCACTTCCTGCAGGACTGGTCTGTCCCTGAGTGGAACAGTCCTGGCCTGAGGAGCAGTGGTTACAGCCCCAAGCTGGAGCTTTGCCTTCACCAAAAGAGGCAAAATCTCTATATGAGCATAGCTTCTTGTATCTTGACCAAACGAGGCCCAAGTAAATCCGGAGTAGGTCATTCTGGGGGGGGAAAAAGGCACAAGAAAGAGGATATGCCCTAGAGACCTTTTAAAATGCCACATTAACCATTTAAATTGATTGGCTCACATTCATATGAGTTCAGGGAAGCACTTCACATATCAAGAATCATATTTTCTTGCAAGTAACAGAAACCCAACCACAGTGGCTTCACACAGGAGGATGTCTGTTCTTCCTACGTAACAAGAAGTCCACAGTGATTTCCAAGACCAAAGCTTCTTCTGCCTTTTTGAAGGTGGCAACTGTACTTCACATTCCAGACCGGAAGAGAGAACAGTGAAGGAGAAAAAGGAACATGGCCTTTTGACCAGGAAAACAATAGCATTTCCAGAAGTTCTACCCAGTAAACTTCTGCTTACAAAACATTGGCCAGAGTTTACTTTTATAGCCACCCTAGCCCCAAAGGACCCTGAGAAATTGAGTTTTTTTAGTTGGACACTTGATTTTCCTTAACAAAATAAGGGTCTACAGTCAGGAAGGAAGGGGATGGACAGAGTTGTCTGCCACAGACCACAAAGAGCCCAGCGTCTGTTCAGCCAGTGACGAGAAGATGAGTGATGTGCTTTGGAAAGCACAGAATGAAAAGGAACAAAAAGAACAAAACAGAGGAAGGCCAAATCTGTCCCAGACAATAAGGTCATGATGACCTTTTGGGGAGAAGAGGATGTTCAGACAGGACATGGAACTGCAAGGCAAAAATATCAGTGCGATTTTACAGTCCTGCAGAGGTGGCTATTTCCACCTAAGTATGGCACATAGTTTGCCCTTAGATGATTCTCCTGCCAGGATTTTACACAGTGTTTCCTTTCATCCTCATATAGTCCTAGGAGACAAACAGGTGAGGAAATGCGAGGGTCAGGGAGACTGGGTGACATGCCCAAGGTCCCAGCTAGTAAGGGTCAGAGATGGGAGAGACAGGATTTGAATGAAAATGTATCACACTCTCAAGCTGGGACCCCTCCACCTCTCCTCTTACCCAGTGCCATTTGGGTTACTGGACACCAGCCTGAGGAGGTGGGCAAGCCTCTCTCTGCCTCTGTTCCACTCAATCCAGAGCACTAGATCCTGAGACCGACCAGAGCTTCAGAGCAGCCACCCCAGTCTGACTGACCCACCCTCTGACCTTGGCTCTGTCCTCAAAAGTCATGGAAACTCCCCCCACTCCACCTACCATGCCCCTCAGCCTCTTGCCTGCAATCTCTAAATGACTAACTCAGCCTGTTTAGGGTGGCAATCGCCTCCTGGGCTTGGCCTGGCCTCGAGTAGCCCACCCTCTCCAGACCCCGCAACAAGGTATTTTCTCTTGTGGGTCTTCCTCAAGCCTTATCAATAACGTTCAACTTGTCTTCTGCAACCAATACCTTCTATTGTGTGTGTGCATGCGGTGATTGGCGGGGGGGAGAAGGAAGGTGAATTTCATATTTGGGTATTTAATAATTTCATTATTAGGAGTACAAATTTCCACTGGCAATGTTTACTGGTGTGTGTGTGTGTGTGTGTGTGTGTGTGTGTGTGTGTGTGTGTTTTTCCTCAGTGACATAATTTGGATTGTTGACCCTCCAATTCTCATGTTAAAATAAGATCCAATAAACTTCTGCTTACAAAACATTGGTAGAGGTGGGGCCTAGTGGAAGCTGTGTTGCTTGGGTCATGGGGGCAGATCTATTAGTTCATGTGAGAACTGGATGCTTAAAAAGGGCCTGGCACATCCTTGTATCCTTGTCTCTCTCTCTCTCTCTCTCTCTCTCTCTCTCTCTCTCTCTCTCTCTCTTGCTCCCTCTCTCACCATGTGACACACCAGCTCCCCTTCCCCTGTGTGAAGCTTCCTGAGGCCCTCACCAGAAGCAGATGCTGGCATCACGCTTCTTGTACAGCCTGCAGAACGGTGAGCCAGATAAATCTCTTTTCCTTATAAATTACCAGTCTCAGGTATTCCCTATAGCACTATAAAACGAACTAAGACCCTCAGACCACAACAAGCTGTGTTCCTTTTCCTGAGGATAAAGAGTTCTTGGGCTGGGCTGTATAAACCTCAAGAAAAGGCTTGCCCCAATATGTATCCAAGGGTACCATCATCTCAAAGAGCCATCATCTCAAAGAGCAGTCCCAAGCTGCGCCAGACACTCTGAACCAGTCTCAATGGGAGAGGCAATGGTAACTGATGGAGATCCCAATCCATGAGCTATGCAGGCTGTGAGCACAGGCAGCCAGGGGTAAAGAGGCAGTGAAGACCTCCTGTGGCCAGTCTGTGAGTCACCTGAAAAAGGAAGTAGGAAGCAGACGGATCAGTCAGACTGAAAATCAGGGCTGTTTGCTGGTCCTCCTGTCTTTCTGGTTTCAGTTTGAATCACAACGTTAGAACTTCTGCTAACCAGACATCTATCCAAAATATACCTTAGAGCCCAAGCATGGTAAAAATTCTGCAGAGCTCCGAGTCGAGGACAGGATGCTCATTTACTGTCTCCAAGGAAAGATACACATTACAGAAACTTTTCCATTCAACAGATTTTTGTGGATCACCCACTATGGCATTCAAGACCAACAGCAATTAGTTTCCAAAATAAAAGTGGCATTAAGCCACAGGATCCGGGCTGGGTGCGGTCTATGCCTGTAATCCCAGCATTTTGGAAGGCAAATGTAGGAGAATTGCTTGAGCTCAGAAGTTCAAGACCAGCCTACGCACAACATCACAAGACCTCATCTCTACAAAAAATTTAAAAATTAGCTGGGTGTGGTGGCATGAATCTCTACTCCTAGCTACTTGGGAGGCTGAGATAGAAGGATCGCCAGAGCCCAGAAGATTGAGGCCACAGTGAGCCATGATCATGCCACTGCATTCCAGCCTGGGCAGCAGAGTGAGATCACAACTTAAATATTAAAAAAAAAAAATCTAGGGAAGATGAAAAAAAAACATGCTTTTTTTTTCTAGGGAAGATGTCAGATAAGATGTACAGCATTGACGATGCATTTTTGAAATCCTGGTGAGATGTGCTGAAAACAATAAAAACTCTGTTTTGTGCCTTCATAGGCAAAGGGGAAGGAAGTAAACACAACCAGATCCTTAGGTAACAGGCATCATGTATATGGCACAGCATTCAGTCCCTCAAGTCACCACAATAACACCACTGTCCCTGAGTCCGCACAGCTAACATAGTCCAGAGCGAGCGCCTCCACAGTTCTCTCTGGGGAGCCATTCTGTGCTCCATCAGAAGTGTTTTTTTGTTTTTGCTTTTGTTTTTGTTTTTGAGTTGGAGTCTTACTCTGTGGCCCAGGCTGGAGTGCAGTGGCACACTCACAGCCATCCCAGCGTCGACCTACTGGCCTCCGGCAATCCTTCCACCTCAGCCTTCCAAGTAGCCAGAATTACAGGCGTGTGCTACCACTCCCAGATAATTTTTTATTTATTGTAGAGACAGGTCTTGCCAAGTTGCCCGGCTGGTCTCGAACCCCTAGGCCCAGGCAATCCTCTTGCCTTGGCCTCCCAAAGTGCTGGGATTACAGGCTGAGTCACTGAGCCCAGCCAGAAGTGTTGTTTTATCAGACTGAAAGGGATGTGTTTATGGACCTGAAGTTCCTCAAGCAGGATTGGTCCACACCTGTGAGGGATGTAAGAACCATATGTTCACTGGCTGCCCCCTTCTAAACAGAAGGTTCCAGGAGGGCAGGGACCCATACATTCCTGCTATGAGTTCTGTGCCGGCAGGGTACTGCACAAAAACCAGTACCAGGTGACAGCTGAGGCAGACCCAACAGAGTTGGACTTCCTCAGCCTCTTTCCAATGTCAGAGGTTTAAAAAGTACCAGCTGCAAAAATCTTCCCCTTTAATTGTTATCATGAGACTCATTCATATTTAGAATTAATGTTAACACCTAAGAAAAAAACCTGCTTGAAAATCTCATAATGCAAATAACATGTACGAACGTGTAGAACCCTGGAACTCAGTAGCTGCAAAGGATGCCTCACAGAGCCAGACGGATGTCCCTGGGGGGTGATCTGTGCTTCTCCACCTCTTCTACAACATAGAGACTTACAACTCCCTATCTTGCGTTTAAAGAGCCAAGATTAATGATACTCTGAAAGAGAAAGCCAGAGATCATAATGTACCAACCACAGGTCGCTTTAGGGCACCTGGGGGAACAGTGCCTGATGCAGTGGAGCAAGCACGTTGTACAAAGACGAAGAACTTCAGTGCCACACACAAAGTCTCCTTTTGTGGCAATAACTACAGTGTGGTGAAACTGGCCTGGAACACTTCCAAATATGGCACAATGCAACAAACAAGAAGGGTACATGTTATCTGCATTTTATAAGCTTGATCAAGTAGATTTATTTACATGTTAACATTCATTTTGAATCTGAATGAGTTCTTTGATGACAAAGTAAAGGTTTTATCTCTGATTTTTTTGAGCCTCGACATTTGACAGAGTATTTTGACTGAGGTTAAGGCACACAAGATGAGTGGGAGTGAAACAGCTGAGATTACAGTCAGGGAGCTTTTCAAATCAAGGGAAGTTGCAAGGACGGATGTCTGCATAGGACACAAATTGTTTTATCCTTTAACATGTTAGGGACTCACATATTCCAATTTGTTTCCATTTGAATTCTGATCACTTCTGTTCTAAGAAAAGAGACTGACATAAATTCACCCCTCACTGGGTAAGCATTGAATCTCTATGATATATCCAGCACTCAGCCCAGTGGCTGAACAGACATGGAAATCACGTGGCCAAATGCTCAAGAATACAGGCACTGGGGCAACCCCTTTGGGCCTCCTCCCACTGTGGGAGCTTTTCTATCCTCTCAATAAATCCTGCTTACTCAGCAACAACAACAACAACAAAATACAGGCACTGCCTGCGTTGGAAACCCAGATGCCCCCTGCTGTGTGACCTTGAAAACATTGTTTAATCTATCTGCACCTCAGTTTCCTCATCTGTAAAATGACAATAATAACAGTACCTACCTTTGGCAAGTAGAGTGATGACTCCCCAAAGATGGCCATGCCCTAATCCCTGGAATCTCTGAATATGTTATCTTAACGTGAGAAAAGGCACTTTGCAGATGTGATTAAGATTACAGACTTCAAGATTAGGAGATAATTTCAAATTATCAGTGGGCCCAATCTAATCACATGAGTCCTTAAAAAGGGACAGCCTTTGCTGTCCATTATCAGAGATAAGACAAGAAAAAGGAGGAAGAGGAAAGAGAGGAGGGTGGGAGGAGATGGAGGAATTCAAAACGTGAGGAGGACTTGACCCACCTTGCTGGCTTTGAAGATGGAGGAAGGGGAACTGGAGCCAAGTGGACAGGTTCTACGAGCTAGGGGTGGCTCTCAGCTGACAGCCTACAAGGAACTGAATTATACCAACAACCCAAACAAGCAAGGAAAGGGATTCCTCCTTGAACCATGAGAAAGGAATGCAGCTTTGATTCTAGCCCAGTGAGACCAAGACCAATCTTCTGGCCTCCAGAACCTAAGACAGTACATCTGTGCTGTTTTAAGTTGTGAAATCCATGGTAGTTTGATACAGTAGCAATAGAAAACTAATATTCTATCTCAGAGGGTCTTGAAGATGAAATGAGTTTAATCCATAAAAAAGAGCTTAAAACGAGACTTGGAATATAGTAAGTACTTAATTAATCATTTAATTTTTTAAATGGTGAACAAGACAAATACAGTTAATGTTTTCTTCCTTTTTTTGTCAGAGTTTCACCCTATCACTCAGGCTGGAGTGCAGTGGCACACTCACAGCCATCCCAGCATCGATCTACTGGGCGCAGGCAATCCTTTTGCCTCAGTCTACCACATAGCTGGAACTACAGGCATGCACTACCATGCCCAGTTAATTTTTTGATATATTGTAGAGACAAAATTTCACCAAGTTGCCCAGGCTAGTCGCAAACTCACAGGTTCAGGCAATCCTCTTGCCTAGGCCTCCCAAAGTGCTGGGATTATAGGCTTGAGTCACCGTGCCCATCCCAGTTAATTTTTTCATAGAGCTTAAGTCTTGGAAGTGAGAACCTAAACAAACAAGTGATCACAATAAAATGTGAAGGGGCTAAGATCAGGAAAACACAGGATAATCAGAAGACAGTTGGGGGAATTGCTAACTTCATAGAGACTTAATAAAGACTCACAAAGATGGTCAGCTCCTATGTTCAAAATGCCATCCTTTAATAATCCAACAAGCAGTAACATCTAACTAGCCCTTACTACCAACAATATGGGTAACTATGCCCATCCAAATTATATTAAACTACAAGTCTGATTAAAAGAGAAAGCAGATATTTTTGCCCTTCTGTCAACATTTTTTGGAAGAGCTCCATCAGTGAAAAAGATAAGACTTGTGAGGGTATTTCACTTAAAAAGTCACATGCTTTATATTTTATGCACATACTTTTTTCTTCCATTTCACTCTTATCACATATTAGAATGAATGAGTTGCCCAAGTCCTATTCAAATTGACACCAAATATCATCAGAGTCCAATGGAAGTTGTTTTAGTAAGTTTGAGCCTCAGCTAATAGACCCCCTGCCAAAGGCATTCAGAGGCCAGAACTGGATGGAATAGTCTGAACATGCTAGGCCACAGTCATACCCCAGGCTTTCCCAACTGCAGCAGCAGCTGCCCTGGTGCACAGATAAAGCCTCCTCTTGTTCAGTGCCCTGACCCTGTGACAGTAGCTATGGGCCCCAAGAAGGGCAGAGTGGCCCCTGCCGGGAATGGCAGAAGAACCAACATCCACTCATCACAATTACTGAGCATTTGCAACACTTGAGCCCGTAACCTGCATGAGTCATCGCCTCTCTCCCTCACCAACCTGACCCTGAGTTTCTGGAACTCTAAACTTAGTGTCCAAGACACAATGAGAAGCCCCAGAAGGAGACTTTTTCCTATTGAAAAGAAAGGGAAACATAGTCACATTGCCCAGACAACTCAAATTTACTTTTAAATGAGCATGACTACTTTCTCCTATATGTCTATATGCTAATTTCTTTAATGTGTTCATCTTCAGCTTTCAATGATTGCAAAGTCATAAATTTCATCATCACGCTCTTCCTGACCTTGACATCAGACACCTGGAAAAAGCCTCCCCATGCCCATTTTCTCAGCAGGGTTGTCCACCCCATTGAAGGGGATAAAAGAGAACCATTACCCATAATTAAATACGCATTTTGTTAGAATGGTGGGGTCCTTTTTTCCTTTGCTCTCGAAGAAAAAGCACTAAATCACCCTCTCTAGTAAAATGCCCACTCCTTGGAAAACTCTCAAGAGTCTTGTGAAGTTGCCAGCATCTTTTAATTACTTCTAAATGTTTCACTACTAACTGTTAACTGTAACAGAAACAAGAATTATATTAGCACATTTAAAACAAAAGACCCTAAGTCTGGGATGAAGTAAGACTGAGATATAAAACAAGATGGCAATATGAGAAGACTCATGTGGGAAGATGCCTCACAATGACTACAGATACAGGAAGCCAACTTACAGAAGGCAGTTGCCACATACCAAGTACTTGACTTCAGACTTCAATAATTGAGGGGATGTGAAGGCTATTATCGTTGCCTTTCTTACAGATAAAGAAACAGGTTCACCGCACAGACAGAAAGTGACAGGAAAATCAAAGGTCTGATTGACCCCAAACTTTGGTACAGCTGGCACACCCACTACACTGTCAATATGGGGCAACAACTCACAAAATAAGGGATGTCAAAGAACATGCATGTAAAATAGACTATTTTCCAAATGCCAAAATCTTCTAGTAAAATGCTATGATGGGTAGCCTGGGTGTGGTGGCTCATGCCTGTAATCCCAGCACTATGGGAGGCTGAGGCAAGAGGATCACTTGAGTCCAGGAGTTCAAGACCAGCCTGGGTAACATAGCAAGACCTCATCTCTACAAAAATTATAAATGAATGAATAACTAAATAATAAATAAATGCTATAACATATTTCATAAGAGTTTGCAGACAACAATGAACTTTTGGGGATTTCCAAGATGAGAAAAATAAGTGGGAAAATATTTACAAATATAATAAAGAAGCGTTTTAAAAAGTGACTCAACTGGGCTCAGTGGCTCAGCCTGTAATCCCAACACTTTGGGAGGCCAAGGTGAGTGGATTGCTTGAGACTGCGAGTTCGAGACAGCCCGGGCAACTTGGGGAGACTTCGTCTCTACAATAAATAAAAAATTAGCCGGGCATGGTAGCATGCACCTGTAATTCCAACTACTTGGAAGGCTGAGGCAGAAAGATCGCCAGAACCCAGCAGGTAGATGTTGGGGTGGCCATGAGTATGCCGCTGCACTCCAGCCTGGGCGACAGAGTAAGACTCCAACTCAAAAAAAAAAAAAGAAAAGAAAAGGAAAGGAAAAAGAAAAAGTGACTCATCCACTAAACAAAATTCATCATAACTTATGCCAGAAAAAAATTGTCAATGCATAGATATTTTTGTTGTTAATAGGATGTCATCTTGAGGAAAGAACAGACTTTTTAAAATGGACTAGCACATGACAAATATGCCTTAATTCCTTACCAAGTCATAGCAAAGGGTTCCTTGCTGTTCCACAAGCACTCATTGCCTTGGTTTGACAAGTGTTACATGTGACAGTAGCCATGGGCCCCCCAGAAGGGCAGAGCGACCCCTGCCAAGAATGGCAGAGAAAACACTGACCACATGTACTGGCATTTACAGACTTGGGCTAGTAGCTTGAGTCGTTACCTCACTCTCTCACCAACCTGAAGAAAGCACCATGACAGGGACTGTCCTATAGGTGGTTTGCTGCCAAGTCACTGAGAGCACAGGACAAAGTCCCACAGACTGGAATATCAAGAACCCAGAGCAGCCTTCAACCCATGCGCATTCAGGCTCAACCTGTACCCAGGCATGCCCCCAACCCACAACAGCTGCCATTCTGAGTAATGAGAGGCATCTCACACCCCTCGCAGCAAACTCCTGCACATGACCTGACTTCTTAGCTCCCAAGGCCCAGTGGGAAACACAGCAAGGTTTGAAGCTAAGTGACATGACTAGGTGTGTGTTCCAGAAGGCACACAACAAGGACAGAATGGTGGGAATGTGACCCATGAGACCTGGCAGGAGCCAGCCAAAGGCCAACACCAGAGTAGTCAGGTAAAGATAGAAGAGGGTAGACCACTTCCACAACACACACACACACACACACACACACACACACACACACACACACAAACAATTAGCAGGAAAATATACAGCACTTGGTAATTACCTGGTTGTAGAGGCAATGAAAGCTTTCCAGGTCTCAGTAGATGGCAACAGAGAATTCAGAAGAAGCTGGAACGGGGAGAAGGTATTTGTTTTAGATATGATGCTCTGGGGTCTCCCCAACAGACAGTGGGACATTCTAATCTGAAGATCAAGTATGAAACACAGACAATACTTGTTCCCATCATTCCCATTATTCACCATGATATCCACCATGTCCAGCAAGATGGGCACATTTCCAGTTTGGAAATGAAACACTGGGCTCTAATGAGGTTTTCTTTGATTGTGTTCCAAAGTGCACCTGATGTGCCATCTTGCCTAGTTAAATCTGCCCCCCTGAACAGCCCCATGCAGGACTTTCAATCTCAAAGTTAGGAGACAGTGAAGGAATTTACTCGACTCCTCAGGAGCCTGAAGTGTTCCACAAAACCCTAGTAGGCTGAATCAAGAATAATGTCAGAGGATTTAGTCTTTGCTGTCAGAGAAATGTCCTGTCACCTCCCCTTCCCAGAGAAGGGGCTGATGAATGATCACTCTGGCCCGAGAACATCTGCTCTGTTTTTTTTTTTTTTATAATTAATCAGTATTTTTTATTATCGTTTTGTGGGGTACAGTTAAGGGTTAGGTGTACAATTACGTTTCATTCAGGCACCCTGTTGATAAGAGGTGTTTTCCCAGTCCCAGATAGATATTAGCTACTGTTAATCCCATCCCCCTCCCCCTGCTCTGTTTTTTTAGGCAGCATTCCTCTCGGGAGACACAGGAGGGGATGGGGACATGGCTACCTTGAAGCTGCCAGGTCAGTGCCCCTGCCTCCATCTCACAGGTCTACCAGCAAAGGAAGGGGCCACATGGTGCCAACAAAAACCTTGGAGGGGCAGGGACACAATGGAAACGTGGCAGCGAGAGCTTGCCTTGTTCACATCTACAGCATTTAAGATTTCAGAAAACAACCTAACTTATTTTTGGAGAGCCTCAGCCTTGGAGATAATTCATTATTTTCTACTTATCACATTTTCGTCTCATTACCCCTCCACTCTGAGTTCTTTGACAGCATCATCTGTATCCAATTCAATCTCGGGTACCTCAGCACTGGCATAATACCTGGTACATTGTACTGTTCAGAGAACACCTAATTAAAGACTGAATGGATGGGTGGATGGATGGATAGATGGGTGAGTAGATAACGATATGAGTGAATAGCTAGGTGGCTGGATGGGCGGATCCAACAAATAGTTCTTAAGTGCCTACTGTGTGTAAAGCACAGAACTAGGTACTGGGGATATAATGGGTGGCACCTGCTCTCACCTTTAGAGAGTTCACAAGCTAACTGGAAAAATGCCATATCACTAAGCCAATACATGATAAGTGCCATAACAGAGGAGGGAGCAATCGACTGAGCACAGAGAGGTTGCGCAGATCAAATCATGAAACATGCACGAGAATTTCTTGGGCACTGGCATCAGCCTATGCTTTTCCGGACCTGTAGGGGCATTTTTTTGGCCCAACCGAAATCTCCAAAGAGTTCATTTCAGTTCTTTCCTCTAATGAGCCCTTTGCAATCAACGTCCCTCCCCTTTTACTGGACAAACACTGCTGTGGGTCAGTTCCCTCCCCAGAAAAGCAGTTACATAGCACATGCATCTGAGGACCCAGCACTAACATTTGATAATAGTGGGGAGGGTACAGGATTTAGTCATAGAGTCTCCAGCTGGTGAATTCCAAGTTCAACAATGCCATCACTAACCTGGAAAAATAATCTATCTTCCCTGACCCTCAGTCTTCCCATATATGTGCACAGGTAACATGGCCATACCTACAGAACAGCATTGCTGAAAGGATTAAACAAGAACTGCATCTCAATAAGCCTAACCCCAGATCTGGTACATACACACTTGGCCCTTCGGTGTTAATCATCTATCTCTTGCTTCCTGGGACTTGGTGATGCTATTTTCTTTTCCATTGCTTTCTGGTGTGCACATCCAACTGCTACCCCCAGGCCAGTCTCCTAATCCAGAATATTCCTTCCCCCACACATCCGTACCTTTCCAGCACTGATCCAGCTCCTGTTGTGTCAGAATGAGTAGGAGATTCATGTCCCCCTGTCTAGGCTGTGGGTTCCTAAGGGTCAAGACCAGGATTTATTCAGCTCTATGACCCCTAAGCATAGCTCAGTACCTGGCACAAACTATCACTCAGAAATTGTTGGCAGCCAGGCTCAGTGGCTCAGCCTGTAATCCCAGCACTTGGGAGGCCGAGGCGAGTGAATTGCCTGAGCCCGCGGGTTCGAGACCTGCCAGGGCAATTTGGCAAGCCCTCGTCTCTACAATTAATCAAAAATTATCTGGGCATGGTAGCACGGCACCTGTAGTTCCAGCAACTTGGAAGGCTGAGGTGGAAGGATAGCCAGAGCCCAGAGTGTCGACGCTGGGGTGGCTGTGAGTGTGCCACTGCATTCCAGCCAGGGTGACAGAGTAGAGTAAGACTCCAACTCAAAAAAAAAAAAAAAAGAAAGAAAGAAATTGTTGGCTAAAAGAACCACAAGTCATGCTAATGGCACCAATGCTGCTACAGTCCACATAAGTGCATCCTGCCAATCCAGGATGACTAGTCAGTAAGTCAGTATTAGTACCATGAAAGTCCAGGCCTGGAAGAGTACTTCACAAACACTGGGTACTAAATAAGGGTGAATTATTACAAGGAACCCACTGTTCTTGTTCTTTTTCTTTTCTTTTCTTTTTTTAAAGCAAGACTGAAAACATCAGGAAATAGCTGTTCCCATTACTATACATTTCTGCGAAATCAGAATAAACCTCCAACCCAGGACTACAGAAGTTCAGAAAAGGGAGAAAATTCTATCAGCTCACGAGACTGGGGAAGGCTTCCTGAAAGATGTGGGCCTTAAAGGATGATTAAGAGGTTCCCTGTGAGCCTAGTACTAGGCCAGAGACTAAGAAAGTCCAATTTGTAGTAAAGATCTTGGACACTACTCCTGAACAAATTAATTACTGTGATGCTAAGCTGCTTAAAACTTCCTTCCCTGAGATGGATATCCCTCAATTCTCAGATTGAAATCCCATGAAGAGGCCCATCCCAGTATGGGAGACGGCCACACCCCTCATGAGCCATGAATGCCTAACAGACCTCCAGGGCAGTTGGGAAAATGTCCTTATGTGGAAAAATAAAGAGGACAAGCAGATCTGATTAATCTGGGGCTTTCTGGAACCATATCCCACCTGCTTACAGTCTTATGAATACAAGCAAGAAAATAAGCAGATTCAATTAACTCTGTTGTCTTTAAGTTTTTTATTTCAGCTCAAGAACAGAGTTCCATCTTTATCAAATTCTCCATTCGCAAGTGGATGGTGTGTTGAAAGAATTCACAACTCTTTCCCCAGCCCATGAGTTCCTGCACCCTTGCTGCCCCAGCAACTGAAAGAAGGTCATTTTGACCTGATTATCTTTGTCTATAAATCTTAAATCATAATTGCTTGAGTAAAACATAAAATTAGTTAATCTGCGTAAAACGTCTCCGGAGTCTCACTGTTTTCTTAGGAGGATTCTTCTGATCCCACATAGGGTCACCGAGCACCTACCACATGCCTGGCACAGTGAGCGTTCCAACAGACATGGGCAACGAAAGGTCTTAACCCCTGTGTCACTCAGGAAAAGGGAGGCTCAGGGTGTGGAGCACATGACTCCCACACACTCGCTGCCAGGCATGGTGTACACCACTGTCTCCCAAAACAGGGCAGTCCTCAACAGTCCTCAGTCCTATGAGCTCAAGATTCACTTTTTTCCTAAAGCTTTAGGAAACATACAACTTTCCCCTTGTTGCCAAGAAAATCTTTGCAGGAACCACACCTGTTTCATCACTAAATACTCAGGGCGTGACACACAGTAAACAAATATTTGTTGAGTGAATTAATTTTGATTTAAGTAAAAGGTTTAGCCCCAGGATTTTTTTTTTTCAAGTTTTCTACTTCAGCCCCAACTTTTACTAAATTAAATGATGGTTCCCAAGAAACAAATTCCTCTCCAGGAGCCAGTGGTTGACTTTTAAAAATGGAAATAAAGGAATTTGAAGACAACTTTGTTAGAGTTGGTGGTGGCACAGTATTGTGAGTTACTAAACGCCACTAAATCGTTCACTTTAAAATCATTTTATTTATTTATTTATGAGACAGGGTCTCACTCTGTCCCCCAGGCTGGAGTGCAGTGACACAATCCTGGTTCACTACAACCTTAGCCAACTAGGCTCAAGTGATCCTCTCTTCTCAGCCTCCCCAGTAGCTGGGGCAACAGGTGTACACAACCATGCCAAGAAATTTTTTTTTTTTTTGTAGAGACAAGGTCTTGCTATGTTGCCTGGGCTGGTCTTGAACTCCTGGGCTCTAGCAGTTCTCCTACCTTGGCCTCCATAGTGCTGGGATTACAGGTGGGAACAACTGCATCTGGCCTAAGAAAAAAATGGCTAATTGTAAGTTGCGTGAGTTTCACTTCAATGTTTTTAAAGTGTTTCTAGCACTGTTTCTGAATACAGTCCACTGCCTGTGCCATGAAAATTCTACCAGCTGCAGGCTATATCTTCTGATAACAGAAAGCAATTGAGGTTGGACCAAAATGATGATGATGATGATGATTACTATTATTATTATTATTATTATTATTATTATTATTTGGGGGAACACAGATAGCAAAGTAACAGGCAGGGAGAAAGGTGTGATGAGCAGCAAGAATAATCACATCTATAAGGTTCAGGACCAGGCTCTGGACCATGCATCTGGAGTATATTATCTCACTTAAGCTCCACACCAACACCGAGGCAGGATTATTGTTCTCCCAAGTTTATAGTTGCAGTTAGGTGTGTAAATACAAGACACCCATGCTGAGTGGCTGTTTTGAGCCACACATAAGCCCACTGTGTAAGTAAGAAGGATCCTCATTCCCATAAACTCAGAGTATCAGGGTAGAGGGAGACAGGCAAGTTCATGGATGAGGATGGGGGCACTGATGAGTGCTGCTTCCTTGTCATGAAAGCACCCAGGTTCTGCAAGATGGAGTTCCTGCTGTCTTCTTCAACCACCTCTAATGTACTCTTGTTCCAGCCAGTCTTTTTGCTGAATTCACATTTATATCGTGTCTCTATGTCTTGGCCCAAGTGTTTCCCACTACCCGGAATGCCATCACCTGCCCTGTTCTCATTCCCTTATTGACTGTCAGGGATGTGGAGCCAAAATGCCTCAGTTGTTCTCCTAGTTTTAACTTTACTGGCTATGTAGCCTTGGGAAAAATTTAACTACTCTCAGCATCAGCTCTCCAGTTATAAAATGGAGATGATCATATAACACCCCAAAAGGCCCCTAGACTGGACAACAGACAGAGTGAACTTCTTCTACCTTTCACCAAAACCTGGCTAGGCTGCCCATGAACATTCACCAGGGAAAACTTTGTTTTCAAAAAGACTGCTGAGAGGAGCTGAGCCCAACACCCCGCGCCTGAACACTCACCACTGGGCCTGCAGGAGCTAGGAAGGGCTCCCACTGGTCAAAGGTAAGCAACTTGAACACCAATAAGAATAATTACTTCACCTGTGGTTGGACTAAGCACACTGAATGTTTCAAAATCCTATGTTCGGCAGGCCCAGTGGTTCAGCCTATAATCCCAGCACTTTGCGAGGCCAAGGTGAGTGAATTGCCTGAGCCCGCAAGTTTGAGATCAGCCAGGGCAGCTTGGCGAGACTTTGTCTATACAATAAATAAAAAATTAGTCAGGCATGGTAGCATGTGCCTGTAGTTCTGGCTACTTGGAAGGCTGAGGCGGAAGGATTGACAGAGGCCAGTAGGTCGATACTAGGGTGGCTGTGAGCGTGCCAGCACTCCAACCTGGGAGACAGAGTGAGACACCAATGCTAAAAAAAAAAAAAAAAATCCTATGTTCACACTGTGCTGCCCTTCGAAAGAGGACTGGATTAAAAAAAAATGTGGTACATATACACAATGGGATATTACATAGCCATAAACAAGGACAAAATTATGAACTTCACAGTAACTTGAATGGACTTAAAGGCTATAATACTGAGTGCTCTACCACAGAAACAAAAAACCAAGTATCACATGTTCTCACTCATAAGAGGACCTTGAACAAATATGGTAATACTATAAGAAAGGATTGGCAGTAGTGGGAAATTGCCGGGGTTGGGGGCATACCTCATCAACAAGGGTACCTCATAATGAACATTTGTATACCTAACCCTGGATTGTACCCCACATATTTAAAATTTTAAAAATCCTATGCTCATAATAATACTTTAAAAAAACAATAAAAAGAAACTAGCACTTGAGCCACTTTTAAGGATGCTTAGGAACCAATTCATTATCCAGAAAACTGACGGATAAAAGGAAGAACCAAGCACTTCTCCTGCTTTTCCCATATGAACTGCATTTTAGGGTAATCAAAGTTGATGATGAAAACTCCTCTATGAAGGAATTCCAGCTGGGCACAGTAGCTCACATCTGTAATCCTAGCACTTTGGGAGGTGGAGGTAAGAGGAATGCCTGAGCCCAGGGCTCAAGACCAACCTGGGCAATCTGGTGAGACCTCATCTCACAATAAGTCAAAAAAATTAGCTGGGCTTTGTGGAGCATGCCTCTGATTCCAGCTACTTGGAAGGCTGAGGCGGAGGGACGGCCTGAGCCTAGCAGGTCGAGGCTGCACTGGTCATGAGCATGCCACTGCTCTCCAGCCTAGGCAACAAAGTGAGAGACTTCAACTTAAAAAAAAAAAAAAAATTCCAGCAAATAAATTAGAAAGGAATTGTAGATTTGGATTGTCATCATTTTGCAATTCCTAACAAAATCAGGGATCTTGGCAGTGACTGTCAATTGTGCCTAAATCACACAGTAAGATTGAAGAGGGATTTTTTTTTTAATGGATAAATCAGACAGACAATGCTTGAGTCTCCTGGTCAATCGTCATGTCACATAAGGAGACAAGCAGGTATGATGCATCTGTCACGATGCAATGTAAGGTACACACCATCACTGTGACATCTTCTCACCAAACACTAAACCTGAATCTGATCAAGCTTTGCATCAAACTACCAATTTATTTAATATACAGGGACAAAGGCACATATTAAACAATACCCCAGTGATATAATCAGCAAAGTCCAGAACGGAAGGAATTCCAAGGATCCAATGACCTAGTGTTTTCAACAGATACATGGGGAAAAAAAAAAAACTGTTATAAATTAAAAGAGACCGGGCACGGTGGCTCATACCTGTAATTCCAGCACTTTGGGAGGCAGAGGCGAGAGGATTGCCTAAACTCAGGTGTTCAAGACTAGCCTGAGCAACTTGGTGAGACCTCATCTCTATAACAAATCAAAAAAATTAACTGGGCATGGGGGCACATCTGTAATTCCACCTACTTGGAAGGCTAAGGTGGAAGGATTGCCTGAGTCCAGCAGGTCAAAGCTGTGGTGGCCATAAGTGTGCCACTACACTCCAGCCTGGGCAGCAGAATGAGACTACGACTCAAATAAAAAGAAATCTAAGAGACTTATCAATAAAAAGCAATGCAAGGACCTAGTTGGGATCCTAATTCCAACAAACAAACCAACTACAAAAACGTGTTAATGAACATAAGGGGAAACTGCATAATCTTAGTCCACCGGGGCTGCTATAACAAAACATCTTAGACTGGGTAATTTAAAAACAACAGAAATTCATTGTTCACGTTCTGGAGGCTGTGAAGTCCAAGATTATGGCACCAGCAGATTCAGTGTCTGATGAGAGCTCAGTCCCTCTGCTTCAAGATGATGACTTCTCACTGCAACTTCACATGTTAGAAAGGGCAAGCAGGCCCCTCAGACCTCTCTTATAAGGACACCAGTCCTATTCATGAGGGCAGAGCCTTCATGACCTAATTGCCCCCTGAAGTTCTTTTAATACTATTGCACTGAGTATTAGGTTCCAACATATGAGTTTTAGGGGATGCCAACATCGCAAACACTAACTGGATGATTGACATAATAAGAATGCTAATTGTGATAATGGCATCATGGTTGTGTTTTCTTAAAGAAAGAAGAAATTTAGAGATATAAAAAGTTTTTTTTAAGCCGGGCTCAGTGGCTCAGCCTGTAATCCCGCGCCTTTGGGAGGCTGAGGTGAGTGGATTGCCTGAGCCCGTGGGTTCGAGACCCGCCTGGGCAGCGAGACCTCATCTCTACAGTAAATCAAAAAATCAGCCGGGCGTGGTAGCGCATGCCTGTAATTCCGGCTACTCGGAAGGCTGAGGCGGAAGGATCGCCGGAGCCCAGCAGGCAAGCCTGCGGTTGCCGGGAGAGGCCACTGCACTCCAGTCTGAGCGACCGAGTGAGACTCCAACTCAAAAAAAAAAAAGTGTTTTTGTTTGTTTGTTTCGTTTTTTTTGTTAGTTGGAGTCTCACTCTGTTGCCCAGACTGGAGTGCAGTGGCCGCTCCCGGCCACCGTAGCCTCGACCTGCTGGGCTCTGGCGATCCTCCCGCCTCAGCCTTCCAAGTAGCTGGAACTACAGGCAAGTGATACCACGCCCGGCTCATTTTTGATTTATTGTAGAGATGAGGTCTCGCCAAGTTGCCCAGGCAGGTCTCAATCCCACGGGCTCAGGCAATCCACTTACCTCTGCCTCCCAAAGTGCTGAGATTACAGGGTGAGCCACCGTGCCCAGCCTACAAAAGTATTTTTGGGTGAAAGGTTATACATGAGATTTGCTTTAAAATCATCTAGCAAAGAAAGGAAAACTGTTGGGGGGGCGGATAATAAAACCACCCACGTGTTGCTAATTTTTTAATCTGAGAAATGTATATAGGAGGGCTAATTAAAATAGTCTCTTTTCTTTCATGTATGTTTAAAAGTTCCCACAATAAACGTTAAAACAGGTGGAAAAAAGTGGATTTGGCCCTGGGAACTTTGGACTTGGGGGGGTGGCAATTTCTGGCAAATCCGCATTAAAAAGAAAAAAAGTAGATTCATCTTTCGAGCTGAGATTTTTTGTGTGTACTGGAAGACAGCCCCAGTGGACCCTTTGGGTAGGCAATAGCAGTAGGGGACATACTAGCCTAGCAAACAATGACCTGAAATGGTATGAATCTAGAAAAATATCCTCAACACGGTTGAAGCCAAATCTCTGAAGTTTATAATGGCTTTAGAAGGATGTTTTGTTTTGTTCCATTTCATTCTAAATATGAGTAGAGACTACACTGTCCTGGAAAATGACTGTTTGTTCTTGGAAGGATTATGTACGTTCTTGTTCAAGCAGCTAGCCACATGAAAGGGAGTGGCAAGGCAAAGATATTAGGAAGGAAGCAAAAACAAGCCTTCTCCACACTGGGCGGAGGACAGCACGGAGTCAGGCAGAGGTGGCTGACGCTCATTCAAAGCCTGTTCTTCTGAGGAGTCTCAGAGGGCTCTTGCATTGTGGGGAACTGGGAAGACTGGGAAATGTCCCCGTGCCAGCCTCGACTATTCCAGGAGAATGGAATGCTAAGAGTAACTGTAGGGCAAGGCCAACCCTGCTTGTAAGGAGTGGGGTTTTTTTCCTGAAGGAAATAGAAATTCCAACTGCCAAGAAACCCTGGAGAAGGAAGGAAGATGTAGGGATGGAAATTAGATCAGGAGAGCTGGCCAGGGGATCAGGACATGGGATTGGGGTCATGGTAGGGAAAGGCCTGGGAGAATATTTGCTCTCTCTCTCTCTCTCTCTCTTCTCTCTCAAAGAAAACAGACTGCTACCTGTTGGGAACCAGCCATGGAGGCCCACTGAGCATTAGGGATCAGGAAGGGCCGTTGACCCCGAGACCACTAGGATGCGTTCAGGAGCTATTGACCCCACTTCCTCCCCCTTTCTACTCAGCACTAACCAGATTAAGCTCCTGTGAGCTCAAAACATAAAAACTCTGAGACCGGGACAAACACAAGCTAACTTTAGAAGCTCATTGCTCCCATTCTTCCGCAAACTGCAGTTTTGGCTTTCACACAACTTATAATTCAAATTCGTGTCACATTTAAGAGCCTTAGTATTGGTCACAGGCTTCTGGGTCATGATCTTAGGATTTATTGAAGGTATAAATTGCAGAATACAGTTTTAGAAGACAGCCATTTTGTTGAAAGAATGCTGCTGGGTTACTTGCAGGTAGCACACTGTGAACTTTGGACTGGGCCACATTCCAAACATTCGGGGATGGGCCACTTTTGTTTGTAAAATAAATACTTAAGCTTCTATAGAATTGTTTAACTTGGCATAAATCAATCAACTTAGGATGAAAAAGGTTTATAGAATATGTCAGTCACAGATTAGGTTATCCTTTGTTATGGGATTTTAAGATTATCATATGAAAAGGGTTTAAAGGCAATCATTGATTAAGTTTTCAAGGATTAAGGTTTCTGGTGGGTGGGGGACACCCCTCCACATCTGACTTTGTGTATAAAAGACCCGTTGTAATTCCCAATAACACACACATCGCTTCTGCACTAGTCACTTTCTCTCTCTCTCTCTCTTTCTCTCTTTCTTCTTCCCCCCAATCGCCGACGCCGTCTCCACCTTTGGGGTACCCTGAACCCAGCTGGAGCTGGACTCCAGCAGCTACCATAGAGGAAATGGGCTAGAAGCTGTCTAGGAGTCTCTGAAAACAATCATATATGGAAGTGGTTTATGGTTTGGGGGCTCTGATTTCCTCCTGGGATGATTTCCACAATATATGATTGCTAAGCAATACAGTTTGTGTTCAGATAAGCTAACGAAAGAATTAAAGGAAGGCCTAGAATCCTTAGTCAGAATAATTTAGGAAATGGTCAGGCGCAGTGGCTCATACCTGTAACCTCAGCACTTTGAGGGGCCAAGATGAGAGTATTGCCTGAGCCTAGGAATTCGACACCAGCCTGGGCAACATGGCGAGACCTCATCTCTACAATAAATCAAAAAATTAGCTGGGCATGGTGGCGCATGCCTGTAGTTCCTTAGAAGTCCTTAGAAGGCTGAGACAGAAGGATCACCTGAGCCCAGCAGGTCAAGGCTGTGGTGGCCGAGATTGTGTTACTGCACTGCAGCCTGGGCAACAGAGTGCGACTCCGACTCAAAAAATATATAGAGAGAAAAGAAGAAAGTAACCTTTTTCTCACCCACTCCAAGGCCAGTGCAGTGACTGCAACAACAGCTCCCAAGTTCTGTGCTCTCATGACTCCAGGGTAGAGCAGCGCCACAGAGGGACAGATGCAGTGTGGACACACCTGTTCGGGAGCACCTGGCACCAAGCTCTACTCAGACCTCAAAGGGGAAGAGGGACTCAGAGAGGCAGGAGGTCAGTGCCTAGACAGGCAGGGACTCCACGCCAGGAGACTCCTCTATTCATTAGAATAGTGCCCACTTTACAGAACTACAAGTGCTGGGCAAGGCCTGTGAATTAATAAAATAGTATGCAGGCTCACGATTGGTTCCTTGATATCAAATATAAAGAACCTGCTCTGTTGCCTGCAACAGAGTAGACAGTCACCAAAGGGTCACTTTTACTGCTATTATTATGCTCCTGTTGTATTACTATGATTCATCATGAAGAAATGCCAATGTTTATTCTATCACCTACCAAGAAAAATAGGTATATAGAGAAGGAGTATATCTTTTTAAGTTATTGGTGAAAATAAATTATCTATTATTGTACGATTTTTGTATCAAAATTAGCGTATTCTTTCACTGATTCATACAAAATATATTAAGTAACATGAACACTTTGCCTTTGAGATAAAGACCACCATGCATGGATCCTTGATAGTGAAAGTTCTGAAAAACAAAAGTATGCTATCCCCAGTACGGTCTGCCACAGCACACTGCATTATGTCTGGAATTTTGGGGGGTGGGGGAACTCCACATCTACTGAATAGAAGAAACAGGACAGGATGGAGGGTCTAGAGCCCTGGTGTCCATACTGCTCTACCACACAGACTCTGTCCTTGTGCCAGTTACTCAACTTCCCCAGGTGGCCACTGTCTCATTCTCAGCACATACCACAGTGTTTTAGCATAATGAATTTTCAACGAATGAATGAAGGAGAGAGAGAGAGGACTATAGGATCATTTCTAACTACTTGCATGAAAGCCACCTCCAATCCCTAACCAACTGCAAAGGCATCTGGTCTGGCTGAAAATAATAAATATACCAACTAAACCCCCAACAGTCTTCCCTTGCCATCTGAGGGTTCTCATCACCTAATTAACAAAATACCACTGATCTGGGAGGATGTGCAGAAAGGTCTGCCAAGGAGATCAAGCACTGGAAGAGAAGCTCTGATTCCTGGCCTCGGGGCTCTCATCATTAGCCTTTCTGAGGAAAAAGTGTGACTAGCTCCCCCCAGGGCATTACCACAAGCTCAGTCCCCAGAAAAACCCTCCAATACACTGCCCAGCCCAGGCTCAGCAGCATGTTAACTACCTACTGACACATTGTCTTCCTTTCCAAACCACATTTCTCAAGGACAGGAAATCCCAGCACCTACACTCCACCAAGAATGCACTAGACAATTCATTGTGGCTAGAAACATTTCTCCTAGGCAATAGAGAAGGTTAGCGCCCATGAGCACAGGGACCCCAAGCATCTGGCTCACAAGTCTGTCCTTGGTGCCTGACATGCCACAGGTGCTGAATAAATACTTGTAACAATAAACAAATATGACAGGCTTTGGTACCGAGCCTTGTCGCTTCTTCACCATAAACCCATAAAGAAATTGCTCTGTCTCTCTCTGCACCCTGTATCAATGCTGAAAGTTTGTCAAGACTCAACTTGATCATTTTTCCTGATTTAGAAGTTATTACAGTTATTACTTAATATTGCTTTACTTTTTTTTTTTTATTTGAAGTCTCACTCTGTCGCCCAGGCTGGAGTGCAGTAGCACGCTCATAGCCACCCCCTCATCAACCTGCTGGGCTCTGGCGATCCTTCCACCTCAGACTGCTAAGTAACCGGAACTGCAGGTACATGCTACCACGTCTGGCTAATTTTTTGATTTATTGCAGAGACGAGGTCTCGCCAAATTGCCCAGGCTGGTCTTGAACCTGCAGGCTCAGGCATTCCACTCATCTCAGCCTCCCAAGGTGTTGGGATTACAGGCTGAGCCACCGAATTTGGCCAATATTGCCTTACTTTCAAGGTCTATTTACAAGTAAGTTTGAACACTTTTATTGTTGTTATAATTTACTGATTTATTATTATTGAATTCCTCATATCCCTGAGGACGGGAGATGCACTCTCAGGGAAGGACAGAAGAGTTGAGGGAACTGCTTGTGCAAAGGGTCTGAGGTCCCCAGGGTGGCCAGGGACAGAGTGAGGGCAAGTGGTTAGAAAGGCAGAAAGGGGCCAGCAGGCCCTATCACTGGGTGTGTTCTCCACCCCAAAGGCACAGGGAGCTGGTGAGCAGTTAGGAGAGGTTTTAAGCAAAGGAGAAGCATGAGCGAATTTGGGTTGGTAGGGTTACTTATTCTCCCCAGCCTGTCTCCATGTCTGTAGAATGTGATCATCCCTATCTTGCAGGGAAGTTGTTACTCAGAGCCAATAAAGTAGCATAAAGTGCTGTGTCCAGCACAAGGAAAAGCTCAATGAATAGTATGGGAATGAAAATTAAAAAGTAATGTTGAGTCATTCATAAAAGTCAAAAAGTGAAAATAACGCAAATGTCTATCAGCTGATTGATGGATAAACAACATGTGCTAGGTCCATACAATGGCGTGCTATTCAGCCATTAAAAACAATAAAGGCCAGGCTCGGTGGCCTGTAATCCCAGCACTTTGGGAGGCCGAGGCGAGTGGATTGCCTGAGCCTGTGGGTTTGAGATCAGCCCGGGCAACTTGGCAAGACCTCGTCGCTACAATAAATAAAAAATTAGCCGGGCATGGTAGAGTGCATCTGTAGTTCCTACTTGGAAGGCTCGCCAGAGCCCAGCAGGTTGACGCTGGAGTGACCATGAATATACCACGGCACTCCGGCCTGGACAACAAAGTGAGATTTCAACTCAAAAAAGAAAAAAAAAAAATTCTTTTCACGGTAACTTGGATGAACTTAGAGTCTATAATACTGAGTGATCTATCACCGAAACAAAGAACTGAGTATCACATGTTCTCACTCATAAGTGGACCTTGAACAATTATCGTAATACTATAAGAAAAGGATTGGTAGTAGTGGGCAATTGCTGTGGGGTAAGAGGGAATTGACAGTAGTGGGAATCTGCCAGGGGGGAGGGGTGGTACACCTCATCAACAAGGGTACCTGCATAATGAACATTTGTATACCTAACCCTGAATTGTACTCCACATCTTTAAAATAAAAAATTAAAATTAAATAATAATCTCATTTTTAAAATTTATAATAATAAAAAGAATAAAGTTCTATTACATGATACATGGATGAACCCTGAAAACACTACATTAAGACTCCCAGGGGATGCCTGAAACTGCATCCAGACACAAATAAGGAAATGCCCAGAAAAAGCAAAATCCATAGAGCCAGACAGTAGATCAGAGGTTGTCAAGCAAGGAAGGGAGATCACCTGCTAATAGGTTCAGGGTTTCTTTTGGGGTGTTTTGGAGTTAGTGGTGATGACTGCACAAAATAATGGATAGACTAAAAACCACTGACACGTACACTTGAAAATAGGGATTCTATGTTACATGAATTATAGCTCTATTCCAAAAAGTGCTTTAAAAAGCACAGTAGTCCCTCCATCTGCAGTTTCACTTTCCGTGGTTTCAGTTACCCAAGGTCTGAAAATATTAAATGGCAGATTCCAGAAATAGACAAGTCATAAGTTTTAAATTGCACACCACCCCAAGGAGTATGATGAAACCTCGTGCCCTCCTGCTCCATCCCACTCCATCCCACCTGGGGCATGAATCATCCCTTTGTCCAGTGTCTCCACACATATGTAGACGCCACCCACCTGTGACCGTCAGTCACTCAGGAGCCATCTTGGTTCTCAGACTGGCAGATCACAGTAAGAATGGTGAGTATAGTACAGTAAGGTTCTTTGAGAGAGACAGAGAAGCCACATTTATATAACTTTATTACAGTATTTTCTGTATTTGTTCTATTTTATTAGTAGTTATTGTTGCTAATCTCTTACTGTGCCTGATTTATAAATTAAACTTCATTATAGGTACATGCATACAGGAAAAATCATAGTACATGTAAGACTTTGTACTCTCTGTGGTTTCAGGCACCCACTGGAGGTCTTGGACCAGATGCCCCATGGATAAGGGGAACTAATGTAATACTACATACAACTTTTTAAAGTCAGAATATGTAGAACACAATAAACGTTATCTCACTCTGCTAATCCTAAAAAAAACCACAGGTGAGTCATCTCACCAGTGATCAAAGTTCAAACCATCATTCCACACCTGAAAAGTGGCCAAAATTAAGAAGCCTGACAATTTTTAGTTGGCAAAAATATGAAGAGGAGGAGGGTGTCCTCACCCACACTACTGGGCGTTTAAATGAGTCTAGCCACTCTAGCGAGCAATTTGGCAATACTTAGTTAAAGTAGAAGTGCACATACCGTATACCCCAGCAATTCCACCCCCTAGAAACTCCCCTGCTGGAGCACAAAGAGATACAAAAGGATGTTCAGAGCAATGTCTGCCATGATATTATAAAAAAGGAAACAACATGTCTAGCACGGGGGGGATAAATTGGGATATATTCACACCACAGAATACCAAAGATCAGTTAAAATGAAGTAGATTTATCAAAAATGTGAATGATGCCATTTATGACCAGAAACATGTACTTACTCAAAGCCATGGGTAGATACACATTTGTGTAATAAACGCAAAAATTGGGGCTGAAAAAAGACATGCCACACTCGTGAAACCCTCTGGGATGAGGGAGGAGACAAAGGGATTTCACTTCCTCAGGAATGTTTCTTTCTTTTACCAGCTGGGGCCATGCACAGCTGCCATCCAAGGTGACTACTAAGATGAGGACAGTAGTATCTACTAGCCCACATGACCGGAACATTGGTCTCCTAATCCTCAGAAAACTTCTCTTTACTTGTTACTGCGGTAGCCCTATTTTTTCCCCTTTATTTCCAGCATTAGCAGCGAAGCTGGACAGCCCCATGGCAACAACACAGCCTTGAGGCCGGAAGGACTTCAATTTGAATCCCAATTCTACCCCTGCTAGCTGTTTGACCCTGGCATTGAGGCTTTCTAAGCCTGGTTCCTCAACAGTGAGACAGAGGTAGCAAAACTTACCTCAGGGACTTGTTATCGTAATTAAATTATGTATTCATTCAACCAGTGACATCACTCACTATATGAAGTGCTACAGATAAAATAATAATAATAATAAGATAAGAGTTTATCTTCATTGGATTAAACTATTAAAGGAGCAAATATACAAACCAAAGAAGGTTGTACTAGTACAACCAGTTGTATTAGTTCTATAAACTTAAGAGAAAATGCAGACTCTATTAAGTAAAGAATCAGTTCATTACAAACATAAATTAAAAAGGAGTCCTAAGAGTATGATTCCTGAAAATAAATGAAATGTATCAAGGACCTAGCTGGAAGTAGGCACTTCACATGTATCTGAGGCTAGACACATTTCAAAACTATCTTCCTAAAAAGTCCAATACAAAATAGAACAAAAAAGGGCCTTCTCTCTTTAACGAGCTAGGTCAGGGTAGCTCAGAAATAACAGAAAGTGTGTCTCAAACACTTCAGCATCAAGAATTCCATCCAGGCAAGTCCTTTTGCCTCTAAGCTCCCTGCCTTTGACTCAAAGCACCTATGACATAGATGAATAAATGCAAAGTTTATAGGGAACACAGCAAATCAAAAAAAAGTGGAAATGTGCTCAGAAAAAAAAAAAAATGGAATGTGTTCATTGGTCAATTCCCAGGCAGCAGGACTCCAATCAGGTCCCGTGGGCACCCAGATGCTGGAGGCCTGGTTCCTGTCCTCAATGGACTGGGCAACGGAAGGGAATGTGAGGATAAACATGCTGTGATAATGCATGTGATAAAGCTTGCTGTGATAATGGTCAGCATAATGACACAGCTCATCACAGTCTCATCTAAGACCCTGAGATGGGAACTCAGCTCTGGCCCATATACAAGGCATGTCATGGCTGAAACTGGGGAGTGAGATGGTACCACATGAACTGTCAAACTTCCTTACACCTCCTGCCAACACATAACTTATACTGTGGTTTGCCAGTGCTCTCTTCTGCCATTCCTTTTCCTTTGACTTGCTCCCACAGAAGTACCATGGCTGGTCTGGAATCTCACCATTCCCTTCTGTCAATATGTAAATTAACCATTATTTGCTTATCAAAAGTGAGTAAAGCCCCAAAGTTGTGCTTTCCCAGCTGCTGGAGATAGTTGGAGCCCAGTGAGACTGTTGCCTGAACGATGTTTTTTGAATAGTTTCTGTAAGTCAAACAGGTCATTTTATTTGAATATTTCAGTTCTACAATAAGAATACTTTACTAGGCAACCCCTTAGGGCCCCCTCCCACTGTGGGAGCTTTTCTGTCCTCTCAATAAATCCTGCTTTAAAAAAAAAAAAAGAATACTATCCAGAAAGGGCAACAATATCATTTCAATTTTTTTAAAGCAACAATACTAGTATATAAAGAAAGTATGCAAAAGGACATCTGATACCTGCAGATATCAACATTTGAGTAGTAGAATTTTTTTTTTTTCCTTTTTGAGTTGAAGTCTCACTCTGTTGCCCAGGCTGGAGTTCTGTGACACACTCACGGCCACACCAGAGTTGACCTGCTGGACTCTGGTGATCCTTCCGCCTTAGCCTTCCAAGTAGCCGGAACTACAGGTGCCCACTACCATGCCTGGCTAGGTTTTTGTTTTTTTTTATTGTAGAGACAAGGTCTCACCAAGTTGCCCGGGCTGGTCTCAAACCTGCAGGTAATCCACTCACCTCGGCCTCCCATAGTGCTGGGATTATAGGCTGAGCCACCGAGCCCGGTCAGAATTCTTATAGTAGTGACATAAATAAAAGTTCCTGGCAGACCTACAGGAAAACTGTATGTGCAGTATGATAGCCTTTTTGTAAAATTTATGTTATATGTGTACATTAAAAAGATAAAAAGGCCAGGCACGGTGGCTCATGCCTATAATCCCAGCACTTTCAGAGGCTGATCAGGAGGATTGCTTGAACCCAGGAGTTCGAGACTAGCCTGGACAACATAGCAAAATCTCATCTCTACAAAAAAAATCTAAAAATTAGCTGGGTGTGGCGGTGTGCTCCTGTAGTCCGAGCTACTTGGGATGCTGAGGTGGAAGGATTGCCTGAGCCCAGGAAGTCGAGGCTACAGTGAGCCATGAGCATGCCACTGCACTCCAACCTGGGGAACAGAGTAAGGCTCTGACTCAAAAAAAAAAAAAAAAAAAAAAAAGACACAAAGAATCTACCCAAATCCTAACAATAGTTACCTCTAGGTGTAGGAATTAGTTTATTTTTCCCTGTTTTATAAGTTTTCTGCAATTAACACATACTACTTTTCAAACGTGAAGAAAATGATTTTTAACCAGGAATCAATGAATTTCCTCACAGAAAAAAAAAAGAACTGGAGACTAATGCAAATATTATTGATCCATTCTTGCCCCAAATTAACAGCGGTGGATGCTTCACTGCTCAGGGCTCTAAGCCCCCAGGGTTCCCAGCGGGGAGACCTCTTACACAGCCAGGGCAAAGGACAGGGCCAGATAACAGTGTTTAGACATGTCTTTGAAGTCCTCAGCCATCATCCTGGACAGCTTGGCCAGTGGAAACAAAAGATCATTCTTGCAGTCCTGGCTGCAGCCGGCCAGTAGCTCCCACCTTTTGCTACCACTGCAGTTCCCAGCCTGACCTCTGCACCCACACACAAAGGCCTCGTTGCAGCACGACCAGCAGTGGCAAACGTACTCTCCAGTTTCAGTCAATGAAAGGAATTTTTTTTTTTTTTCCACATCAGCTTTGTGTCTTCATGACCCAACTGCAGAGAGAACGAAATGTTGGTATGAAATGAACAAAAATGACAAACTTTCTCCCGCAATTAATAATAATTTTGTGTTCCTGAGAATTATCTCAGGTATGGACATCACAAATAAATGTGGCTTTTTTATTTTTTCCCCAATGAACATGTTTGTGAGATGAGACATTTTAAGATAATAACAATAATTTTAAAAAATGAAAACCCACACATCCCAAATTGCACTTGAGTTCCATGTATTCTGCACACAAGTGTTCAAGCAGTCTGGCTGCTGGAAGTCACATTCAGAGGAGACCTCACAGGTGCTGACAGCTGAAATCAGCAGGTGAGGAAACTCTGCAGCTCACATGGGAGACGAAGTGTGAACCTAGCCTGGTCATGCCCATGCCTACCACAAGGTCAACACCACCCTGCAGGTCAGCATGCCCCAGATTGGCCCAAGATAGCAAGTGTCACCACCCCTCCCTAGAGAGGCAGGCTGCCCAGCTGCCCAGCAACAAAACTCCACAGGATCAGCTGCCCATCACCCTCCACACTTGCTCAGACTCACCACCCCACCTAACTGCCACCCAGGCCTGGCCCACAGTGGCCCTATGCTAAGCTGTCTTTATGTCTCTCCTAAAGTCTAGGATTAGCTATGCGAACATCTCAAATTTATTGTGCAGACTTTAGGTACGTTAGTGTCCAAATATATTCAACTTGATAACAAAAAGCACCAATTTGAAAATCCTAAAATAAATCAATGCAAAAGCAATTCAGTGGAGGACAGATAGCCTTTTCAACAAGTGGAGCTGGAACCACTAGATGTCCATAGGCAAAGAAATGAACCTTGACCTAAACCTTTACACCTTATGCAAAAATTAATCCATAACAGACCACAGACTTACACACAAAACATAAAACCTTTAGGAAAAAGTAAAGGAAAATTGTCATGATCCTGGCCTAGTCTAAGGGTTTTCAAATTTGTCATCAAAAGCACAACTCAAAAAAAAAAAAAGCACAATCTGTAAAATTAAAAGTCGATACACTGAACTTCACAAAAATTTAAAAAGTTTTGCTCTGCAAAAGACCCTGTGAAGAGGATAAAAAGACAAATTACAGAATGGAAGAAAATAACTGCCATTTATATATATAATAAGTATTAGTACTTAATATATATATTATATATGTATACACATATATAATATATATTTATTTAAAACTCTCAATATTTAATAGGAAAACAAAAGAATTCAATTAGAAAAAGGACAAAAGACATGAAGACACTTTTTACCAGAAAAGATACACAGATCGCAAATAAGCCATGAAAAGATGTTCAGCATTGTTATCCAACAGGAAACACAAATTAAAACTACAATATGATACCACTACATACCTCTCATAAGGGCTAAAATAAAAAACAGAGACACCACCAATGTTAGCAAGAATGCAGAGAAACTGGGTGCTTAACCTTGTTAAGCAAAATGGTGCAGTCACTCTGGAAGACTGGTTTGCAGTTTCTTATCCAATTAAACATGCAACTACCATAACACCCAACAATTGTACTCTTAGATATTTATCCCATAGAAATTAAAATATATGTTTACACAAAAGCCTGCACACAAATGCTCATACTAGGTTTATTCAGAATAGCCAAAAACTGGAAACAACTCACAGCCTTCAGCAGATTAACAATCAAACAGACTGTGGCACATCCATACCACAGCATACCACTCTGCAGTAACAAGGGTGGACTGTTGATACTTCAAACAACTTAGATGCATTTCCAGAGAAGTACTGGGGAAGGGGGAGACAATCTCAAAAGGTCATATACTATGTAATTCCACTTATATAACATTTTTGAATTGACAGAATTATAGAGAGCAGGTAAGTGACTGCCAGAGGTCAGGGATGGGAAAGAGAAGTAACCATGGCTACAAAAGAGTAACATGTTGGGTTGGAACTATTCTCTGTCTTGACTATATTAATGCTGCAATACTGTATGATAGTTTTACAAGATGTTATTGGGGGAAATTGAGCAAAGGGTACATGAGCTCTCTGTATTATTGCTTACAACTGCATATAAATTAATTATCTCAAAATTAAAAAATTTTAACTATTGATAATTACCTCAAAATAAAAAAATTTTAATGAATAAATATTATAAATCAGCATTTTAAAAAAATCTTCTTCTTGCCAGCCTATAACACTTGCCACAACACCAAGCCACTTGAACGATAGAGAATCCTTTGGCCCAGACCCTTTGCTTTGTTAATCTGGCATGTGAAGGAGTGGCGGGCTGTAGGGAAGATAAGTCGCTGCCCTTTGCCATTGTCCCTGTGTGAGAAACTTCTCTGGGTATTTGCAACCTTCATACAATATTAATGGGGATTAGAAGGGTGCAACCAAGGGCCAGGTCAGAGCCAGCCCTTTCCACTCATGTAAATGACCTGAGATAAATATAAACCAGGAGGGCTCAAATCCTAACAAGGCATTTTTGTTCCCGCCCATGGTGATTAAATCATGGAAAGAAGACCCCGTTGGTGACCCCATCCCCAATCTGTGGGGCATTTGCATCCGTGTGAGCTGGGATCAGCACATGATGGCTGGTGCCTAATCTCAACAGAGAACAGGAGAGTAAGAGTTGCTGGAGGAAGTGACAGAGAGTGACCAGTCAGACGCTTGCTAACCATCACAGTGGCCACTCCATGGTCTAAGGAGCAACAGAAGATGAAAGAAGCACCAAGGATGAGGAAAGACAGTTTCACAGTCAGACACACAGAGCCTTGAAATCCAGATGGGCCAATTTTTGAAGCTGTAACTTCCTTAACCTCTGAATTTGGTTTCCCTCATCTATAAACGGGGTTATAATTACGGCTGTTATGGGGCTGCTGTGAAAATACATGAGAGGTGAACAGAGCACCTAGAACAGACTTTCGGAGGTGCTCAGTGATGCTATGCCCTGCCTTTCCCCACTCAACCAAGTTTCACAACACTGAAAATTCTGCTTGCTCAAGAAAAAGCATCTTATGGTAACCAAGATTCAAGACGCTAGTGCACATGAGGCTAAACGCTCAGACAGGCTTAGACTGTAGGTGTATAGTTCTGTTCCTGCCACTTCCTAGGTGTCTCGTCATAGAAAAGCTACTTAGCCAGGCTCAGTGGCTCAGCCGAAATCCCGTGCTTTTGGGAGGCTGAGGTGAGTGGATTGCCTGAGCCTGCGGGTTCGAGACCCGCCTGGGCAGCGAGACCTCGTCTCTACAATAAATAAAAAAATCAGCCAGACGTGGTAGCGCATGCCTGTAATTCCGGCTACTTGGAAGGCTGAGGCGGAAGGATCGCCGGAGCCCAGCAGGTCGAGGCGGTGGTGGCCGGGAGCGGCCACTGCACTCCAGTCTGGGTGACAGAGTGAGACTCCAACTCAAAAAAAAAAAAAGAAAAGCTACTTAACCTCTCTGTGCCTCAGTTTTTCACTCTGCAAAATGAAGATGATACAATAGCATCTGCCTCACACGGCTGCTAAGAGGACTGAGTGAGTCACATGTGAAGTGCTTGGAGCAGTGCATGACCCCAATTTACTTTCTTTAATGCATCCTTTTAGTTAATATTTTGGTTAGAAGAAATAAGAATATTTCCTTGAGACCTTTTTTTAACTTTGTGAAAAAAGTTACGTTGTGTGATGAAACTAAGTTAAACCAACGAAACTGCCAGTATGCTACCATTTTGACCTTCATAAATGACAATTCATGCAGTTCCACTTAGTTGGTAAATTTTCGAGCCTCAGTTTACACATCTGCAGAATATGCATCCTAGTCCGTACATTCTGAGGCTGTGACTGTGAAGCTTAGTGATAATGTAAAGTGTTGGCACAAAGTAGGGACTTAGTAACCGACAGCAGCTAATTGGGCAAAACCACCCATCTTCTTCCCAGTTCAATGCTCCCAGAGGGCTTATGAGCAGAACTTCTAAAGAAAGAGTGTTGGAGATAAGCAGATAATGTTACAAGCCTAATTCCCCATGCAGACCAGTCAGGGGAAGAGGGGGGCATCCTCTTCCCAAAAGGTCACAGAATGGCACAGAGCAATCTCCATGGGAACTAATCAGGAGGTGTGGATGGCTATGAAAACAGAACGCCACCACGGGAAATCACCTCAAATGCCAGGCCCCCAAAGACAGGTTCTGGGTGATGACAACAATAACAAGTGTTGGGCTCTTTTTATGTGTGAGACAACGTTCCAAGCATCTGACATTTTACACATTAAATTTTAGCAGTTGCCCTATGAGATATTTATTATTATTGGCCGCATTTACAGATGAAGAAACAGACCCAGAGAACATTACAGCAAGTTCAGATTTGACCCTGGTTCTGCATGACTCTGGGTGACCAAGTTTTAACTACATGCCCATTAGTTTAACCACCCAGATCATCCCCACTTTAAAAGTCGTAGGACTATTATCATTGAAAGGTAAGACCAACTAAGGAAACCAGAAATTAGCAGCTGCATTCAAGTTTCCTGATCATCAGCATCCATAAGACTCACCTGGAAGGCTTTTAAAAACATAAATTCTCAGGCTCCACCATCAGGAATTCTCGTTCAGAGGTCTGGGGTCCCAAAATGTACATTTCTAGCAATTCCCAGAGATGCCGTTGCAGCTGGTCCATAAACCACACTAGAGGATCCAGAAGGTGCCTCACAATGCCAAAATCTCATGAGTCTATGTAGTGTCAAATCAGGGAAAGTAGTTTCTATGTTAGGGGTACCCTCAGACCTTCTGAGCGAGAATTCCTGATGATGGGACCCCAGGAGACTGCATTTACTAAAGTCCTGCAGGTGAGTCTTTCGGATGCCAAAGGTGGAGAAGCATTGTTCCGGAAGCTGCTCTAGAGTTGCTGAGGCAAGAGATTAACAAAGAGGAGCTTTGGTCTAGAATCTGGAGTCCATTCCTGGCGCAGCTGCTAACCTCTGGCATCCTTAGGTCAGATTTCCCCTGCAGATTATCTTCTCAGTCTGATTCTGTTCAGCCTCCCCTTTCACTTTGGAGTCAGACAAAAATGGGTTGCCTGATATTTGCTGGCCATGCAACCTTAGGCAAGTCCGCTGACTTTTCTGCATCTCCATTTTCTCATCTTTACAACGGGTACAACACTCTAGCTTACCAAGTCAGTATTAAGTGAGGTAGCATATATAAAATACCTGGGCCTGAGACAAAGTCAGTAACTGTTCATTTCTTCTCTCACCTGTTCTCAACTAGATTCTATGCTCCCTAACACACGAACTCAAATTTCTAAACTTTTGTCATGTCTGGGGCTATTCATAAGAATAATAGCAATACGTTTATATCTTTGTCATTTGCAAACTGCCCCTTGCGATCGGTACTCTAAAAGGGTATGCTTTATGATATGTAAATTGTATACTATATACATATACATATTTTTAAATGTACTGGTAGAAAAAAAAAGACCAGAAGGATATATACCGAAGTGGTGACATGCTAATACCAGTAGCCTTTAGGTGGTAGGTAATATTTTTCCCTTGAAGGTTCTGACATTCAGATACTATTCCCAGGAGGAGAACTGATCAAGGTCAAAACAGGTCAAGTTGGATAGGTTCCCTAACTCCCAGGTCACCAGCCTCCCTGAGACACAGCCTCCTAGCCAATCCACTTCTTTCTGCTGAGGTTTGGGAAGACATTCCCTTCTCAGTGGGTTCTGAGGCAAACTCCTGGTCAAAAAGCCAGGGGTATGAAATGATACAATGTGTTGGATTTACTTTAAAGTAACCCAAAAAGGTGTGGTGTGGAAAAGGAGAAGATGGAAGAAACAGAACTGACAAAGTGTTGACAATGTTGAAGCTAGATGATAAACACAAAGAGGTCCATTATACTAATCTTTCTACTTTTGTACATGTGTGAAATTTTCCATAATAAAAAAAGAATGGGAATCAGTTGCACATTCCTGAGAGGGCTTGGGATTCCCACACAGCCTCTAAACTATATCCCTCTCCCCCCAAAAGGTATATTTTGAACATCTGTGACTTACCAAGCCTTAGCTGGGCACTAGAGGGATTCACACAAAATCAAGACACAGATGTCTGTTCCCAAGAAGCCCATGATTTGATGGTGTAAATAAAATGCAAATTGATAAATATTTTTGTCACTTCCTAAGAGCAGTCAAGTTTTAGAAATGGTATTTGTACTATCATCAATCAGGGATAGTTTATACAAATGGGAAGAGCATTAAAAGTACAAATAACAGGAAAAGCTCAGAGTCTGTTAGAGAGGTAATCAAATTACAATTTACCAACACAACAGAATATACAAATTGTTATCCAAAATGGCATTATCAAGCATAGTGGCTTACACCTGTAATCCCAGCACTTTGAGAGGTGGAGGTGAAAGGATTGCCTGAATCCAGGAGTTGGAACCCAGCCTGGGCAACTTGGCATGATCTCATCTCTGCAATAAATAAACAATCACCCAGGAGTGGTGGCATGTGCCTGTAGCTACCTGGAAAGCTGAGGTGGAAGGATCGCCTGAGTACAGCAGATAAAGACTGAGTACAGCAGATAAAGACTGCACTCCGGCCTGGGCAACAGAGTGAGACTCTGACTCAAAATATATATATGACATTATCAAAGAAATAATGACATAGGCAGGCAATATTCACAATATAGTTATTACATAGAAAAATGAGCTACACAATGACATAAGTACTATATATCATATAATATACCTTTGTGACTAATTTTAGAAGTCTATCAAATTTCATTTTTATAACAGGAAAAAAATACACTAAAACGTTTGCAGTAATTATATCTGAATCATAGATTTCTGGGTTTTTTTTTAAACTCTTCTGTATGTTCTTAAATTTTATGTCACAAATATATATTATTTCTACAATAGCCTCACCCTGCCATTTTTTTAGTGCAATTAACTTTAAAGTATTACAATTTATCTGTATATCCAGAAACTGTACCAATAGAAAGAGTCCCCATTAAGCAATGTATGAGCTGAAAAGATTAACTGCTTGGAGTCATTATGAAGGGATTAGAGGTCCCTGGACCCTCTGGAATAGTTAGCCCAGGGGTCCATGAGCTGCCCATTGTCAGCCCTAATGGTCAGTTGCACCCACAAAACCCCTAAAGGCTTCCTTTCCAAGTCTGGGAGAGAATGTTAGACAGGAAAAGGTGAGATTGTTACAAGCCAGCTCCCTTCAACCACTTACTGTATGAAAAGACCATACAACATCCTTTGCTTTGAACATCCTTTATGCCTGAGCCTAGGCCCGGGTGCAGGGAGTTTACCTTCTGTCTTTGTGTTACACTCTTCCCATTCTGATTTCTAACCTTTTATTAGCTCTATTTGAGGTTGCCTCAGAACACTCTGGAATCTCTAAATAATTCAAATGTTGAATCTCCAAACTGGAAAGTTTTCTTAAAAAGGGGGTTTATAATGTCAAGTAAAATGGTAGTACCAAGCATAGAAACCTCTGACTGGCTCTATGATGCTCTGACCTCTCCTATTAAAAATGACAATACGGCCGGGCTCAGTGGCTCAGCCTGTAAGCCCGGCACTTTGGGAGGCCAAGGCGAGTGTATTGCCTGAGCCTTCGGGTTCGAGATCAGCCCAGGCAACTTGGTGAGACCTCGTCTCTACAATAAATCCAAAATTAGCCGGGTATGGTAGCACATGCCTGTAGTTCCGGCTACTTGGAAGTTTGAGGCAGAAGGATCGCCGGAGTCCAGTCCAGCTGGGGTGGTTGTGAGTGTGCCATGGCACCACAGCCTGGGTAACAGTGAAACTCCAAATAAAAAAAAGATGACAATACAAATATTTAAAATTTAGCTTCTAATCACCTACCCAGTAAAAGATTTCAGGCATTTGTCCAACTGGCTAGCTTCATAAATCAAAATTATTTTAACCCACAAATAAATCATTTAAACCATCTGCAATAACAAGAAAAGCCAAGATGGAAGGTCAGTTTCAGCCTGAGCTTACTTTCTTTTTTTCTTGCTCTGTCACCCATGCTGGAGTGAAGTGGTGCAATCACAACTCACTGCAGCCTTGAACTCTTGAGTTCAAGTGATCCTCCTGCCTCAGGCTCCCAATTAGCTGAGATTACAGGCATACGCCACGACATCTGCCTTTTTTTTTTTTTTTTTTTTTGAGTTGGAGTCTCACTCTGTCGCCCAGACTGGAGTGCAGTGGCCGCTTCCGGCCACCGCAGCCTCGACCTGCTGGGCTCCGGCGATCCTTCCACCTCAGCCTTCCGAGTGGCCGGAATTACAGGCATGCGCTATCACGCCCCGCTGATTTTTTGATTTATTGTAGAGATGAGGTCTCGCTGCCCAGGCGGGTCTCGAACCCGCAGGCTCAGGCAATCCACTCACCTCAGCCTCCCAAAGGCGCGGGATTACAGGCTGAGCCACCGATCCCGGCTTGCCTTTTTTTTTTAAGAGACAAGGGTCTCACTATGTTGCCCAGGCTGATCTCCAACTCCTGGCCCCAAGCAGTCCTCTTGCCTCAGCTTCCTGGATAGCTGCGATAATAGTCACGTGACACCGAGCCACTGTGCCTGACTCCTGAACGTAATTCCTACTTCGTAGCGGCCACTGCACTCCAGTCTGGGCGACAGAGTGAGACTCCAACTCAAAAAAAAAAAAAAAAAAAAGTACTTGTCCCTGAATAAACAGCAGAGCACTTCATGCACTGCTGTGGGGAATTGAAATGACACAGATCACACTGCAAACTTTAAATGAACCAGATTTCAAGATGAAAAAAGACTTGCAAAAACATCTCTTCACCTGTGTTCCACTTAATTGTTTCACATTCTAAATGTGGTTTTTGTTTCCTAGAAACAAACTTTCTGAGCAAGCACTCAGAAACAGTGCTCTGAAAGCAATGGGTTGCTTGTGAACAATTTTGTACATCTGCCCAGAGATTTAAGAAACCCAAGAAGATAGTGAGAGGTGAGATTCTAATTGGCCTTTAAAACTCCCAGTAATATTTTCTTACAAAGTGCTGCAAGCCAGGTGACATGATCACGACGTTTATATTTATAAACAGCTCACAATCCACTAACACCCAGTATTAAATGCAGAAATTAAAGTGCTCTCCCTGGGGGGTAAAAGTGTTTATTCGAGTTAAATTTACACATTTATTGTTTTAAAGGCATAATAAAAAAGGCTTTCAAGCCCCGAAGTAACACTTAACTCTATAATAAAAGTTTATTAAAGAAAAACTTCAGTATACAAACTAAGTAGCCCCTCTTCTCTGCTGGTCCTTATGACCTGGGATCAAAAGAGGGTTGACAGCAAAATGGCCCAACGTCTTTCGGCATGAATGGCGGGTCACCCGGCCTCCATCCGGCTGGCGCCTTGGTGGCCGTGGCCACACACACACACACACACACACACACACACACACACACACACACCCCTTCTTGGACTTCGGGGAAGCAGGCTTTGTTCCCAGGACCCAAACTGGGGTCCAGTGAGGAAGCCCTACCTTCTCTGAACCAGACTCTCCAAGTACAGGGACCCCTCAAAGGTCGCCCCAGGGCCGCTCAGGAAAGGCACCCCATTTTCCCCCGTGTGTCCCAAGTACTGCGGAACATGTGGCCGCCACCTCGGGCTGCAAACAACCTCCTATACACATAGACGGCGCCGGCTACACACGCGCGCGCGCGCATCCTTGAATGACTAACGATCTGTGGCAGCATTGTCACTTTCAATCGCTCTCACCTATGGGGCGCTCACCATGTGCCAGGCTGGCGATCGTTCTCTCTCTCTCTCTCTCTGTCTCTCTGTCTCTCTCTCTCTCTCTCTCTCTCTCTCTCACACACAACACACACACACACACACACACACACACACACACACACACACACACACACACACACACACCAGCAGCCAGGTCCCAACACGCCCCCAGAACCGAACCCGGACACTTCAGCGCCTCTTTCCCGGGACCGGGGCCACCAAGTGCCCACGTCCAGCCGCGCACCCCTTCCCCATCCGGCTCCTCTCCCCGCGGGGCCGAGACCGGACCGAGGTCCCCGACCGGGCGCCGCTCTCGGCCCGGCCAAGCGGGTTCCCGCCCGGCGCCTCGCCCGGAGCCCGGCCGCCCGCCCGCGCAGCCCCGCGCCCTCGCGCTCCCGGCGGGTCCGCTCTTACCTCGCGCCCTTTGTCCTCCCGCCGCGGCGGCCCCGCTCGCAAGCACCCGCCGCCGTCGGAGGCCACCCCAGCCTCCAGGCTGCGCTCCCGGCTGCTGCGCCCCGGCCCGGCCCGAGTGGGGGGCGCTCGGCAAAGCCCGGATCTCCGGAGCCACGGCCGGCGCGGAGGACTCGGCCCCTGACACCGGCCGCCCCCTGCGGTCCACTTCTCCGGGTCTTCGGGGCGGCCGCGGAGGAGGGCCGGGCGGGGGGGCTCGGCTGGCCCGGGACCTCGGCTGGGGAAGGGTCGGGGGAGGGCGGCGCGGGGCCAGGACACCCGGCGGCTCGGGGCGAGGGGCGGAGGTGACAAGGCGCCGCGGAGCCTCTCACCCTCCGCCGGTGTTCGCGCCCCCGCCCCGGAGCCCCAGCTTTAGCCTGCTTCGCCGGCCCTCCCTGACCCTCTGCTCTCCCCCGCCAAGGACGCCCCCCGCCCCCGTCGCCCCCTCCGGTGCCCGGGTCCCCGCGCCGCAGAGAGGCCGCAGTGAGGGGCAGCCGCCGCCTACTGGTCCTGCCCTGGAGGCTGCCGGGCCCCGCCCTTCGCCCACCTGGATACCTTCAGAAGGAAAAAGGGAACCCCCGCCCCGGGGGGTCCAGAACCCGGGCTCGGTGCGCCGTCTGTGCTCAGAAATGTCGCTGTTCTCTCTACTCCTCCCGGGGGACTCCTCCCTGCAGCGGCCCCGTCTCGCCCCCCCCCCGCCCCCACATACGCACCCCGACATCCCCGCCGGGCCACACTGGACGCCCCCTCCAGTTTCAGAGGATGTCGCATGGAAGGTGATCTGGACAAGCTGGAAGAACCCTCGGAGGAAATACGTCAATGTGTCGCTGGGGACGGAGGCGCCCAGAGTGGACACCGCAGGTCTGTGACGCGCAGGAGCCCAGGTCTCTCGACGACTCCCCCTCAAAGCGCCCCAGAGGGCCCCCACCCTCGGCCACCGTGGCTGAGCCCTGCCTAGCGTGGAGTCCACGGGTGCGTGGTTCTGGATTGACGGCCCAACCCGCTGCCTACAGCCTCAAGCAGCAGGAAGTGGGGGGACACGGGTCTCCAACAGCCAAGGTCGGGGAGCGGCCCACGAGGGGACCTGCCTGAGACCAGCAGAGGGGGAGGTAGATTCCGGATCGATGGGTACCTGAGGGTGGAACCCGACCCGCTTTTCCTGGGTCCAGTGTCCTCCGAAAGATGCGTGGCAGAAGAAAGGAACCAACCTGAAATGACTCTTTGCAGACCTGGCTGTGGCTGCTGCAGAAGTGGCCCCCGAGGATGGAGCACAGGGAAGCGGAGCCAAACTGGAGGAGGCTGAGACAGGAAACAAAGAGAACTCGAGACTTCTCTTTGTCCTTTTCTTTTTTTGTTGTTAGCAAAAGAGGGGGGCCCCTGTGTTTTCAAGAAGCAGCCAGAGGCAGAACTGAAGTCAGGAGACTGACCCTGTACCCTCCTGCCACTCATTCCCAGGACCCTCAGTGAGGCCTGGGTTTATCTAACAGCCAGTGCCCTTGAAAACGCCTTGAACATTCAGGAAAGGTGGCACTGAGGCTACAGCCCCCCAGCAAATGCCAGCCCACAAGTCCTCAGTAAAAACCTGCCTAAATGAAGCCACAGGTCTGCATGCTCTCACTGGCAGCACCAACATTTTTCTCTTCTCATTATGAAATATTTCGAACACACACATTTGCCTTTTCTCATGGAATTTTCAAACACTAAACTGGGGAGAGCAACTTAATGAACGCTGGTCTCAAGAGCCAGCCAACCCTAACATCTTGTTACAATTATTTCCAATGTTTACGTAAGAAGGAAATACAGTTGCCGGGCCAATGGCTCATCCCTGTAATCCCAGCACTTTGGGAGGTGGAGATGAGTGGATTGCCTGAGCCCAAGGGTTCCAGACCAGCCTAAGCAATATGGCGAGACCTTGCCTCTACAGTAAATCATAAAATTAGCTTGGCATGGTGGCGCACACCTGTAGTTCCAGCTACTTGGAAGATTGAGGCAGAAGGATCACCTGAGCCCAGCGGGTTGAGGCTGCCGTGGCCATGAGTGGGCTGTGCCACTGCACTCCAGCCCGGGTGACAAAGTGAGACTCTGACTCAGGAAACTTTAAAAAAAGAAAAGAAAGAAATTCAGTTAAAGCCCCTGGGCAGCCCTCCCCACCTCATCCCCAGTACTCTTCTAAAGCATTTCATACATGATTTTATACCATTAGTAATATGCATGTATTCATAAACCATATACAGCTTTTTAACAGTTTTCTTTCTTTCTTTCCTTTTTTTTTTTTTTTTGAGTTGGAGTCTCACTCTGTCGCCCAGGCTGGAGTGCAATGGCACACTCACAGCCACCCCAACGTCAACCTGCTGGGCTCTGGCAATCCTTCTGCGTCAGCCTTCCAAGAAGCCGGCTAATTTTTCATTTGTTGTAGAGAAGAGGTCTCGCCAAATTGCCCAGGCTGGTCTTGAGCCCGCAGGCTTACACAATCCACTCGCCTCAGCCTCCCAAAGTGCTGGGAATACAGGCTGAGCCACCGAGCCCAGCCTACTAGCTTACTTTCTACATGTCATCATACTGTTTCATTCTATAACCCCATCAGTTTGTTTTGTTCAAGATTACATTTGCAAGAGCCTTCTGATCATATCTATCCCTCTAGTTTATTCATTTTAGCTGCTAAATTGTATTCCATTGTACAAGTATGGCAAAATTTATGTAGTCATTCTACTATTGATGGACAACTGAGTTGATCCAGTTTTTCAAGATTATAAACAAGACTGCAGTGAGCATTCTTGAGCTGCATTTGTGTTTCTAGGGTATAGTCCATTTCAACCACTTCAGTAAAAACATGTACAGAATAACTATGTTGAATTACCATTAACCAAGATGTTAACTCCATGTTTTGGGTTAAGAACTGCAATTGCTAAACCAGTAATCCGTGCAAGAAAATGTCCTTACATCTTTTCCTTCTTACATCTTATAAAGCAGATAAAATCCCACAGAGGGGCGGGGTGCAGTGGCTCATGCCTATAATCCTAGCACTTTCAGAGGCTGAGGCAGGAGGATTGCTTGAACCCAGAAGTTCCAGACCAGTCTGGGCAACATAGCAAGAGTTCATCTCTACAAAAATGAAAAAAAAAAAAAAAAAAAATAGCCAGGCATGGTGGCATGTGCCTATAGTCCCAGCTATTCAGGAGGCTGAGGCAGGAGGATCACCTGAGCCTGGGAGGTCGAGGCTGTGTGAGCTGTGATCATGCCACTGTACTCTAGCCTGGGCAACAGAGTGAGACTCCAACCCAAAGGGAAAAAACAAAATCCACAGAACAGGGTCAGCAAACTTTTTCTTAAAGGGCAGGAAGTATTTTAGGCTTTGCCAACAGGGAAGCAAAACTGAGGCTAAAGGTTTAGAAAACCATTTGAAAGATAACCTGTATTAAAAGCATGCTTACTGAATGAAACGCAATTGTATACCTAACCCTTAACTGTACCCCACAACTTCATAATAAAAAATAAAATTAAAAAAAAAGCATGCTTAGCTTATGGGCTGTACAACAAAAACAAAGAACAGTCATGTGACTCGATTTGGCCCATGACCCATGATTAGATTGCCCACCCCTGCTACAGAAGAAAGTCAATCCAAAAATGACTTTCATTAAAAAGACAATTGTCTTTCAATAAAGACAAAAATATAATTTGGCTCACAAGAAAAATCAAAGTGAACATGATGTTACTCCTAGGAAAAATTCTTAGGATTATGTCCTATGCCTTAGCCAGTTAATACAATGACTTTGAGGGAAGTCATTTAATCCTGTTTTTGAAGATCTATGATGAGTTTTAGAAATGCACAGACTTTAACCAGCCAAGAATTTTAATAAATGAAATTCAGTGAAAAAGTTGTTTATTACTTTTTTTGCTTAATGAATCATCTCCCTGCTCCTACTTCACCAATTTAAACACCAACACACAAATACAAATGACTAGATTTGTTTTTCCTGCAACTGAACCTGACCCACTTATTTTATGTCTTTATTGAACTTGAACCAAAACCTGAAAAAGTAATTTCAAGATATTCTTCTCTTAAATGAGCTGAATCAGCCTGATTTAAAATGTTGACAAGAATGGGGCCAAACTAAAAACATTGGTGGTCAACATGAAACGTGCAAAGGAGCTGTCAGTCTCCAAGCCCATTCAGTGAGCAGAGGCCTTCCCCAAGAGGTCAGGGGGTCAACCAGGCAATTAGACATGGCTCCGGGGCACCTTAGTGTCTTTGCCCAGCATCATCTAAAGAATCACACACACTCACACACACACACACACACTCTCTCTTTTTGCTTACTCACTAATACACATCCTCACACACATTTACCCCTTTGTGTGTCTATATGTGTGCAAGATGTGTTGATTGCACAAGCACACATCTACTTCCTTAATGCGTACAGCACACATACTTCAAATATACACATGGCTCTTTTTCACATATTTCCATATCACTCAACATGTGTTTCTTTTCACAAACACCATATTTCTTTCTCCCCCACATACTCACACACACGCTCACACATTCTCACACTCACATATTCTCTCACAGACCCCCACACACACCTTATCACATAAATGCTTCTCTTCTTGATACCTATGTTCTCTTTGTACCCACAGTCCTGTTTCTTACAGGCCCAACTCTTCTCATTCCTTTTTCTGTGTACCATACACACATTTTCACATCCCTCTACCCAGACACAAACCCTTCTCTCACGTAGTTGTGTATTTGTGTGTCTTGTCACACAAACACTAATGTCTACACAGTCACCATTCTTTCCTGCCTTTACACAAACAGCTTTCTCTCATGGTTGCACTCATCACAGCCAACCAAGTAAGATGTTCCAGTGTGAGTTGAAGCTTTAGAAGCCTCCGTCTGTGTTCCTCAAGCAGTTGAGAGACATGTGTTATACACATACCACTTGTTTCTATATAAAGGGGGCTTCTAAATGGTGTGAGGGTACTTAAAGTGTATCCTCTTAGAATAAATGTCTTTAATCTGTCATCTGGTTCGTGTTGTTAATTATCACTTTCTATGGGGACACTGTTTCTCTCAGTATAGTTCAATGCTTAAACCCAGCTTGTTTAAGTTATCCCAAAATGAGAATTTGCATGTTCGCTTGCTAGGACTGCCTAAACAAAGTCCCATAAAGTGGGGCTTTCACCACAGGTCTTATTCTCTCACACATGGAGGCCAGAAGCTCAGAACCAAGGTGTCTGCAGGGTTGCTGCCTTCTAATGGCTGTGAGGAGGGATCTGTTCCCGGCCTCTCTTCTTAGCTTACAAATGGCTATCTTCACCCTGTATCCCTTCTCATCATCTTCCCTCTATGCATATCTGTGTCCAAATCTTCTCTTCTATAAAGACATCAGTTATATTGGATAGGGCAGCGTTTTAATCGGGTTACCTCTACAAAGACCTTGTCTCCAAGTAAGTTTATATTCTGACGTACTGGTTAGGACTGCAACATGTGAAAATTCAACCCAGACCATAGGGTTAGGGTTGGGCTTATTTCCGCATGAGGTTAAGAGACCAGAAACTCTCAACTCCACCATGATCAGTAGTTAAATGAGACCTGGATGTGGCAGTTCAAATTCAACTGTGCCCCACTCCAGTCCACTCCACCTCACCTCCATCTTACCAGAGATAGAGGCCGGGAACAGATCCTTTCTCACAGACAAAATTCAGAGGCCCAGGTCAACGGGCTCCCTAAAGTAAAACTGCTCCACCTAGTGGAAAGCACTTTGAATCACTACACATGCACGAATGGTAGACCAACTGGTAACAACACTGCTACACTCATCCTGGTTGGTATCAAGTATTATATAGATGAAACAGGAAGGAATCAGAGGGGGAAGATGATTTTGGTGCAACCGATATAGTTCAAGGGGGTAGTACGTGGGAGGTGAATACTTAGGTAAACCAAGTTACCTCTTGGTTAATAACCAAGAAGACATAGTCAAACAAACTAAATTGTGCTTGTAAAGAATTCAAGTAGAATAGAAAGTAAGCACTCAACTCGAGTGAAACTTTCTTTAAAAGTCTGGTTGGAGGCAAGCACAGTGGCTCACATCTGTAATCCCAGCACTTTGGAAGGCCAAGGTGGGAGTTCAAGAGAAGCCTGGGCAACATAGTGAGACCTTGTCTCTACAAAAAAATAGAAACAGAAGTTGAAAAATTAGCTGAGTGTGGTAGCATGCACCTGTAGTCCCAGTTAATTGAGAGGCTAAGATGGAAGAATCGCCTGAGCCCATGTTCGAGGCTGTGGTGAGCTGTGATCATTTACACTCCAGCATGGGTGACAGAGTGAGACTCGATTCAAAAAAAAAGTCTGGTTGGAATGTGAGTGCACACTATACCTGGCCCTCCATAACCAAAGAGGATAAAATGATATAAAAGTTTGAATGAGAAGATGATCTCTTCCAATAATGTGTATGGAAATATTCCATTCTGTCAGTTATGTAGCAAAATTTAAGGACCACCTTCCTAATCGCTCATGTCAGTTACAGAAAAAAATTACATAGGACTGAAGAAAATGCAAAGGGTGTAAACAACGTCACAGTAATATCTGTACCCATCACATTTAACCTCATAATTCTCTTTCTCTTTTTTCCAAAGAATATCTCTTGAGTGTATAATTCTTCAGGAATGTAATAGTGTATAATATACACAAGCTATGTTACACACATGTATAATATTCCTGGATAATTGCAATGTATCCCAACATTCATATGTATATATCACCAACACGTTAGTCATTAAGCTAAAATGATTGAAACCTTTGATAGCATCAGCAAAGAAAAACTATGATTCTGGCAGTTGGTAGGTAGACTTCTGATGGATATCTTCTTTCTATCCAAAAGAATAGGAATGCTTTTGTTGGATAAATGTCTTAATCCAGAATGAACAATGCTGTTTCTTAAAAGCAAAGTGAAATTTACTTGCATTATTATATTTTGACAACTTTAGCTGTTGCTAGAAAGAAAGTAAATTGGTACAACTTTTATGATGGACAATGTGACAATTGTCAATAATCAAAATCACCAATGTGTATACCTCTTGCCCAGTAAGTCACTTCTAATCACTTATCTTTTAGAAATACCCGCACCTATGCAAAATAATGTCTGCACAAGATTGTTCTATAATTAGTGTTGTTTATGGTGGCAAAACAATGGAATAACCTGAGTGTCCTACCTTGGAAAATAGCATGGGTGATTTATGGTATATACACAGTAGATTACTGTTTAGACATTTAAAAAAGAGTAAGAAAGATCTGCATTGCAGTGTTAGAAAATGATCAGCAAAGTATTTTGTTAGGTTAAAAAAAGGTGAGAAAAGGTATGATTATTAGTGTACAAAAGAAGGGAAGGATAACATATTTGAATATTTGCATATAAAACATCTCTGCAAGAACACATAAGAAGCCAATAGGATGGCAGCCTCCAAAGAGATATTGCTGTTGAGAGGGAGATTTTTCAGTTACTCTTTTGTAACTTTTGAATTTTGAGCCATGGAAATGTACCCCTTCAAAAAAAATTAAAAGTTTATTTATTTAATTTGCCTTTACCAAAAGTTTTCAAAGTTCTAATGATATTTAAATTTTTTTTGGTGTCATAAGCCTTAACCCAATTTGATATGATTATTCTTTAGTATTTGCCAGCTCTCTTTTCCTTTAGGAGAAAGTACTATAGTTTTTCTGTTTTGTTATGTAAATTATATGTAACTACTTAACAAAACAAAAGGTTTCAAGTTTATTGACTATATTTCCTCTTTCAATACAATTAATTCAAGTGGATTTTTATAAGACATTCTATTAATTACAGAAGATGCAACAGAAAAATTCAAATTATTCATCTGAATGTGTTATCAATGAAACTTTGCTTTGGTAAAATTTTTAACAAATTTCATTATATAAAAATATGTACATACTTATATAAGGTAGATTATCAGAAATATTACAACCTGAGTGCAAGTATTCCAGAATTGTTTTCCTTATTAATTTCATTTCTGAGAATTCTCAATGCTGACTATATAACACTTTTTTCTCCAAAATAAAGCTAATTTAAACCATATTTAAGAAACACAAAGAAAATTAGTATTATTCAGCATAACACTCAAGCAGGAGGAAAAAAATAGAAGTTGCTAAATTTACCAATAATTTGATCATGCTGAATCAAAGTACTATATTTGCTTAGAAAAATTAGGACAAAATATTATCTTTACATTTTGTCTTGTCATGTTCTTCTTTAGAATTTGCATTTCAAAATTGGCATAGTTAAGATATTTTTCTTTGGTAGGCTGAGGCTAGTGGATTGCCTGAGCCCACGAGTTCAAGATCAGCCTGGGCAACTTGGTGAGACCTTGTCTTTACAATAAATCAAAAATCAGATGGGTGTGGTGGTGCATGCCTGTAGTTCCAGTTACTTGGAAGGCTGAGGTGGAAGGATTACTGGAGTCTAGCAGGTCGACGCTGAGGTGGCCATGAGTATGCCTCTGCGCTCCAGCCTAGGCAACAGAGACACTCCCACTTAAAAACAAAAAGAGATATTTTTCAAATTCAATTCAGTTATCATGCAATGTACCTATTGGCATCAAAGCATCATTAGTGCCATTAGTCCAGGTTGTGGGATTTATCAGGCTACCTCTGGGGAGGAGGCTGGGGTACTAGCCTCATCTGGCAGTCCACAAAGGCTTCCTGAGGGAATGCTGTCTAAAATGAGGACGAGGAGTTAGCCAGAGGATACATCAAAGGGATGATGTTTTAGACAAAGAAAATATGTGAGAAGACTCAATGGTGAGGAAAAGCTTTTGAGGAATCCAGTGAATATTATTAGTGTGGCTGGATCAGAGACAGCAATGCATCAAATAACCCATGATAAGGTGGTCAGGGGCTCTTGAGTGCCTGGACACAGCTCTTGTCTTCCAGGAGCCAGGAGTGTGATGGGGAGACCACCAGGCAGACAAGTGACCAGTTTACAGGGGGAAATACTCACGTGGGGTATAACACAAACTACACTGGCAGATTTCAAATAGAGGGATGATGAGATCAGATCTGCGCTTTAGAAAGATCAATCTAGGCCGGGCTCGGTGGCTCAACCTATAATCCCGCACCTTTGGGAGGCTGAGGTGAGTGAATTGTCTGAGCCCGCGGGTTCGAGACCCGCCTGGGCAGCAAGACCTCATCTCTACAATAAATCAAAAAATCAGCCGGGCATGGTAGCACATGCCTGTAAATCCGGCTGCTTGGAAGGCTGAGGTGGAAGGATCACCGGAGCCCAGCAGGTGAGGCTGCGGTGGCCGGGAGCGGCCACTGCACTCCAGTCTGGGCGACAGAGTAAGACTCCAATTAAAAAAAAGAAAAAAAAGAAAGATCAATCTGGCAATGTGAGGTCAACAGCTGCAAGAAAAGAAAAGAAAAAAAGAAAAGAAAAGAAAAGGCAGATCTTTGACAGTGACAGTGTAGAGTCAGTTAAAGGTGGAGAGACCAAAGGCAGGGAGATGAATGAGAAAGCAGCTATAATAGTCCAGGCACAATGATGAGGAGGGCAGTAGTGGGCAGTGGGAATCGAGAGGAAGGAGGAAGTTGAACTGCTCTTCAGAGGCAGAACTGACAAGCCCCTATGCTACTCCTTCCCTTTCCTTTGTCGCCTTCTTATTGGAGTTCACTGAGGTGAATGGCAATAGCTCATCTTTCCCACAGCTCTTTGTGGACAGGCTGTCATGGGGATTTGCCCTTGTGAGTGGATCTGACTGCAGCCTTCTCTTTTTGTTTGCTTTCCAAAGCAAGAGGCAGATACTGTTGCTAAGTGCTGGTACTGAATCCATGTGCCTGGACCAATAAAAACTTCCCTGGGCCACCAGGTTCTTGGGAGCACTCTGTAAAGCCCGTCAAGTTCTGAACAAAACCTCAGGACAAGGAGTTAACTGTATCTTTCTTTTTCCACTGGATGTAATTTTAGAACAGAGTTTCAGCCACTGGAGTAGGGAGCTTTGAGATTCGATCAGAAACAGCTCTTGTGAAACTGTAAAGTTCATATTACCATTGAGGATGGCTTTTGCAACAGGAACTTGACACCTACTGTCTCTCACATAACAGAATGGCAGGTGTGTTTACACATACAGATACTGAGAGTCTTAAAGATGAAGTCACATGCCACAAGGGGTAACACGGTTGGTGAAGGATTATCTGCTCCTTCCACGCCACCCAAGGATGCCCAAGACCTCTTCGGACCGTGTCCCACTCTAAGATCCTATACCCCAGACTATCACATATTATAGAAAACGGGCAGGGAGCAGTCCTTGTTGCCACTGTTTCTCCTCCACCAGGCTTTGCACATGCCTCTCCTTCCTCTGGTTCACACAGTGGTATGTACACTGAGACCCTGTGAGTCAGCCACAGACATACACAGGTAATCTCCAGAGAGACCTCACAATCTTTTCACATTTCCCAAGTCGGTCCTCCCTACTGTTCTATCATCCACCCACCCATCCATCCATCCATAAATAGTTCCTGAGTACACTATTATGTCTCCCAAGTCTCCAAGTCCACCCTTTCTCCTCACTCTCAGCAGATGGCCCAAGGTCCTGCTTCACAAAATGAGAATTCCCTCCATGTTCTGCCAAGATGCCTGGTCTGTCCTTATACTCTCCTTCCCTCCTGTCACTTTAAGGTAGGACTTTTCCTCTTGTCTTTTTCCTTCTTCATCTGTACTTTGTGTCATCCCTGTCAGGGACAGCAATCCACCAATCACCCCCCCTTTTTTTCTATTGTAATCTTTCCCATTCTACAAGCTCCTTCTAACTGACATTTAGAAGCTCAAGATTCTTCCATATGGAAAAAAAAAAGAAGGAAACAAAGAAGTCAAATAAGGAACATAAAAAGAAGAAAGGAAAGGAGAAAAAGAAAAACCAATATTTTCTTTCAACTTTTAAGGCACTGATCATCTAGATTCACCTCCAGTCTCGCTGGCTACTCACTCTTTACCTTTGTTGTTTAGTTTGTGGTTTGGGGGAGTTTTTGTTTCGTTTTGAGTTAGAGTCTCACTCTGTCACCCAGACTGGAAAGCAGTGGCATACTCACAGCTATCCCAGCGTCGACCTGCTAGACTCCAGCGATCCTTCCACCTCAGCCTTCCAAGTAGCCAAAACTATAGGTACGCACTACCACATCCAGCTAATTTTTTATTTATTGTAGAGACAAGATCTCACCAAGTTGCCCAGGCTGGTCTTGAACCTGTGGGTTCAGGAAATCCACTCGCCTTGGCCTCCCAAATTGCTGGGATTACAGGCTGAGCCACCAAGCCACGCCTGATTTTGTTTTTGAGTCAGAGTCTCACTCTGTTGCCCAGACTGGAATGCGGTGGCATGATCACAGCTCACCACAGCCTCAATCTCCTTGCTCAGACAATTCTTCTGCCTCAGCCTCTTGAATAGCTGGGACTACAAGATCATGCCACCATGCCTGAAGATTTTGTTGTTGTTGTTGTTTGTAGAGATGAGGTCTTGCTATGTTGCCCAGGTTGGTCTCAAATTCCTGGACACAAGCAATCCTCCTGCCTTGGCCTCCCAAAATACTGGGGTTACAGGCATGAACCACCATACCCAGCTGTTGTTGTTTCATTTTAAAAACAAAAGCAAAACATGATTATTGTAAACAATTACAATAGCATCTGTCACTCCTTTAAGTCTGGGTGTTCCTCTGGTTTCCATCTTCCGGCCTTGCCCTGCCTTGCTCTACTCATGTTCCCTGAATGATCTATTGCTAAGTCTCAGGTACTGAGATTGCCATCTTCAAGCCAAGCCCTCCCAATCAGCTCCCAAACCCTGTTCCTTCTTTTTTACCTTTTATCTCTTGAATCTGGCCTTTTCCCTCCATTGCCACTACCCCCAGCACAGCTCAGGCCATCATCAGGTGTGTGTTCAGTGACTATGGCAACATCATAACCATTCTCCTTGTTCCAGTTTGACTCTTCCTCTTGTATTCTCTGCAACATCACCCTGCCCGCCTTTAACTCTCAGAACAATCTGTAAGATCTAAGAATGCCTATGCTGAAGTGAGAAGTATTTACAAAAAGGTGTAACACCTAGCAAATATTTGGTTACAGTGGTGTTATGGTTTGAATGTATCCCCCAGAATGCATGTGTTGGAAACTTAATCCCCAGTGTGACAGTGTTGGAAGGTGGGGGGCTAGTGGAAAGTGTTTAGGTGATGACATAGACAGTGTGATGATGCAGCAAGAAGGTCCTTGCCAGATACCAGCAACTTGATATTGGGCTTCCCAGCCTCCAGAACTGTGAGCCAGTAACTTTTTGTTCATTATAAATTACTTGACAGCCAGTATTCGGTATGCTGTTATAGCAGCATGAAAAGACTAAGACAAGTGGTGCCACTGGTATTTATTCTAATCCCTCAATCTCAAAGCACTGCATTAGAAGAGTTAACTTGGCTTCAACCTAGCCAAGTATCAATTCAGGGGTATCAGGCACTTAGGGAGGAGGGATTCATTTTCTCATCTAGAAAATAAGGGTTTGGACTGGGCAACTGCCTTGCAGAGCACACCCAAGTTCTCAGTTTCTAAGTCAGTAGGTTGAGGTAGGGCCAGAGAATTTGCATTTCTAATAAGCTCCCAGATGATGGCAATGATGCAGTGTATAGATCACACTAAGAATCATACTGGTGTCTTAGTCTGTTCAGGCTGATGTAACAAAATATCATAAACTGGGTGGGAAGTCCAAAAGCAGGCACCACACCAGCAGACTCCATGTCTGATGAGGGTCTACTCAGCTTCCTGGTTCATGGATGGTATCTCCTAGCTATAATCACACATAACGGAGGAGCAAGAGATCTCTCTGGGATTTCTTTTATGAAGACAATAATCCCACTCCTGAAGGCTCTTCCCTTGTGACCTAATTAACTTCCAAAGGACTGATCTCCAAATACCATTGCATTGGGAATTCGGTTTCAGCACAGGAATTGGGGGGGGGCACACAAACACCCAGACCACAGCAACTGGACTAGATGATACCCACAATCGTACTTTCTTCACCAGCACTATCCAATATGGTAGCCACTAGTTATGTGGCTATTGAAATTTAAAATTAAAATTAAGTGCCTCAGACACACTAGCCATATTTCAAGTGTTCAACGGCCACATGTGGCCACTGGCCACCATATTGAACAGTGCGGATCATTTCTATCACCAAAGAAAGTTCTTTTGGATATGGCCATTTTCTCACAGACCTCTGAAGAAGACATTTTAAAGTAGAAGGGAGATCAAATATCCTCTGACAGATGAGGCCTTCCAGCATTGCTTAAGTATATCTGTGCACTTGGCCTCTATTTTAGCCTTACTTGTAAGGTTCCAACGCCCACACTTATTCTGTCCTAGCACCATTTTGCCCCAAGAAGCACATACAGAAACAGTATTAGAACTGAGAAATGCTAGAATTTCCATACAGGACACTGTGACTGTGTATCAATGTATGATCATGCTGGACAAAGCAAAATATTTGGTGGCTGAAGTGTTTGAGTCCTCACATTGCCTTGAGAAGATCACTTAATCTTTCTAAGCTTCTGTAACCTCATCTTTAAAGTAGTCCCAAAATATCTACCTCCCAGGGAGATGTGTGCAAAAGCACCAGTAATTTATACCAAATTCAGTTGTTACTTTTTTTTCTTCCTCCTCTCTGCTGCCATACTGTGTTGTATATATTCCACAGGGGTCCCAAACAATGTATACATATTTTAAGTATGACGTTCACTCAAAAGATGGCATTGATCAAATGAATGCTAGTGCCACCATGCAACAGACAGGACAGTCAAAGGAGATGGCATAAGCACAGTTGAGCAAATGTCCTACTGTACAATGCTACCATAATTGAATTCAACATTGAAAAGTAATACATAGATAACAGCTCTTAAAATGTGTATGCATTTTTTGTCACTGCTGTATTTAACACTTATGCTTTCTGATTATGTATCTCCACTAGACTGGATGCCACTGGAATACAAGGTAAGGCCCTGACAAATTTAATACTTCTCTCATACCTATTCTACTGCCAGACACATGCAGATGCTCAAAAAATGTGCAAATGTTTAAGTCTCAGGGTAAAAATGTAACAAAGGTGCAGTAAGTGTCTGAGGGATGTTGTCTCAACTCTCCCCCAGTTGTGTATTCATGCTCTTTTTTAGTCTAGACCACCAGCCACTGCCATCCTGATCCACACGCCACCTTTATTCAGCTGAACCAATCTTTGGCAGCAGAGAATCTAGTCATTCTTAAAGAATCTTCTCAAGGATGTGAATACCAATTAAGTAATCAGCTGTGGAGTCAAATCCCACCTCTACTCCTGCCTAACTAGGTCCTTGGATAATTTTTGTAATCTTGCTGATCTTCAAGTTTCCTGATCTGTCAATTGGGCATGAAAACCCTATCCTTCGGTTTTTATATGAGATTTACATGAACAAATGTATGTAGAATGCCAAACATATAGCAGACACTGAATACATAACTTAAAACAGCCATTTCCAAAAGCTCTGGGAAATTCTCCATTCTGCATCAATAAACAATCTTCTAGAAACTTTCCCTGGGCCATCCTTTATATCAAGCCATTCATTTAGTAAATTTACTGGGTACTTATTATCTTCCAGGCACTGTGCTAGATGCTAATACATACAAAAATTAGAGAAGGCCTCTGATCTCAAGAAGTTTATAGTCTAGTGGGAATCCAGCTTCCTCCAGACTAGACACCTTCACTGCCCCACCCCACTCCACTTCTGAGGGGTGTTGGAAACTTAATCCCCAGTTTGGAAGTGTTGGTTTTCTAAGATTCTTATAGTTTGAGATTTTACATTTAAGTCTTTGATCTATTTAGAGTTGATTTTTGTGTATGGTGATCCTGTTTCATTCTTCTGCATTTGGTCAGCCAGTTTTCCCAGCACCATTTACAGGACACCCCCTTAAGGAAATTGGAATAGGCAGCCAATTCCTATTCAAAACCCCAAATGCCCATGCCATAATAGATAAGATAGACAAGTGGGACCTCATCAAACTGAAAAGCTTCTGCAAAGCAAAAGAAACTATCAAGAGAACAGGAAGACAGCCCACAGAATGGGAAAAAATATTTGCCAATTGTATATCTGGCAAAGGCCTAACTTCCAGGATTCACAAGGAAATCATATGTGCTGAAAGGGGGGGAAGGCCCCATCAAAAAGTGAGCAAAAGACACGAAAAGGCATTTCTCAAAAGAAGACATGAGCAGCCAACATACATTTAAAAATACTCAGCCTTACTAATCATCAGAGAACTGCAAATTAAAACCACACTGATATGCCACCTAACTCTAGTCAGGATGGCCATCATTAATTTAAAAAAAAAAACAACATGCTGGCAAGGATGCGGAGAAAAGGAAACAAACACTTCTACAACTGTTGGTGGGAGTGCAAATTAGTTCAACCTCTATGGAAAACGGTGTGGTGTTTCCTAAAAGAACTAAAAATTGATCTTCCATACGACTCAGCAATCCCTCTACTGGAAATGTACCCGTAGGAACTCAAATCATTCTACAGAAAAGATACCTGCACACATGTTTATTACAGCATTATTCCCTATTCAAAAACATGGAACCAATTGTGCTGCCCATCAAAACCGGACTGGATTAAAAAAAAGTGTGGACCATATACACGATGGAATATTACTCAGTCATAAAGAAGGAAAAAACCATGGACTTCACAGCAACTTGGATGGATTTAGGGTCTATCATACTCAGTGATCTATCTTAGAAACAAAGAACTGAGTACATGTTCTCACTCATAAGTGAACCCTGAACGCCTAATAATACCACAAGAAAGGAACTGACAGTAGCAGGACACTGCCCAAGAGGGAAGGTGGGCACGTATAATCTAATAAGGGTGCCTGATCCTAATTTAGACAAAGTGAGGGCCAATGAAAGGCCCAAACTTCACCTGTACCCAGACTTCTTATGTGCCCAATGCTGACTTGTACCCCACATCTCTAAAAACTTTTTTTAAAGGGGTTGGAAGGTGGAGACCCAGTGGGAAGTGTTCAGGTGATGACATAGACAGTGGGATGATACAGCAGGAAGGGCCTCACCAGATATCGGCAACTTGACCTTGGGCTTCCCAGCCTCCAGAACTGCAAGCCAATAACTTTTTGTTCATTATACTTGGTCTCCAGTATTCAGTATGCTTCTATTGCAGCATACTGGTCTATACAGTTGTTTCTGTCCAACATTGTATTTCCCTTTCATTTCAAACCTGTGCTCGTCTCTGTTCTAAGTACAGTAACCCATATTCATTAATAATTCATCTAATCCTAACAATAACCTTATGAGGTAAGTACTGTCATTGTTTTCATTTTACAGATGAGAAAACTGAGGCACAGAGATATTAAGTAATTGACTTAAGGTCTCCTAATTTATAAGTAGAAGGAGCCAGGATTTGAAAACTCATCTTCTGGCTCCAGCTTAATATGCTCTGTTTATTTATCTGTCTCCTCTACTGAAATCTGAGATAGAATCTCTAGCATATTCAAATGAAGATTTCCTGTGCCCGCCTCAATACCTAATACAATAAATAATCAATAACTGATTCGCCAAACGAAAGAAGGAATGAAAAGGAAAGGGGAGAGAGAAAGTAGCATAGAAGTAAACAAGTTCCCAATGCTCTGGCTGCCAACATTTACTAAGCAACAACACCGAAAACACGAGATGCGCGGAGGTCGCTGAAGGATAAGTGAACATCCTCGCACGCTCAGAACTTCCGGTTAGCGTCAAGCAACCCGAGGAGAAACCACGGCGTGTCTTCCCGGCTCTTCTCTCTCGCTCCCATTCCCTTCCTCTAGAATCTCGGCTCCACCTCTTCCTTATCCTTCTCCATCCTCTCCGTGGACTCCGCGGTCCGGGTTTCCAGGCCGCCGGCCGCCGGGAGAAGATTAGTGCGTGGGAGCGCTCGGACGGCGGCAGGCATGCGCAAAGGAGGCGGCGCACTGCGCATGCGGGAAGATGGCGGGCCAGGAGACCTGAGACCCGCCGGTCGCCGTGTTCCCCTCCGGTCTGCGTTGGGGGCTCCCGCGCTCGTGGGGCGGCGGCTCGTGTCTTGGCGGGCGGGACGGCCTAGCCGGGCGGTGCCTCGGAACGCGCCGCGGACCCGCTCCGGGCTGGGTCCCCGGAGATCGGCGCTTTGGGGGCGGTGCCCGAGGCGGGCGGGAGAAGGCGGGAGAGCTCGCGGGGTGCGAGGGGCGCGGGCAGCCCGGCTGGGCAGCATGAGTCAGCAGCGGCCGGCGAGGAAACTGCCTAGCCTTCTCGTGGACCCGGCGGAGGAGACGGTCCGCCGCCGCTGCCGAGACCCCATCAACGTGGAGGGCCTGCTGGTAAGCGCCGGGCTGCGGCGGGGCGGGGGGTCTCCCGGGTCCGGCCTCCTTTCCCCCATCCCGCCCCTCCCCCGCGCCGCCGCCGGACCGGCTGGCCGTCGTCTAGGTTGCTCGCTCCCCCGGGCCGGGCCCTGGCCGTCACGTGCTGCGACAGCACTCTCCCGCCTTTCAGCACCTGCTCCTAAGCGTCCTCAGCCTTCCTGGCTTTGACCTCGGGGCTGCGGAGCACCGTTGGAGGAAAGGGCTCAACTTTGCCTTGGGAAGTCCATGTTTTCCTCCCTCGTTGGACGCTGAATGTAACTCAGCAATCTATCGTTTGTTCTCTTCTGCTTCCTCTCCCTTTCTCCTACTTAACTGCTCCTCCCCCCCCACATTATCCTCAACTTGCATTTCCCACGTCGCAGCTCCCATTCAGCAAATTATCTCCCGTCCGAATAAAACAGATGGGAGATTTGGCTCTCTCCTGCAAAAAGTTAGTTTCCTCTAGTCTTGCTCTAGACTAGATGCTGTACTCCCAGTGGTTCTCAGCTTCTCAAATGAATCCAATCTTTTCCATCTCTCCCCATATTTTCAACTTCTCTGCTACTTTCTTCCCATGCCCATAGTACCTAAACATTTATCCAAGTCATTATACCCAATCCTCGTACCAAATAGATGATGAACATCATTCCTTCCCTTAATTCCTCACAGCAGTCCTAACAGGTTGTTGTTATTATTATTATTGTTTTATGGTTGTCAGAATAGACTTGGAGTTGTTATGTGGCTTGCCCGTGGTTAGATAGGAAGTGGAGAAACCTGGGTTTAACTTCAGAATGTCTGACTCCAGATGTTAAATTCTTGACTACTTGAATGGCATCCTAAATTCCTCTCCATCTTACAAGGTCCCTGCCTTAAATCCATAACCTATCCCATCTACATGTGTCTTCCCCTTCACAGCCAAACTTCTTGAAAAAGTTATTTGTGCTCACTGTGTCTACTTGATCCCCTCTTATTACCACCTAACTCTCTGCTGGGGACTTAAGCCGTCAGAACATTTATCAGACTGTTCTAAAAAGTCACCCATGGTGTTGCCAGTTCCAGCAACTGCTGTAGTTTTGACACAATTGGTTACTCTTATTGGAAGTTCTCTCCATTGCATTTCTTTGACACCACACAGCCATAAAGTGCTTCCTTTCATTTTGGTGCTCCACTGCTTATCTGGCCTCTCCTTGTCCTGTTCCTCTTCCCTTTCCTTACATGTTGATGTTGTGCAGCGTTCTGTTCTACCTCTCTACACATTTATAAGGGAGTTCATTCATTCTTCCCATGACTTCTGTTACTGTGTATGGCTGACCCCTGAACAACCTGGTGGTTAGGGGTACCGACCCCTCCACGAAGTCAGAAATTTGAATATAACTTTTGCCTCTCCCAAACCTTCAAACTATTAGCCCCCTGTTGATTGGAAGCCTTACTGATAACATAAGCAGTCGATTAACACACACTTTATATGTCGTATGTACTATATACAGTATTCTTACAATAAAGGTAAAGAAAAGAAAATGTTAAAATCATAACATAGAGAAACTTATTCACTATTCATTAAGGGGAAGTGATCTTCATCCTTGATATCTTCAACTTGAGTAGGCTGAGGAGAAGGAGAAAGAGGAGAGGTTGGTCTTGTTGTCTCAGGGGTAGCAGAGGCTGAAGAAAACCAACATGTAAGTGGATCTGCACAGTTCAAACCCACGTAATATAAGGGTCAATTCTATATTGGTACTGTCTGTATTTGGTAGTCTTAATCTTTGAGAATTTGATTAAAACTCTAAAACCTCACTGTGGAAAAACTACTTAACTTTGCGTATGATAGCAGAAGATACACATGTCTTTTGAAGTCTTAGATATTGTGATGCATGCTGGTAGTTTTTGTTACCATGTTATAACTCCTAAATCTGTAAGTCCTGCTCAGTGCTTCCCAGCTATCTACTAGGTTCCTACTTAGATTTCAAACTCATATAGTAGTCACCTCTCATCTGAGGGTTCAGTTTTCTTGGTTACAACTACCTGCAGTCAACTGTGGTCTGAAAATATTAAATGGAAATGCCAGAAAAAAAATTATTAGTTTAAATTACTCACTGTTCTACACAGCGTAATGAAATCTTGAGCTGTCCTGTCCCACCTGGCATGTAAATCATCCCTTTGTCCAGCATATTCTTGCTGCCTCTGCTTCCTGCCCAATAGTCACTTAGTAGCCAGCGTGGTTCTCAGATCGAGTATGGAGTTGTCTGTGGAGGTATTGCAGTGCATGTGTTCAAGTAACTCTTCAATTACTTAATGCTCCAAAACACAAGAGTAGTGTTACTGGCAATTCCGCCATATGCTAAAGAGAAGCTGTAAAGTGCTTTAAGTGAAAAGGTGAGAATTCTCATTGAGTAAAGAGAAAAATCATTTTCTGAGTCTGCTGAGATCTGTAGTACAGCAAGGTATTTTGAGAGAGAGCGAGAGACCACATTCACATAACTTTTATCATAGTTGATTGTTCTTATTCTATTTTATTTTTACTGTTGGTGAATTTCTTACTGTGCCTAAATTATAAACTTTATCATAGGTATCTATGTTTAGGGGAAAAAAATAGTATACGGGTCAGTATGATTTGCAGTTTCAGTCATCCACCAACGAGTGGTGGGATGTATTTCCTGAGGGCAAGGGGACACTATGGTATATCTAAAACTGAATTTATTACTATATTAGTCAGGGTGCTCCAGAGGGACAGACCAGTACTAATATAGATTTTGGTACCAAGAGTGGTTCTATAGGAGCAGAATTCTTTTTTTTATTTTAAAACAGGATTTATTAAGAGGACAGAAAAGCTCCCACAGTGAGAGAGGACCCGAAGGGGTTGTCCAGAATTCTAAGGATGCATTTCCTTAATTGGTTTGAGGGTTTCTAGAATTGGCTCTTTAAAGTGATTAGACATAAAAACGGGGCACTCTGATAGTCCATGTTGTGAACTGTTTATAATATGCAAGATAAATGCATTGATACTCCTAACTCGCCACTTATAAGAGGCAAAGAATTCAGTTATTCTATATATGATATCTTTGAACATTTTGGGGAAACCAAGGAATATGATGACATTGGCTGGTTACTCCTAGCACCACTAGACAAAGTAAGGAAAGAAAAGGATGAGTACAGGAATTCAATTTCTTGTCTTCAGCTCCACATAAATAACCTGCATTTTTAAGTGTGGCCTGGGTCAGAATCTTCTCTCCTGTAGCCATAGGGCTGAAATTGCTGAAAATCAAACACAAACTTCATCTCATGACTGACTGAGTTACTATAAAAGTTGAACTCTTAGCTTGGCAGAATATCCACTGTTAAAGTGAGGGCATTGGTTGGGCAAGAATAGGATCTTGCAAGTTGGGATGGGGACATGAGGGAAGACCCTGATGGCTGGGCTTATTGAGCTCCTAAATTCTGATGAGTCTTGCCACAGGAGCAGTGGCATTTCTACCCACAGCCTTTCCACTTCTGTATTGGGGGAGTACCTGCACTGCTTGAGGAAATGGTAATGACCTCCACTGTGGCAGTTGCTTAGCAAAACAGTGCTGAGTCTCCTCAGGACCCACCCTGTCACCCCTCTTTGCTTCTATATCTATGATTAGATTCAAGTCCCAATAGGCCCTTAAAGGTGTGGTACAACGTGTGACCCATGAAGAGTTGCACTACACCCCACTTCTGGTACCAAAATCTGTATTAGAGTTCTCCAGAAAGACGAGCCAATAGGATATACGAAGGGGGATCCATTTATTTAAAAACCACATATTTATTTTTACATGTTTCAACTTTAGTCACCCTCAAAGTATTCTCCATTTGATGCAATATACTATTGAGGTGCTTTTTCCAGTTTTCAAAACAGTTTTTGAACTTGTCAATTTTGATGCCTTTTGGTCAAAAAACTGCTGAACACTCAGCATGGTATGGACAGGTTGTTCTTATAAATCACCCTTCATGATATGGTCAAATATATTGAAAGAATTTCAAAAAAAAACCTCACTGAAGCCAATCGCAACCTCTCACAGTGCTAGCTGGTACACTGATGCTAATGAGTTCCTAGAACACTTATCTAGCAGGGGAAGCCTGTACTACAAAGGGCCCACCCTCCAAAAAATAATTCTGGGTTTTTTTGTTTTTGTTTTTGTTTTTTAAGTCCCCCTCACACAATCATGTGCCACAAATGATGTTTTGGTCAATGGTAGATCACATATAAGGCAGTGATCTCATTAGATTATAATGGAGCTCAAAATTTCTGTTGCCTAGTAACATAGGTGGCCATGGTAACATCAGAGTGCAACATATTACCTTTTCTGTGTTTAGATAATCAAATACCATTGTGTTACAGTTACCTACAGTATTCAGTAGCGCTATACAGATTTGTAGCCTAGGAGCGATAGGCTATGCCAAAAAGATTTGTGTAAGTACACTCTATGACATTCACATAGCTACATTGCCTAAGGATGCGTTTCTCAGAATGCAACCCTGTCGTTAAGTGATGACATGACTGTATATAGATATACAAGAGGGGATTTACTGGGGAAATTGGCTCACAGTAATGGAGGCTAAGAAGTCCCATGATGGGCCGGCTGCAAGCTGGAGACCCTGGAATGCTAGTAGCATGACACCAACTCCAAAGGCCTGAGAACCTGGGAAGCTGCTGGTTTAAGTCCTGGAGTCCAGAGGCCAGGGAATCGAAAGTTGTCCAAGGACAGGAGAGGAAGAGGGTCCCAGAGAGTCTGGAATTTTTAGAAGGGAAAAAATCGTATTGGTTGGAGATGAAACTTAGTCTACACCTTGAACATAAGGAAAATTTCACTGGGTAGGAAGAATGCAATCACCTTGAGAAGGTGTATTTCCAGAGTTCTTGAAGGGATATTGCGCCACAAAACAGAATTGGTACAGAGAGGCATCAGAGAAATTTTTAACCAGTTTAGAGACAGTGCTTAGAATTTTCTTCCCTAAAATTCAACTTTTCTTTTTTTCTTCCATCTTTGAAAAAGTTTTTCAAAGCTTGTCTCAGATTTTAAAAATATAGGTCTTTAGATGTGGAATTTGAAGCAGTAGTGAAATAGCTTGGAAATTGAAAAATATGCCACTTGCCTGTCAGAAGCTGCTGGTTCCTAGAGAGCTGTAGACTCTGTTAGGGCACGACATCAACCTTAGTGATTTTCAGTTTGGAGACTTTCTGTCTTCATTCGTTTTGCAGCAAAGATGCAAACAGACTGACTGTCTGATGTCTGCCCTGAGGAGCAAAGGCACTGTCGTGAGTCCTCCAAATAAGGAGATAAAGTTTTCATGTTCAAAGGGGGAAACATCAAAAACTGTTGGAGCCTGTTTTCCTGTGTATCAGTAGGCCAGTATGTACAAACTACAAGTACAGCAAAGAGCAGGAGAAAAAAAGCCATCCTCCCTCATGTTATTACTCCTAATTGATGGTTATCCCTGTGCCAACTTGAGAACAGCTACTAGATGAGACAAGGGGCAGGGAAGTGTAGAGCAGAGATGTTGCCCCTCTAGAATAAGGAGATAGCAGTGGGGCAGCCTCTTTGAAAACCATTCTTATAGTGTATGTAGAGACTGGCCCTGCTGCCCTACCTTGCAGTAGGCACCTCTGCTCTTACACAACAATTTAGGGTATTGGTTTTTATGTGTTTCATATCAATGTGATGAGGATGGATTTTTGTTGTTGTTGTTGAGTCAGTCTCACTCTGTCCCCCAGGCTGGAGTGCAGTGGCATGCTCATGGCCATTGCAGCCTCTACCTGCTGGGCTCAGACAATCCTTCTGCCTCAGCCTTCCAAGTAGCTGGAACTACAGGCATGTGCCACCATGCCCAGCTGATTTTTAGATTTATTGTAGAGACGAGGTCTCACCAAGTTGCCTAGGCTGGTCACGAACCCATGGGCTTGGGCAATCCTTTCACCTCGGCCTCCCAAAGTGCTGGGATTACAAGCATAGTCACTGTGCCCAGCCAGGATGGATTTTTTTCATTAAAGAATCTTGCTACACTAGCTAGCCCTTGTCTCATACTATATTAGCAGAGGGGTTAAATGTAAAAATAGCAATGACAGTTGGTCATACTTGTCTAATGTCTGACTTTGATAGGGCTTCTTCCAGGTTTCCCCGTTGGATATCATGTTTGCAGGTCACTGTTGGCAGCACTGTTTGAAAGAGCTAGCCAGATGTAGCCCCTGCTCCCAAGGCAGGCATTTCCAGCTTTAGCAGCAGATCTGCGTGTGCCTTCCAAATCTGACAACTTAAGTTTACAGCAGGATTCTCTATCTCAGTAGAATTATTCCATGTCAAGTTAACTTGCTAACAGGTGCTATCATCTTGTCGTAGATGATAAGGAAATCCCTGTGCCAAGGATTTGTTAACATTGATGTAAAAAAGAGCTTCTCTTAGCTACTCGCCTTAAGTCTTCCCCGATCCTTTCCCCATGTTGCTACCATACTTACATTTCTAAACCATGAACTTGATTATGTCATAGTCTTGTTCATAAACGTTTGTTAATTCTCCACTGATTGTTACATAAAGTCCATACTCTTTTTATTTAGTGCTAGCCTACCCTTCCAACTTCAAAATCAAGTCACTTTCTTGCTGGTTGGTTCTCAAAAGCATGCCTTGCAGTTTATACCTTCACACTTTTGTTCATTTTCTGCTCCAGCGATACTGTCCTTTTCTTCCCCTCCACAGTTTATTATGCAGGCAAATCTGGCTTACTTGGAAGGTTTAGCCAGGGCCCACCTTCTGCATGAATCCTGTGATTTCCCTCTCTGGGTGCATCTGTTGTACTCCTGTGGATTCTCTTCTTGGAGCACCTGTGGAATTCACTCACCCCAGTTTGCTTTATGTCTTGCTTTTTCACTTGGACAAGAGCTGAACCTGATCATAGCCTGTCAGGAGTTACATGACATCATTACCCCTCAGTTCAAGCATTGAAGTTAATAGGGGTTTCTGCTTACACAGCTTCATCTAAGGTTTTATTTTATATATTTTTTGGAAAAACTATTTCTAAATGTGTTGCAAATGTTACTACCGGTTCACACAAACTTCATGCCTCAGAATGGCTTATAAAATGATGAGTATTGATATAGAGCTGCTACTAATTTCCTAGTCATTTGAGGAATTTAAAAGAAATGTTTTATCTAATGTAAAAGTTTCTAGTTATCTATAGCATGCATTGTTTTTCATTATTGGAAATGCTGTTTTTACATTAATTATAATGAAAATGCATGGCTGTGAAACTTGTGAACAAAATTTTTGGAACCACTTACACTTAAATAGCAAAGGGTGAGTTTATGTAGATCTTCTACCTCTAATGAGTTTTCCAGAGTCAGGGACAGTGTTTTAATGATCTTTGTATTCCTTTTTATAGGAATACCTTATGTAGTCAATAAATTAATGTATATTCAGTAATACATTTTCATGTTCTTATTCTCACCCTTCCTTTCTCTCTTTGTGTAGTTATGGAAGGCCTTGCTGTCTGAGAAATTTAAATCTGTGAACATTGGCAGATACGATTGCAATTAGAGTAGGTATAGTTTGGAAAGACTGCGTTCTCACACCTAAATTACTACCTCAGGGGGAAAAAAATCAAACCTTTATAGAGAAAAATGCTATTCATTTGCACTGTTGTTTATAAATTACTAAGTTAAATTTTTCTTTTTTTTCAGCCATCAAAAATAAGGATTAATTTAGAAGATAATGTACAATATGTGTCCATGAGAAGTAAGTTGATTTCTGAATAGGTTTTAGGTTTTCTAGTTTGAACTTCCTGTGATTAAAATGATTTATTTGAATTAACATGAATTGATGAGAAACTGACATAAAATATATTATTCACTGAAATATAAGATTTGGAATTTTAGTAAAAACAACTCTTGAGGTTGTGGGTTGAATAACATGCACAAATTCCAGTTTATTATCCATAGAACAGTCTACATTTAAGGATATTTTCCCAAAATTTCTCCTCTGAGAGAAATTTACTTTCCTTCTTGACTCCTACCATAGGTTAATGTTTAGGCTATCAGCTAAAGAAGATAGAATGTCAGTTGCTGTAGTTCCCTATCCTTCTGGAGTCTTTACAATAGATTGCCCCATCCCTAATTTCTTCTTAACTTGGTCCTAATCTTGGTGCATAGATGGTTCATAAATGCCCAAATACAGATTTTATAAATTGTAACCCTTGACCAGGCGCTACAGGCCAGCCTGGGCGATAGAGTAAGATCGTGTCTCAATAAATAAAGTATGTTAGATATTATTATAAATTGATGGTATGAAAGAAACATTTCAAGGTAAAGCTGACCAACTATGGGTAAGAATGTGCTAGGAAAAAATTAATTTTTTCTTTTTTTTTTGCTGTTGACTTTGTTACTTTTGTGTTTATGTAAGTATGTATTTTCATTTTTGTGATTGCTCTGTATGCTGTCTTAACTCTGCCTGTTTTTTTGTAGTTGTTGTTTTGTTTTTGTTCTGTCTTTTGAGTCAGGGTTTCAGTCTGTCGTTCAGACTAGAGTGCAGTGGCATGATCACGGCTCACCACAACCTCAACCTCCTGGGCTTAGGCGATCCTTCTGACAGAGCATTCTGAGTAGCTGGTACTACAGGCATGTGCCACCATATTGGCTAGTTTGGGTTTTTTTTTTTTAAACCTTTAGCAGAGATAAGGGCTCGCTATGTTTCCCAGGCTGGTCTTAAACTCCTGGGCTCAAGCAGTCCTTTTATCTCGACCTTCCACAGTGCTGGAATTGTAAGCATGAGCCACCACATCCAGCCAGTATCTAACATTTGTTGAGTTGTGCAGCACCCTGCACTGTATTAAGCTCTTTGCATGGATTATCACAACAAGTCTTCAAAATATAGGTATGGGTTGTCATTCTTATTTTATAAAGGAGTAAGCTGAGGTCCAGAGAAGTTAGTCGACTTGCTCAGAGTTAGGGTTCAGTCCTATGCTTCTGTTTCTCAAGAGCCCAGAATCTTCAACACTGCATTAGATTGCATCTCCTGGCTCAGGGTCTAACTCCTCAAGCTGAAGTCGTGGGGTCACCTTCTAAGTAGGCAAGCCAGCTTCCAGACTCTTCAGCCCCCAACTCCTCATATTCTTAAAAGAAGCAAGGCAGTAGAGGAGGAATAGATAGGAAGAGAAGGCCCTCGCGGGGCACATCTTGCTTAATGTCACAGCTGCATCTCCTAGCACTCTGCTGGCCTCCTCCATTGCTCAGGCTGTACCACCTGTGGGTTTCCTGGATATAACAGTTCTCAAGTGCTGCTTTGGCTTTTGACATGTTTCCTCTCCCTTACTCAGCCCTTCACTGTCAGTGGCGAACCCCCTGCCCTCGTTCACCTATGTTGTGTGCCCAGCATACTCCCATTAGAAGGCCTTCCCAGTTTCCCGCTCCAGTGACATTTTACTTCATGTTACCAAGTAACTTTGAATACCTGTCTTAGCCCTTATCTCAGGAGATATAAGAGTTCCTTTTCAGACTATGGAATTCTTTTAGTTTGAAAGGAAGGCCTTTTTAATCCTATGTATAGCCCCTCGGCAACTGACATGTTACAGGTATTCAGTTATATGTGTTCTTTATAAAATGACTAACATCATAGGAATGTACTTATCCTGAATTTATAAGATCAGACCTTGTTAATAATTAAATATATGCTTTTTAAAGTTAGAATTTCTCAGGCCAGGCACGGTGGCTCAAGCCTGTAATCCCAGCACTTTGGGAGGCTGAGGCGAGAAGATTGCCTGAGCTCAGGGGTTCGAGACCAGCTGGGGCAACTCGGTGAGACATTGTCTCTACAATAAATCAAAAAATAAGCTAGGCATGATAGTGTGTGGCGTAGTTCCAGCTACTTGGAAGGCTGAAATGGAAGGATCGTCTGAGCCCAGCAGGTTGAGGATGTGGTGGCCATGCCACTGCACTCCAGCCTAGTCAGCAGAGTGAGACTTCAACTAATAAATAAATAAATAAATAAAGTTAGAATTTCTCATTTGTAATCCTCCATAGTTTGTTGTAGAATTTCATCTACTTCCAGTTAAAACTACTTTTAGAACCCTAATTTACTTCTGTTTAATCTTAAGTGTAGGAATGGGCTCCTCAGAGAAGACATTTATGTTATGAAATATATACTTTTGTGCCTGGAGTAACCACCAGTAGTCTTAAGTTGAATGAAGCAGTGTGGTGGTTCTGAGTAAGGGCATTTCTGACTGAAGATAGGATGGACATTTCTTGTGAAACATACTGACTGGTGTACTATGGAAGAGAAAAAGAAAACAATATATTCCACGCAGAATGACAACTGTTATTTAGAAATTATTTCCTCCACAAACCAAGCTCTTTTTCTTAATACTGAACTGGGTGAAAAGAATGATAATACTTAGTTTTGGCAAGCACAAGAAATGAGACCCTCATGCACTGCATAAAAGTGATAGAACCCATAGCTTAGAAAGCAGTTTAGCAATACATAACAGCATTCCTTAAACTACTCTTATGCTCAGCTTTTCCACATCCTGCAAGCTATCTAAAGGAAAAAGGATATACAATAACTTAACCACAAGGAGTTTTATTGTGCAAAACAGTAAAGTTGGAGATGGTCTGAATTTCCAATATTGAGATAGCTAGCAAATATTCCATGCAGTTAAATATACAGCCATTAAGAATAATGTTGAAATATATTTGCTGACATGTCAGGATGTTCACAATATTGAGTTAAAAGAACGTGTTACAAAATAACATGTTTCTGTTTTTGTTTCCAAAAATTATATATGTGTATTGGCATACACATGTGTGTGTGCATGTGAAAATCCAAAATCGTCGTAGTAGGTGAGTGAGTGAATTTAAGGGGTTTTTTTCATTTGCCTATTTGTCAATATAGGGTAATGAGTATTATTTTAAAATAAATATGCCACTTTTTCTCATAATTGTTCTAATAAAAGACTAGTTTGAGCTCTTGAAAACTTAATCAGACAGGATTACACAATGACGTGGATAGAAATATTAAAAGGAAAAAAAAAAGCCCAAGCCTCTACCTTGCATTTAAAGAATTCCTTAACTTGAAGACCAAATGAGAAATTTAAATTTTTAAAAATCACTTCTGATTTCTGTTTCTAAGAGTGGTATGGATACAAATGTAAGCTTACTTCAGTAAGATGCAGTAGATTTCTAAAAATTCACATGTTCAATGGAAACTTGTTACATATTTTGAATACTCCTTTATTTAAATCTAAATTTTTTTTTTTTTGGATTTGGAATAAGGTGATACATTTTTAACCCAATTTGAGAATTTTATTTCTTAGAAATCAGCTGTGATTTGGCTAGTGTATAGGAATTTCTGTAGATGTCTGCTGTCTGATGCAAGGGGAGAGAAGTGGCTTTGTAAGATTTGAGAAATGTTATTTAAAATTTTACAAATGTGTTTATTTTGTTTCTCAGAAGCTCTAAAAGTGAAGCGACCTCGTTTTGATGTATCACTGGTTTACTTAACTCGAAAATTTATGGATCTTGTCAGATCTGCTCCTGGGGGCATTCTTGACTTAAACAAGGTTGCAACAAAACTGGGAGTACGAAAACGAAGAGTCTATGACATCACCAATGTCTTGGATGGCATCGACCTAGTTGAAAAAAAATCCAAGAACCATATTCGGTGGATGTGAGTTGTTTGAAACTTTCCATGACTTTTTTTCTTTTCCTTAAATGACAGTTTCATACTTAAAACAAGCTAGATGACATCAATGTTACGACAATATAAAACAAAGTAAGATATGACTTCTTGTTGGAAAAGGATTCTATACGTTTTCTTGCATTGTCCCACAAAATATGTACTTTTTTAAAATAAGTATTTCCTTGGTTCCAGTTGATTATTGATATTAGAGAAATCTGTTAGGGTTGTAAAGCAGTGGATTTCACCCAGGAGTGTTGTAAATGTTAGAGAGGCCTCAGTAGTTCTGAGGGAAGGCAGGAGTGTACATTCTTAACAGGTACCCCAGGTGATTATGATGCAGGTAGACTGTGGATCATACTTGAAATACTGCCTTGCATATTTTTTTTTTTAATCGGACTTAATGGCTAAAAGGCAGTTGCTAAAGACTTGACATAATTTGGAAGATGCCATGGAAAGAGGACCTTAAGATACTGATGTAAGCCAGGTGCGGTGGCTCACATCTATAATCCCAGCACTTTGGGAGGCCAAGGTAAGAGGATTACCTGAGCTCAGGGGTTCAAGACCAGCCTGAGCAACATGGCAAGACCTTGTCTCTACAGTCAATCAAAAAATCAGCCAGACATGGTGGCACATGCCTGTGGGTCCAGCTACTTGGAAGGCTGAGGCAGAAGGATCCCTGATCCCAGCAGGTCGAGGCTGCAATGACTGTGAGCATACCACTGCACTCCAGCCTGGGTGACAGAGTGAGACTCCAACTCAAAAAAAAAAAAAAAAAGATATAGACAAAGGTGTGTATATGAGTGTACTCAAGCACATAAGAAAAAAGCTGTTACACCTAGAATAGGCAAATATTTTAGATCAGGAAGAAACAGTTCCAGCGCATAAGTACATAGAGACCTTTAGGCAAATGAAAAAGCTACCAGCAAAGTTCATAAAATGACTCTAAATAACTTAGAGGAAAAGGATTCATAAAGGAGATTTTTTTTTCCAATAGCACAGAACTGCAGATTGAATTTGAGCATGTTTACTAAATGACATTAAAAAACACTGCAGGAGTTCGGTCAGATTGCCTTCTGAATCACTAATTAGAATCAGATTTGAAAACTGGCAAGCAAAATATAAAAGATAAAGCTAATAGCCTTTACTGTATTTATCTTCTATAAAGATAGAAGGGAAAAAACGAATATCAGTTGTTGCCTGGTCATGTCATATTGGAGTAGATGCTAATAACTAAAGAAAATATATCTTTTAACAACACTGAATATAATCATTATATTTAGACAAAGTATATACACTAGGGAAAAATGACAGACTCATAAAATTGTAGCAGAGGACCCATCATTTAGCTAATACTTCTTTTTTTTAATACGTAGAAACTGGGGTACTGAAAAGTTATAATTTGTCAAAAGTCGTGTTATAAGTATTAGGGCTGAGGCTTAAGCTGGGTATTACTGATGCTTAATTTAATGCTCTTTATGCTTCAGTAGGCTGCCTCTACTATTATTAATTTCCAAAAGGTTTATAATGTACTTTTTGGAAAAGTCCTTGTGTAAGGTGTTGAACTATAAATGGGGACAAAAACCAATTTAGGTATGGGAGGAATAATGGTTGTCTAGAATAACAAGAGGGCAGAAGTTAAGTTGAAGTTCTTAGTTTCTGTCTGTTGTGGAAAACATTTAGGATAAACATTTGGAGAAGTTTCAGTAATCTAACTTGCAGTTACTCTGTAATCTCCTGGGTTTTATTGATAGTGATTTTTTTTTCTTTTAAAGAGGATCTGATCTTAGCAATTTTGGAGCAGTTCCCCAACAAAAGAAGCTACAGGAGGAACTGTCTGACTTATCAGCAATGGAAGATGCTTTGGATGAGTTGATTAAGGATTGTGCTCAGCAGCTGTTTGAGTTAACAGATGACAAAGAAAACGAAAGATATCCTTTAAATCTATACCTTTTAAAAATTTCTGCTTCCAATGCAGATTACTTTAAGTGGTAGGATCGCTTGGAGATTTGATTTTTATTTTGAAGATATAAAATTAGACCTTTTAGAAGTTAAAGTAAGTAAAAGTTGGTAGTGCAGCCTCCAGCATACATTGATAGTGCATCATTGACTTCAGCTTCTTTGTGTGATATTTCTTAGGTTAAATTCTGCATGACAACCTCAGACGTATGTAACAAACCAAGGTTGGTTGTTACCATTTAAAAGTCAAATAGTGGCGTGTTCATTTTTGTAGTCTGAGTACTATACAGATGGCAGTATATTTGTTGGCTTTGTGAAATTCATGTTTTCTTTAATTTGTAAACTGAAGTTTATTTCTGAAACGAAGGGAATTACCATTGCCATGGAAGTGGTTCTTACTGCCATTCAGGTCCACAGAAGCCCAGTGTTGCTGAATGTCAATACCACTCTGGAGCTCGTGTCTCAGGGATCTCAAGGGGGACTGGTCTTTGGTGCTGACCTTCTCCTGAGTTTCCTTGGTCTTAATGCTGCACTGTTCTTTGCAGCACCCTTTGTGAGGATGTCACTAATTCTGAGCTATTCCTTTCTTCAAATTTACTTAAACTCTCTATAGCAGGTGAACTCTATCCCACAATACAGTTACTGGAAGAAAAACAAAAAATAAACACTAATTCTTATAGCCAGTGAAAAAAGTCTGTGTAGTTTAAAAAAAAAAGGAAGAGAATGCTAGGGAAACTCCAATAAGTCACTTAGTTGATAAAATTTGAAGCAACACAATAAAGACAAAAACATTGAGGTAGTGAGATGGAAAATAATTTTGGATACCAGAAATTCATCATACATTATAGTCCTGAGAAATGTATTCTCTTAAGATGTTTCTACTATTTATAGATTTTTTTTTTCATTTTAGGAGGTTCTTATCAAGACCCTGAATATTATTTTTCAAAGTTATGATAAGATCTAACAATAAATAGGGAATAGAACAGGAATCAGAATTCCTTCATGAGTTGTATTTGCATTTGGGACTCAGACTTTATTAGTGTTTTTCTCCAGAAATTGTCATCATGGTCACAGTAGTACAGCTTAAAAGAATTCTTATTCGTTTAGCTTAGTTTAGTTATAAATATTGTGAAATACTTCATAAAATCTGATCAATGAGATTTTTTTGCTACTTTTCTTAATAATTTGTATTCCATAAAAGCTAAAGGTATTCTAACACTACCCTTGCATTCATGAATTACAAGAGATAAATCATCTTCCAATAAATAGCACTCTGTATAGAGATCCTTGACTGGTTTTTACACTAGCATATGTGACGTATCAAGATATTCATAGCATTCAAGCTTTTCATGAACAAATCGTTATTGCAGTTAAAGCTCCAGCAGAAACCAGATTGGATGTTCCGGCCCCCAGAGAAGTAAGTAGTCCTACATTTGTGGAAGATTAAGGAGGGAGGTGGGCTCACTGCTTAGGTTGTGCTTTATTACTGTTACAGTACTTAAGAGCCACGCGCACATGTTAGCTGTATGTCTGATACTTTTCAGGCCTTCACACATTTTAACTCGTTTTGACTAACACAACAGATTAAGTAGTCATTATCGTTTTCTTAAAGATGGGGGACCCAGAGCACAGAAACCTGAATTAACTTTCTCCAGATTACTAGAATTCAAATGCTGTTAGTTTGGCTTCAAAGTTTGTTTTTCACCATTTTACTGTAATGCTGCTTAAAGGGATCACCAAGAATTGGCCTATCTAAAAGTAAGATCTGGTTTTAGCTAAGACTTTAGGGAATTAGCTTACTAACAAAACTCATAAAAGACTAATGAATAAATGAGAACACCAAGTTATACATTTAAAATGAAAAGTAAAATTTTTGTGTAAATGGAAATATTCTTAGCTTCCAGCTGCTTAGCACATTCTTTCCTTTGCAGGAAAGTTTGTATTGAAAGATAATTGTCATCAGAAGGTTGCTTGATAAGGATGGAATCAGAACCAAAGAATATGGCCATTCCTGGGACAAATCATCAAGTCTGACAGCCTGATAGACCCATTGGTGCTCCTAGTGAGGTCCTCTTCATTGCTCTAGGGATATGTCTCCCTCCTAGTGAAGAACATTCCCACCATCCTCCTTTCCTTTTATCCCCAGCAGACCACTGTCTAAGTGAGATCCTGTATTACTTGACAGTGTATGGGTTAAGGGACATCTTTCTTTTTACGTCTGTCACACTCAGATTGTGATGTCTTGATGATATTTCCTAGTTCTGTTTGGATTTAGTTAACATTCCAAGTATCCAAGTAACACATATGTTTAATATGAATTGTTTCACAAATGTTTAAATTCTTTAATAGGAAACCACTACTCCATCATCACGGACTTTGGGGTTTGGTATTCCAATACTGCAACTAATGGGTTTTTGGTTTTTTCCCCTATGCTATGAGCTGTTTCAGACTATAATTACTAAATCTTACTGAGCTTCTCATTATGTCTGAGGCTTCTCTTAGAGTGCCATTTAAAATCTTGCCCAACCTTCTTGTGCTAGCCATTCTCAGGTGTAGACAAGCGCATGCTGGGTTCAGTAGAGTCTGACTTCACGAAGATTTGGGGAAAAACCTATAGACCTATGCAGTGGCTGGTAAACTGGCCTTGGGGTCAAATCCAGCCTGCTCTTGTTTTTATAAGTAATTTTATTGTGACATAGCCACATGAACATTTATTTAGAGATCATGTCTGGCTGCTTTCACACTGCAATAGCAGAATTAAGAGGTTGTGACAGAGACAGTACGACTCGAGAAACCAAAACTCTGTACCATCTCACCCTTACAGAAGTTTGCCAAGCCCTGATTTAGTCGAATGTGAAGTCCTCAGCTGGATGCCAGTTTGGAGCAACATATGGGTTTCTTTCATTTAGAAATATCTATTGTGCAAGGTTTACCATTCAGACCAGACCAGACCTGATCTTGCATGCTACAAGCTGAGCACAGGTGTTCTCCACTTCCAGGAAGCCGTAGCTAGGATGACATGGGAGGTTTTGAAGCCCTCTGAGATCCTGCATCTCCCTGAATTCACTCTGGTATGAGAGCACTGAGGTGTGGAGCAGGAGGGAGCAGTGGTGTTTGTAGTGTCCAACCCAGGCCTAACCACATGGAAGGGGAGAAAACAGACTTTATATGACAGTTGAACAGACTCCCAATTTAAAAATGAATCATTTATAACTGGAACTATTCCTTAAGAATTCAGCATAATTCCTAGTAGAAGCATTCAGTTTCCTAATATCTTATGGAAAAAAGTATTTTAATTATTCCTGAGTAAATAAATCTGAAACCAAAGGGTGGGAAAATCATAGTTAATAATAGTTCTTTTATATATCATTCTTTTTTTAATGTCTTAAATTACATGTGGTATCTTTTGACTTAATCTTTCCTCTTAGTTCTTTCAACCAGACAAAAGCATGGCCCTTCTCGTTATCTCAGTATCTGTTCATTGGTCTCTAAATCCAAACACACCCTTAATCTATGAGACTGTATTATATTCTAGAATTCTTTGTCATCAAAACACTGATTTTTGACTCTCAAGTATGGCCTTCTTGAAGGAGTCAGCTCCTTGAGCAGAGAAAGATAGGCTCTTAAGTACTGTGGTATTCACATGATGACTCTGAAACCATTGTACAGGATCAAGTAGCTGTCTTTATTGTGTCAGTTGGTCAGTGCTTTAATGTAACTACAGCTAAGAGGATGATTTTCTCAAATGTATGATAGAAAGGAAACTATCAGAATTTAAATTTCTTAAAATTTTTGGAGTTTGGCCAGGCATGGTGGCTCAAGCCTATAATCCCAGCACTTTGGGAGGCCGAGGCCAGAGGATTGCCTGAGCCTACAGGTTTGAGACCAACCTGGGCAGCATGACAAGACCTCATCTCTACAGTAAATCAAAAAATTGGCCGGGCGTGGTAGCGCTTGCCTGTAGTTCCGGCTACTTGGAAGGCTGAGGCAGAAGGATCACCCAAGCTGGGGTGGCCATGACACTTGGATGGCCATGAGCATACCACTGCACCCCAGTCTGGACAACAGAGTGAGACTCCAACTAAAAAAAAAAATTTTTTTTTTTTTGAGTTCTTGTAAGTTAAAAAAATGATTAATTATTTCATTCGTCTTGTTGGTTCATGTGTCCTTTGCTAGGACTCCATCACAGTACATATAAGGAGCACCAAAGGACCCATTGATGTCTATCTTTGTGAAGTGGAGCAGGGCCATGCAGGCAACAGAAGGTCTGAAGGTGTCGGGACCTCTTCATCTGAGAGCAGACATTCAGAATACCCTGAGGAAGGTGCATATAACAGTTTTGTGATTAGGAAAATTTAAGATTCTAACAATATTTCAAGTATATATAATTTTATAAATGTGTATATGGCCTTAAGATTTCTATTCTTCCTATCCACAAAAACATGAGTTTAAAAAAATTACAAAGTAATTTTTACTGTAGTTTAGAATATTTTTACAAAGTTTGTAGTTAAATTGTGTATAGTTTGGATAGCAGTGAAAACTTAGAATTGTATTTGGTCCCCTGGTGGTAGTTGCTGATAGGGAAGGCTTTCAGTCAAGCAGCAGTTTCACCCAGCCAAATAGCCCACCCTCGCCAGGAAACATCCACTGCTGCACATCTTGGAGAAAGGAAGGAGCTAGACCTGCTTGACCTTGGCAGTCAAATAGCCACTGAACTCAACCAAAAGCCCACCCCACAAGGCTATCCTCATTCGCACATCTGGTCCCGCCTGGCCAGAGCAGCAACTTTGTCTAACCTTAGAACCCAACTGCAGATCCCAGATAGGGGAATTGTCTGGCCAGGGAGTACATCCTGTGACCGGCCTGGGTAGAAGTCGTCAAAATTCCCAGCCAGCAGCTCCTCTGACAGCAGAGGCAGAAGTCCGGCCAATTAGAGAACTCAACAGGTGCTACCTGCCCAGGGTCATCACCTGCTGGCCCTTCCACAATCAGGCTGGACTGAATTGAGAACACCTGCCAGAGGACATGTATAGAGACCAGAAGAGGGAGCTATCTCCTCAGATGTGCAGGCAACAGCACAAGGACACAGAATTGCAAAGAATTGGGGACTCTTGACACCTTCAAAAGAAAGTAACGAAGCTTTAACAAGAGAAGGCTTTCTACATTCTCTGACAGGTGCTTTCAGGTACAAGTTTGAGTTCCAGTCTTATTATTGTAAGACTGAAAAAATTAGCCTTATGCCATTAACATGAGTCCTTGGCCAGGGTTTGTTAAAGCGATGCATTGTATGTTCTGTCTTTCAAATCTTTATTTATAATTTCTTTCTTGTGTGTCCCTTTTCAGAAGAAAATCCTCAGCAAAGTGAAGAATTGCTTGAAGTGAGCAACTGATAGCATTTGCGGATTCGTGTATTATTGAGTTTTTTGGGGGTTTTTTTTGGCATAGTTCATCCTATGTGGATGAATTATTCATCAGATTCAATTCTCAGAGCAATAAATCATCCATGAAGTGCTCTCATTCTCAGTAGCAGCATTAAGGCCAGTAGTATCTTTGAGTATTTCATTACTTAGATTTCTGAATAATTATGGTTTCCACACTGAAAACAACTCTTTTTATAATTATTCACTGCTTTTTGTCAGTGAAATAGACATCTCGCCTCCTGAAATAACTTCATCACAAGGAGTACCATGAAAACAGATGGTCAGACCTGAAGTGGACAGTTCTTCATGGACTCTGCCCTTTCCTTCAAAGTTTATGTCATATCACAAGAAATTGCCTTACACTGGTTCATGTTTGCAGTTCCTGTTGTACATTGGATAGGTGTACACATGAGTCTCATTGTGATGTCTTTGTATATATCTGTATAATGTTTAGATTACTTATGAAATATGTCTAAGTGACACTTTTCACCCTTGTACAGCCAAAATAGTGTATATATGGAAAATGACAGACAAATTCTCTAATTTCCTTGGTATCTATAACTTATTAGAATCCTCTGGATGAGGGTTAGAAGAGGGTTTTTCCAGACTTCTACATGTAGAAGTATCATAAATGTGCTATATGTTTATACATTTAGTTATTTTAATATGGCTCCCAGTGCTGAAGTTAGAGTCAGATACTTCTTCATTTCAAGCTGTCTATAGAGTCACTGTGTCCTGGCAGATTGGTGACATGCCCCAACTCTTTAGGGGCAGGTATAGAAATGCTGTCACGTATTAGCTTAATTCATTGTGAGGCATACATTCAATCATGGTTAAAATTAGAAACGATTTTAGGGTTTCAGCAGGTTGTGTAATATGTTTCCGTATGCAGCCTTGCTCTTTAATGAAAGGGGTTTTACTTACAAGTTGTACCCTGCCCTCTCTCTCCAGCTGTCGTTCCACCACTCCATGTTCCTAGCTATTTCTACCTCATTGGTAAGTCCTTTACCACTCTGTGCCTCAGTTAACTGTAGTTTACCATTAGACTGTGAGCTCCTTGGGGGACTTTGTCATGATCATTGTTCTATCCCAGCGCCTTGTACCACATCCCGCCCATCAAGAGTGCTCAGTAAATGGTTGAACAGATCAGTGAGTGAGAGAGGGAATTGTAATGTCAAAACTAACTGACTTGTCTGTTATTCAAGATTTGTATATCATTTTAATTCATACTTTAAGCCCTGCCTTTGATGAAAGAGTTGGAGCAACTTGAAATTCAGACCATGTATACAAAGTTTTAAAATAGGAGTCCCAACTCAAAGTATTGAAAAGTAATACTGAATGTTGAGGACCCACACACCTTCGAGCTCCAGTAGCTTGCCAGTCTGTCCTCAGGCTCCTGTCCCCTTGTTCCAGCCTCCCCACAGCGGTCCCTGCTGCGTGGGGACTGCGGACCGCACCTCTCTCCAACCGATTAGTCCCACGGCTTGTCTTCACTCCATTTTATACAAGAAATTGTTATTTGAAATTAGCCAAAGAAAAGCTGCAGGGGGCACTGTTGATCATCATTGGACCGTGGTGGTCCAGTTAGACAAGATAGGGAGAGAGGAGGAGCAGCAAGCGTGGAGGAAAATTAAGCTTTGGACATGCTTGGTGAACGTGGGAGTGGCGAAGCTGGAGGTCAGGTGCTCATGGTCTGAGCTCTGAATAGTAGGTTTTTCGATGTCAGCAGATATATGATGGTTTAAACCATGAGTGTAGGCAAGGTTATCTAATGAGAGTAAAGCAGGAGAAGAGAGGCCCAAGAACATTTGTATTTAAGGCGAAATACAGAAGAAGAGCCTTTCCTGAGAGTGAAAAAAAAGAACATAGTGTCCACAAAGCCAACAAAGGTTTTGCCAAAGGTGATGATGTCATTTCTGAGCAGCAGTTCCTCACTTGTGAAATGTGACTTTAAATGTTCTACATTGCAAATTGCTCTGATGGTAAAATGAGATCATGTAAGCAAAAATCCTTTGTAAACTGCAGATGTGTTGTTATATAAAAGAAGTCACTCCATCTTCTGGTGTTTGGTCTCTTCTTATCAGAACTGTTCAAATAAGTGTCCCATGTGCTCATTCGCAGCCTCTTCTTCCTCCATCTCTCTGGGCTCACCATCCCCTCTCTCCATGTACACTCTGTTGCCAACTTGCATGTCTGTTACTGACCTTCAGAAACCTCGGGTGTCCCATGTTTTCTTCAGGCTCAAGTCCAGACTGAATGTGGAAGACCTGCAGGTGAGCCTCAGCCTGGCCCTCCAGTCTCGTCTTGGTATTTGCCTCGCAGGCCCCCTACCCAAACCAGACGGGTCTTCCACTGTCTGAAACACACATTGCGCTTTCCCATCTCTGTCCTTGCCCTTACTCTCCTTCCTGGAATGATCTCCTGTGTTTTAAAATCACATCCTCATACTGGACCTGGCTCACACCCCTCCCTTTGCTGTACTCCTGTCCTGCGTGAAGTGTGTATAGTGCTTGGGGGCCATCGTTTATCCTCGGAAGTTGCTACTGAGTTTTCCCCGCTGGCATGGCATGCTGTCAAAACGTAGGGACCGTGTCTAACATGCACATGCATTTCCCGTAGTTATGTAGTGTTCAGTAAGTTTTTGCTGGTTAATAAATGACCTGACTACATTCAACCCAACTCCTAAGAACTTAAAAAACAACCCCCTAACTTCAAAACCAAACTAACAAACTGAATTTGCAATGGAAGAAAAAAATGACTCTACCAATTTTGCATTTTGTTAAAAGTTACAGCATACCTGACTAATTGTTCTTCACCTCAGAATAAGATGAACACCTTTGTGCTGTTGTCCAGGAAGAGACTTTAAACTCCAGACAGTTATGACCCCTTTTGTCCCTCCCTTTTGACCTATTTTTGGCAACATGGCTTTGTATATTGGCTGGGATCAAGTTGGATGCCCCAGGTTGTGAAGTGAGTGACGGGGCCACTGAAGACTGAGGGGCTTAGGGGAATGAATGTGTGTTTGCACATGAGTGATAAGTTGTGTCTCAATCTCAGAAATCTGCCACTTTGTTAACATCGTTAAAAATGCAAATCAGAATAAAACCACCTAGGTCATCACACACCATGTTTTAGAGTTGCCTCTTTCATTCCATTAGTGATTGGCTTACCCTGTCCTCCAGCATTGCAGCCCAGCCATGCCAGGTGTTAGCTGAGGATTAAGACAGCACCTTCTCCTGGCTTAAATCTTTCGTGACAACCAAAGACAGGCCTGGCACGGGATTGGCCTTGGGCCCCATTGTCACTGCAGTCAAGAAAGGGGAGATGCTTGGGGCCTTCGGAGGACGGGAGTCGGGCTCAGAGGAGCAAGGGCACATCTGCCAGGAGAAGGTAGAGAAGGGAGTGAGAAACAAGGGAAGAGCCAGGGAGGGAAAGAAGAAAGGGGGACAGGATGTGAAGGAGGGGCGAGGGGAGAAGTGAAGAAGAGAGAGTGTGACCTGGGAGGTGGGAGTCTCCAGGCCCAAAGTGGGGGCCAAGCAGGGTGGCCATCCCTGTGGCTAGAGGAGAGGCCAGACTGAAGGCCTCCAGGGCGAGATGCTGGGGCAGAGGGGTGCAAATGACCTTGAAGATACCATTTGTCAAGTTCTGCTGTAGTCTCAAGGAAGGCTATCCTCCATCGTCTGAAAAGACTATTAAAACAACATTCCACCAGGCATGGTGGCTCACACCTGTAATTCCAGCACTTTGGGAGGTGGAGGCAAGAGGGGGTTTGAGACACACCTGGACAACTTGGTGAGACATTGTCGCTACAATAAATCAAAAAATTAGCCAGGTGTGGTGGTGCACGCCTGTGGTTCCAGCTACTTGGAAAACTGAAGCAGAAGGATCGCCGGAGCCCAGCAGGTCAAGGTAGCCATGAGTGTGTGCCACTGTACTCCAGCCTGGGCAACAGAGTGAGACTCCAACTCAAAAAAAACAAAACAAAACAAAAAAAAACTTCATTCTCCAATTAGATATTTGAGTGAGGCCGGATTCTTCACATACTTAAGCCAAACAACACCACAACAGAATAAATCCAGAAGCAGATATGAAATTCCATCTGTCTTCTATTAAGCCAGATGTTAGAGATTTGTGGAAATGTAAAATCATGCTATTCTCACTGAATTGTGTTTGTCTTGGAAAATGTGTTGTTTCCTAAAAATATGTAACATGTATTGTGTTTATTATTTTTAGAGGAAGTAATAAATGTAAAATGTCTTAGTTTTAATTTGCTGTACTTTAAATATCCATTGAAATTATGTAAGCAAAAGCTTTGAGGAGTCTTCAGTATTTTGGGAGTTTAAGGAGATCTGAGACCAAAAACAGAACCGCTACCCTAACTTTTTCTGCCCAGGGGCTGGTCACTACAGGGCAACCTACTCCTCTCCTTGAGAGAGCTGAAGTGCTCATAAGTCTTGGCCTCAGGAATTGTGTGTGTGTGTGTGTGTGTCCTGAATTGCACGGTTTACCTGTCTCTGTAACTGACATAATTTGGGTTTCTCAACCTCAAAACTGCTGACACTTTGGACTGGATAAGTGTCTGAGTTTATCTTGTGCATTGTTTAGTGGTATCCCTGTCCTCGACTCTTAGATGCCAGTGGCACTCCAGTCACAACAACCCATACACACACACACAAACACACACATGATATGCTCCTTCCTTTCTCCAAACACCACCATGACTCTAAGGATAAACAAATGGACTTATACAGTGGCCAACTACTCTCAACAAAAGCCCTGACCCCACTGGCTTTACCCTTGCTCACTGAGGCTTTCTAGTTCCCTTCCTTTATTTCCCACGAAAGGAATTGTGCCCAGCCAATCATTCACACGATTTGGAGCTAATGTTCATGAAAATTTAGGCTGTAGGAAAAATGACCCTGTACAAAGGATGTATGACAAAAGAGTGCTTTATCAGAGCTATGTTAGCATTAGCTTCCAGGTAGAACACTGAGGAGAATAACACTTTTGGCCTCTACCCCTCACTCAATCACCTCTTCGAAGAAAAGGAGTAGCTTCTCTGAATCTGGAAAAAGCCTCCATCTCTTCCTGGCTTCCTCTCTGAGAATTTCCTGTCAGTGGAAATACACATTTTGATTTGCTCAAGGTTGTTAAGTTATGCTGGTTGTTCTCAACTAGGGAAAATTTCACTCCACAGGGAACATATGATAATGTCTGGAGACATTTTGGTTGTCGTGACTGGAGTGCCACTGGCATCTAAGAGTCGACAGGGATCGTGCTAAACAATACACAAGATAAACTCACAACACTTATCCAGTCCGAGTTGTCAGCAGTGTTGAGACTGAGAAACCCAAGCTATGTCAGTAACAGAGACAGGTAAACTGTGCAATTCAGGAGAGAAATGTCAACAGGTCCTTTTGTCCACCAATCTAAAGTCACATCTCCAGTCAGCTTTATTAGCAACAGTAGGAACATTTTTGGCCTCTCTTTTTCAGACTTCTATGTCTATCAGTTGATTCTGAACATGGAAGGGGAAGGGTTATTACTTATTGGGAAGAGAAGTCATAACAGACTTTGCATTGGGGCCCCATATTTGTAAGGATTATATTCATCTGCAAGTAACAGGGAAAACCCATGTGACTATGGCTTAAACAAGATAGAAGTTTATTTCTCTCTTACATTTAGGAAGTACAGAGACAGTCCAGAGTTGGGGTTACTCTCCAAGAGGGCGAAACCAGGGTTTCTTCCAGGTGGTTGTTCTTCATGCTTGGCTTGAAGAATAAGGCCACTTCAAAATCCAGGGAAGTGGATATCCAGCCCTTAATAGTATGCATTATGTCTACATACTAGCCAGCAAGAGGCATAAAGAAAGAGAAGGATATACTTCTTCTTAAGGACACTTCAGCAAGTTGTGACCTCACATTAACTGATATCTATTGTTCACAGCTTAGCCTCTTGGAAATGTAATTTTTTTGGAGGGAAGGGTGGACAGCCATATGCCCAGTTAACAACTATTGCAGTTAAAGAAGAGAAGAATAGATATAGGATATGGTAGATATCCTAGTGCTTCCAAGAGATTCTCCTCTGCCTCTGGCACCAAAAGACTGAACCTCTTAGTGAGACCATGTAACTAGTTCCAGCCAGTTGACTATTAGAGGAAATGACATGTGGCAAAATGACTACAGTCTCCAGGATCTCTTCCCTGTCACAGCAATCAAGAAAGCCACCAGTTTTAGATAATGTCACAGCAAGGCACTGGAGCTTCCATTGGCTTGGATCCCTGAGAGACTGTGTGGAATAGAGCCTCTGCCAAGCTACATGCAATGTGAAATGTGTTAAAGCGTCAAGATTTATTCAAGGTTAATTTGTTACTGCAACATAACCTAGCCTATCCTAACTAATATGTTTGGGCACAATTAGCAGTCTCTGCCATAGGTCAGTGAGTGAAAGAATGATGCAAACAGCCTCACACCAAACCAGTGATATAAATGCCTTTGGCACACTTGGAACTGTTGACAGTTGCTTATGATGGACAAAGTTGAAATATTGTTCACTCAGTCAAAAGTGACTCTGAATCTATTTGTTTGCAACTAGTGTAATGGGAGTCTAACACAAATTTGTGTTATGATTGCCATCTAGCAGAGATGAACAATTATTTGTTTTCAATTAAGCAGATGCTTCAAGAGAGTAGAACTGACTTTAAAAAGACATTTTTGGAACCTATTCTTGTTGATAAAGTGAAGTTCATACTAATTTTTACATATCAAAATCTAAATTCAGAAATCAACATAGTTCTGGCCATGTAAACTTTTCTGTTCTTGCCATAATCTAATCTGCAGAGATCTTGATTGTCTTGATACCCCTCAGAACCCCACATCATCTGTGATATTGGACCTGAGCAGGAAGTAGTAAGTACTGTAGATGTATTAGTAAGACATATGTGTGCCAAAGGGGACAGATAAATGCACTCTTGATACCAAGGACCATATCAGTCAGGGTCCAGTAAGAAAACTAGGATACAGTTATTACAACACAGGTTAGCTAAAACAAATATGGATCATTCAGATGCTGGGAGGCTGAAGTAGCTAAGAAGGGACACTGAGTTAATATTTTATTTTATTTTATTTTATTTTATTTTATTTTATTTATTTTATTTTATTTTATAGTTGGAGTCTCACTCTGTTGCCCAGGCTGGAGTGCAGTGGCACACTCACAGCTACCCCAGCATCTACCTGCTGGGATCCAGCAACCCTTCTACCTCAGCCTTCCAAGTACCTGGAACTATAGAAACATGCCACCAAGTCCAGATACTTTTTGTGATTTATGTAGAGAAGAGGCTTCACCAAGTTGCCCAGCCTGGTCTCGAACCCCCAGGCTCAGGCAATCCTCTTGCCTCAGCCTCCCAAATTGCTGAGATTATAGGCTGAGCCACTGGGTCAGCCGAGTAAACATATATCAATGGATTCAGGAAGCAGCTACAACTCCTAGAATAAAGTAGGGATACTGTAACCTAGGAGCTTAGAGGAGAGATCCCCATGACACTGGCAGACCTCAGAGGAGATGCCACACAACAGCACTTGGACCTCTGATGGGGAAAGAAACACACTAAATGCTTGGGGCCCAAACCTCTGGGGGTATGACACAGCCAGTGTGCCACCATTAAGAGGTTACAGTCACCTAGTGTTGGTGCTTCCAAGGAGATACTCATGGCGGATATTGGGACTGCCAAAAGAATCTGGAAACAGGAGTCTTCTGTTGCTATGGAAACACCGATGGAAGCTAGAAAAAGAAAAAAAGTTCCTTCTCTTTTTCTCCTCCAGCCATTGCCTCCTAATATTCAGAACCCAGTAACTAGCAAGGGAACACGGAAAATGAGTTTCACAGAACCCCAGCCCTAGGCTTACAGTATTGAAAGCAGAAGTGTGAACTTGGATCTGAGAGCAAATAATACCCCATGTACGCTTCCCACCCATCATGACCCCATGGTGGGGTAGTCCTGGCTCTGTCCCTGGCTGTGATGTTAGGTACATCTTCCAAATATAAATTATGAATTGATACTTGTAAAATCCCTTTGCATTTCTCCTATTCAATGATCCCAAGTTGATATCTGAGTCCAAGGTGATAACCAGGATATGAGTTGTTCCTTAGATGGTATGTTTTGTCACATATAATATGTCACATATCATGTATACATACACACCAACCTCATTGGAAGTACTGCTGTCTTCCTCATCTCCCTTATCTCTAGTCTCCTTTATTGTAATTAGCACGAGGATTTCTGTCACCATCTGTGGCTCCTTCACCCCCAAGGTTACATTCCGTTCTCTGAGACTGTTATCAGTGCCCTTGCTGAGAGAAAGGCACCCACCTGGTTCTCCTCTATAGATAGCCTACAGCTAGAATGAAAGGAGTGAAAATCTTTCAGTCTTTTTAAAACCTGGCAGTGGTATTACAAAGGTGGCAACTTCAAGTGTTTACACTGTCCTGCAATTTTGTGCCAAGAATGCAAGCCCACCGGTGTTTAAGCTGAACGTGTTTCGACACAGAACCACGATGCTTACCAATGAAATGCATGTGTGGTTAAGGCTGGGAAGCGTTCCCGAACATTTTTGTAGCATTTCAGTCATGAAGCACAGCACCTGTGTAGGCGAAAAAGCAAGAAAACCATCCACCCTATATCACATGAGTAACCGAGTTGCTTTGCCTATTTCTTCTAGAATTATGTGGGTTCCCAAAGGCATCCGAAAAACAAAATGACGAAATGAGAACCTTAAAAAACCAGCAGAACTGATGGAGAAAAACTATTTTCAGATGTAACCTGAGTTGTATGCGGCTTGCTTCCTCCTTTCAATGCATTGCTGTTTCTTTGCACTAAAAGGTACATGGGTCTTCTGAAATCTGCTCCTGGTGGCATTCTTGATTTCAACGAGAGTGTGTCCACATTGGGAGGAGAAAAAATGAAGATCATACGGCATCACAATTGTGATGGATGTGTGTTCACCTTGTTCAGAGCAGACCCCAGAATCGCATGCAATGGATGTGAGTTGTCTTAAAGTCTCATTCCTTTAAAGTTTTGGTAACATAGGAATAATATTGCTTTTAAAAAGTTGAACATGGGCCAGGCACGGTGGCTCAAGCCTGTAATCCCAGCACTTTGGGAGGCAGAGACGAGAGGACTGCCTGAGCCCAGGGGTTCGAGACCAGCCTGGGCAACTTGGTGAGACCCCCCCATCTCTACAGTAAATCAAAAAATTAGCCGGGCTTGATGGCATGCACCTGTAGTTTCAGCTCCTTGGAAGACTGAGGTGGAAGGATCTCCTGAGCCCAGCGGGTCAAGCTGGGGTGGCTGTGAGCGTGCCACTGCACTCCAGCCTGGGCAACAGGGTGAAACTCCAACTCAAAAAAAAAAAGTTGACTATGACAGTAATTAAAAATTGTAAGACATAGTAAGTAGTCAATTTTATGTTCATGAAAGATTAATTGCAGGACTCTAAAAAATAATGAACATGTTAGTGTCTCTTCTGGAGACCAAGGTCTGTTATAGCATTTGAAAGGGATCAGATGCCCAAGAAAGAAAACTGTGAGTGAGAATGGACTGACTAACACATTTAAACTCAAACTTGAAAGACAAAAGTAAGTATGGTGTATTTCCTGCTTATCATCACAACATTGAAAGAGATCAGCAAATGAAAAACTACCTATCATTTGATGGGATCAGATGCCCAAGAGAGAAAACTCTGAGTGAGAATGGACTGACTAAAGCATTTAAACTCAGACATGAGGGATGGCTGGAAGGTCCCCAGGCAAAGAAAAGGGAAGAACGTTACAGGTGAGAAAACAAAATATACAAAGGGAAAGAGAAGTTGAAGCGCACCAGGAGAGACTCAGTATGCTAAAGCAGTGGTTTTCAAACCTTTGACCGTGACGCACTGTGAGGAAGACATTTTATGTGGTATCCAGCGCACGTGGAAATACTTCTCCAAATAATGTAAGTACCGTGTGATACACGTTCTTCTATTCACTGCATTTCGTTTAAAGCAACAACAACAACATAAATACCTAATCGAACACAAGCTGTATTGTGAAATACATGGTGCTAAAGCTTTCGGGATTCTCCAACTCTATAAGGTAATGAGTTGTGGTGATGTAATCATGAGTTAACAGGAAAGTGGAGTGTGGTCAGAACTCTATTTTAGAATATGGCTGTAGAGCAATCTAGTGGAAGAGTGTTTTTTTGTTTTCATTTTTTACTTTTTTAATTTTAAAGATGTGGGGTACAATTCAGGGTTAGGTATACAAATATTCATTATGCAGTTACCCTTGTTGATGAGGTGTGCTCCCCCACTCCCCGGCAGATTCCCACTACTGCCAATCCTGCATCCCTCCCACGCCCACCTCCCACACCCCCAGCAGTTTCCTGCTACTGCCAATCCTTTTCTTATAGTGTTACGATAATTGTTCAAGGTCCGCTTATGAGTGAGAACATGTGAAACTCAGTTCGGTGAGTGTTAAACAGAGAGACAGAATTGGAATCTGCTCATTCATTCCTTCACTTTTTAAGTAGATCTATGTTGCACATTTTATGAGTGCTAGATATGCAAAGATAAGCAAACCAGTTCCCACTATGAGGAAGGTCTTGGACTGACAGGGCTTGATCCTCTATCTTTTACCAGCACTGACACTGTAAGTCCTTTACTTAACCTGTCTGAGTCTCTGGTTTCACCATCTGTTATAGTGTTGGGTTGGGGGTAGGGGGAATACATGATTCTGTTTAAAATAAGCATTCAGTAAATGTCAGCTTTCTTCCTTCTAGCTTGGAGGGTGGTTTGAGGAAAGGAGTGACTTATAGGAAACATAATTATTTTTATTTTCTGTTCAGTCATTTTAGAAAATGTATAGATTATATTTAAGTCATTGACTAGGATGTTTTGCTTTTAAAATTTTTGATTAAATTTCAAAAAGCCATTTAGAATTGCTTCAGAGCACAAATGTGACTTGTGTTCATGGTTTGGCTCTAGTATGCAATAGGAACTGGATTGGTAAAATCGAAAGGAGGCCCAGCTTGGTGGCTCAGCCTGTAATCCCAGCACTTTGAGAGGCCAAGGCGAGTGGATTGCCTGAGCCCGTGGGTTCGAGACCAGCCCAGGCAACTTGGCAAGACCTTGTCTCTACAACAAAATAAAATAAAATAATTAGCCAGGTGTGGTAGCACGCACCTGTAGTTCCTTCTACTTGGAAGACTGAGGTGGAAGGATTGCTGGAGCCCAGCAGGTCGACGCTGGGGTAGCCATGAGCATGCCACAGCCCTCCAGCCTGGGTAACAGAGTGAGACTCCAACTCAAAAAAAAAAAAATATGATCAAAAGGAGATGTATCTAGCTGGGCTCGGTGGCTCAGCCTGTAATCCCGCACCTTTGGGAGGCTGAGGTGAGTGGATTGCCTGAGCCCGCAGGTTTGAGACCCGCCTGGGCAGTGAGACCTCATCTCTACAATAAATCAAAAAATCAGCCAGGCATGGTAGCACATGCCTGTAATTCCGGCTACGTGGAAGGCTGAGGCAGAAGGATCACCGGAGCCCAGCTGCGGTGGCCGGGAGCAGCCACTGCACTCCAGTCTGGGCGACAGAGTGAGACTCCAACTCAAAAAAAAAAAAAAAGGAGATGTATCTATTATGTGCCCCAAAAGTAATCAAATGCACAGCGTTGTTATATGAGGATTAAATGAAGCCATATTTTTAAGTACTTATTTTTAAGGTATTTTTCATGTAGTAAGTACTATATAAGTATTTGATAAATTAAGAAATCGAATACAAATAATGCTGGTCTCAATTCTGTTCTGGTTGTGGCTGTGAGTGAATGGATATTTTTACTTAGAATCTCACGTTACTCCATCATAGGTTCTTTTTTACAAGATCATTGCTTTTTTTTTTTTTGAGTTGGAGTCTCACTCTGTCGCCCAGACTGGAGTGCAGTGGCCGCTCCCGGCCACCGCAGCCTCGACCTGCTGGGCTCCAGCAATCCTTCCGCCTCAGCCTTCTAAGTAGCTGGAACTACAGGCACACGCTACCACGCCTGGCTAATTTTTTTTTATTTATTGTAGAGATGAGGTCTCGCCTGCCCAGGCGGGTCTCAAACCCGCAGACTCAGGCAATCCACTCACCTCAGCCTCCCAAAGGCGCGGGATTACAAGCTGAGCCACCACATTTTTTTTTTTAAGATCCTCACAGATCCATATTCGAGCATAGATGACCTCTCAAGCTATTTATAGCATTCAAGCCTTCTGTGAACAGAATGTTGTTGCAATGAAAAGCTCCAACCAGCCAGGCTGGGTGGCTCAGCCTGTAATCCCGCGCTTTGGGAGGCTGTGGTGAGTGGATTACCTGAGCCCAAGGGTTTAAGACCTGCCGGGGCAACTTGGCAAGACCTCATCTCTACAACAAATCAAAAAATCAGCTGGGCATGGTAGCGCGTGCCTGTAATTGCGGCTACTCGGAAGGCTGAGGTGGAAGGATCACTGGAGCCCAGTGGTTCAAGGCTGCAGAGGCCGCTCCTGGCCACTGCACTCTAGTCTGGGCAACAGAGTGGGACTCCAACTCAAAAAAAAAAAAAGAGAGCTCCAACCAGAACCAAATGAGTTTCCAACTCCTAGAAAAGTTTTAAGGTTTTAAGAAAGTGAGACATTGTAACACATTTGCTGTTAATTTCCTAATGTTAGCCATAGTGCTGTTGTCTTCAAGAATAAGTGTCAAAAGGGCCTAACTAAGCTGTCTCTATCTGTGTATCAATTTTATAAGTAACATTATGCCCAAGCGGTGGATATGTTGGAGCTGGTTTTGTGGTTAATTAGAACACTGCTGTGACTGTACTGTCCTCGGGTGTGTCTTTACTGTGTGCCCTGAGGCTACACTTGTAGTCCTGCCAGGGAGAGGCAGGAGCTAAACTATGTTGAGTCTTCTGAACATGCCCAAGGCTTTTCTAGCCTCACTTAACACAGGCTCTCCTGGCCAGCCATTCTCAGGAGCAGAGAAGGGAGTAGAGACGAGTGCACTGGCTTGGACATCTCACGCCACAAGATTTGGGAAGGAGCCCGCTGGGAGGACTCACAGCCCTACTCAGGTGTAAAGTCTTCCGTTGACTGCTTTAGAAATCTCTGAAAAGGCAATCTACTCAGGTCCCCTCTCGCTGCGAGAGCTATCACACTTGCTTTCCGAATATACTTGGACTTGCTCGCCAAAAAAATAAAAAGAAAAAGAAATCCCTGAAAAAGGTGCCCTCTGGAGAACCACTAAAAGTAGACCTAGACCTATAGTCAAGATGGTGAATGTGGATGTTCTTAGGTCTGTATGTGTAAATGGGAAGACTATATGAGAAATGACAGATGAGGATTTGAGACTGTTCTTAATTTTACTGCAAATCACTGTGTTGAAAGGCGGCCGAGGCATGGCACAGGCCGAGCAATGGCGACCACAGGAGGCAGTCCAGACCTAGCATCCTGAACGTGGGCTTGGGGTCGGGGTCATGTTCAAGTGCAAAACTGCTGCTTGGGGGTTTATGCCATTGTCATCTTGATAATCACACAAAGCAAGCCTTCCCCATATGCTGTTTCATCCTGCAACAGAGAACACAACAGAAACGTGAAGAAAAGGATGAAAGCAGGTTTCCCACTCAGATTGAATGGAGCAACCCTTGGCTCAGTGTAATTCTCAAAAAGAAAGTGCCCCTTTCTTAGTAATGTTAAGAAGTCATAATTTTTTTTTTTTTTTGAGTTGGTGTCTTACTCTGTCACCCAGACTGGAGTGCAGTGGCCACTCCCAGTCACTGCAGCCTCGACCTGCTGGGCTCCGGCGATCCTTCTGCCTCAGCCTTCCAGTAGCTAGAACTACAGGCATGCGCTACCACGCCCAGCTGATTTTTTGATTTATTGTAGAGATGAGGTCTTGCCAAGTTGCCCAGGCGGATCTCAAGCTCGCGGGCTCAGGCAATCCACTCACCTCCGCCTCCCAAGGGGTGAGATTACAGGCTGAGTCACTGAGCTCGGCTTAATTTTTTTTTTTTTAATTGGAGTCTCACTTTGTTGGCCAACCTGGAGTGCAGTAGCACACTCACAGCCACCGCAACCTCCACCTGCTGGGCTCAGGCAATCCTTCTGCCTCAGCCTTCCAAGTAGCTGGAACTAGAGACACACGCCACCAGGCCCAGCTAGTTTTTGTGGTTTATTGTAGAGATGAGGTCTCACCAAGTTGCCCAAGCTGGTCTCGAACCTCTGGGCTCAGGTAATCCTCTCGCCTCGGCCTCCCAAAGTGCTGAGGTTACAGGCTGAGCCACCATGCCTGGCCCATACTTCAAGTTTTTAAAACACAGCCATGTGTCACTTTACAGCAGGAATGCGTGCTGTGAGAAATGCATCGTTAGACAATTCTGTCCCTTGTGTGAACATAGTAGAGTATACCTGCACAAACCTAGACAGTCCAACCCATTCCATACCTAGGCTTTATAGTACAGCCGGGAGGCAGTCCAGGCCTAGCATCCCGAACGTGGGGTTGGGGTCGGGGTCATGTTCAAGTGCAAAACAGCCCTACTACTCCTAGGCTACAGACCTACACAGCACGTTACTCAATACTATAGGCAATTGTAACACAATGGTAAGTATTTGTGCATCTAAACACAGAAAAGAGACAGTAGAAATAAGGCATGATAATTTTATGGGACCACCATTGTATATGCAGCCTGTCATTGACTGGCATGTCATTATGTGGTACGTGACTATAATTACAAGGAAAGGAAAGTATGACACCAAAACACACAAATACTCATTTAGTTATCAAGTTCAGGCCATTCGAAGATAGTAACAACTTACTAAGTACGTGGGCGTTAAAACAGTATGAATTGCTGGGCTCGGTGGCTCAGCCTGTAATCCCAGCACTTTGGTAGGCTGAGGTGAGTGGATTGCCTGAACCCACGGGTTCAAGACCCGCCTGGGCAACTTGGCGAGACCTCATCTCTACAATAAATAAAAAATTAGCTGGGTGTAGTGGCACGCGCCTGTAGTTCCAGCTACTTGGAAGGCTGAGGCAGAAGGATCGCCGGAGCCCAGCAGGTCGAGGCTGCGGTGGCCGGAAGCGGCCAGTGTACTCTAATCTGGGCGACGGAGTGAGACTCCAACTCAAGAAGAAAAAAAAAAAAACAGTATGTATTTCTTAAGTTGATCTCTTCCTTTTGTATCAGAAAGCAGTCTTGGTTATTCTAATATTCCCACATATCTCGTAAAGATGAAAACAAGTTAAGCATCATTTTAGAACTTTGGTCTCAACAAATCTCTTGTTCCTCGCAAATTTGTGAATTTCAGTGATTCTTAGAAACTGAATTTCCAATTCATACAGAACAAAAAACTTTGTAGTATGAGCAGACTTTTATTTGGTTTTAAATCTTATTCTATAAACTTTCAGCATCCGCTATGATAGCCACTAGCCACATGTGGCTATTTAAATCTAAATTGTAATTAATTTAAAATGAAGTGAAATCTAAAATTCAGTTCCTGAGTCACACTACACATCTCAAGTGTCCAATGTCCACATGTGCCTAATGGCTGTCACATTGGACAGCACAGACAGAAAACACTTCTGGCATACAGAAGGTTCTGGTGAACAATGCTACTATAAACTTTTATTAAAGCACTCCCCCCAAAAAAAGGTTACCCCGTTGTCACTAGGCATTACTAATTACATTTCATTATTCAAAATATTTAATCAGAAATGCTCTGGTGTCAACAATTAATTATAGTGATTCTAATCAGACATTAAGTTATTGAAATAGTTACACTAATTTGTGTAAGGATCATTATCAATAAAGCACTTTAGCAATTAATTATATAGTGCTACCAAATATGAAATGCATGTAAATAAAATATGAAATTAGCAATCAGCTTACTGATTGACAACACTGAGAAGGTGGAGTTTTAAGTGTTCAGATCTTGATACCACATGACCAGGTAAATCTGTCAGATCACAGGTGTCATGACCACTAAACTAACATTATTTTTTTTTAATCTCTACTCATTTTCTTCAAGAAAAAAAGAAGAGGCAATTTTATGATGACTATATAACATGAGATGGAAAGAGGGTAAATTAAAACTGGAAATTAAAACTTTGCTCGTTCCTGTGAGTGAAATAAACACAGTTAGTAATTTCTTTTATTTTCAATGATCTCTCACAGATCTTTTCCCAGGACCGTGTCATAGTCCATATAAAGAACACAAGTGGACCAATTAGTGTTTGTGTGAGAAGAAACAGTGCCACTGAGCTTGAAGACCATAGGGCTTCTTAATTAAAAGCATATCTCTAAGACACTTTGATCAAAGTGAATATAAAGAGATTTAACATGATTATAAAAAATAAATATATTCTACACTGATGTTATTGTTTTATTCTAATTATAAAAGCAATATGAGCCGGGCTCGGTGGCTCAGCCTATAATCCTGCGCCTTTGGGAGGCTGAGGTGAGTGGATTGCCTGAGCCCGCGGGTTCGAGACCCGCCTGGGCAGGCGAGACCTCATCTCTACAATAAATAAAAAAATCAGCCGGGCGTGGTAGCTCATGCCTGTAATTCCAGTTACTTGGAAGGCTGAGGTGGAAGGATCGCTTGAGCCCAGCAGGCGAGGCTGCGGTGGCCAGGAGCGGCCACTGCACTCCAGTCTGGGCGACAGAGTGAGACTCCAACTCAAAAATAAATAAATAAATAAAAATAAAAGCAATATGTAGGCCAGGCGTGGTGATTCATGCCTGTAATCCCAGCACTTTGGGAGGCTGAGAGGATTGCCTGAGCCCACGGGTTCGAGACCAGCCTGGGCAACTTGGCAAGACTTCATCTCTACAATAAATCAAAAAATTATCCGGGCATCTTGGCACGTGCCTATAGTTTCAGCTACTTGGAAGACTGAGGTGGAAGGATCACTTGAGCCCAGCAGGTTGAGGCTGCGGTGGCCGGGAGCGTGCCACTGCCCTCCAGCCTGGGTGACAGAGTGAGACTCCAACTCAAAAAAAAAAAAAGCAATATGTGACTGTAGCAGAAAACTTGAAAAAATGCAAAAACATATAATCATCCATATTTCTTCTTAGTTGTATTTCCATCCACATATATTTACATGCATAGTTGATATATGCAAAATAAAATTTTTTATCAGAATAATGAAGTTTGAACTCATAAATTTCAAAATAGAAAAAAAGTGTCACTTTATACTCTTACAAGAAAATGTTTTTAAAATTTAATTCACTAATAAACATTTTTAAACCAGGCCACAAATGTATTAGTTGACATCACTATTTCATTTTTCCAACATAAATTGTTACAAATAGTCTTCTTTATTTGAAATGGTCTATCTTAAGATGTAAAATTCCATGTATCAGACCTTAGCTCTGGAAGAAATCAAAAAATGGCTATGGGATAGATATGAGGGGATGATTGGAAATTGAAAAGAGGTTCACAATGGGTGTCAGAAACTTTTCACAGTGATGAAAATATCCTATATGTTGTTGTGGGTCAGGGTTGCATGAATGCATATAATTGTCAAAACTCATTGAACTTCACATTTAAGAGCTGTGCATTTTATTTATTGTTATTAATAACTCCATTTAAAAAACTTTAACCTTACTACCATTTATAATTACTCCAAAGAAAATTAAATAATTAGGTGAACAGGACCTATATGCTGAAAATTTCAAATGACAATGAGAGCACTCAAAGGCGGCCTACATAAATGAAGAGATATCTTATGTCCATGGAGTGGAAGAGTCAACATAGTCAAAGTGTCAATTCTCTCCAATTTGATCTGTAGGCTTAATGCAATTCCTATCAAAATCCCAGCAAAGTTTTTTTTATAAATGTAGACACGCTTATTCCAAAATGTATACAGAAAGGCACATGCCCTAGAATAGCTAAAACTGCCTCGAAATAGAAGAATAAAGTGGAAGAACCCATTCTTCCAGCCCAGTATTAAAGCCTACCATATAGCAATCAAGACAATGTGGCATTGGCAAAGAAACAGACACAGAGTTCAATGAAAAGAATTGAGAATCTAGAAGTAGGTCCAGAAAAGTATGCTCAGTTGATTTTTTTAAATTGATTTTTTAATGGAAGTGCAAAAACAATTTAATGGAGTAAGGATAGTCTTGTCAACAAATGGTACTGGAGCAATTGGCTGTCCATGGGCCAAAAAAAAAAAAGCCAGGGCCAGGCATTGTGGCTCATGCCTATAATCCCAGCACTTTGGGAGGCCAAGGCAAGAGGATTGCCTGAGTTCACGGGTTCAAGACCAGCCTGAGCAAATTGGCGGACCTCATCTCTACAATAAATCAAAAAATTAGCCAGGTGTGGTGGTGCGTGCCTGTAGTTCCAGCTACTTGGAAGGCTGAGGCGGAAGGATTGCTGGAGTCCAGCAGGTTGACGCTGGGGTGGCAGTGAGTATGCCACTGCACTACACACTACAGCCTGGGCAACAGAGCAAGACTCAAACTCAAAAGAAAAGAAAAGAAAAGAAAAAGCCTGTACCTAAACCTCACACTTAACAACAAAAAAAATTAACTCAATATGGGCTTCAATATGTAAAATGTACAACTGTAAAACTTTCAGAAAAAAATTGGAGAAAATCTTCAGAAGCTAAAGATAGGCAGAATTCTTATGCTCAACACCCCAAACACCACCCATAAAAAGGGAAAATGGATACATTTCACCTAATCAAAATTTTAAAGTTTGCTGTACAAAAACCTGTGTGAAGAAGATGCAAAGGCAAGCTACAGACTGGAGAAAATATTTGCAAACTACATATCCAACAAAGAAATAGTATCTAGATTATATTTTTAAACTATTTGAATTCAACAGTTAAATCCAACTAAAAAGTGTGCAAAATACATGAACAGATTATTTAACCAAAGAAGATATACAGATAGCAAATGAGCACATGAAAATGTTTAATTCCTAAAAGAACTAAAAATCGACCTTCCATATGTCCCCACAATCCCCCTACTGGGAATATACCCAGAGGAACTCAAATCCCTCTATGAAAAAGATACCTGCACATGCATGTTTATTGCAGCATTGTTCACAGTCGCAAAGACATGGAACCAGCTGTGCTGCTCATCAAAAGAGGACTGAATTTAAAAAATGTGGTATACATATACATGATGGAATATTACACAGCCACAAAAAGAACAAAATTATGAACTTCACAGCAACTTGGATGGACTTAGAGTCTATAATATTGAGTGATCTATCACAGAAACAAGAACTGAGTACCACATGTTCTCATTCATAAGCAGACCTTGAACAGTTATCATAATACTACAAGAAAGGGATTGACAGTAGTGGGAAACTGTCAGGGGAGTGGGGAGCACACCTCACCAACAAGGGTACCTGAATAATGAACATTTGTATACCTAACCCTGAAATGTACCCCACATCTTCAAAATAATTTTTTTTCTTAAAAACAAAAAAAGAAATCAGTAGCATCACAGAAATGCAAATTAAAACCACAGTTGTTTTAATCACTTCATACCTATCAGAATGGCTAAAATTTTTTAAATGATAACACCAAATACTAGTGAGTATGCAGGGAAACTGGATTGTTCATTCATTGATGATGGGTATATAAAATGATACAGACACTCTGGAAAACAGATTTCAGTTTCTCAGAAAACTCAACATGCAAGTACCATAAGACCCAACAATTATTCTCTTCCTGGGCATTTATCCCAGAGAAATGAAAATGTATTACTCACACAAAAACCTGTACACGAATATTCATAACTGCTGTATTTGTAGCTGCCAAAACCTGGAAATAACCAAAAGTCCTTCAAAGGATGAATAGTTAAACACACATGATACATTCACATCATGGAATACCACTCAGCAATAAAAAGGAACAAGCCATTGATACATGAAACAATATGAATGGATCTTCTAGAGAATTGTGCTGAGTGAAAAAGAAAGCCAATTCCAGGAGATCACAGATTGTCTTACTTTATTTATATGACATATTGAAATGACAAAAATATAGAAATTAAGAACAGATTAGTGGTTGCCGGGGCAACCAGGGATGAGGGTGGAGTAGGTGTTGATATCTATAAAAGAGCAATCTACAAAAGAGATCTTTGTAACTATGGAATTGTCCTATATTTCGACTGTATCAATATCAATATCCTGGCTGTGATATTGTACTATAATTTTCCGAGTTTACTATTGGGGTAACTGGGCAAAGGGTACATAGAGACCAGCCTAGGCAATTTTTTAAAGTTTAGCCGGATATAAAGTTTAGCCGGATATAGCCACATGCCTGTAGTCCCAGCTACTTGGAAGGCTGCGGTGGAAGAATCACCTGAGCCCAGGAGGTTGAGGTTGCAGTGAGCCATGATCATGCCTCTGCACTCCAACCTGGGCAACAGAGTGAAACCGACTCAAAAAAAAAAAAAAGATAAAAATGTGTTAGTGGTGGAAAAAAAACAGACTTAAAAGAAATATTGAAGCCAGGCTCGGTGGCTCAGCCTGTAATCCCACACCTTGGGAGGCTGAGGTGAGTGGATTGCCTGAGCCCGCGGGTTCGAGACCAGCCTGGGCAACTTGGCGAGACCTCATCTCTACAATAAATCAAAAAATCAGCCGGGCGTTGTAGCGCGTGCCTGTAATTCCGGCTACTCGGAAGGCTGAGGCAGAAGGATCACCGGAGCCCAGGAGGTTGAGGCTGCGGTGGCCGGGAGCAGCCACTGCACTCCAGTCTGGGCAACAGAGTAAGACTCCAACTCAAAAAAAAGAAATATTGAAACGTTGCTTAGTTAAAAGTTTTTTTAACTAATTCCACTTAATGTATGGTTACTTATTTAATTATAGAATCTGGTAAATGAGAGTCAAGACCATGACACTGACTTGCTATTTAAAACAAGGCAATATGTTGCTTGGTACTCATCAGCTTTCTGAACAAGCTGAACGTCATGTCCAGTACTTTGCAAAATTCTTTTAGCTCCTGTAATGACAGCTTTAGTAAAAAATGCTATCATGAGCCAACTCTATTGTTTGTAGGCAGGCTCTCGTTTTATATTTAACTTTGAAAATATATTTACAATCCTTAGAAAATACATCTAGAAGTTTCCAAGCACAAGCAGGTGATTTAGAATCATTCTCGGTTGCACAGCTGGATTTTGCTTGACACAAAAAGGAAAATCAGTTTGTAGGTAAACATTTTATCATGTTTGGGCAGTGATTTGTAGCAATTTCAAGCTCCCCCTAGATGCCTGTACTTTTACGAATCTTCTTACATTTCATTACTGTTATAATTTTTACCTACTCATAATGACTGCCGTTTATGGAAACCTTATCATGCGCCAGCCACCGGAGGAGAACATACAATTTAATCTTCATGTTACCTCATCAGGTAAGGATCATAATCCTTATTTGAGAAATGAGAAAGATGGCTGGATGTAGTAGCTAATGCCTGTAATCTCATGCTTTGGGAGGCCGAGGTGGGAGGATCACTTGAGCCCAGGAGTTCGAGACCAGCCTGGGCAACATAGCAAGATCTTGTCTCTAAAAAAAAAAGAAGAAAAAACAGGCGGGCATGGTGGCATGTGCCGGTAGTCCCAGCTACTCAACAGGCTGAAGTGGGAAGATCCCCTGAGCCCAGGAAGTCGAGACTATAGTGAACTATGGTCGCATCACTGCACTCTAACCTTGATGACAGAGAGAGACCCTGTCTCTATAAGGAAGGAAGGAAGGAAGGAAGGGAGGAAGGGAGGGAGAAAGCTGATGCTTGGAAGGATAAATGACATGCTAGCCCAGGGCTCCACAGCTGAGAAATACCAGAGCCAGGATTGAGATCCCAAATAGTACCATTCACAAGCCATACTCCCTTTAAAAATGAAGGTGACCCTTGTCAGCCTACGTGATTTGGGATTCTAGAATTCTTTCAACTCATGCTGTCATCACTAGAGAAATTCTTAATTTTCGGACAACTCTTCAGAAGTTTGAAAAACATTAAATATCTGATTATGATGATCATGTTCCCCAAGCTCATTCTCCTATCACCGACCACTTCTTTCTTCCCTTGAACAGTAGGTATAGGTAGGAATATATATGGTATGATGCTTCTCAGTGACAGAACACAGTATCACTAAATCCCTGGGCTGGCTTCTGGGTTTGGTTTTGTATCTCACTAATAAGCTTATTTTAGCTGGTCAGTGAACCCCTAGAACTGTGGTTAGAACATTTTGTAATAAATGGCTCACAAGAGTGTGCGCTCTCTCTCACTCTGTCTCATATGTATGTGTATGTGAATGCATATATTCTGGCATAACTCTTTAGATTTAAATTTCAGAAATCTTAAATATTTACACTCAGTTGGGTAATTTGATTCGAGATATTTTAAATGGAATCACCAAAATTAATCTGTCACAGCAAATTTAGAAAGTTATGAATGCTTAGACTATGGCATTTTTACTTATTTACCCTTCACAATCAAATTTCCAACATCTTTTGAAAATATGCAATACAGTATTTTTTTTAAATAAAAGAGTTAAGAAAATTGGGGCAAAGGGTAAATCAGGGCAGAAAAATAACATGAAGCAGAGGAGAGGTCACACATGGGACACATGCGGTACTATGTGAGTCACTTATTGCATCTGATTTCAAAAATAAAACAGCCTGTCCCACTTTCCTCAAAACGTGGCTTCTTAACCAGGAATCTCTATCTCTGTTACAGCAATGGAACTCTTCTTGCCCTTTTTCACATTCCGTTCTTTGCAACCCTCCTTGGGAAATATTCCACAGGATTGTATCCTTATTTTTCTTCTAATAAATAGGCCACCTTCCACAGCCGCCCCAGACAATGAAAAATCACTTGAACTGTTTTAAACAAATGATCATGAGAAGCATTTGAGGATTTATTTGTCAAGTTAGTTGGAACTTATGTGGGCAAGCTCATGTTTCCAATTTGAGACTCGGAACAAGGAATCAGCTGTGTCGCATTCTTACATCCGCTTGACGTCAGTCCTGGGACCGGTGGTATCTTTAGTAGCTTACTGTGTACAGTGGCACCAAGTGGATGAGTCGTCCTCATGGAAAACAGCTCACTTGACGTATGTTTATGAACCTGCAACTTGGCAGCGGGCAGAGTGCTATCGGGACCTTTCTTCTAGAAAATGCTATTCCCACTACACACAGAAGGCAAATCAGAAAGGAAGAAGTTAATTTTTCCACTGACTTTGCTTTCCTTTAAAGACAACATAGTATGCCCTCCATAAAACCATGACTTGTGATTGAAAACGTCAATAGCATTCTTGACACCGTTTTAAATAGATCAGTTGCATATGATAAAATGGAAAAAATACCTCTCTAGAGAACTGCAAGATGTTTTAGATAAAATATGAAATGTCCGTTATTTTTACTCTGTCCCCACTATCAATATGAAAAAAACCCATCAAATATACTAGGCAGAATTGTGAGGAGAGGGAACCCCCCAAATTCCAAAATCAATGTTTGCTGAAGTTTATTTGTTTTGGGGTTTTGGGGGGAGTTTTTGCCTTCAATAACTTTTTTTTTTTTTTTTTTTAGTTGGAGTCTCACTTTTGTTGCCCAGGCTGGAGTGCAGTGGCGCAGTGGCACACTCACAGCCTCCGCAGGGACCTGGGATTACTGGCGAAGACCTGCTGGGCTCCGGCGATCCTTCTGCCTCAGTCTTCCAAGTAGCTGGAACTACAGTCACACACTGCCACGCCTGGCTAGTTTTTGTGATTTACTGTAGAGATGGTTTCACCAAGTTGCCCAGGCTGGTCTCAAACCCCTGGGTTCAGGCAATCCTCTCACCTCGGCCTCCCAAAGTGCTGGGATTACAGGCTGAGCCCAGTGACCTTTTTGAAAATATGCTCTTTTTTTTAACAGTAGTTTTAGATTTACAGAAAATGATTTAGAAAGTATAAAGTTCCCATAAACCTCTCTTCTCCTACACACGTTTTTCCGTGCTGTTAACATCCTGCAGTGGTGTGGTACATCTGTTACCATTAAGGAACCAATATTAACACATTAATATTGCACATTAGCAACTTAAGTCCATAGTTGACATGAGAATTTATCTTTCTGTTACATATTCTGAGTTTTGACAAGTCCATGTCTTGTATCCACCATTACAGAATCACACAGAAGAGCTCCCCCATCCTAAAAACTCTCTGTGCCCCACCCAGTCTCTCTTTTTCTACCTCTGACCCAACCCCTGACAACATCTGATTTTTTTTTTTTTTTTAAATTGGAGTCTCACTCTGTCGCCCAGACTGGAGTGCAGTGACATGCTCCCAGCCACTGCAGCCTCGACCTGCTAGGCTCTGGCGTTCCTTTCGCCTCAGCCTTATAAGTAGCCAGAACTACAGGCGTGTGCTACACATCAGATATTTTTACTGTCTCTATAGTTTTGCCTTTTCCAGAATGACATACAGCTGTAACCTTTTCAGGCTGACTTCTTTAACCTAGCAATATGTACCTAGGGTTCTTCCACATCTTTTTTGTGGCTTGACAGTTCATTTCTTTCATTGCTGAATAATATTCCACTGCGGGAATGCACCACAGTTCATGCAGGAACTGTGTGCTTGAGAAGCTGCCTGAGGTCAGGTGCTGTTCATCGGGAGAAGCTGCACCTGGCAGGAGGCTGCCCCCCAAGCATGCCATAACCAGAAAGCAAAAACTTATTCCTCCTGAAACATCTCTCTAGCGCCCTCTACTGACAAGGCGTAATCCTGGACCAGCTGGCAAACAAACACATTTTTAAAGGCCCAGTTTTATTTTCACAGAGCAAGCAAAAAGGGTGATTTTGAAGCTGCCAGGCTATCTGTCATCAGCACAACAATCAAACCTAACACAGATAGTAAGACTCAAAGGAGAAAAACCAGGCAAACTGAAAACCAGATACTTGTGAAAAACAAGCATCCAAGTTCACTCTCTGGACCAAATCACTAGTTCTGCTGGACCAGTAAGTCTTAAAGTGCCCTCCCCCCTCTGATCCATTATGCTAGAACACCCCAAGGGCTTGTTACAATGCAGATTCCTAGACTCCAACTGGAGCTGACAAACTGAATTAGGAAGGAAAAAGGCAGAAGGAATCTGTATGTGATTGTTTGATTGATGGATTGAGTTGGGGTCTTACTCTGTTGTCCAGGCTGGTGTGCAGTCACAGGTTTACAGCACACCACAGCCTCAACCTCCCAGGCTCAGGTGATCCTTCCACCTCAGCTTCCCAAGTAATTGGGACTACAGGTACCTGCCCCCATGCCTGGTTGATTTTTTTTCTTTTTCTTTTTCTTTTTTTTTTATAGAGACGCGGTCTCACTATGTTGCCCAGGCTGGTCTTGAACTCCTCTTGCTTCAGGTCTCCCAAAGTGCTGGGACTACAGGCATGAGCCACCACACCAGGCCAGAATCTGTACTTTAAACTTCTCCTCCAGGTAGCCCCATGTACACGGCAGTTTAAGCTTCAGAAATGCCTTGAGAATAGGAGCCTTTTTGATTCACTGTTGTGTCCTTGGCTCTTAGCTAAGTACCTGACTCTTACTCGGTATTGCTGTATGGGTTGGCTCCTGGGTTGTTGGTTGGTTGAAAGGCCTGATACAAACTCAGTCAGCCTTAGCTGATGACAGGTGGCCCTGTGCTGTCTCCCCAGCCATCCTTTCCTGACATTTGGCTGATGAGCGTATCCCTTCACTGTTGTTGGCAAAACCCAAAGGTGGCTCATCCTCACTAGAATGGCAGACAGTACTTTCCAATGATGACTGACGCAGTGCCTCCCATCTCACGTGTTTCCACCTTTCCATCAAGAAATAGGGTCTATGTCCCCTACTTGAACTCAGACAGGCTCGGGACCTGCTTGTAACTGATCAAATGTGCAAAACTGAGGCTCTCTGAAGCTGACTTCAAAAGGCAGTGCAGCTTCTTCTCTGATCCTTGGGACTCTTGCTTTTGGAGCTTTGAGTCTCCATGTAAGTACAGTAAGGAAGCCCTGGCCACATGAAAAGGCCATGTGTGGACTGGGTACAGTGGCTCACGCCAGTAATCCCAGCACTTTGGAAGGCTAAGACTTTGGAGGATTGCTTGAGCCCGAGAGTGTGAGACCAATCTGGGCAACATAGTGAGGCCTCAACTCTACAAAAATCAAAAAAGTTGCTGGGCGTGGTGACATGCACCTGTACTTCCAGCCTTCAGGGAGGCTGAGGCAGAAGGATCACCTGAGCCCAGGAGGTTGAGGCTGCCATGAGCCAAGATCATGTCACTGTACTCCAGCCTGGGTGACAGAGTGAGACCCTGACTCAAAAGAAAAAAAGAGAGGTCACATACAGATTCTCTAATCAACACCTCTAGCTGAGGTTCCAACCAACAACCAGACCAACCACCAGACAGGAGTGACGATGCCTCCAGGGAGCTCAGTCCCCAGTTGTTGAGTCACTCTTAGCCATGAAGTTCCCACCTGAGATCCAGAGTCATCCTACTGCCCTATCCAAACTCCTGACCACAGAATATGTAAGTAGTAAAATGGTTGTTGTAAGCTGCTTCATCCGGGCATAATTTGCTACGCAGCAAATTGCAAAGCACTGCTGGATTAGAATCACCTGGCTGTCTCATCCTACAACTCGCGTACCCAGAAATGGATGAATTTATGCTTTAATCTTCCCTCTACAAGCAATATTATTGTGACCTCTTTTCCCTTCTGCCGAATATCCCTACAGAAGGAAAACGGCATACTCCTAAACTTGTTACACTGCCTAATAGTTCTATTTGAAGGGCTTTAAAGAAACTAGCTCAGAAGTGCAGCATAGGCCTAATTACTTTAGCAATATCAGGGAGACTTAATAAAGCAACACGAAAACCTAAACCAACATCATAGTTACTTTTCGATCTAAAAAGGAAAGCTTTAAATAATCAACTGTGCCACAGTGGCATCCAGGAATTGACCAAGTAATCTTTAGCAAGTGTCTCCACTTTGAAGGTTGAATGGAATAAAGGGAAAGAAGAAATCATCAGGGATCCATAAAACCCAGGTTCAAAACACAGGTTCTTTCACATGTCATCTGTGTGGCCTTGAACAAGTTACTTAACCTCTCTGAGCTTCCGTTTTTTCATCTCTAAAATGGGATTATCTAAGGACATTCCTAGCTCATAGGACTTATGCTAACCAAATGAGATATCAAGAGCTGTTAAGACAAAACATGAACAGTTGTTGTATCTTTCCACTAAGGACTGCTTCGGAAAAATGAGACAGAACAAAATAAACTGAGAATGTATCAAGGCAATTTAGGACAGCGTCAAAAAAGGTAAAGCCAGAACTCCTCTGTGGACATTTTCTTTCTTTCTTTTTAAAAAATTTATTGTAGAGATGAGGTCTTGCCAAGTTGCTCGGGCTGGTCTCAAACCCGCCGGCTCAGGCAATCCTCTTGCCTCGGCCTCCCAAAGTGCTGGGATTATAGTCTTGAGCCACCACGCCTGTCACGACATTTTCTTTCTTAAATGGCAACATTCCTGGGAGAAGCAGTGTCAGTATTTCCCTGTTCTGGTGACAGAGGACCCAGGAAGTGACAGCAGCCTCTCCTTCTCTATCCTTCCCCGCAAGTCCTGTTTCTGCCAAGTCTGATGATGCTTTGCTCTGAGCAAGTTCATCTTCTGTCGTGAAAGGGCTTCCTTCCCCAACACGCCCACTCTAACAAGTCCACGGCTGTTTTGCAGAGACTCATTTCCAGTTCCAATTCCTAAGATAAGCTGCCAGTCTCCTTGGGGGTCTTCCATCTCCTGGTTTTACGACCAACCTGCAGAAGACCTGGCCCACGCATGTCACTCTGTGCATTTAGATGCTAATGCATTATTTTCTACTTGCTGGCCCAAGGGACCCTCAGAGACCAGCCAACTCCATCATTTACAAATGAGAAAACCAAGCCCAGGAGAGGAACAGACTCACAACCAGGTGTCACAACATATGACAGAATGGAGCTCCTCTTTCCATAAATAGTTTTCCCCTAGTTATTCCTGCAGTAAGCATGTGTTCCAGACTCACAGATCCAGCTGCCAGGCTGACATCTCCAGAGGATGACTAATAAGTTTCTCAAACTTAACTTGTCCAAGCAGAACTCTGGATGCCACCCACCGGAACGTGTTCCTCCCCCATCCACCCAATCTCGGTTAATTGCCCAGCTGCCTGGGCCAAAAACCCAGGAGTCATACTGTATTTATTTTTTTTCTCTCACTTCCTACGTCCAATTCACCAACAAGTCCTCTGGCTCTGCCCTCACAGTGCAGCCAGGATGTGCCTACTTCTTGCCGCTTTGATGCTACCAAGACCCCATCACCTCTCACTTGGGCGTCCACAATTGCCACTGAATAAGATTCCCTAGTTCCTCACCTGCCTCCTCAAAACTTTTCTCCAAATCATGGCCAGAGGGGAGTTTTAAAACCATAAATCGGATCATATCACTCCTCTATTCGAAGGGTTCTAGCGGTTTTCCATCTCATAACAAAATCCAAACTCCTTGCCATATTTTTTTTTTTTTTTGACTCGGAGTCTCACTCTTGTCACCCAGGTTGGAGTGCAGTGGCACGCTCATGGCCACTGCAGCCTCGACCTGCTGGGCCCCAGCGATCCTTCCACCTCAGCCTTCCAAGTAGCTGGAACTACAGATGCACACCACCAAGCCTGGCTACTTTTTGTGATTTATTGTAGAGATAAGAGCTTATCAAGTTGCCCAGGCTGAACCCCCCGGGCTCAGGCAATCCTCTCGCTTTGGCCTCCCAAAGTGCTGGGATTACAGGCTGAGCCACCGCACACAGCCCCTTACCATGTTCTTCAAGATCCTGTATAATGGCTCCTGCCTACTTCTTGGACTCCCTCTCCTATTACTGACTCCTTAACTCTCTTTATTCTACTCTCATGGCCTTCCTGCTGTTCCTGGAACACACCAAGCTCATTTCTGCTCCAGGACATTTGCAGTTGCTGTTTCTTCTCCTGAAATGTTCTTCATCCACATGTTGGCACGAATTGTTGTCTCACTTTGTTTAAGTTTCTCAGTAAACCTACCTTGACTACTCCATCAAAAAGATGATCTCCCACCAGTCACTCTAATCCTTTGTCCTGCTTTATTCTGCTTCATAGCACCGTCTCCACATGAACTTACATTACACATTTGTTCATGTGCCTTTTTGGTGTGTGTCATCACTGCTGGTACTTAAGCTCCATGAAGATGGAGTTTTAGTCTGTCTTGGTCCCTTGCTTTATTCAGGGTGCCTAAAATAATGTCTATCACATATCAGTCACATAGCACAGTGTCTATCACAATACTTATTGAATAAATGAATGAATGAGTGAATGAATCCACCAACTAGCATATAAAATTTGGAACAATCCAAAACTTTCTGAGAACCAACTTTAAGAGTTAATATACCATGGGCATTTGTATTGTCTCTTAGCACATAGTTCATGTCGGGGCAATTTAATCTGTGACGGACTCACCAAAGGGCCACAGTGCTTACAAAAAGAGAGAGAATAGAATATTTTTAAAAGGATTTATGGTTTTTTGTTTGTTTTTGAGTTGGGGTCTCACTCTATCGCCCAGGCTGAAGTGCAGTGGCACAATCACAGCTCACTGCAGCCTTGACCTCCTGGGCTCAGGCAATCTTTCCACCTCAGCCTCCTGAGTATCTGGGACTACATTCGCTGCCATGCTCGGATACTTTTCTGATTTTTTTTATAGAGATGAGGTCTTGCTATGTTGCCCAGGCTGTTCTTGAACTCCTGGACTCAAGCAGTCCTCTTGCCTTGGCTTCCCAAGGTGCTGGGATTCCAGGCATGAGCCACCGTGCCCGGCCTTACAATGCATCTAGAAATGCAACGAATTCACTAGCTGGGCTCTGGCGATCCTGATGGGCTCTTTGTATTCCTGTGACATATTTATGTACTTACAGGCTCAGACCTCAGTGCATTCCCAAGGCACGCAGCTCCCAGCAGAAAGGTGGGTGATTTCCAAGCCATTGATGCATCCCATCTGCGAGACACATTTCAAGTCTTCAAAATCCATTTTCACAGTGGATCTCCAGGAATCCCCTGGCAGGAAGGAATCCCACCTGCAGGGGGAGCTGATGGTATACATCCATTCTGGAAAGTCTCAGAAAGCTGGGGTCCAGAAATGGAGCTATTTCTTCAAGTGGAATAGATTTTAAAAGGTTATTGCATTTTATAAATACCAAGATGTTCTCTTACTCCTACCAGAGTCAGAGAAATTGAAAGATTCTTAAGATTCAAAACCTCAAGTGGTCAACTTGGGTTTTAAACTCAATCTTAAAACCAAAACAGTCTATAGAAAAATACATTTCTAAAGATTACCCATTCCTTACCCCCACCATAACATATTTGTCAATGTGTCTATGTCCCCAGATGTCATCGAGCTTACACAACCTGTATAATGCAGGATTTTATCTGAACTCTGGGACCACTGTGTCTTCATTCTTGTATATGGATTTGAATGTCCTTCGTCACTTGGCCTACAGACATTGGCAAAGTGGTGGCTGCAAACGATGGTTTAAAATGCCCAAGAAAAACTCTATCAGAATTCTGCCTGGAAAAACACAAGCTAGCTCTCATCATCATATGGAAACTCTCGTGGGAACCCCAGATCTTTGCTTCATGCAAATAGTAGCAAAGCAATGTGACCTTCCTGTTCAGAGATCTAAAAATACTAAGCAAAATGGAAATCATTCCACTAATACTTTGTTTATTTGCAACACGATGGCTAGGTCAGGATTAATTCGCAAATCTTGCTTCTAATTTCACAATAGTAACTTCATTAAACTCTCATTACGCTAATCTTTTTTGTGGGTTATGAAGGCTTTGCTTACTCTCAGGCTCCAATCCTTCCAGGCAACCCTTGAAAATGACGTCGGTGGATTGCCTGAGCCCGCGGGTTCGAGACCCACCTGGGCAGGCGAGACCTCATCTCTACAATAAAATAAAAAAATTAGCCCGGCGTGGTAGTGCGGGCCTGTAATTCCTGCTACTCGGAAGGCTGAGGCAGAAGGATTGCCGGAGCCCAGCAGGTCGAGGCTGCGGTGCTCAGGAGCGGCCACTGCACTCCAGTCTGGGCGACAGAGTGAGATTCCAACTCCAAAAGAAAAGAAAAGAAAAGAAAAGAAAAGAAAATGACGTCAGGGCCAGGCTTCAGTGGCTCAGCCTGTATTTTCAGCACTTTGGGAGATCGAGACGAGTGGATTGCCTGAGCCTGCGGGTTCGAGACCATCCCGGGCAACTTGGCGAGACCTCGTCTCTACAATAAATCAAAAATTAGTCGGGCGTGGTGGCGTGCACCTGTAGTTCTGGCTACTTGGAAGGCTGAGGCAGGATAACCAGAGCCCAGCAGGTCGAGGCTGGGGTGGTTGTGAGCGTGCCATTGCACTCCAGCCTGGGCGACGGAGTGAGACTCTAACTCAAAAAGAAAAGAAAAGAAAATGACAACGGGTCCTAGTCCCCATCCCACTCTCACTTGATAAAAGACCAGAGGCCAGGCTCGGTGGCTCAGCCTGTAATCCTAGCACTTTGGGAGGTCGAGGCAAGAAGATTGCCTGAGCCTAAGGGTTTGAGACCTGCCCGAGCAACTTGGCGAGACCTCGTCTCTACAATAAATCAAAAACTAACCAGGCGTGGTAGCGCATGCCTGTAGTTCCAGCTACTTGGAAGGCTGAGGCGGAAGGATCGCTGGAACCCAGCAGGTCGAGGCTGCGGTGGCCGGGAGCAGCCACTGCACTCCAATCTGGGCGACAGAGTGAGACTCCAACTCAAAAAAAAGAAAGAAAGAAAGAAAGAAAAAGGACCAGAATGGTCATGAGAAAAACGGCTCCTCTCAGTCCGGTGCTCTGTGTAAGATCTGGGAAAAACAGGTCTCTCCCCACATGGAAGGGCAGGAGATCTTTGCTCAAGAGTGAGGGGAGGGACGAGCCTCCAAAGCCGAACCTTCCAGGGTCCACAGTGTGGCTTCAGCACGTCCTTTTCAAGTCTGTGGACCGCCTTCTCAAAATCCTAAAACCAAAAGCCATCTATAGAGAAATGCACTTTGAAAGATGCCCATTGCTCATCCTTACCATAACATTACACATGTCAGTGTGTCTGATGTGTCCTCAGACATCACCAAGCTATGACTACAGAATAAGGCCGTATCTAAATGGCATCGAATGACTCTGAGCCCTCACCTGTCCAAAAGGGCAGAAAATCCAGGCCCCTGCCTGGACTCACCTCCTCAAGTTCCATACTTACCAAATATTTCTTACATCATTTTTTTTTTTTGAGTTGGAGTCCCACTCTGTCGCCCAGGCTGGAGTGCAGTGGCATGCTCACAGCCACCACAGCCTTGACCTGCTGGACTCAGGTGATCCTTCTGCCTCAATCTTGCAACTAACTGGAAGTGTTGACTGATACCAGTTGTCTGATGGTCATCACCAGCCCATGTGCAGGTGGATTCATTCACCAGGTCATCCTCTTTGTGAACTTCACACTGGTACCAGCACACATTGCTGGATCTTAAAAATGGATTTCTGTCACCGAATATGTCTTCACAATGTTACATTATGCTGTGACATTGAGGCAAGAAGTTATTTATTTGTTTATTGTCAAGGTCTCACTCTATTGCCCAGGCTACAGTGCAGGGACACAATCACAGCTCACTGCAGTTTCTAACTACCAGGTAGCTGGGACTAGAGGTGTCACCACACCAAGCTAATTTTTTAAATTTTACTGTAGAGACGAGGTCTTGCTATGCTGCTTGGGCTGGTCTAGCACTCTTGGGCTCTAGCAATCCTCCCACCTCAGCCTCCCAAAGTGTTGGGATTACAGGCCACTGCACCCAGTCACTGGGTGAGCCACTGCACCCAGCCAAGAAGTTATTTATATGCCAAAGACTGCCTCTCACATACCAATGCAATAAAAAGCAATACAAAACGCAAAGCACTCAGGGTATATCTTACATTTTTCTAAGTTAAGTAAGGTTAATGCAGAAATGACTTTTTTTAATTTTTAATTTTAAAGATGTGGGGTACAATTCAGGGTTAGGTATAGAAATGTTCATTGTGCAGGTACTTTTGTTGATGAGGTGTGCCCCCCCAGCAGATTCTCACTACTGCCAATCTTGCTTCTACCCTCCTCCCCCAGCAGTTTCCCACTACTGCCAATTCTTTTCTCTTTTTTTGAGTTGGAGTCTCACTCTGTCGCTCAGACTGGAGTGCAGTGGCCGCTCCCGGCCACCGCAGCCTCGACCTGCCGGGCTCCGGCGATCCTTCCGCCTCAGCCTTCCAAGTAGCCGGAATTACAGGCATCCGCTACCACGCCCGGCTAATTTTTTGATTTATTGTAGTGATGAGGTCTCGCTGCCCAGGCGGGTCTCGAACCCGCGGGCTCAGGCAATCCACTCACCTCAGCCTCCCAAAGGCACGGGATTACAGGCTGAGCCACCGAGCCCGGCTGCCAATTCTTTTCTTATAGTATTATGATAACTGTTCAAGGTCTGCTTATGAGTGAGAACATACTCAGTTCTTTGTTTTTGTGATAGATAACTCAGTATTATAGACTCTAAGTCCTTCCAGGTTGCTGTGAAGTTCAAAATATGTCCTTCCTTATGGCTGCGTAATATTCCATCGTGTATATGTATCACATTTTTTTCAATTCAGTCCTGTTTCCATGGGCAGCACAGTTGGTTCCATGTTTTTGCTATTGTGAACAATACTGCAATGAACATATGTATGCAGGTATCTTTTTCATAGAGTGATTTGAGTTCCTCTGGGTATATTTCCAGTAGGGGGATTGCAGGGTCATATGGGAGGTCAATTTTTAGATCTTTTAGGAATCACCACCCTGTTTTCCACAGAGGCTGTACTAGTTTACACTCCCACCAATAGTGCAGAAGTATTCTCTTTTTGCTGGCCATCCTGACTGGAGTTAGGCGGTATCTCAGTGTGGTTTTAATTTGCATTTCTTTGATGACTAGTGAGGCTGAGCATTTTTTCATGTATTTGTTGATTGCTTGTATGTCTTCTTTTGAGAAGCATCTATTCATATATTTTGCCCGCTTTGTAATGGGCTGTTTGTTTTCTTCTCAGAAAATGACTTTTCCTTAGACTCACAGAACAACCATCTAATCAAAATCTCCTGACTGATTTTCAAGAAAATTGGTGTAATTCCACTAACATTTATTTAAATTGAGAAGAGGGGAGTGAAACTAGGTGTTTAACCAAACAGGAAATGCAAGTATTAATATATAATCCCCAGATGTGGGTCAATTCAGAGGGGTCAAGTCACCTTGGTACTATGTATACCTGCCAAGAGCAGTGGGGAATTCAAGACTCCTCAGAGTCTGGATATGAGGAATGCTTAAATAAAAAGTTCAACTCTAAACTGAAAAGAAAAGTGATGTGTAATTAATTATATGAATAAATGTATGATATTAACATATTATAGCTCTCTCTTTTTTTTTTTTTTTTTTTGAGTTGGAGTCTCACTCCGTTGCCCAGACTGGAGTGCAGCAGCCGCTCCCGGCCACCGCAGCCTCAACCTGCTGGACTCCGGCGATCCTTCCGCCTCAGCTTTCCAAGCAGCTGGAACTACAGGTGTGCACTACCACGCCCGGCTTGTTTTTTGATTTACTGTAGAGATGAGGTCTCGCCTGCCCAGGCAGGTCTCGAACCCGCGGGCTCAGGCAATCCACTCACCTCAGCCTCCCAAGGCGCTGGAACTACAGGTGTGCACTACCACGCCCGGCTTGTTTTTTGATTTATTGTAGAGATGAGGTCTCGCCTGCCCAGGCGGGTCTCGAACCCGCGGGCTCAGGCAATCCACTCACCTCAGCCTCCCAAGGCGTGGGATTATAGGCTGAGCCAACAAGCCCGGCTCTTTTTTTTAAATTTAGGGGTCTCACTCTTGTCATCCAGGCTGGAGTGCAGTGGCACCATTGTGCCTCACCACCACCTTGACCTCCTGGGCTCAGGTGATCCTTCCATCTCAGTCTCCCAGCTGGGACCACAGGCTTGAGGCACCATGCCTAGATAATATTTTAATTTTTTGTAGAGACAAGATATTGCTATGTTGCCCAGACTGGTCTCGAACTCCTGGGCTCAAGCAATCCTCCAGCCTCAGCCTCCCAAAATACTAGGATTACAGGCATGAGCCACCATGCCCAGCCTATAGTGGTTCTTTCATCCCCACAAAGGTGATATGAAATCAACAGTACATTTTATAACCTGTAACATCTTAAAATAGAAGATGTCTATTTCCAGACTTCTCATAACTGCCTTCACTGGTCCCCTGAATCAGGTCTCCTCCCTGGGGCTCCTGCTTCCTGGCAGGTGGGCAGGGAAACTCAGAGGCCAATGCTGAAGAGGATTACCACAACCATGCCCACTCATTACTGCCACTCTAATGCTTTCTGGCCTCTTCCTGCCATTCCCATTTCCCCGCCTAGTGTTTTCTGGCCCACAGCACCCATGATCTCCAACTTTAACAGATTCAATATAGGCCCTCTCTTAAGAATTCATTTGGTGAAAAAGATACACAGTCAATATTTTTTAAAACCACTGGACTAATATGTCTCTAATGTCATTGTGACTCAGCTGTTCCAATGATTCACTAAATACATGCTGCTTTTAATTGAATTGAAATAGTCATCATTGCTTCACATCAGGGAAAGAATCGGAGAGATGGGGAATGGTTTAGCATGAATTAGAAGGATTCTAGTCGGGGTCCAGTCGTCCTCAATTGAAGCTTTAAAAAAGTTTAAAAAGATGTTTGAACTCCACTGTGGGCCACATTAGAGTCTCTGGAGGCAAGCCCAGAATCACTATTTTTTAAAAAGCACTCTGGATGATTCTGATGTGAAGCCAAGTTGAGAACCACTGATTTGGTGGGGAAAATCTACCAAGATATGGCTCTGTGGGACTTGGGAATCCCCAGATTCCAGGCTCTGCCCTGTCACTCACTTAGGCAAGTCACTTAGTTCTTGGGTCCAATTTCCATATCTGCTAAATCAAGGGTCTGGGCTGGAGGATCACTGCATCCTTTCATATCTGACACTCATGCTAATGTACACATGACATTTCCGTAGAATGCTGGTTAGAATCTCACTTTGGATTAAAACTACCTCAGTAGATCACAACCCAAAAAGTGACCACTTGTTGCCCACTGGGTCAGCCTTTTCCAGACCTTGTTCTTCTTCCTTTTGCAGCTTGGATGCTCAGTTCTGCCTTCTTGAACCATTCTTCCCTAAAGGCATCCAGGGTATTGCAGTCACTAGAAGGCAAAAACAAAGTCCTAAGTAAGGGATCAAAGGAACCCTGAGCACAGGTGAAACGAGGGTAGAGAGGAACAGAGAAGTCACCATGAAGAAGAATCTCTTGGGATAACTGGAGGTGTACCATAACTTTGTACAAGAAAAGGGTGACAAATCCTGGTTTGCTTCGAAAATCTTAAGAAATCATGCCTCAGACTACGAGGTCTGACAAACAGGTTCACAAATCATCCTTGAAAAAGTGCTGTATACCTCATTGCTGAATATCACTACAGTCACCTTTGAAGTATTCCCCTTGGAAAGCTATGCACCGATGCCAGCACCTAGTCCACCCATCAAAGCAATTTTGGAACTCTTTTTCTGAAATCGCCATCAGAGCCTTCATTATTATGTGTTGCTGTCTGACAATTAAGTTTGCGAGCTTGCCACTGTGCACTTACGTTGGCAGAACTGTACAACTAACTACACTGGAACACCATTCCTATTCACCTGATCTGGCCCCCAAAGACTTTTTTCTTTACCTGAAAATAAAGAAAACATTGAAAGGAAGACATTTGATGACATTCAGGACAACAAGGATAATAAGATGTTGGCTCTGATGGCCATAAAACCACATTGACCTATTGGATTCAGAGAATAATCTGTAATGATTCAATCCAAAATCCCTCCTCTAGGTCCCTGTTTAAACCTGAATCACCTTTGGGAGGCCAAGGTGGGAGGACTACTTGAGGCCAGGAGTTTAAGACCAGCCTGGGGAACATAGCAAGATCCTATTTCTACAAAAATAATTAAAAAAAAAAAAAGCTAATGTTTTATGCTTATAAATGGGATGATGTACCACCCACAAAAGGTTTTCCTCTCTATTTCCCCCCTCCACTATCAGGTCACTGCTTAGCCCGAAACCAAAAGCTCCTGAAGGCCTCAGATTATCTCCTTTTGGCTTATTCCTTCTCAACACCATGCAATTAAAAGTGCTCGAAAGGAAAAATTGTCAATTCAGAGGTGAAACTTAGGGTTCCAAACAGTGAATTTCTCTTTTTCTTCCTTAACTTGGCCATCTTGCATAGCCAAGAGTTGAAGTCATTCGTTAGACTTTCAAGCTATCTTTTATTTTTTATTTTTTTTCCTTCTGAACCAGGAAAGAAGAAGGAGTCTTAAAACACAAGTTTGGAGTTAAGAAGCGTGTCCTTACTTCTCAGCACCATCCCATCCCCTCTGAACAAGTCACTTTGCTTTTTGAGCCATATCTGTAAAGTGGGTTATAATGCCTCTCTTTCTCATCCCTCCTTCCTTCTTTTCCCCCCTCACTTGAAAAACCTTGCCATGATAGAAGCCCAGGAAGTTGCCCAAGCTTGAACAAGAAGATTTTAGTAAGTCCTTCTTACACAATTCTCCATAAATCAGTTACTCTAATTATTGAGAGACAATAAGAAAACACAGGCCTGGTGTGGTGGCTCATGCCTGTAATCCCAGCATTTTGGGAGGTGGAGACAAGAGGATTGCCTGAGCCCAGGGGTCCAAGGTCAGCCTGGGCAACTTGGTAAGACCTCATCTCTACTATAAATAAAAAATTAGCTGGATGTGGTGGCTTGCACCTGTAGTTTCAGCTACTTGGAAGACTAAGGTGGAAGGACTGTCTGAGCCCAACAGGTCAAGGCTGCAGTAGCCATGAGCATGCCACTGCACTCCAGCCTGGGTGACTTTGACTCAAAAAGAGAGAGAGAGAGAGAGAGAGAGAGAGAGAGAGAACACAGCTTGGTGTGTCCACAGGAAGCTGAGGGTCCAGCAATTCCCACCAAAGTCTCCAACATAGCCATCAAAAGGGGACTCCATAGTTTAACTGGCATAAATTATGGAGTATCAGTTGGCTTTGGTATTGGTCACTGTTGTGGGTTGAACACCTGGACGCTCAGAATATACTCTTATTTGGAAATAGCGTCTTTGCAGGTATAATTAGTTAAATATCTTGAGATGAAATCATCCTGGATTTAGGGTGGCCCTAAATCCAGTAACTGGTGCGTAATATATTTGTCAGCAATTCTATTAAGACACTAATCACATTTGGTCATGCATTTTAAGTCTGTGTCTGTACCTCCCTCTGAAAACTGCTAGCTCCTTGGGGCCAGAGACTGTCTTGACCACATTTAGGTCCCAAGTTAACTTTCCACATGGTTGGTGCGGAATAAAGTTTTGTTGAAGTGAATCACATTTTCAAAAGGAAATAAGGGGAAAAGTTGTTTTCAGACTTTCAAATTCCCAAAGGATCCCGTTACGTTGTTTTCCCGTACATTGATTAATCCCTTCTCCAGTAAGCAGGGCTAATCGCAGGCAGCAGAAATCCTCTCACGTGCTGTAACCTGATACATTTAGAACATTTTAGTCATTTAAAAACGAAGTCCAATGTCCCCTGCATTTTTTGTGTGTGAATGTGTGCATAGCTATAAATAGAAATGGAAAAACAGAAGGCTGTGTGAACTCGGTTGGCAGGGCCTTGCATTCGGACCCCCAAATATAGCCTGCTGACAATTTGCCACAGGCATGTTTTTTCCACACAGTTCATCATTTCATACATTCTGAACAACTAGCCTGAATATTTGTTCAGCAGTACATTTTTTCCACTTTGTCTTTTGGCCGAATGTGTGGCTTTTTCTTTAAAAAGAGATGAGAATGTCAGGCACAGATAAATATATACCCTGGTGCTTGGCTATAACACAATTCTCTATAGGCAATTCTGTCTCATGTCCGTGGGAGTGCTTTAACTTTGGAAGCTTCCGGAAGGCCGCAGTCTCACACGCCTTCTCCCATAGCTTGAGCCCATGGCAGGAGCCCTGAGATAATTTTCAGAGAGTGGGAAGCAGACGTTGTTTTCCATTATGTAGAACCAGACCGAAAGGAAAGCTCACTGGTGGGTATCTCAACAGAGATGTGGCTCTGGGATGCCTTCACTTTGCAACTGTCTGGAAACCACTACAGAAGATAGCCAACAGTCCCAGAACTTTTCCCAGCGTTGTCATACTGTTATTGCACCTGTGTTTCTCTTCCTTCCTCTCCCTCTCTCCAGACCCCACCCAGTTTCCAAAGCCTAGCCTGAACTTGATTTGATCTGCTGGATTTGACATGTCTGATTAGAATTGACACAGACATTTCCCAATGGTAACTGGTTCGTATCAAAAATGCCAACTGGATTTCAGAGTTTGAGATCAGAATAGTCTTTCCCATGGATACCATGTCATTAGTGAGGATTTAGATTCTCAGGTTAGACCCTAGAAGCCCACATGACCTGAATGTACTAGTGATGTCCTAGAAGAGGCTTTGGGTCAGTTTTTGGCAGCGAATAGGACTGACTGGCCTCTACATTAATCCTTCGCCTTTGGCCCTTCCCTCTTCCCTCTGTCTCAAACACAGATGGGGTGGATACCTGTAGGCCATTCTGACACCTTCTGAACACCAGCAGAGCGGCTGCAGCAGTCTAGAGTTGCCTACCTCCAGACCTCTTTAGAAGAGGGAAAAGAAATGCGAAAAAAAAGAGAAACCTGTTCAATAATCCACTCTAGGCAAATTTCTGCTTAATGCACCACCAGAACATAGTCCTACGTTGACACAGGATAGTTCTTTCTGGAAGTCCAGGGGTATCGACTCCTGGTTTTAAGCCACTAGGGGTTGAAATATCTTGATTACACAAAGGCCACAGGTTAGCTTTTCTACTTCTGGTATCCCTCCCCTGTCAGGCTCAGTGAGGGGATTGGGCTGGGAAGAAGGCACAATGGAAACACATGATGGATTAAGAGGCTGAAAGAGGAGCAGGAAGAGCTCTCAAGGGATGCGCTCCTGTTTTGAAATGGGTGCAGAAAACGAAAACTGCCTCCATTGGGGCTGCTGAGCTCTCTCTCTCAGCTCTGGGGTGACCCCAGCTCACCTGGTCATGCGTGCTTTGCCAGCAATTTCCTTTCTGCCAGGAGCTTGGAGCAACGTGAGTCCACACCAGCTCTCACTGGGCCAGGCCGCATCCACCCGCTGCCCAGGTGGGAAGGACTCCGGTGATAAGTGGCTTCAGCCAGGGCCACAGTGAGCAGCAAATCAAGCCCAGAGGCCACAAGGGCAGGCCTAGGTCTGCTCTGAGGGTCTGCAGCACATCCTAGGGCCCACCGTGGCATTTGTCAAAACATGGTGGCATCAGCTCTGAGAACTGTGTGCTATATCTGATCACAAAGTTTTATCTGTCCACAGTATAGGGCTTTGCAGCATAGGGCAATGGCTTTGCCAAGGACCAGAGACTGAGTGACTGCTACAGTGCTGGAGAGAAGAGAGACAAATCAGCAGAGATCTATGAATAGGAACAATCTTTTTATTTTATTTTATTTTTTTTTTTAGTTGGAGTCTCACTCTGTCACCCGGGCTGGAGTGCAGTGGCACGCTCACAGCCATCCCAGCGTCAACCTCCTGGGTTCCAGCAATCCTTCCGCTTCAGTCTTCCAAGTAGTTGGAACTATAGGCATGTGCCACCACACCTGGATAATTTTTGATTTATTGTAGAGACAAGGTTGCCCGGGCTGGTCTCAAACCCTCAGGCTCAGACAATCCACTCGCCCGACCTCCCAAAGTGCTTGGGATTACAGGCTGAGCCACAGAGTCCAGCCAGAAACAATCTTAATACCATTTTTACTTTTACTTATTCTTGTAATTATCATCCTTTTTCCTGGAGACTTGTACTCCCCTATACGGACTCATGTAATTCTCACAGTATCCTTCTGAAGTGGGAAAGCCTGGGGTATGACTTTCTCATTTAGCAGGTGAAGAAATGTATGCTCAGAAAGGATCATTGTCTTCATAGGATCACACAGAAAACTGAATGTGATCTCAAACTCAAAGTGATACTAATGACAGCTGTATCATCCAGGATCCCTGCAGGAAACAGTGGCACCCTCCAAAGAGGTGACTCATGAGAGGATCATGAAGGGACTATTTATGGAAGTGGGTACAGGGTTAAGGGGACCCAAGAGGGGATACTGAAGCGTCTGAGGCCAGCAAGAGTAAGAAAGCCCAGCCACCCAAGAGGCCTGGAGGAGCAGAGAGAGGGAGCAGTTACTGGAGCCTCAGTGAGGACTTTGCCTGTGAGACAGGGCCACAAGACAGGAGCTGTGAGAAATGTAGCCATTGAGAAATGTAGCCAAAGAATGAACACCCCACCACTCTCTCCTCCTGTTCCCTCCCACTTCCTGTTGGTATCTCCCATTGGCCAAACCCAGCCGGAAGCCAGAGGGTAAATTACGCCTGTTATGGCAGTCCCTGAGGTCAGTTTCCCACAGCTGGGAGCAGGGGAGAAGACGTAGAGCTGCTCTGGGAGAAATGGAAAACACCCAACTATGATCTGCCCAACACGGATTACGTGGCATCATTACGTAGCAGAACCTCTGCGAGGGCACTTGTGTGGTGGTTTCGTGTAACCCTTGCCATAGCCCTATGCAGTCATGTGAAATCTCAGGTGGCCAGCCCAGGTGTATAAGAAATGAAGTATCGGCTGGTCTCAGAGGCTCAGCCTGTCAGCCCAGCATTTTGGGAGGCTGAGGCGAGTGGATTGCCTGAGCCCATGGGTTCGAGACCTGCCCGTGCAACTTGGCGAGCCCTATCTCTACAATAAATCAAAAAATTAGCCGGGCGTGGTAGCCCACGCCTATAGTTCTGGCTACTTGGAAGACTGAGGTGGAAGGATCGCTGGAGCCCAGCAGGTAGAGGCTGGGGGGGGGGGCTTGAGCGGTGCCACTGCACTCCAGACTGGGTGACGGAGTGAGACTTCAACTCAAAAAAAAAATTATAATAACATAAAAATACAGCCCAGTTGATGTGCAATTTATTCAGTTGCACTGTTGACACGATAAAAACGGTAATAGGCCGGGTGTGATGGCTCAAGCCTTCAATCCCAGCACTTTGGGAGACCAAGGTTAGAGGATTGCCTGAGCCCAGGGTTCAAGACCAGCCTGAGCAACTTGGTGAGACTTCGTCTCTACAATAAATCAAGAAAAATTAGCTCTGCGTGGTGTTGAATGCCTGTGGTTCTGGCTATTCGGAAAGCTGTGGCGGAAGGATCACCTGAGCCCAGCAGATAGAGGTTGCGATGGCTGCAAGCATGCCAGTGTTGGAGTCCCAATACAAGTTCTGTAACCAAGACTGAGCATGGTGGCTCACACCTGTAATCCCAGTGCTTTGAGAGGCTGAGGCAAGAGGAGTGCCACTGCACTCCAGCCTGGGCGACAGAGTGAGACTTTGACTAAAAAATAAGAAAAGAAATGAACTAGCATTTTCCCACAATTTAATTTAATTTAATTTCTATATGGAATGTCCATTTTGATAAGTGGCAGCAATTCTATCTCAGCTAATTTGTTGCTTTCTTCAACTAGTTCTGGATCGCAGCACATCCTAACCCCTAAAAAACGTTCCCCAGGGGCTTCTTGCATGTTGAGGGGGCTTCCAGAGTGCTGTCAGCCGTTGCTTCTTTCCATGTTTCTACGTGGCATCCTCTCAAGGCATCTTCGTTCCCATCTGGTCTCATGTCATTGGATTAAACTCCTTGGATCAAACTCATGATCTTATAGTTGGCATACCTGTCCCTATTATAAGATCTCCCTAGGTCCTATTCTCCTTCAACCCTCTAAGGAGTTCAGGAAACATTGGGCTGGTGCCCATCATGTGGTGGTGATTGGGGCCAGGTGGTGGTGGCATCACACGAGGCTGCCCTGCTCCAGCCAGCAGGCAACCTTCTCTGTTCTACCTCTCTTATGTGGCACTATGGGGAGTCCTACGAGACTTGACACTTCAAGGTTCTCATCCAGAAGCAAGCTAATATCCTCTTGGGAGCCAAATTCCCAAATGGATCTAAAGTCTCTGTTGTGCCCGATCCCCTAGGGTTTTGGCCTGGGCTCCTTCCCTCTGTGTCGCATGGCACTATCTATCTAACCCTCTTGCAACTCCTTCTCTCCTCCTTCGTGACTCCTCTCCCACCCACCTTCTGCCATTGACTCCAGCCTGTGAAGTCGTCAAGCAACCATAAGGGTGTTAGGAAAATGGTTCTGAGCAAGTAGGTATGTTTCAGTTTCAAAATCTGCTGATGCATGAACTTTATTCAAGGATTAGGATTTGTGGCTGTTCAAAAGCCTATATTTTTGCAACCCAAAGCCTTTTTTTTTTTGGAGTTGGAGTCTTGCTCTGTTGCCCAGGTTGGAGGGCAGTGGCACACTCACAGTCACCCCAGCTTCGACCTGCTGGGCTCCGGCAATCCTTCTGCCTCAGCTTTCCAAGTAGCCAGAACTACAGGCACATGCTACCACACCTGGCTAATTTTTTATTTATTGTAGAGATGAGGTCTTGCCAAGTTCCCTGGGCTGGTCTCGAACCTGTGGGCTCAAGCAGTCCATTTGCCTCAGCCTCCCAAAGTGCTGGGATTACAGGCTGAGCCTCTTCTTAAAATAAAAAAATTGTTATCTCTGCCATGGGATAATAGAAACTCAAAAATCAAGAGTTGCCATAGGCCTGGCATCTGAAGAAGAAGAACCTCAAGTGACAGAAACTGTCCAGAATGAAAATAGTAATAATAGTTAATGCAGAAAGGGAGTCACCATGACGCTTGTTTCAGGGCCCCTCACTTGCAAAGGGCCCTTCCAAGACCTTAAGAAGAATTCAAGAACTCTATTCATATTCATATGTTTTTTGTTTGTTTTGTTTTGTTTTTGTTTGAAAATTGACCTACTTTAATTATTTTTTTAAAAAAACACAACACAACATCAAATTTCCCTTACCGCCTACAATTCAGCATATCCAAACATCCTAAGACCAAACAGAAGCAGGGGATTTCGAGAGATATTGAAGTCACCTGAGGGCGAAGGCTGAGGCTGCACCTTCCCACCGGGCACGAGTCTTCCACCCAGACATGTTCCAACGCTGCTCATTTCAGTCGGGAGAGAAAATGTTTTACTGGAAGTTCTTCATATGTTTTTATAAAATATGCAAAACCAAGCTATTTTAACCACGATCAGATGAGGCCGCTGTCTCCTTGCCCTCAGACTTCCTTTCCACCACACTCCCTCTCGTGTTGGGGGCTGGTGTACAGCCGTGCATGTTTGAGTCTTTCACCAAGGGAGCATAGAGCTGAGTCAACACAGTAGCATCCTTAGCCAGGGCAAAAACAGTGGACACCTCTGCTTTCCAGGGTCCCTGTGTCCTCCTCTTCCGGCTGTATTTCCTCCCCAAGGGCAAGGCATCCACAGGGCACAGGGACATGTGTGCTCCAGAGTTTCACCCTCTCCTAGGCCTCACCCTACCTGTGGCAAGCAAGGATGTCTGCCTCTCAGATCTCCCTTCCAGGATAGCACATCAGTCTGCTGCAGCAGACCCTCCAGCCGGAACAGCTTCAGGATCCTCTGCAAGGTTTTCAGCCAAAGTCATGCTCCTCTCCAGCAGCCTTCAGCTAAGGTAGAGCCATAGCAGAAATCCAAGCAGTTAGTCATGTCTGCCTAACAGGGTACCTTGCTCATGGACAGTCTTGGCCCTGTAGTTCCCTACTAGGTTGGACAAGATTTTGTGGGATCGGCACCTCACCCTGAGTCTCTACTCATATATTCCACCCCTTCCTTATTTTCTTTCGTTGGTTCAGATTTGCACTGTGGTATGAAGTCTCTCCCTGGCCATCCCTGCTTCCTCCTCCTGTCATTTTAACCTCTTATTCAGCCCCCAGCACTGCTAATTGACTCTCCTTCCTCTGCCCAGAGGATCTGAACTGGCACTGTTGATACAGAGGAGTGATCTGAGAAAGTAGGCAATAAGAGATCAATAATTGATCTGTTAGCAAAAGGCTCCATCCTGGGGGTCTGTGGGGCACAGAGAGTGCCTGGAACAAGGGAGCAGCACAGTTCCTGTAATATGCAGTGATGTTTACTGGGGAGACTGCTCTGACGATGGGAAAACCCGAGTGGTAGATGCCCCTGACGATCTGGGTTCCCAGATCCCTCTGGGCCCTCATAACCGACAGGGGTGGCCCGCTTTTTCTATTAAGAGCCAGCCCTGGCTGGATTCAGTGGCTTAGGCTATAATCCCAGCACTTTGGGAAGCCAAGGCAAGTGGATTGCCTGAGACCACAGGTTCAAGACTAGCCCAGGCAACTTGGCAAGAACTTGTCTCTACAATAAATCAAAAATTAGCTGGGCGTGGTAGCACGCACCTGTAGTTTCGGCTACTTGGAAGGCTGAGGCGGAAGGACTGCCAGCACCCAGCAGATCGACGCTAGGGTGGCACTGCACTCCAACCTGGGCAATGGAGTAAGACTCCAACTCAAAAAAAAAAAAGCCCTTTCGGTACCCTGAAGAGGCCTCTCTCTAACAGGGCAATGAGTTCCTCCCAGAATATGGATCCGGCCCCTACATCCTTTCCAGGCTATCAGGTTAGTAACTAGGATTAAGTGACAGAATAGCCCAGCTGGGGACATACTGGGTTTGATAAAGGATGAGAGAACCCCTTGCTGCAAGACTTAGCTGCCATAGACCAGCAAGGGATAGGAGGAGTGAGGCAGTGAGGGTGCTCCATCAGGCTGTGGCTGAAGACCTGGGAAGACCCGGGAAGGGAGATTATCAACTTGGGGATAACATCCCGGCAAGTATCATGGGGGATGTGATAACTCATTGCTACAACTCCTGGATGCCTGGAGAAAGTAAGGGCCCAGGCTGAGCAGAATTGAAATGGCTGAACTGCCACAGCAGATGCCAGAGGGCGTGGTTAAAAGGCCTAAGGAAGTGGGCACACTGGAGTAGGCCCAGAAGACCCACCAGAAGATTATGTTCTCTGGAAAGGCCCAGAGGACACATCATTCACCAAGACTATTAGGCATGTGATAGTGAGAGAAAGGTTGCCAGATTGAGCAAATCAAAATATAGGATACCCAGTTAGATCTTAATTTCAGACAAACAACAAATGCTTGTTTAATATAAGCATGTCCCAAGTATTGCTTAGAGAAGGTGGCAATTGCTATAATTTTCCCTGGGAGAAAATTATGACTTGGGAGAGTGTTCCAGCAGTGGGAAAGTACAGGCAGTACAGTGACTCAGGTTTTTAAAGAGTAGTAGGGACTGTGTTCATGGGTTGCACAACAAAGTATACAGGGAGTCATTTTTAAGTGTAAGCATGTCCCATGCAATATTTGGGGCATACAGTACTTATACTTGATATTTGGGACATATACTTAAGTATTCCTTGGGCATCTGAAATTCAGATGTAACTAGGCATCCTGGTTTTTTTGTTTGTTTGTTTGTTTTTTGTTGTTTTTTTTTTTGAGTTGGAGTCTCACTCGGTCGCCCAGACTGGAGTGCAGTGGCCGCTCCCGGCCACCGCAGCCTCGCCTGCTGGGCTCCGGCGATCCTTCTGCCTCAGCCTTCTGAGTAGCCGGAATTACAGGCATGCGCTACCACGCCTGGCTGATTTTTTGATTTATTGTAGAGATGAGGTCTCGCTGCCCAGGCGGGTCTCGACCCCTCGGGCTCAGGCAATCCACTCACCTCAGCCTCCCAAAGGTGCGGGATTACAGGCTGAGCCACCGAGCCCGGCGGCATCCTGTTTTTATCTGGCAACCCTACGGGAGAAAGCAGCATCCTCAAGAGGTTCACTGCAGGCTAGAGGTGATGGTGGGAGAAGCTGTCCCAGAGTGTGGCTTATTCCCTAAGCCACTTATAGAAGCGGTGGGGATGATGGGGTCTTTGAACAGTAGAGGCAGGCAGCTGTCCTTAACCACTAGGAGCCAGGAGCTCACAACTATTGTAACAACTGGCAAAGTTGGAGTGGCAGCAAGGGTGCCTAAGCTGCAAAGAGTGGGGGCAGGGGGTCATAATAGAGCACAGAAACTCTAGAGACGGGCAGCCAGTAAGTATACTCTATATGTATATCTGTGTAGATAGTTACATACATAAGAGTGAAGACTCAAAAAAATCAGAATTCTCTTTTGGAGGGCAAGCCCCTTGTATTAGTAACAGTACAGGTGTCTCCCACTAGGTGAGTGTTTTAAGAATCCATTGGCATCAGTGTACCAGCTAGCATTGCTGTGTGAGACTGCGTTCAGCTTCAGTAAATTTTTTGCAGGGGGAGGATTCTGTCAATGTATTTGCCCATTTCATGATGGATGATTTATTTATAAGTGCACCTGCCTATACCAAACTGAGTGTTCAGCAGTTTTTGACCAAAAACAGCATGACCCCCTCCCCACCCCAACTTCCCTATTCACCGGATCTCGCCCCCGGATACTTTTTTGTTTCCCCAGATGAAAAAAAAATTCTCAAAGGGAAATGTTTTGTGATGTGGAAAAGATCAAACAAAAAAATGGCAGAAGCACTAAAAGGCATCAAAATTGACAAGTTCAAAAACTGTTTTGGGCAGTGGAAAAAGTATCTCGATAGGTTATTGCATTAAATGGAGAGTATTTTGGAAGTGACTGAAGTCTAAGCATGTAAGAATAAATACACATTTTTTAATAAATAAATTCTGGGGTTTGGGGGAGTACCCCTTAGTAGATGATAGATAAACTAGACTGAAGTTCATTTATTAAAACATGACTTTTTAGCTTACTTGATGTCATTTCATTTCTCTTTTCTTTTCCTTTCTTTCTTGAGATAAGGTCACACTATGTTGTCCAGGTTAGGCTCAAGCTATATTCCTGCCTCAGCCTCCTGAGTAGCGGGACTAAAGCCACATGGCACAGTACCTGGCTGGAGTCAGTTTTCAGAAATGAAAGCCATTGACTTAAAAGATGGCTGAGGCCAGGCTCAGTGGCTCAGCCTGTAATCCCAGCACTTTGGGAGGCTAAGGCAAGTGAATTGCCTGAGCCCACGGGTTTGAGACCAGCCCGGGCAACTTGGTGAGACCTCATCTCTACAATAAATAAAAAATTAGCCAGGCATGGTAGCACGTGCCTGTAGTTATTGCTACTTGGAAGGCTGAGGTGGAAGGATCGCCAGAGCCCAGCAGGTCAACACTGGGGTGGCTGTGAACGTGCCACTGCACTCCAGCCTGGGTAACACTGTGAGACTCCAACTCAAAAGAAAAGAAAAGATGGCTGAGTACTCAGGGGACAGAATCCTACAACAGCATAGTTCATAATATAATGATTTCAGATAAAGAACAGGATGCTGTTTATCTGAATGTAGCCATGCACTAGAGTGACTTTTCACTGGGAAAGAGGAATACTCAGCTATTTTGAGGACTATTTGAAGATCTGAATTGATATTGACATCCAGAGACCCAAAGCATCTTCCTAGCCCATCTCTTAGCAGTAGAGGCATTAAAGTAGCCAGATAATAGATGGAGTGCTGGCTAAAGTCCAGTTTACCATAGGTTTCCTGGGCCCATGGACTCATCCTGTGGTCATTTTCACAGTCTCTGAATGTCTAATTGGCATTGGAGAAATTCCTATATTGGAATTTGAGCCTGTGAGGCAAAAGTTATTACAGTGGAAAAAAAACAAGCGGAAACCTCTGATACTGCTCCCACCTTGAACATCAGCCAAGATAATAAGATATAAACAGGCCGGGTTCAGTGGCTCAGCCTACAATCCCAGCATTTTGGGAGACTGAGGCAAGTGGATTGCCTCAGCCTACGGGTTCGAGACCAGTCCAGGCAGCTTGGCGAGATCTCATCTCTACAATAAATCAAAAACTAGGCGGGTGTGGTATCACTCACCTGTAGTGACAGCTACCTGGAAGGCTGAGGCGGAAGGATCACCGGAGCTCAGCAGGTTGATGCTGGGTCGCTGTGAGCATGCCACAGCACTTCAACCTGGGCAATGGAGTGAGACTCCAACTCAAAATAAAAAGGGGGGGAAAGAAAAAGATATGAGCGATATCACATCCTAGGGGGAAGCTGCTGGAGAATAATGCCATCCTTATTCAAGGACGCATGGCTTGTGGCCCCTCTCATTTGACTGACCAGTCTGGCCCCTGAAGAAACCAGAACCTGGAGAACTGTGACCACTACAAACTCAACCAATCATAGCTCTAGTTACCACAACCAATGTAGTGTCTTTGCTAAAGCAGATTATTATGACTTTAGTTACATGATATGTAGCCATTGATTTGATAAGTGCATTCTTTCTCTATCCCAAACAAAAAAGAGGATGTGAAATATTTTGCATTCACGTGGACTGGACAACCCCACATTTAGTTTTGCCCCAAGACTATTTGACTCACTCCTTTGCTTTCCATCATAACGCAGTCTAATGAGATCTGGGTTGTTTGGGCATTCCACAGAGCATTGTATTGATCCGTTACATTAATGACAACTTTCTAATTTGGCAGAATGTGAAGAAAGCAGATAGCCTGTAGAGAACTTGATAAAGTACACGTATTCTGGAGAGTGGAGGATGAGCCCTATGAAGATTCAGAGACTGGCATATCAGTCAAGTTTCTAGGGATGCAATGATCAGAGGCATCCCTTCCTAAGCAAAAGACAAATAGTGGCATTTTACATTTTCTGTTGCAAAGAAGGAAGCACAATGCCTGATAGGTCCCTTGGGTTCTAGAAGCGACACATGCCACACCTGGGAAGGCGAGTCCAGTCCATCTGGCAAGGGACATGGAAGGTTGCCAACTCTGAGTGGCCTAGAGCAGAGTGGGCACTGCAACAGGTTCAAGCTGTGGTACAGGCAGTCCTGCTGCTTGGGCCATATGATCTAGCAAACCCTCAGGTGCTGGAGATGTCACAGCACGGTAGAAAAAGATGCAGTGTAGAGCTGATGACAAGCCCCCACGGGAGAATCACAACACAAGCCCCTGAGGTCCTGGAGCAAGGCCATGCCATCTGCAGCCAAGAACACATGCTTTCTGAAAAACTGCTCTTGGTGTGTTAGCGAGCCCTGATGGGAATGGAAAAGCTGTCTGTGGGATACCAAGGGAAAATGCATCTAGAAATACCTGTCATGATCTGGATTCCATCGAGCGATGGGAAAGGCACACCTGGGATCAGTTCTGAGCTGAGGATGCACAAAGAATTTGCATGAACAGGTGCCCCAAAGCCCATGTCATCTGCTTCAGCTACGCCACCACCCCTCCCTCAGTTCACCCCCATGGCCATCTAGGGCGTGGGAGTGGGCGGGTCCTGGGGGGTTCTCATACAACTGGCAGAGGGAAGGGGGAGGACCCAGACTTGATTTATAGAGGGGTTGGCTTAGTACTGTATGTGGAAGTGAGCTGAAATTAGAGGACAGCTGCCTCACATCAACTCTCAGGGATGGACTGTGAAAGACAGTGGCCAGGAAGACCCTCTCAATGGTGAGGATTCAAGCAGCGTCCCTGGTCATTCACTTTGTCTGGATGGAATGTTTGCCAAAGATGAGAAAAATCTGAACTCATGGTAGTGACACCTGACCTGGCAGACTGGTCAGGGGCCAGCCTGGAAGACTGAATGATCAGAGACAAGAAGGTCTCAGGAGAGACATATTCAGAGGTATATGGAAATGCGAATAAAGACTAAAGATCTCGGCTGGGCACAGTGGCTCAAGCCTATAATCAAGCACTTTGGAAGGCCAAGGCAAAAGGATTGTTTGAGCCCAGGAGTTCAAGATCAGACTAGGCATCATAACAAGACTCGTGTCTACAAAAAATAAAAGAAATTAGCTGGATACGGTAGCACACGCCTGTAATCCTAGCTACTTGGGAGGCTGAGGCAGAAGGCTAGCCTGAGCCCAGAAGGTCAAGGCCACAGTGAGCTGTGATCAAGCTGCTGTTCTCCAGCCTGGGTGACAGAGTGAAGCCCCAACTCTAAATAAATAAATAAAGATCTTTGCATTATATGTCAATTACCAGAAAGCACTAATCATAAAAGCGGCACTAAAAAACCAAATAGATAAAATAACAACCATTTGATGTCAGCTAGCATATGCCATGAGCCTATGAATTGGCAGAGGCAGAGGTAACATATGGACCCAACAGCATGGGCTCCCGCTTACCAAGGTTTATCTAACTATTGCGGACTGTGGCAGTCACAGAGGCTGCCCAGATCTCTCTTCAAGAAGGAACTTGCTGATCAACTGCAAGTAGTGTAATCCATTGGTTGTATCCAGCTGAAGTCCCTGCATGATTCACTACAGCTGGACCCGGGCAGCCTAGCCAGTGACTGAGCACGCCAGAAGCCTTCTCTACCCAATGCAGGACTCCTCTGATAGACAGTTTTTGCTCTGAAACTGTCTGATTGAGTTGACTATACTTTATAAGATCCCTATGACAGTGTGGGGCTGTTCATGCCCACTTCTGCTTCTTCCCTTTTGCCCTTGACATGTTGCAGATCAGCATTGTGGTCTAAATGCTTTCCCGGCCAATCCCATTCTATCTCTTTTTATCTTTCACAAATGTTTCTCCTCAGGAAACCTCTTGCATCCATTACTTCCTTTCAGCAACTGCTGATCAGAAGACCTGAATTGATAGACTGGGCTCACTGGGCCTGAGATTCTTTGCCAATGACATCAATCTTGATACTAGGGCCTGTCAGGGCCTCCACCCATCTCCTCCCAGAGGCTGGCCCACACTGGTGTGTAAACCCCAGGCCTGAGGGGTACCAGGAATGGCAGTTTGCATGGGAGTGATAGATCTCAGCCATGAGCCTGGGCGGTCCACATACATGGACAAGGGACCTCCTGGTGCAAATACAATGCAGCCTCCTGAAAAGAAGACGAGCAGTGAGCCAGGGGTCAGGGTCATGTTTCCCCACACAACACATTTCCATATGGAACTCTGAGGTTTCTGAGAATTCTAAACTTGAACCTGGCCCTTCTGATTGTCAAGGAGGATGAAATACAATTTATTTAACAGTTTGTTGATGTGATTGATAGCTTCCAAGTATTTATCTTAAAGATATGGAATGTAGATATCCATTTATGGTCTTGTCCTCGGCTACACAATTGTTAGGAATGGGCCTGGAGCTTCATTTTATTTAGGTTAGTGGGATATACTGACACGCTTCAAAATCACTTCTGTTAAGTTGCTGCTAGTCATCCTGGCAGAGGAATGGCGTCTAGAAATCCTCCTGAGGCCTGCCGTGCCCACTCACCAGGCGTCATGACAGAAAGTGAGGTACTAAAAGTCACACTGAAATGAATGCTTTCTGGCTGCAAAAGGATGGATTGTGGAGAAGAAGCCAGTCGGGATAAGTCCAAGGAAAACTCTTCCAAACATGAATATGTCATTGCAATTGCCAGCAGAGAATTTGTTTTTCCTTGATATCTAGTCAAATCCGTCAATAATAAAAAACAAATTTTGGCCCTTGCCTTACTAGACTCTGATGTGGCCATGTGTTCTTGGTGCCATGGCCGTTGTGTGTCCTAGCTTTGGCCCCCTCCCCTACTTTGGGGAGGCGAATCTCCTCTTTCTCTCTCTCTCTCTAATTTACTTTCCAAATAAACTATATTCTATGATCTAAAAAATAATAATAAAATAAAAAACAAATTTTGATCCACCATGCTAAGGAAAAGACTGTATTAACGCTATAATCTTTTTATAGAAAATACTATCACAAAAGCATTGTCATATGAAGAAACTATCGAAATGTTTGCAGTCAAAAAATGTAGGAAAAAAGTATGATAGAGCCACAAAAAGCAGGCAATTAATAAAATATAGTACGTTTTTTCCTGGATTTTGTATGTTTGTAGTATTTGTTCAGTTTTTCTTTATAATTGTAATATGTTGTGACTTTTTTCCTAAGTAAACATTCCTTTTCCGAGTTCATGTTTTGTGTGTACTATTGTATTCTTTTTTCTTTCTTTCTTTCTTTTTTTTTTTTTTGAGTTGGAGCCTCACTCTGTTGCCCAAGCTGGAGTGCAGTGGCATGCTCACAGCCACCCCAGCATCGACCTGCTGGGCTCCAGTGATCCTGCTGCCTCAGCCCTCCAAGTAGCCGGAACTACAGGCACGCACTACCATGCCCAGATAATTTTTTATTTATTGTAGGGACTAGGTCTCACCAAGTTGCCCAGGCTGGTCTCGAACCTGCGGGCTCATGCAATCCTCTCACCTCAGCCTCCCAAAATGCTGGGATTACAGACTGAGCCACTGAGCCCGAGCCCGGCCTGTATTCTTCTTTCTTGAAAAGGGTTCTCCAAATTGAATAAGCTTCAAGACTCACAAAACCCAGATCCACTCCTGAATGAATATTATTTTTATTAGTCAAAGTATTACTTCTTCACATCCATAAGGCGGACAAGATTGCCTCTGTTTTACAGGAAAGTGAAGCCAGAGATGAAGCTGCTTACTCATGCTGAGTCTGACTGCTTTTCCCACTAGATTCTGGAATCTTTAGGCTTCTTGGCTCCCAGACTGTTCGTTGATGCTCAGGCTGCTTCTACTGCTCAAATCCAAGTAGAGAAAGCCAGAGAGAGACTAAAGAGGAAGAAGAAGCTTCTCCTAATAAGACTTTGCCAAGAAGGTTTCATAACATCCCACTCTTTGGCAGCCCACAGTCAGGAAGATGGGTTGGGGGTAGGCGTGGCTGCTCAGAAACCAGGAACCACGTGACCCAAACAACCAACTTTTGCAGGAGGACAGTTAGGGACCCGGGATCCTAGGCCAAGACCCTCAGACCTCAGCTAACTGCTTATGTAGCTAAAACCTGACAGAGACACCCAGCAGATTATCTCTCACAGGAACGAGGAGAAGAATAGGGAAGGATTTTATGTCTGTGCTTCTCATTTCCCAAAATTGTCTAGTCTTGCCCAAAAGGGCTTTGCTATGCAAGAACCAGGATCTAATCCAGGTTCAGGATGGCTACTGAGGGCACTTGATTCATCACTCATCTTTGGTCATGGGCCGTGGGCATTCCTTCTGCTAATTAGGACTATTAAGAGCCGCAAAAGCATTACCTCCTAAAGCAGAAAGAACCTCAGAATCACTGAATCCAGGGATTCTTAGGTCCACCTGATGATACAGAATCCACGAGTGACTTTTCCAAAAGCTAAATGCATGCAATTTAAACACTGTCAGTTTGGCCATGACTATATCTGTCTTTTAAATATATTTTCTTTTTAACTTTTTTTGTTGTTAAAATATCCTTTCTTGGCTAGGCGCGGTGGCTCAAATCTGTAATCCCAGCACTTTGGAAGGCTGAGGTGAGAGGATTGCCTGAGCCCACAGGTTCGAGACCAGCTGGGGCAACAAGATGAGACCTTATCTCTACAATAAGTCAAAAAATTAGCTGGGTGTGGTGGTTTACGTCTGTAGTTCCAGCTATTTGGAAGGCTGAGGTAGAAGGATCGCCTGAGCCCAGCAGGTCGATGCTGGGGTGCCTTGAGCATGCCACTGCTCTCCAGTATGGGCGATAGAGTGAGACCCCAACTCAAAAAAAAAAATGCTTTTTTTGGGTGAAATGATGGTGAGAATAATAATGATATTTGCTAGCATTTATTAAGTGTTGCCATGTGCTGGGCATTATGCCAAAAACATTGCACAGTGTATCACATCTAATCACCATGAGATTAGCTTATTAACCCAATTTTACTTCCTTGAACTCAGAGAGATCTAGTTGGCACGTATCACACAGAGGTATGTCACAGAGTCAGGACCTGAGCTCTCTCGTCTGATTTCCTTGTACACACCTTAACCATTACATCATCCTGCCTTTGTAGATTCAATGCAGTTTTCACGTTTTGATGTCCTTATCTCCCAAAGCAAAAATCTGGCAACCCCAGGTTGAAACTTTATGTTTTCTTTAAAAAAAAAAAACTTGTTGTGACCCAGAAGTCTAGAGGCCTGAGAGCCATCAGTTTCATGTGACAGTTGCCCGGGGAGACATATTTGAGTTGCCCAGTGTCATCCAGCAAGTTGGAAGCAAAATTAGCCAAGAAGACCTGGCCTTGCAGATTTTCAACATCTGTGAAGTATGAAAATTTGGGAATTTCCTTCGTTTAGACAATAGATGACTAAGGAAAGGCAGCCTCTAGAAATAAATTCAGAAAACAATTCTTCCAACCTAGGTTTCCCCAGGGACATCCTGGCTTTGACAATGTACTTCTGTGCAGCTCCAGGAATGCCTCTGCATTTCTCAACGGAGTGGGAATTTCCAGGCCAGGTTCTCAGTGGCAACAAAGGAATGTCTGGAGGCACATTCTCACCTCTCCCTTGCTGTACCTCCTCCTACTCGGGAACTTCCTTCTCATTGGCTGTCTCCATGGTGAAGGTGAGAGGAAGAGACTTTAGATGGTTTCCATGACAACAGCAAAGGGGAGGTAGTTTCCTTGGTGATAGTGAGAAGGTAAGATGCAGCTGGACTCAGAGGATCTGTTTCCCATCCCAATACCCACCCTGCATAGGTCACATCCTGGGCTCCTTGGATTAAGACCTCAAATGGCAATCATAACAAAATCTTATAGGTAATAGACACTAACTGGGCCAGAAATGCAGCTCTCTGTTTGGAATCTGGGTCCAGACAGACTCAATTAGGGGCACATTATTTTACTCTTTTTTCTTTTTTTGAGTTGGAGTCTCATTCTTGTTTCCCAGGCTGGAGTGCAATGGCATGCTCACAGCCACCACAGCCTTGACCTGCTGGGCTTAGGCGATTGTTCTGTCTCAGCCTTCCAAGTTGCTGGAACTACAGACACAGACCACCACATCTGGCTATTTTTGTGATTTATTGTAGAGACAAGGTCCCATTGCCCCCATTTCATAGATAAGGCGACTGAGAGCCTGAAGAGTAAAATAAGGCCAGGTGCAGTGGCTCAAACCTGTAATCCCAGCATTTTGGGATGCCGAGCCAAGAGGATTGTCTGAGCCCGTAGGTTCGAGACCAGTCCAGGCAACTTGGTGAGACCTCGTCTCTACAATAAAACAAAAAATTAGCTGAGCATGGTAGAGCTCCGGCTACTTGGAAGGCTGAGGTGGAAGGATCACCAGAGCCCAGCAGGTCGATGCTGGGGCAGCCGTGAGCATGCCACTGCACTCCAGCCTGGGTAGCAGAATGAGACTTTGACTCAAAAATAAAAAGCATTCATCTATTTTTACTATTACATGGTAATTGTCTTTATTACATACTGCGAACCTTTATTATTGCCATGCAGAGAGGGAGGCAAAGAAGATTTTTTTTTTTTTTGAGTTGGAGTCTCACTCCACTGCCTCGACCTGCTGGGCTCCGGCGATCCTTCCGCCTCAGCCTTCCAAGTAGCTGAAACTACAGGCGCACACTAATTTTTTGATTTGTTGTAGAGATGAGGTCTCGCCAAGTTGCCCAGGCGGGTCTCGAACCCACAGGGCTTAGGCAATCTACTCACCTCAGCCTCCCAAAGCGCGGGATTACAGGCTGAGCCACTGAGCCCGGCTTGCAAAGCAGATTTAATAAGGCCATTTTGGAGGTGAGAAGCTGAGAGTCAGGGATGGCCGGTGAGTCTGCCTGAGTCTCACTGCCATCAAGTGGTACTGGGGCTAGAAGTCAGGCATCTGGGCCAAGGTGAGAAGATTGCCTGAGCCCAGGGGTCTGACACCAGCCCAGGCAACTTGGCGAGACCTCGTCTCTACAATAAATGAAAAAAAATTGCCGGTGTCATAGCATGTGCCTGTAGTTCCAGCTACATGGAAGGCTGAGAAGGAAGAATTGCCTGAGCCTAGCAGGTAGAGGCCGCGGTGGCTGTGAGTATGCCACTGCACTCCAGTCTGGGCAACAGAGTGAGATTCCAACTGAAAGAGAGAAAGAAAGAGAGAAAGAAAGAGAAAGAAAGAAAGAAAGAAAGAAAGAAAGAAAGAAAGAAAGAAAGAAAGAAAGAAAGAAAGAAAGAAAGAAAGAGAAAGTCAGAAATCTGGACTCAAAGTCCAGTGCTCTTTCCTCTACATGCCCATGTCCGCTGGCACCATAGACATACCAACTGCTGGATGGACCTGCCTTTGTTTCTGCGTCTCAACCAGAGACGCTGAGAGTAGATCATCCAGTCCATTTTCCTTCCCCCAGGTTATCCAGTTTGCACCATAAGCCTGGATCAAGTCCACACAAGCATCTAGATGATTCTCAAAGTAATAAAAAAGCATAAAAAGAGAAGAATGAGTTAACTCAGTAAGTCTCCCCATTGCATTAATGACTGGGAATCATCTAGTCAGTCTAGGCTGCCGGATGACTGACTGAACACTCCACTGTTTCAGTGAGTGGCTTGGCCTCATGTAGCCTCTCATAGCACTCCTGAATCATGCACCTTAAGAATAATGAAGGTTCCATTTGTGTGATCTATTCGCTGTTTAGAATGTGACACATAATTCTGGGAAGACAACCGGCTTTAGAATTAACCAGATTTGCAATCAAATCCTGAATTCCACCCACTGCATACTAACAATGTGACTTTGGGTAAGTAAATTAACCTCTTTGTGCATCAGTTTTTCTGACCTATAAAATGGCCATATAATATTATCTCCTGATAGATTCATTGGGAGGTGAAGAGATGACATATATAAGATACCTGGTACATTAAAAGTCATTCAACAGCTGGTAACCTTTCTTATTAAACCCCAATGGGCTCACCACCGTTCTTGTTATTCCTCCATTGGGGTGGACGCTCCGTGGCAGGACTGTGCCTCGCAGGGTTCTCTAGTAAGGTGATCTCAGGACAGTTTTGCTGATGTCAGCAAAGGCTCTTGGTAGCCTTTGCTGAACGCTCATTTGCAATGCAAGATAGTAGTTAGGCTTAATGACTTTGGTCTGCAGCAATGATGGGTCAGACAGCAAAGTGGGCTACCTGGCAAAAATCTCCGGGGCTGACTGGGAGTGCCCATCTTGGCGCCATTGATCACATGCCCAGGGGTGGGTAACTGGCAGCATGTTTGGACAGCATGATCGCCCCCAGTGCCCCTGTGGATTAGTATCAGAAGTTAGTCTCTGACCAAAGCCACCAATAAGTTTATCTCCTAGGAATTTGGGACTAAGTCCAAGAGAGAGTTTGGTTAGTATCTTGATGTGGTTAAAATGTTTATGCATAAAGCCTGGAATGGAGAATTGGCCATTTGCCACCCTAAGACACACAATCGCACACAAATAGACACACATGCACACAGATATACAAATACAGAAGTCAGGAACAGATATCTCAGATCATGTGTCTGATCCCTGCTGTGTCCTGGCAGTATTTCTGACCTTAGGATTGATAAAATGTTCTCTCAGCCGGGCACTTTGGGAGGCCGAGGCAAGTGGATTGCCTGAGCCTGGGAGGTTTGAGATCAGCCTGGGCAACTTGGCAAAACCTCGTCTCTACAACAAATCAAAAAATTAGCCGGGTGTGGTAGCATGGCCTGTAGTTCCAGCTACTTGGAAGGTTGAGGCAGAAGGATGGCCGGAGCACAGCAGGTTGAGGTTTCAGTGGCCGTGAGTGTGGCATTCCAGCCTGGGTGACAGAGTGAGACTCCAACTCAAAAAAAAAAAAGGAAAGAAAAAGAAAAACACATTCTCTCTGCAGGATTTTGTTGTTAAACAATGTCAAGTTTGCTTATATTATTTGCAACCAAGAGTAGGCAGATGGACAATGAGGTTGTGTGGTACCTTGAAGGAATTCAATTAACCAAGGTTAGGCTCCTCAGGCTTTCATTTAAATACTAATGAAGGAACTCCCAGGCGCTGAGCAAAAGGATATGAGGACCTTTTCTCATCTCAGATCCTCCTCACAGAAAACTCTCTGCTAAAGCAGCTGACACCAGCTTTTCAAACTCCGCAACTGCATTTATTTAGTCAATGTCTTTCACTGATGCCTGATAAGCTCATTCCCCTCTGGGTACAGAAGAGACCTGGAAAGCAAAGATGAAATGCAGCCATGTACTGCCTGCTGTGGTTTGGGTTTCAGACTAAATTTAAGCCAGTGGAAGCAGCAAGCAATGCTTCCCTCTATGCTAGAAGCAGCCTGGTGATAGTCACCATAATCAATGAGAAAGTCCCAGGGTTTTAGGATTGCCCCCAGAAAACCAGCCTTTCATCCCCACCAGTCCCCAGGATTGGGATTAAGAAGCACTTGAAAGAAGGCCCAAGATGGTGACCCACGAAGAAGCCAGCACCAGGCCAAAGGTTGTGGGGCTCAGAGGAAGGAGGCCCAGAGATGAAGGGTTACCCTTCCTGCCTCTGAAGGATTGTTCTGAGGAAGGAGTTGGAGGGAGGAGTTGGTGCAAGTTGCTTATAGGCAGGATGTTTGCTAAGGAGTGCCATCAGAACCGCTCCTGAGGAGGAGAGAAGAACCAAGTCTTTATACCTTCCCCCATTGGGTTGGGCCACCCCAAAAGCATATAACCTTGGACCAGCCAGTTCTGCTGCTGAGCAGACCTTCAAGGAGCTGACAGCTCCTTTCTGTCTGTAGACAGAAATTCCCAGGAGCTAGGGAGGCAAGTCCTTCATGGAGGGTGCATCGTGGTAACACATCAGTATTCACGGAAGTTACCCCCATGCAGAAGGCAGCACAGAAACCAGGCAGAGAAGACTACAGGAAGCCAAAGTCTAGCTCAGGATACCATGCTGGGGTTCAGCTGCACATTCTCTTGTTTTGATAATTAATTGGGAGGTCATTGGCTGAGATAGCTCCAGCCCCCTGGATTCCCACATAAGCAAACAGAAGTCCAATACAATAAAAAACAGTGAAATGAAGTTTATGCTTAACCAATCAGAAACCACCAACTAATTTCTGACTATAGATTTTTCACCTTAACCAATCCAATATTTTTCTTTGTCTTGCTTCTGCAAGTTGGAATCTCTCTCTGTCATATAGACTGGGGTACAGTGGCACACTCAAGGCTACGCCAGCATCGACCTGCTGGGTTCCAACAATCCTTCCGTCTCAGCCTTCCAAGTAGCCAGAACCGGCTAATTTTTTTTTTTTTTTTTTTTGAGTTGGAGTCTCACTCTGTCACCCAGACTGGAGTGCAGTGGCCGCTCCCGGCCACCACAGCCTCAACCTGCTGGGCTCCGGTGATCCTCCTGCCTCAGCCTTCCAAGTAGTCGGAATTACAGGCATGTGCTACCACGCCCTGCTGATTTTTTTGATTTATTGTAGAGATGAGGTCTCGCTGCCCAGGCAGGACTCGGACCCGCGGGCTCAGGCAATCCACTCACCTCAGCCTCCCAAAAGCGCGGGATTACAGGCTAAGCCACTGAGCCTGGCTTCCGGCTAATTTTTTAAATTTATTGTAGAGATGGGGTCTCGCCAAGTTGCCAGTGTTAGTCTTGAACCTGTGGGCTCAGGCAATCTACTCACCCTGGCCTTCCAAAATGCTGGGATTACAGTCTGAGCCACCATGCCCGGTCTGTAAACATTTTGTAAAAGTTTTCCCCTCACACTCTTCTACATTTGGTGGCGTCCTGAACAGCTTTAAGTCTGGCGCTGTCCAATTCATAAATTGACAAATGCTCAACAACAACAACAAAAAAACTATTGAAATTGTCATGGGCCTACATTTATCTTTCAATACCCTGAGCCCATATATATGAAGCACCTATATATGCCAGTTTTTTTGCCAAACACTTGATAAACATGGTTCCTGTCCAGAGCAGATAGTTGAGCAGTTCAAATTCAGAAGTATTTTACACACCATGGGGTGCCAGCCATCTAGCCTATACTAGAGTCATAGGAGTTCAGGGTTTAACTGAACTGAGAAATAAAATTATAACAAGGAAAACTGTCACCAAAACTGGCTTGGCAACATTAAAAAAATTTTTTTAAAAGAGTGCTGGTCTAGAAATCAGAAAGCCTAGGTTTGAATCCAAGCTTTGCTCACTGTGTGACATTGGTAAGTTCTCTAAGCCTCTCTGAGTCAAAATGGCAACCATAATACTGACCTTAGAGTGTTGGTGTGAGATTAGTGAGTTAACACATATGGCTGGCACCGTTCATGGCAGAGAACAAAGATGCAGAGAATGTTAGACATCCGTCTTCTTCCTCTGATAATTACTCAGCCACTGTGGATATTGTAAAAGTTATTATTCCAACCAGAGGGGCCATAAACTCTCTTTTTATTGCCTAATGAAAGCCAGATGCTAAGCAGGGCACCACAGAACCAATGTTCAGTCCTGAAACTGTTGGAACACATCAGTTGCTCGGTGTCACATGATTTTCATTATCCTTTGTGTAGGGATAGGGAAGATTTAAATACATTGTTTTGGGCTCTGGTTCAAATCTGGCCAAGGCCCGTCTGGACTCAGTTATTCTAGGTGATGCTCGGCAGACGCTGGGCAGACAGCATCCTTGTGAAATCAGGTAAGCAGCTACTTTAAGCAATTCACCCACACACACACACACACACACACACACACACACACACACACACACACACGAGAGAGAGAGAGAGAGAGAGAGAGACAGTCTCACAGATAACTATCTGCAAAATGGGCAGAGGCTCAAAGTTTAAAAAACAACAACAGACAACCTCATCTTAAGGATGAGACAGAGCCATTTGTGGTTCAGATAATTAGGAGAATTGAAATCATCTTTGCCACCCAAGTTTGCTGGAAGTGGGAGGCGAGCAGAATATTTTTACTCCTGATGACCTAAAAATGCTATGTTATGAACAGAGCAGTTGGAAGGTCCCAAGCAACAGCACTGTTGTACAGCTGAGGAAACCAAAGCCCAGAGAGGGTCAGTAACTTGTTAAAGACACAGACCATCGTGGCTGATTGAGAACTCAACCCAGATTCTTTTAGACCTGGTCCATGGCAATGCTCTGTGCTGTCTCTGAATCATGGGGTGGGGAAGTCAGGGAAGTCAGGGTGTGGTTGGCTGTGCTTCTGAGCAGGGCCATCCTGACTCATCATCCAAGGCTACTTCTGGCTTTGCAAGCAGTGACGAGAGATGGGGATGGAAGATCGCAAATGGAGGGGCAGACTGGAGGCTGTCTGAGGTTCCTAAGTCCACCCTAACAAAGTACCACAGACCAGAGGGCGCAAACTCCAGAAATGCATTTTCTTGCAGTTCCGGAGGTTTGAAGTCTAAAGTCCAGGTGTAGTCAGGGCTGGTTTCTGCTGAGGCTGTGAGGAAGGGATCTGTTCCGGTTCTCTGTCATTGGCTTGTAAATGGTTGTCTTTATCTCCACCCGGTGTCCTTTCTGTGTGTGTCTGTATCCAAATTTCCCCCTTCTGTAAGGACACCAGGCATATTGGATTGGCGTCCGCCTGACTTCAGCATGACCTCATCTTCTATCTGCAACAACCCTCTTGCCTAATTAGGTCATAGTCTGAGATACTGGGGATCAGGACTTCACTTTTTTATGAATTTGGGGGCTGAGGGTCGGGGGACACCCCTCCATCCGTAAAGATGCTCTCTCTTTTGTGTATCGGTGACAAATAGACCCACAGACTAGCAAGCCCAGACATCATTGCTTGTGTATATGTGGCAACTTGACACATGACATTATGGATTAATGAGGAAAGGCTGGTCTAGTCAATAAATAACCCAGAAACTTCACTCGTAGGCATACACAGTGAGCTCTAGTTTGTGTGAGGGCTTTGTGTGAGAATATTCATGTCAGCGTCGTTTGTAATACCAACAGATCTATCCACAGGAGAATGAGTATGTAGGAGGTTGTACAGACTGAAATGTGTCCCCCTAAATTCATACATTGAAGTTCTAACTCAAGTATCTCAGAATATGACTGTATTTAGAGACAGGGCCTTTAAAGAGGTAAATTAAAATGAGATCATTAGGGTGGGGCCTCACCTAACATGACTGGTGTCCTTAGAAGAAGAGATTAGGGCACAGACTCATACAGAAGGATGACCCTGTGAAGACTGGGAGAAGATGGCCATCTACAAGCCACAGAGAGAGGCCTCAGCAGGAGACAACCCTGCTGACATATTGATCTCAGACTTCCGGCCTCCAGAACTGTGAGAAAATAAATCTCTGTTGTTTAAGTCCCCCAGTTTGTGATGCTTTGTTATCGTAGCTCTAGCAAAATACTATAGCTGTGTAAGTATAAAAACATGTATGGAAAACATAGACACTGGCCAGGCACTGTAATCCCAGCACTTTGGGAGGCGGAGGTGAGAAGATTGCAGGGGTTCGAGACCAGCCTGGGCAACTTGGTGAGACCTCATCTCTACAATAAATCACACAAAAAAACTAACTGGCATGGTGGCGTGTGTTTGTAGTTCCAGCTACTTGGAAGGCTGAGGCGGAAGGATCGCCTAAGCCCAACAGGTTGAGGCTGCGGTGGCTATGAGTGTGCCACTGCACTCCAGCCTGGGCGACAAGAGTGAGACTCCAACATAAAAGAAAAAAGAAAAGATAAACACCAGATTCAAGACAGTGGTTACCTCTGTAAAGAAGGAAGGGGAGACCAGGGAGAGGTACTTAGAAGGCTTGGACTATATTTGCAAATTTTATTTTTAAAACTGAGTGGTGGACATTTATGTTATTCTTGCTCTTTTTTTTTATTGTAAACCCACCTTGCAGGTGAGTGTGACTGCTGTCTGAGTGTGACTGCTGTCTCCATCCAAAGCAACCTAACATAGAGGAGTTCTCACTATATAACTCACGGTGTGACCTTGGGCTAGTCACTTGTCTTTTGCTTCCACTTCTCTAACTAAAATTAGAAGAATGACATAATGCAATGTTTCTCCAAGTGTGTTCCATAGAACCACTAATTGTATAAGGTTTTTTTTAAGCCGGTCAAATTTAGCAGTAGAGGGTTGTATACCAACTTTAGTGACACTAATGTTACTAAGTTCTGATAACACACTACCATAAGACCAGCCAAGATTTTTAATATACATTCTACACCAAGTAAAAACAAAATTACCTGTCAAATAATTTTAGGAAGCAAAAAATTTAGGAAAAAGCAAATACTGCATGTTCTCACTTTTTTTTTTTTTTTTTGAGTTGAAGTCTCACTCTGTTGCCCAGACTGCTCCCGGTCACCGCAGCCTCGACCTGCTGGGCTCCAGTAATCCTTCCGCCTCAGCCTTCCAAGTAGCTGGAACTACAGGTGTGCACTACCACGCCCAGCTAATTTATTTATTTATTTATTGTAGAGATGAGGTCTCGCCAAGTTGCCCAGGTGGGTCTCGAACCTGCAGGCTCAGGCAATTCACTCACCTTGGCCTCTCAAAGCATGGGATTACAGGCTGAGCCACCGAGCCCTGCTTGTTCTCACTTTTAAAGTGATATGATTGCCATTACAAAAAGTTATAATCACACTGCTTTACTGCAGAAATCTCAAAGGCTTTCAATGAATAGCCAACAGGAAGCTATGGTAGTATACAAGTCCTTTCTTTTCAAGGAATGGCAATCAATTTCTTTTTCTGTTCACTCAAATAAAAGCTGATGCTCGCAGTGGTTTTGAAGGAAAATTAATATTTTTCTGCACTGGCTACTTTGTGTAAATAAATATATTTTTAAAATTTAAATGACAAACCCAATAACTGCCTTTTACGCAATAGACCTTCTTACAGAGAGTGACATTTTTCTAAGATACAAGAGGAATACTTTATTGAAAATATTTTTGTTGCATTATTAGAAAAATCTTATCTTATTTTTAAAATCCTAAGCTAAAAGATAAATAAAAACTAAATTGCCACGAGGTAACTGGGAGTTTAAACAAAGAGTACATTATTAAGAAACCTGCACCTGCATATTCATCATAGCACAATTCACAATTGCAAAGATGTGTAATCAACCTAAATGCCCATCAACCGATCAGTGGATAGTGAAAATGTGTATATACACTTTGAAATACTATTCAGCCACCAAAAATAATGAAATCATGTTTTTTACAGCAACTTGAATGGCATTGGAGAAACTCATCCTAAGTGAACTAACTCAGGAACAGAAAACCAAAAACCGCATGTTCTTACTTATAAGTGGGCACTAAACCAAGGATCTGCAAAGACATAGAGAATGGTATAATGGACACTGGAGACCCTGAAGGGGAAAAGGAAGGGACTGGAAGGACAAGAAAATCACCTGTTGGGTACAATATGCATAGGTGGGAGTGGTGGATACATTTAAAGCCCAGACCAAAAACTATCTGTACTCCCTAAAGCTATGGAAATATTTTTTAAAAAAAATACACACACAAATAGTGCATTCCAGTTAGTTAATTAATTAATTAATTAATTGATTGATTGATTGATGATTTTGAGTCGGAATCTCACTGTCAGAGTCAGAGACATCGTGGATGTGACACCAGAAGCAGGAGGTCCGAGTGATGTGTGGAAGGGGCTGAGGCAAATGATGCAGGTGAGTTCTAAAAGCTGGAAGAGGCAAGGAAACAGATTTGCCCCTAAATACCTTCAGAAGGAAGCAACCCTACCAATACTTTGATTTTTTAACCCCCATGAGACTGATTTTGGACTTCTCACCTCCAGAGAAGGATAAATTTGCTTTGTTTTAAGCCACTAAGTGAGTTGATGGCAATTTGTTACAGTGGCAATAGGAAACAAATACACCAGCGTATCCAGAATATATCAAGAGCTTCCACAAATGCAATTAGTCATTAAATATATGAAAGGTGATTAACCTCATTCGTTATTGGGGATGTGGGATAGCAAATCAAAACCACACTCACTAGAATGACTGACAGTTAAGAATAGGATAATACCTATTGCTGACAAGGAGTAGAGAAATAGATTTCTTACACTCATGGAGAGGATATAAACAGGTATGGTCACTCTGGAACATGGTGTGGCTTTATCTGCTGTACTAAGACAGACTTTGAAGACAGACCTACCCCACAATTGGCAGTTTCACTCCTAAGTAAATATCCATCAGAAATATATGTTCACCAAAAGACATTTGCAGACTATCCATAGTAGCATTATTCATAAGGACGCCCAAACTGGAAGCAACTCAAAATTCCAACAACAATAGAAGAGATACACAATTATGACACATCCATACAAAGAAATGCTATGCAGCAAGGAAAATGAAGGTGCTACAGCTAATGCAACAGCATATAGATTCTCACAAACATAGTATGCAGCAGAAGAAAGCAGATGCAAAACAACACATACTTTAGATTTTATTTATTTATTTATTTATTTATGTATTTATTAGTTGGAGTCTCACTCTGTGTCGCCCAGACTAGAGTGCGGTGTCACGCTCCTGGCCACCGCAGACTCGACATGTTGGGTTCCGGCGATCCTTCTGCCTCAGTCTTCCAAGTAGCTGGAACTACAGGCGTGTGCTACCACGCCTCGCTAATTTTTTTATTTATTGTACAGACGAGGTTTTGCCAAGTTTCCCAGGTTGATCTCGACCCCCCCGGACTCAGGCAATCCACTTGCCTTGGCCTCCCAAAGTGCTGGGATTACAGGCTGAGCCACCAAGCCCGGCCAGATTTTATTTACAAAAAAGTTAAAAAAAAACACAAAAACAGGTAAAATGGCTGGGTTCGGTGGCTATATATTTATTTTGTGCCCTTTTCTGTGTGTATACTATACATCATAGTGATTTTTTAAAAATCACTATAGATTGTTTAAAAAATATACTATTTGCTGGGTGCAGTGGCTCACGCCTATAATCTCAGCACTTTGGGAAGCAGAGGCGAGAGGATTGCCTGAGCCCAGGGGTTTGAGACCAGCCTAGGCAACTTGGTGAGACCTCATCTTTATAATAATAAATCAAGAAAAATTGACTAGGTGTGGTGGTGAACACCTATAGTTCCAGCCAGTTGGAAGGCTGAGGCAGAAGGATCACCTGAGCCCAGCAGGTTAAGGCTGTGGTGGCTGTGAACGTGTCACTGTATTTCAGCCTGGGTGACAGAGTGAGACACTGACTAAATAAACAAATAAATAAGAATAAATAAGTAAAAATCAAGACACAATTTTTCACTTTTTTTTTTTGAGTCAGGATCTCACTCTGTTACCCAGGCTGGAGTACAGTGGCAGCACTAGCACAGCTCATAGCAGCCTCAACCTCCTGGGCTCAGACAATCCCTTCACCCCAGCCTCTCAAGTAGCTGGGACTACAGGCACTCACCACCTCACCTGTCTAATTTCTTAAATTTTTTGTAGAAACAAGGTCTCACTATGTTGCCCAGGCTGCGAGCAATCCTTTCGTGATGATCTCCCTAAATGCTGGGATTACCAGAGTGAGCCACTGAGCTTGGCTTATTTTCCACTTTTCCTTTTTTTTTTTTTTGAGTTGGAGTCTCACTCTGTCGCCCAGCCTGGAGTGCAGTGGCTGCTCCACTGCAGACTCGACCTGCTGGGCTCCAGCAATCCTTCCGCCTCAGCCTTCCAAGTAGCTGGAACCACAGGCCCGCGCTACTACGCCCAGCTAATTTTTTTGATTTATTGTAGAGATGAGGTCTCACCAAGTTGCCCAGGTGGGTCTCGAACCCGCGGGCTCAGGCAATCCACTCACCTCAGCCTCCCAAAGTGCTGGGATTACAGGCTGAGCCACCGAGCCTGGCCTATTTTCCACTTTTCAAATGGAGATTTTTAAAAATAATTATACCCGATGCTAGTCAGAACAGTGAATTACCAGACTCTTTTACTACTGTATACTAAATTGAGACAATCTCCTAGGAGGGCATTTGATAATATGTGTGAAAGGCCTTTAAAAGGTGTATTCCTTTTGAGCCACTGACTCCATTTCTAGGACTTTGGAATAGTTATACACTGGGAAAGTATTCAGCCATTAAAAATCACACATCTGAATGATATTAAATAGTATTTAATGGCAGATATTTAAGACATACTACAAGATATACCATGATATAAGTGCCGTTTACTTACGTGTGTCTCTCAGAACACTAATAGTATATAATGTAAGCAGGAAAATGTTCTATCACTCAATATGTTTGGGGAATATTGCACTCTTATCCTTGTTTTGGAAATGACTGATAATATCAGAACATTAGGTGGGTGCAGTGGCTTATACTTGTAATCCCAGAAACTCAGGAGGCTGAGGCAGGAGACTTGCTTTAGCCCATGAAGTTTGAGGCTGCAGTGAGTTATGTCATATATCACTGCACACCAGCCTGGGTGACAGAGCCAGATCTAATCTTGGATGAAGGTAAAAAGAAAGAAAGAAAGAAAGAAAGAGAGAGAGAGAGAGAGAGGGAGGGAGGGAGGAGGGAGGCAGGGAGGAGAGAGAAAGAGAAAGGAAGGAAGAAAGAAAGAAGGGAGGGAGGGAAAGGAAGAGAGAGAAAGAAAGAGAAGAAGAGAGAGAGAAACAGAGGAAGAAACAAAGAAAGAAAGATCTTGTTGAATGAAAAAGTATGATATAAAAAAAAAGACAAGAGCTTGACCCTAGGGTCACATTTACATGTGTATCTCACATATAAATAAATAACTAGAGAGAATTATAGCAAGATCTAATCAAGATTATCTTTCTAAATTGCTATTACTGGCACTTTTTTTCATGTTTTTCTACATTTCAGTATCTTCTATAAAGAACATTAGTACTATTCTTATAATCATAAACACTACACATGTATATACACACATAATGTGTACATGGATACATAGATGTATACATGTTTGGTGTTTTCTTAAAATAAAATGTCAGGCTGGGCATGGTGACTCAAACCTGTAATCCCTTTGGGAGGCTGAGGTGAGGGGATTGCCTGAGCCCATAGGTTCCAGAACAGCCTGGGCAACTTGGTGAGACCTCATCTCTGCAATGAATCAAAAAAATTAGCCAGGCGTGGTAGTGCACGCCTATAGTTCCAACTACTTTGGAAGGCTGAGGCGGAAGGATTGCCTGAGCCCAGCAGGATGACACTGGGGTGTCCGTGATCATGCTGCTGCACTCCAGCCTGGATGACAGAGTAAGACTCCAACTCAAAAAAAATAAAAATAAAATGTCAGCCATCCACAGACCATGAATGGAAATACTGAATCCCTGCAGTGAAGCCACTTAGGGCTCTGCTGTGGTTCTTCTACACAGGTGAAGCCATGTTTTTATGAGGTCCCTCCTGTACTTGTCCTAAGAGTACTGTAAAGGTCTGATCTAGGCCAATCACCTTTAATATAGTACCTCATTTAATCCTCTCTTCAACCAAATAAGGGACCTGAGAGGTCAAGTAGCTTGTTGGATTGTATGTTAATAAGAGACTCCACAGGGGCTCAGTCTGGCTCTAAAATGGGCCCTCATTTAGCTTTCTTTCTTTCTTTTTTTTTGAGTTGGAGTCTCACTCTGTCACCCAGACTGGAGTGCAGTGGCACGCTCCCGGCCACTGCAGCCTCGACCTGCTGAGCTCCAGCAAGCCTTCCGCCTCAGCCTTCCAAGTAGCTGGAACTACAGGCATGCACTACCACGCCTGGCTAATTTTTGATTTATTGGAGAGATGAGGTCTCACCAAGTTGCCCAGGCGGGTCTCAAACCCGCGGATTCAGGCAATTCGCTCACCTCGGCCTCCCAAAGTGCTGGGATTACAGGCTGATCCACCGAGCCTGGCCCTCCTTTCATTTTCAAGAAGGAGTCAGCCTGTGCCAGGCAGGTAGTCCCTGCCTATTCCCCACAAACTGACCAGAGATTCTCTCCCTTATCAGAGGACTGAGAGAAAAGTTCCCAGAAGGTGTGGTGGCCACATGGGGAAAGAGCCTTGAAGCCGGAAACGTCTTCCTTGAGTGACGATGTTCAATGTTCCTGGTGACCCCTCCCTTCTGGAAATGTCCTACAAGTATCATCTGTTTGAACAATGTCTTTGGGTCTTTTGCAATACAGTGGTGGTAGCTAAGATCCATTCCATATGCCAGGTATCTCTATTACAGGGAGCTTCATTCCAGGAAAATGCCAGGCTCTGGCAAATCAATTTGTATGCATTCTTTTGTCAGAAAAAGAAAACTGTGTAACTCAATGTGTCCCTCCCTTTGTTTTAGCTGCCAGGAAATGTAGGCCCAAACTCAGGATGCACTTATAGTAATCAGCTTTCAGAATTGCTGGGGTCCAAAACATCTAAGCCTGAAGACCCCTTATAAAGCATGTGGTCCCACCAGGCACAGTGGCTCAAACCTATAATCCCAGCACTTTGGGAGGCCAAGGAGAAAGGATTGCCTGAGCGCAGGGGTTCAAGATCAGCCTGGGAAACTTGGTGAGACCTTTTCTCTACAATAAATCAAAAAATAAGCCGGGCGTGTAGTGCATGCCTGTAGTTCCAGCTACTTGAAAGGCTGAGGTGGAAGGATTGCCTGAGTCCAGCAGGTCGAGGCTGCGGTGGCCATGAACATGCCACTGTACTCCAGCCTGGGTGACAGAGTGAGACTCTGACTCTAAATAAATAAATAAATAAAACATGTGGTCCCAAGTGTTGAGGCCTCTGCCCGCCAAACTCCACTGGGCTTTCTCAGGTGACTAGTGACCTTACTTCCTTGATACAAGTCTCTCCCAGCTTATGCCTCAGTGACTCTCTTTACATCACTGATATTGTAAAGCTCCTTTAAATCCTGTTGGAGGCCAGGTGTGGTGGCTCATGCTTGTAATCCCAGCACTTTGGGAGGCTGAGGTGGGAGGATGGCTCGAGCCCAGGAATTCAAGACCAACCTGAGCAACATAGCGAGACCTTGTCTCTACAAAAAATAAAAAAATTAACGAGGCTTGGTGGTACACATCTGTAGTCACAGCTACTCAGGAGACTGAAGCAGAAGGATCACCTGAGCCCAGGAGGTTTAGGCTGCAGTGAACTGTGATTGTGCCACTGCACTCCAGCCTAGATGACAGAGTGAGACCCTGATTCCAAAACAAACAAACAAACTCCTGCTGGAAGTGTAGTATCAGAGCTGAACAAAACAAGAGCATGGTGGGGGTCTTTCAACAGCCCAAGCTGTGGCCGAGTCTCAACACAAGGAGTGACCTTTCTTGAAGTTTCCGGTGGATGTCAGCTGTCTCTCCAGCCCATGGCATTTTGAACTCAGCATGTACACAGATCCGTTAGGGTCCCTCAAGTCCTGTAGAGATCTGTGTACTGAGGGCAGGGACCATGTCTAACTTGTCTTTACCATCCCTGTGGCCTCCTACAGGCTCCTGGATACAATGTATACCCATTTAATGTTTACTGAACAAAGAAGGGAGGGAACGAGTGACTCAATGAGCCGAGCTCAGGAAGTAGACACAGGGCAGGACATGGGATGGGCGTCCTGCCTCTCTGGACTTTCCTCCCATGAGGCAGTGACAGGAGGCAGCTGAGGGTGAGAGGGAGCAGACAAGACCCACATCACTCCCTGCCTGGGCCAGGAGGCAAATTTGAATGAGTTATCATTTAACAAAGATCTGATCTAGGCCATAAAGTATCTCATTTAATCCTCTCTTCAGCCAAATAAAGGTAGAAATATAGGGATCTGAGAGATCAAATAGCTTGCCCTGAGTTGTGTGGTTAATAAGAGACTCCACAAGAGCTCTGTTTGGCTCTAAAATGGGCCCTCATTTCACTTTCAAGGAGAAGGAGCCGGCCTGTGTCAGGCAGTCCCTGCCTTGTCCCCACAGGCCGACCAGAGACTTTCTCCCTCATCACAGGACTGAGAGGAAACTTCCCAGAAAGTGTGGTGGCCATTTGAAGGAAGGGACCATTTATCACAGCAAACAACGTTCCCCCATGCTGCTACAACACAGCTATTTCAGAAACCAAGGGAGGAAGGGCAGCTGGGACAGCCTGGCTTTATTTTTGTGAATAGGAAAGTGACAACCATAGAAATATGACAGCGAGTTCAGAGTGTGGAAAGGGAAATATTTGTGCATTACCACTCAACCCAGAAACTCCAGCAGAGTTCTAATCTTTGATGGGTTCTGTCTGCTTAACAGGCAAACGAATAAGTAACAACAGAGGGAGTGGGGAGCATTTCAAGACATGACATGTCAAAGCCCCCACCCCTGAGATGACACCCAAGCCTGCATAAGCCCTTTCTGTGTGGCTTCCAACACTGAGTGCAATTAAATAGGTCATAAATGTTTGTAACCCGGCAGCAAACGAGGGGAACAAACAGTTCTCCAGGGAGGTTGGAGGCCAGGTCCCTCCGAATCAAGAAGCGAATCTGACTTTCAACAGGATGAGCTTTTGTAGTCTACCAAATGTTCTCATTTCCTTAAATGTTCTTTTTCTAATAATCGGAAGCGTGGGCAAAAATCATGCATTCGACAAATGTTACTGAGCATTGGCCAGGGGAGTGTAGGGACAAATCCAACCAGGGAGGACAGAGGAAGTTGCTGGATCAGGTGAGGGTGGAAGGGTAGGAACTCCTCAAGATGACCTTCAAGATACTGGAGTTGAGGGTCTTAATGACAGACCATTTTCCTAGAGGGTTTTAAAAAAATTATTTTAAAATAAATGTCCTACAGCACCTAGCCAGCTGCCTTGTACTATAAAGAAATCCAAGACTTACCTGCCTCTCTCCCCAAAAGATCTGGTTGCCTGAGGAAGTTGTGTGGAGTGAGGGGTAAGACAGACAGGGAGTTGGGCTGCTTTTGACCTACTTTGATCTACTTTGATCTCTCACATACTCCTTTGCAAATCGCTTCCGACCCACGGTGCCATCTGAGCTTCACAACAGCCCTGTGAAGAGAAACCATGAGACAGGAACAAAGGTGAAGGCCTCCTGCAGAGACCCATAGGCCTTTGAGGTAAAATGGAAACAAATTTTACTGAGAAGTATTGTTTCTATTTCTCGGTTTCTGTCCCACTGCTTTTTTAAAACAGTTTTATTGAGATATAATTCACATATCATAGAATGTACCCTTTTGAAGTGTATGAGCTGGTGGTTTTTGGTGCAGTCACAGTGTTGTATAATCACCACCACTGTCTAATTCCAGAATATTTTCGTTACCTCAGAAAGAAACCCCATAACTATTAGCAGTCACACCCCCACTCCACCCGTACCTCCACCACTCCAATCCGCACCCCTCAATCCTGCACCCTGGGGCATCTTTTGGAAGGGAACAGCTGATTCCACCTCAGCTCAGCATCAGGAGGGCCCTTTGTTTTACAAAGAAGTCAAGAGGAGCCCAGAGGGGGTGAGGTCCCACTGGGAGCTAGTGGCAGGGATGAGACAGCTTCTCTTTGAGGTCCACAGCTTGGCACTACAGGGACTTGTGAGGGAGTGAATCTGTATCAGTGTTTCCCAAAGGTACTAGGAACTTGGTAAAATGCAGGTTTTGATTCTGTGGAGATTCTCCATTGCTACCAAGCTCCCTGGAGATGCTGATGGTGCATCCCCTTTGAGTGACAAGGGGATCAAGCCATTTAGCAGCATTGAAGGACTGTTTTGCTGAAGGCAGCCAGAGAACTTGGCATGAAGCAGATGACCTCTGGGCCTAGAGCCACTCGGATTTTGAGTCAGACGGGCCTGAATCTGAACCCAGCATCTCCCAGCATCTGTGACCTAAACAAGGTTCTTTTGGTCACAGGAACAAAGTCTCACCCAAAGTAGTTTCAGCAAGAAAGGGGAAGTTACTGGATGTGTAACTGGGGTGTTCTACTTCAGAGTTTGAAGCCAGGTATGAGATGACAATATTTACTTCGTGAAGAATAAGGGATTCCTCCTCTAAGTTCAGAAAGCCCTGTGTGCCAGTTATCATGGGTTGGGAAAGCTGGAGAGAATGAGAAAGCCCAGTCTCGTTGCCTTAACCTGGATACGCTCACTGTCCAGAGAGCACCTGGTGCTCTTAGAAGCTGCCCTCAGAAGCCTTGAGGGAAGTACTGGCCCTGTCTTTCTCTGACACACATGATAGCCATCAGCAGCCTCACTGTTCTCTGATACTGGTTTTGGCTGGGACAACCTGGCTTATCCCAACAGCTTTTTCTTCTCTGAATATTGAGGAGAAAGGCTGGAGCAGAGGACTTTCCCCTTGCAGAAGATCCCTGGGTCATTCTCCAAATTGCCCCCCTGCTTCTTAGGGCTCTGCAGTCCACCTGGAGGGACTGACTTTGCCAAGGCGAAGCTCGCCTAAGTGAGGCCACTCAGAATCTTTCCTTCTGTGACCTTTTGCCTTTGTCTCTCCAGATAGCAACTGGTAGATCTCTCATAAATTAAAAAAAAAAATTCTAATAGGGTATTATGTTACATAAACTTAAGCCCTAAAAGAACATTCTGTTACAAAAAGATATAGCAATATCTCGGGGGACCAAAGGCCTCAAGAGTAACTACAATGGGGAAGCTGTCAGGACATCTCTCTGGAGTTCTGGGGTCAACATATGACAGTTTCATCATCTGCTCTGCACAGAAGCTTCCACTGCTTCTGCCTGAGATGACAAGCTCATCTCCCCAGGCCTGGCTGACCAGGCCTCCCCATTCAGTGGTCCAACAGAGGCTAAGATGTGAGTCTTCAATCTTCAGGAGAGAATACCTGTTTGGCCAAGCTTGGATCATTGGTCCATTGCTGGTCTAGTTAACCAAGAGCGGGTGAGACAAGAACATAATGCATGAGTATGGCTGTGGCTGGGGTTGGTTCTCAAAGCAAAGGGAATATGTTGGGGAGGCAGATACTCCAAAGCTTGTCTAGAATAGTCTGCTACCTTACACGAAATGAATGTGTTGGAGCTATTGCTGTGCTTTAAAGCACACATAGTACCAGCCACCCTCTGAGTTTTCGAGAGAAGAGAATGAATTGTTGCATACACAGAAGCTGGTTACCATTCTCCTCTGGGAAGTCACCATTTCCAACCTGTGAGTTCCTCAGGGCTCTGAGAGCCAGCCGAAGGGAAGCGGCACACTCCGCAGCTTTGCACAGGGCCCTCCACACACCCCCTGACAGGGAGGCAACATCCAGCCCCGAGTGGAGTGCTGGCCAGTGCCAACTCCACATCCACACCATTGGAGAGGTGCCAGGCCATTCACCGGTTGTCTTTGAAACACTAACAGTTGTAAATACTCAGCTATGAGATGTGCTCGTGTTGGCCCAGTCCAGTATAAATAGGCCTCTTTATTTTCCTGCCTTCACACTAAGGAGAAAGAACAGCAGAACTGGGGAAGAAGGACATTCCAGAAATGCCACAGAGACCTCAAGAGAGCACTGCACTGTGTCTGCTAGAGGAAGCATTTCACAGAGAGAAACAGGCTGCAGGAAGAGGCTGTGGGCCCAGCAGCTGCCCGGATCAGGGAAGGGCCTGTCCCTGCTCTCAGGGGGAGCCCGAGGGTGAGGGCAGGGGCCAGACCCTCTGACCTAGGCCAGTGTTCTTTCCACTACGTCACGTCTTCTCTAATTTAAAGCAGTGGAATTTTGCCACAGTGTGTCATTCGAAGTGAGCGCCAACAATGTCAGATTGCCCAAAGATCTGCGGGGGGAGTGGCTGGTATTAGTTTTAAAGGGAATCATTTTCAAACAAGCAGAGTCTCCGTCCAAGTATATCAAGAATGAAGTTCTGCTTCTAACTGCAGGCTTGTTTACTTAATGAAAAAATATATAATTTTTTCAGTCCTACTGCTGTTGAGACATGTGTTGGGGATACCAAGTTACAAGAGAGAGAAAAGAGGGAGCCCTCCAGCTGAGGCCTCACCCTTGGGTCCTCCCTATGGCCTGGCATCTTGAGGCGAACTCTTTTGCTTTGAGAAAGTAAAGGTGAAACTTCTGCAGGTAAAGTTTTTCCTAATTTGAATGAATAAAAATATATGGACACATATACATACATACACCACAGTCCCTGCACTTCGTAAGTCTCAGTGAGTTGTTATTTTCAATAAGTTTCTCTCTTAATAATCTTCATGTTGATTTGTGCCAGCTGACCTGATTTGAGTGCTAGTTTAGGTTGGGAATAGTTCTTCCTAGTTACCACTGTTTTACTTCTATTCATTCATAGACAACAGGGTCATAAGTTTGGGTTTATTGTTATGAGTTCAAAGAGGGGGACCACAACTTGTGTGGGCCTGTGTCACCTATTTTGGGAATGGGACTTCTGAGTCACTACCTAAATTAAACACAGGTGATCTTAGCAGTCTAGCATGCTGAGAGATGTCACTGAGAGCCATGGAGAAAGAGACAGTCCTCCCAAAACTGTCAGGAGTGGGAGAAAAAGCAAGATTAGGCCCCCAAAATGGCATCTTGGTAGGGAATAAATGTCGGCCATTTCTTGGCTATGTTGGGTTCAAACCCTGATCCTGGAACCTACTCTCTGATATATACGGCAATTCACTTATCTCAGTTTTATACCATGAAATGGTTCCCTAATTCACAAATTGTAAGGTCATTATACAAATGAAAGATTAGCAAATGGTATGTGCTATTATTGGTATCTATTCTAGAATTATCCTTTGTGTTAGTTTGCTTTCCACTCCAAAACCCACAAGCCAAGCTCTTGGAGGGGCAAGGACTGATTTATTTGAAATTCTTTTTTTTTTTTTTTTTTTTTTTTGAGTTGGAGTCTCACTCTGTCATCCAGACTGGAGTGCAGTGGCCACTACCGGCCACTGCAGCCTCGCCTGCTGGGTGCCGGCGATCCTTCCGCCTCAGCCTTCCAAGTAGGTGGAACTACAGGCGTGCGCTACCAAGCCCGGCTAATTTTTGATTGATTGTAGAGATGAGGTCTCGCCAAGTTGCCCAGGCGGGTCTCGAACCTGCGGGCTCAGTCAATCCACTCATCTCAGCCTCCCAAAGGCGCGGGATTACAGGCTGAGCCACCAAGCCTGGCTCACTTTTGAAATTCTTGAAGGACAGGAAAGCATGTAGGTAGTTGACCACAAATCCTCTTGTGTCAACCCACCAGCACTTGGGCCTCCCCCCGCCATCCCAACCCTATCTTGACACAAACACACCTATGGGAGAGTGCTTCCAGATGCCCTCACAATGTCAGTAGAGTAAGAGACAAAAACAAAACAAGAAGCAGAAACGTAGAAAAGCATGGTGTATTTCATTTTAATTGTCAAAGGTGTTAAGAGGACTGCCCAAAGACAGCAAAATTTCTGGAAAGTTGTCGGAGATGAGAACTGCAGTCTCCTGCTCAGCGGACTCCAGTTTAAGGCCAGTGGGGGAGGGGAGTATGGAGGGGACTGTCGAGGTCTCAGTGCAAGTGTGTCTGCGAGTGTGCAAAGGTAAGATGACTCCATTCATTGATTATCATGTTCTCTCCATTCCAAGGGGTCACGTGGCTACCCAAGAGCACATGCACCACCCCTGCTCAACTTGTTTAGATCCTCTCATGCTTAGGGCCTACTAGGTGCCAGGCATAGGGCTAGGTGCTGCAGATGTGATGGAGAACAAGACATGGTCCGATGGAGATATGGACAAAGAAAAGCTCGTGACAAGAGTCTGTGTGACACTAGTAGTTGGCACACCAAGCTTCGAGAGCACATAGGTTAAGGGAAGGTATGCTGAGCCTTGATGGCCCAGCAGAAATCTGAAGGTTGAGCAAAGGAGTTAGCCTGGCCAGAGGATGAAGAACATTCCATACAAAGAGAACAGCACTTTAAAGCCCAGACAGACATGCTTGGCTTGAATGTGGGAGTCGAAGCATACAGAAGTCTGTGGTCCTAGGGCCTGGCACTGGGGCAGACCAGCAAGACCCACCAAAGGGTGTTCTGGGGGACAGGCTGGGCATTCTAGAAGGCGAAAACACTCAGACTCAGTGGGAATGGAGGAGATAAATGAGAAATGCCCCAAGGATGAGAGCAGGGAAGTCAGAGGAGCAGCTTTCCCCATGACAGGTCAGTGATACTCCAAATTCTGCCTCTTGTTCTGGAACGCTGGGAAATAAAGGAGGAAGCTGAGTCTTTCATTCGGCTGTTCCCATGGTAGCCTGTGGCCCAGACAGTGGCTGACAGAGGATCAGATTTTGTTTCAAAGGTTAACTGCATTGCCACAGACCTGGCACTCTATCTGGCCAGGGAGCACTCAGCTTTAGGATCAGTCTCCAGCAATGGTTGGAAATACCCTCATTCCTCTGTGACATTTCTCACTGTTGTAGGCCTTAAAATACCACCATCACAGAGGCCAGGGCCTCCATGGGGCCCAGCACAGTGCCTGGCAGAGGACACCACACAGTAGGGTTTATACTTGGCAGTGGAAGAGTATAAACACATGCCTCTCCGTCTAGTCCTTTCTTGCATTCTGTCACCGGTGCCAACTCTCACTGTGCAGTGTGTCATGGTAGAAAGAGAACTAGACATCCAGGTCTGAGCCTCTGATGATCTGGGTGGCACTCAGTACTTTTCCTTCTGGAGTCTCCATTTTATCTGTGAAATAACCTAGTTGTGGTACCTGCCCATCTGGCTCTTAAAGTTGTAAGTGATGGTCAGTTGACATGCAATGGATTTGCATATAATTATAAAGTACAGCAGAGAGAGAATTTGAAGGTTTAAAGATTTTCAAAGCCAGGCGTGGTGACTCAGGCTTGTAATCCCAGCACTTTGGGAGACTGAGGCGGGAGGATTGCCTGAGCCCACAGGTTCGAGACCAGCCTGGGCAACTTGGCGAGACCTCGTTGCTACAATAAATAAAAAATTAGCCGGGCGTGGTAGTGCGCGCCTGTAGATTCAGCTACTTGGAAGGTTAAGGTGGAAGAATTGCCTGAGCCCAGGAGGCTGAGTCTGTGGTGGCCATGAGCGTGCCACTGTACTCCAGTCTGGGCAACGGAGCGAGACTCCGATTCAAAAAAAAAAAAAAGATTCCAAATATCTGCCATCTCTAGTTCAGGATGATTTTTTCTTTTTTTTTTTTTGAGTGAGTAGATGTCTCACTCTGTCGCCCAGGCTGGAGTGCAGTGGCACACTCACAACCACAGCCTCGATCTCTGCAACTACAGTCACACGTCACCATGCCCAGATAATTTTTTGATTTATTGTAGAAATGAGGTCTCACCAAGTTGCCCAGGCTGGTCTCAAACCTGTGGGCTCAGGCAATCCTCTTACAAAGTGCTGGAACTATAGATGTGAGCCACCACGCCCAGTCCAGGATGATTTTTTAAATGTCATTCATGTGGATGACTGGAAAAGAGTGGACAGTTTTCTTCCTGGAGAGAAGCAACCTGTGCCTTCTTGCTGAAAGAGGAGCTGACTCCAGCCACCAAGGAGCATCACAGAGAAGTCAAAGCCACAGATCCCCTGCTCACGTCTCTCCTGTCTGTGCAGGCAGCCAGAGAGGCCACAGCTGTCACCTACAGTAAGGGTGAGGTTCCCTGGGGTCAAAGTCAGAGAGAAACATGGAACCCTAAAATGCAAAAGCTGGGAGGGAGTTGCCAATCAGATTCAGCAAACATTTGTTCAGTGCCTCCAGTGTGTGCCAGGCACCAGGCCAGGTGCCTTAGATTTATTAAATAATTTTACCTCCATGACAACCCTGGGGCTCGGACATCATGTCATCTCTATTACATAAGTTCCAGTGGGTCATCTGGCCAGCCCAAGAGCACATGCTCTGCCCTCACTCAGCCTGTTTGAGTCCTCTCATCTGAAACATCACCTTCTCAGAGAGACCTCTCTTTTTCTCTCACAAAATACCTGAATTTTTCTTTTCCCACAGAATGCCTTTGAAATCACATACTTACTTGCTCATTGCCTTATTGAATGTTTACCTGTTCAACTAGATGTAAATACAAGGACCAGGACCCCAGCTATTTTAGTCACCACTGTTTTTCCAGTACTTAAAAAGCATTTAAGAAAATACTAGCCAGGCTTGGTGGCTCAGCCTATAATCCCGCGTCTTTGGGAGGCTGAGGTGAGTGGATTGCCTGAGCCCGCGGGTTTGAGACCCTCCTGGGCAGGCGAGACCTCATCTCTACAATAAATCAAAAAATTAGCCGGGCGTGGTAGTGCACGCCTGTAGTTCCAGCTACTTGGAAGGCTGAGGCAGAAGGATCGCCAGAGCTCAGCAGGTTGAGGCTGCGGTGGCCGGGAGCAGCCACTGCACTCCGGTCTGGGCGACAGAGTGAGACTCCAAAAAAAAAAAAAAAAAGAAAAAAAGAAAATACTGGTAGCTTACACTGTAGGCATTAAGGACTTACATATTTGTTTTCTAATTTTAAAAATTCCCTCCTTTAGGCCAGGCACAGTGGCTCAAGCCTGTAATCCCAGCACTTTGGGAGACCGAGGTGAGGGAATTGCCTGAGCCCACAGACCAGCCTGGGCAACTCGGCAAGACCACATCTCTACAATAAATTTTTTTAAAAATCAGCCGGGCATGGTAGCATGCTCCTGAAGTTCTAGCTATTTGGGAGGCTGAGGCAGAAGGATCACCAGAGTCCAGCAGGTCGACGAAGGGGTAGCTGTGAGCGTGCTACTGCATTTCAACCTGGGCAATGGATTGAGACTCCAACTCAAAAAAAAAAAAAAAAGAAAAAGAAAAAGAAAAATTCTCTCCTTTGTTGTTTTATATCATTTTGTTTCTAGGTATGAGATGAGAAGTGATGTTTTGGGTGAGATTTTTCAACAAGGACATAAAAGTTTCCATAATTGTTCTCACCCTGAAATCATTTCACATCTGCATGTGAAGGGAGGCTAAGGCCCTCGGCAAATCCCTGGACCCACAATGAGTTGGGGTCTCACTCTGTCACCCAGACTGGAGTGCAGTGGCATGCTCTTGGCCACCGCAGCCTCAACCTGCTGGGCTTTGGAGATCCTTCCACCTCAGCCTTCCATGTAGGTGGAACTACGGGCGCATACTACCACGCCCAGCTAGTTTTTGATTTATTGTAAAGACGAGGTTTTGCCAAGTTTCCCGGGCTGATCTCGAACCTGTGGGCTCAGGCAATCCACTTGCCTTGGCCTCCCAATTCTTATCTCATAATGTATGCAGTACCCAAAGCTTTGCATGTGCGCAGAGAATTCACCGTGACCATGGAGGAGCCTGTGGTTTGTTCCTTAGCGATTTAATGTATGCAGATTGTGGCTGTTTCTACCCTGGCAGAGAATACATGCATCCAACTTGTCAATACATTCATCCAACTTGTCAATACATGCATCCAACTTGAATAGATTCAGCCATGGTTGGCACAACACTGTTAGTACTTTAATTGCACTATTTCCCTGGTTGAAATACCTACTTCCCTTCTTCCTTCCAACCCTGGTCCTACGGATGACCAGAGATAACCAGCCAAAGTTTTTCCGCTAACACTGGCACATAAGTAGGTGCTTAGCAACTATGTCCTCTCTTCCTTCCTTTCTCCACCTGTCAATGATAGGCCTTGACCTCACCCCAGCTCCTGGGGATGTCTTCCACCTTAAATTCTCACACCACTTTCTCCTTCTCCCTGTAATTGGCCGCTAATCTGGCTGCCTTTGAACTTAGACATTTCTCCTCTGGGCATGTGGGTTTCCAAATCCAGACTGTGAGCTCCTAGAAGATAGGGATCCAGTCTGACACTTCAAGTCCTGGCCATTCTTGTCCCTCAGTAATGTTCATTTCAGGCCTAACCTTGCCCCTGGTAGATGCTCCATGAATAAGGAACAGACTTTATGTCTTGAAGTCAAGACATAATGGATGTAGAATAAACTGGGAAAGAAAGTCGGTATTTAAGTGTCAATCAACTTTTCCTTCTCTGCTTCTGAGTTGAGTCCTGTTTAAGCCTCCACCTTGCAGAATGAACCCTTGACCCTATCACCATAATTCTCAATCCCCCTTCCAAGAGGACGATCTGAAAGGGCGGGTACAGTTTTAGAACTGGAGGTGGATCAAAGCAGGAAGATCTGGGTGATGAGGGTCAAACTATATAGAAAAGCAGAATTCTGTCCCAGAAGTTATTATGGTGTCAAATACGGGCATCAGAGCCAGAAAGCAAGAAGTCAGGCCTACACTGAAATAAATGCACACCAGACCCAAAACAAGAGAGCTGAAAGAGCTGGGCGGTTGCTGAGAAGGGGCCTGCACGGCCTGCAGCTTCTTCTCCCTGGTGTGGAGGGTGCCCAGCATGATGGCTCAAAATTGCAAGGACACCCTCATGAGGCCACCCAGCTTCCCTGAGCTCACTGGTGCCCAGATGAAAAGAGAACAAAGCAGCAGACCAACCAGATTCCTGCTTCCCTTTTCATGAAAACTGTGGGTGTGCCTCACTCACATTCTGGGCTCCAGGCTGTGTCCAGGGCCCGGCATCTGGCACTTGACCAACTAGCGAGATTCCATTTCAGTCTGGAGTTAGAAATCTGTCATGGCTTGACATTTTGGTCAAACGGCTATGTCCAGAATCCACCACATGCACATTTTGCAAAACTGCCCTCTCTTCACAAGCTGCAGCAGCCTCAATTTTCATCGTGATTGGCTGAATATAACAAGGACAGCCTTCAAACTAGAAATTTTCCTGATTCCCGCCACCCCCCCTCCAAGCGTCTGCCCTGAGAGGGCAGATGTGAGAATGCAGACACAGGAACTTATTCATCTCATTGAAAGACTAGAGGCTATGGGTTGGTTCCATATTTCTTCACATTCTCCACAAAGGCGGGGAGAGGATTCTTTTATGAGCTCTCTTTTTGCTTTTCAAATCCGATGTGCAAAGGAGCTGATAACAATTTTTTAATGCAAAACAAGAATCTCCAATTATGGGTGCAAAACCTTTAGCTTCTGAGTTCCTGCCTCACTGAGGAAATGGATTTGAAATGACAAGAAGGAAATGAGGAGGCAAACTTTCATGTCTATTTTAGTTTTCCAGTGAAGTCCTATTTCCTTTGGACTTTGTATAAACAAGGAAAGGGCAGCTGTTAGTTTGGTTATTACAGATAACCTATGTCTTTAAAGTAAATGTAGTTTCACTAAGTGGGGCTCTAATAAATGACTAAACTTCTCTAAAACATACCTCCTCAGCTAATACTGAGAATATTAACAGACATCACTTTATTAAGTAATCAGGTACTTAGCACCTAGGTGCTAAGCATTAGCACACATTAGAAATATTGCTGACTGGTTGTATCTATTTTACCTAGAAATCCCATTCCTAAAAATCCCCCTTGCAAATAAATAAAATTGTCAATATGACAAAGGTGTGTGTGTGTGTGTATGTGTGTGTGTGTGCGCGCACGCGTACACATGTTGCAGTGTTGTTCATAGCAGCAAAAACCAGAAACAGGGTGAATATTGGTAAACATGGAAACAGACGAAAAAATTATGTTAACTCAAAAGTATAAAATATTATGCAGCCATTAAAATCAGAACTTTACCCGGTGACTGGGTATAGTATAGTATAGTATAATTTGGTGTGTTTTTGTTTTTTTGGTTTTTTTGAGTTGGAGTCTCACTCTGTCATCCAGGCTGGAGGGCAGTGGCACGCTTCCAGCCACCACAGCCTCAACTACTGGGCTCAGGCAATTCTTCTGCCTCAGTTTTCCAAGTAGCTGGAACTACAGGCAGGTGCCACCATGCCTGACTATTTTTTGATTTATTGTAGATGAGGTCTCGCCAAGTTGCCCAGACAGGTCTTGAACCCATGGGCTCAGGCAATCTTCTCACCTTAGATTTCCAAAGTGCTGGAATTATAAGTGTGAGCCACAGCACCCAGCCTTGTTTGTTTATATGTTTTACATTTTTTTCTGGCAAGTGAGTTATTACACACTCCTTAGCAGATTCCAACTTCCATGGCCACCATCCTGCTCCAAAAAATATTGTTGAGGAAAGTAGGATATGTGAAATGGGGTATAATATGATCTCTTATTGTCCCCAAATAGCTTCTATACACTTGGCTGCTTTATAAGAGAGGATATTTACATCATTTAAACGTTTTCTTGATAACGTGGGCATCTCTGTGACTCCTGGACTACAGTGTAGTTGTGTCTGCTTATGTGCATAGAGGGGCTGATCCATCCACTAGAGCTGTCACAGTTATGGCCTAGTTACTGCAGGGGGCCTCTTTTGAGTGTGGCATGGTTTGAAGGGCCCTCCCTTTTCTCTTGGGGAGACACTAAGGTGAAACAGGCCTGTACCCATCATCATAGAGGCAATCAGGAGGGTCCTGAAGACATTCATATGGCTGCAGAAGGGACCAGGTGCTTCCTCTAGCAGCCCAGATGGTCAAAGCTCTGGGAAGACACTGAGCCCCTGCTCTAGTGATTACAGTGAGGCCAACCTGGATGCAGACAATGGAAGCTGGTTATCCTCGGAGGAGTCAGCCTCAAAGGATACGATAAATTCATGTTCTTTGGGAAGTGGCAACAAAGATATGCCTGAGGGGGCTGATTCACGACTAGTCTTTGGAAATATCTGGAGAAAGGAATCTCAGAGATAGAATTTGTCTTCTAATCTGGGTGGGTGGGGTCTTCTGGACATTATGATTTGAGTATAAAGGAAGAGTGACTTTGTTTTACATACCAAGCTGCTAAGGTGGGATGCCTCCCTCTGGAAGTCTCTGGGCTATCCCTCCTCCCAAATTAGATTATGTCCTTCTGCTTGGTGTTCTTGGAATAATAACATTTATTACACCCTGTTGATATGTTTTGTTGAGAGATAGGGATTCTATCCTGTTTGCTCTTATATCCCCAACATTTAGTATATTGTTAGCATTTATTAAATCTGTTGAATGTCTGAATGGTGAAGTTACATAATTTTACACAAAGGGATTATGCTATGTAATCTTCCTTTTTGCATTCAACAATACCATAAATCTATGCCCTTAACTATGACAGATTTCCACAAAAGAGTCCTGACCATGGCATTCAAGTGCTTAACACACTAACCCTCATCAGCTCCATCCCATCTACTTTCTATTTTCTAAATAGTCATGCCTTTTCATCTACAGTACCTAGTACACAACAGGTGCACAATAAATGCTTATTAAACTGATAAAGTGAATTGCTTCATGGTCTTTGCACATTCTTTCCCTACTGTATTCCACACCTGTCTCTTGCCCCTGCCTAGCTAATTTCTACCTCTTCTCTGAACATTATCTCGTGGGAAACACTGTCTGTCTATCCCAGACAGAGTGAGTCAGTCTCCCTGTGTGGGCCCCTGCACCTTGCTCTTAGCTCCTCAAGGCTTCTAAATGCTAGAGGTAACAAATAGAAGAAGACAAAAGTCCTCATACCAGCAATGAGCAAAGTTAAGTTCAAGAGCAGGTTTATATACACATAATTAGTGTACAGTCTCTGCCACCAACTAGCATTTGTTGAACTATTTGAATGAATGAGTGACTAAAGAAAGTTAAAATGCTCACTCTTAGGCAACTGCCAGGTGAGGCTTCAGGACCAATTGGAATCCATACCAATTAATTGGTAAAATATAAACCTTGTCAGTTGTAATCAGAGTCAGAGAAATCATCTCAGTGTCCTGGAACTAGGGAGAAGACTTCTTTTGCACATGATGAAACTGAGGTCCTAAATGTGAAGGTCACATGGCAAATTCTGTAACAATGAAGTTGGCCAAGATCTCAAAACTGATACCCATGCACATCAAGAGTCACAAGTCACCAAAATCTCACGTCTACTTCTGGTGCCATGTAATGTATTTTTTACTTCTCAACAAAATAATGATGATTTCTTAAAATTGCATAGTACTTTATAGTTTACAAAGTCACTTTAAAAAAAAAAAGACCTCTGAACTAGCTATTTGTGGTTAAGTCATTCAGCTCTTAACTGATGGATCCAGGGCTAGGAATCAAGTTTTTGGCACTATATCCAGTGTACTCTCCAGGATTCAATATCTGTCTCAAACATCGCCGTAAACAGTGGTTAAATAATGATTCTAGGCTCACTCATGGGAAAACCCTATCCTTTTTAATCAATATTATCATTTCCTACTTCTAAGAATTTTCTGAAGGAGACATAGACCAGACTTGTCAAACCTTTAAAAAGATAGTTGGTAAGGTCTAATCTAGGCTATAAGGACGAACCAGAATGTCATGTCTGTGTCTGTGTATGTGTATGTGTGTGTGCATGCGCATGTGTTGCATGTCAGTAAATGCATGTAGGATATTTGGCATTTCAGGAACTCAAAAGAATGAGTGTAAACAAAATAAGAAACCTGCAGTGTATAGTGTCTGCATAGAACATGACCTTAAAAAATATTTGCCAATGAATTAATATGCCTTAATTTTTAAAATTCTCATATAGTTTTTATACATGTAACCAATATTTCCATAGAATGACTTGTAAGAATTGTATTCCAAATAACAAAATCTATTCATTCATACTTTCATTCAATAATGAAGACCAGGCCGGGCACGGTGGCTCACGCCTATAATCCCAGCACTTTAGGAAGCGGAGGCAAGAGGATTGGCTGACTCAGGGGTTCGAGACCAGCCTGAGCAACATGGTGAAACCTCGTCTTTACAATAAATTAAAAAATGTAGCTGGGCATGGTGGCACATGCCTATAATTCCAGCTATTTGGAAGCCTGAGGTGGAAGGATTGCCTGAACACAGCAGCTCAGGGTTGCAGTGGCTGTGGCATGCCACTGCACTCCAGTCTGGGTGACAGAGTGAGACTCCAACTCAAATAATAATAATAATAAAATAAAGCCAGGCTTGGTGGCTCAGCCTGTAATCCCGCGCCTTTGGGAGGCTAAGGTGAGTGGATTGCCTGAGCCCGCGGGTTCGAGACCCGCCTGGGCAACTTGGCGAGACCTCATCTCTACAATAAATCAAAAAATCAGCTGGGCGTGGTAGCGCGCGCCTGTAATTCCAGCTACTCGGAAGGCTAAGGCGGAAGGACCGCCGGAGCCCAGCGGGTGGAGGGTGCAGTGGCCAGAAGCGGCCACTGCACTCCAGTCTGGGCGACGGAGTGAAACTCCAACTCAAATAATAATAATAATAATAATAACCTACAGGTGTTAGGTGCATGGTTTCCCCACAATGCAGCAGGGAAAACACACAGACACACAGACAAACATTCATGAAGTTGACATTTTATGGGGGTGAGAGATATGGATAACAACCAAACACTAAGTTTATATTATATTAGATGATAATTGGTATGAAAAAAAATACAGTAAGAAAAGAGGCTAGGGTCAGACCTTGAACAATATCAAATGCTATAAGAAAGGGATTGGCAATAGTGGGAAACTGCTGTGGGAGGGTGGTGGGATTGGCAGTTGAAGGAAACTGTCAGGGGAGGGAGGAGCACACCTCATCAACAAGGGTACCTGCATAATGAACATTTGTATACCTAACCCTGAGTTGTACCTCACATCTTTAAAATAAAGGAAAAAAATCAATTAACAACAACAACAAAAAAAGAGGCTAGGGTGCTGGCGGTGTTTGGGTGGGGGTAAGGGCTGCAATTTAAATCAAGGTGTTCAGGAAAGTGACATTTGTGCAAAGATCTAAGAACAAGAGGCACAAGCTGTGAGACTATCTCGGGAAAAATCTTAGCCTTTTAAACAAACACTTATAATTTTAGAAGAAATTGTTCCCTAATAGCTTATATTAATACATACTTGGCTGACTTCTAAGAAAAGATATGCAGGTTGTATAAATGTCTTCTTGATAACTTGGGCATCTCTGTGACTGTCGTTCCCGGACTACAGGGTTGTGGTTGTGATGTCCTTGGAGGTTGAGATGGTAGAAGTTTGGGGGACTATTCGTCCCTCCATTCAATGGCTCCATATCCAGGTTTCTTCTGCTCTGATTCTGTGGCATCCACACACTGTCACATCCTGCTGTCTCTGGTAGTTTCTCTGCATCATCCCTCTCCACGTTTTTCATCTGCTCTTTCTGATATAATACTGATTTGCTGGGATCGGGTATAAAAGAAAAAGATTGAATAAAAACCTAAAATGCAATGCATGGTCTTTATGACAGCTGCTCTGCTTATTCACATTCAGCTTTTTGCATCTACTTTCTTGCTCCCAATTTCCTTTCTGACTGCTTGAATGCCAAATAATTAAACCCTTCATTTGGGAACTATTGCTAATTAATACCTCCTTTTCTTTCCTTCCAGGGCTCAGAATAATCTTCTTTCTGGTTTCAACAGATTATCTTACTAGGAGGCAAGTTAATGCCCAAGTTCTGCGTAGTGGCTGAGACACACTCAGAATGAAGCAGCGTATGGAAGAAGGGTCTGAGGACATGACTCAAGAGGCTCCCAGGTGAGGAGAGGAGACCCAGAGCACAGATCACAGGGACTGTCTCTGTTTTTCTTTTAACTAGTATGCCTTTTACCTATAACCTAATAGTGGCACAGAGTGCTGCCAATAAATCATAGCTTTTACTATACATGTCAGAGAAAGTTGAATGAACAGTACTTTAATAGAAGTTCATGAAAAGTGCCATAAGAATGCAGAATAACAAGTAAGACATTTTTGTTTGTTTGTTTGTTTGTTTTGAGACAGGTTCCACTCTGTCACCCAGAGGAGAGCAGTGGCATGATCACAGCTCACTGCAGCCTCAACTTCCTGGGCTCAGGTGATCCTCCAGCCTCAACCTCCTGAGTAGCTGGGACTACAGGCTCACAACAGCATGCTTGGCTAATTTTTTAATATTTTGTAGAGATGAGGTCTCACTATGTTTCCCAGGCTGTTCTCAAACTCCTGGGCTCAAGCAGTCCTCCTACCTTGGCCTCCCAAGTTAGCCACTGAGCCTGTTTGATATAAATTCCTATATGGAATTTTGGGAGGGTTCACAGAAGAAACAACGTTTAAGTAGAGCTTTGAAAGATAAATACACTTTTCATAGGTAACGAAAGAGGAAAGTTTCTAGGCCAAGGAAACACAGGGAGTAAAGGACTGGAGCGGGGGAGATACGTAGTTTATTGACAAAAAGGTGAGCAAATAATCAGTATAATTTTTACTTTTCTGGTGCTTTAGACTTGAATCCTAGAATCCTTCAGGTAATATTCTTGCTGAAGGCCCTGTTTTTCTTTTTTCCTTTCTCTAGGTTGGTATTTTTGCAACTTGCTCACATGCACAAATCATCAACTACCAACGAATCATTCAGTGGAGCTGTCATTTAGGGCGTACAGAGGAGTAGTGGAAAACAAGGTTGAGAGTTATCAGGGACTAGACCGAGGCAAACCTCATCTAAACACAAGAAAGTTTAGATTTTAACCCACAGAGCTGTGTTTCCCCCAAAGTATATGATTGGGACTGTACTCTTGAGGGACATTTCTCAGAGTTACTAAGCAAAAAAACAAAGTCCTTTGGTTGAATATATTTTGGAAATTCACTGGATTGGATGAGGCCGAACAGTTTTTTTTTTTTTTTTTTCCTGCAGGACTTCTTGGAGCACCAGGAAGCAGCCAGAGGAAGGGAGACAGATAAACTGCTTCTCTAAGCTCCAGAGACGTCTGTGTTCATGACGCCCAGTGTAGAACAGGTGTTCCTTGGGTACGCGCTGTTGTAGTCCAATATTTTATTTTATTTTATTTAGAATTTAAAAAAAATATTAAGAGATGCAGTTTCACTATGTTGCTCAGGCTGGTCTTGAACTCCTGTATTTAAGCAATCCTCCCACCTTGGTCTCCCAAAGTGCTGGGATTACAGGCGTGAGCCATTGCACCCAGCTTCAGTATTTTTGAGCTGGAGAATATCATGAATCACAGATGAACATTATGGAATGACCATTGTGGGAGCCATGCGGGGTATGAACTGAAGCCCGGACAAGAGTCCAGGGGCTCCCCTGGCGAGCATCCATTAGAGGTGATGAGTCCTGTCCCCAGCAGTGGTGGTAAGGCCAACATGCATCTAGATGACCTCTACCCAATGGCCCAGCTTTATTGTTGGATGGTGCTGAATTCTTTCATCTTTGGCCACAGCCAGATGAAGTGCCAGAGCTGAGCAGCTGCCTCAGTTCTCCAGCTCCTGTGAACCAAGAGGCCACACAGAGGACAAAGATCACAAGAGCCGACACCAGAGTGACGCAAGTGCTCTTATGCCCTCCCAGGAATGCTGTTCTCAGCAGAGGGAAAGACAACAACTAACTGGGAGCTGCAGGCCCCATCAGGGCAGGACAGGCTTCCAGAGCCGGACATCAGCCTCACATCAGGGCTGACTCCTTTATTTGACATATAGGGAAGCTGAGGTTCAAGAAGGGAAAGAAGAGGCCTAAATTCACACAGCTTGCCACATTTTTCTAATAACTCTATGTATGTAACCATAGTTTTGCATTATTTTTCTTTTTTTTTTTTTAGTTGGAGTCTCACTCCGTCGCCCAGGCTAGAGTGCAGTGCAGTGGGGTCACTGTGAGGCTCCAGGGATCCTTCTGCCTCAGCCTTCCAAGTAGCCAGAACTACAGGCATGCACTACCGCGCCCAGCTAATTTTGGATTTTTTATTGTAGAGATGAGGTCTCCTCAAGTTGTCTGGGCTGGTCTTGAAATCGCAGGCTCAGGCAATCCACTTACCTCGGCCTCCCAAAGTGCTGGGATGACAGGCTGAGCCACTGAGCCCGGCCTGCATTATTTTTCTTATTGTTAATTTCTATGATATTTTTCAAATACTTTTAACTTAAATGCCTAGGATCCTCCAGTTAATATTCTTGCTCAATGCCCATAATTTTTTTTCTTGGATTTATGTTTTTGTAATAATTTTTGAAAATCACTTTCATTGGATGATTTTGCCTTTGACTTCGCTGCAAGTGAACAGATTTTAAAATGCAAGTAGGACAATGGCAGGAACAAGTCCTCTGCCAAGATTTGAATGGTACCAAAAAAATCCCTTACCACATGGTTTCCTCACTCAATAAATTTTCCCCCATCCCTAATTTGACAAGTGACCCTCAAAGAAAGGAATCATAAAAGGGAGAAGGTACCTGACATCAGGAGATAGAGACAGAGATGCTGATGGCAACTTAGTGAGTCGAGCAGAGGAAACTGGAATCCCAGTTCTGCACTAGTTTGAGGCTTCAAGGAAGTCAGACTCCTGCCTTTTTCAGTTTCTTTTAGTTTCTCTATCTGGTGGCCAAGGTCTATGTCCCTAGCTTTTTCCCTTTATGTTCCCATGAGCAATTTCTGTTCCAGCCAGATGTTTTCTTGGCTACCAGGATTGACAGATCTCTCCAACCCATTCTCCCCTCCAATCTCGGTCACTTGGAAGGTCCTTCTGCTGTTCTGGTTAGGAGTCTATTCAAGTTCCTGCTCCTTCCCCGAGGCTGTCCTTGGCTTCTCTGACTCCTATTGTTGTACAGTTCTTTTAAATGCTTAGTACTTGATAGTATGTCCAAGATGAATGAATGAACGAGGTTATTAACTCTTACTCTTTTGTTTTATAGGGGAGGAAACAGAGGTACAGATCCAGAAAATAATTTGCCTGAGATCACACAATTAACAAAAGGAGTCAGCTTTCCTGATTCTATCAAGATAGTTAATACTATTACATTCATTTGCCACTTAATAAGTTATAATAACCAGCATTTTCACACCTAGCATATTAATACTGTATCATTAATCCTCTTAGCTACTCATTCGTTCAATTCATTCATTCAAGCAGCTGACATTTATGAGGGCTAATGTTCAACCAAACACTAAGTATTGTTATTATTTCCATTTATAGTTGAGGAATCTGACTCCCTGCGATTTCATGACTTCCTCTAATTTACTGCATGAATCGGAACTAATTCAGGTGGTTTTCATGAAGGAACCCTTTCCAGAGGAGTGGTTAGAATGAAAGGAAGACGAGAAAGGTTAGGGCATTCAGATGTCAGCAATGGTGAGGCACTATGGGCTGAAGAACAAGGGGAGGACATGATTTGCCCAGAACCCAGGGAGAAGAGGATTGCGACACTCAGTGGCTGCAGAAGCCCACCCAGGGGCAGAACAGAAATAACCCTGCCCTCATGCCCCAGTCTTTTTCCAAGGACTCCTTTTGGGCTGTAAGACCAGAAAGACAGTCCAGCACCTGGGGACACACAGCAGAGTGGACAATGGATCTGGAAGCAAGCAGAATTATCCAGTCTCATACCCAACTGGAAAGTGGGTAAGCTGGGATGCCAACTCCACCTTTACATACCAATCCTGTGTTCTTTCTTCTGGACCATGTGGCTTGCTCGTGTTTAAGGCCTCCTGTTCACTCATTCAGTTAACTCTTTGTTTGGGCAATAAAAACACCAAGCACTGACTCCTGGCCAGGCTTATGTCTATGTCTCATTTCCCTCCCCAAAAGACGAGATCCATGGCTTTGCCTTTCTTATCTCTGAGTTCCATTGGTGCTGTTGTGGTCCTTGATGCATGGTAGGCATTCAATGCATTTTGTTGATGAATAAACAGCTCCGTTAAATGCCACTCTGTCTCGCACTAAAGGATACTGCCGCAGAGTAAGCCATGTGAACCGACCTCATTGTTGGAGGCACAGAGAGGGAGTGTTGGCATACTCATCCCGAAGTCACCTTCTTGCAGCCTTGGAGCGAGAGTGGGGATTACAGGTGAGGGACCTCTTCTCTGACGCCCTGGGGATTCACACCACTTCCAACGGCTCTAGGGCTGGGGTCTCCTTCTGGCGTGTCTCTCTGCCCTGCTGAGCTCTTTCTGGCTCTTAGCTCTCAATCTGGACTACAGAGTCTCAGCATGACTTCTTTGGGGCAGAGTTTCCCCCCTCTCCTTCAAACCGTGGCTGCCACCTCCTTGGCAATGGGGTGATCAGCTTTGAGGTTTGAATGGCCTTGCCTCATAGGTCCTGCTGGGCTACAGCAAACAATGACTGTGTATAACAGCCCAGCCCCTGTTTAAACACTAGCAGTGTGAATGTCAATAAGAAATCCAGAGACCTAAAGACTGTGGTCATTGGCATTCGGTTTCTGAGTAGTTCCCACAGTACATTTCTTTCTTTTTCTGGAAAAAGGTAAAATAATTACCATGGACTAACCTACCACTTGTTTCTGTTTGTCTGTTTGTTTGTTTTTGAATTGGAGTGTCACTCTGTCACCTAGGCTGGAGGGCAGTGAAACACTCTTGGCCACCGCAGCCTCGACCTGCTGGGTTCAGGTGATCCTTTCACCTCAGCCTTCCAAGTAGCCGGAACTATAGATGCATGCCACCACGCCTAGCTAATTTTTGTGATTTATTACAGAGACGAGGTCACACCAAGTTGTCCAGACTGGTCTTGAACGCCCAGGCTCAGGAAATCCTCTCGCCTTGGCCTTCCAAAGTGCTGGGATCACAGGTTGAGCCACTGAGCCTGGCCTTCCTCTCTCTCCTTTCCTGTGTCCAGTGCCTATGCTGGGGGCTATAGCAGGAGAGGAGAAGACTGCAGAAGTGTGCCAGAAACCTTCCATCTGAACAGTCCCTTTTGTATACATGTTCTTATTTTAATACTGAAATTAACCACAGTGTGTGCTTATACCAGTGAAGAAGTAGAGCTCAACAAGGTAGAGTGACTTGCCCAGGGCCACACAGCCAATAAGTGCTAGTTTAATATTTATCTCCTCCATTAGATCATAAGCCTAATAAGGGTTTTGTTTACAACTTTGTTACAATACATAAATATCTTTATTGAGTAAATGAATGGATCAATGAAAGAAACAGTTCTGGAATCCTGGCAGCTTCTGACAGGTAAGAAAGAACTATGCTGAATGCTGAGTGAGCTTTTCTTATTTATTCCTCACCAAAATCCTAACAGAGAAATGGAAGCTCAGAGAGGTGAGTTGATTTGCCTGAGGCCACACAGTTAGAAAACTAGCCTAGAATGAGGTTTCTCTGACTGCTATAAGTGCCCTCACCCCACTGTTCATGCCTGTCCAGAGACACAGGCCTTGACTAACCACCCTCCTGGCTGCATTGCTTTGACTCCCAGTGGGCCAGCCTCTTCTGTGTTCACTTTGTGAAGGCCCCAGCTAAATTTAGAAGCCAAAACACCAAATGGAATATTCCAAGGACTACTTTAGCCCATCAAAGTGCCACTCTAATGGCCAGTAAGTTTAAGGTTGTACCTCATTGCACAATAAGGCAGGATTTTATGGAAATAAAGTATATCCCTGTATTCTGGTGACCAACCTCTTGAACTAGTTTTCTTCTGTGTATGCTTTGTAAGTTTTTAATTAACCATTGTCATAAATCACCTAATTACAAATGGTGGCTTGTGGATTAGTAAAATATTGCCCAGGCCGGTCGTGGTGGCTCATGCCTATAATTCCAGCACTTTGGGAGGCCGAGGTGAGAGGATTGCCCGAACCCATGGGTTTGAGACCAACCTGGGCAACTTGGCGAGACCTCATCTCTACAGTAAATCAAAAAATTAGCCAGGCGTGGTGCCTGTAGTTCAGGCTATTTGGAAGGCCGAGGTAGAAGGCTCCTCTGAGCTTAGCAGGTCGAGGATGCGGTGGCCGTAAGCATGCCACTGCCCTCCAGTCTGGGCAACAGAGTGAGACACTAACTCAAAAAAAAAAATTGCCTAAACTGGCTTTCTTCCATTCCGCATTTTCACACTGCTGCTGAGGACTCTTTTCGAGGTCCCACCCATCCTGCCCATGACTACTAGGAGATTCCCACCTGCCTCTCTACTATCACAGGGCAACAGTGTCAGTCAGTACAGCTAGAAAGCCCTGGAGGGCATCCTATGCTGATATCATCAATTACAGTGAGTCCTGAGGGACAGTAAGTACTGTGGTGGTTTCTTTGACTCTCCATCACAAGTTAGCACAGCCTCCAAGCCTTGTCTGATCTGATCTATTCTTCTTTTAACCACGTGTGTGCCCTCATCTCTAGCCATCACTTTGTTTTCTATTTATTTACTTCATACTTTCCCATCCTTGTCCTTGTTTTGCCTGGACTGTTCTCACCCTCCATTTCCAAACCTGGCTGAATCCTAAGGACCCACATTACATGCCACTTCCCTTTTCAGATCCCCTTGCTATAAGATATCTCTTGCACCAGAATGCTTTGCGTTCTTGTAGCATGTTATTTGTCAATCTCTTTGGGTACTTACGTTTCTTGAATTACAATTATTTGTGTTTTTTAATTTATATTGAACATTCAGTCACTCAACTATTTAAAAACACTGAATAGTCAACAATTTGTATTTTTTTTCTCAATTTAGTTCTTCTTTCTTTTTTTATTTTTCAAGATATAGAATCTCTCTATGTTGTTCAGCCTGGACTTGGGCTCAATTGATCCTCTAGCCTCAGCCTTCCAAGAAGCTAGGATTATAGGTTTGTGCCACCACACTCAGTTTGAATCAACAATTCTTATTTGTAAACTTTGTGTAGGAAGAACTCATACTTAGTTCCTTTTTGTATGTATCAAAGAATTAGCATAATGCTCAGGTTGAATTTAGAAGGAAAGCAGGACACAGGAAACTGTCCTGGAAGGAGTATAACTTCCAGGGCAGATTGTGAGGGAATGACTAGGAGGCAGAGGGTAGGAGACATGGGACACCAGTGGAGGTACAGAGGTGGGTGTGGCATGGTCTCTTCTGTGAATGATGCATCCTACAGTTTATAGTTTCACTGGGCCAAAGTGTTTTGAGAGTAGAATAGTAGGAAAGTACTCTTCATGGGACATCATGGGGAATCTCAGGACACAATAGACCCAAGTTTTGGAAGCCAAAAATATTGAAGGAAAAATGAAAATATTGCTTTTCTCATATAAGTGAGGCTAATGCCTTGATAAACATTTTGCTACAAGCTACAGGTGATTCAGAACTAAGAATCAAATCCTTTGTCCAAGGAAAAGAAGGATTTCTTGGAGGATGGGTAGGAATTTGACACAAGGAGAAGGGCAGGAAAGTACCATTCCACATGGGTGGAATTGGCCTAACCAAAGAGAGGCCAGGTGTGGTGGCTCACACCTATAATCTCAGCATTTTGGGAGGTCGAGGTGGGAGAATCGCTTGAGCCCAGGAGTTTGAGATCAGCCTGGACAAAACAGCAAGACCTCATCTCTACAAAAAAATGTTTAAAAAAATTAGTCAGGTGTGCTGGCGCTTGCCTGAAGTTCCAGCTACTTGGGTGGGAGGCAGAAGGATTGCCTGAACCCAGGAGGTGGAGGTTATGGTGAGCCGTGATTGTGCCACTGTACTCCAGCCTGGACAGACTAAGATCTCAACTCAAACAAAAGCAAAAGGCAAACAAACAAAAAAACAAAGAGAGAAGAGCCAAGGGTGTTCCAGTCTGAGAAAAAGTTGAAAAGGAACGTTGGAAGAAAAGTATGTAAAGGGAGACTGGGGACATCTCTAGACAGCCTCCAGATTCCAGGCTGAAGGTCTCATGCACAATCATAGTCGATCCAAAGAAGATTTTTGAGCAGGGAAATCACAAAAAGCATCCTGGAGTCATGTCTATCTCACTAATGGGGAAAATGAGATAGCTAGGTATGACATCAAGGTCTCCTGCCAAACAGGCAGAGCCAGACTCTGAGCTTCGCATTCCAAGATCCCAGTCATTTTGGGGGACCACTGTTCTTAAACATATATGAGAGAGGACCCCAAAAAACCTGGAATGATCTTTTGGAGGATGGGCCCCTTGTAGGCTTCATCCACTAGGTGTGTTCTAGGGACCACTGGCATCAGTGTCCCAGCTAGCTTTGTTGTGAGAGGCTGCATTCTGCTTCAGTGAATTTTTTTGGGAGATTCTTTTAACGTGTTTGCTCATTTCATGATGGTTTACGAGCACACCTGTCCACATCACGCTGAGTGTTCAGCAGTCTTTGATCAAAATGGCATGACCTCTGTGCCCCACCCTCTCTATTCACCTGATCTTGCCCCAGGTGACTTTTTTTTGTTTCCCTGGATGAAAAAGTCCTCAAAGGGAAACATTTTGCCAATGTGAAAGAGGTGACAAAAAACAGCAGAAACACTAAAAGCCATCAAAATTGACGAGTTCAAAAACTGTTTTGAGCAGTGGAAAAAGTGTCTTTAAGTATATTGCATCAGATTCTCTGAAGGGATGTTTAAACATGTAAGAATCAATAAACAATTTTTAATAAATAAATTCCGGGTTTTTGGGTCCTCACTCACACATCAACGCTGCATCTATTTTTGGAGTGACTTATCATTTACTTCTAAGTACACTTCTGAGCTGTGACTAGATTTTTCTCCTTTGAGAGTCCCTCCTCGTATGTTGGTGAATAATTTGTCTTGGATGAATATAGTATCTTTCATCTGACGATCTTAAGAAGCCTTAATAACAACCAAGCTTCATTATTCCTGTTTTGAGTATGAGGAAACTGACTCACAGAGAGGTTTGGTGATTTTCTTATTCACCCTGGGAGTTATTACCAGAAGCCTGAATGAAACTTAGGATGAAACTCTATTCTGTGAACCATTAAACCCTTTATAGTGGTGAAGTTTACAAAGATAATGACACCTTTGTATTAAGAGGCCATTCCTTTTTTCTCTTATTAAATCCTGGCTTCTGTCAGAAGCATCTCACTACAACAATGCCAGCCTGAGTTGTTTGGTGGCATGAAGCAAGATGGGAAAAGATGTAGTGTGTTTTATTAGTGATGGCCGGACCACTGACAGTTCATTGTTTTCATTCATCCATTTATTAAGACATTTATTCACTCCACTTACATAGATCTGAGTCTCAATTACATCATCTGTAAAAAGGGCAGGTAATATTAACATCAGCAAAAGGCTGTTTTGAGAATTAAGATAATTTCTACAAAGCATGCTGGCCAGCACATAGTAAGCCCTTAAAATAATAATTATTATCATTAAACAAGTAATTACAAGAGCCGCATTGAAAGACAAAAAATGTTTTGTTGTTGTTGTCCCCCCCCCCTCCGAGCCCTATCTATGAGTGGAGAGGGTGAAGTTGTAGCTGAACAGTGAATTAATTCTCAGGGAAGAGGCAGATCCCTCAAATCAAAAACTGGAAGTAAGGAGATGGGTCTTAGACAAAAAAGGGAAACTTTGAACCTCAGTTTGGACTAGGAAGTGTCAGGAGGGTTAGGAAGGCATAGCTGGGTAGTGGATGTTAAATTTACTGTGACCACTTAGAAACGACTGGGAATAAAGAGACAAAGAAAAGACACAAATTCATATGGGATGGTGTAAAGCTTTTAAATCCTGCAGAGCAAGCGAGTTACAGTGGAATTAAAGCCTTCTTCATTGTTAGGCCAGCCTGTTTGAATGCCCCTGCATTTTCAGTGTTTATTTCCCCATTGTTCTTCCTTAGAACTGAACAAAAGTTTCTGTCCAAGTTCCTGCTGGTCTCACCTGTGCTCAGGACACGTCAGAGACAAAGCGAAAGAAAAGCAGCCAACCTGGGACAGAGTCGAGCAGCAGCAGGAGTAAAAGCAGGAGATCTCTTGAGAAGAGCAAGTACCAGGAGCTCCTTTCTCTTGCTAATTTGGGATGAGTCGAGTGGAAACTGTCATTTCTTCATAACCTGTTGCAATTCCAGTGTCCTGTGTGACCTAAACCCTGGGTTTAAAATCTTCCTCAACCCAGACACAAAACCCAGAAGACAAAAAAACTAACAAACAAACAAAAACCCCAAACAAAACTAGACTGACTTGGCTGATTAAGAGGTAAAAAATCTTTGTGTGACAAAAGATAACAAAAATTAAAACTGAACAACAAGAAATAGGTTGGAAGAAAATATTAGCGAACTACAGGCCAAGTATTCTTTACCCAAAATGTATGACCAGAAGTATCCCCAATTTCTGGTTTTTGGGTTTTTTAATATCTGCATAATACTGTCTGAACATTCTAATCTGAAAATCCAAAATTGGAAATGTGCCAATGAGCATTTCCTCTGAGAATTACGTTGGTACTCAAAAGGTTTTGAGTTTTAGAGCAGTTTAGACTTTGGATTAGGGATACTCTATATAACCTGAATAACGTATTTTAACATTATATTATAAAAAGGAGGAATATCAATAATACATAAGGAGTATCTATAGATCACTAAAAAAGAGGCAAAAACCAATTGACAAAAAATATAAACAGGCAATTTCAGAAGAAATAGGTACACAAAAGGCCTGTCTTCAGTAGTGATTAAAGGAATACAAGTTAAAATAACATGTTTTTTTCTCATTAAATTGGTACAAATTTTAAAAATCATAATATTTAATACTGGGTAAGAAGAAGGGAAACTGGCAGTTTCTTCTATTGATGGTGAGAATGTAAACTGGCACAGTCTTTTTAAAGGACAATTTGGCAGTATCTATAGTATGTCTACCCTTTGTTACAATTCTACTCTTAGAGACCTATAGGTCTATTCAAATATGAATGCAAAAAAGATACAAAGATATCAAGGGCATCATTATAACAGTGAGAAAATAGAAACTATTAATAATACCTAGCACTTATTGAGGGCCAGCACACTTCTAAGCACTTCATAACAAACCATATGAGGAGACTGAAACAAAGAGAAATTAGATAACTTGCTCAGGATCACACAGTTAGTGTGTGGTAGGGACAAGATGTTACCAGAATCTGTTCCTAATCACTATGCTAATAGAGAGCAAACACAGTGTGGTACATCCATACTATGGAATAGAGTAGAACAGTTAAAAGGAATGAGGTAGATCACTGTCTACAGAAATGGTTACATTTTTAAGACATATTATTCACTGAGGGGGAAAAAATTAAGCTGCAAAACACTATGACATGTTATAATCCCATATACGTGAGGAAAAGAGACATGTGCATATATACAAATACCTATATGAGGATGGATAAAGGCCTTGGATGATACAAGAATGTATGTGGAAGTAGATGTGGAAGAGTAATTTTTTAGGTTGTGTTCTATCTACTTCTGGTTTGTTTTACAAGAATGCATCAGTACACTACTTTTGTAAAACAAAAATTGCAGTACTGACCAATTTAAAAAAAGATTTAGTATTAAGAGATTATTATTTTTCTCTTTTTTTCAGATGGGCAATGGTATAGGTCTCAAGTAAAAATCTGTACTGTGGCTTTTCCTGGTCTATGTAAATGACTATTTGTAAAATGTGCTCAGTTTATGTATCTAATGATCATTACTCTTTTTTTTTTTTTTTTTTTGAGTTGGAGTCTCACTGCCACCCAGACTGGAGGGCAGTGGCACACTCCCAGCCACCGCAGCCTCAACCTGCTGGGCTCAGGCGATCCTTCCGCCTCAGCCTTCCAAGTAGCTGGAACTACAAGCACACACCACCATGCCCAGCAAATTTTTTTGTTTTATTGTAGAAATGAGGTCTTGCCCAGGCTGGTATCGAACCCATGGGCTAAGGCAATCCTCTCACTGCGGCCTCCCAAAGTGCTGGGATTATATGCTGAGCCACAGTGCCGGGCCTGTACTCTTTTCTTTTTAAGTAAGTTTTCAAGTTCAATATATGGGACCATGGCTTCCTGTTATCCCACCAAGCACCCTAGAAATATACAGTCAATCATTACAAAAGTAATTTGAAAAATTGAGATCCACAGTGTTCCTTTTGCCTTGCGTATTATATCCTCATTGGAAAAAGGATCTGTAATCATGGATTATCTCGTTATCTTGCTCCAACGCATCCGTAGGAGGAGAGTCTAGCTCACTCTTTCCTCTTGGTGGGGTCTGTCAAGGTATGAAGGAGTAACTCAACACACAAACTTGAAGGACTGATTTACTTCTGGCCAGAAGTCAGAGCCATTATCTGAAAGGAAAAAGTTGTATTGAATCATCCAGGGCCTCTTCCCGCCTAAGTCCAAGTTTGAGTGGCTTTAGCCCAAAAGGAAAGAAGAGGCTACTGGAACAATTACTAATTAAAATGCTACTTTTACAAGGTGAGAGCTTTAACCTATCTATGGGCTTATCTCTGACAGTTCAATGAAAAGGTTAAAATTCTTATGACTTAATGCTTATCAGATCATAGCTTTTTTTTTGGAGTGGCCCATGTATCTTAATACAGTTTTTCAATTTTTGAAATTTCACTCTCTTAAGCATCTTTACAGAAAAAGAAAATCTCGTTCATTTGAAAACTGCATTCTCTGGTTCTTACAGCTGCTCATTTTACATAGTTTCAAACAGCGTGCACATATGATTTTGTATTTTTTTGTTTCATTTATTTCCAACACACCTTTTCACGTACTTGCCAACAGTTCATGTGCTTCACACAGTCTGCATACCTGCCCGGATTCTTCCTGTTAATGTGACAGAGCTTGTTTGGATTATTCAATTGTTGGACAACTGGGCCTATTCCCAGGTTTGGATCGTTACGAACATTCTGAATGGCCCTGCTGGAAACATCTTTCTGCAAGTTCTCCCTCCCTTCCCCCCTCTGGATCATTTCCTTAGAAATGTACTTCCTTAAATGGGTTTACTGGGTCAAAAGGGCTCTATGAACAGTTTTATAGCTCTTGGCACATATTTTTCAGATTGCGCCCTGGGCGGATCTGACCAATGGCACGGGCCGCAAGAGGGCAGGAATGCGGAGGAGCGGCCCGATAATCACCCCTCTTCCGCCCCTCAAAAGCAAAGGACCCGCGGAGACCTGCGGGTGGAAGGCCGTTTTCGGTCGCTCCCGTGTTCCCTCGACGGGGTTAGTGGTTCAGTCCAGGCAGGGAGACGACAGTCAGCGACGGGCAGATGGAATGTTTTGGGATTCCAGGCCCCCGTGCCCCAGGACTGGGATTCCAGCCGCGTCTGCTCTTTCTGAAGTCCCAACACCCAGTGCATCCCTCCCCACGAAAATCCCCGGGACCCAGCAGGCCCCCTGCAAGCGCGGAGCGCGGCGGGCGAGGGCAGCGACTGGCGATCGCTATTATTTTGGCGCGGGTGATGCAAGGCCCGCATAGCTGCGCGCTGAGTCAGCGGGGCCGGGCGGTCGGGGGCCGCGGACCGGCCCATCCCCCCACGCTCCCCAGCCCCAGGCGGCGTCGCGACTGGGCGGGGGGGGGGCCGCCTACGCGGCCGCGGGGTCGGACGGAAGGGGACCGGGGCGGGGGCGTCGCGGCGACCCGAGCCCAGGCGTACTCCTCGCCACCCCCCGGCAGGGGCTGGGCAGGGGCTGGGCAGGGACCGGGCAGGGACCGCACGCCCGGCCTTTTCGCCTCTTAGAACGCAAAGAGGAGGAGGAGGAGGATGCGGGGGAGGGAGGGGACGCGAAAAGAGAAAGCGGAGCCCGGCGGACCGGAGGGAGGCAAAGAAAGAGAGGAAGCGCGGCGAGCGGAGGCCCGCGGGCGGGGCGGCGCGGGCGCGGGCGCGCGGCGCGGGCGGGGCGCGCGGGACGGGCACGCGCGCCGGCGGCCGCGGGCGGAGGGGCTTGTGGGTAGCGGCGGCGCGCGGCCGAGACGGGCCGCCGCGCGGGAGTGTGTGTGCCGGGAGCGGGCTGTGGGACTGAGGGGCGGCCGTCGGCGACCATGGCAGCGGGCCGGCGGCGGCCGTAGGCGCCCGAGCGAGGGCTCCAGCCCCCCGGGGCCCCAGAGGGCGGGGCGGTCCGGGCCGCGGCGCTGGCTGCGCCCCTCGCCCGCTCCCGCCCGCGGAGTCGTGCTGGAGCTCGCGGCGGATCAGCGGACCCGGCGGCGCGAATCCGACTGAGGGGCGGGGACGCCGTCTGCTCCTCGCCGCGGCCGGCTGCGCCGGGCCGGGCGGGCCCCTCTGAGCTTCCCCCGGGCCGCGGACCGGCACGGAGACCCGCACCCGGAGCTAGAGGCGGGCGGTGGGCCCGGGCGGAGCCCCGCCCGGAGCCAGAGCTTCAGGGGCGGTGCTAGGCCCCGAGGCGGCCGGACCCGAGCGCGAGGAGCCGGAGTGCGGGCCCGGCGGTGGCGGCATGAGCCGGCCCCCGCCGACGGGGAAAATGCCCGGCGCCCCCGAGACCGCGCCGGGGGACGGGGCCGGCGCGGGCCGCCAGAGGAAGCTGGAGGCGCTGATCCGGGACCCCCGCTCCCCCATCAACGTGGAGAGCCTGCTGGTAGGTGGCCCCACTCCGATGCCCGCTCCGCCCGCCTCGCCCGCCCCCCGCGCCCCTCCATCCCTGGGGAGCCGGGAGGTCTCGCCCCACCCCGCCCAGCTTCCGGCGGCCGGGCCGGAGACCGAACACTTCTGCGGCTGAGTTCCGAGAGTAGCGACCCGCCTTTGATTCCTCTTTTCTCCTCCTGCCGGAGCTGGTGTCATCCCCGGCTGTTCCTTCTCGGGGCACTGGAGGAGATGCCCCTCTTCTCCTTCCTGCCCGCGCTGCCTGGAGAGGTGGGGTGCACGGCGGGCTGCCCTTCCTGCGCCAGGCTGGCCATTTGGGAAGCATGTCATGCTGCGTGGGGACTTCGGGGTAGACAAGGGAGAAAGAGACCTGATGCTGTCCCCGTTGGAGTGCCCACCTGGGTACACGACAAAGAGCTGCTCTCACTCTCTCCTTTTGGTCCGAAATCTTGAAGCTCATAATTCAAGTTTTGCCGTCTTTGGTTGTTTTTGAACATTCCATACTTGCAATTTAGTGCATTTTAATTGCTGTAAATTTAAGTTCTTGAGGTTATTGCGCCAGAACTGAAAAAAAGAAAAAACAAGAAAACACCCCAGACTGAGTTGTGGAGTGGAATAAATCTTTCCCCCTCATTGTATCTGTTTCCTAAGACGGCCTTTGAAACCCAAATTAACAGCCACGTAAAGGCGGCTAATTGGCTCTTGATTAAGAAAGGGACATGTTTTACAAATTAGAAATGCACCGTAGAATGCTGGAATGCTGGCTTATTTCTCTTTTTTTTTAATTAGGCTAGACAATTGTATTTTGCAGACAGTTTGATTACTGTGCAGTAGAGATACATTTGTGGGAAAAGGGGGTGTGGACTTTTACCCTGGGGAGGAGAAGAAAGCAAAAAAGATACTCTGGGTAGTAAATTAACTCTGGAGGACTAGAATTAGGGTGGATGATCCCTAGATCCGTTAGACATCCAGTGCTAGAATGCAGATATTTCGTTCTAGTCCTTGCTGGGATAAACCTAGTGACTATGATGAGGGCAGCTTTGTCTCCTCCCTTTCAGGGAGTGACAAGCTTTCTTCAGAGGGTCTTGGTTATCCTCCGAGTTTTCAGGAACCATTTGCAGGGTCTCTCAGTCCTGTGTGGTGAAAATGCAGGAACTGACTGAAGAGTGTGTGCTTTTCTGAACAATTCACAGAAAGTAGTGAAGTACTATATGGTGTCGCATGTGCTTGACTTTTTTTTAACTGATTTTTGAATTAGTGTGTTCCTGTGTTTTCTTGGGAGCTTGGCACCCTGGACAGCCTTTGAAAGTCTTTAATTGAGAGTAAGATTGGTTGCATGGAGGACATAGCTTTTCCAAGGCTAAAAGAGAGACCGGGCTTCACTCCCAGCATTTTCACTTTGGCATTTTGTTAGCAAAACTTTGACCTAAGGCCAGAAAGTTCAGTTAAAAATAGTACAGCAGATCTCAAGTATTCATCAGGTTCATACTCAATCCCAGATCAAAATTTTTTACACTTCACTTTCATTTCTTGGGTCTTTAGTGATAGTAATCATGATTATTAGGGTTATTTTGAGCTTGAATGTAAGGTGTTTATACATATATGGTAATACTTTTTTATTAAAGTAGTTTCCAAATTAAGTAAAGGTTATTTAAAAAATGAAACACTTTACTTGCTTCGTAAACAATTTAGTTCACTCATTTATCGAGTGCTTAATACAGCCAAAACACCCTTTTATTAAGGTGGCATTACTGGTATGAGAGTTGACATCGGATGCTGCTGACTTGACAGATTCTGTTATTGCTACTTTTAGATGATTATTTATTATGCTTCTCAGGTGCAGTAACTCTTGCCAAGCCAAAAAGTGCCCCTTAGTCCTTAGGAGTAAGGTTCCTGGTGCTTCTTTTGCATATTGATAAACAAATTTTAAAAACCCCACTATTTTATTACAAATTTTAAATTATGTATGTTTTTTGTGTGAAATATTAGAATTAATCAATTTTTTATTGTAGCAGATACATAACAATATTTGCCATTTTAAACCATTTTTTAAGTGTACAGTTTAGTGGCATTAGGCATATTCACATTCCTGTGCAACCATCATCACATCCATTTCCAAAACCTTTTCATCCTTCCAAACTGAAACTCTACAAATTCGTCTTTTTTTTTTTTTTTTGACTTTGGAGTCTCATTCCGTCGCCTAGGCTGGAGTGCAGTGGCTTGCTCACAGCCACCCCAACATCCACCTGCTGGGCTCCGGCGATCCTTCCGCCTCAGCCTTCCAAGTATCTGGAACTACTACCATGCCTGTTCATTTTTTTGATTTATCGTAGAAATGAGGTCTCACCAAGTTGTCCAGGCTGGTCTCGAACCCGTGGGCTCAGGCACTCCCCTCACCGTGGCCTCCCAAAGTACTGGGATTACTACAGGCTTGAGCCACCGTGCCAGCCAAGCAAATTAATCTTTAAAAAGCTTTTATTTCCTGAAATACTGATGAAATAATGGCTGGTATCACTTTAAAGAGCTGAAACCTCACCATTTAGGTTGCATTTCATAACTGATCATTGTTTTACTGCATTTGACTTTGTTTTTGCTATAGAAAATAAATATTTTGTCTTTAACAAAAAAAAAAAACCGAAGGAATATAATTTAATACAAACACAGCCATAAAACTTAGTTCATTCTGGAGCTCAGAAAGTATCGTTGAAAATTCTATACTGCCTAAGATGAGAAAAGTAAGAAGATGAAGTGTAACAGAAGTCATTGTATAATGCTTTCAGAAGGCTAGGCCTAGAAGGGAAAACTCTATTTCAAGGAAAAAAAGTTAATGTGAGATAAAATGTAAAATGTTTAGCCCAGCACTTGGTACATAGTAGTGCTCGTTAAATTTAGTTCATATCTCCTGTATGCATTTAGCATATTTTTAGTTACTTGCTTTAAATGTTCTTTTAAAAGGAAAATGGTTCTATTTGCAACTATTTCTTGTTACATAATTTGCCATCAGAAAAGTACTTGCAGTAATTAAGCATAGATAGCACTGGATTCCAAGACTGTCTCAGTGTACAGATTATGTTATCTTGTTTCTCTGCTTCTGTAATGCTTTTTGTTTTTTTGGAGGGGGTCTTCAATGATATGTTTTTGTAGTGTTTGAAACCTTTCAGTAAATACCTGTGTTTTGTTATCAAGACTCAGCTTCTCATACTGCTTACTTATTAAGGTAACAAGAATTGTGTTTTAGTGTTATGCTGGAGGTCTCTTTCTAAATGTCTGTGCTTTTAGGTCTTGACTCTTTCAAAGAGCAAACAGTTATAATAACTTGTAGGACTCAGGCTTGGGTAATAATACTTGTGTGGATGAGCAAAGGTGATTAAAATTTATTTTACAGTTTCAGAAACATAAAACATAAAACTTAATTTGATTCATTTCATTATACTTGTAAACCGTATGAAAATATTTCTTATCACAGTGCTGCTGGTTATTTGCCTAATTAAAATAAAATTGTGTATTTTTCCTTGTTATTTAATAAGTGAGAACATCATAAAGATATAATGAAAATGAAATAGAATAAAAGTCGAAAAATTGTTTTATCTTTTGTAAATTAAAGATTTGGCATTTAGAGCATAAAAATAGGATTAGTTTACTTTAAAACTTGAATTTTGATAGGAAATCTTTAAAGAGAATGAGTTAGAGAGATTTAAAAAAGGTGATGTTGCCGGCCTCAGTGACTCAGCCTGTAATCCCAGTACTTTGGGAGCCCGAGGTGAGCGGATTGTCTGAGCCCGCGGGTTCGAGAACCGCCTGGGCAACTTGGCAAGACCTTGTCTCTTCAATAAATCAAAAATTAGCCGGGCGTAGTAGCGCATGCCTGTAGTTCCGGCTACTTGGAAGGCTGAGGCAGGAAGGATCCCCTGAGCCCAGCAGGTCGAGGCTGCGGTGGCTGGGAGCGTGCCACTACCCTCCAGCCTGAGTGACAGAGTGAAACTCCAACTCAGAAAACATAAATAAAATGAAAAGGTGATGTATGGAACTTACTATTTAGGTGAAGTTGAACCTCTTTGCAAGTACAGGCCCATAATTCCTTATCCGCAATTCTGATATATAAAAAACTCTGAAAACCAAGTTTTTGGTAAAATTTATTTGATGGTAACAGCTGACCTGATCTGATATTAGAATATTTATAGTTCAATAATTTCTCTTGGGATAAATAGTAATAGCTTTTGGCTGGATAAATATTAAGGTATTTGATTTCAAGGTGCTTCCCCAGATACCCAAGAGTCTTTTAGGGAATATACAGTATATGTTTTGTGTTATTCTACAATCCAAAAAATTTGGAAATTCACCACAGCTTGGTCTCAGGGTAAGGCCAACACAGACTAAGTAAGGAGATGTAGACCTATAGACACCTAAATAGATGTAAAGAAATAGTGGATAGTTATTTTGAAACCTAAGTTTTTTGTTTTTGTTTTTTGAGTCTTGATCGGGAAGCCCTCTTTTTCTGATTTTGAAATCTGAAATATTTTAAACAGTAGAATAATATAGCATGCAAGTGTAAGCTATGATGCATTAAAACAAACGTTCATGAACCCACCACACACATTAATAGATGAAACACTAGCCTATTGAAGTTACCTGTGTGCTTCATGTGCTCCTGGATTCAGGCTTCCTACATCTTCTTCCATCTGCTTCCCTGAACATTTTTATTGTTCTTTTGCTTTATTTCTTAGATTTCTGCATGTGTGTATCTCTAAACAATGTTGTTTAGTTTTACTTATTTTTTTAACTTTATAAAATGTCAACATTTGCATATATATTCTTTTATGACTTGCTTTTTTCACTCAAGATTGGTTTCTAAGGTTCATGCACATTGTGGTCTAGTCATGTTCTCTGGTATTGTAATCAGTATAGCTCCAGTCTACTTGATGGATATTTAAGTTGTTTTCTCTGTTTTGCTATTATGGAAAGCATCACTGGGAGCATTCCTGGAACCCATGTAAGAACTGCTATAGACTAGAGTGTATATCTGGCAGTGAAATTGCTGGATTTAGGATATGCTATGTTTACCTTTATGTGGCAGATAGAGTTTAATAGTTTAAAATTTCCTCCAACATTTTACTATAGAAAATTACAAAGTATAGTAAGGGTGAAAGAATTGACAATGAACATCCATATACTTGCCACCTAATAAATATTTTGCTGTATTTTCTTTGCATCTATCAGTATGTCTTTTATTTTTGGTTTATTTAAAGTAAGTTGGAGATATTAGTACACTTTACCTTTAAACACTTCAGCATGTATTTCATTAAGGAGAGTTCAATTTTTTGTAGGGTTTTTGAATATTAAATTTATATGTACTGAAATGCACAAATCTTAAATGTATCATTGATGAATTTTGGCAAATGTACACACATGTCTAATGAGAATCCTTTTCAAAATACAGGCCATTATTACCAACACAGAAATCTCCTTCACATACGTTTTCAACTTATTGCACACCCCATTTTCTTAGAGGCAGTGTCACTCCTCTGATTTTTTTTTTTGGTACTAAAGTTTACTTTTGTCTTTTCTAGAATTTTATGCATATAGAATCATTTAGTGTGTGTGTGTGTGTGTGTGTGTGTGTGTGTCTGGCTTTAGTTCAGTATTGTTTTTAGATTTATGTTGTTATGTATGTCAGCAATTTATTCTTTTGTAATTGCTGAACTGTACTCTGTTATATGAGTATGTATAACCATGGTTTGCTTGACCATCTCCTGTAGATGAACACCTGCACTATTTTCAGTTTTTTCCCCCCCAGAATGTACAGTGATCCTTTGGTATCCTTGGGCGGGGGGTTCCAGGGCATCCTCTTTCCGTAGTCCACTCCATACCAAAATCAGAGGATGCTCAAGTCCTTTATATAAAATGGCATAATATTTGCATATGACCTAAGCATATCCTCCTGTACTTTAAATCATTTCTAGATTACATATAATATCTAATACAATGTAAATGTTGTATAAATAGTTGTAATATTGTGTTGTTTTCTCATTTGTGTGTTTTTTCTCCCCGAATATTTTTGACCTGAAGTGGTTGAATCTGAGGATTTAGAGGGTTGACTATATTATATCCGTTGGCTGTTAGGACAGCTATGAATGATCTATATTAAGTCTTTGTGAGGACATGTTTTTATTTCTCTTGGGTAAATTAAATACCTTTTAGTAAAATTGCCAGGTCATAGGGCAGACATATGTTTACTTTTTAAGAAACTGCTGAGCTTCCTACAAAGTAGTCATACCATTTTGCGCTTTTTACCAACAATGTATGAGAATTCCAGTTGCTCCATATCCTCCTGACACTAGTCTTTAAAATTTTAATCATTCTGTGGGTGTGTAAAATCATAATGATTTTAATTTTAATTTTTCTGATGACTAATGATATACTTTTTTATGGACTTACTGGTTGTTTGTGTATCTTCCTTTGTGAAACATCTGTTCAAAACATCATGTATCTATTTTTGTTCATTAAAAAAAAATTGGGCCATTTATTTCTTATTGAGTTATACAAGTTCTTTATGTATCCTAGGTATATAAAGAATTTTATATATAGAGAGAAAACACTTCACCAAATATACTTTATGAATACTTTTCCAGTCTGTGACATATCTATCTTTTAATCAGTTTTTTCAGGGGTTATTGCTTTTTCTGTCCAAGTAATCGCTGCCTATCCCCATGTCACAGGGCTATGCTATTTTGCTTTCCTCAGAAGCTTTTTTTTTTTTGAGTTGGAGTTTCACTCTGTCGCCCAGACTGGAGTGCAGTGGCCCTCCTGGCCACCACAGCCTCCACAGCCTCCACCCGCTGGACTCCCGCGATCCTTCCGCCTCAGCCTTCCGAGTAGCTGGAATTACAGGCGCGGGATTACAGGCTGAGCCAACGAACCCGGCTCCTCAGAAGCTTTATGGTGACTCGGTGGCTCAGCCTGTAATCCCAGTGCTTTGGGAGGCCGAGGTGAGCGGATTGCCTGAGACCACTGGTTCGAGACCCGCCTGGGCAACTTGGCGAGACCTCATCTCTACAATAAATCAAAAAACTACCCAGGCGTGGTAGCGCACGCCTGTAGTTCCCGCTACTCGGAAGGCTGAGGCGGAAGGATCGCTGGAGCCCAGCGGGTGAGGCTGCGGTGGCCGGGAGCGGCCACTGCACTCCAGTCTGGGCGACAGAGTGAGGCTCCAACTCAAAAACAACAACAACAACAACAACAACAAAACCATTTAAGACTAGGATACATTTTAAGCAAAACTTAATGTGTGGTGTGAGTTAGGGGTTCAGGTTAATTTTTTTTTTCCATGTGGTTATCCAGATATGCAGACTATCCCACACCATTAAAAAAATATTTTTCAAGCCGGGCTCCGTGGCTCAGCCTGTAATCCCGTGCCTTTGGGAGGCTGAGGTGAGTGGATTGCCTGAGCCCGCGGGTTCGAGACCCGCCCGGGCAACTTGGCGAGACCTCATCTCTACATAAATAATAAAAAATTAGCCAAGCGACGTAGCACGTGCCTGTAGTTCCAGCTACTTGGAAGGCTGAGGCGGAAGGATCGCCGGAGCCCAGCAGGTCGAGACTGTGGTGGCGGGGAGCGGCCACTGCACTCCAGTCTGGGTGACAGAGTGAGACTCCAACTCAAAAAAAATTTTTTTTTTCTTTTCTCATTGGATTACTTTGGCACCTGTGTTAAAAATCACTTTACTGATAGGTAGACTTTTAAATGTACATTTCTACCACCTTAGTAACTATATCAAATCCTCAGTCATGGTTCTTTTGCTTAACTCAAGCTCTTTTCAAAAGTCATTTCTTTTTTAGTTTTATCTGTACCTGAAGAAAATGAGCAGCCAACCATGATTGAGACAGGGAAACATAAATTTTATTTTTTGAAGTGAAGAAAGATTTGCCATTTTTAAATTTTAAAAATAATGTGTTCTTATTGTAGAAAATTTAGGGAATATAGAAAGGTATAAATGCTAGTGGCACTTATCTATAGTTCCCCCTTGCCCCCATAACCACTCATTCAAAAAAAGATTAATAAGAAAATTATGCTGTATATGTGCTTTGTTGTTGCTTTTTTACGCTTAATGAAAAATAAAAGTTTTCACATAGTCAAATCCTCCAGTCTTTTGGCTGTAGAGTGATTTCTAGCTTAGTTGTCATGCTTAGGAAACTCCATTACTAGGATTATATATCATATACCTGACTTTTTGTACTCTAATAGCTTTATTTTATTGATATTTTGATTTCATTTGAAATTCTGATGGAAAATGAAAAGTAGGGGTACAAAGATCTTATCAGGAGATTTGTCTAGGTATTTGAATTCCCAAAATATTATTTGGGAATCTCTGTTTATATCTCTTTATTATACTTTCTATTTGGTGAGTAGTGGCTGGAGTGAGAGGGGATTGTTTTTATTTTTGTTAGTTTTTTTGAGGTGGAATGCCTTCCAGACTGGAGTGCAGGGGCATGCTCATGGCCACTGCAGCCTCAGCCTGCTGGGCTCAGGTGATCTTCTGCCTCAGTCTTCCAAGTAGCTGGAACTGTAGGCACAAGCCACCATGTCTGGCTAATTTTTCTTGATTTATTGTAGAAACGAGGTCTCGCCTAGTGCCCAGGCTGGTCTTGAACCCCTGATCTCAGGCAATTCTCTCGTCTTTGTCTCCCAAAGTCCAGGGATTACAGGCTTGAGCCACCGTGCCTGGCAGAGGGCAGTGATTTTAGTTTGGTCTGTCTTTGGGCCTCTTCAGTTTCTTCATAGAAATACTACTCTACAACTATACCGAAACTCTAATTTGTGCTGACATTTAAGATACATACATACATATATCACTAACAGCTCATATGGGCTGTTAGTGATAAGGGTTCTGGTGAAGAAAATATGAATGACTCAGTGCAACTTACATCTTTTAATAATGACATAAAAGAACATTATTCATTGGGCTAGCTTATTATATGGACCTTAATATTTAAATTGATATGAACTCATGGTGCATTTGGGGCTCCACTAAAACTATTTTCACCTTATCCTTGATTGAAGTCACTATTTCCTCTTATTTGTACTTTTTTCCCTCTTTAGAGAATGATTAAATTATATAAATATTCTTGTAAATACTGCAGTTGTCTGTCCTAAGTGACCCTCACTTATCTTTTTGGAATGCATTTGAGTCACAGTAGATAGCATTTGTGTGTGTGTGTGTGTGTGTGTGTGTGTTTGAGAGAGAGAGGGAAATATTAACACTCATTTTTGATTCATTATTGATAGTATTTTGGGAAACGTTTCTGAGTCCAAGAATGATGTTATTGTTTGTTGCTCCATTTTGGTAAGGTATGGGCTGTTCAGATATCTAAAGTGCTTCATAGTTTATTTTTATTATAGTTGATTGACCACTTTGTATTCAGTGTCCAATTCTCTCAAAGTGTTTCAGACGTCTTTAATTATAAAGCAAATGATATAAATTTTGTTTTCAAGGGATTATAGACTTGGAACTAATTTCTAACATTTCATTATTGGGGTTTTTATGCCACGGAAACAAATAGCAAAACCTTCTTCAGCAGTACTTTATTTAGATAGAAACAAGCTCTGTAGCAGAGTTGGTATTATTGTAATTACCTGGATGATTGTGTTGAGGAACGCTTAATATACTAAGCGTTGTCTTCTTGTATACTTCTTGGCTTTTGAGTTTATTTAATGCACAAAATACAAGCTCTTTAAGGGCATGGGTCTTTTGTGTTTTTCTATTGTGTTCTCTAAATATTTGTTGAATGAACAGCATATAATTCTTTTTTAAGTAAAAGGAGTGGTAGCCTATAGAAATATATTCCTGCTTGAAGAGGTGTTAAGGTATAAACATTTTAATATGTGTTCCTATCACTTAGTTCTTACCTATTCATAGGAAGGAAGATAAGTAACATATGCAGGGAGAATGGATTTAAAAGTAGAATTAATTTGGAGGTCATGTAGGAAGTGAATTGTGATTTGGATATTTTCTGGATTGTGCTGAAACAGTTTGTCTTGGAAAGGATTTAAGCTAATTTTATTCAGTGTTTTAAGTGAAGGAGAGACACCTCATGTGGGTTATAACCGCCTTTGTAATTTATATGTTTCACTTGTCTCCCCTTGGCTCCCCCTAACTTTTCAAGTTAAACACGTTTTCTTTTGTACCTAGTTATGCCTGTGTTGGATCACACTTCATAAGTAAGGGCAGATGAAATACTGGTGGTGAATTCACAAGGTGAAGTCCTTTAAAATGGCATTTTGGCTGCTAATAATAGTAAGACAATCTTCTCTCTTTGGATTGTTTTGAACATGTTAGGAGTGAGCTTATACACTTTGGTCTCTATACATTTGTCCTATAAATAAAACAGAAAACAAAGTTAAAGGGCATGAGAGACTTTTGACAGGAATCAAGAGAATCACTACAAGTCACAATGAATGACTAGTTTGAAAAATTTTCAGACATTATCAAGCATTCTGATTACTAATATTTTTATTTGCCTTTAAACTGTTTAATATTTGTAACATTGTTTCTTTTTGCAATAAATGCATTTTTTGCGCTCTCTTTGCACTGTATTTAAAACAGTTATAGAAAGGGGAATTAAGAGTTGTGTTAATTTTTCTTCTGTATCTGTTGGTAGTGTTTATTTAGCAGACAAAGGAGAGTGATGTATAGCATCTTGCTTGTACTAAGTATTTGGTAATTATTAGGTCAATGAATAAATACAGCCTGCAGATGTAGTGCAGTTGACAAGGCATGTTTCAATCTCTCATTTGCTCTTAGAATCAGCTCTGAAATAAAAGTCCGGCCGTTGAGAGGAGAGGAGGTGTTGAAAATGGTCAGGTATCATCGTTTAGTAGCTTTACTAGTTTTTTTTTTAAGCAGTTTTATTGAAACTTAATTTACATACCATAAATTTTACTAATTGAGTAGAATTTAATAAATTTTAGTAAATTTATGGAGTTGTATAACCATCACCATAATCCATTTTCATTACCCCCCTAAAATTTACTTGAGCCTGTTTGCAGTCAGTTCTGACTCCCAACCCCAGCCAACCACTGAGCTGCTTTCTCTGTAAATTTGTTATCTAAGTTCCATATAAGTAGAATCATACAATATGCAGTCTTTGCATCTGGTTTCTTTCATCTAGCATAATATTTTTGAGGTTCATCTGTGTTGTGGCTCATATCAGTATTATGCTCTTTTTTATTGCTGAACAATATTCCATTGTATAAATATGCCATATTTTATTTATGAATTTACCATATGTGAGAACGTGTTTTCATTTCTCTTGGATAGATTACAAGGAGTGGGATTGCAGGGTAAGTTTATGCTTAACTTTTGAGAAATGACCAGACTGTTTTCCATAGTAATCCTACCATTTTACATTACCACCAGAAATATATGAGAGTTCCAGTTTCTCCACATTCTCATAGAATACTTGGTATTGTCTATCTTTGTGATAATAGCCATTGTAGTGCATTTTACTAATGATAAATGATGTTATCCACTGTTTCATGTGCTTGTTAATTTTGCTTGTTCTTTTGATTTTTGCTCATGTGTCATGAATGTGGTCTAATTTGAATCAATAAATTGTTTTCTGCAAGGGAATAATATGATAATTAACTGGGGAAGAAGTCATATTTTGTATTTCACAGGCTAATTTCAATATTTTAAAATAGAATACAAATAAATACCGGTCACAGCCTCCTATTTGTGGAACTATCCCACTGATTAGTGTTTACATCTGAAAGAAATAGTTAACCTTGCTATGGTACCTTTTGCTTTCAAGCAATAAATGAGTCTTGCTGATCTGTGTAATCCCTTATAATGGCAGTGCAGTCTACTAGTTGAGTTATTCCTAAGGTACAGTTGTTAAGGATTTCTGACTTATGCATGGCCTTTACATGTTTTTTTTTCAGTTCTGCTTTATGTTCATCTTCCCTCTTTTTATTATTTAAACATATGAGGGGGTAAGCTTATAAACTTACTTCTCTCATTTTGACCCCGATTTTATCTTTACACTCTCTCTGTTCTGCATAAAGATTAGAAAACAATTCTAGTATTACTTTATTAACTCAGTTCCTATGGAGAGTGGTAGCTGTTGGTATTTTAAACACTATTGCACATAGCTTTTGGCTTTTCTTTTTCTTTCTTTTTGAGCAGGAGTCTCACTTTGTTGCTTAGGCTGGAGTGCAGTGGAACACTCACGACCACCGCAGCCTCAGTCTGCTGGTCTCAGGCCATCCTTCTGCCTCAACCTTCTGAATAGTTGGAATCACAGGCACGTGCTACTATACCAGGTTAGTTTTTTGATGTAGTGTTGAGATGAGATCTGGCCAAGTTGTCCACGCTGATCTCGAACCCCTGGGCTCAGGTGATCCTCTTGCCTTGGCCTCCCAAAGTGCTGGAATTTTAGGTGATAGTTATTTTTCTAAAAGGAAAGTACATTAACACAGTTGTCATGAATTTTGATGCCTGCAAGATCTAGTGAAAATGTGCTTTTATATTGTTGAAGTCCCTGTAAAAGTATTTGAAGTATTAAATGTGAAAATATTAGACTGATTTTGAAAATCATTCTCCCTTTTGAGATAACTTTGTTATTATATCATTATAGTTTGTAACACTTTGGGTTCTTGCACATTTAAATATTTATGGCTGTATTGTGTTACATAGTGAATACAGTTGAAATTAAATGGTTGAAAGTAATATTTATGGTTGAGTAGTTTGTGTTGAAGGAATCAAAATTTTTAAAAAATTCTTTGTGAATTATTAGATCTCATCAAGTGCTTCTAACAGGCCATATTATCAACATCTATAGGACTAGTAGAAATAAGAGGAAAAGATAGCAGAATTATGATTTTCTTTTGGAGAAATGAGATAGCAAGTCAGAAATTGGGAGAAGAGATAATGTAAAACAGTAAAGTTAATATTTATATCAAGATTGCAGCATTTATAAACTTAGCATAAAGTTCTTTTGGAAGTAACAAAATATTTGGATAACCCTTGTCTTACTACCAATATATTTCTTCAGTGATCTTTAGAAGTTTGTTATGTGTGACTTATAAATATTTTATAGGAAGTATTTTTCTAAGTAGAAGTATTGTACAGTTGAGTGATGAGAATCCCTAATTCCATAATATATCTCAATATTCTAAAAGATGTTCAGCATTTCTAAATATTTGAAAAAGTGCAATTTTTCATATTTCAGTTATATGTTCATGCTAAAAAATTCTCAGGCATTATTTCTTGCTATAGCTTAAATGGAATGTGTAACTCATGATTATAACATTTAAATTTAAAGTATGAATGTGTTAATGTTGTATATTCCGGTTAAAGAAGAATTTAGTCACAAAAGCAAAGTGTTGCATTACAAAACAATGAAAAAACTCATCTAAAGGATTTTGGTGATAGTTTTAAAAAACAATTTCTTTTGTAAGCATATTTTTTTGGTATAAAAGACTGTGAAGTTATAAATTTTGAAGGCATTCTGGAAAACAGATTGTTTTCCATATTTAAGACATCTCCATAATAGGAGAACAGCAGATGATACAAATAAAACTAACTTTGGAACCAATAAAAGGAAATTCTAGTATAGAATTGGCTTATGAAATTTTCTTCTGAAGGAAGTTATAAGACATAATACTGAATAAATTTTTAAATAGTTACTGATTTCTTTTTTGTGTGTGTGAGGTGATTGCTATAAATTTTTCACAGAGGGAAGTTTGGTCTTTCAGGATGATAGAATGTCAGTCCTTGGCATAGTGTTTTTATATGCTTCCCCCCATAAACAGGATTATTCAGTTTGATTATAGTTATAACAAATCTGTGAAATAAAAGTTTAAAAATCTGAATGCTTGCTTATTTCAAATAATTTTATTTTAGTAAAATTCCAGTACAGTAAGTGCATAAGATGAGTCCCTATTTAGCCTGTATTATAAACATATGAAATTTGAAATTTTTAGATTTTTTTTCCTCCTAAGGTAGTGAAGATGGGAAAAAGAATGAAGAAAAATGACTTGATTTTTAAGATTTCAAATGTTTTTTTTTAAACAGAAGCAGAGCAGTATAGTAGAAAGAACACTGGATTTGGCATCAGAAAAGCTAAGATTGGTCCAGATATGGTGGCTCAGGCCCAGCTTTGCTTGTAATCCCAGTTTTGGAAGGCTAAGGTGGGAGGGTTGCTTGAGGCCAGGAGTTGGAGACCGGCCTGGGCAACATAGTGAGACCTAATCTCTACCAGAATTTTAAAAAACTTGATAGGCATGCTGGTGCACTCCTGTAGTTTCAGCTACTTTAAAGAATGTAAGGCAGGTTCCCTCGAGCAGCCCAGTAGTTCAAGGTTACAATGAGCTGTGATCATGCCACTGCATTCCAGCCTGGGTGACAGAGCGAGACTCTGTTTTGTCCTGATTGTGAGTAATGTAATTTAGAATACTATCTACCTTCCTCAAGGAGTTGTGACAATTAAATTTGGTGAGAAACTAACTGTATATGCTAATATTCTGTAAACTGTACAGAACTGTGTGTAAAACAGCCTGTGTTGTATTTGTCTAACAGTGTCTTCCGTATATGCATTCAAAATCAGTCCTCTGATATTAGCCGGCTTTTCCCCAAAAAGGTAGCACATTGCTTGGCACATATTGGGTACTCTTAAGTATTCAATCAGTGAATGAAAATTAGCTGACATTTTTGTTTTTTTAACTTACCAAGCATAGTAGGTTGCATTGGGGTTTTGGATGGGTTTTTATTATCTGGAGAGAATTGTAGGACAAAGTCTTGGTGGGGCTTATGACTCAGATATGATGGATTTTGGGTAAAGAAGCTTTTTATCCTCAGCCATGTAGAAGGGAAGGGAGGGAGCAGGACTGGGCAACCTTCTTTTTCCCATATTCATGGAAAATTCATATTTTTCATGAATATGCCATGTTGTCTTTTATTCTCTTTGTCTCTACTTGGAATGTTCTGGTCTCCTCTGCTTTATCAGCTTACCTCTGAAACAAAAACAAAAATAAATAAAACAAGTGTCATTTGTTAAATTACAAAAGGAATCTATACGTATTTAAAAATGGAAAATTATATAAGTGAATATAAAGTATAAATTCTCTTCTAAGCCCTTTCTTCTTTTTTTTTGAGCCAGAGTCTCACTCTGTCACCCAGACTGGAGTGCAGTGGCACCCTCCTGGCCACCGCAGCTTCGACCTGCTGGGCTCCAGCGATCCTTCCTCTTCAGCCTTCCAAGTAGCTGGAACTATAGGCATGCGCTACCATGCCCGGCTAATTTTTTTTGATTTATTGTAGAGATGAGGTCTCACCAAGTTGCCTGGGTGGGTCTTGAACCCACGAGCTCAGGCAATCCAGACTCACCTCGGCCTCCTAAAGCACTGGGATTACAGGCTGAGCCACCGAGCCTGGTCTGCCCCTTCTTCTTGATCTCAGTCTCTTAAGGCAGCCACTTTTACCACATCAGTGTATCACTTTCCCTTTTTCTGTGCATGTAGTGTTGTAACAACATAGTGTTTCATTTTCTGTATTATGTACATAAAAAGATGACTACTTGTAGTTTTTTTTTTTTTTAAGGCCAAAATGCAACTGTATTGTACCTATTGTTCTGTATCTCTTTTTTGGCTTAATTTGAAGTCTTCCCGTCAGAATTTATAATTTACTCAGTTCTTTCTAAGTGCTATGGAGTGTTTCATTATCTGGATTTGCCATAATTTATTTTTCTATTTCCTTCCAAAGTGCTGGAATTATAGGCGTGAGCCACTGCGCCCAGCCCCCAAATAATCTTAATTGTCTTTTAAAAAAGGCTGTAGCAAATTGAAATCTCCCAGTAGTGATGGGACTGTGCAGTTCCATATCTTTGGTAGGCTGAGTATGCCTTTTACATTGCTTGTCAATCTGTTAGGTTTAAAAAAAAAAAAGCCAGTACCTACATTTGTTTTTATGTTCTGGCATTTCAATATTTGACTGCTCACAAGATTGAGTACCTGTTGTTAGTCTTTCCTGGGTTTTAATCCTCCTTTAATACCTGTCTTAGATTTATTTTCTTTGTGAGGTTCTCTTTAATTCCTATTCAACTCTTTTTTCCTACCCAGACAATTTCCTTCTACCATTTGGTCTTATAGTACTTTGCAAATACCTCTGTTGTAAGCGGTTGCTGTCATATTGGGTTATGATCATTTATTTATTTATGTTATATGCCAGACTAGGTGCTCCTCTAGGGTTACAATGTGCTATTTACCTTTATGTCTCTTCTCAGTATCAAGCATAGGACCTATAGCACTTAGTATGTATTTAGAAAGCTTTATTGAATAGTCTGATTCTCAATTGAAAGTCTGCTTGTAAGATGTACAACTCTCACTTTGTTTTGGAGGTGATGACTGTTAATGGTTATGGTACTAATTCACACCATTATACAAATTAGATCTAAAGGGGAAAAGATGGAGGAATGTCTTGTTTGGTTAATGAAATGTTTTTATTTCTTTATCACACTCTACTAGGTGTTATGAAACCTGACATTACTTATGGTCAAGGACAAAAGTTGATTTACAATGTGGGTCTTTTGCCTGATTATCTTAGCATGTAACTTTAACACAATTCATCTAGTTCTTTTGGCTCTTTCCAAAGAAGTTTGAGTCTTCTCATACATTAGAAATAGTCTCTTTTACTTGCAGTTATTTCAGGCACTGGCTGATGCCTGAGAGGCCTGATGTCTTCCAGAGAACTCTTGGGACCTGTGCTCTTGGCCACCTTCCCATGAAGTGACCCTGCCAAGCTTCATTTCATTGTTGCCTTTTCCCCCAAGATAGAGGTGTAAACCCTAGTACACATCTTTTCTCATTCTTGTTCCCTCACCTGTTCTTCCCTTCTTTTCACACTTTTCTTTTCCTTGTTCTAAGGTTAACATATTCACTTGCATCTTCAAATTCTTTACCAAATGTTACTTTTATCTTTGCCTTAGGTAACACCCATCTTTCCCCTGAGGGAAAACTCTCTCTGGTAGAGCTTGTACTTGTTAGGAAAGAGTGGAAGTTTTCTCACTTTGCACTGCAGTGTCTATACAACTTTTCTGTTAAAATTCCTACTGTTTTGTTTCATATAGTTGGGGTATACACCTTCCACCTTTCCTCTTGACTATCATCTGTTGACCCCTTTCTTGACCATATCCTCTTGCTTATTGAAGACATAGGCGTGTGATTCACAATCTTTCCACACAAGGTTGTGCTACCATTCTTTCTGAATTTAGTGTTTAATGTGAACAGAGTACCCATGACCCTGACTTTGTAGTTTCCCAATTTCATCATCTCTAGTGGTCATTCTTTTCACTTAATCCTATGGAGCTACTCTGGACCTCACCATTAACTGAAATCAAGTTTACCTTTGAGATCATAAATTTAAAACATACTGCTTCTGGCTCTGATGCTTTTACTTGCTTTTTCATTAAACATATTAATTGACATTTTGAGATATGCAGTCCTTGACACCTCTAAATGCTTTCTTTACAAGCAGGTGAGAATCTATTGTTCCTTATTTCAAACCTCTTGCCAGAATCCTGTTTCCTTGTCGAGATGAATTTTCATCATGTGCATCTGGCAAACCTGGGTTCTGGATCAGCTTGTCTCTCTGGTCTACAAAAAAACTGTTTGTTGAGCAGGGATGGATAAAAATCAGCACAATTATCTGGATTAGAGGTACTGTGCATTCATGGTCTCTATTCCCTAAAAGAGCTGTCAAGGCTGTAGGGCAATTCTTTCATTCTCCATAAGGGGTATTTTAAACCATCCTTCCTTCCTTCCTTCCTTCCTTCCTTCCTTCCTTCCTTCCTTCCTTCCTTCCTTCCTTCCTTCCTTCCTTCCTCCCTCCCTTCCTCCCTCCCTCCCCTCCCCCCCAAATGGTCTTCCTCCATTTCATGGGAAAATAGAAGCCCTCAAAAGGAGATCCCTTACATTTTCTATTACTTGACTCACCAGTGCATCTCCTCTGTACTGTTTGTTCTTCCTTTCCTTCTGTTTCAGTGGATGAGATGTCCCTCATGCTGTCTCAGGTCGATTCTCCACCTGTGCTCTGCGTCTCATTCCTTCTTGCTGATTAACTCTGTCTTTAATTTCTCTCCTAATTTTGTTTCTTTCTCATCCGGCTAATAAATGTGTTCTAATGTCTCACAAACAAATAACCAAAATGCTGCTAGAAAGAAATCTCAATTCTTCATACAGGATCTGATTGGAAAATACAGAACAAAGCAAAAAAGAAATCTCAGTTCTTTCTAGCTTCTTTTGCCTCCCCTCACCAGCAGAACAAAGCCCCAAACTTGTCAACTTCTTTTTAGTTTCACATTCTGTTCACTCTTCAATACATTCTTATGTCTTTCATCATTCAATAGAACTGCCCAGTCTAAGATCATCTGGATTTCCATGCTACTAAAATCATCCTCTTAAAGGATGTTCAGAAATACTTGACACTTCTCAAGTTGCTGTCTTGTGGTAGTACACAGAGCATCTCTAGTTGGTTTTTGTTTTTTACAGTGGGTTAGAGGTGTGAAGAGCTTGTGCGAATCGTCATGAGTACACAGAGGCACTGCTGAACCCATCAGGCAGTCAGGGGGCTTCCCAAAAGGAGAGAAAGATTAAAAACAGAGGGAGAGAAGAAATTCAGTGCTAAGCCACAGGGACTGTGGGTGAGGTCATCATTTCTTACTTCTTAGAACCAATGTTTTTTAATTTAAAAATTTTTTTTATTTTAAAGATTTGGGGTACAGTTCAGGGTTAGGTATAGAAATGTTCATCATGCAGGTATCCTTGTTGATGAGATGTGCCCCCATCCTCCCCCTGCAGATTCACACTACTGCCAATACCTTTCTTACAATATTATGATAATAGTTGAAGGTTCACTTATGAGCGAGAACATGTGATACTTGGTTCTTTGTTTCTGTGATAGATCATTCAATATTATGGACTTCAAGTCCATCCAAGTTGCTGTGTGTTTTATAATATTATCCTTCTTTATGATTGCATAATATTCCATTGTGTGTGTGTGTGTGTGTGTGTGTGTGTGTGTGTGTGTGTGTATACACCATATTTTTTTAATCCAGTTCTCTTTTGATGAGTTGATTCTGTGTTTTTGCTGTTATGAACAATTCTAGCTGTTTTCCTCAGGCTCCTTTGCTGCCTTCTGCTAAATGGAAACGAAAATACTCCTTACTTTTTTTTTTCTTTCTAATATATTTGTCATCTTCTTGGTTTTGCATCTTTTTTCAACTTTGTGTGTTGTTGACTTCCATATATCCTTCTGAAAGCTTGTGTTTGAGCTTCAGGCATCTCTACTTGGATGTATCACAGACAGAGATGAACATATCTACAACTGCATTCTTCCCCTGCTTTGCTTCCAAATCTGCTTTATTTCCTTTAGTCTTATATTTAGTGATTGCTTCTGCTATCCATCTAACTTGGATCAAGCTAAAAATCTGAGTATTTCTTATCCTTGACCTCACATTCAGTCAACGGGTCCTGTCATTGTTCTCTCCCATCCCCCTACTACTTTCCTACTTCAAGTGGACATCATACTGTTTCTAGATTTTTACTGTAGTCTCTTTTCTGGTGTTCTTTCTCCAGCCTTTCTAGTCTTCTGTCCATTGTCTACTCTTTAGCCAGACTACATATTATAAAATGCAAATTTATGTTATTCTCTAACTTAAATTACGTAAGTGACTATTTCTCACAAAATTGAATGTGATCTGACTTCTTTCCAACCCTATCTCTTGTAATTTCCTCCCCTTTTCCCAAACTCCACCCATATTAAATAACTTTCATGTAAAGCTGCCTTGTTTTCTTTTCCATCTTCAAGTTTTTAAAATAAATATGTAGATTCCTCTGCATGAAATAAAAAGACCAACTCCTCAAATATTATTGTTAGGCAGTATGTAGAAAAACTTCTGCAGCATTGTATTTAGTTTGGTTTAAAGTCAGAGTCTGGAAGGAAAAGACAAATACCTATGTATAGTTGTCCCTTGATATCTGAGGGTGATTAGTTCTAAGATCCCAAGATTTCTGTGGATTCCAAAATCTGCATATACTGAAGTCTTGCAGTTGACCCTGCAGAACCCATGGACGGGAAAAGTAGGCCCACTTTTGGTCGTGGACATGAAACTCACTGATTCAGAGGACCAATTGTAATTGTTGAAAAAAATTCGAGTATAAATGAACTTGTGTGGCTCAAACCTGTATTATTGAAGGGCCAACTATATTAACATTAACACCTTTCAGAAACTGACTTCTTTATGTATTTAATTATAATGGACAATTGGTTTATGGAATTCAGAGGGGATTTCCTTAGAGAAGTGTTTCAAGTAGAAGTTGCTGATATGAACTCATGCTTCTTGTGAGCATTTCTATTATGAGAAATGTGGATAAAAGAATTGGCTAATGGGAAAATGGTAATATGAATGCTAGGCATAAAACTTCTTTAAACTGCAGAAAATGAATAGATTTTTAAATAAAAAGTATTTGACACCTGTCTTATTGAGTAGACGTTTTTATGATATACCACTAAAGTTATTGTTATTAGCAATAATAATAATACTATTAGCAAGACATAACTTTTATTATGTGTGTTCTGAAGTGCTTTACTAATTTGTTAGATTTCTATGTCATTTTTCCAGTGCCAGAAAAATAATGTGTTCTTTTCAGTTTGGCTTCTTTCACTTAGCAATATGCATTTAGGTTCTCTTAATGTCTTTTCATGACTTGATAACTCATTTCTTTTTAATGTGGAATAATATTTCATTGTCTGGATATACCATATTTTATTTATCCATTCATCTACTGAAGACATTTGGTTGCTTTCAAGTTTTGGCAATGATGAATAAAGCTGCTGTAAATGTCTATGTGCAGGTTTTTGTGTGGACAAGGTTTTTAACTCCTTTGAGTAAATACCAAGGATCATGATTGCTGGATTATATGGTAAAGGCATGAGTAGGGAGATAATAAAAAGATCAGTGGTTGTTAGCAGGGAGGGAGGGATAATATAGGTGGAGCACAGAAGATTTTTAGGGCGATGAAAATACTATATCATACAATAATGGTGGATCCATGTCATTATGCACTTGTCTGAACCCACAGAATGTGCAACACCAAGAGTAACCTAATGTGAACTGTGGAGTTTGGGTGATAATGATACGCCAATGTAGTAGGTTCTTCAATTGTAACAAATGTGCCATTGTGGTGGGGGATGTTGATAATGGGGAAAGTTTATGTGTATGTAGAGTTAAGGGATATATGGGCATCTTTATATTTTCCTTTTTTTGAGTTGGAATCTCACTCCGTCACCGATGCTGGAGTGCAGTGGCACAATCATGGCCACTCCATTGTCAGCCTGCTGGGCTCCGGTGATCCTTCCGCCTCAGCCTTCCAAGTAGCTGGAACTACAGGTGCATGCTACCACGTCTGGCTAATTTTTTATTTGTTATAGAGATGAGGCCTCGCCAAATTGCCTGGGATGGTCTTGAGCCCGTGGGCTCAAGCAACCCACTCGTCTTGGCCTCCCAAATTGCTGGGATTATGGGCTGAGCCCCCGAGCCTGACCTGTACCTTTCTTTTAATTTTTCTGTGAACCTAAAACTGCTTTAAAAAATGAAGTTTATAAAAAACTCTCACCATGTTCTTTAAGTATATTCTGTACTTAGAAATACTTGGGAATTAAAATACGGTTTAAAACATTTCTAAAAAAATTATGTCCCCTTTCTGGGTAGAATAGTTAATTGTGTACTTTTTGTAAAGACAATGAGGAATATCTTACCTGTCAGTATTTAAGTCCTATTAAAGTCAGAATGTCTGAGTAGCATATATCTAACAGCATACTCTCACTCAATTCTTTTTTTTTGAGCTGGAGTATCACTCTGTCACCCAGACTGGAGTGCAGTGGCCGCTCTCGGCCACCGCAGCCTCCACCTGCTGGGCTCCGACTGCCCTTCCACCTCAGCCTTCCAAGTAGCTGGAACTACAGGCGCGTGCTACCACGCCCGGCTAATTTTTTGATTTACTGTAGAGATGAGGGCTTGCCAAGTTGCCCAGGCAGGTCTCGAACCCGCGGGCTCAGGCAGTCCACTTACCTCAGCCTCCCAAAGGCTCAGGATTATAGGCTGAGCCACCGAGCCCGGCTTTCTTTTTTGAGTTGGAGTCTCACTTGGTTGCCCAGGCTAGAGTGCAGTGGCACACTCACTGCCACCCCAGTGTCTACCTGCTGAGCTCAGACCATCCTTCCACCTCAGCCTTCTGAGTAGCCGGAACTACAGGCACACGCTACCATGGCCAGCTAATTTTTTGATTTATTGTAGAGATGAGGTCTCGCCAAGTTGCCCAGGCTGTTCTCAAACCTGTGGGCTCAGACAACCCCTCACCTCAACCTCCCATCACCCAATTCTTGCATTAAAAGCTAATAGATTTAGTCTTTTAGTTGTAATGTCTTACTCTGTGTATGTTGTCTCATTTGATATAATTGTGAAAATTGTAGGGGAGATATCTTTATATTGTCATGTATGAAGAAGAAACAGGATTGGAGAAGTTAAGTAATTTGTTCAATGTAATATAGCTGATAAATGGTAGAACTGAAAAATAGTGTTTTTAGATTTCTAAGATCGTATTCTTTTTTCATTATAATTCTTATTTTCTAAAGTAAAACCTCAAGTTTTATACAAGAAATAGGTGGCTATTATTTTTGGACAAGCTGAGTGGCTATCTTAGAAAAATAATATTAAAAGGATTTGAAATTTCAGAATATTCATTAAATCAGCAATTGTTCAACTTGTTCATCCTAAAAAAATTCCCTTAGGTTCAGGTTAGCCGCTTCACGCTTCTCCAAGAGTACTGTTTTTTTTTTTTTTTTTTCTTTTTGTCACTTCTACAAATGGAGGAAGCATTTAACTGTGTGATCTACACTTAGTGAAGGTCTATAATATGGTGGATAATTCAATAATAGTACATTATCCAATGAGCACCTTTTATTTATGTCTTTTAAGGTTTTGTTTGGAACATTTGAATATGGATGTATGTGAAAATCTGTAAGATAATGAAGGTGCATTTTAAATCCTGAACTTTTTTTTTTTAATTGAGTCAGACCCAGCCTGGAGTGCAGTGACACATTTACAGCCAGTGCAGCCTTGACCTGCTGGGCTCAGGTGATCCTTCTGCCTCAGCCTTCCAAGTAGCTGGAATTACAGGCATGCAACACCATACCTGACTAATTTTTTATTTTTATTTTTATTTATTGTAGAGACGGGGTCTTGTCAAGTTGCTTAGGCTGGTCTCGAACCCCTGGGCTCAGGCAATTCTCTCATCTCTGCTTCCCAAAGTGTTGGGATTATAGGCGTGAGCCACTGTGCCTGACCTGAATCCTGAATTTTTATCTCTCTAGTTTTCCCTTGTTGTTGGCGATGATCTTTTTTCATTGTTGATGATGAGCAGCATTATCTCTCAAATTACTGCAGAGGATTAATGTAAGCAGAACTGCTGTTTTTCTTCCTTTCAGACTGGTTTGCTGTCAGATTCCAGGGTAGCTAAGTGGTGCATTGAAGTTGAAGTATCTTTAGTCTTCCCTGACAGATCTGTCTGGGATACAAATGAAAATGATAATGATGCTGTTAAAATAAAGGAGTGTTCATCTTTTATTTATTTATTTTTGGATAGCAAAATTAGGGAGAAACTTAGGAGATGACTTAGAAATTGTATTATCTTTTAAATCCACTGATGTTAGTGTGATTTTGTGCACTGACCATTTGACCACTCTAGAAGGGAAATGGAATGTATAATTCAGGAAAGGTGAAGGAAGCTCTTCACAACTGTGGTATCCCATAATGATAAAATTAACCAAAAAAAGTATTTTTAACTTTCTGTCACATATAAGATAACGTCTAAGATATAACACAGGTATGTTTAAGAAGTTATAGTTTGTTTGGAAGGATAAAGCTTACTGTCAAGTGGAAAGGTTAAATGATGAATTAAAGAACAATAAATACAGTAATATAAAATAGTACCTTACTTGCTATTTGAGCAGCAGTTAACACCATGAATTAAGAAAAGGTAACAGTCACATGCTTTGGAAATATTAGAGGAGCATTATGAAGGAAGAGGAACTTGAAACTTGACAATGACAATAATGATAACATGAATAGTAGCAGACACTTAAATGGCTACTGTTTCTGGCATTTATATATGCACACACACTTTATGTAGTGATACTTTGATTTAAAAAATCGTTTTTGATTATATTAATTTAAAAAATTTAAATGTTTTTCCACACAGAACATTGAACAATTTTATTTTTTTCGTATCCATTCTTGTTTTTTAAATGACATCAAAATTTATATATTTATGGTGTACAACATGATAGTAACACCTTAATTTTTAAAAAATATTTTTGCTGTGCTGAGTATTCTAGGTTGACAAGTTTGTTTTTGTTTTAAATCACAGAAATTTGTTTTCGCAAAGTTCTGGAAGTCTCAGATCAAGGTGTTGGCAGGTTTGGTTTCTCCTAGGGCCTCTCTCCTTGGCTTGCAGATGGCCGCCTTCTTACTGTGTTCTCACATGGCCTTTCCTGTGTGCTTGTGCACCCCTGGTGTTTCTCTGTGTCATAATTGCCTCTTCCTATAAGAAACATCAGTCAGATTGAATTAGGCCCCACTCTAATGGCCTCAGTTTAATTTAATCATTTCTTTAAAGACCCTATTTTCTAATACAGTGACATTCTGAAGGTCATAGGGTTGAGGCTTCAATTTGTGAATTTTGGGGGGACCCATAATTTAATCAATAATTATTCATTTATATTTGTCTAGTTTTTAAACTATCATTTTAAACTTGGAGTGCTATAAGATTGAGAATGCTTTAAAAAATAGTATGACTATGTATGTGAAAACTTCTGATTGAATTTTCATTGTAGTTCTTCCTCCTTTCAGCAGTGGAAACTGGTGAGTTTCTTTTCTGTAATACAGTTTGCCATTTCTATTTTTCAAGATTTTTGTGGGGTAGGTTGACTGTTTTTGTTTTGGTACTTTAAAAATGTTGCTCCACTGTTGGTGTTTTTTTAACTGCTGTCATGCCATGAATTCATGGGGGAGTAGGTTCTAGCAGCTCTAGGTATTTTTTTCTGTTGGTTCTTACAAAGTGTACTTCTCTGGGTGGAGAGCAGGCTGGTACTTCAGTTGAACTCAGGTACTTTTCTTTTTGGCTTCCTTCTTTTTCTAATCATTTTGCTTCACGTGTTTCAGGAAGCTGTCTCGGTTCTTAGAGTGCTTAATGTACTCAATACATACATTAGTTTTCTTGATAAGACTCTTGCTCTTATTTGTTTGGAACAATGTCAATATGCAGAGTAACATTGTAGACTCTTCCACTTTTGCCATGGTAATATTTGTGAGACATTCTTTCTTGAACAGTGTCCATTCTCTTGATGTCTCCAATATCAACTTTCTTTTATATATGCATGAATGTGGCCAAAGGATACCTTCATGTTTTCTAAAAGGCCTAGAGAACATATAGATGGCTCTTCTTTTTTCCTTTGTGCAGGTCTTTTTGGCAAATTATTGGAAGAAGAGGGTTCCAATCTCCACTGTCTTCTGGTTTGCATTGTTCCTGTGTTCATAAAAATGTCCTTTTTTACCTCTGGCTCTTCCTGACTGACTTTAATCAATTTGACTATAATATGCCTTGCTGTAATTTTCTTGATGTTTCTTGTTTTGGGCATTGGTGGAGCTTCTTGATCTGTATGATTTTTGGCTTTCTTCAATTTTTTTTTCCACTTCTTTTTCCCTTTCAGTGACTCCAGCTACATGTATATTAGGTTGCTTTATGTTGTCCCACAGCTTACAGATAGTCTCTTGTTCTTGTTTTTTTCTTCTTCCTTCTTCCTCCTTATTCTTCCTTTGTCTTCCCTCTTCTCCCTTCTTTCCTCTTCATCTCCCTTCCTCTTCCTCCTCCTCTTTCTTCAACCTCCTCCTTCTTCCTCCTTCTCTTTTCTCCCCCCCATTCCTGCATTTCGTTTTGATAATTTCTATTGCTTTGCTGTCTTAGGTTCCTTTGTCTTTTCTTCTGCAATTTCTAGTCTCTGGTTAGTACTGTCCAGGGTGTTTTTATCTTACACCTGGTACTTTTTGTCATTTTTGATTTGTGTCATTATTATATATTACATGTCTCTACTTAACATTTTTAGTGTCTCCTGAACCTCTTTTTAAATTCATTGTGGTAAAATAGACATAATATGAAGTTTACTGTTCTGACTACTTTTAAGTGTACAATTCAATGGCACTGAGGACTACCTGTTTCTAAAACTTTTTCATCACCCCAAATGGAAATTCTGTAACCTTTCAGCAATAACTCCCCATCCCCACTTACCCTCAACCTCTGATAACCTCTATTATAATTTTTGTGTCTATGAATTTGTCTATGTATACCTTATATACATGGAATCATATAATATTTGCCCTTTGTGTTTGTTCTTATTTTTACTAAATGTCATGTTTTTAAGATTCATCCATGTTGTAGCATATATCAGTTATTCCTTTTTATGTCTTGTAGCTTTTTGAACACAAGGAATGCAGATATAATTGTTTTAATGTCCTTGCTTATTATTTATATCATCTTTGTCATTTCTCTTTCAGTTTTGATTTTTTTTTTAACTCACTATGTTACTTGTTGAATTTTCCTGCTCCTTGGCTTACATGGTAGTCAAATATTGCTAATTTTAATATTTTTGGTGATAAATATTTTTTGTATTTCAGTACTATAAATGGTCTTGAGCTTAGTTCCAGGATGTAGTTATGTTTCTTAAAAATGGTTTGATCTTTTTGTGTCTTGCTTTGTTATGCAGGTGAAGAACAACAGTTAATCTAAGGCTACTTCTTCCATGCAACTGAGGAGAAATCCTTTTGAGTACTGTACCTCAAGTCCCACGAGCTATAAGGTTTTCCACTCTGGCTAGCATGGCAAGAACTATTCTTGATCAGCTCTAGAGAAATTTTGTATAGATGCTCTGGCAAGTTCTCTACTCAAAACTCTGGGGGAGACACCCGAGTTCTTTCTCTGTACATCTCCCTCCTCTCTGGTATTCTGCTGTGTTAGCCACATTAGCCTCCTGGGATTTCTTCTATCCAGGGTGATCGCTTGACTCAACCTAAGTTCCCTCTCCAGGTATGGTCACCTGGAAGCTGCCTCCAGGTGCTAAGCAGCGACCATCTTAGGGCTCACTTTGCTTCTCTCCTCTCAGGTATGGACCACTGCCCTTCACTGAGTGGTATTCAGCGTCTTAAAAATTGTTGTTTAACTTATTTTTTCTGGTTGTTTAGTTGTTTCAGGTTAGGGTAGGATAGGTGGCTGAAAGGTAGATTCTAGATATTTTAACTTAATTCCCTAAGCATTAAAGAAAAACCCATTGTCAGACTACAGTAAGACCTATATGAAATAATTCTACTCTATGCCGTAATTTATGTAAAGTGTTTATCTTAGTGCTGACACATGGCAAAACAGTGTTTGCTGTTGTTGTCCTTATTATCTCATCAAAGAACCCAGTGTTGGCGTCTTCCTTACATTTAAACATTAAATTATTTAAGATGAGATCTAATTCAGGTGATTAACAACTGTACCATGGGATAGTGCTATTGAAGAAACCTGGTTGTGGTAAAGAATATTGAAAAAGTAGATATGTACATTATGCTATAATAGAATCTCCTGGTGCCCCAACTATCTGTTATCTTCTCTGAATTAGGAAAGCCCTCTGGGAATTAGTTGGATTTGGACTGAATGGAATAAAGACTACTTTGTTTTTAAAAGCAGTTTTTGTGACTGTGTATGATTAGCCACACAATTAAGATGTAGCTGTGGAGTGTGAACACAAGAGGTTTGTGAGTAGCTTTGAGGAAGAGTCCTTATAGGGAGTGAATGTATCTTTTTCTTGTCATTTTCTTTTAATGGCTAATATTGGTACTTGCTATCCCCTATCATGCAGTTGAAGCTGTATTTTCAGGTTGGCAGTAACAAGCTGAGGAGCTTGGCTTCCTGATCATTAGTGGAGTTACTATATCAAGAATAAATTGTTTTGAAACAGACTCAAGGTGTTTTCTGTCACTTGAAGCTGAATTGGCCCCAAATGATAAGATATTTTTAAAAACCAGTATTTCTTTAATATTGCCAGGAAACAAGGCGTTTAGAAATGTGTAGATAAGAACAACTTTTAAAAATAGCTTTTGGAAATTAGTAGTTATCCTGGCCGGGCTCGGTGGCTCAGCCTGTAATCCCAGCACTTTGGGAGACTGAGGTGAGTGGATTACTTGAGCCCATGGGTTCGAGACCCACCTGGGCAATTTGGCGAGACCTCATCTCTACAATAAATCAAAAAAATTAGCAGGGCATGGTAGCGCATGCCTGTAGTTCTGGCTACTTTGAAGGCTGAAGCAGAAGGATCACCAGAAGGATCACGGGAGCCCAGCAGGTTGAGGCTGCGGTGGCCAGGAGTATGCTACTGCACTCCAGTCTGGGTGACAGAGTGAGACTCCAACTCAAAAAAAAAAAACCAAAATAGTTATCCTTTATAGAGTTCCTTTCACATGTGCTTGGTGTTTTACAGATATTTTATTTCCTTTTCACAATAATCCTGCAGAGTTATATAATTATCTATGTTTTATTGATGCTATTGAGATTTAGAGAAGTTATGTAACTTGGTAGCAGTGGTAAAGTTCATATTCCATTTCAAGTTTGTCTGATTCCATATCACATACCTTTTTTTTTTTTTTAATTAAGCTGTGCTTTTCTAATTTCTTTATTTAAAATCTTTATTTCTGAGATACTTTATGGTTGGTAAATTAATCTCTTTATTTAGGAGATGCTCTGTAAAAGTGACATTGTAAATTCATTGTTTCAGTCCATTTATTTGTTTTGTTCCTTAATATATAGGCATAAGTGATATGTCTTTTAATTACTATGCATAATTTCTCTGTTACCTCATTCTTGGAAAAAGTTAAAACAAACTTTCCTAAATCTGTAAAATTTACTTCTCAAAGAAAATTAATTTTTGTAATCTATTATGATGAAATATTTTTAAAGCCTGGGTATTCTAGACGTGTTTTACCTGTTACTTCTTAAGTGAGAGGAAAACTGCATACCTCAGAGAAATTCACTAGTAAAAGAGACAGGTGCCAGAATAAATCCTTGTTTATGTAAACCTTTTAGTTTGTTGAGTCTTTCCTTATTTGGAGTATAGGAAATTAAATACTATGGAATACTTTGCCAATCTATTCCCTATGCTGTATAATTTCTTAAAACTATCTTTATTATTTTATAATCTGGCATGGTTTTTCTCTGTAGTGATTGACAACATATGGATGTAAGTTTTACAAGGAAAAACATTTAAAGTTGATAATATTAGATATACAAATGTTGTATAAATCAGAATTTTCTTGGTCTCTAAGACCATTCACCACCTCTTCTTCCACTTTGATATGTGATTTTTTTGTTGCCTCTTTTGCTTTAGCAATACTTACTTACTTTTTTTTTAGCTTCTCAAGTTTGAGTGCTACCATTTGAGTTACACTGAGTAGTTTTTTCAAGAGAGCTGTCTTAGGATGTATTTTTCTGCTAAATGTGGTATTCATTAGCTACATGTGGCTAAATTAATTAATTAAAATAACATAAATTCAGTTCCTCACTAGTCTTATTTCATGTGCTCAATATCTACATGTGACTAATGGCTACCATATTGGATGGTGCAGCTATATAGAATATTTTCAGTGTCCTGCTGAGTATTTGAAATATTTCTAATCAGAATGTGAACTGAAGAGGGTCCCTGGTACAACTCTATTTTAGATACATGTCATTTAATAATGTACTTACTGGTTTTAGTTTCTGGCTGAAGCTATTTGAAAAAGTGAGGGCTTCCATCTCTGTCCTGCCTTGTTTACCAGTCTACATTTTGATGAGTTTTCTCACTATATTTTGTGATCTGTTACAGTGTTGCCTGTTTAACAGACAAATAAGACTTTGTTTTTTTTTAATGGTTTGCCAGAACAAATTATGGAATTTTTTTTTTAAATTGGAGTCTCACTCCTTCACCCAGACTGAGGTGCAGTGGCACGCATGCTCATGGCCACCCCAGTGTCTACCTCCGGCAATCCTTTCACCTCAGCCTTCCAAGTAACCGGAACTACAGATGTGTGCTACCATACCCGGCTATTTTTAATTTTATTGTAGAGACCAGGTCTCGTCAAGTTGCCCGGGCTGGTCTTGAACGCTCAGGCTCAGACAATCCACTCGCCTCAGCCTTCCAAAGTGCTGGAATTACAGGTCGAGCCACCGAGCCTGGCCTGGATTTTTTTTAGAAGTGTATTATATTATTGATTATAAGAGTTAATAGATGGTCATTATAGAAAATTGGAAAATTTAAAGAACAAATAATGAAAACTTATATCCACCCAGAGATAATTTTCTTACTGTTTATTTTGCTAGTTTTCTTCATGATTTAATTTTAAAAAAGCTATTGGGAATATATCTCATATTCAGTTTTGTTTCCATTTTTTTCTTTAGTATTATTGCATGAATTTCTCTTTGATATTCTTAATTTTAAAAAGTAATTTAAATGTGTGAACTACAATATTGAATTAAGTGGTTATCATAATTTCCTTAGCCATTCCCCTGTCGTTGGGCATTGTGTTATGTGTAATGGTGCTCTTCATTTTGTATCATAGATTACAAGGGGTACATCTATCACTTGAATATAATTGTTTTACTTTTTGGGTAATTATTTGGGCTGAGTTTATGCCCTCTACTAGAGCATAAAGCACTTGAATACAAAGACCATGCCTTGATTTCCTGTCTTTTTTGCAGTGAGACAGGATATAAATAAAATTATTTTACTTATACTTTTTTTTTTTTGAGTTGGAGTCTCACTGTGTTGCCTAGGCTGGAGTGCAGTGGCACATTCATGGCCACCCCAGCGTCAACCTGCTGGGCTCTGGTGATCCTTCAGCCTCAGTCTTCCAAGTAGCCGGAACTACAGGTGCGCACTACCATGCCTGGCTAATTTTGTATTTATTGAGAGATGAGGTCTCGCCAAGTTGTCCGGGCTGGTCTTTAGTTATACTTTTCATTCTCAATTTATATCACTACCTGCTATATACTCACTTGATTCACTGAATTTAGATAGTTGGATTTTTCATTTGCATAGGCTTTGCCTGTGGATAGCCATATGCATGAAATTTTAATAAAAGAATAATTCAGCTTTTTGGACATATTCCTTGCCTAAATTTAAGGACTAAGGTCTCATTTGTAATACTTCTTTTTCCTATTTTGCAGCTCTTTTCACAGGAGAAAATTTTTGCATATGCTATTTAAGGAAATGAATAATTTTTCAAGGACATCCATATTTAAGCATCATATTTGCCTGGCTTTATCACATACTACAAATTTGGCTTAGCTATTTGAAGAACATCGTTAGCGGTTAATGCAAAAGAGTGAATCATGGGTGCTGGGATACTGGCCAGACTTAGTTGTGATATGGCTTTTAACTTTTCTAAGTTGATTTCAACACTGTTCTAATAGAAGGAACTTGAAAAGCAAAATTAAGGATATATATAGTTTGTATGTTTTTCTAAACTTAGTTGGTTTGATGGTGTGTAAAATGTGGCAGATATGAAATCTTGTTTTTATTCATATAAATAGAGCGTGCTATACATTGGTAATTGTAATATGTTGGTACCAATAAATGTCCTAGTGAATGAAGTTCTAAACCATTCTCATGGTATTTTAAATGCATTTGACAGTACTGTATTTCACTGAATAAATAGAATGAGTCAATTCCTTTATAGAACATGTAGACAGAGCACATATATCAATCAAAATTTGTATAAAGACAGCAGTAAATCAGAAGACATTTATAGTCCTGTTTTTAGTTGCTACGCTGTACTATGAGGACATTATTGTTAGTGTGACATGCAAACTGTTGATTGCAAATAGTTTTCCTGGCCATAATTAGTAATCTTTATTCACTCAACACTATGCCCTTCATATTTCTATATTAATAAATTTAAATCTACTTTATTTTCAGTGGCTTTTAGTATTCTATTACTTGCATAAATTATTTATCCATTACCCCTACTAAAGAACTTTTGAGTCATTTTAATTACTTGCTTCTGAGTATTAGAAGATGGCTTTACAAATATAAATTTTTATGCAGCTTCTAGGAAAACTGCTTGAATTTATTTTCCCTATTTTCCACATTTCTTTAATGTTATATATTTTTACAATAAAGATAAAGTAAAAATTTGTTTGCCGCAGCATGAAAAGCTTGCTTTAAAAAGTTGTTTGAGCTGGACGTGCTGGCTCATGCCTGTAATCCCAGCACTGTGGGAGGCAGAGGCGAAAGGATTGCTTGAGTCCAGGGTTTCAAGACTAGCCTGGGCAACTTGGTGCGAGACCTTGTCTCTAAAATAAATTAAAAACGTGATGGCATGTGCCTGTAGTTCCAGCTGCTTGGAAGGCTGAAGTGGAAGGATCGCCTAAGCCCACAGGTCGAGGCTACGGTGCCCATGAGCATGCCACTGCACTCCAACCTGGGCAACAGAGTGAGACTCCTCAAAAAAAAAAAAAAAAAGTTGTTTAAGTATTTGAGGTTATCAGGAAAACTGAGGTTATTTTCTCACTTCATAGTATGCACCAAAATAAACTCCAAATAGTTAAAGGGATAAAAGTAAAATGAGAAACAGTAAACAAAATGAAATTATTTAAATTATCATCTAATCAAAACATAATTGATATGAAAATAATCATAAAGAAAATCTGTAGTTTTTATTTGCTGAAAGTGAGCAAAATTAAACCAAAGGAAACTTAAGAGATAACAAACTAAGGAATACTACATGCCCAAAATGGCAGACAGTGCGCTCATATTCTTAATATAAAGAGCTTATACAAATTCACCATGAAGCCTTAAATATTAATAGAAAAATGGTGCAGGGATTTAGACAATTTACCGAAGAAATGCAAACAGCAAAAATAATGCTCAGAATTTTGAAAGATGAAAATTAAAATGTCAATGAGAGGTCATTTTCTCCTATAAAGCCAAAAAAAAAAATTTAAAAAATATGGCAACACCAGCTGTACAAGAGAATAAATTTGGCACATTTATTCACTGCTGCTCAGTTTCTTCTTACTTTTTTTATTTTTTTATTAATAGACTAGAGCAGTTTTAGGCTTACAGAAACTTGAGCAGGTATTAGAGTTCCCATGTGCTTCCCCTCCCTGCCTTTCCCAGCCTTCCCCCCAGCCTTCCCCAGTTTCCTATATTATTAACAACCGACATTACTTTTATCTAAAGTACATAATTTTCTTTAGGGTTCACTCTGTGTTGTACATTTCTTTGAGTTTTGATAAATGCATATCATGTATGCACCATTACAGTATCACACAGAAGAGTTTTGCTGTTGTAAAACTACCCTGTACTCCATTTCTTTATTCCTCCTTTTCTCTTTCCCCCTTTTCCTTCCAGCCACAGATTTTTTTTTTTTTTTTTTTTTTTGAGTTGGTGTCTCAGTCCGTCACCCAGGTTGGAGTGCAAGGGCACACTCACAGCCACCCCAGCATCGACCTGCTGGGTTCTGGTGATCCTTCCACCTCAGCCTTCCAAGTAACCGAAACTACAAGTGCCCGCTACCACACCCAGCTAATTTTTTTTTATTGTCAAGACGAGGTCTCACCAAGTTGCCCCGGCTGGTCTCGAACCCACGGGCTTAGGCAGTCCTCTCGTCTTGGCCTCCCAAAGTGCTGGGATTACAGGCTGAGCCATCGAGCTCTGCCCACAGATCTTTTTACTGTCTCTATAGTTTTACCTTTTCCAGAATGTCATATAAATGAAATTGTATGGTATGTAGTATTTTTACACTGACTACTTTCACATAGAAATATGCTCTTAAGTTTCCTTTATGCATTTTTTGTGGCTTGAGAATTCGTTTCTTTTCATTGCTGGATAATTTTCCATGTATCACAGTTTATCTTTCATATATTAAGGGACATATTGGTTGCTTTCAGTTTTTAGCAATTATAAAGCTGCTATAAACATTTGTATGCAGGTTTTAGGGACATAACCCCAACATATGTCAAGGAACATCTATACTCAATAATAGAAAGAATACATTATTGATATACAAAAAAAGGATGAATGTCAAAATTATGTTGAATGAAAGAACCAGTAGAAAAAAGAGCACATATTTCATTTATATAAAATTATAGAAACTTCAAACTAATCTACGGTGTAATGGTAGGAAAAAGTAGAAATCAGTTGTCGCTTGAAGATGTTGGGAAGCTTTGGGGAGGGGGCAAGAGAGAGGGATTATTAACCAGTATACGAAGTCTTGTGGGTTGATGGATATGTTCATTATAGTGATTGCGGTGATGATTTGATAGATGTATATATATATTCATAAAACTTAACAAATTGTATGTTGTAAATGTGTGAAGTTTATTGCATGCCAATTTTACTTTAAAGCTTCTTTTTAAAAGGGAGCTTAGAATTTAAAATAATGTGTTAATTTAAAGTATGCAGTAAAAATGGAGAAAATTTTAGAATACGAATTTGTTAATTTATTGAAAACAAAATAAAGCCATTATTTTACTAAAGACTTTATAAATGGCTATTTAGGCTCTCTAATGGCTGTAATAAAGCCATTTATATGTTGATATACATATTACTTAATGAAAAATATATTTTTCAAGACAAAACGTTTAATGAGAAAAGGGACAATTCTGTATTTTTGCAGATGTTTTTAATGTCAGACTTTAGTAAACGACATTTTCCTCTGTTTCATGTGATCAGTTGTGATATGTTGTCTTGGTTAAAGTAAATGAAAATAATAAGGTATTATGCATATATATGTAGTTGGGAAACAGAGGGGTATATTAATAGCCTTTCTAGATAATCTTGGATATTCTTCCTTAGTATTGCACAAAAACTTGGTAAGTGATAGTTTTTTAAAAGGTTAGTTGCAGTGTACTGTCTGAACTCTGTGTTATGTTTTTGGATCTTCTGGAGGGGAGTGTGTGTGTGTTTTCTCTCTTGGTTTTTTTATATTTTAGTTTTGTTCTGGTATGGCTGCTAATGTTTGACTGCTGAACATTGTGTATGAAACATTACTTAGATAATTAGATAATGTTATCTTTCTTTAGAGGTGTTTTTCTTTTTTTTTCTTTTTTTTTTGAGTTGGAGTCTCACTCTATCGCCCAGACTGGAGTGCAGTGGCCGCTCCCGGCCACCGCAGCCTCGACCTGCTGGGTTCCGGCAATCCTTCCACCTCAGCCTTCCAAGTAGCTGGAACTACAGGTGGGTGCTACCATGCCCGGCTAATTTTTGATTTATTGTAGAAATGAGGTCTCGCCAAGTTGCCCAGGCGGGTCTCGAACCCCTCAGGCAGTCCACTCACCTCAGCCTCCCAAAGCAGGGGATTACAGGCTGAGCCACCGAGCCCGGCTTAGAGGTGTTTTTCATTTCCTTCTGGCAGTCAGAGTTGAGGCAGATCAACCTCAATATGTTCAGTGACTGAACTGATTTGAGGCAGATTTTTAATCTTCTGAGGCTTACTCTATTTCTGATTTTTTTCTTATTTACTCCTAGTTGTAGAACTTTAGTAGATTCAACTAAAAAGCCCAGGCTTTTTCTCTTTTGTGAGTCCAGAACTCTAATTTTTGTGTTTCCAACCCTCTAAGAATGCTGGAAGCTCTCTTCAGCTTCTCATCTTCCGAGCTACAACTTTATAGTCAACTTCAGATTCACTTCTTTGTGTGCCTCTTCCAACCACCAAGGATTTTTGCTCTCTTTCTCTTCTTTTTTTTTTTTTTTTTGAGTTGGAGTCTTCTTACTCCGTCGCTTAGGCTAGAGTAGTGCAGTGGCTTGCTTACAGCCACCCCAGCTTCAACCTGCTGGGCTCCGGTGATCTATCTGCCTCAGCCATCCAAGTAGCTGGAACTACAGGTGTGTGCTACCACCCCTGGCTAATTTTTTGATTTTTATTGTTGAGATGAGGTCTCACCATGTTGCCTGGACTGGTCTTGAACCTGCAGGTTCAGACAATCTTCTCGCCTTGACCTCCCAAAGTACGGGGATTACAGGCTTGAGCCACCATGCCTATCTGCTCTCTTTCCTAAGTCTTCACTGCTTTGGGGGGTTTCTCTAGTACTTAAATATATATATATATTTAAAAAGTTTTTTTTAACTTTTTAAGGTATTTCTTATGGTAAGATTGGCTTGCAACAGATTAGTTTTTCATTGGTGGGGATAGAAATCTCTGTTATACTGTCCAAAATTATTTGTTTCTTTTAAAAGTGTCTCAGTTCAGTATACTAGATACTAGAATTTCAGGGGCTTGATATACTACAATTACTCTCGTGCTGAATTCAGAACCAGTTGAGAGTTGGAGAAGTAAGTTAGATAGAGATAAAAATCGTCATCTATATTATTGGTAAAATGTAGGATATAGGCTGTGGCTCAGATATGGGTCAAAAAGGACTAATTGTCCTGAATGGAATTTGACTCTTCTAATAGGTCTTTCTCACAGAGATTAAATCTTCCTTGCTATGTTTATCACAAGAATTGAGAGCAGATGAGAATTAGTATCCATAATTAATGTGGACCAAGATTCTGGAAAATTAAAATGGAAAGTCATCATTGTGGTCAATAAATGTTACATACAACCTCTGATTCTTTCTTCAGTTGAACTTAAGTTTTTGTGAGTTTCTGGCCACAGTGCATAGATTTATAGTAAGTTGTAATGCTGAACATGGCAGGATATAAAATATTGTTTTGCGTTCTCAAGAATAATCCCACAATGGAATATTTTGTGGTTATCATGTTTGCAATATGATAATCCTTATACAATCTGGTTATTTGCCATTCCCATTCAGGATTTGAGAGTTAATGACTTGTTGTGACCTCAGAATTACCTTAATATTGCAATAAATGTCACAATAATGTGGCAATATTTTTAATGAAGTCTAAGCCATATGACTAGGCATATGAAGTATAGGGATCTCCTACTTACAGTTTTGAATCCAATTCCAACTTTAACCTTTTTTAAAAAATTATGGAGCTAAAGTGTGTTTCTCCCATGGAGTAAACCAAAATAGCAAGAATACCTCAGCACTCAAAGAGGATTGGGTCCAGCAGTATGCCCGCTGACTCACCAAAGAAGTGATAATATCCACAGAGTGCAAAGATGAGAAAAATTTATTGACCTATGCTAGACTCACCTGAATCATGGCACAAACCACAAGCGGCCTCCTAATTCAGCAGGGAAGGTGAGAGGAGGATTCAGGAGTTCTGTGCTCCAGCCACTGACACAGAAGGCTCTCTGAGCCTTGTGGAACTCCAGTCTGTCAGGGGAAACTGCCTTACCCACAGCAGTGCTTTTCTGAAACCCATGTAGAGTGGCGCAGGAAAAAAAGCCCTGAGCGACTCTACCTTATCTCAGCTGAATAGCCCTTGCTGCTGGGAACTTTCTAGCCAGCCTGGGAGGGAGTGAGCCCCAAGGGCAAATTCCACTGGGCAGCCGGTTCTGGCTGGAGCAGGCTGCACTTTGACATTCTGAACGCAGGCTACCTGAGGTTAATGCTGGGGAAACTGGGTGGGACTTGTTGCCATTGCAACTGTTCACTCCTAGGTAAGTGCTAGTGTAGCCTCTGCAAAACAGGGCACTGTTGCCTAAGTGGGCGGGAACTCCTTCCTAATTGCCACTGGGTAGCAAATGGAGCACAGAGGTGGAGGATTTGAGTGGTTCTTCCCTGACTTGCCTTGAAGGCTCAAGACAGAGATTTGGGTAATCCCCACAGCCATGTCTACTGCCTTGGTGGACTGGGTACTTTCTGTGGGCAACAGAGGCCAAGCAGAAAGCCCAAAGTCACCATTGCAGGTGACTCTGGCTCGCAAACACCACCTTCTGGCTGGAGGTCAACTGGCACAGCACATTACATCAGATACAATACCTCAGCTAGGGGGAAGGTCTGATCCCAGACCCAGCTAACACCACTATCCAACCCACCCTGACCACTTAGGATTCCGTGAGTCTGTGCAGGTACCCAGCATAGCACCACCACATCTGGTAATTGAGAAGCTCGCCACACCAAGGCTATATACAAACAAGGGAACCCTATATCAGCTTCCTGCCAACCCCAAATAAGAATAGTCTATCCAAATGAAAAGGAACCAGAAAAATAATTCTGACAGAATGAAAAAATAGTTCTTCAGCATCCCTAAAATACCACATTAGCTTTCAGCAATGGATCCTAACCAAAATGAAACCTTTGAAATTCCAGAGGTAGAATTCCAAAGATTGATTGTAGCATTGCTCAATGAGATTCAGGAGAAAATTGAAAACCAACATAAAGATATTTTTAAAAAATACAGGACATGAATGAAACATTCTCCAAAGGGATAGATACTTTCAAACAAGCAAACAATAAAAAAAGTTGAAATTCTGGAAACGAAAGACTTATTTAGTGAAGTAGGAAGTACAGTGGAAAGTTTTCCTGGTAGATTAGGACAAGTAGAAGAAAGGATCTCAGAACTTGAAGACAAGACTTTCAAAATAATCAATAATAAAGCAAAAAGAAGAGAACGGAGCAAAATCTCCCAAGAAATGTGGGAGTATGTACAATGTCCAAACCTAAGAATCATAGGTATTCCTGAGAAGAAGAGAAAAGAACAGGTTTGGAAAACCTATTTGAGGTTTAAAACAGGGCAGTGTTGCCTAAGTGGGTGGGGACTCCTTCCTAATTATCTCTGGGTAGCAAATGGAGCACAGAGGTGGAGAACTTCAGTGGTTCTTCCCTTACCTGCCTTGAAGGCTCAAGACAAAGATTTAGGTAAGCCCCAAGTAGAATAAAGTTTACTTGACCTTGCCAGAGATTTAGACATCCAGGTACAAGAAATTGAAAGAATCCCTGAAGATTCATTGCTAACAGGAAAGTTTACCCCTAAAGCATATAATCATGAGGTCATGTAAAGTTAATGTGAAGGAAAGAATTTTAAGAGCGGTGAGATAAAAGCATTAAATATTTTACAAGGTTAAACAAACCCGTTGGACTAACAGACTTCTCAGTAGAAGCCCTACAAGCCAGGAGGGATTGGAACCCTATCTTCAGTCTTCCCAAATAGAATAATAGTAAGGAACTTTGTATCCCACAAAATAAAGTTTCATAAATGAAGGAGAAATAAAGTCTTTCTCAAAATCTGAGCAAATTTGCCACCACTAGACTCACTCTACAAGAAATAGTCACAAGGAGTTCTAAATATTGAAACAAGGTCAAACTATACCAGTAGAAAAACACTGGAAATCAGAAAACTCACAGGGCCTATGGAACACCAACACAACGGGGGGGAGGGGGGGAATAAACCAGGTAGCAACCAGCATGATAATAGAATAGTTTTAATGGTTTTAATGCCCCACTTAAAAGATATAGACTGGCAGATTGGATTAAAAAATACATACAATACAAATATTTGCTGTTTCTAAGAGACCCTCTTAACACACAAAGATACCTTTAAACTCAGGGTAAAGGGGTAGGAAAAAGTATTCCACACAAATGAAAACTACAAATAAGCAGGAGTAGCCATTCTTAGATAGACTAAATTATCAACAGTGAAAAAGACAAAGATGGTTACTGTGTACTGATAAAGGGACCAATCCAACAAGAAGATGTGACAATTTTAAATATATATGCATCTAACATGAGAGCTCTCAGCTTTATAAAACGAATTCTGCTAGACCTAAAAAGATAGCAACACATTAATAGTGGGAAACTTCAGTACTCCACTGACAGCGATAGGCAGAACATCAAAGCAGAAGGTCAACAAAAAAAAACTTTAATGTTAAACTGAACTCTAGAGCAAATGGACCTAGGACATATACAAAGCGTTCCACCCCCAAATGACAGAATATACGTTTCTGTCATCAGCACATAGAACATTCTCTAAGTTAGACCATATGATAGGCCACAAATCAAGTCTCACTAAATTAAAAAAAATCAAAGTCATATCAAGCACCTTCTCAGACCACAGTGGAATAAAACTAGAAATTAACTCCAACAATGATGGAAATTAAAAAATTCCTTGAAATGAATGATAATGACCCAAGTTAAAACCCCTGGGTTAAGCCAAAGTTGTGCTCAGAGGAAAATTTGTAGTACTTAAGACCTACGTTAATAAGACTGAAAGATCACTTTATTGACAACCTAATGTCACACCCAAGGAACTAGAAAAACAAACCAAATCCAAAGTTAGCAGAAGGAAATAAATAATGAAGATCAGAGTGGAACTAAATGAAATTGAAAATTTAAAAAGTGCAAAGGATAAATGAAACAAAAAGTTTGGTTCTTTGGAAAAATATAATTGATGAAACACTAGCAAGAATTCTATTAAGAAATGAGAGCAGATTCAAATGAGCCTAATCAAAAAATGAAAATAAATACATTAAAACTGATGCCACAGAAGTGTAAAAGATTATTCAAGATTATTATGAACACTTCCATGCAAACAAACTAGACAATCTAGAGGAAATGGATAAATTCTTGGAAACATACAACCCTCAACCTTGAATCAGGAGGAAATAGAAACCCTGAACTGACCAATAAAGAGTAGCAAGATTGGAAGAGTAATTAAAATTCTTCCAAAAAAAAAAGTCCAGGTTTCACAGCCAAATTCTACCAAACTGTCAAAGAAGAACTGGTATCAGTTTTACTGAAACTATTCTGCCATAAGATTGAAGAGGAGGGAATCCTCCCTAATTCATTCTATGAAGCCAGTATCACCCTTATACCAAAACCTGGAAAAGATACAAAGAAAGAACACTACAGACCTATATCCGTGATAAACATAGATTCGAAAATTCTGAAGAAAATAGTAACATACCAAATTTACCAGCACATCAAAAAAAAAAAAAAAAATCCACCTTGATCAGTGGGTTTTATCCTGTAGATGCAAGGATGGTTCTATATAAACAAGTCAATAAGGTTGATCCACCCCATAAACAGAATTAAAAGCAAAAATTATACGATTGTTTCAATAGATGCAGAAAAAACACTTGATAAAATCCAGCATCCCTTCATGATAAAAACCCTCAGCAAAATAGGTGTAGAAGGAACATTCCTCAAAATAATACAAACATACAAGTGCCATCCTGAATGGGGAAAAGTTGAATTCATCCCCCCTCAGAACTGGAACAAGACAAGGATGCACGTCTATTCAGCATAGTACTGGAATTCCTAGCCAGATGAGGCAAGATAAAGAAATAAAGGGCAATTAAATTGGAAAAGAAGATATCAAACTATTGCTGTATGTTATTGATATATTACACCTAGGGAATCCTGAAGACTCTTCCAAAAGACTCCTGGACTTTATAAATGAATTTGGTAAAGTTTCAGTATACAAAATCAACACTCAAATCAGTAGAACTGGTATACCTCACTAGCTATCAAGCTGAGAAGCAAATCAAAAATTCAATTTCATTTACAATAGCAGCCAGAAAGCTAAAATATTTGGGAATACATTTAACCAACGAGGTAAAAGATCTCTGGAGAACTACAAAATGCTGATGTTAGAAATTTGAGAGGACAAACAAATGGATAAACATCCCATATTCATGGATTAGGAGAATCAACATTGTGAAAATGACTACATTACCCAAAGTAATCTACAGATCAGCACAATCTCTATCACAATGTTATTTTTTGGAGAATTAGAAAAAAAAAAAAACAAACCCTAAAATCCACATGGAACAAAAAAAGAGCCATAAGAGCCAAAGTGACCCTAATCAAAAAGAACAAAGCTGGAGGCATCAGATTACCTGGCTTCAGATTATACTATTAAGACTGTAGTAACCAAAACATTGTGTTACTGGTACAGGAGCACAGGGACCAATGGAACAGAATAGAGAATCTAGAAATAAAACCAAATACCTACAACCAACTGATCTTTGATAAAGCAGACCAAAACATACATTGGAGAAAGGACACTCTATTCGACAAGTGGCACTGGAAAAATGGGATAACTACATTCAGGAAAATGAAACTTGATCTCTGTCTCTCACCATATGCAGAAATTAACTCAAGGTGGATTAAAGACTTAAATGTCAGACCGGAAACAATAAAAATCCTAGAAGAAAATCTAAGAAAACCTCTTCTGGACAGTGGCCTAGGCAGATAATTTATAGCTAAAACCCCAAAAGCACTTGCAACAAAAACATAAGTGGGACAATTAAACTAAATAGCTTCTATATGGCAAAAGAAATAATTAACAGAGCAAATAGGCAACCTTCAGAATGGGAGAAAATATTCATAAACTATATATCTGACAAAGGACTAATATCCAGAATATTCTAAGAATATTCTCAAAATAAGCAAGTGTCCCATTAAAAAGTGGGCAAATGACATGAACAAATGAACAAACATCTCTCAAAACAAGATACACAAGTGGCCAATAAACATGAAAAAATGCTCAACATCACTAGTCATCATGGAAATACAAATTAAAACCACAATGAGATACCACTTTACACCAATCAGAATGGCCTATGTTCAAAAATAAAAAATCAATAGATGCTAGTATGGATGTATCAGAAAGGCAGTGCTTATACTGTACACTGTTGATTGGAGTGCAGATTAGTACAACCTCTAGGGAAATTGGTATGGAAAGTTCTCAAAGAACTAAAAGTAGATCTACCATTTGATCCAGCAATCCCACTACTAAGTATCTACCTAAAGGAACAGAGGCCATTATAGAAAAAGATACCCGCTGGGCTTGGTGGCTCAGCCTGTAATCCCACGCTTTGGGAGGCCGAGGTGAGTGGATTGCCTGAGCCCGCGGGTTCGAGACCCACCTGGGCAACTTGGCGAGACCTCATCTCTACAGTAAATCAAAAAATAAGCCGGGCATGGTAGCACGCGCCTGTAGTTCCAGCTACTTGGAAGGCTGAGGTGGAAGGATGGCCGGAGCCCAGCAGGTGGAGACTGCGGTGGCTGGGAGCGGCTACTGCACTCCAGTCTGGGCGACTGAGTGAGACTCCAACTCAAAAAAAGAAAAAAGATACCTGTACTTGCATGTTCATCACAGCACAATCCAGTTGCAAAGATATGAACTCAGCCTAAATGCCCATCAATTGATCAGTTGATAATGAAAATGTGGTATGTATATACTATGGAATATTATTCAGCTGTCAAAAAGAATGAAATAATGCCTTTGGAAGCAACTTGGAAGGAATTAGAGACTATTATCCTAAGCAAACTAACTCAGAAACAGAAAACCAAACACTGCATATTCTCACCTACAAGTAGGAGCTAAACTAAGGATCTGCAAAAGCATAGAGTATTGTATAACGGACATTGGAGACACAAAAGGGGCCGTGGAAAGAGGTGGAGGGGTGAAAAATCTCTTAAAGCCTGATGAGCCTGGATTTCTTTGCCACTGCAAATGCAACCATGTAACCAAAAAAGTAACCAAAAAGTAACCATAAACTATTCGTACCTCCTAAAGCTATTGAAATAAAGAGAAAAACATTTCAAAAGTTGTGAATATTTTACAGTAATGGCTAAAACTCGTATTTAGACTCCTGGGCCTTGTAATCACTGGTTAACACCAGGTAATGCAGTATGGTCAAGCTACCTCCCTTAAAAAAATTCACCCAGTTTTAGTAATGGATTATCATAACATGAACTAAATTAGAGGGAGAAATGAAATATGGCAGTATTTCTTACAGGGAGATGTACCAGGAAAACAAACCATCTTTAGGCCTTCTTGGTTTGACTTTTGTTTTATATAATTACATAATTAATTCAGCCCATTTATAAAAATTCCTCAAAGAAAATATTTTGACATAACTTTCATGGTAGATGATTGGTTTTACACTTAGGAACATAAAACTACATTTCTGTGTTTTGTAGTTTCTTTGTGATTAAAAAACAAATCGAGCTGGGTGTGGTGACTGAAGACTATAATCCCAGCACTTTGGGAGGCTGAGACGAGAGAGAATTGCCTGAGCCCAGGGATTCGAGACTAGCCTGGGCAACTTGGCAAGACTTCATCTCTACAATAAATCAAAAAATTAGCTGGGTGTGGTGGTGAGTGCCTGTAGTTCCAGCTACATGGAAGGCTGAGGCAGAAGGATCTCTTGAACCCAGCGGGTCCAAATCATGGTGGCCATGAGCGTGCCATTTCACTCCAGCCTGGGCAACAGAATGAGATGCCAACTAAAAAGGGCAAAACAAAAACCAAATTGGTAGGGAAGTGGACTGAAGTAGTTTTCTCGGTGTAGAATCCTAATTTGTAGCCGGGCTCGGTGGCTCAGCCTGTAATCCCGTGTCTTGGGAGGCTGAGGTGAGTGGATTGCCTGAGCCCGCGGGTTCGAGACCTGCCTGGGCAACTTGGTGAGACCCCATCTCTACAATAAATCAAAAAATTAGCCGGGTGTAGTAGCGCGCGCCTGTAATTCCAGCTACTTGGAAGGCTGAGGTGGAAGGATCACTGGAGCCCAGCAGATGGAGGCTGCGGTGGCCAGGAGCGGCCATTGCACTCCAGTCTGGGTGACATAGTGAGACTCCAACTCAAAAAAAAAGAATTTTAATTTGTAATACTGTTTGTGTTGGAAATTAGAATTTTATTTATAAATTATAGTTTCAGTTCTTATCAAGAATCATTTAGGTTGTTTACTGGGCACAGTGGCTCATAGGCGTGGTGGCTCAAGCCTATAATCCCAGCATTTTGGGAGGTGGAGGAGAGAAGATTGCCTGAGCTCAGGAGTTCAAGACCAGCTTGAGCAACACGGCGAGATCTTGTCTCTACAATAAATAAAACAATTAGCTGAGCATAGAGGCGTATACCTGTAGTTCCAGCTACTTGGAAGGCTGAGGTGGAAGGATTGCCTAAACCCAGCAGGTTGAGGCTGTGGTGGCCATGAATGTGCCACTGCACTCCAGCCTGGGCAACAGAGTGAGACTCTGACTCAAAAAAAAAGAATAATTTAGGTTGTAAGGTGGATGGGGGTCATGTGTGTAGCTCAATTAAATCAAACTACCATTATTTGAGTATAATGTATATATGCACTCATACGTATACAGTTATTCCTTGGTATCTGTGGAAGACTGGTTCCAGGACCCCTAGAGAATGCCAAAATTCATGGATGCTAAAGTCCCTTATATAAAATGGCATAGTATTTGCATATTATCCACATCTTATATACCTTAATTCATCTCTCCATTACTTACTGTACCTAATATAGCACAAATACTGTGTTAATAGTTGTTATACTGTATTGTTTAGGGAATAATGACAAGAAAAAACTTGTGTATGTTCTGCATAGATGCAGTCATCTGGTTTTTTTTTTTTTCTGAATAGTTTCTATTCCTGTTGGTTGAATCCATGGATGTGGTATTCATAGATATGAAGGGCTGATTGCATATAGTCTTTTTGGTTTGTGATTTTCAAAAATATTGATTTACATTCAGATATATTATTTAGGAGTTTCTTTAAGATGTTATTTTCTGTTATATTGGTGACAATTACACAAGAGAGGAAGGTCAGCGCTGTCATCTGGTACACAGGAGAGAAAAGCATTTATAAAATGAGTTGCTACTGATTTGACTATTTCATGTGTAGAAACTATAAGATCATTTTCAGACTTTTGAATTATACTTTTTATAAAGTACAAGCTATTTACTATATTTTACAATATTGTAAACAAATTGAAATCATTGTGATTAGTTCTTTTTTTTTTTTGAGTTGGAGTCTCACTCTGTCGCCCAGACTGGAGTGCAGTAGCCGCTCCCGGCCACTGCAGCCTCGACCTGATGGGCTCCGGCGATCCTTCCGCCTCAGCCTTCCAAGTAGCCGGAATTACAGGCATGCGCTACCACGCCCGGCTGATTTTTTGATTTATTGTAGAGATGAGGTCTCGTTGCCCAGGCGGGTCTCGAACCCGCGGGCTCAGGCAGTCCACTCACCTCAGCCTCCCAAAGGCGCGGGATTACAGGCTGAGCCACCGAGCCCGGCTTGTGATTCATTCTTTTATAGTCTTGGTAGTTTTTTTGCTGACTTTATTCAAGTATGAGTTTGATATTATTATTTTTTTCCCCAAGAAAACTTGCTTTCTCTCTGTGCCTGTATTTTTCAATCAAGGCTGATACAATTAATTCTTGTCTATTAGGATTTGGGTGGTTTATACTGTACTTCACATGATGTTGGTAGATATTTTCTTGCTGTATTAGCTAGCTGTAGTATTATGGCTTTGCTTGTTGATGGAAATAGGTTTGTTCACTAAGCTCCTTAGAGCAAGGATATTAGCTCATTCATTTATGCTGCAGACATATTTATTGAAATGATATTCCAGAGCTGTCAAGTTCACAGTGGAGTTCTTTTACTTTTTCAGTATTCCCTTGCTTTGATTGAGAAAGTAAGTGAACTCATTGTGTAATTGTATCTTACATCCTTTGTCTTCAAGGAGTTTATGTACATTCAGTCTTTTTTGTTTTTTTTGAGTCAGAGTCTCACTCTTATCAATCATTTAATGAATATTTAGCAGCTCCAGCTATGCCAAGCTCTAGTTTAGGCAGTGAACAAAACAGATAAAACTACCAAAATGCTCATCAGTTTGCATTTTGGTAAGGAGCCAGATAATAATAATTTAATTTCTTGTAAGACAGTGATAAGTGGTAAGGAGAAATAAGGCAAAACAAGGAGAGAGGATGTGAAAATATAGGTGTTGAAAGTTTAGCTAGTAAGGTAACGTCTCCTGGAAAAGGTGACTTTTAAGTAAAGACCTAATAGAGGTAGGAGAGCTAGCAATGCAAATACATGGATGTGAGTATTTCAGGCAGAGGGAAACAGCAAGCCTAGCATCTCTGAATCAGGAACATGCTGGTGTGGTTTTTTTTTTTAATTCTTATTTTGAAGCAATTTTAAAAAACATACTGTATACACAAAACATTCAAGTTTTGTCCGTTGTCCAAATAATGTTATTTATAAATAAAACAGGATCATGCAGTATATCTGATTCTCATGTCCTACTAATCTTCAATCTGGAATAGTTCTCAGTCTTTCTTGACATTTATGCTCTTGACTTATATGCCATTTATTTTGTAGAAATTGCTTACAGTTCTTAGTTTGAAACTCTTATCTTGAAATAATTATAAATTCACATGATGTGTGCATACACAGACCCATGCATGTGGGTCTGTGTATGCACACACATCCACAAAAACATCTACATTTATGTATCTTTTTTTGTATATTGAAATCTATTTGACTTCTTTGACACCTTGGTATCTCCAGTTCCAGCCCAGCACCATGTGTTCACTGTTGTGCACATGCATGCCCCTACTCCATATCTGTACTTTTTCTGACAGTAGTGTGAGTTGGTTTCTGTTATTACATAGTTAACTAATTGATTCAGTTTCTCCATATATAGCTGATCTCCCAACCCTGTAGGGCCAAAATGCTGCTCAGATGTCCCTTTTTGTTAGTCCCTGGCTGCCACTGACATCTCTTACCCCATTTCTGTTCACTCCTTATGTAGGCCCTCTATTGTGATTTTGTACTGTTAGCAGACCAGTGTGGCTGGAGCAGAATGAGTGAGAGGGAAGTAATAGGAGATGAGGCTTGAGAGTTAACCAATTAGGTGAATGTAGACAGAGACTGAGAGGCTGGGAATTTGTGCTTTACTCTTTTTTTTTTCTTCAAGTGGAGTCTCACTCTGTTGCCCAGGCTGGAGTATAGTAGCACACTCACGGTCACTGCAGCCTTGACCTGCTGGACTCAGGGGATCCTTCTGCCTCAGCCTTCCAAGTAACTGGAACTACAGGCACTCGCCTCTGTGCCTGGCTAGTTTTTTGATTTCTTGTATTGATGAGATCTCGACAAGTTGCCCAGGCTGCTCTCCAACCTTGTGGGCTCAGGCAGTCCTCTCACCTCGGCCTCCCAAAGTGCTGGGATTATAGATGTGAGCCACTGCGCCCAACCTGTGCTTTACTCTTAATGAGATGGGAAGCCATTGGAAGTTTTGAGCAGAAGAGTGACAGGATAATTCTCAGTGTTCCTTTGAAAATAATATGAGCAGAGGGAAGGCAAGGCTGGAAACAGGGAGACCTGATAGTAGGCATTTGCACTGATTCAGGCAAATGATGGTGGTTTGTAGGAGTAGTGAATACTGGTGGAAATTCTGGATTCATTTTGAAGGCAATGCAGACAGAATTTTTAGGTGTTAGGATTTGGGATCTTGAGAGAAAAAACTTGATACTGAAGTTACTGGCCTGAGTATTTGAAAGGATGGAATTGCCGTTAATGGAGATGTGAAAGACTGAAGGAGGGAAGTGGTTGTAGTGGGAACGGACAGGGTAGTTTTGGACATTGTTGATTGAGATATTTATTAGACATTCAGAAAGACACCTGTCAAATAGGTAAATAGATATATAAGTCTTGAATTCAGGATTTTAGGTAGGATAAAGATAATTAATTTAGAAGCCATCAACACATATACAGCATTTAAAAAAGAGACAAGTCAAGATGGAATTCTAGGGTGTGAATAGATTTAAGAGTGAGACCCAAGGACAAAGGAGAAAGCCAGTAAATGAAACTGAGGAAAGATAGAAAGTTACATGGAAAGTCATGTAAAAATGTGTTTTCATCAAAGCCAAGTGAAATAAGTTTTTCAAAAAGTAAATTGAAGGACTATTTAAAGGTTAAATATGAGGTAAACTGAGAAATGATCATTGGATTGGCAACATGTAGGTCATTGATAAGCTTGAGAAGAACAGTTTAGGTAGCTTGGTGGCAGTGGTTAGTAGGGAAGAACTCATTGGAGTGAGCTCTGAAGAGAATGGGAGAAAAACAACTAAAAGTAGCTAGAATAGATCTCTCTTCCAAGAAATTTTCATATACATAATAGAGGAGAAATTGAGTGATAGCTGTATGGGAGGTAGGGTCAAGAGATTTTAATTTCCTACGGATAAAAGAAATAATGATATGTCTCCATGCAGATGGTAATAATAAGAGTAAAAGAGAGAGACAGATACACACACACACAAAGATATGAGAGATTAAAGATGAGATGATGATGGGGAGACAGAAGAATGGCTGTTGTGTTTTAGTGGGCAAGAGGGGATGGGGGGTTTAGTGTGTAGGTGGAGAGATTGGCAGGAGCTGAGACTATAGGTCAATGAGAGCAGGAAAGAAAGTAAAATATATGGACACGGAATAGGAATGTGGATAGATTTGAAGATGAGGACATGCACAAGTTCTCAATTAGGCAAGAAGCAAGATTTGAAGAATTCTGCACTTAAGGAATTTACAGCTAATGCATATAATAAACTGTGTACAAAAGTAACTATTATAAGAACAAAGTGGTATCTTCCTTGAAGAACATCTGATGTATAAGAGTTTGGAATAAGAGAAACTTTTTATCATTGATAAAAATCTTAGATCGTGAAAGAAGTTTTCATGGAAAATGATTTTCATTTGAGCTGGTCTTTGAAGAATAAATAAGATTTGAACAAGTAGCAATGACAGAAGAATTTTTTTCTTTTAAGAAACAGGATCTTGCTCTATCACTCAGACTGGTTGTGGACTCCTGGGCTCAAGCCATCCTCCCTCCCACCTCAGCATCCAAAGACTGGGATTACAGGCATGATCTACTGCATCTGGCCTGATTTTTTTTTTTTTTATGCTTAGCACTGAGTCATGGTATATGGCTGCCCCTCAGCAAATGAATGAGTGAGTGTTGAAAGACTTATGAGCAAAATTGTGGAAGTAGAAAAATCAATGTGAAAGATGACAGTTTGGCTGGTCTAGTCAGTGCTGTCCAACTAATACATAATATGAGCCACAGATATAATTTAAATTTTTCTAGTAGCCTCATTTTAAAAAAGAGACGAATGAAATTAATTTCAATAAATATTTTATTTAATCTGATATAACCAAAATACTATCATTTTAACATGTAATCAGTATTTTAAAATTATTAAGTTATTTCACATTCTTATTATGGTGCTAAGTCTGAAATTTAGTGTATATTTATTTTACATTTACAGCCATTGCAGTTCAATCTAGCCACATGTCAAGTACTCTGGTGCTACACATGGCTAGTGGCCTCTATATTGAACATTACAAATTCAGAGCAAAATGTGAATGAAGGGTAGTAAATAGTGGGGAATAAGATTGGAGAAGACTGATGAGGGAAAATGGCAAAGTATTGTTAATGCTAGTTTAAGGTTTTATACTTTATTCTCCAGGATTTAGAAGCTATTGAATACTTTTAAGGAGGGCATGAAACAAAACAGATTTATCTTTCAAAAAGATTAACTACCCAGCAGTGGAATGGAGATGGACTGGAGCAGGGGAAGATTAGAGACAGGGAAACAAGTTAGTAGGTAAGAAATAATGAAGGCTGAGACGGAAGGATCGCTGGAGCCCAGCAGGTCGAGGCTGCGGTGGCCGGGAGCGGCCACTGCACTCCAGTATGGGCGGCAGAGTGAGACTCCAACTCAAAAATAATAATAATAATAATAATAATGAGGCCGGGCTCGGTGGCTCCGCCTGTAATCCCAGCACTTTGGGAGGCCGAGGCAAGTGAATTGCCTGAGCCCTTGGGTTCGAGACCAGCCCGGGCAACTTGGTGAGACCTCATCTCTACAATAAATACAAAATTAGCCAGGTGTGGTAGCGCGGGCCTGTAGTTCCGGCTGCTTGGAAGGTTGAGGCGGAAGGATCGCCGGAGCCCAGCAGGCCGACGCACTACGGGCTGGGTAATGGAGTGAGACTCTAACTCAAAAAATAAAATAAAATAAAATAATAAAAGAAATAGAGACCGGGCTCAGTGGCTCAGCCTGTAATCCTGGCACTTTGGGAGACCGAGGTGAGCCAGGACAACTTGGTGAGACCGCCTGGTGGCGTGTGTCTGCAGTTCCAGCTACTTGGAAGGCTGAGGTGGAAGAATCGTCTAAGTCCAGCAGGTCGAGGCTGTGGTGGCCATGGGCATGCTATTGCACCCCAGCCTGGGCAATAGAGTGAGACTACAACTCAAAAAAAAAAAAAGAATGAGAATCTGAAGAACATAGTAAGAGAATGAAGTGGAGAACGGAGCAACTGTGAGACCTTTGAGGAAGTATCAACAGGACTGAGGGAATGACTTCTGATATAAGGGACAAAGGGGAGGAACTTTGACCCTACTGACATTGTTGTTAAATGTAGACGAGGTAAGATTTGAATGAGAAAATGCCTAATTCAGTTTTGGTTAAGTGAATATGAAGATGCTGATGAACTATTTATTTACACAACAGATTTTTTTAGTATATATGCTATGCTTGGGCTTTAGAAAATAAGTTTTTACCTTTAAGGAAGATAATAAAAATTCCTTACCTTTAAGGAACTTATGACCTTGTATTCCATCCATGTTTGAGAATATCTTCAAATAGATATTTTTATTTACAATTTGTGTACATATACCACATATTAAAATATTATGTACATTATAAAATACACATTAAAATAGGAGCTTTAAAATATAGGATACATCTATAAACTATTTGAACATACTACTTTATTAATGGTGCAAAAACTTTTCACTAAGTGAAATATGGTTTATTGCTTTTTAAAATTTTGACTTAAAGCCCTTTTAATGTATGACTTTTGTATAAGTTCCCCAATATGTAAATTTTTGAAATGTTGATTATATAGATAAATAGACCAACTTCTTTCTATTTAAATTAGTCATTAACTTTTTGGGGTTTTTTTGGGCAAAAATATAAACAGTACCAGCTGTGTAACTGAGAAAATTTAGTTAATTTTATTGGGTCTCAGTTTCTCCACTTGTACATGGGAAGTATTAATATCTATTTAATAGGGTTTTTGTAAATATTTTAAAACATGGTATATGGAAAGTGCTTGACATGATATTTGTACAAACCAAGCACCAATAAATTTTAGTTGCTGTAAAAAAAATAAATAAATTTTGGCTTCAATCCCACTTCTGGGAATATACCTAGAGGAACATAAATTGCTCGACCAAAAAGACACCCACAGCACTATTCCCAATACCAAAACATAGAACCAACCCAGATGCCCTTCAGAAGTGGACTGGATAAAGAAAGTATGGTACATATACACAATGAAATACTATGCAGCTATAAAGAACAAAATAACGTCCTTTGCAGCAACGTGTATGTAGCTGGAGACCATCATTTGGGTTTTTTTTTTTTAGAAAGCAGGATTTATTGAGAGGACAGAAAAGCTCCAACAGTGGAGGGAACCCAAGGGACTTGCCTAGAGACCATCATTATAAGTGAACTATCACAGGAAAAAAAACAAAACGGAAAACACCACATGTTTTCATTCATAAGCAGGCCCTGATCACTGGACACACAAGCACAAAGGTGGGAACAGTGAACTCTGGGCCCTGTAAAGGAGGAAGGGTGGGATAAAGGTACACAACCACTCATTGGGTACCTGTCCACTGCCAGGGGGAGAGGGGGCTTGCTAGAATCCCACACCTCACCTCCTTGCAATTTATTTATGTAGCAAATCCTCGTGTGTATCTCACAACTCTTAAAAAAAAATTGAATGTTGCTGTGATTTGAAGATGAGATTCTAAGTTTATTTTGCTACTAGCACTGTCAAAAGTTTTTTTTGTTTGAAATGTTACAAAGAGGTATAGATACAAATGGAAGAAGCCTAATACATCAGTGGCTGCAGTTACTAAATCACAGTACTCATTTTCCAGTTCTGCCTACCAGTTATACAACTTTTTTTGTGATTATTGAAATTAAGTTAGTAAATTTCTGTTTTCTCTTGATGGAGGCCAGTTCTTGAAAACTAGTCAGAAGTATATTTTAACAAATGGGTTTAAAACCTGATGAAGATCTTTATTTTTAAGTAGGTTAGAAAATTATATTTTTAAATTTTAAAAACATGGATGTGAACTTTTTTGTTTTTGTTTTTTGAGTGGAGACTCACTCTGTCACCTAGACCAGAGTGCAGTGGCCGCTCCCGGCCACTGCAGACTCTACCTGGGCTCTGGCCATCCTTCTGCCTCAGTCTTCCAAGTAGCTGGAACTACAGGCGCGCGCTACCACACACTTGGCTAATTTTTGATTTATTGTAGAGATGAGGTCTCACCAAGTTGCCCAGGCGGGTCTTGAACCCGTGGGCTCAGGCAATCCACTCACCTCAGTCTCCCAAGTGCTGGGATTACAGGTTGAGTCACTGAGCCCGGCAGATGTGAAAGTTAAAAACATTTTATAAGGCAAAGCATGCTATTATCAGCAACAGTCTCACATATATGGAAATATTCCCAGAATCCCTTTTCAAAATACTTCCTCTAGCAACAATTTCTTTCCAAAAGAATTTTTTTTCTCACTTACTGTAAAAACATCATCCTTTGAAATGTTTGTTCTATTACTTTTTTTTCCCTAAAATGTCTGTCAACCTACAGTTAATAGGTACTTGTTATAGTCACAGTCAGCAGATTTGGAGCAGTTGTCTTTTTACAGAAAAAAAATGTGTAATTCATCTATGAGTCCAGTAGCTTTTAAAAGTTTATTGTGACAAGATAGCCAGAAAACTTGTGTGAAACTGAAATTTTTCATGGTGCTTTTCATCTCATTACAAAGGATTGAAATATTCTATTATGCTTTAACAATTTTATTTTTATCAAGCTTATAGTGTTGATGACATTGTAAAAGGTTGTTGTGGGAATGATGCAATAAACAAATCTTATGTGTTGTGCTACATATGTAGTTCCAGAGGCAGTTTTGTTTTTCACTTCAAAGCCCCAGATTTATTAGTGGTGACTATTACAAAGGTTTTCCTTAAAATACCATTATTAAATAAGTAATTTACTCCTGAGAATACATTATATTTTCTCCAGTTATTTCTTCATTGTAACAGAATCCAACACATATTTAAACTGATTAGGTTAGAAAAGCTGTGTACTTTCCCAGTTGTATAGTAAACCTTTCTCATTGCATATTTTATTTTGTTACTCATTTTTTCAACTTTTCAGTTATTTTTTTTCTGTGTGCCTTCTAGAGGCATGTGCTACCAAGAAAATGTACATTTTTATTATATAGTTTTTTAAATGTATTTTAGCCTTTTAAAAAAGCTATAGTAAGACTAACTAGTGTTTCCTAGAGGTGCCTGAACTTTTTAAAAGGATCTTTTAATGTTAAAGAAACAAAACAAAACAAAACACCCCACTAAAACTCAAATGTCTCGGTGGCTTAGCCTGTAATCCCGCGCCTTTGGGAGGCTGAGGTGAGTAGACTGCCTGAGCCCGCGGATTCGAGACCCGCCTGGGCAGCGAGACCTTGTCTCTACAATAAATCAAAAAATCAGCCAGGCGTGGTAGCGCATGCCTGTAATTCCGGCTACTTGGAAGGCTGAGGCGGAAGGATCGCCGGAGCCCAGCAGGTCGAGGCTGCGGTGGCTGGAAGTGGCCACTGTACTCCAGTCTGGGCGACAGAGTGAGACTCCAACTCAAAAATAAATAAATAAATAAAACTCAAATGTTTATCATTAAGTTTAATGAACATTGGTAAAGTGCTGAATGGAAATTAGGACATTAAGCATCATTCAAAAAGTATAGAAATTTGTTTCCATGATCCTATTGTCTAGATTTTGAATAGCTTGCTAATTGTGGTGGCTTTGGCTTTGCTCAATATGAAGTATGTATTCCTGAAAAACTTTTGTTTTCTGCAAAAGTCATGCACTATAGCTAATGGATTATGAGAACTATAGGATAAGATTAGACTTTGTAAAACATACAACTTTTAACCAGAACAGTAACAAAGATAGCAACAATTCAAATGAAAATATGAGCACAGTTACATCTCTATTGGCATTTGTATCAGCATCACAGACTTGCCAACGTTTGCAACCTTAAACCTTAAGACTTACGGGTTTTTTTCTTTGAGATTTAGTCTTTTGTGGAGGCCTTTATTTCCACAGCCTTTAGTTTAGTGTTTTATTGTTGTTTTTTATTTGTTTGTTTTGGTTTTTTTGAGTTGGCTTCTCACTCTGTCACCCAGACTAGAGTGCGGTGGCCGCTCCTGGCCACCGCAGCCTCCATGTGCTGGGCTCCAGAGATCCTTCCGCCTCAGCCTTCCAAGTAGCCGGAACTACAGGCGCCTGCTACCACATCCAGCTAATTTTTGATGTATTGTAGAGATGAAGTCTCGCCAAGTTGCCCAGGCGGGTCTCTAACCCGCAGATTCGGTCAGTCCACTCACCTCAGCCTCCCAAAGTGTGGGATTACAGCCTGAGCCACCGAGCCCGGCATAGTGTTTTTGTTTTTTAAGCAGGGAGAAAAGTTTCTTAGCTTCTTCATCTGTACTTTGAGTCTCACAAGTTGGCTTAATGTCATGAAAGATATAGGGAATTTTGAAGCCAGTGTTAGTACTTTAAGAAGGCACTTGCATGTGATTTTTGGCTTTTTTCTTAATGTCTTCTTGTATTATATTGCTAAAACTTTCCCATTAATTTGAGAAAGTTTGCTTATCATCATTTAAAACAATATACTGGAGAAATTATGTGTTTTGCCTAATTTTCAGATCATTCCCTTATTTCTGTTAAATATGAGATGTTTCTGTTATTGAAATACAGGTTATAGAAAACACAATTTCATCAATGATTATGGATGCAATTCCCTATTTCAAAAAGGCTTCAGGTAGCTTTGAACATTTTGAGGGGAGAGGGTGATGTGATTAGCTTGCTGTTGTTTTTGGCTTCATTATTTGGACCATAAGAGCTTATATCAGGAGGAGGTGAAGGGTCAACTCAACCATTTTCTTTTTGTTTGCTTCTATTATCTTAAATCTTTTGTGACATACATTACATCATTTAAAAATAGCTATTGAGGTATAAACAACATATAACAAATTATACATATTTAAACTGTATACTTTGATTAGCTTTGACATATGTTTACATCCTAAAACAGAATGTTTTAAATCAACTAGTTCACCTTTTTAGTAGGGAATTTTAAAAAATATAGTAGGCAATATCCAAGAATACTCATGATAAGGTATATGTAAAATGTAGTGTGTCACAGTTCACTCAAATCTAGCAAAAGTGAGATATAATTGAAAAATCCAGTATTAAGCCTTAACTTTTAATGGTTAAATATGCAAATTGTGATATTTTCTTTTTGCAACTCAGTAGATTATCTTATATAGTCCTTTTGAGTATTCTTGGGTCTGTTGAGTTTCTGGTGAATACTTGGAAATAATGGTACTGGGTCACAGTGTACTATTTTGTAGAAATAGTTAACACCTAGAAGATGATTCAAAGAATAAAGTCCAAATATGTGGGATTTTTTTCATTTCCATTTCCTTTTAAGTGTAAGAAAAATTACGGCTATGTGTGAGTTCCAGTTAAGGATGATTTCGGTTCAGTGTTTTTGAGTATTTTTTTTCCTTTTAAACTATAGTTGCTAATAGGTATCTAAATTGATTGATAAGACATTATTTCTACTTAAGTAGGTGCTGTTGCTAGAAACGGAATAATATACAGCATAGTTATCGATGAAATGATACTGGTTATCAGCCTTTAGGAACTCTAGATTTGCCTATATTACTAGTTTTCAAATTGTTTCAGCAATGGGAACTTTTATTTCTGCCAAATAAAAATGTATGGACTACCAAAATATGACATAGACCAAAAATTTATGAGTTAGATTCCCTTTCTAAGACTTGCTCATGGTTCAGATAACCACCATCAACTCTTTTCTTCTCTTTGAAGTGTTCTTTTATAGTCCTAGCCATAGTTGAATGGATAGCAGAACAACTTGCTCCTGCTTCCAACTTCTATGACTGTCATGCACCTAAATGACTATGCCCTAAAGCACTTCTTTTTTTTTTGAGTTGGAGTCTCACTCTGTCACCCAGGCTGGCTCAGGTAATCCTTCCGCCTCAGCCTTCAGGCATGCGCCACCACAGCCTGGCTAATTTTTTTGATTTATTGTAGAGATGAGCTCCCACCAAGTTGCCCAGGCTGGTCTTGAACCCCTGGGCTCAGGCAATCCTCTAACCGGGGCCTCCCAAAGTGCTGGGATTATAGGCGTGAGCCACAGCGCCCCACCCTAAAGCACTTCTTAATTTCCTATATTCCTTTCCAGTGGGGCTTTATGAGAATTAAATGAGAAAGTTAGTATGCACTCAATAAATGTTAATTTCCCATTGTGATCTGTGGACGTACATTTCTGCCCTTTGGTTTTTATGTGAACTTGGTTTGTAAATTACTTGGTTGTACCTTAAGAAGTTGTTTGTTTAGATTTGATTAATATTTGACTAGAAAATTGAAGATTATGTCTGTGGGTATAAATGAATGATGTTGGAATATTTTCAGTGAGTTTATAGCGTGGAATATAAAATGACAATTTTAAATCTCTGTAGTTAAAAAAATTTATAATAACTATAGTGATATATCAAATTCTAATAATAGAGGAAGATAGTTTTGTGTCTGAAATCCCTTTAATTCCATCTCAGATTCCTTAGCAGGGCAGCTCTCCTCTTCTCATTTATAATTGCTGATTCGTTTTTAAAGGTTATAAAGAAACATCTTTTCCTTTAAATGGAAAATGGGATCCAGGGTATAAGGTTGTGTGACTCCACATCACCCCCTCCCTCCCAGTACTTTGAACACAACGATTTAAAAGTGTCCGGAGGAGCCGGGCCCAGTGGCTCAGCCTGTGATCCCGCACCTTGGGAGGCTGAGGTGAGTGGATTGCCTCAGACCGCGGGTTCAAGACCCACCTGGGAAACTTGGTGAGACCTCATCTCTACAATAAATAAAAAAATTAGCCGGGCGTGGTAGCGCGCCCCTGTAATTCCAGCTACTTGGAAGGCTGAGGCGGAAGAAGCGCTGGAACCCAGCAGGCTAGGCTGCGGTGGCCGGGAGCGGCCGATGCACTCCACTATGGGCGACAGAGTGAGACTCCAACTCAAAAAAAAAATAAATAAATAAAGTAAAAGTGTTTGGAGGATTAGTTTGTATAATAAAAACTTTCATTGAATTTTAGCGAACTCAAGGATGAATTTTTTTTTTTTTTTTTTTGAGTTGGAGTCTCACTCTGTCGCCCAGACTGGAGTGCAGTGACCGCTCCCTGCCACCGCAGCCTCGACCTGCTGGGCTCCGGCAGTCCTTCCGCCTCAGCCTTCCAAGTAGCCAGAGTTACAGGCGCGTGCTACCACGCCCGGCTGATTTTTTGATTTATTGTAGAGATGAGGTCTCGCTGCCCAGGCGGGTCTCGAACCCGCGGGCTCAGGCAATCCACTCACCTCAGCCTCCCAAAGGCGCGGAATTACAGGCTGAGCCACCGAGCCCGGCTTAAGGATGAATTTTTAATTTCATATTCCCTCTCTGCTGAAAGAGACTATATCAGGCAAAGTATGTGAATATGCCTAAGTGAAGTGATGGCACACAGGTTTTAAAACTCATTTGCCCATATGATATTTTTATCTTGTCAATAAGTTTATTGTTATCTAATGCATCCAAACATTCTTTATAAATGTCTGTCTCTATATGTATATCCATATATATACTCACAGAAAAGTATATATATTGTATGTATACAGCTTAATGAAGTTTTACAATCTGAAAATCCATGTAATCAGCACCCAGGTGAAGAAACAGAATTTTCTAGAATACTCCCTCATCCTGACTTTCTCATCTCTATCCCACCCATGTTTTTCATGGAGTTTATATTATTTTTATAATATTTTATGTTATTTTTCTGTACAAGTTTTTAACAAAGTTTTCAGGAGGTCATATTTGTTACCTAGTCTATATTTGGACATCCTTAATTAGTAAGAAATGGGACATATCAAACATTTCTGTCAGGAACTTTAAAAAAATTTTTGTTCATAAAGGCACTAAAAGAGCTCTGTGTCCTTTATGTGGCCAATCCAGTGTTTTGTAGTAATAGCCAAAAAAAAGTAAAATACTTAGCAGTAGACTTAACAGAAACATTTAGAAAAGATGTGAATAACACTTTGCTGAAGGAAATAGGAAATTTAAATAGACCTACTTTGTTCTTGGGATGGGAAGAAACCAGTTCTTCTCAATCTCTTAGTTCCTGTAAAGATCTCAATTCAGAGAAGAGAGAGAGAAAAAAAGAAAGAAGAAAAAACATATGAGTTATAGGAAGCAAAGAATAGTGAAATGTATTGGAATTTAAAGTAGGATCTGTTCTAGTAGAGATATGGAGAGCTATAGATACTTAAGGAATTTTTTTAAAAAGTCAATTTATTAAGGCTGCATTCTGTAACACCTTAGATTTTATTCACTTAGATTTTACTATTTTTTTTTTGAGTTGGAGTCTCACTCTCTTGCCTAGGCTGGAGTGCAGTGGTACGCTCATGGCCACTGCAGCCTTGACCTGCTGGGCTCAGGAGATCCTTCTGCCTCAGCCTCCCAAGTAGCTGGAACGACAGGCATGTGCCACCATGACCAGCTACTTTTTTGGTTTATTGTAGAGATGAGGTCTTGCCAAGTTGCCCAGGCTGGTCTCGAACCCATGGGCTCAGGTAATCCTCTTACCTTGGCCTCCTAAAGTGCTGGGATTGTAGGCATGAGCCACCACGCCTGACCAATTTTACTATATTTTATTATGAGTTATAAAAACTGTACCACAAAATATTAAATATTCAAATTTTTATTAAGTATATATTAAAATATGTAAATGTATATTATTAAATATTTAAAAATTAGGGGAAGAAAAAATAAAACCATATCCTTCCATCATGCTATTAATATTATAATTACTATATTCAACTTGTTGCAGTTCCATTCAAATATTTTCATATGCAAATTTCCCTTAGAATTATATCAAACTTTTAAAATATTACCTCCTATGTAGTCTTCATAACCATTTTAAATGATTGCTTAATATCGCTTTAACAAATTTTAGGAAAATTTACTTACTTTGTTCCAGATTTTTAGGTTGCTTTGAGTTTATTGCCATTATAAATAATGTTGCTCCAAGCACTTTTAGGTTATATCTAATCTCGCAGATTTTGATTGGTGGAAATAAAATTTCAAGCTGTATAAACTTGAAATAAAATGAGAAATTACTTGGGACTGAGTTTTCTAAATTGATCACAACATAAGTGCATGCATGAGTAACAAAGGGAGGTATAGTGACTAGTACTTTTCAGACCTGCTTTTGTTTCATTTGGTTTCAGAAACAATACTTGATTAGCTGTCAGTCTAGCCTTGTGATTTAAATGTTATATTGCATAGATGTTGAAAATGAGATTTAAAGGAGTAAAGTAATTTTCTTTATGGAGCAAATTAACTTGATGATGGAACTGTTTTGGGGTCCATCTGTTAGTATAAAAAAAAGTGCTAATAGATTTAGATGTTAAAGTCAAATTTAAAACACCTTTCAGACCTACATATCTTAAATTGTATAATATTTAAATGCAAAGTGCGTGTTTAAGTGATATTGAAAAGAGTGATAAAAATAGCTAATGCTATTGAATGATCAATCTTATGTTTGGAGATAAAGCTGAAATTTTATTCAACAATTGCAGAAAAGTGATTTTCTATATTTAGATTCTTGGGGGTGGAAACCATATGAGCAGACTTTTTATAAAATGAAAGAGAAGGCTCTGTTGGTTTAATATAAAATGAAAGAGAAGATTTGTTTTATTTGACAGCTGACTGGAAACAGGTTGGGAGGACTGTTTTTTGTTATTGTGTGAATGTGTCCAAATTATTGTACCTTCTAGTACACAAAGCACTAGTAAACAAAGCTTTGTTTATCTGTTTGTTTTAGCTCTTCAAAATTAAAAAAATGCTGAAATAGCTCTACTGTCAGAGTGACTTGTATGTCTATCTAGGTAAATACATCCACAAAGATATAACAAATACATGTTGCTTTGTATTTAGATGGCTATTATCATCTCTGACATTCTTAGTTGCTAGATAAACGTTGCAGGAAAAGCTGTTCCTCCTCTACCTCAGCTCTTCAGCTCCAAATGTCCATAAAGTATAGATTATTCTGCTTTGAGTTTGCTTTGTTTTCTGTTTAGGTAGTCAAATCTTCTCTGGAGTATCTCCGATGAAGTGCTGTGTAAACAGACCCTGCCACCGGGATACTTAGAATATTGCTGTTGAACCATTTGGCTTAAGAGAAAGATGCTGCTGAACTATGTTGTTATTGTAATAACAAAATATTGAGACCATATGACTTTTTCTGTGTGCCATGAGCACAGAATAGGAAAACTATTAAAACAAAATGAACAGGCTTTTGAGGTATTTTTCCTATATATTTGTTATATCCTGAATGAGCAGATTTTTTGAAACCCTAAATCAATATATAATATTTAATTTTGTAAGTTATAAATATGGAAAATACTTTTAAAAAGTTTTATTTGCCTACAATCAGGATAGCAATTCTAATTTTATCTGATCAATAGTTTCTCAATTGAATATCAGTATTAAATTAAGAATAGGGCCGGGCTCGGTGGCTCAGCCTGTAATCGCAGCACTTTGGGAGGCCTAGGCGAGTGCCCAAGGGTTCGAGGCCCACCTGGGCAACTGGGCGAGACCTCGTCTCTACAATAAATCAAAAACTAGCCATGCATGGTAGCGCGCGCCTGTAGTTTCGCCTTCTTGGAAGGCTGAGGCGGAAGGATCACTGGATCCTAGGAGGTTGAGGCTGCGGTGGCCAGTAGCATGCCACTGCACTCCAGTCTGGGCAACAGAGTGAGACTCCAACTCAAAAAAAAAAAAGGAATGGGATTCAGACAGATTCTGCATGAATTTTTCTTAATATTTTGTAATGGAGAGGTGCTTAAATTGCTAATTTGCTGTTTATAGAGTTTTGGGTAAAATAGTATACATTTTTTAGGAGGGAAACCTTTTTTTGTAGAAGACAAGATAATTTTTTTAATCAAAGAAATCTAATACAGCTATCATTTGATCTTAATTTTATTCTTGCGTTTCTAAACAATGTATTACATTATGAATAGTACTTGGATTCATATCTTCTCACTGATTTAATATTTTAGAAAATTTAGAATCTAATTAAAATACTAAAAATACTAATATTTGCTTGAAGCAGCATTTGACCCAGTACCAAGCCTGCTACTTCCTAGCTGTGCATTTCTGGAAACTGTATAAATTTTCCAAGCTTAATTTCCTCAATAAGAAATGTTGATATTAACACCTTCTTCCACAGTCTGCTATGAAAATTAAATGAGGAGATGTTATATAAAGTGTTTGGCATAGTGTCGAGTGCCCGAGCACTCTGTAAATAGCAACTGCTTTGTCATTATCATAATCATAGCTTCACTGGTATTAGAACTACTACTAACTTTACATTTAATTCTTCCACTAATTATTCTAAAATTTTGATCAAATTAATAGTGTAATTTTGCACATTCTTTTAAATTAACATACTGTCTCATTGCAGAGGTTCAGTCTCTTCTTAGGATCAGGTCTGGGGCTAGAGTGAAGCCAGTGAGGCAGTTGGCACAAAATTAAAGGGGATACCTAAAAACCCCATAGTAATCAAGATAAATATTTTGATGTACTTAAAAATTAATGCAGAAATCCATGGTGAGCAAAATATCAAATTCAAAATTTTAAATAAAATCTGAAAGAGAGTACCGTGCATGTGAGGCAAAGAGGAAAAAATTAATTATACAGTAAGTCTCTTACATACAGACCTTCAAGTTTTGAACTTTCAAAGATGTGAATGTTGTTTGCATGTCCAATCTCCTATTGCTGACGATTCTTCAGCTCTACCATCTCCCACCTCCTCTCTGTCCTCTAGCAGTAACTCTTCTTGCCTGCTCACTCAGTGGCAGCCCCATATGCCAGCTGTTGTACTGTACTGTACTGCTGTAGTTTTCAAGGTACTGTACTATAAGATTAAAAAATGTTTTCTTTTTTTTGTTTTTTAAAATGTATTACTTGTGTAAAAGTATTAGAAACCTATTACAATACAGTACTATATAGTCGATTGTGTTAGGTGGGTACCTAGGCTAACCTTGTTGGGTTTAACAAATTGGACTTAAGAACGTGCTCTTGGAGTGGAACTTATGTAGGGGACTTACTGCATTGGTCTTGTCTTGCTGAGCCATTTTGGAGCCAAAGGCTCAGGGAAAAGCCATAATACTACTCCTATTGCTCCTGTTTTTTTGTCCCAGAAAAGTACCTCCCTGTATGCGAGGCCTAACTGTTTAAATTGTTTTGTAAAAGCTAACTGCTTACTAGAATGATCTTTTAGGCTATGATCTCTGTCTTACAAATGAGGGTCTAGAAATTAGGTGAAATTACTTGCATAGGGTCACACAGCTACTTAGAAGGCAGAGCCAGCTATTACTTCATTGATTTATATTGTTTTGAGACAGCAAACACTTAAAGAGGTCATTGTAAAAGCTGACTTTACTATAGCTCTAGTATAAGTATAACAGGAAAACTGTTCTTACGCTTCATTAATAAGCTATGCAAACTTTTAGTTAAATTAATTTATATGGCAAAATATGTACGAGGTACTTTCTTCCATACTCTTGTTTCTCATGTTCCTTGGTAACTTTTTCTCAAATAAAAATTTTTTGTTAGGTAATAACAATTTCACTTGCTTAGTGACAAGTTAAATTTAGTTTGTCATTTACTTTGGCTGACAGATCTTAAGCAAATGTACTTACTGAGCTATATTATTAAATAAGCATTAAAGCTAATATTCAACTGATATATGATAGCAGATCAGTTAATATAAGTTAGATTTTTTTTCAGGTGAAATAGAAAGTATACTGTAAAAAATAATGTGTAGTATGTGTATTTCAGATTTAGAAGTTTGTATTAGCATATAGGTTGTGGCATAAGAATTTATATTATATTTGTTAATAATGGATTTGGTTTCGCTATTTTTAGTTTTATATTTATAAAAACAAGCAGAGGATATGTATTAAAAATTCATTAAAATAAAATTTCCTCATCACTTATTTGTACAGCAGATGCACAGAAATATGTTTCCTATGCTCTATAACTAACTGTATTCTTTTGTTGTTTGAACTATAAAACCTGTTTATGGTTTGGTATTGTTAGAGGAATCATTTTATTAACTGATTAAGTTTATCATTTTATTAACTTTAATTAAGTTCAGTAATGCTTAAAGTATAAGAGCGTCATAAAATTCAAATTCTGTTAGATATAAACTGTGTTGGCTTGGGCATGTTTTTAACCTTTAAGCTTCAGTTTCTGTGCCTACTAATGTGGGTATAACAACAGTATCCAACTTATATTTTGTTGTGAGGATTGAAATGTTAAGTGCATGTATAGGACTTTGCACAGTACATGGTGCAAAGTAATTAATAGACGTTTCTGTTATAAATAATATGTGCTGAATTGACCTGTGTAACTTAGTTAAAGTTTTTGGTAGGTATTCTGTAAAGTACAGGATAAATAATTTATGGTCATGTTGAATGCTAGGTATTATTTATAGTTTATGAATATGGAGTTTTTTTTTTAAATGTGCAGCAGTCAAGATAGTACTAAGGTGGTGAACAGTGGTTTATAATCTAAATAACTCTTAGAAAAGTCACTGCTGACCTCTGAGTTACTAAATTCTCAGTTGTCAATTACAGCAACTTACCAGTCGTACTGACTTTTTGGTCTCTCTCTCTTGCTACCTTCTCTTCATCTGGCTTCCAGAATACCATAGCAGTCTTGATTTTCTTCTTCCTTTACTCATTTTTCCTTTTTGGACCCCTCTTCTCCCTAGTCTCTTAATATCGGTGTAGCCCAGGACTTGATCCTTGGCCCTTTTCTATTTGTCTATAGTCACTCCTTTGGTGTTCTTATCCTGTTTTATGGGTTTACATACTACCCATATGCTGATAGTTCATACATCTGTTAAAATTACAGCTGAAGGATAATTTGTGTCACATTTAGCCAAAAAAAAAAAGAAAGAAAGAAAGAAGGAAAGAAAGAAAGAAAGAAAGAAAAGAAATTTCTAGAAGGGTATCTTCATCATTTTGCATATCGCTTTAGAAATTCCAGGTTGGTAATGTCTTTCCAATCTTCCCTCCCTCCTTCCCTCCCTCCCGTATTTTATTTGGATATTTAGAAGCAGTTAGATATTAAGAAGCAGTACATAGTGAAAGTGAAATCAAATCCAAAATTTCATTTGTTCTTGACAGCTGTTCAGGCAAAGTTAGAAAAATAGGTGTGTGTGTGTGTGTGTACACACTCCAACATAATTGTACTGGGGGAGACTGGGTGTTGACTTTTACATGTTTCAAAAGCACAGTAGAGTAACATATTTTTCTCTCTGCCTTTCTCTGATGCTAACTTTTCACTTATAGATAACTTGAGTTAGTCCTACCTCAGAACTAATTCCCATTTCTTAGAGATGTGGGAGATCTGGTAACTAGGAAAGCTGGGGGCTTAGTCCAAGGCGGTGATGTTTTGTATGACTATGACTTTCCGATGTTTTCCTGTCATTTCTTTGAGTTGGTAGTGGGAAAAGGGTACATAGTGTTAATTTTATTTATTGCTTTGAAATTTTGATTGTAGGCTTTTCTTTTCTTTTCTTTTTTTTTTTTTTTGAGTTGGTGTCTCACTCCGTCGCCCAGGCTGGAGTTCTGTGGCACACTCACGGTCACCCCAGCATCGACCTGCTGAGTTCCAGTGATCCTTCTACCTCAGCGTTCCATGTAGCCAGAACTACAGGCCTGTGCTACCATGCACAGCTGATTTTTGATTTATTGTAGAGACGAGGTCTTGCCAAGTTGCCAGGGCTGGTCTCGAACCCGCAGGCTCAGGCAATCCACTTGCTTCAGCCTCCCTAAGTGCTGGGATTACAGGCTGAACCACCGAGCCCGACCTGTAGGCTTTTCTTGAATGTATTTTTTCCTTTTCTTTATTTCAGTTTTAGTTTCATGGGGTCTTGCTATATTGCCCAGGTTGGCCTCAAGCTCCTGGGCTCGAGTGGGACTGCAGGTGTGTGCCACTGTACTTAGCTTAGTATCACTTTTAAAGAAAATAATCACAGTTGAAATCACAAACAATGAAAAACAAACAACAAAATTACTTATTATCAAAGGTTCATATGAAACTGCATAACAGAGAAGGTTACACACATAGGCTTTCAGTCTAGACTTGAGCGTGCACAGTGTGACTGGATCTCAGTATTAATTTCATATACTAAAACACTGGTACCTAAAATAATTCAGAAGTTATTTCTTAAAATGTGATACTAAATAGAACACATTTTGATTATAAAACTGTAAAAATGTAAAGCCTTGATTAAAAAAGTGAATTTATAAATGTGTGAAGTATCATAATATTATTTAAAAAGTAATGCTACATAAAAAGAAGTTAATAGTGGCCAATTGAAATAGTGTTTGATCTTTTTAAAATGGTTTTAAAAACAAAAGAGTTGAACAACTCAAATATTCCAACTGCTGAAAAAGTGCTCTGACTCTACGCTAGTGGGCGATATTATGGGAAAATATTTATAAACTATTTCTAGATTTTTTTCTTGATTATTTAATCGTCACATAATCCTATCTCTTTGAGAGAATTTTTGAGGAAGGTTGAGGGGGCAAACAAAGATTCAGTCTTTTTATTGATGTCAGGTTGTAGTATTGTTTTAAATAAAGGTTTAATTTGTCTTCATTATGTGTAAGCAGATTCTTTTTTTTTTTTATTTGAGTTGGTGTCTCACTGTGTCCCCCAGGTTGGAGTGCAGTGGCACGCTCACGGCCACTTCAGCGCTGACCTGCTGGGCTCTGGCGATCCTTCCACCTCAGCCTTCCAAGTAGCCAGAACTACAGGTGCATGCTACGATGCCCAACTAATTTTTTATTTTTTAATTATAGAGATGAGGTCTCGCCAAGTTGCCCAGGCTGGTCTCAAACCCCTGGGCTCAGGCAATCCTCTCACCTTGGCCTCCCAAAGTGCTGGAATTCAGCCTTCAGCCACTGCGCCTGGCCATGTAAGCAGATTCTAATGGCAGTGCTACTTTTATCATTTTAGTATGAAGTGTCAATATTCCATTTGTTTGGAAAGTCTCTGAGGAAGATTTATTCTTACAAGAGAAGCTTTGGCCTTGTCAATTTATTATTTTTTTCTTTTTATGAAGCTTAATGGAAGTATTAAAGAATGCTTTCCAAATAAATGCACTTTTCTTTGATTTGAAATTGTAATAAAGAATATAAATCTGGATACATCTCAGAAATAAATGATTCATATTTTACATTTTAAACTTATTGAAACATCAAATTATGCTAATTGTATATTGATTTGGTATTTTAAAATAGCCATGTTCAAATGCTATAATTCTTGAGAAGTAGTCCTGCTGCTCTAGAGGGGGGAATTGTGTGTATGTGTGTGTGAGGGGATGGGGGTGTCTCAAAATGTTAATTTAACAATACCAACTTGATCAGAAGTTGAGCTTTTTAAATGCATGTTTTTCTTTTAGTTCAATGGAATCAAGATGGTTCTGTGTCTGCATTAGGTGTCAGTGGGGTATAAATAATTTTAATTGTGATTTAAAATGTTTATAGTTTACTCTTAACACCTTTGTCCTTTCTTTTATTAAATACTGTTTTCATAAAGTGTTTACATATTTTTAATGAATGCAAATTAAAATGTAAACTATAACTGAGTGGTAAAGATAGTATGTACAATTCTTCTAGAATTAGTAGGTTAATAACTTAAGTTCCCTTTCTAAAATTTTAAGAGACAGGGTCTCATGGTGTTGCTCAAGTTGGTCTTGAACTTCTTGACTTGTTGATCCTTCTACCTCAGCCTCCTGGGATTACCCTTAGATACCACCATGCTGGTTTTACCTTTGTACATTTTAGATGTAATTTTTCCCCTATGCAGGTTCCCTAAGCCTTCTTTTTATTGCAGTTTTGTTTTCTGCAATCCTTCAGCTTCCTTCTTTACTCTTCCTAGCTCCCATTGTTTCTTTTAGCAGGTGTTAGTCTGATTGTTGAGACTTACACAAAATGAGTTAGGACTTTTTAAGATTTAGATAGCGTTCTGCACGTCTTTTCTTAACAGTGAGACCCTGGACAAATAAAAGTTACTTAATTTCTCTGTGCCTTAGTTTGTTGCTTCATCTTTAAAATGAGGATGTTTCCTTTCGTCCACCTTAAAGTTACTTGGGGATGACACGGTATTTGCAGCGGTGTTTTAGAAATACTGTTAACTTCACTAGCATATCCATTGAGTAATTTGAGACTTAGTTACCTTCTGATTAGTTTTTTCCCACCCTCCATTTTATTTCCCACCATTTTATGTATGTATTTTCTTCTATTTTGATTATAAATTTAATGTATATTCACTGTAGAAAGTCTGGAAAATATAGAAGACCGAAGAAAATAGAAATCTAGGCAATGTATCATCATTTTGTGGTCTTTAATTTTAGGGGAAATTTAGTTTTGAGGCTGAACTCCCAGAGGCTAAGGACAGTGTCATATTAATTTTTGGATTTTCTATTCTTTATATGCACTAGGCAGAAAATTAATGCTTGTTTAATGAGTGGGAACTCCGTGTAGGTGTATATCTTAAAGTCTAAAACCTGGTGAAATTTTATTGGTCATTTGAAGGGAGAAAACATATATGACTAGAAAAAATAATAATAACCATATTTTAAAATGACATTTTTCTATTCTTTAAAAGAGCAAAGGAAAACATGCTAGGGTCAGTCCTAATATTCTTTGGCAAAAGTAAGGAAACCAGTTAAAACTTGGATATAGAGCTCCTGGGCATTACCATGTCAAAGTTGGTTGACATTTTTCTAACGAGAACAACATGATAAAACGTAAAGGCTTTTTTGAATGCTTGGAAATTGTACAGACTGTGTTTTTCCTCTTTTTATAACAGGATGGCTTAAATTCTTTGGTCCTTGATTTGGATTTTCCTGCTTTGAGAAAAAATAAGAATATAGATAATTTCTTAAATAGATGTAAGTATGTTTAAGCTTCTTATTTGATTACATAACTATGCCTTTGATAAGAGATTTAATTAATATTATTAGCCTATAAATATATTAATAAGCTCTTAACTTATTAAACATAAGTCTTTTGTATACCACTTGACTTTTAAAATATTTTTAAATTTTTATTTGTTTTTCTAAAATTTTAGTTGGGTTTTACCCTGTCACCTAGGCTGGAGTGCAGTGGCGTGATCAAGGTTCACTGCAGCCTCAAACTCCTGGGTTCAGGCAATCCTTCCACCTCAGCCTCCTGAGTAACTGGGATTGCTGGTGTACCCACCATGCCCAGCTAAGTTTTTTGTAGTGATAAGGTCTTGGTATATTGTCTAGGTTGGTCTTAAACTCCTGGTCTCAAGCAGTCCTGCCATCTTGGCTTCTGAAAGTGCTGGGATTACAGGTGTGAGCCACTACACCAAGCCATTATTTGTTATTTCTAAAGCAAAACTGTAGAACCAGATTGCAGTATGTAAAGTAGATAAAGTTCAAAATTTTGTAGTATGTTATTAAGACTATATAGCTGCTTTAGGACAAGTTATTTATAGCAGTTCCGGGAGAAGTTGTTTTGTTTCAGCTTTTTTGTTTTTAGTGACAGGATCTTGCTCTGTCATCTTGGCTATAGTGTAGTGCCATGATCATAGCTCACTGCAAATTGGGTTCAAGCGATCTTCTTGCCTTAGCCTCCCGAGTAGCTGGGACTACAGGCACATGCCACCTTGCTTGGCTTATTTTTATTTTATTTTTATAGAGATGGGATTTTTGCTAATTGCTCTGTCTGGTTTCAAGCTCCTGGTCTCCCAGAGCATTGTAGATGTGAGCCACTGTGCCAGCCTCAAGAGAAGTTTTAAATTAATATTTACAACTCTAAGACTTAATAAACGTTATGTTTTCGTAAATGTGGATATTTCAGTCTAGTTAATGAAACATAATATAATAAACAATTATTACCATAAATGTAATAATTCTTAATATTTCCCAGTATTTTTTCTTTCTTTATATTACCCAGTATTGATGTTACGATGAAAAAGTAAATAAATTGTATTCTAAGAATAAGATTGTCAAAATGCCGGGCTCGGTGGCTCAGCCTGTAATCCCACGCCTTTGGGAGGCTGAGGTGAGTGGATTGCCTGAGCCCGCGGGTTTGAGACCCGCCTGGGCAGTGAGACCTCATCTCTACAATAAGCCAAAAAATCAGCCGGGCGTGGTTGTGCATGCCTGTAATTCCAGCTACTTGGAAGGCTGAGGTGGAAGGATTGCCAGAGCCCAGCAGGTCGAGGCTGCGGTGGCCGGGAGTGGCCACTGCACTCCAGTGTGGGCGACAGAGTGAGACTCCAACTCAAAAAAAAAAAAAAAAGAAAAGCAAAGAAAAAAGATTGTCAAAATGATTAATTTATACTTTATATCATCACAGTAAGTAAGCTCTTTAATTTGGAATTGCCAGAGACTGGGGTATTTTCCTAATTAAGCAATTTTGTCTATAGTTACTATATATACAGTATGATTACTACTTTTCAGAGAAGTAGGCTATCAAAATTCATTACTAAGATTAGCCTTGCAAGTAATTCCTTGGCAACTTTGTCATGTGTGAGAGTGCACACCAGGATCGCTTGGGTCGTCTCTGTGTCAGCTGTCATCTAACTTGCCAAGCTACAGAGTCAGAAACAGAATATAGCGCTAACTGCTAATTTTTGGCAGTCGGTAGTGTTCATTTATATGTGTTATTAAACCATAGAGAGATTTGGTTCTTTAATATGTATCTTAGATTTTTAAACAGCAGCCTTTAAAAACTGACAGATTTTAGCTAAAAACAAAGTCTAGTTTCTTGAAATAAAGTTTTGTTTACAAATTTTAGTGATTATTTTAAAATATTGCCTATAAATTTGGTGATTGACGTTAAAATATAGTAATATTTTTATCATAGATGAGAAAATTGTGAAAAAAATTAGAGGTCTGCAGATGAAGGCAGAAGACTATGATGTTGTGAAAGTTATTGGAAGAGGTGCTTTTGGTGAAGTTCAGTTGGTAAGTATTTGTTTTGTTCTTATTACTTTTTTTGGTGATATTATGGTTTTTTTGAAATGTTATCAGTAGCAGCTGAGCAGATCTAATTTCTCTGCCCAGGCATGCCAGAAGTTAGCTTTATGGTCTTGGTCAGTGTCCTCACCTATAAAAGGAGGTGATTATTAGGTAAACACCCGGTCTCTTCCAGCTCTGAAACACTGTGATTTATAGTATAAGGCCAACTTGGCCTCACATGTGATCTGCTTGGTAGTTAATATTTCACCAGAACTACTGTGTTTTTATTTAGAATTTCATATTAGTAACAATCTGCTTAATGAACTGAGATTTATTTAGATATATGAGAAACCCAACAAATAAGTTTTAATAACTGAAAGTAAATCTGAAATTTATCTTTGCAGGCCAAAGTAGTACTAGCTTAAAATATTATAAATGTTAACAATAAATATTACCTAAATATTATTAAATGAGAAGCTATAATATTATTTTCGTCATCTGAGTATACGATACTCCTCTATTTTTGTCCTTATAGTTAAATGAGAGTCAAATTCTTTTTTTTACAATATAGTACTACTCCTCCTGATGGAGCACTGAGAAAAGCAGTGATCACTGGAAGCTAGTATGGGTTTTTCTAAGAACAAGTTATGACAGACAGACCTTTTTCTTTTCCTCTCTTCATTGCTTCTTTCTTTGGTAGGTTTATTGGACTTGTAGATTATGATAGTACAATAGGTGTGATATATGTCCATAAGATATTTGAAGAAATCTGGCATACTTGAGGATTATACAGAGAAATAGCAACTGAATAATTGTATGGGTAGGCAGTTTTATAACTAATTTACCAGCTGTATTCTAAGGAAGCTGCTGAAAGCATGGATGATACATTGGACAGGGATCTGCAAGGACAGGTTTCAGGGTCCCTCCTATCCCACTGAACATTTTATTAATGACTTATATGGGAGCAATGGTGGCATGCTTAATAATTCTGCAAATGTGTTAAACCTGAAGTATAATGAGGATGATTTTAGATACTGAGCCAAAATCCAAAAATCATCTACAGGAAAGATCATTGGCCAGGTAGAAGTGAAATTAAATGAGAATATATGTACTTGGATATGAAAAGCACAAAGAATAGATTGCTTAATAGTAATGTATGAATTAAAGAACAGTTTTCCTTGAATGTAACCAGGCAAGAATCATTAGTGATGAGACTGCCCAAAATAGTATTTTGGGCTGCTTTAATGTAGTTTCTCAGGTGATAGAGATTAATTTTTTCCTATTTTGACATGATAGGACCATGTTGGAATATTTTATTCATTCTAGATGCCCTACTGCCCTGTTTTATTCTTGTCTTTTCCTTTTGGAAACTTTTTTAAAAGAGCAGTTTTAGGTTCATAGCAAAATTGAGAGGAAGTTATAGAGATGTCCCATATATCCCTTATACATGCATAGACATTTCCATTATTGGCATCTGCCATCACAGTGGTACATTTGTTACAATTGATGAACCTACATTGATACATCATAATTGCCCATTTCATAGTTTACATTAGAGTTCTTGGTACTGTGCATTCTATAGGTCTGGACAAATATGCAATGATATTCATCATTATACTATCATACACAGTGTTTTTATTGCCTTAAAAATCCTCTGTGCTGTGCCCTGTTTATCACCCAACCCCTAGTTTCTGGCAATCACTGCTTTTTTTACTGTCTCCATACTTTTGCCTTTTCTAGAATGTCATGTAGTTAGAATCATTCAATATATAGCCTTTTCAAATTGGCTTCTTTCAATTAGTAATATCTGTTTAAGATTTCTCCATGTCCTTTCATAGTTCTGTAGCTCATTACTTTTTAGCACTGAACAATATTCCATTGTCTGTATGTACTAAGGTTTATTCATTCATCTACTGAAGGACATCTTGATTGCTTCCAGATTTTTAATTCCAAGCAATTATGTGAATAAAGCTGTTATAAACATCCTTATGTAGATTTTTGTACAATCATAAGTTTTCAGTTCATTTAGTTAAATACCCAAGGAGGTATTTGCTGAATTGTAGGCTGGATCGTAGGCTAAGAGTGTCTTTAGTTTTGTAAGAAATTTTTAAACTGTCTTCTAAAGTGGCTGTTCCATTTTATATTCTTACTAACAATGAATGAGTGTTCTTCTTGCCATCCTCACCAGAACTGATGTTATCAGTATTCTAGATTTTGGTTATTCAAATAGATGTCTCCTTGTTATTTTAATCAGTATTTTTCTGACAATATATGATGTGGAACATCTTTTCATGTGCTCATTTGCATCTGTATATCTTCTTTGATGAAGTGTCTATTCAGGTCTTATGCTCATTTTTTGATTTTTTTTTATTTATTGAGTTTTATGAGTTCTCTGCATTGCAAATTCTTTGGATAATAGTCCTTTATCAGTTATGTTTTAAGCCAGTATTTTCTCTCAGTATTGGTTTTTCTTTGCATTCTCTTGACATTGCCTTTTGTAGGATAGAACTTTTTAATAGTGTTCAGGTTATCAATTATTTCTTTCTTGGATCATGCCTTTGAAGGTGTATCTTAAAAGTTATTGCAAATCAAAGTCCATTCAGGTGTTCTTCTCTACTTTCTCTAGAGGAAGAAAAAGGTCTGGATTCATTTTTTTGCATATGGATATGCAGTTGTTACACCACCATTCACTTACTCCATTGTATTGCCTCTGCTTCTTTGGCAAAGATCAGTTGGCTATATTTATGTGGGCCTATTTCTAGGCTCTCTATTCTTTCTCTTATCTATTTGTCATTTCTTTTGCCAATATTATGCTGTCTTGATTACCATAACTTTCTAAGTCTAGATGTTGGATAGTGTCTGTCCTCTCGTTCTGTTCTTCAATATTGTGTTGGCTATTCTGGGTCTTTTGCCTCTCCATGTAAACTGTAGAATCAGTTTGTTAATATCCACAAAATAACTTCATGGGATATTTATTGTGATTTCATTGAAAATGTAGATCAACTTCGTAAGAACTGACATCTTGACAGTATTGAGTTTTTCTAAGAACATGGACTCTCTCTCCATTTATTTAGTTCTTTGATTTCTTTTATCAGAGTTTAGTAGTTTTCTTTAAATAGAGCTTGTACATATTTTGTTAGATTTATACCTGAATATTTCACTTCTTAGGTGAGTGATAATTGTGTTTTTCATTTCATATTCTACTTACTAATTGTTCATATATAGGAAAGCAGTTAACTATCATATATTAACCTTGTTTTCTGCAACTTGCTATGATCACTTATTAATTCCAGGAAGTTTTTGTAAATTCTTTTGAGTTTTCTGTATAGACGATCATGTCATCTGTGAACACACCTTTTTTTATTCCTTTCCAACCTGTATACTTTTCATGTCCTTTTCCTGTCTTATTGCATTACCTTGAACTTCCAGTATGATATTGCAAAGGAGTGGTGAGAGATGTCCTTGCTTTATTGCTGATCTTAATGGGAAAGCTTCCAGTTTCTCACCATTAAGTATGAAGCAAGCAGTAGATATTTTGTAGCTATTCGAGTTGAGAAGTCCTTCTCTATTCCTCATGTACTGAGAGTTGTTTTAATCATGAATGGGTGTTGGATTTGTCAAATGCTTTTTCTGCATCTGTTTGTACGATTATGTGATTTCTATTTTTTAGCTTGTTGGTATGATGGATTATAATAATTGATTTTCAAATGCTGAACCAGTCTGGCACACCTGGAATAAATTTTACTTGGTTGATTTGACTTGCTAATATTTTGTTGAGGATATTTGCATTTATGCTCATGAGATATATTGGTCTGTAGTCTTCCTTCCTTCCTTCCTTCCTTCCTTCCTTCCTTCCTTCCTTCCTTCCTTCCTTCCTTCCTTCCTTCCTTCCTTCCTTCCCTTTGCCTGGTTTTAATATTAAGGTAAGGCAGGTCTTATTTCTGTTTTTCATTTAATTTTAAGTTTATTTTTTTGAGTTAGGATCTTATTCTTTCTCCCGAGTTAGAGTGCAGGAGCCATCACTTACCACAGCCTCCTCTTCCTGGGCTCAGATGATACTTCTGCCTCAGCCTCCCAAGTAGCTTGGATAATAGGCATGCACCACCATACTCAGCTATTTAAAAAATTTTTTTTTTTGGTAGAGACAAGGCCTTGCTATGTTGCCTATGTTGCTGGTCTCAAACTCCTGGGCTCAAGCAATCCTCCTGCCTTGTCTTTCCAAAGCACTGGGATTATAGACATGAGCCACCACACCTGGCATGATTTATTTATTATTTGGAAGAATTTACCATTTAACCTATGTAGATGTCATGCTTTCTGCTTTCTTATTTGGAAGGTTAATAATTACCAATTCAATTTACTTAATAGATACAAGCCTATTTCTTCTTGTGTGAGTTTTGGCATATTATGTTTTTGAAGGAATTAGTTCATTTATCAAATTTATGGACATAGAGTTGTTCATAGTATTCCTTTTTTATTCTCTTAGTATCCATGGGATCTGTAGTGATTTTCCTGCCATTTATTTCCTCCCTCCCCTCCTTCCTTTCCTTTCTCTCTCTTTCTCCCTTTCTCTCTTTCTTTTTTTTCCTTTTTTTTTTGAGTTGGAGTCTCACTCTGTCGCTTAAGCTGGAGTGCAGTGGTACACTCATGGCTATCGCAGCCTCGACCTGTTGGCCTTAGGTGATCTTTCTGCCTCAACCTTCCAAGTAGTTCGAACTACAGAGACATGCCACCATGCCTGGCTAACTTTTTAAAAAATTTATTGTTAAGACGAGATCTCACCAACTTTGCCAGGCTGGTCTCAAACCCCTGGGTTCAGGCAAATCTCTTGCCTCCGCCTCCTAAAGTGCTGAGATTACAAGTGTGAGCCACCATGCCTGGCTTCATTTCTGGTAATAGTAATTTGTGTCCTCTCTTTTTCTTGGCTAACCTGGCCACAGGCTTATCAATTTTATTTTCAAAGAACCAGCTTTTGGTTTCATTGATTTTTCTCTATGGATTTCCTGTTTTCTATTTTATTGATTTCTGTTCTGATTTTTATTATTTCTTTTCCTTTGTTACTTTGGATTTAATTTGCTCTTCTATTTCTAGTTTCCTAAGGAAGAAACTCAGATTATTGTTTTTAGATCTTTCTTGTTTTTCAACATATGCATTCAGTTATAAATTTCCCTCCTATCACTGTCTTTGCCCCCTCCCACAAATTTCGATAAGTTATGTTTTTATTTTCATTTATTTCAAAATATATTTTAACTTATTTTGCAATTTCTTCTTTGACCCATATGTTATTTAAAAGTATGTTGTTTAATCTCCATGTATTTTGGGATTTTCCAGTTATTTTTCTGTTATTAATTTTTAGTTTAATTCCGTGGTGTTCTGAGATCAGACATTGTATGATATCTATTTTTTGAGGTTTGTTAAGGTATGTTTTTATGACCCAAAATATGATTTATCTTGGAATGTTTCATGTGAGTTTGAGAAGAATGTATATTCTGCTGTTGTTGGATGACGTAGTTTATAGAAGTCGGTTATATCCAGTTGATTGATGGTATTCTTGAGTTCAATTATGTGCTTATTGATTTTATGCTGCTGTATCTGTCCGTTTGTGATGGAGCAATGTTACAGTCTCCAATCGTGATAGTAAATTTATCTGTTTCAGTTTTTGCCCATGCAATTTGGTAGGCACATAAATATTGAGGATTGTTATGTTTCCTTGAAGAATTGATCATTTTATCAGTATATGATACCCTTCATTATCCCTGATAATTTTCCTTGCTTGAAGTCCTTTCTGTCTGAAATTAATATAGCTTACACCTGTCTTCTTTTGATTAGTGTTAGCATGATATGTTTTTCTTTATTCATCTATTTTTAATGTGTCATATTTAAAGTGGGTTTCTTGTAGGCAGCATGTACTTGGGTCTTTTTTTTTAATTGGTCCATTTAGACCTTTAATATTCAAAGTGATTGCTCATACAGTTGAATTAATATTACCGTATTTGTTATTGCTTTCTATTTGTTGCTCTTGTACTTTGATCCTATTTGTGTCTTCTTTTTCTGCCGTGTGTGTGTGTGTGTGTGTGTGTGTGTGTGTGTGTGTGATTTGTTTTTAGTTGAGGGTCTTACTCTGTCACCCAGATTGGGGTGCAGTGTCCTGATCACAACAATCATGGCTCGCAGCAACCTCAACCTCTTGGGCTCAGGTGATTCTTCCACTTCAGTGTTCTGAGTAGCTGGGACTACAGGCATCCTCTACCATGCCCGGCTATTTATTTTTATTTTTACTTTTTGTAGTGATGAGGTTTCACTATGTTACCCAGGCTGATCTTGAACTCCTGATCTTGAACTCCTGGATTGAACTCCTGATCTTGAACTCCTGCCTCGACTTTCCAAAGTGCTGAGATGACAGGCGTGAGCCACTGCTCCTGGCTTCTATTATTGAGCATTTTGTATGGTTTCATTTTTTTTTTCTTAGCATATTGGTTCTACTTTTTTGTTAATTTATTTTTTAGAGTTTGCCCTAGAGTTTAAAATATGCATTTACATTGCTCAAAAAATCAACATATAATCCAACAATCCCACTACTAGTTATATCCAAAGGAAATGAAATAAGTATGTAATAGAGTTATCTGTATTTCTATGTTCATTGCAGCGTTATCCACAATAGCCAAGATATGACATCAATCTAAGTGTCTATCAGTGGATGAATAGATAAAGAAAATTTGGTGTATATGCACAAGGGAATACTCCTCAGTTTTACAACAAGAAGGAAATACTGTCATTTAGGATCAACATAGATGATCATGGAGGACTTTATGTTAAGTGCAATTAGGCAGGCACAGAAAGAAGAATACCACATGATCTTGCTTGTATGTGGAAATCTAGAAAAGTTGAACTTAGGGAATAGAGTGGTGGTTACCAGGTGTTGAGGATATCATAGTCAAGGGATACAAAAATTTCAGTTAGATAGGAGGAAAAAGTTCAAGAATAAGTTTTAAGTTTTCTTACCACAAAAAAACTTAAAGTTATGTGAGGTAATACTTATATGTTAGTTAGCTTGATTTAGCCATTCCACAATGTATACATACTTCACAACAGTATATCTGGAACAACATGATACATATATATACAGTTTCAGTTATCAATTAAAAAATATTTTTTAAACAGTGAGCTTCAATGCCAATGAGATAATTCAGTTTATAAACGATACTATATGATTCCAACTACATGACGTTCTGGAAAAGACAAAACTTTGGGGATAGTACAAAGATTACTGGTTGCCAGAAGGTTGAGGAGGGATAAATGGGTGGAGCATAGGGGATTTAGGGCAGTGAGTCTATTGTGTATGATTCTATAACAGTGAATGTATAATATTATGTTTTTGCAAAAGCCATAGATCCGTACAACACAAAGATTAAACCCTAATGTAAACTGTGAACTTTTTAATAATAATGTATTGATATTGCTTCATCATTTGTAACAAATATACTACACCAAAGCAAGACAAATAGAGGAAACTGAAGAGGAGAAAGGGATGAGGAATATACAGGAACTTTTTGTACTTTAATTTTTCTGTAAACCTAAAACTGCTCTAAAAACATAAAATCTGTTAATAAAAACAAAAAATAAAATATACTTACAATTTATCCAAGTCTTCTTTCAAGTGATATTAACACTTCATAGGGAGTATAAGTACATCCTAATAACAAAATAATCCTAATTCCTCCCTCTTGTCACTTGTATCATTGCTGTTAATCATCTTACACACATGTAAGCACACAAATAAACATGCATTTTCAAACATATTTTTATTATGTTAAAAAGGCTGTTATCTATTAAATCGATTAAGAACAAAAAAAATAAAAGTTTTTGTTTTACCTTCACTTTTTTTTTTTTTAGTTAGAGTCTCACTCTGTCGCCCAGACTGGAGTGCAGTGGCTGCTTCCGGCCACTGAAGCCTCGACCTGCTGGGCTCTGGTGATCCTTCCGCCTCAGCCTTCCAAGTAGCCGGAATTACAGGCATGCGCTACCATGCCCGGCTGATTTTTTGATTTATTGTAGAGATGAGGTCTCTCTGCCCAGGCGGGTCTTGAACCCGCAGGCTCAGGCAATCCACTCACCTCAGCCTCCCAAAGGCGCAGGATTATAGGCTGAGCCACTGAGTCCGGCTTACCTTCACTTTTTAAAAAATTTCTATTTCCTCAGGAAATGTCATTGGGATTTAGATAGGGTTTGCATTAAATTTGTACATTGTTTTGGGTAGTAATATCATCTTAACAATGTGTCTTCCAATCTATGAACATGGGATAGATTTCCATTTATTTATGGCTCCTCTAATTTATTTTAGCACTGTTGTATGGTTTTTATTATTTAAGTCTTTTACCTTTTGTTAAATCCTGAATATTTTATTTTTGTTTTATTTTGCTCTTATAAATGTAATTGTTTTTGTAATTTTCATTTCAGATTGTTCATTTTTAGTGTGTTGAAATATGACTGATTTTTGGATGTTAGCTTTATATTCTGCTATTTTGCTTATTTATTACTTCTAACAGCTTTTTAAAAAAGTGGAATCTTTAGAGTTTTATGCGTATAAGACCATATTATCTGTAGACAGAGATCATTTTGTTTATTCTTACTGCCTAATTCCTCTGGCTAGAACTTCGAGTACTATGCTAAATAGAAGTGGTACAAGCAGACATCCTTAGACATCTTTTCTTTGTTCCTGATCTTAGAGAAAAATCTTTCAGACTTTCACTATGGAATGTGATGTTTGCTGTGAGTATTTCATGTGTCATTTATTATGTTGAGGTAGTTTTCTTCTATGCTTGTTGTGTTAATTTTTTTTAATCATGAAAGGGTATTGAATTTTGTTAAATGCCTTTTCTGTCTCAAGATTATTGTGCATTGTTTGTCTTCATTGTGTTTATGTGGTATAAAACATTGATTGATTTTCATGTGTTAAACCATGCTTTCATTCCTGAATAAATCCCACTTGGTCATAGTGTATAAACCTTTTAATATTACTACTGAGTTCAGTTTGCTAGTAATATGTTGAGAATCTTTGTGTCAATTTTCAGAAGAGATATTGGTCTGTAGTTTTCTTTTCTTGTAAAATAGCTCATCCTTATCTGAGATTTTGCTTTTTCGCAGTTTCAGTTGCCCACAGTCAACTGAGGTCTGAAAATATTATACACAATAAGATATTTTGAAAGGCGGAAGAGAGAGACCATATTTGAATAATGTTTTTCCTTTTTTTTTTAAGTTGGAGTCTCACTCTGTCGCCCAGACTGGAATGCAGTGGTACGCTCACAGCCACTCCAGTGTTGATATGCTGGGCTCTGGCAGTCCTTCCACCTCAGCCTTTCAAGTGAGCAGAACTACAGGCACCTGCTACCACTCCTGGCTCGTTTTTAAAAATTTACTGTAGCGACAAAGTCTTGCCAAGTTTCCCAGGCTGGTCTTGAACCCTCGGACTCAGGCAATTTACTCGCCTCGGCCTTCCAAAGTGCTGGGATTACAGGCCGAGCCACTGAGCCCAGCCTGCATAACTTTTTATTAAAACATTGTTATATCTTATTACTAGTTATTGTTCTTATCTCTTACTGTGCCTAATTTATAAATTGAAGTTTATCATAGATATATATGAGAAAAAAATATACATAGAGTTCAGTACTATCCATGGTTTTAGGTTTCCACTGAAGATCTTGGAACATATCTCCCATGGATAAGGGGGAACATTGTAATGATTTTATCTGTCTTTGGTATCAGGATCATGCTAACCTCATAGAATGAGGTAGGAAGTGCGCCCTCTTCTTCAGTTTTTATTTTTTAATTTTTGAGACAGGTTCTCACTCTGTTGCCCTTACTGGATTTTATGGTGTAATCGTAACTCACTACAACCTTGAACTTTGGACTCAAACTATTTGCCTTAGCCTCCCAAGTAGGTAGGATTATAGGCATGTGCTACCACACTCAGCTAATTCTTTAAATTTTTTTTTTTTTTTAGAGAAAAGGTCTCACTGTGTTGTTGCCCAGTTGTTTTCAAACTTCTGACCTAAACCGATCCTCCTGTGTTTGCCTCCCAAAACCCTGGAATTATGGGTATGAGCCACCATGCCCAGTTCATCCTTTTCAATTTTTGGTAAAGTTTGAGAAGGATTGGTGTTAGTTCTTATTTAAATATTTGGTAGAATTCATCAGTGAAGCCATTATGTCCAGGGCTTTTTTATGTCAGCAATTTTTTGATTACTGGCTCAATCTCCTTACTAGTTATGGGTCTCTTTATATTTTCTGTGATTTTGTCTTAATAGGTTTTGTGTTTCTAGGATCTTGTCTGTTTCGTCTAGGTTATTCAATTTGTTGACATAAATTGGTCATAGTATTCTTTTAATCCTTTTTATTTCTGTAGAGTCAGTAGTAATGTTCCCATTTTCATTTCTTACTTGAGTGTTCTCTATTTTTTTCCTAGTCTATCTAGCTAGAGGTTTGTGACTTTTGTTGATCATTTCAATGAACCAACTTTTGGATGCATTGATTTTTCTCTATTGCTTTTCTGTTCTCTATTTTATCTGCTGTAATCTTTTATTATTTCCTTGCTTCTGATAGCTTTGAGTTTAGTTTTTTTTCCCTAGTTTTTGAATTTGTAAAGTTTAGTTGTTAATTTCAGGTGTTTGTTTTTTAATGTACGCATTTGTAGCTACAAATTTTCCCCATGCACCACCTTTGCTGTATCTCTTAAGTTTTATGTTGTGTTTTTGTTTTCATTTGCCTCGAAGTATTTTTGAATTTTCCTTCTTATTTCCTCTATGATATAACACACCTATGTTAGGGTGTGTTTAGTTTCCACAGTTTTGTGGATTTTCCAGTTTTACTTTTGTTGATTTCTAACTTCTTTCCATGGTTAGAAAATATACTTTGTATATTTACCTTTTTAAATATGTTGAGACTTAATTTGTGGACTAACATATGATCTATCATGGGAAGTGTTTCATGCATGTTTGCAAATATTGTATATGCTGTTATATGTTATTATTGTATTCTGTATATATCCCTAAGATCTAACTGCTTTATTGTGTTAAGTCCTCTATTTCTAGTCTCCAGTTATTTTTTTATTTTTTATTTTTTTTTGAGTTGGAGTCTCACTCTGTTGCCCAGACTAGAGTCCAGTGGCCGCTGCTGGCCACGGCAAGCCTCGACCTGCTGGGTTCCGGCGATCCTTTCGCCTCAGCCTTCCAAGTAGCTGGAACTACAGGCGTGCACTACCACACCCGGCTAATTTTTTGATTTTTATTGTGAAGATGCGGTCTCGCCAAGTTGCCCAGGTGGGTCTCGAACCTGCGGGCTCAGGCAATCCACTCACTTTGGCTTCCCAAAGCGCAGGATTACAGGCTGAGCCACCAAGCCCGGCCTCCAGTTATTATTGGTAGAACTGTCTATTTCTTCCTTCAGTTCTATCAGGTTTTTTTTTCATGTATTTTGATGGTCTGTCATTAGGTGTATAAATGCTTGAAATTACTCTGTCTTCTTGCTGCATTGAACCTTTTATTAATATGTAGTCTTTTTTGTCTTTATTGGTTGATTTATTGAGCTAAGCCTTTATTAATCAATAAAATTTATTTTGTCTGATATGAGTATAGCCACCTCTACTCTCTTTTAGTTACCACTTGTATGAACTATCTCTTCCTATCCCTGCACTATCAGTAAGTTTGTGTCTTTGAATCTAAAGTATGTTACACACAGCGCATAGATGGGTCATATTTTGTAAACCATTTTGCTAATCTCTGTTTTTGATTGGAGAGTTTAATCTGTTTACATTGAAAGTAATTACTGAGATGAGGGATTTATTCCTGTCATTTTGCTATTTGTTTTCTATATATCTTAAAGCTTCTTTGCCTTTTATTTCCTGCATTACTGTCTTCTTTTGGATTTAGTTGATTTTTTTTGTAGTGATAAGTTTAAATTCCTTTCTCAGTTCGTTCTGTATATATTCTGACTATATTCTTTGGTTACCATGGGGATCACATTTAACATCCTAAAGTTATAACATCCTAATGTCCAATTTATACCAGCATAATTTCAATAATATACATTAACTGTGCTCCTTTAACAGCTGTCATCACCCTTTCTAGTTGTTGCTGTCACAAAATTACCTCTTTGTTTATTGTGTGCCCCCAAACACAAACTAATGACTTTTAAATGCATCAATCTTTTAAATTATATAGAACAAAAGGGGTTTATGAACTAAAGTTTTAATAATACTAGCTTTTAGACTAATAATTAAAAAAATACTCTTAAATCATGTAGAAAGCAAAATGTACAATTATAAACTGTTGTTACAATAATGTTAGCCTTTATAATTGCCCATATATTTATCTTTATTGAGATTTTAAAAATTTCTTTATATGACTTCAGGTTATTGTTTAGACAGTATACTTTAATTTCATCCTGTAGGACTTCATTGACCATTTCTTGCAGGTCATGTCTAGTGGTGACAAGCTACTTTAACTTTTGTTTATCTGGCAATATCTTAATTTTCTCCTCAGTTTAAAAAACGTTTATTTTAGATTCAAGGGGTACATCTGTAGGTTTGTTATATGGGTGTATTGTGTGATGGTGAGGTTTGGTATTCCTCAGTTTTGAAGGATAGTTTTGCTGTGCACTTGTGTGTATGTGTATGTGTGTATGTCTGTGTCTGGATTCATAGTTGATCTCTTTGTTCTCTTAGCCCTCTACCTCCTGGCCTCTAAAGTATCTGATGAGAAATCTACTTATAATCTTATTGAAGATTCATTGTATGTGACAAGTTGCCTCTCTCTTGCTGCTTTCAAGATTCTCTCTTTGCCTTTGGTTTTCAGAAGTTTGATTATAATATTTCTCATTGTAGATTTCTATGTTCATCTTACTTGGAATTATGTTTATCTTCATGGATATTATATTCCATGTCTCCATCAAATTTGGGGGGTTTTCGGCATTCAGGTATTTTCTCTGTTCCTTTCTCTCTTCCTTCTCCGTCTGCCATTCCCACAGCGCATACTTTGCTCCATTTGGGGATGCTGTTACTTTTTTTTGATCTTTTTCTTTTTGTTCTTCAGACATTACCCTGTGTTCATGTTTGCTGATTCTTCTGCCTGCTCAAAATCTGCCTTTGAATCCTTCTAGTGAGTTTTAAAATTACAGTTACACTTTTCAGCTCCAGAATAGTTTGTTTATTTATTTATTTTTTTCGGTTTTCTGTCTCCTTGCTGACATTTCCATTTTGGTTATACATCATTTTCTTGACTTTTCCCACATCTTCCTTTAGCTCTTCAAGGATTCTTCAGATAGTTACTTTAAAGTCTTCACTGAATATATCTGCCGTCAAGTCTTTTCAAGGATAGCTTTTACTTTTTTTCTCCTTTTAGTAAGACATGCTTTCCTGTTTCTTAGTATGCCTGGTGATTTTTGTGTTAAAAACTGGACATTTTAATCTAATAATGTGACTTCTTTAAATCTAATAATGTGGTGGCTCTGTGAAAACTGTACATTTGAATTTAATAATGAGATAACTCTGGAATTCAGCACCCTTTCTAGAATTTGCTGTTATTGTTATTGTTTTTGTTTTTTTTAATTGTTGTAGCCTGTCTCTGCCAAGTATCAGCCTGAGGTGTAAACTTAAGGTCTTCCCTTTCCTTTGGTATGTGAAATCACTTTCTGATTTTCTTCTTACATACAGTTGCTTTTGAATATCCTAGTCATTAATGTCTGCCTCTCAGAAGGGAAAAAAGTAAAAAATGAATGGGTCTTGAAATGGATGCCAACCCTTTAACTCCCCTTCAGCTAGAGGATAGAAGTTTGCTACTGTGGGGGAAGGTATAACAACAATGGCCACCCATCTCTCTGTGTGCATCTGTGTGATCATCAGCAGCAATCAGTGATCAGAGCACAGATCTCTGATGTTTAGGACAATATTCTTTTTGACCACCCTGGCTCTCCCATGCAGTGTACAGCTACCTCAGGAACATGTACACAAGCTGCCTGCCGAGGTGCTAGGGGTGGGGATGGGTAGCTGCTACTGTGCGTGGAACTGAAATAGATCAAAACTAACCACCCTTTACTGATATATCCTGAAACTCAGAGATCTTTTTCTCAGCCATATCTAGTCTGCTAATAAGTCTTAAGGCACTATTTATTTCTGTTATAGTGTTTTTGATCTCTAGAATTTCTTTTTAAGTTGTTCCTTAGGATTTATGTCTCTCTGCTTACAATGCCATCTGGTCTTGCATACTGTCTATTATCCATTATTGTATTATTATATTCTTTATTACGTTATTATATTTGTCATTATATTCATCATCATATTATTATTATGTATTTTCCACTAGTATATTCATCATAGTTTTCCAAAGTTCCCAGGCTGATAATTCTAGCATTTCTGCCATATTTGCTTCTGCTGTTTGCTCTCTCTTCAAATTGTATTTTTTGCCTTTTGGTATGCCTTGTAATTTTTCCTTGATAGCTGGATATGATATTGTAGGTAAAAGAAACATCTATAAACAGGCCTTTAGTAATGTGGAAAGGTATGAAGGGAGGTAACGTATTCTGTAGTCCTGCGATTGGTCTGGACTGTAAACTTCAAAAGTGTTTCTCTGTTTTTTACTCCCTGTCATTTCCCCCAACCCCCAAGAGGACAGGATAGCTAGAGTGGGCTGGAATTGTATATTCCTTTTCCCCAAGTTCCATTATGTTCTGGTTAAGTAATTTTTCCCCGAGTACAGACCTTGTTAAGAAGAGATTGCTCTGGCATATTTCAGAATGGTTCTTTTTTCCCTAACCCTGCTGGAAGCAGAAGGGGATTTTTCTTTGATACTTACTGTGAGCATCTAGTCAAGCTCTTGGATATACAACTCGTAAAAGTGGAGGGATGGAGCTCCCCTTTGGGGGCCTCCATCGAGTTTTTAATTTTCAGACTTGACCACACTAAGCCTCTAGTAGTTTATCAATTAAAGTTCAGGTTTTCCTACTCAGGCAGTGGTTCCTGTGGCAGTTTCTACTTGTGAGTCTCTGATCTCATAAGCCATCACTCCCTCTATTTGCTGGTCTCTCTCCAATCTGGGAGGCAGTGGTTGCCCTGTGTTCTCATCTCTCTTTTGTATCCAAGAAGAACTGTTGATTTTTCACTCTACTCAGCTCTTTGTTGATAGGAGGGAGTGATGACTTCCAAACTCCTGATATGTGTAACCTGTGAAACCTTTTGCCCTTTGTTGAGAGGCATATTGATAGAATGTACTCAAAGGTTGACGTGCTCAGGGTACTTGAAGCGATACCATCTGAGGTTGAAAGAATTGAGAGGTTCATTTGAAGTAGCTTTGAAGAAAGTGATAAAGTTTTGTTATTGTTTGGCTTTATTTGTTGTTGTTCATTTTTTGGTTTTCGGAGAAAATGATGAGGCTTCAGCTTTTAGAATTTTGATACTCTAGTGAGAAGAGTGAGAAACTAGATTGCATAATAGTTCAATCATGAAAGATTCGGTAAGACAGTAAAAATATAATGTATTTGAATCCTAGCTCTGCCATTTTCTAACTCAAAGATCATGGTGACTACAGGCATGAATCTCTTGAGTTCCAACCTGTACAAGAGGGATCATAATACCTATCTTACAGGAGTCATTATAGTGAATTGAGTACATTAATAAAATAAATAAGCCTGGTTATAGTGCTCCCTAAGTGTTAATTGTTATGATTATTGCCTATTTTGTATATAGATTCATGCTGCATGTATTTTTTTTTTTTTTTTTGAGTTGGAGTCTCACTCTGTCACCCAGGCTGGAGTGCAGTGGCATGCTCACGGCCACTCCATTGTCGACCTGCTGGGCTCTGGTGATCCTTCTGCCTCAGCCTTCCAAGTAGCCAGAATTAAGGCGCATACTACCACGCCTGGCTCATTTTTTATTTATTGTAGAGATGAGGTCTCATCAAGTTGCTCAGGCTGATCTCAAACCTGCGGGTTCAGGCAATTCACTCGCCTCAATCTCCCGATGTGCTGGGATTACAGGATTGAGCCACCAAGCCTGGTTCATGCTGCATGTATTTTAAACAGATATATTGTTTCTGCATACTTATGATTCACTGTAGTTATGGAAGGGATACTAGAGTTTGGAGTTGAATTTTGGAAGGAATATGACAGACCTTGACTTGTCATTGTTTTTTAACTTTTTTTTATTTTTTGAGTTGGAGTCTCACTCTGTCGCCCAGGCTGGAGTGCAGTGGCACACTCACAGCCATTGCAGCCTTGACCTGCTGGACTCAGGTGATCCTTCCTCTTCAGCCTTCCAAGTAGCTGGAACCACAGGTGTGTGCCACCACACCTGGCTAATTTTTTGATTTATTGTAGAGATAAGGTCTTGCCATTTTGTCCAGGCTGGTCTTGAACTCGTGGTCTCAGGCGATCTTCTCACCTCTGCCTTCCAAAGTGTTGGGATACAGGAGTGAACCACCACCCTCAGCTGACTTGTCATGTTTTAATGGCAGGGAATTCATAGTCTGTGTTAAGTTCGTTTGCTCATTATAATTCAGTATGTTAAAGGAAGGAAAAGGAAACAAAGGAAAATGTATAAATACAGAATGCTATTTTTGTTGTTAATTTTTCAACTCAAAATTTATTTTGGCCTCAAAATATGCAGAGGCAAAGTCTTGTAGTTTTTAAAAATGCAAAATATTTTAACATTCCATTAATCTGATGACCCTGACCCAAAAGCTTGTAGCATGTTTGTTCTGGCTGTAGTTCTTGGTTCTGTTACTCCATGCAGACACTCTTTAAAAGAAGGTTAAGATTGCAAAGGAAAAGTCCATGTCCTTCTTTAATAGCCTTTTGAAGTTGATTTATATGCAAGTAAATAAATGAGTATGGTAGATATGTAGAAAATGTTCCACATTTAGCACATCTTTATGATTATGTTTTTCTAGTCATTTGAATAAAGTTTTATAATTGTTGATACAAGCTTGCTTTTCCACATGAAACACGTTTTCTGTTCGAATTAAAAGTAATGACCACAGAGAGTCTACCAACCAGTTTCTGCAGATAAAAATTCTTATTTAAAAAGTAACTTTGGTATGTCACAGCAGGTATACTTTAGTACAGTTATGTATCATAATGGTGTTTTGTTTAATGATGGACCACATATATCCCCCAAGACTATAATGGAGCTGAAAAATTCCTGTCCCCTAGTGACATCATAGCTGTCTTAAGGTACAATACATTACTCACAGAAATCTATGATGAAAAAAGAAACAAACCAAACCACTAGGGACATACTTCTGAAAAGAGTGGCACCTCTTCAAGAAGTACCTCAGACATGTCCATTAGAAGGTATTCCAGAAGAAGACATTGTTATCATAGGAGATGACAGCTCCATGTGTGCTATTGTCCTGAAAAGCTTCCAGTAGGACCAGATGTGGAGGTGGAAGACGGTGATATTTATGATCCTGACCCTGTGTAAACCTAGGCTAACGTGTGCTTGTGTCTTATTTTTAACAAAAAAAGTTTAAAAAGTAAAAAAAAAAAAAAAAATAGGGAAAAAACCTTTTACGATAAGGATATAAAGAAAGAAAATATTTTTGGGCCTGGCATGGTGACTTAAGCCTGTAATTCCAGCACTTTGGGACGCCAAGGTGAAGGAATGGCCTAAACCTGTGGGTTTGAGACCAGCATGGGCAACTTGGCAAGATCTCATCTCTACAATAAATCAAAAAATTAGCATGTGTGGTAGCACACACCTGTAGTTCCAGCTACTTTGAAGACTGAGGCAGAAGGGTCATCAGAGCCCAGCAGGTTGATGCTGGGGTGGCCATGAGCGTGCCACTGTACTCCAGACTGGGCAACAGAATGAGACTTCAATTCAAAAGAAAATATTTTTGTACGGCTACACAGTGTGTTCCTGTTTTAAGCTAAGTGTCATCACAAAAGAGTCAAAAGTTTTAAAAACGAAGTTTATAAAGTAAAAATGTGTGTGTGTGTGTGTATTTTGGGATGAACTTTTTAATGATAATCATCTTTTTGACCATGATACACATGCTTACTTCTTTGTTTATATTTATTAACTTATCTTGGCCATAATCCTCTTTTCTTTGAAAAAGAAGGTTGTAAACTCTAGCCTTGAAAAAACACTGTCTTAAGCTAAATATTTTGTTTTCATCTCTATGAATACATATGCATTGCTTTTCAAATATACAACTGCTTAATTGATTAGCAAATGTTTATTGAATGTCAGGTACCATAAACACTGGGGACACATCTTGTGGGTGAACTACTCAAGCAAAGTACCTACATTCATAGAGCTTTTATTTTGAACTGGCAACTATTAAAGTTTCCAAAAAAAATATTGTGGTTTCAATTCTAAAAATAGTTATAAATTAACTTCTAAACATAATGCATATTTAAGTTAAGGATTACTTACATGTGATTCTTTGGGGAGATATGTAAAAACAAATTTTAATGGTTAGCAGGAAACATCTTTCGTGTTTTTATTTTTTGAAGTTATATCATACTTTTGAATTTGGGGCCCTTATCTTTAGTTGGTTTATGATATTGTCTACTTTACTTGTTATTCCCAAGAAAAATGTTAAGTGACATTAATTATTTTCCTAGTGACTATTTCATATAAAGCTACAGAATTTAAGACTGGGTTTGGTGACTGATGCCTGTAATCCCAGCACTTTGGGAGACCAAGGTGGGAGAATCTCTTGAGCCCAAGAGTTCAAGAGAACTCAGCCAGGCAACATAGCAAGACCTTATTTCTACAAAAAGTAAAATAATTAGCTGGACATGGTTGTGCATGCCTGTAGCCTAGCTACTTGAGAGGTTAAGGTAGAAGGATTGCCTGAGTCAAGGAGTTTGAGGCTACATTGAGCCATGATCATGCCACTGTATTCTAACATGGGTGACAGAGTTAGACCTTGACTCAAAAACAACCAAGCCACAAACAAAAACAAAATTCCCCCACCCAAAAAACTACAGAATTTAATATATAAATGCATTCTCATTCTCAAAAGTCTAAATTGCTTAGAATCAGGTAGTGTAACATGTGAATATCTCCATTTATCATGTTTCTGTCTACCTATTCCCATTTTCAGACTTACAGGTACCCAGTCTATTTGTGTCCTTTTACTGCTTCGATGTTCAGAAACATTTCATGACTGTTGCAAAATTATCTTTAGGGAGTATTTATATTTTCTGCTAATTACTTTTATTCTAGGAAGGTTAAAAAGCTTTCCCTATTGAGTTATGAAAATATGGACAATGCCAGTTATTCTCCCTTGAAATTAAAAGTTTTATGTATATGATGAATATGTTCATAGTAGAATAATGATAAAATAAACCAGTGTTATACACTGTTAATTCACTTGGTAGTCTCACAACTGAGAGGTAATCTACTCTTATTAATTTGATGTGTGACTTTCCAACTTTTCAATTTTTAAAGTTATGAGTAATATGAGAGGGGAACCTCATAAAATCTGGAATTATCTTTTGGAGGGTGGGCCCCTTGTTCCTCCGGATCAAATGGTCAATCAAAATTTTTATCTGGAAGTTTTGAGAACATTGTGTCATGATTTGTGGAAGAAACATCCAGTGTTATGACAAACAGCTGACTGGTTCTCCCACCATGACAGTGCACCTTCCCATACTGCTCTGAGTATTCAGTTTTTGACGAAAAACGGCATGACCCTTGTACCCCACCCTCCCTATTCACCCAGTCTTGCCCTGAGTGACTTCTTTGTTTGTTTCCCTGGATTAAAAAAGTCCTCAAAGGGAAACTTTTTGCTGATGTGGAAGAGGAGAAACAAAAACAGCAAAAGCACTAAAAGGCACCAAAATTGATGAGTTCAAAAACTGTTTTGAGCAATGGAAAAAGCACCTTGGTAGGTGTATTGCATCAAATGGAGAGTACTCTGAAGGTGATTGAAGTTTAAACATATAAGAATAAATACACAATTTTTAAATTAAAAATCTCTGGGGGTTTTGGGGACTCCCCTTGTGTATGTGTATCTTAAATATAGCCATATTAAGTGATTATATTATATACATGGTTTTGTAATTTGTGGAGTCTTTTTTTAATGCAACAGAAAATAGTAGCACATACTTTTATAGCAGTTATAACATTCCAGATAGATTTCTAAGTAATTTGTGTAGAGTAACCAGTCTTCACAAAAGTTTTTCTGGGTGGGTATTATAACTATTATGCTCATTGTATAGATGAGGAAATTCAGCTCAGGTAGAGAGAATAAATTATCTTTCCAAGTTCATGTAGCTGCTGAGTGGTTGCATTGACCTTTGAATTTAGGCAAAGAATATCAGAGTGTATTTTCTTTGTGTTATATATGGTCATAACATCTTTTTGTGTCAATAAATATAGACCTCATCTGTAATTTTATTGACTTCATAGTATTTCGTTCTCATCTTACTCAAATTCTTACCTCTATTCATATCTCCTCATTTCTTGAAACCACTTTTTCTTACTTCACAGGGTTTTTCTTCTTAGTTTTCTTAGTGCTTCATTTCCACCTGACTTCTAAATATTGTAGTTTTTAGTGACCGTACTCTTGTTTCTCTTATTTGCATTCTCTCAAGGTGAGCTCATGCACTCCTGTGACTTTAAATACAATTTATATGATGACTCAAATTTATAGCTATTGCTCAGAGCTTTCTACTTCGCTCTCCAACTCATATCCACAATGGCTTATTTTGATTCCTCCATGAAGATTTGACATAGACACCTAAAGTGTGTGGGCTTAGAATGCTTCCCTCTCTAATTTCACCCTTCCTTTACAAATCTGTTCCTTTTCTTACCTATCTGATCTTAGTAATCGGCTCTTGCATCAATAATGTTGTTCAAGTAAAAAAAGCTGGATTCATTATTTATTTTTGTTTTCCTCACTCCTTATTTTTAATTTTTCAGCAAATCTTGACTGTTTCTGCCTTCATGATATTTTTCCAGTCTGACCATTTTTTTTCAGTATTCACTGCCATCACTTCCGTCCAAGCCACCCTTTCATTATGCAGTCATGTATGAACACCTAATTCGTGTTCTTCTGTTTTCCCTGTCTGCTTACAGTGTTTCACCATGATTACTATTGATCTTAGGTTGTGAAGTGCTGATGGAGACAATGTCAAGACTATGCTTCTTAAATCCTCATAAATTCGTGCTATCCAAGCTCAGTTGGACCGACATTACTATTTGGCAAAGTATTTCCCCCGTACTTTATATCCTGGTATTCTCATGTGCCGCCTACCCTATTCCTGGTTTGGGTATAGTAGAATTAGGTGTAAGGCTTTTCTACCACACATATTTTGTTTTCATCTGTTTTATTTCCCTACCTCCTTATACTGAGTTAGGTAAAGAATGGGAATTTGAGATCTGATCTAAACCAAACTGCTGCCAAGTTGACCCTTCTAAAGTATATTAACTGTATTTATCTCTCCTCTGCATTTAATGGATTCTTTGCCAAGTATACTTAGTGAACTATGAAATCTTCATCCTGAGCTTCTAGGCTCTTTTTTAAGATGTCACCAGTTTTTAATGTTGTTTTATCCTTTGTTTTCCACTGTGCTATTCATTCTAGGCAGGTTACTTCACAGCATACTTTTTGCTTTCTTGTCTCTTTCTTCAGTCGTATAGTTTGACTCTGTCTCTCAGTGTTCATTTTAAAAGAAAACTCCTGGTTCCTTTTACTCTTCTTTCTATCTTTTATCTGAGTGTGATCTCTCCTTTACTGCTACCTTTAATTATAATTATTTGTTTGCCATTTTATGTCTTATGCTGTAGTTTATACACGTATTTCTTTGGTTCCTCCTTTTATTATTATTTATTTTTTTTTATTATTTTTGAGTTGGAGTCTCACTATGTCACCCAGGTTGGAGTGCAGTAGCATGCTCAAGGCCACCCCAGCATTGACCTGCTGGACTCCAGTGATCCTTCCACCTCAGCCTTCCAAGTAGCCGGAACTATAGGCGTGCACTACCATGCCTGGCTAATTTTTTTTTTTTTTTTTTTTTAGTTGTAGAGATGGAAGTCTCACCAAGTTGTCTGGGCTGGTCTCGAACACGTGGTCTCAGGCAATCCACTCGTCTCAGCCTCCCAAAGTGCTGGGATTACAGGCTGAGCCACCATGCCCTGCCGGTTCCTCCTTTTATATTGTACACTTTTTGAGAGCAGGAACTGTGTCTTTCAAGTACTTTTGACATTCCCATTAGAAATTCATAGCTGCTTACCTAAACTAGTTCTCCCATGTCTGGAAGGATTATGTTCTTTGGTCAAGTACACAGTTTAGAAGGAATATCTATGGAGCAGCAGGGAGAAAAAGGGAATCCTACTGTGTAGGCGTTTGTCAGTTTAACCTGGACATTGGTAACTGATGTGTGTGCAAGTAGAGTATATCTGGAGTTGAATTTTTGTCTTTTTATATCCTCTACAACACAGAACCTTGAATGGAGAAAATTTGCATTGAAGTGAATTGACTGTAAGCCTTCTTGACCTCTGGGCTCTAGTTGCTTTCTGAGTTGTGTCTACTGGCTTGCTTTTAATTTAGTTTTTTTTGTTAGTTTTTTGAGTTGGAGTCTCACTCTATTGCCCAGTCTGGAATGCAGTGAAACGTTTACAGCCACTGCAGCCTTGACCTGAAGGGCTCAGTTGATCCTTCTGCCTCAGCCTTCTGGAGCCTGCCTAGCTGGAATTACAGGCGTGAGCCACCATGCCTGGCTAATTTTATTTATTTATTTATTTTAGAGATGAGGTCTCACCAAGTTGCCCAGGCTGGTTTTGAACTCCTGGTCTCAGACAGTCCTCTCACCTTGGCCTCCCAAAGTGCTGGGATTACAGGCATGAGCCACCATGCCCAGCCTTACTTTAGTTTTAAACCAAGCCTTAAAGTAGAACCAAGCAGAAGGCAAGGTTATAGGGGACATGATTTTCCAATATCTCTCATGTGAATTCAACTTTTTGATTTTTTAAAAATAAAACAGAGCCGGGCTCGGTGGCTCAGCCTGTAATCCTGCGCCTTTGGGAGGCTGAGGTGAGTGGATTGCCTGAGCCCGCGGGTTCGAGACCCACTTGGGCAGCAAGACCTTATCTCTACAATAAAATCAAAAAAATCAGCCGGGTGTCCCAGCGCATGCCTGTAATTCCGGCTACTCGGAAGGCTGAGGCGGAAGGATCGCCGGGGCCCAGCAGGCGAGGCTGCGGTGGCCGGGAGCGGCCACTGCACTCCAGTCTGGGCGACCGAGTGAGACTCCAACTCAAAAAAATAAAATAAAATAAAATAAAACAGGCTCCCTGTTTACAAGGTTACTTCTGAGTTGCAAATATTATCTCCCTTTTTCCATGTTTTTATAATTCCTGTGTCCCTATTTGATCTTGGCTGCCACAAACAGAAAGTGTGAGGGCATTTTTTTCTTTCAAGTGGAAGCAATAACTGCCCCAGGTCTGTCAAACAGGTGCATTGGATCTTCTTATAAAAATAATTTTTGAAAATAGAAATAAATTTGAAAGCTTCAAATGAGGTGATTTGGTTAGAATGATTTTCAGGTTTTGTCCATAAGTTTTCCAGCAGGTCCATTTTAGGATTTTTCAAGTATGCTACAGCTACACTTAGGTGTGTCTCATCTACTTAAGTTTTTGGATTTTTTTTAAGCAGTACCTATTGCCTATAGAATGTACAACTAAAATAAGAAAATAAAGGTCACCCCAAATTTTGTCAGTTGCAATATAACCTTAATTTTTTACCCTTATTTATTTTTCTGGTCTTCTCCCCCCCCATATGTATAGTCAATTAAATGGTCTTTTACACTCATCCACTTTTAAAATTAAAAGTGTAGGAGATACTAGTTTTTTAAATACAATAGAAACATTGGAATAGGAACAACGTTTTTGTCCTTTAGGTACTCATAGACTAGTGACAGGAGAAACACATGTAATGCTTCATAATAGAATGAACTAAGTTCCATTTGTGATGGAGTTAGCCAACATTTTCATTGAGTATATTCTGTGTGCTAAGTAATTATAGTCACCATCTCATTTTACTTTTGCAACAACTCTATGAGATTACTATATAGATGAAGCTACTGAAATTTATAGAGATTAGGCAAATTGGCCACATAGTTCATAAAGAGCTAGGACTTTGCCCAGATTTGTTGACATTTAAATTCATGCTCTTAAACATTACTCTATACAGTGTATAATGAATAGCTGCTGTATCTGACTGTTCATATATCTGTTCGTCCATATTGACTAGAGGAGAAGGAACTGGAGAACAAAGGGAAAGCTACAGAAATGCTGAGGGAGATTATAGTAGAATAACTCAGAAAGAAACGTCCTCAAAGGATGATCAATGGAAACCAGCTTTCCTAAAGTAATAGCACTTTATTGTAGTACTTTGTAACATTACTGCTAATGAACTTAAAGGTATAGTGTGGACATCTGGCACAAATAAGACTATTATTGCCTCTTAATGTTTGCTCTGTAGATCAAGTTATGTCAAAGACTGGAAGCTGGTGGTTCCCAACTGTTGAGCCAATAACTGTTATATCAAAGCAGTTTAAATGAAATTCAGGCCTTATAAACCATAAACATCTAGCCCAAATATACTTTTTATGCAAAGTTTTGAGGCTATCATATAGATATAGATACAAATTTTTTGAACTGGATAATTTAGACTCATGCCAACCACTATGCAATGCAGTGATACAAATGAAAGTATGCATTCTGTTCTTAAAGGAGCTCATGAAGCAGACATGTGCACATCTAATAGATTATTTCAGTGCTATAGAAGCACTGAGACGGAAGCAGTTTTGCATGAAGAATCACCAAATGTGAAGTCAATAAGCATTTTTCTTATGTTCAGAAGTCATCTCATGCCTGTCTTGTGTAACTTTTTGTTTTTTGAATGAATGTCTTTTTCTTTCTAGGCTTGTTTTTTTATTTAGCTATCTAATAATATTTAAATGTTGCTAGTTTAAATATTGAAATAAATAAATGTTTTCTACTAGCTGACAAATATCTTCTCTTCATAGCTTTGTAGCAGAATTCTTGAAACTGTTCTTGTCATGTTCCGAGTCAAGCATAGATAATATTGTATAAATTAATTGACTCTTAATGTTGTATGGATTGCTTTCTCTAATGAAGTTAGGAAACATTCAAAATTTGATTTGTTCCTAGAGTAAGTGAAGGTCTGAAGAGTGGTAGAAAATAGACCACATAGAAGAGGGAGTATTGTAGCAACTTCTTTTTAGCAACATTGTTAATATATTTTAAAGTATATTTAGCAACATTGCTGGAATGGTTATTTGCTTTGAAATAATCTACTAATTCAGTACAAATCAATGAAAAGTCTGTTGACTGTGGAAGGGATTTCTAGTTTTAAGACAAGAACTAATTCTCCATTGTTCCCACATATGTTTTCATATTGCTTTTCTGTGCATTTATTTTTAGTATTCTATACCAATCAAAGAAATTATTATTATTATTCCAATCTGGTAACTTATTGTAGAAATTGGATATAAGCCATGGTTCCTGCCATCACTTATTCGACTGTTTGCATTTAGGATTCTTTTATGTGAAGTTACAGTGTATTGAAATATTTCAAATTTCAAAATATTTCAAAATCAGTATAATATTTATATAATTAATATAATAATCTTCATAATTATAATTTGCTTAGGCAGTTTTCATTCTGGGCTGGGTTTTCTTTATATGCAAGCTGTTTTGTTTACTTGTTCTAACAAGTACTGAGATAGAGTGTTAACATTTCTAACTGAAATTGTGGATTTGTCTCTTTCTTAGTTCTGTTAATTTTAGCTTTATTAATTCTTGAGTTCATTTATTAAAGATGAATACATATTTAGAATTGTTATGTCTCCCTGATGAATTACCCCTTTTATCTGAATTACCCTCTTTATCACTTGTATTTCTCTTTGCCTTAAGGTCTGCTTTATTATACATATACCAACTTTCATATCCTTGCTGTTTGCATGGCATGTCTTTCTCCATCCATTTATTCTCAGCTCATCTGATCTCCTAACTCCTCAACTATATATGTTGGTTAGGTCTTTCTTTTTCATTAATTTTTATAATTTTTGTTTATTAATTGGAGTGTTTAGTCCATTTATATTTCCATATATTGTATTTTGGTCTTAGATACAGGAACTTGGTCTGTGGCCCAGACTGGAGTACAGTGTCATGATCATAGATCACTTCAGTCTCAAACTCCTGGGCACAAACCATTCTCCTGTCTCAGACTCCTGAGTAGTTAGGATTACAAGGCCATATCACCACACTCAGCAATTTTATTTTTTATTTTTGATGGAAACAGGGTCTTGCTGTGTTGCCCAGGTTGGTCTTGAACTTCTGGCCTTAAGCAATCCCAGTAGACCTCCCAAAGCAATGGAATTACAGGAATGAGCCCCCATGTTTGGCCTATTTACACATATTTTAGATTGTCTAAAATGGTCTTGGAGGCTCCTTAAGCCTCTGTTCATTTTCATTTATTCATTTTTGTCTTTTTCTTCAGACTGATTTGTGTCGAGTTCACTGACTTTCTTTTCACTTCCACTCACTATTAAGCCCCTTCTGGTGAATTTTTCATTTCAGTTATTGTATTTTTTAGTTATAGAATTTTTAATTGGTTGTTTTTTATAGTTTTCATTTTTCTGTTGATACTTCAGTTCACTTATTAAAAATGACTATATTTTCTTTTATTTCTTTAGCATACTTTTAGTTCTTTGAGCATATTTTAAAGAGTTGTTTTAAAGTATTTGTCAGCTAACTCTAACATCTTTTGAGGTCATTTTCTGTTGGCTGCTTTTTTTTTTGATAATGAGTCACATTTTCTTTTTTGCCTGCCCAGTAATTTTAAAATTATATATTATACCTTGTATATATGTGGTAGAGACTCTGGATTTTTTTTTTCTTTGAATGGTGTTGATTTTCATTCTAATAGGCTGTCCAGTTACTTGCTGGTTATCCTTAACTTTAGTTTTACACTTTGTAAATATAGATGTGTGGAAAGATCAGGGTATTTCCCAAGTTCTTTTTAAGTTGGCGGGACTCGACCTTCAAACTGTGTTCCCCCTTTGATCTTTTAGGATTTGGTGTTAGGCCTTGTTAGGTAGTGTTAGAGTAGTCTTACTTTAGAGCATGTTCTTTCTTATAAGATGTGTTGACTGGATGCCCAAGAAATAAGCAAGATTTCTCCACTTTTGCTTGGATGGAAATTCTATGGCTTTTCACTGCTGCTTAACCTCTAGTGTTTCTGCTCTACTGTCAAACCCATAGCAGTTGCTCTATAGTAAACCTAGGATACTTTCCCTGTGTGTAGCCCAGCCTTTAGCCAAGTACTTACATGTGCCATCTAGAGACCTCCCTCTGATAAGCTTTTTACCTTCTAGTTTCTTGCCCAGAATAATTTAGCTGCCTCATTTGTCCTGAACTCTGATCTCTGTCTCCTCACCTCAGCAGGACCATATAATTACTTGCTGTACTCTGGCTGGGATATTGACTTTAATCAGAGTTTCTGGGCAATTATGGGGTTGGTGTGGTGAGTTTCTCTTCTAGTCTTGTGCTTCTTTTACAAAACCTCAAAACAGTTTCTTCCTTTGTTTTGCCATTTTGATGGTTGTTTACAATGGGAGAGATGACTGGTATCAATTATTCCATTATAGCCAGAAGTGCATGATTCTGAGTGATAAATATTTGTATTTATGGTGTCATCCCTGGACTTATTTTCCATTAGTGATTTGTTCAAGTCTACTCAAATTTTTTACCTGGTTTTTGTTGGAGAGGAAAAAACTTTATTAACATTAAAGAGGTACAGCATTTTATGATTTTCTAAAATTTTATTTATAGTAGCTGATAATTGTGATTGGTTCTTTCCTGTCTCCTCTGGAGAATACATGAGCATATCTTTGGTTTACTTTATTTCCATCAATATAAGTATTGATTTATATGTGGATAGTATTTGATAAAAGATGACTAGAAATATACCTGCTGAATGTTTCTTAAAACTGGAAATTCATAGTCTGGCCAGTTATCAAGTAAAAGAAAGTTTTGCAGATATTAATTCAGTCATCAAGTATGTAGTGAGTGCTTGTTTTATGGTCGGTGCTGGCATTATATTTGGCACTGGGGATATCATGGAGAGCAAACTAGGCATGAATAATTCCCACCCTTGTTGAATTTACATTTTGACATGCAAGATGGGCAGTAAATACACAGAAACAACATACAAATTATAAATTTTGGCATCTACTAGGAAGAAAACAAAGGGGGTTTTGATGTAGAGAACATTGAGTTCCTGCTTTGGATAGGGTGGTCAGGGAGAGCCTCTTTGATGGGTTCTGTGCTTACACCGAGTGGAGAAACTAGTGGTATCTTTGGGGGAGAGGTAGAGTCATGGACTGTGATGGATTTTCTAATACCATCCCGGTCCCGGAAAGATCCTGAGGGGAGTTTTGGTATATTGGAGGAATGGAAAGAAGGTAAGTGTGTGCCTGAGCCCGCAGGTTCGAGACCCGTCTGGGCAGCAAGACCTCATCTCTACAATAAATCAAAAAATCAGCCAGGCGTGGTAATGCATGCCTGTAGTTCCGGCTACTTGGAAGGCTGAGGCGGAAGGATCGCCGGAGCCCAGCAGGTCGAGGCTGCGGTGGCCGGGAGCGGCCACTGCACTCCAGTCTGGGCCACAGGGTGAGACTCCAACTCAAAAAAAAAAAAAAAAAAAAAAAAAAAAGAAGGTAAGTGTGTCTGAAGTATGAATAAGGGGAAAAAATGACAAGATTTAACTTATGAAGTTGGGCACAGGCTAGGTTATTTAAGACCCTGTAGACTATGGTCAGGAGTTTGATTTCCTCTTATCTTCTTTACTTCAGCTCTGAGCAGGATGATCATATAATATGCTATACAAAGACTGGCATACGTATAAGTGAAAAAGAGCACAAAGTAGATGAAATACTGTTTGGGGAAATCACCCTAGTTATGGGCAACATACGTAGAACTAGCGAAGATTCTGGATACAGACTCCCTTTTTTTTTTTTTTGCGTTGGAGTCTCACTGTCACCCAGACTGGAGTGCAGTGGCTGCTCCCGGCCACTGCAGCCTCGACCTGCTGGGCTCCAGCGATCCTTCCGCCTCAACCTTCCAAGTAGCTGCAACTACAGGCGCGTGCTACCACGCCCAGCTAATTTTTTTTTTTTGATTTATTGTAGAGATGAGGTCTCGCCTGTCCAGGCGGGTCTCGAACCCACGGGCTCAGGCAATCCACTCACCTCAGCCTCCCAAAGGCGTGGGATTACAGGCTGAGCCACCGAGCCCGGCTCGGACTCCCTTTAAATCTTGATTCTACTTCCTGTCTGTATCACCCTCTGGCAAATTAACTTATCTGTCCTCAAATTTCCCATTTGTAACACAGGGAATCAGTACTTCATTGAGACTATTATGAAGATTAAGTAAGATAATATTTGTATCAAAACATCAGTGCCTGGCATATACTGAATACCCACTCAATAAATCCATTCTTTTGGCATATATTTATTAAAAAGCTATTATGCGCCAGGCATTACATTGGGTACTGGAGATTAAGCAGTGAATAAAACATAGAAATCTTTGCCTTCTGTAGGAGTGAGACTCCAACTCAAAAAAAAAACCCCAAAAAAACTTTGCCTTCATTGTGTTTAAATTCTAGTGCTGAAAGATAGGTGACAATAATTAAGTTAAAAAATAGAATGTCAGATGGTAATTAGTGCAGTGGAGCAAAAGCATGGAACATAGAATGGGTGATAGGATCTGTTGGCAGCTGAAGGGGACAGTGAGTTGGAAGTTTAAGTAGTTGGTCAGAGTAGGCCTTAAGGAGAAGGCAATATTTGAACAGGGATTTTAAGGAAGTGAGAATTGAGCTGGGCTAGAGGAGGTGATTTCAGACAGAGGGAACAGCACATACAGATGATAAGGGAAGCCTTTGGGGCATTTTAAGTAGAGTGACAAAAAAATGACTTGTTTTAAAAGGATCTCTAGACTGGGTAGATGAGAGTGACAGCTGGGGAATTATTTGAAGCTATTGCTGGCAATTAAATTAAAAGGTGTTGGACCAGAGTCGTATCAATGGAAGGTAGTTAGAAATGGTTAGATTCTGAAACTACTTGAAGGTGTAATTGATATAATTTGCTGATAAATTTGATAGGCCACTTGAGAGAAAAAGAGGTTCCAAAGGTTTTTTAAAATTTTATTTTATTATAGGAATATGGTGTGCAAGTGAGGATTAACTGCATAAGTAGGCTGCATGTAAGTGAAGTTTGGGCTTCCAACTCACCTTCACTCACCCCAGTAGTGGACCAGGTACCCTTTTGTTTTCATGTGCCCCACCCCCCATCTCTCTCTCTCCCTCCCTCCCTTAGCAGTGCCTAGCACCTGCTGCTCCCTCCCTTGTGCTCATGTGACTGTTGTTCAGGGCCCACTTATGAGTGAGAACATACAGTATTTAGTTGTTTGTTGCTTTGGTAGATCACTTATATGATGGTCTCCAACTCCATCCAATTTGCTGTGAAGTCCTGGATTTAGTTCTTCTTTGTGACTGCATAATAGTCCATCATATATATGCACCACATTTTCTTTATTCAGTCTACTTTCGATGGGCAGTAGGATTGGTTCCATGTTTTTGCTGTTGTGAATAGTGTGGCAATAAATATGAGTGTTCAGATGTCTTTTTGGTAGAACGATTTGTGTTCCTTTGGGTATATTTCCAGGAGAGGGAGGAATTACTGGATCATATGGAAGGTCAATTTTTAGTTATTTTAGGAATTGCCACACCACTTTCCATAGAGGTTGAACTAGCTTGCACTCCCACCAACAGTGTAGAAGTGTTCCCTTTTTACCACACCTGCACCAGTATCTGTTGTTTTTTGACTTACTAATGATAGGCATCCTTAGTGGAATTAGATGGTATCTCGTTGTAGTTTTGATTTACATTTATCTAATGATTAGTGAAGCTGAGCATTTTTCATGTGTCTGTTGACTGTTCGTATGTCTTCTTTTGCGAAGTGTCTGTTCATGTCCTTTACCTACTTTTTAATGTTTTTTTTTCTTTTACTTTGTTTGAGTTTGTAGGCCTTTGTCAGATGCATAATTTGCAAATATTTTCTCCCTTTTTTTCTCTCGATGTAAAGTTCTTTCACTTCTCTAGTTAGGTGGATGCCTAGGTATTTCTTGTGTGTGTGTGTGTGTATGTGTGTGTGTGTGTGTGTGTGTGTGTGTGTGTCTGTCTCTGTTGTGAATGGGATTGTGCTTTTAATTTGGCTCTCTGCCTGCTTGTTGCTGGTGTGTAGAAATGCAACTGTCTTTTGCATGTTGATCTTGTACCCTGAAACTTTACCAAAATCATTTATCAGTATGAGAAGACTTTTAACCCCCCCCCCCTCCCCGAACAACTATAAGGATGAAGCTAAAGCTGCCGTTTACTGAAATGGGGAATACCATAGGAGGAATAAAATCAGGGGTGAAGATTAGGAGTTGTAGACATCTTATTAGATACCCAAGTAGAAATGTTACCAGTTGTTATTTATTATTTAATTGCCCAATAAATGTTAACTGTTATAATCATTCATTAAATATTTATTGGTTTTCTGGTAGACAATTTTCTATGTTCTGGGAATTAAGTGGGTGGTCAAAAATAGACACTCTTCTTAAACTTATGGGATTTTCAATCTAATGGGGAAGATAGGAATTGATCAAGTAACCATATTGTTGGTAGGTAGTTTTTTCCTTAAAAAAACACAAAACCCAAAAAACCTTTTAAATAGGGTATCTAAACAGAAAAAAGGATGACTTAACAACAAATATCCCTTGATATCTAAATGTATTAGATTCTGTGGTCACTTAGTGAGGAATGTGTGTACATTTATGTTTTAAAACTACTTAAATAAAATATTTTTCTCCAGTAGACTTAACTTGTGTTTTATTTAACAATACCTTATTCTTAATTAACATGAGGGAATGACACTTCATGAATTTAGCTTTATTTAGTTGAAATGAGAGAGTTGTATACTGATTTAGTGTTTAAAGTGATTGTATATGTCCTGAAATATTTAGGTTATTGGAAATTTTCTCTTGTTTCTTTAATTTAAAATGTTTTGCTTTTGCTTTTTACTAGTTAGCTAAAGATCACTTGTTTTCCAACTGAAGTCTTTGATAATAGCATTATAGTATTGATCTGTTCACCTTTCTCTCATAAAATGAAAGACTGATAATTTTTGTGTTTTAAAAAATCAACAGGTTCGTCATAAGGCATCACAGAAGGTTTATGCTATGAAGCTTCTTAGTAAGTTTGAGATGATAAAAAGATCAGATTCTGCTTTTTTCTGGGAAGAAAGAGATATTATGGCCTTTGCCAACAGTCCCTGGGTGGTTCAGGTAAGCATATTTACTTTATGAGTTCATTTTCTTTTTTTAATAAATGCTTATTCATAAAAGTTGATTTTGTGTGCTGAAAGTCCTATACTTCATACACATAGTAACAATGCAGTTATTTTTAATAAAATCTTAGTGTTCCTAAACAATTTGTTCGTATAATGATTACTTGAGTTGGTGTATGGGAGCAAGTATTACTTGTAACTTTTCCTGCTTTAATTCTCTTATAAAGAATTGGCTTGATCATCAGTGTGCCATTATTCACTACCCACCCCTTCTTGTGATTTACACAGTAGGAACATAGTAAATTCATCAAATCATTTGGAAGGATATATATACATTAATATTAGTTAGAAGGTTATGTTGCATTAATCAGCCTATCTTGAAAAGAAAAAAATGCTTTCTACAATAAATGTTATGAAAATTCTCCAACAGTATTTATTAGTGCTCCTAATTCTGTCTCTTACTTGATTGTGGGTTAAGGAATTTATGGTTCCGTTTTCCTTCTTTTCTGTTATGTCTCTCACCAACTTTACTTTTCTAACAATTTTTTATAACTAATATTTAAATCTGCAAACACTTTTGAAAACGTGTTATGAGTAAGATTTGGAATATACCAATGCTTGTTCAGAATGCTTAAGTGGCCTGGGAGTTGCCACTTTGCTTGTGAAAAGCAATTTGTAGGCAAAAAATTTTGCCATATTGATGATCGTGTTGTTTAAAAGCTCATTACTGTTGCTTTTTTATAAAGTTGAACCACAGTCCTTTTCCCCCTTTTTATTGTTTTATTGTGAGCAGTGAATAGAAATTTTGATATGTGTAGCTAAAATTAAATTTTTTGTGGCAAATTATGTATTATGATAATTTACTTAAGAATGATGGTAGTAAAATATTTGTTCCACTTTTAGCTTTAAATTGCTTTCATAATAGCACATTAACTGTCATTTCTAGTTAATCACTTCATAAATTAATTTATTTTTATCTTTAATTCTAAGTGAAACTTTATAAAGTGTTGAGTAAGACAGAGAGAAGCTGTTGATTATTAAGACAATTAAGAATGGTTCTGAGAAAGCAAACCTACAGTGAAACATAGTACAATTGAAAAAGTAACTCAGATTATAATCATGACCTTCATGTTTATCTTTCTTGGTAAAGGACATTCCATGTACAATTTATTTATTTGTATGAAATATTTAACTTTTTGGGAAAACTTGTAAAAGTGACTGACTTATTTATTTTATTTTATTCAGTGATTTTTAATGTGTTCACAGTGTTATGTGACCATCACTACTGCCTCATTTTAGTAATTTTTATCACCTCTAAGGGAAACCCTGAACCAACTAGCATTTAATCCCCAATTCTCCCTTCCCATAGCCCCTGTCAACTTGTAATCTACTTTTTGTCTCTATGGATTTGCATATTCTGAACATTTTAAATTAGATCATATAATATGTATGTAGGTCTTTTATAACATGTTTCACCTAGCCTAATGTTTTGAACATGTATTTATGTTACAGCATGTATTAGCACTTCATTTCTTATTATGGTTGAATAATATCATCTATATTTCATAGACATATAATTTTAGTGTGATTTTGAATTTAATGCATAAATATTGGCATTTAGAAACTTTTATTCTTTTGCTAGTAGATAGGACTTTTTTTTTTTTTTTTTTTGAGTTGGAGTCTCACTCTGTCGCCCAGACTGGAGTGCAGTGGCCGCTCCCGGCCACCGCAGCCTTGACCTGCTGGACTCCGGCGATCCTTCCGCCTCATCATTCCGAGTTGCTGGAATTACAGGTGTGCACTACCATGCCCAGCTGATTTTTTGTAGAGATGAGGTCTCGCTGCCCAGGCGGGTCTCGAACCCGCAGGCTCAGGCAATCCACTCACCTCAGCCTCCCAAAGGCACGGGATTATAGGCTGAGCCACCGAGCCCAGCTAGATAGGACTTTTTAAAAAAGCCATCTATATGTCCAGTTTGCTATGTTTTTCTAGTGTTCTTACTTTCTTGCTTTCCTTTGTAGTTTCATCACCCAAATGTATATCTTTAAACACCTTAGTTTAGTTTTGGCATTTAAAAAATGTAAGATTAGGAATATTTTCAAAAATCTTTCAGTCTACAGTTTATCTCCTCTTTTATTTTCTCTTGTTCCCAGGTTGAAGAAACCTGAATTTTGCTGACTTCTACTTGTGATATAGCTTAATATGTTTCTCATTTATATTTTTTTTAATTGGCAGTTAGATATACAGGCTTGATCTGATTTAGTTTTGATTTTGGATGGGGATGGTGCAGGACTACTTAACAGGCAATGTTTTATTCTTCTATCAGGAGCCTAATGTTTGGTTATCTGTTATGTTATCAGTTAATTATTTGTGCTCAGTGTATCAATACTTTCATTTATTAAGTGTTGTAAAATTGTGGTATACCAATCATTTGTCCTTGATCATAGTGAATGGAACACTTGTATAAAGAAAAATATTTTCCTGTTTTCTTATTAGTTACCCAGTGGTACAGTTCACATTGGAAAGATAGGATAAATGCTTTATTCTTTGCAGCTTTCAGAATAAGAGATTAGTTTTCTTTTATCCTCTAAGGTTAACCAGTTTTATGGAGAGTATCAGATTGAATTCATGGGCTTAAAACCTATTTGATGTATTTCAGTCCTTTGAACATTTTATTGATGCTCAAATTGTGACACCTTTGACCAGTGAGATCATATCCAGATTGGCTTCTGAGACCTTTTAACATAGCCATAGTAATCTTTGATAGCTTGCCTGCTATCTGATATAACAAAGTGTTCCAGATACATCTTGTACATTTGCTTCCCATGATGTGAAATTAACTGTGCCTGGAGATCTGTCTTTTGTACATGTGTGAATTTTTCTTTAGAAAATATTCTTAACATTGGAATTGCTAGGTCAGATGATATACACACTAGATGTTTTGATTGATGGTGTCAAATTGCATTGTAAAAAAAGTTGTTTACAAGTTTACATTATCTTTGTACAATGATGTTTACCACATTTTTAGCAAAAACTAGATACTGTAATTATTTAAATTTTTATTTGTTGCATGCTTGAAAAGTAAGGTGGTGTTGTGTTAAGTTATATTTTCTCAATTGATTACAAGGTTCAACATATTTCATATGCTTAGTAGTAATTTACATTCCTTATTCATTGCTTATTTCATTTTCTAATATATTGTTTTACTTGTAATTTTATTGATTTGTAAAATACTAATAGATCCTGGCTATTAATACTTTGTTATACACGTTAGAAATATATTCTGTTAAGCAGGAATGGAGCTTTTGCTTCTTGTTTTTAACTTTTAATAGCATAGTAAGCTTTATGTTATTTGTCATCTAAATGATTATACTACAGTGTAAAGTTTTCTATATAAGCATTGTTTTACCTTGTAATTTGAGGTTGTACTAAGAAACATCACATATGTAGCAACAGCTAATTTCTAAAGTTATTCAGCACTTGATAATAGTGGTTGAAAGCAGTTCGTTTTTGGACAAATTTCAGTTTCAGTTCTGAGCTCAAATAATTGCAATAAAGTTTTACCACTGCTAAGCTATTAGTAAAGTCAGGATATCAGCTTCTATTTCTGACAAAAATGCACAAAACTGATAATGATGGTTAAGTCCACAGGAGCATATGACACATTGACACGACTCTGTTGTTTTTTTTTTTTCCTTGAGCTGGGGTCTTACTCTGCCACTCAGCCTAGAGTGGAGTACAGTGTTGCTGTCACAGCTCACCATAGCTTCGACCTCCTGGGCTCAGCTCAGGTGACCCTTCCGACTTTGCCTCCTCAGTAACTGGGACTACAAGTGAGTGCCACCACATTTGGCTAATTTTTAAATTTTTGTAGAGACGAGGTCTCGCTGTGTTGCCTAGTTTGGTCTGGAACTCCCAGTCTCAAGCAGTCCTCTTGCCTTGGCCTCCCAAAATGCTGGGATTACAGTCATGTTGCAACAGTGCCCAGCCAACACTACTCACTTATTAGCATAAGAGATTAAAAAGTATTTGCCATAGGATATCTGTTGATGAGTATTACAATGAATTACTGTAGACTTTAAACATTTTACATTTTCTTTTTTAAAATGTAAGCAGGAATGTATTTATTGATGCATAATAGATGCACATAGTTTTGGGTTATATGTGACAATTTCATACCACATAATTTGTAAAAATCAAGTTGGTGTACTTGGAATATCCACTGTCTTTAATATTTGTCTTTATCCTAAAACTATTCTATGAATGTGGGGATTTAAATACCAAATTGTACCACTCATACTGAGCCCTCAGGGAAAATAGTTGAGAGCTGGCTAGTTCATTTCACACCCTTTCACATGTGCCTTCCTGGCTTATGATTTTAAAGTTAGACTTAAGCAGCCAAAACATGTTGGAGCCTTCCTTTTTCGTATGAGTAACTAAATGTAGGGTCTCTAGATTCTCACCTACATGTCAGTTTTTCCTCACAGTCATCAGCTCTGAGGAAAACGATACTTGATTATGGTTCGTTCCAATCTTACTTGTGAGGGAATGGTGACATGTTTGTGAGAGCTGAGTTTTTGTGAATCTTTGTTTTACAAGTGAGAAGAAAGATCCATTTTCAAGATGGAGTGACTGCTGAGTGGCACAGGTGGGGCTCTCCCTGTGCCCCCTGACTCTGTCTTCTCTGGCATGTGACCCTCTTTTAGGCCACTGCTGCTGTACAGCCTCCATGGTTTCAGAAGAGGGGTGGCTAGCACAGAGGGCAGGGAGGCGTAAGGGCACTGTTCTCATATGACTTCTCGTGGTTCCCTGTCTCCTAAAACAGGCTGGGCGCATCCTGGGGGACAAGGCTAAGACTTTCAGTAGGGCAGACTACTTCAGGTCACACTATAGAGCTCTTGTTTCATAAACGGCTCTCAATGGGGTGCATACAGGGACACAGAGAGGATGAAGTGATGTTGTGGTGACAGTGCATGAATCCTTCTTAGGCTGAGATTCATCTGTCCCCTACCCCAGATACCTCAGAGAACCCCTGAAGCATGGTCCAAACAGTGGTGCTCAAGTCTACAGATGGGATTGAGCTGAGAGATGTCACTTGCTGTCCCCTAGTGGTCAGTCAGAGTCTTAACTGCCAGGACTGTGACATGCTAACCAGTGGGGTGATTACTTAGTTTTTTCATTTTCTTTATTTCAGTAGCTTTAGGAGGTACAAATGGTCTCTGGTTACATAATTACATTGTAGAGTGGCAATTAAGACTGGGCTTTAAGTGTACCCACTGCTCCCACTTGTACATGCTGTATCTGATAGGTGATTTTTTTTTGTCCCTTCACCCTTCCCTCATCCCTATTCATTCTCCAATGCCGTTATACAATACTCTATACCTTTGCAGATCCTTAGTTTAGCTCCTACTTATAAGGGAAAACATGCAGTGTTTGGTTTTCTTTTCCTGAGTTAGTTTGCTTCAGTTCCAAACAAGTTCCAAACAAGTTCCTGAGTTAGTTTGCTTCAGTTCCAAACAAGTTGCTGCAAAAGACATTATTTCATTCTTTTTGACTGCTGAATAGTATTTCATAGTGTATATCTACCACATTTTCATTATCCACTGATCAGTTGATGAACATTTCAGTTGATTTTAGGTCTTTGCAATTGTGGATTGTGCTGCGATGAACATGTGAGTGTAGGTGTCTTTTTTTCTATAATGACCTCTGTTTTTTTGGGTCAATACCTAGTAGTAGGATTGCTGGAATAAATTGTTGATCTACTTTTAGTTCTTTGAGAACCATACCAATTTCCATAGAGGTTGTACTAATTGACACTCCTACCAACAGTGAATAAGCCTTTTCTCTTTTAACCACACCGTGCCAGCATCTATTGTTTTTATATTTTTAATAATGGCCATTCTGACTGGTGTAAGGTGGTATCTCATTGCGATTTTAATTTACATTTCCCTGATGATAAGTGATGCTGAACATTTTTTCATATGTGTGCTGGTCATTTGTATATCTTCTTTTGAGAGATGTCTTTTCATATAATTTGCCCACTTTTTAATGGGATCATTTCCTATTTTTCTTGCTGATTTGTTTGAGTTCTTTGTAGATTCTGCTTATTAGTCCCTTGTCAGATGTATAGTTTGCAAATATCTTCTCCTACTACATAGATGGCCTGTTTGCTCTGTTGATTATTTCTTTTGCTGTGCAGAAGCTTTTTAGTTTAACTAAGTCTCACTTATTTATTTACCTTTGATTTTGTTGCATTTGCTTTGGGGGTTTTAGCCATAAATTTTTTGCCTAGGCCAATGTCCAAAAGGTATTTCTCAGAGGGATTCATAGAGAACTGTTACAATTTCAGGTCTGACATTTAAGTCTTTAATCTATCTTGAGTTAATTTTTGTATATGGTGAGAAATAGAGTTCAAGTTTCATTTTCTGCATGTAGCTATCTAATTTTCCCAGCACCATTTGCTGAATAGGGTGGTCTTTCCCCAGCATATATTTTTGTCTGCTTTGTCAAAGGTCAGTTTATGGTAGGTGTTTAGGTTTATTTCTGAATATACTCTATTCTGTGCTGTTGGTCCATGTGTCTGCTCTTGTACCAGCACCATGCTGTTTTGGTTACTATAACCTTGTAGTATAATTCAAATCAGGTAATGTGATGCCTCCTGCTTTGCTCTTTTTGCTTAGAATTGCTTTGGCTATTTGGTTCCATATGCATTTTGGGATTGTTTTTTCTAATTCTGTGAAAAACAACATTGGTAGTTTGATAGAGTTTGGGTTGATCTGTCGGTTACTTTGGGTAATGTAGTCATTTTAACAATGTTGATTCTTCCAATTCTTGAGCATTGGACATTTCTTCATTTGTTTATGTCCTCTGGAATTTCTTTCAACAGTGTTTTGTAGTTTTCCTTGTAGAGATCTTTCACCTCCTTGGTTAAATATAGGTATTTTAGCTTCTTGGCTGCTATTATAAATGAAATTTAATTCTTCATTTGGTTTCAACTTGGTTGCTGTTTGTGTATAGCAGTTCTACTAATATGTGTGTTGATTTTGTATTTTAAAACTTTACCAAATTCATTTATTAAGTCCAGAAGTCTTTTGGAGGAGTCTTTAGGGTTCTCTAGGTATAAGATTATATCATCAACATACAGAGATAGTTTGATTTCTGTTTTTCCAATTTGTTACCCTTTATTTCTTTCTCTTGCCTAATTACTCTGGCTAGTAACTCCAGTACAGTAAGTCCCCTACATATGAACCTTCAAATTATGAACTTTCAAAGATGTGAATGTGTGTTTGTATGTCAGGTCATGTAAGCTAGTTTACATGTCTGATGTACGTTGTCACATGTGTGCATCCTCTGTAAGTGGTTGTACTTTTGTGTACTTTACTGTGTGGTACTGTATAGAGTACAGTAGTTCAGTATCTTTATTTCAAGCCCAGGATGTCCAGAAGCAAGTGTAAAAGCAGCAATTATGTATCTGGTATTGAATAGCCAACTGTGTCAGTTGGTTATCTAGGCTAACTTTGTTGGTCTTACAAACAAATTAAAAATATACTTTTGGAAAGGAACTCGCCTGTATGTAGGGGACTTACTGTACTGTGTTGAATAGGAGTGGTCAGTGTGGATACTCTTGCCTTGTTCCAGTTCTGAGGGAGAATACATTCAACTTTTCTTCATTCAAGATGACATTGGCTGTGGGTTTGATGTGTAAGACTTTTATTTTAGTAATGTTTCCTCTGTGCCTATTTTACTGAGTTTTTGTCAGGAAGGGATGCTGGATTTTATTAAATACATTTTCTACATCTATTGAAATTATCATGTGATTTTTGTTTTTAATTCTGTTTATGTAGTGTATCATGTTTATTGATTTGGGTATGTTGAACCATCCTTACATCCCTGGGATAAAATCCACTTGACCGTGGTCGATTTTTGTTTGCTTTTTAAGGTGTTCGTGAATTTGGTTTGCTAATATTTTGTTGAGGATTTTTACATTTGTGTTAATCAGGGATATTGATCTGCAGTTTGTGTTGTGTCTTTTCTTGGCTTTGGTGTCAGGGTAACACTGGCTTTGTAGAATAAGTTAGGAGGAATTCTTTACTATTCATTCTTATGGAATAGCATCAGTAAAATTGGTACCAGTTCTTCTTTGAAAGTCTAGTAGAATTTGGCTGTGAGTCTGTGGGATCTTACACTTTTTAAAAATTATTGTTGGGAGACTTTTAATTACTTTTAATCTTGCTACTTGTTATTGGTTTATTTAGGGTTTCTATTTTTTTTCTGATTCAAGGTTGAGGCATTGTATGTTTCCATAAATCTATCCATTTCCTCTAGATTGTCTAGTATGTTTGCATAGAGGTATACATAATAATCTTGGATGATCTTTTGTGTTTCCATCATATCAGTTGCAATGTCTTCATTTTTATTTCTTATTGAGCTCTCCATTTCTTAATCTAGTTAGTGGTCTCTCAATTTTGTTTATCTTTTCAAAGAACTAACTTTTAAAATTCTTTGTATTGTCTCAATTGCATTTAGTTCTACTCTGATCTTCAGTATTTCTTTTTTTCTGCTAGTTTTGGGTTTGGTTTGTTTTTGTTTTTCTAGTTCTTGGGGGTGTGACATTAGGTTGTCCATATATGATCTTTCAGTCTTAGTAATGTATTTAAGTGTTATAAATTTTCCTCTGAGCACAACTTTGACTGTGTCCTAGAAATTTTGATAACTTGTGTCTTTGTTGTCATTCATTTTCAGGAATCTTATAACTTTCGTATTGATTTTATAGTCGACTGAAGGATCATTCAGGAGCAGATTGTTTAACTCTGATGTTTTTGTTTGGTTTAGTGAGTTCCTGGAATTCATTTCTAGTTTTATTTGGGGGTATGAGAAAGTGCTTGATATTATTTTGATTTTTTGAATTTATTGATATTTGATGTGTGGTCTATCATATGGTCTGTCTTAGAGAGAATATTCATGTGCTGATATATATATATATATATATATTAGCAGAATATATTTTCTGTTGTTTTGGAGTGGAATGTTCTGTAGACATCTGTTAATTCCATTTCCTCTAAGGTCCAGTTTAACTCTAATGTTTGTTTGTTGACTTTCTGCCTTGATATTCTGTCTGTTGGTGTCTGTCAGTGAACTGTTGAAGTCTCCCGCTATTACTGTATTGTTGCTTTTTTGTTTTTTTTAGGTCTAGTAGGATTTGTTTTATAAAATTGGGGTCTCTGATGTTAGGTGTATATATATTTGAAATTATGTCTTCTTGTTGGACTGATCCCTTTATCATTATATAATAACCATCTTTGTTTTTTTTTCATTGTTAACTTAAAATCTATTTTACCTGTAGCTACTCCCACTTGTTTTTGGTTTCCATTTGCATGGAATATTTTTTCCCACCCTTTTACCTTTAGTCTGTAAGAGTCTTTGTGTGTTAAGTGGGTCTCTTGAAGGCAGCGGATATTTGGATTGTGTTTTTTTTTAGTTATTCTGCCCTCCTGCATCTTTTTAGCAGGGCATTGAGACCATTTACATTCAGGGTTAATAATGACATGTAAGGTACTATTTATTCATCATGCTTGCTGTTGTTTCTCTCTCTCTCTCTCTATCCCCCTCTCCCTCTCCCTCTCTCTCTCCCTCCCCTTCTCCCTCTCTCTCTCTCTCTCTCCTCTGTAGGTGTTCTGTTAGCCCTGTGAACATTATAATTTCCACTGTTTTTCTATTGGCATATTTCAACCTTTTGTTTCAGTATCTTGAACTCCTTTGCGTATTTCTTTAGAGCTGGTCTAGTGGTGACAAATTTCCCTCAGTGCTCCACAAACATCCACCACTATCCAAACTAGCCCGGCCACTCAGGATGCCTTGAGCTTGTGCAAATACACACACACACATCGCCTTGGGAGGGTGAGTGTCTCAATTTCCAGCTGTGGTGGTTCTGTGGTGGGTATTTGCACAGGCTCAAGGCATCCTGAGTGGCCGGGCTAGTTTGGATAGTGGTGTTAGCTGGGCTCTGGGATCAGACCTTCTCCAGAGTGAAGGTATATCAGACGTGGTAGGCTGTGCTGTTGACCTCTGGCTAAAAGGTGGTGTTTGTGGAATTGAGCCAGCTGCAGTGGTGGCTTTGGGCTTTCTGCTTAGCATGTGTTGCTCAAGGAAGTGTCCAGCCAACCTAGGCATAGGTGGGGCCGTGGAAATCAACCAAGTTCTCTGTTTTGAGTCTTTGAGGGGAGTGTGGGGGAAAAGGACTCACTCTCCCCAATTGTGTTCTCTCTTGGTTATCCCAGTGGGGATTGGGAGTCCTGGCCATTAGGGTGATACTTTTGTGCTGAGGCTGCACAGTAGTTTATATTGGGAGTAAAAGGTTGCTAAGGCAATGAGTTCCAACCAGCTTCTCTGCCTTTGCCTCACGCAGTATGCTTTCTGAATGTCAAAGTGCAGCCTGCCTCAGGTACTGTCACAGCAGCCCGTAACTGCCTTTGTGTAGTTTGTTCTTGTGGCCTGTCCTCTTCCAGCCTGGCTAGAGAGCAGCTGCCAGCAAGGGTTGAGTTTCTGGGATATGACTGGAGCTGTTTAAAGCTTTTTTTTTTTCCTGCACTATTCCACATGGGTTTCGGCAGAGCATGGCTGCAGGTAAAATGGTTTCCCATGAGAGACTAGAGTCCCACAAGGCTCAGGGGGCCTTCCAAGTCCATGGCAGGAGCACCATACTCCTGAATTTCCCTCACCTTCCTCACTGCATCTGGTGGCTGCTTGTGGCTTGTGCCACGATCCAGGCAAAGGTCTGTCTAGTTCCAACCCAGGTTGATTGGTTTTTCTCTTCTTTGTACTAGGTGGTTATTATTGTTTTATTGATGAGTCATGGGGCATACTGCTGACCTCTTTCCTCTCTGTGTGTTGAGGAAACTCCATCTTGGCTTGCTCTGTAGGAGAAACACACACTAGTTGCCTTTTGTCAACTATCTTAATTCCTGACTCCATCTTACATTTTCACAAGCTTTGTATATTTATCCAACTAAGTCTTTTTCTGTTTCATGTATATTTTAATCATCATCTGTTGTTATACATCTTACCAGATCCTACTTCAGATTTTACTGAATTAGTGTTTTCTCAACTTTTTAAACATATACTTTCCATGTAGACTGTTGATGGAAGCTAATTCTTTTTTTTTTTTTGAGTTGGAGTCTCACTCTGTCGCCCAGACTGGAGTGCAGTGGCCGCTTCCGGCCACCGCAGCCTCGACCTGCTGGGCTCCGGCGATCCTTCCGCCTCAGCCTTCCAAGTAGCCGGAATTACAGGCATGCACTACCATGCCCGGCTGATTTTTTGATTTATTGTAGAGATGAGGTCTCGCTGCCCAGGTGGGTCTCGAACCCGCGGGCTCAGGCAATCCACTCACCTCAGCCTCCCAAAGGCGCGGGATTACAGGCTGAGCCACCGAGCCCGGCTCGAAAGCTAATTCTTTACTCCAAACTCTCATTGATTCAATCAATAAACAGTAATTACTATACAGTATTAGTAACATCTGTTGAGTCATCAAGAACCAAGGAAATCCACTCAAAATTACTTGCCTTATTTTTACATTGACTATTGATACTATTCTGTGTCCTCAATTCTTTGAGCCAGTGTTGTTGCTGAAAGACTAATAGTCTAAAACAAGTTGATTTTCTGTAGACACATTTCCTTGGCTGCTGCAATCAGACACAATTTAATGAATTTACCATTGGTAAATGGCTTCCCTTTACTTGCCTAACAAATGAGTCACCTGGGAACTTTTTGGTTTAGTCTAACACAGGTTTCACAAATTTTAATATTGTCTCATAGTTAATTTTAATCTTTTAATTTTAAAGTAACAAAACATTACAAAAACTTTTTGTCTTAGTTCGTTGTGTGCTGTTATAACCTAATGCCACAGACTGGATTATTTATAAAGAAAAATTTATTTATTTATTTGAAAGCTGGGAAGTGCAATATCAAGTTGCCAACGCCTGGCATCTACACTATATAAGTGAAATCATTGAGTTATCTTTTTTGTGTCTAGCTTTTTTTTTTGTTGTTAAATGTTATGTTTATGTGATTTATCCTTGTTGCTATAGTGCATTAGTTTTCTTACTGTATTTTTTGAGACCAGTCTAGGCAACATAGCAAGACCTTGTCTCTACAACAAAATTTAAAAGAAATTATTTATACATGGTGGTACACAGCTGTAGTCCCAGCTACTCAGGGCGCTAAGGCTCAAGGATCACCTGAGCCCAGGAGATGCTGTGTTGAGCCATTATCATGCTGCTGTACTCCAGCCTGGGTAACAGAGTGAGATCTCAACTAAAAAGAAATTGGGGGAGAGGTTCATTTTAGAGTATGTGGAGTGGTGTCTCACAGTGATTTAACATTACTTTTCGCTAATGAAATTGGATACCTTTATTATATTTGAATATCTGCTTGTGAGATGTCTGCCTAAATTTCTTGCTTATTTCCCCCATTAAGATGCCTGTCAATTTGTTAAATGATTTGTAGGAATTGTTTACATTTATTTTGGATCTAAACCTTGTACTGGGCTTAAATGGCTTCTTCCAGACTGTGACTTTCCTTTTTTTTTTCTTTTAAAGAACCTTTTTTCTGAAGCATTTGAGAGTAAGAATAAGTTGCTGACCTTATGTCCCATTACCCTCTGTCTTAGCCAGCTCTATACTATAACAAATTACCATAGTCTGGGTGACTTAAACCACAGACATCCATTTCTTACAGTTTTGGAGGCTGGACATCCGAGATCAGGATTTCAATATGATCGGATTCTTGGTGAAGGCTCTCTTCCTGGTTTATGGACAGTTGTCTTCTCATTGTATCCTCACATGGCAGAGTGCAGAGATTGGAAGCAAGCTCTTGACTGTCTCTTTTTTTTAAGGGCATGAGTACTATCATGAGGACTCCACCCTCATGACCTAATTGCATCTCAATGACCCCATCTCCAAATACCATTACTTGGAATTTGGGGTTTCAATATATGAATTATGGGGGACTGAACACAAACATTGCAACCCATGGTATTCTCCTGATACATCAGTTTATATTTCCTACAAGCAAGGAAATCCTCCTTCATAGCCACAACAGCATTCTTCAACATGTGTAAATTAACATTGATATGTTACTGATTAATACTTAGATTCCATTCAGGTTTTTACCATTTGCCCCTGTAATGTCTTTTATACCAAGAGGATCCAGTTCCAGATCATGTCACATTCATTTTCCTTCGGTTTTGAACATTTTTCAGTCTTTTCCTGACTTTTGGGCTCTGATACTGCTTACTAGGTTACAACTTTCCTGAGTGTCTTTCACAACTCGCTTGGGGCTTGGTATTTCATGGCAGCCATCATCATGCGTGAATGCTTCTATCCCTTCTGAGCTCTGATACCCCCTGTGTGGCTTGCCTTCAGACTTCTTTTATAGTATGTTTTGATTAATAGAAATTCATAATCTTAACCCAGTGCAATTTGATCAAACTTTTGTGGTTAATGACCTTTTGTCCTTTAGTATTCATTTAAGAAATTTTTGCCTACCTTGATATCATTAACATTTTCTTAACTTTTTTACTTTTGCTTTTTGCCTTTTAGTCTGACCTGTTGTAGTTCATTACAACTGCTATCACAAAATACTATTAACTGGGTATCTTGTGAACTATAAGAATTAATTTCCAAAAGTTGTAGAGGCTGGGAAGTCCAAGATGACGGTGCTGGCAGATTTGTTGTCTGGTGAGGGTCCACTTTCTCATAGATGGCATCTTGTCCTTATTTCCTCACATGGCAGAAGGGGGTGAATGAACTCCTTTGGGTCTGTCTATAAGGGCCTTCATGACCTAATCATATCCTCAAAGCCCCTCTTTCTGATGCCTTACGTTACCTTCATTAGATAATATCATACCATAGTTACAATTTCATATGAATTTTTTGGGTGGACACTAAACATTCTGGCCATAGCACCTATAATCAACCCAGAACTGATTTTTTTTTTACAGGAGCGACTGGTTTTGTGGAAGGCAGTTTTTCCATGGATAGGGGTGGGACAAATGGTTTCAGGAGGATTCAGGCACATGATATTTATTGTGCACTTTATTTTTATTATTATTACATTGTAATATATAATGAAATAATTATACAACTCACCATAATGCAGAATCAGTGAGGGCCTTGAGCTTGTTTTCCTGCATCTGGACAGTCCCATCTTGGGGTGTTGGAAGACAGTAGCACCTGAAGTGTGTTGCTTATGTCCAGTCTACTCTGTGATCTTGTTTTGTTACTGTCACTACAGAAAACTTGCTTCACAAAGATAGGATGTTGGAAACGGAAGCAGGCTTTTCGGTGCTTTTGTAGCAATCTCAGGTTACTCTGCCCTGACTTTAATCCAGAATGTATGGAGATTTGAAGTTATCTCAAACATACTTTTAAGGCCACCATCATTTGCGAGGCAGTTAATCCTCTTCTAGCTTGGACAAAGTCAACTCACCTGGCCTATTCACAAATGGGTCACAGATCCATTCCTTCCCAATTTGGGGATCTTTTGTGGTTGGGAAGCAATGCTCAAACTCTTTGGAAAGCCGAGATAGCTGATCATGCACCAACTGGGAGAAAGAAGGCCCTGGCTCAGTCTCTTTCAAAATCTCTGCTAATGTTTGAAACATAAAAAATTCCAGTGTTCACTCATCACCCCCATAATTCCAGTTTGGCTTTGAATGTAGTCACTTTATCTGTCAACTTGAACACAGTTGTCATTCTCCCCTGAAGTGACAGATTGAGTTTGTTGAGCAGGTTGAATATGTCACAAGTAAGCAAGTTTTGTGACCCATTTTTGTGTCACTGAAATGTGCTGTCAGTGTTCCCTGTTTTTCTAAAAGAAATCTCTGGTGTCGTTCTCCTAACTCAAAAACTCTGGCCAGTGATTTGGAAAGTCATCTCACTTCTGTGTATGAGAGAAGACATGTGTGCTCTGTGTCAATCTCCTTATAGAGCTGTGTGAACAGATATGAGTTAAGGACATGTACTTTAATGTGGTTGATAATTTTAATCATATCCTGCAAAAACGTTGTTAAGTTCAGGTGATATTTTTCAGTTAGCCAACATTTCTCTATGGATGCCACAGTGTGTAGACTCACAATCAGAAGCGACCTCTTTGACCCAAGCAGTGAAACCAGAAAGCTGTCCAGTCATGGTAGCCACTATGTCTGTGCATATACCAACACAAAATGATCAGTTCCATTTTCCTGATATGTAATTATTCAAAGTTCTGCAGCTGTGGTATTGATTGACAACAGAAGTACACATTGACATATCCTTATGTACATCCTCCTGAAAAATATATTACACAAAAGTAGACATTGTTGCCTTGTCAACATCGGTAGACTTGTCAGCCTCAATTGTGTACTATGACTCATTAATTCTCTCTCACAATCGTCCCTTAATATCCTCTGCTGTTCATCAGTTTATCTAGTTATGGTGCTAGCCAAAAGAAGAACACGTGCCACCTTTTGAACTGAACCGTCTGCTAAAAGTTCATGACAGATGTCCTTAACAAGGATCAACTTGTCACCAATGGTAAAGGGCTTCTTAGCTTTAGCAATGCAGTTAGCCACTACGAATGATGCTTTCAGTGCATCATTGATTTGATGAAGCGATAGTCTTCAATAATTGCTTCTATTCTTCATGTTCATGTTTTTTTTTTTTCTTTTGGAAATCTCCGAAGGCTTCTCTTTTAATGCAGAGTGCTTGGTCTCCATGTGGTGGGTGAAGCAGGTTTGAAGGTTTTATGGTTTCTTTGGATAGCCAGTTGCTACATATTATACAAAGTAGGCTTGGAGAATGTGAATCACCTGTTGCAATGAAACCATAATTTAAAGAGGACTCTTGGTATTTTCTTGCAGCTTTCTTTTTGTTGGCTGTCTTGGAGTCTTCTGCGTCTCATCATAGGGTTTTTCCCTCTTTTCAAAGAAGCTCTCCAGTGACATTTGTTTTTTACTTATTTTGGCTAGGGTTAGCTTGTGGGCTTACCAAAACTGTGATTGAGACAAGTGCGCAGTGCCAGAGTTGCAGATGGCAGTGGTAAATAAAAGGTGGGCCATGCATCACTAAAATAAGTGTCAGATTCTGGCTTAAAGCCTACCAACAGATGCAACTGTACAATTGAAGTACATCAACTCACTTGTCACTCACTTATAGGGTTTTGATATGAGTCTGCAAGCAATTGATTTATTGTGGTCTCTGATAGTCAAACCTCTCTGCTAATGTTAATATGTATTTGCAGCCACTCCCCAGCCCAGCTCCACCTCAGATCCTCAGGCATTAGATTCTCATAAGGAGTGCAACCTAGATCCCTTGCATGCACAGATCACAAAGGGTTTGTGCTCCTGTAAGAATCGAATGCTGTTGCTGATCTGACAGAAGGTGAAGGTCAAGTGGTAATGCTAGCAGTGAGTGGCTGTAAATACAGATGAAGCTCAGCTTGCTCGCCTGATGCTCACCTCTTGCTGTGCGGCCCCAGTTTCTAACAGACTAAGACCGACTCTGGGAGCCGGGGACCCCTGTTTTATAGGGTGTTGCTTATGGATTAAATTTTATTTGTTTCCATTTGGATATTCAGCTGTTCCAACATTACATATTTACAAGACTTTCTTTTTCTTACTGGTTTACATTGCTTTCTTGTGTTATGCATGTGTGCATGGGTCTTTTTGGGGATTTTCTATTCTATTGAGTTGTTGGATCTATTCTTGCCCCCAGTAACATAGTGCTTTAATGAGCTTTGTTTAACTTGCTTGGTATTTATTGACGGTTTTTAGAACTGTGGGTTTACAGATTTCATCAAATTTGGGAAGATTTTGACCATTATTTCTTCAAATATTTTTTCTGTCTGGGCTCCTCCTGCCAATTTCCCAGCCCGTTTCTCAGACTTTGGTTACCTGTTTATAATTTGCTTGTTGTTGTCCCATGGGTAACTGATACTCTCTTTCCCCTCGAGTCTTTTTTGTCCTTTGCATGCTTTATTTTGCGTGTGTGTGTGTGTGTGTGTGTGTGTGTGTGTGTGCGTGTGTGTGTGTGTGTGTGTGTGTGTGTGTGTGCGTGCCATATCTTTAAGGTCATTGATCTTTTTCTCTACAGTATCCAGTCAAACTTCAGTCTCATCCTATTTGGCTTCTTTGATTCAGCAAAATTGTTTTGAGATTCATCTAGGATGTATGTCAATAGTTCATTCCTTTTTATTGCATATGTCCTTGTATGGATTTTGTTTATCCATTCATCTTTTGATGAGCATTTGGGTTACTTCCAGTTTTTCTTCCTTATAAATAAAGCTGCACTATTATTTATAAATCAATTTGTTTGATAAAAAGCTTGTTTTTAAGCCAGGTAGGGTGGATTTAGAGTTGGCTTTACTCTGAAAAAAATATACTGTATCTCTTTTGTGTTGTTCTAATGGCTGTTTACCATTTTAGATGAACATTTTGATTTTTAGTTAATTTTATTAACTTATTGAGATATAATAACTGCATATTATGCAATCTTATTGAGGCATATGACTTTTTATATTTTTATAATACAGCTTTATAATAAAACTTCATTGTGATCTAGTTTGCATGCCTTAAAATTCACCTGTTTTCAATTCTGTAATTTTTAGGAAATGTACAGAGTTGTGTAATCATCACTACAGTCTGATTTTAGAACATTTTCATCATCCCAGAATGGTTACTCATTCCCATTTATCAGCACTTCCTATTACCCTTCCGAAAGCCCCAGGCAACCTCTTGTATGATTAACTTATGTTTAACTTTTTAAGAAATTGCCAACTGTTTTCCAAAGTGACCATATCATTTTGCATTGTTACTGACACTAGATATTTTCTGTCTTTTTTAGTATAGCCATTCTGATGAGTGTGAAGTGTTATCTCATTGTGGTTTTCAATTTCCCAAATGACTAATATTAGTAGAACATCTTTCATATGCTTGTTGGCCATTCATATATCTACTTTGGTGAAACACTTATTCAGAACATTCACTCTTTTAAAAACTGATCTTTGTTTTCTTATTTAGTTGTAGGGTTTCTTTATATAGCCCTTTATTGTCTATATCATTTGTGACTATTTCCTCCCAATCTGTGGCTTATCTTTTAATTTTATTATGACATCTTTTGAAGTCAGAAATTTTTTAAAATGAAATACCTTGTATCAGATTTTCATTATGTAAATAGTATCTTAGATGTTGTATTTTAGGAATCTGCCTAATCCAAGGTCATGAAGATTTTCTCTTCTGTTTTTTCTAAGATTTTTATAGTTTTAACTCTTAAGTTTGGCCTATGATCCATTTGGAGTTAATTTTTTACTATGGTGTAAAGTAAGGATCTACAAATATTCATCCTTTTGCTTGTAGATATCCAATTGTTAAAGCATTATTGAGAAAAAAACAAAAAAAGATCCCCCCCAATTGCTCTGGCAACTTTGTAAAAAATAAAAGTGTATTGATCAGAAATACAAGGGTTTATTTCTGAACTTTCAAATCTATTGATCTGTATATCTGTCTTTATGACAATACTAATACTGTTTTTATTATTGTAGTTTTGTAGTGAGTTTCAAAACTGGGGAATAATATGTCCTCCTACTTTGTTCTAGTTCCAGATTATTTTAGCTCTTCCTGGTCCTTTGCATTTCCATATTAATTTTAGGATCAGCTTGTTAACTTCTGGAAAATACCCACAAGAATTTAGATAGAGATTGCATTGAATATAGCTGGGGTGCCAAAAAATGTATACACATTTTAAGAGATGTTATCTCTGTATTACTTTTTGAAGCTGAATTGAATCACAGTAGCAATATGTAATTGCAGAAGTCAAATATGACTTGTATTCATCTTTTGCTATCGATATGTATGAGTATTACAGTTTTTTTTTGTTGTTTTTTTTGTTTTGAGTTGGAGTCTCACTCTGTCACCCAGACTGGAGTGCAGTGGCGGCTCCCAGCCATCGCAGCCTCTACCTGCTGGGTTCTGGCGATCCTTCTGCCTCAGCCTTCCAGGGAACTACAGGTGCGCGCTACCATGCCTGGCTAATTTTTGATTTATTGTAGAGATGAGGTCTCACCAAGTTGCCCAGGTGGGTTTCGAACCCGTGGGCTCAGGCAATTCACTCACCTCAGCCTCCCAAAGCGCAGGATTACAGGCTGAGCCACTGAGCCTGACTGAGTATTACAGTTTTAATACAGTTTTATTTTTTCTTAAAATGAGTATACTGTAATCCCAGCACTTAGAAAACAACCTGGGCAACTTGGCGAGACCTCATCTCTACAATAAATTTAAAAATTGACTGGGCGTGGTAGTGTGCTTCTGTAGTTCTGGCTACTTGGAAGGCTGAGATGGAAGGATCCCTGGAGCCCAGCAGGTTGATGCTGGCGTGGCCATGAACATGCCACTGCACTCCAGCCTTGGCAACAGAGTGAGACTCCAACTCAAAAATTAAAAAAAAAAAAGAGTATACTTTTTTTGGCACCCTCTGCTTTAATCAATTTGGGGTGAGTTGCCATTTTAATAATATTGACTCTTCCAATCCATGAAATTGAGGTGTCTCTCCATTTATTTACATCTGTCCTTTAATAGAGTTAAACCCACTATACACTGACAGACACACACACACATTTTCCCAATTTGTTAAACAGCTTTATAATGCCTTTCTATCTCGTCCCTTCCCTGCATCCCACCCACTGCCTTCCACTTTTAGATTATTGTGATTTTGGGCCTAACTATCACATTAGTAAGTTTGTGTCAGTTCGTTATATTTAACAAGTTTTTCCATATTCTTTATTCCCTTTTTAAAATTTTTTATTTTAAAGTTGTGGGGTACAATTCAGCGTTATGTATTCCCTTTTCTTATGTCCCACATAATACTCTTACTTGGATTTATTCTTTATTTTGTCAAACTTTATTTTTGAACAATTTTTGCAAAAATTTCATTTTGCCATCTCATTTGTATACTAGTCTACCATATTCTAGAATCAAAATTATTTTCCTTCAGGACTTTGAAGATATAGGTATGTTGTCTTTTGTATTCAGTATGTTGACTGAGAGGGTTGTTGTCAATATGATTTTATATTTTTGTATATAAGGCGTCTTTTTGGAAACTTAAAATTTTTCTCTTGGGTTCCTGAAAGTTTTGCACTATCTAAAGTCTATTTCATTTAGAGATTTTCTTGATCTTAGCTTTTGAACTTTATTAATTTCTAAAATAATTTTATTTGTGCCTTTTTTTCATAGTCTATGTTCTTTCTAGAACTGCTTTTTTTTATTTTTTTTGAGTTGGAGTCTCACTCTGTCACCCAGACTGGAGTGCAATGGCCGTTCCCAGCCACCACAGCCTCAACCTGCTGGGCTCCGGTGATCCTTCCGCCTCAGCCTTCCAAGTAGCTGGAACTACAGGCGCGCGCTACCACGCCCAGCTGATTTTTTAATTTATTGTAGAGATGAGGTCTCGCCAAGTTGCCCAGGCGGGTCTTGAACCCGTGGGCTCAGGCAATCCACTCACCTCAGTCTCCCAAGGCACGGGATTACAGACTGAGCCACCGAGCCCAGCTAGAACTGCTTTTAAATAGATGTTATACTTTTTCTAACCTTGCTTTATATTTCATATCTTACTTTCCTTTCCAGAAAAAGTTCATTTCCTCAGTTTTTGAGCTATGTCATATGTTCTTCTATTGTCAGTCATATATTTAATTCTTAGGCTTCAGGGGTTTTTTTCCCCCCATATCAGTCTACTGTTTAATTGAAGTCATATCTAGTATCCTTTTGAGGGTATTGATTTTGCATACTTAAAGCTGTTCTCAGTTTATCCTGTTAAACATTTCCTTGAGTATTATTTTGTTTCTCAAATTGCTTTTCCTCTATTTCATGATGTTGCTTTTCTCAAACGTTGATTCTTAGTTTTGTCCTATCTTTTCCTTGTTTGTCTGTAGAAGCCTTTTGTGTTTGCATTGCTTGCCTCCAGGAGAGGTGAGACATATTGTCTGATGGACTTTTATTCTGACTTTGTGTTTTCTGTTTCTTCTGGGTGCAAGTAGCTACCTAAGTTGCTGTCTTATTTCTCTGGTCCTAATGCTACTGCTACAGTCTGGGTACAGGTAACAGTGTTTCTTACTGCTCATCATGAGCAAGATGATAGGGAAGGGGAGAAAAGAGTTAATTAACCTTGTTTCAAATATGACTGCCAGTCACTTGTCTTTTCTTTGGTGTTGGGCTGTTTTCTCTTGTATGCATTGAATCTGGTATCATTTAGATTTTTCTAAGCTGTTCCTACCTCCTCAGCTCTTTTCTTCTATGGGTTATGTGCAATAGTTTGTTTAGTTTTCAGAAAGCTGTTTTTTTTACCTATAGTGAACTCTTCTGTCATTCTTTCACCTTTTATGTTCTTCATTTTTATTGATTTTTTTAAATGTTTCTGTTTAAATAGTTCCTCTTGTATTGTATTCTCCAAGAGCGAAAATATTTACTTATGCTTAAATAAGGTACCCATATAAAAATTTTATCTGGTACTCTTTTTCCATTACACATGTACAAGTCTAAAAAAAAGATCTCAAAAACGTTAACTTTGTCTTGGTTATAAAATAGTCTGTCTCTTTCAAAAGTAGTAATAATTTTTATTTTGGTTTTGTTTATGATTTTGATTTTTGTTTTAAAAAAATGTTTCCTTTCCCTTTTGTTTTCCAGCTCTTTTATGCCTTTCAAGATGATAGATATCTGTACATGGTAATGGAGTACATGCCTGGTGGAGACCTTGTAAACCTTATGAGTAATTACGATGTGCCTGAAAAATGGGCCAAATTTTATACTGCTGAAGTTGTTCTTGCTCTGGATGCAATACACTCCATGGGTTTAATACACAGAGATGTGAAGCCTGACAACATGCTTTTGGATAAACATGGACATCTAAAATTAGCAGATTTTGGCACATGTATGAAGATGGATGAAGTAAGTAAGCACGTTTTTAAAATGCTAGTTTTTTGAGGAACAAAAATAAATGAAATACCTCAAATAAGGCCTTCATAGAACGAAGATAAATTTATTTTTTGTAATCATGTAACAACTCAAATAAGGTAAAAACTAAACTGAAACATTACTAATTATTCATGCAGCTATAGAGTACTTACCAAGAGAAATTTAAAACTCAGCTAACTTAGTTGTCTTCCTTGTGGAGTGTTGACAGCCATTTGCTACCAATCAAAACTGGTTCATAGGTATAATGATCTAGGTGAAGAAGTAAGATACAAAATCTAAATTAAGGTACATTTGTACCATCATTGTTATTTCTGCTTTTTCCTTGAAGAAAAGAGTTAAGGTAAGGAAAAAATTTATGTTACCACCTCTTACCTAACCCCTTTGCATCAACCATATAGAATAAATCTGGGGGCATCATCTGTTATGATGTTTTGCTTATTGAACAGTTCATATTATGATTAATAGGTTCTGTGGCATTAACCAGCCTCATGGCTAATTATGATATTGATTCATTTTGGTGGCAAAATTTATGTTTTGCCCTTTCTCTGTAAGCATGTAGTAATTCCTGATATGCAGGAATCATGTTTTATTTCCTTTATATTCATCTGTTTGATCTAGGAAGTGACTTGTAAATGTTAATATAGATTGACAGCAAACTATTTCATTTTTTGTGTTTTTTAAAACTTTCCAGGATGCTTATATAGCTAATCTATTTCTTGTTAATTACTTAATCAAGACATTTGTTTTGAATTATGATAATTTTTTTCTCTTTACCCCTTATTCATGTCACCAGTATGGCATTCACTTTTATTGATCATTTTGCCTTTAGAGTTCTTCCAAGCTCAGTTCTGATTTTACCTCATCTTTAAAGTTCTCCCTGGTAATTGTGACCCGACTGATCATTCTTCTAGTGTCATAATATCTTCTTCACCTATTCAGAATTTGTGCTACACTTGATAGGCTATCTTATACTTTGTCTACTTAGTCTACCCAACTAAAACTTAACATCCTTTTATGGTTTTGGTTTTATTGATAGAATCTGTTACTATGTTCTAAAACTGTTAATCAGTTTTTAATGGGTGAAGTTTTTTATTGTGCCTAAAGCTCCCTCTTGTGGCATTTAGCATAGATGTAGTATGAAATGATTAACAGTGAAAGTTATCTCTAATGAAAATAAAGTTTGAAATAATATCCCAATAGAATTTTGAACTTTTTTTTGTCTGATGTACACAATGTATGATGTTCATGTGTTGCACTTCCATAAATATATTCTGATTTTCATGAAACAAAAATTAGAGAAGTGAATCATACTACATGTTTTTAGAGAGGGTGAGGGTAGCTAAGGAAGGAAAAATAGAGTAAGAGAATACAGGGAACAGGATGGAATATGGTACTTACAAAATAATTGTTATGCATGTAAGCAAATACTGAACTCAGCTATTGAAATATTTTATGTTGTCTCTTTACAAGGCAAAATAGAATATGACCTATGTAGTTTTGTTTACTGTTTTAAAATTCAGGTATGGATACTTGAGTTAATTATACATCTTGGCTTGCAGTTTTGTTGTCATAGTAGTCTACACAAAGGCTTCATCTTGTTTTCATTTTGTATTTTCCTCCTTTTAGTTTTTGTCTCATTCTCTCTTTACCTGATAGTCAGTGAATAGAGTGTTTATTTTATGTTTTTGCAGTGTATTTGTGTAGTGTACATATATATTCTTAGTTTGTATGAAAAATGTAGTATCATAGATGTCATTTGTTTTGTTACTCAATATTGTTTTCATATCTATTCCTGATAAATGTAAATTACTTCCTTGCTCCTTTCCCTGGCTTAGTATTTCATAGTATCTATCAATTTACCTTATTATTTACCTGGTGTTGGATTTTTAGGTCACCTCCATACTGCTACCAACAGTACTGTCTTCATTATCTTTGTACATGTTCCATGTGTATCCTGACAAGGATTTTGTTAAGTATTATCTTAGAAGTAAAACTACTATATCACAGGCTATATAGATCTCCAGAATGACTATAAATGTTTATAACCTCTTACCGGTGGTGCTTGAGAGATCTTGTCTCACCATGTTCTTACCCTTATTATTCAGTTCTCTAAGTGTTACCATTACATTGGTTTAAAGTAGTATCTTAAAAATTGATTACAAATCACTTTCATATATTTGTCATTTCTCTTTTGTGAATTATCTGTGTAATTCTTTTGACTCTTAAATTGGCTTCTCATTGATGTACAGGGATTTTTTAAATGTAATCTAGGAAGTGATTGCACAGATATTGCTGATGTCATCTTCCAGTCTGCTACCTATCTATGTCTTTGAATAACAAACTTCCATTTTGATTATTAAAAACACTGAACTTTAAAAGTGTTTCTTGTTTTACCCCAAACCTCCGTTTTTCAAGTAGTACTAATAATGTGAGTGATTATATAATGTTGAAGAACAAAGGAGTTTTTTATTAAAAACTATAGTATCTAGATTTATAATTTTATATTAGTTGTTACTCTGAATAATATTATTGCAAGTTTCAGGTTTATCACTTTGTTTGCCTTTGTCTGGTTATTGTTAGTATACCAAAGCAATTAGAAATATTCACAACTTCATCTCATTCATCTGTAGAAGGGATTGGCAAACTAGAACACAGGGATCTAATTTGGCCTGTTCTGTGGTTGTTATACAGCTTATGTGCTAAAAATGATTTTTACATTTTTAATTTTTTCTTATTTATTTTGAGTCGTAGTCACCCAGTCTGTCACCCAGGCTGGAGTGCAGTGGCATGCTCATGGTCACTGCAACCTCGACCTACTGGGCTCAGGTGATCCTTCCGCTTCAGCCTCCCAAGTAGCCAGAACTACAGGCACATGCCACCATGCCCGGCTAATTTTTTGATTTATTACAGAGACAAGGTCTCACCAAGTTGCCCAGGCTGATCTTGAATCCCTGGATTCAGGCAGTCCTCTCACCTTGGCCTCCCAAAGAACTGGGATTACAGGCCTGAGCCACCATGCCTGGCCTGATTTTTACATTTTTTAAAAGGTTGTTTAAAAAAAAGAAGAAAAATATGTGACAGAGACCCTGTGTGGTTCATGAAGCCAAAATATTTACAGTCTGGCTTTTACAGAAAATATTTGCTAGCCCTTTATCTATAATATAGACATAGATACTCAATCATTTTTCAGCTATCCTGGCTTCCTAGAAAATATTATGCCATGGTTTAAAGCAAAAATAAAATACAACTTAGGCCTAAGATCATTTATTACTAACACAATTAAGAGTAATAGTGTCTCTTCAAATTCTGTCATTAATAAATTATGAGTTACACAAATTTCTTAATATCTGGATATTATTGCTGTTACTATCTCAAAAAAAAATCTTCATCTGGATGTGAGAGAGTCACACTGTAGTATAGTTATATCTAGATGTGTCTCGATGGCAGCTGAGAGCTACCTGTATGTAAAATCACTCACATCAGTTAGATGTGTTGAGTTTACTCTTTGTTGTGCATTTCAACAGCAACCTTTTATGACACATTGTGTGCTAGATTACCTGAAGATAGGATAAAATGTCATTTATTAATATTCTAGTGTATACCATTTGATTAAATTGTGTTGTAGTTAAAAAGCTAACTGGTAAATTGTTAATGTTTTTAACCCTTCTATACATGACATCAATTTTAAAAATACAGGTGTTCAGAAACTTGTGTTTCTGAAAAGCCTTATTTTCTGTAAAATCTTACATTACAAAGAACAAATTTATGGGAACAATAGTCATAGACCAGTAAAAGCTATGAAACTTTGCAATGAGAGTCCTAATGAAAATAATTGATACCCTGCGGGAATAACTGGAATAGTCCAGCTTTGTGTGGCTGTGAGCGCTGCAGCATTGCAGACAGAAAAAGGATTCTATACCAGTTGGACTAGTTTTTTTTTTTAAGGTAGAACACAAGAAGCAGCAGGACCTGCACTAGTTAAGAACTCTTATGGGGCAAGGGGTCTGACTCTGAAAAGAATGAACAAGTGCTAATTTTTAATTTTTAAAATAGACTGAAAAACCTCCTACCCTTGCAGCAGGAAGCTTTTAGTGCTTCTGATAATTAAAACTTCCATTTACAGTGTTTCTTTTCCATCTTCATAGGAAGCATTTTAGTAGTTTCTTAGATCAACGCCAAGATTTATCATTGACCAATTTTGAATTTTTAGTAAATTCTCACCATTTTTGCTATTTTGTCAGTAACAAAACATTAAATATATTTAGCAAATATACATTTAATATGATACATTGAAAATAAAATAATTTGAGAAACCTTTTGAAAATACATACCTGATTATCTTGCTCTCTGGCTTAAAAACTCTTCAATAGATTTTGATATGAATAAAGTTCAAAGCCTTTAGCTTGTCCCATGAAGCCTCTTATGCTGATACGACCCTGGCCTATTTTGTTGCCATAGTCTTTATCATTTAATAGTACCTTATGACTCAGAAGTCTTGAGCTACATGAAGTTCTTTTTGCATTGTGATATTTTGTGATTCTTGGCCTACATATATACTGTTTAATAGTTTCCTGAAAAATTTCTACTCATATTTTAAAACTCAGTTCCAAATTTGCTATCTTGTGAAGGCTCCTTATGTTGGCCCCCATGTCCTTTCAACATGCCCTCCTTTTGGAGCATTGTCTTATTTTTTGACATTACAAGATGGTCAAGACTTATATCTTCTGCCTTAGCCCTGGAATCAGCCACTTCTCCAAGAAGCTCTGATTCTTTTTATTAAAAAATAGTATTTAGAAATCAATAATTGGATTCCAATGTGCTCATTGCTTCTGAAGTGTCATTACTTCTAGGCCCTGTCAGCAGACAGTTAGGAGGTATAGATTGTATATGCTATATGTACTTAACCACATGCACACAAAGGTTTATATTTAATTTTGTATCTATCTGTATATATATAGTATATTAGAAAGTATGAGTTCATACTAAACACCACAGGACTCATTCTAGTTTTCCTCCTTTCTTTTTTGTAATTTCTTTTGTGAACATTGAGAAACCAGGCTCTCATTATCTAGGACATATTTATTTACTTGTTTAACCCTAGTATATGCATACAATTATTTCAAAATTGCCATTTCTTCTCTGACAAGCATTTGCTAACTAAATTTTATTTGCTAAATAAAATTATTATTTTTGTACACTTCATTTTGTTTTTAGTGAGTCTTATAGTATCCTGTTAAGATACTGTTTTCCAAGTTACTTATGTTAGTTCTTTTCTTTTCCCTTCAGTATGATTATGTTATTTATTTACAAAAACAGATTCATTTCTTATTTTTTGTACTCCATTTAGAGTTACTCCAGCCTCCTGGTTGATTTTAATTGTTTATTTTTTGGATATATGTTGCGAGAAGGATCTCTTGCTCTAACTCCTACTGCCTTTTCCCGTTACTCTTTCTTCCTATCCTTTTCCCACCCACCTTCTGTTGGTAAACCTGTCTTTAGTTTCTGATTTATCCTTTCCATATGTCTTCTAAACAGGATCAGAGGTTTGTCATGAATGTAGATTCTATATTCATATAATTTGAGAACTTCCCCATGAGATAGTTTTTAAATATCTTTAATGTTTTTAGATGCTTATTTTTTAAAAATTCCAATAAGTTAGTCAGAAAAATAATTTTTGACTATAAAATTGGAACTTTCATTTTCTAAAAGCACAATATTATTTACACAACTTAGCAATTAGTAAAGTATGTATATACAGTTTTGCACCTATGAAACTCTTTAGTCCTACCAGAGTATTTATTATGCAGGTAGATTTTCAAACTGGTAGACAGTTTAGTTTTTCAACCTTAATTGTGTGGAACTTTGTATTTAATTGTTTTGGATTTCACTGTAAAGCCTAACTTGCCAATCCTTTACAGCCTAACAGCCTAACTTTATGCCAATCTTTTCTTTTTCTTTTTTCTTTCTTTTTTTTTTTTTTTTGAGTTGGAGTTTCACTCTGTCACCCAGGTTGGAGAGCAGTGCCAACCTCACGGCCACCCCAGTGTTGACCTGCTGGGTTCTAGCAATCCTTCCAAGTAGCTGGAACTACAGGCGTGTGCTACCAAACCCAGCTAATTTTTTGATTTATTGCCAGATGAGGTCTCGCCGACATGCCTGGGCTGGTCTCAAATCTGTGGGCTCAGCCACTAAGCTCAACCACCGATCTTTTCTTATTGTGCCCTTTTCTCTGAATGCTAAATAATTTTTCTTTTGGTTACGTGTGTGTGCGTGCACACGAGTGCGTGCGTGTGTATGTATGTGTGTCTACTAAAGTGATTTTAGTAATTCTTAAGTCTCACATATCTATTTTTTAAAAGTCTCATTTCTGTGGATATATGTGAAATGAGGCAGTTTTCTTTACCTGAAAAAGTCTTTCAATTTTTCCCCCAATAGAAGTGTAAAGATATTGGCATAGTCCATGATAAAAATTATCGCACACCCTGCCTTTTGATGTCATGCACTGTCTTGTTCATCATTTATCCTTTGTAGTAATCCACACAAAGTATTACTCCCATAGTTTGCTCAATTATTGCCACAAAATTTATTTTTAAAATCTCTATTCAAACTAAAATGACTTCTGTTCTCGATTTGCTGTATACTTGGGAAAATAAAATCATTGAGTTATTTCTGCTAATTTTAGAATGAATGAAAAGATTGTTTTTTGAAATTAACTTCCCATGCTTAACATGTTTTATAGCACTTAAATAAAAGCATTTACATAAATTACACTTATGAAACACAGTGAGGTCAAGCATAGTGGCTCACACCTGTAATCCCAGCACTTTGGGAGGCTGAGACAGGAGGATTGCTTGAGCCTAGGAATTTGAGACTAGCCTGGCCAACATGGCAAGACCCCATCTCTATTCAAAATAAATAAATAAAATATAACGAATTTCCTTGGTCCAAAGTAGTCATAATACTTTGGTAATATATAGTAATACTAATTTGGTAGTTTGTATAACTTCCTTGGGAGGAATATGGGTAGCACATTCTTTACTGGGCAGGTAGGAATTAAAGGGCATTTAAATTAATTTGTAAAATCATTGAAAGTTGGACAGAGCTGAAGGTGAAAGAATGTTACTTAGCATTATACTTCTATAGTGATTTAATTTTGCTACGTGCACACTTATACATGTATGTGCACACACACACCCCTATAATGATTATTATCCTTGTTGAAAGGACATCAGATAGGGATTATCTTATTACCTACTGAAACGAAACACAGATAATTAGTGTTTTCTGGTTGTTTATTTGATCATCTTGCCAAATATATTGATGCCACAGCTGCGTATATCTAAATATATAGCTTAGAAGTGTAGCTTTCAAACTTTTAAGATCTTTTAATTTAAACATTTGGTCTATTTCTTCATTTTTTTCTTGATAATATAAGAACAATTTTTTTATTCAGCCTCCAAACTAGGACTCTTTGTCATCTTAATTGCTCCAGTCTTTTTGGAAATATGAACGCTTTCTTTTTCTCATGATTCTTTTCTTTTCCCCAGGGCGGGTGCTTTAAGACCACATTTTGCACTTTTCTTCTTTTTTTTTTGAGTTGGAGTCTCACTCTGTCGCCCAGACTGGAGTGCAGTGGCCGCTCCCAGCCACCGCAGCCTCGACCTGCTGGGCTCCAGCGATCCTTCCGCCTCAGCCTTCCAAGTAGTTGGAACTACAGGCGCGCGCTACCACGCCCGGCTCATTTTTGATTTATTGTAGAGATGAGGTCTCGCCAAGTTGCCCAGGCAGGTCTCGAACCCGTGGGCTCAGGCAATCCACTCACCTCAGCCTCCCAAAGCGCTGGGATTACAGGCTGAGCCACCGAACCCGGCTTGCACTTTTCTTATATCTCCTTCATAGTGTAAGAAATAAGACATAGAAACAAAAGTTCTTAATTTGCATGGACTCTCCATGGAATTTACCACCTTTCTTTCATCGATGAACTTGCCTGTATTTTAGAGTTGAAATTATTTCTGATCTCCCATGAGCCAAACATTTTAATGCATTTCATAATATCTTTATTTTCGGTATCTCAAAGCAATGAAGTTCTGTTGGTAGCAGTGTGTAGTCATTGTATATCTATCAATAAGTGGATTAGTTGAATTTATATATGTGTGTTTACACTGATATTTTTCTTTATCTCTGTTATTTACCCAGACAGGCATGGTGCATTGTGATACAGCAGTTGGAACACCTGATTATATATCACCTGAGGTTCTGAAATCACAAGGAGGTGATGGTTATTATGGACGAGAATGTGATTGGTGGTCTGTAGGTGTTTTCCTTTTTGAGATGCTAGTGGGTAAGTAAATATTTTAACTTGTTCTTTTTCCTAAACCCTTTTTATAATACTTTAGTTCAGTCAACAATTTGAGAATATAAGAAAATTAATTACTTGTGTTCTAGGGAAGAATTAGAATTTCTGGAAACTAAGTAGAAGATAAAAAGAATTGAAAGTTTGTTACTAGGAAATATTTCTCCAGTAGATCTTTTTGAATTAAGAAAATATTAGGAAAAGAAGCAAGTTTACAGCTTCAGTGGACCTCTATTCTAAGATTTTCTTATCAATCATGTTAGTTATACATTTTTAAATATAAGACTGGTAATATTTGCCCCTGTAGTAATAGTGAACTAAAATTACTTGTTAGTTTATGTAATTGTTATATAATTAATTTTGTAAACTATACAGTTTTTTCTTGTATTTTCTACCTGTATGTATGTATGCTTGTAATTCCAGTAAAATGAATTGTAAGTATAGTTATTGGCCATCTGATTATCAAAATAAATATATTTTATAATATTTCAGTTTTAGAAAACTCAGGGATAGATGTATTTTGACCAGATCAAAATTTAAAAGCCTAAAATATTTCAGAACTTTTTTTACATCATAGATTTAAATACTTAAGGTTTCTCATTCTTAAGTACTAGGGTCTCAAAAATGCCTTCTGGCTAAGGAAGCCAGTGACTGAATCAGTGGCTTGGGAACGAGGGGAAAAAATGTAGCTAAATCCACTTTTCAAGGCAACTGTAATGAGGCTAATACCATAGTATAGAATGACTTTAGAGCTGAAAAAATATTTTTGGTGTTATAGAAATTTATTTTCTAGAAGATGACCCTAAAAGAAATTGGTAATGTAAAATCTGTATAATAATATAGTTAGTGCTAAAAAATCAGAAACGTTTGGTAAATTTCAGATTTAAATAATAATTACAATGGAACATTTTTGTGGCATAAATTGCCTTCTTGATAATCATCCTGTGTATGTAGTATTGATCATTGTGCTTAGATGCATGTCATACTATGATCTACTTTGTTTTGGGCCTTTGTCTTTGTTGTGAATCTGTTTGTACACTACATGGTTCAGGTCAGGAAGCTGTATATTATCCTACCTCTGGTCTGATTTGATGATGTATTAGGTTGTGTCTTATAATCTTTTGAAAGTGGTATATGTAATCTTATTTGCCCAGATGTTCCTTGTAGGGATTTAGAAAATAAGGTATTTTGGAGAAAGTAATTTGGCTCATTTGAAGAGGCCATTTAAATTCCATTCTACTGCCAGATAAGGTGGCTCATACATGTAGTCTCAACTACTCAGGTAGCAAAGGCCAGGAGGATTGCTTGAGCCCAGGAGTTTGGGGCCAGCCTGGGCAACATAGTGAGACCCCATCTCTAAAAAATAATAATAATAAATAAAATTTATAAAAAATAAGTAATTTCCTGCTACTGTTTTCAACTCAGAGTTCAAATGGCAGTGAATTGCAGTATTCTGAGACTGCTATGGTGCTTACTCAGGTTGGTTAGTACTGTACTACATTATAAAGATTCTATTGCAGTTAAAAATGGCACTAGAATAATCTTGAATATTATTCTCCTCCACCACCCTTTGAAAACAAGCAAAAAATAATGACCTGAATGATCCTTTTGAAGTTTTGTACTGTCTGATTTGGGAAAGTCTATCCAAGTTACTTGTAGTTTAGATACACTGGCAGGGCCTTGTAACCTCCGTGGCTTAAGATGAGTGCTGACCAAAATGGTGCCTTTAGCTTATTCTATCTTGACACTTGTTTTAGTGCCTCTTTATCACAGTCATTAGTTGGAACACTGCATTGGGAGACCATTTCTGCCCTTTGTCAACTCTAGCTGTTTGCCGTCTTAGGCAAGTCACTTTCTATCCCTGTGAACCTGGCTTTCTCCTGTATAAAATAGTGGAGCTTCCTTACTCTTGAAGTAGCCCTGTCTAGTCTATCATGATGGGAAATGATTTATATTTATGCTGTTCAATGTGGTAGCCACCAGCAACATCGAGCTCTTAAAGTATGGCTAGTATAACTAGGGAACTGCATTTTTCATTTTATTTAATTTCACTTTAACTTTATATTGCCACCTATGGCTAGTGACACTTGTATAATATAGCTCTAGAGAGTAATTGCAAAATGCCAATCTAGCTCAAGCATTAAAGAATTCTGGCTGATCTGACCCCACTTAAGAATTTTTGTCTTTAACTATTCAGTAAATCATTTCCTTTCCTATGTTTAAAAAACAACAAATTCTGGAGTTAACACTAATTTTAGAGATGTGGTTAAAATTTAAACATATTTTTTGTTTATGTTAGTTTGTTTTGACTGGTACTTCTGGCCCATAGACCATTCATTCTTCCATGCATGTGACAAATTTAAACTTAACATATTTAAATATTAGATGAAGAGGTTTAATTTGTATTCTTTATTACATGCAATATCTTCTTTTTTGAAATTTTAGGGGATACCCCATTTTATGCAGACTCACTTGTAGGAACATATAGCAAAATTATGGATCATAAAAATTCACTGTGTTTCCCTGAAGATGCAGAAATTTCTAAACATGCGAAGAATCTCATCTGTGCCTTCTTAACAGACAGGTAATGTGCTCTGAATTTCTTTGTAGAAAAGCCCTTTTATGTTTAAATTTGTAGACGTATAAAGGTATACCTAACTTGTCTACATGTGAAATTCACCTCTTTTTCTCATTATCTGAGTTACATTTAAGTCTGGGTTGGCCTTCTCCACTGCTAAACCTGGTGTTGGGCTGCCTCATCATTTCGTGTGTGCAACCCAGGTGTAACATAACTCCAACCTGAAGCCTCATGTCCCAAAACAAAAACAACTTGACAAAATAATCCTTTTGAGAGAAATAAACTTTGTATTATTTATATTGTTTCCTCTAAGGTGGTTAATCCATATTTTTCTTTATTATACAGCTTTTGAGAGGACTTAACAGGCTATAATTTTTAAAAACTATTGGTGTTTTACTTGGTGTGCTTCCTTCCCAATCCTTTTTTATTTGCATTTGAATATGAGCAAGTCTGTTCCAGAAATTCTGTATTTTTAAAAACAAAATACATGAATAAAGGTGTGAAAACCTGCCCCCAATAAGAGAAGCTACAGTGCTATTTGGTTTTTCTCCTTTAGTCTCACTATTCATTTTTTTCCTAATATCTCATTTTACATTTGTAAATAGGAATCATCTTGTCAAAGGACTAAAGGACATACAAGAGGGACCCAACTCAAACTTTTATTCACCAGCTTTCTGATCTTGGGGAACTTATTTTACTTTTGGGGAGGAAGTAATTTTACCCACTCATAAAATCAGTGGGCTCAAATTAGATAAATAAGGGCATTTCTAGTTCTAATAAATATGCTGTGATTCCTGACTGTTAGCTAGTTGCTGTTACAAGCATTACTTAAGAGCCTACCCTCATACATTCATCTTTGCATACTTTTTTATAGGATAGAATCTTAAAGGTGGAATTCTGGGATACATATTTTACAGTTGAGTGGTGTCACAAAATTGACCCCCAGAGAAGTTACAGCAATGTGTATTTCCATTAACAATAATTGTGTTCCTCTCATCAAACTAAGTATTATACATTTTTGTCTCTCAAAGGCAATAAAAGTTTTCCCCCCCTCAGTGAAGTTAATTATTTTATATATTTATCAATTATTTGTAGAGTAAAACTTATATGGTTAATGAACTGTCAATGTTGATAAACTCAAAGTAAAATAGAAATGACAAGTTATATATTAAGTCCTGGAGATTAAGATGTATTATCTTGGAAAAGAAGGAAAGATGTCTTCTTCTAGAAGATAGAGTAGAAGAAGAAGAACTTAGCCTGTAATATTTGATGTAGGAACTAAATGGGATTGGTGCTGATGATCATAATTTGTGCTGGATGATACATTATAAAACAGGGTACACCAAACATTAATGAAAGGAATACTATTCATGAAAGAATACTTACTTTAGCAAGTTATGGGGGAGTGAAGTCTATGGAATGATTATACATGGAGAATAGATATTTCGAAATAAGTTAATGCTATAAATGTGGCTAGAAGCACTTCCCTTTAAAGTCTGCACGTTTTCCATTTGTGTCAAACATAGCTCTAGGACATGTATACAACAGATGCTCTCTATTTTCAGGCAGTCTTCGTTGAAGACTTGGAGGTCAGAGAATGAAATTCTTAGTAACGTTTTTCTTGTATTCACAGTAACTTTAATATAAACATAGAAATAGACTTTATCAGAGTCAATATGGATAACTCCAAACATAATATACAAGTTCTTTTTGGAAGGGAAGAGATTTTAAACATATTTCTTTAGAAAGTTTTCAAATAACTCTTCTGTGCCAAAAGTTATACCTACATTTGTTTATGTCCTGAAGTTAGTGAGTCATGTGGTTTGGGCACATACAGGTGTATTTTTAAAATTAATAGTCTCGAGTGTTTTAATTTGATGCAAACTCTAGATTGAAACATACTTCACTTTCCATGACATTTATTGTGCATCACAGTCTTTTTAATCTATCTAGAGAGATCACATACTGCAAATTGGGATTGCTTATTTTTGACATTTAAGCTGAAACTTTTAGTAAAATATCTCAGATTTACTTGTGATCTTTATTTTGGTTGCACTGTTGAGATGAGAGTTAATATTTTATTTTTTATAATTTATTTTTTATAACACAATCTTTAACTGCATTGTTTAGGGAGGTACGACTTGGGAGAAATGGGGTAGAAGAAATCAAACAACATCCTTTCTTTAAGAATGATCAATGGCATTGGGATAACATAAGAGAGAGTAAGTCAATAAAGCTAAATATTTCCATTCCATCACATTTTAAATCTCATAAATTGATTACTTTTTTGAAATAACAAGCATGTCTGATATATTTAATGCTGACTCATTTTTAAATTGAGAGATTTCATTTCAAATTTGCTCTGTGGCAATATTTAAATTAATAATTTCCTCAATATCTTAGCAAACTAATATGTATCTATCAGGAATATTTCTCATTACTTTTGTAATAAACATTATACATTTTTTAATTTGCCAAGTTAAGGTTTGTAGATCCTAACAATTTTTAGGATGAGGGGAATGTAATCCTTTAATTTCAATGTGTTTGAATTGGTAAATGAGCAATTGATTATTTGTGGAGACCATACTTTGGTAAATACTAGTGTAAGCATAGTAATTTATTTTTATTCTGTGTATATATAATATTGATTCATTTTAAGGACAAAATATATTTCTCTTTAAAGATTGTTGAAAATAGAGAATTCTGAAGAATTGTGTGCAAGTTATTGCTGCTTGTAACTTTTAACACCTAAAGTATCATATTACTTTCTTTATTTAATTGATTGACCTATATTTAAAACTGATCCAATATAGTAATAAATTACTTACAAAACTTTAGTTCTATGAAATGATAAAATGGAAGAGGTGTTGTTAAATTTGTATGTAAATCATAATATTGTTATTAATTAATAAATATTTAATAACATGTCAATAATAAGACAAATCAGGGATGGCTTATATCTTACATTTGGGTTATGAATGAAATAATACATTTCTTTTCTTTTAATAGCGGCAGCCCCTGTAGTGCCTGAACTCAGCAGTGACATAGACAGCAGCAACTTTGATGACATTGAAGATGACAAAGGAGATGTAGAAACCTTCCCAATTCCTAAAGCTTTTGTGGGAAATCAGTTGCCTTTCATAGGATTTACCTACTACAGAGAAAATTTGTATGTGATTTACTTGTTAAATCTTATTGGTTTTGGAGTCTAGCTATAAGATGATGTCTGATTTTTAGAAGATAAATTGTTCATATGTTTTTTCAAAAGGACTATCAGAAGAATTATTTTGAATTTTACTTTATTTTAATTCTGAGTGTTATATGATATTCATTTACAAATGATTGCAAGATACTGTTCTGTATTCTTTTGGGAATATAGAGTAAGTATAAATACCTGCTTCTGAAGGAGTTTGTCATCTCGTGAAGGATATAGGAAAATTACACAGTCATAAAGAAGGGTAAAATATGAGAATTGCCTTAAGAAAGATATCAAGTGAATTTGAAATGGTTTCAAAGGAAAATAAAAGTCATTTGGGTAGGAGAAGTCAGATAAGACCTCAGGAAAGAGGTGGCATTTCAGCCAAGTCTAACAATAAGGAATAAGGTTTTGAGGTGGCCAAGATGTGGGGAGGCTAGGGGAAAATTGAGAGGTGAATAGTGGAAACAAAAACTTGGAATATAAGTATACATTGGGAGCAGAGTAGTATAATCTAGTAGATAGAGCTCAAACATAGGGCATTATGACTGTTTGGAGGACTTGATGAGATTGTGATTTTCTTGCCTATAATCTCTGATCTAGCACAGAGGGTGGCACAAGGTCATTCAGTAAATACTGACTGAAGTGAGTATTGAACATGAGACGGAAAATATTGGAATTGGAGTTTAGAGGAAGAATAATGCAACAGATGATTTTTGTGTGCTCTGCTAAGGGACATTTGACTGGTAATGAGGAGCCACCAAAAACTGTTAAATAGTTGACTGAGACATTAGAGATATTTGAGAGACATATATTTGACAAAGTTTTGATATAGTCATGTCTGTAGTGATCAAAGTGATCAACCATTACAGTTTGCCCAGTACTAAGAGCTTTTGTAGGGAGTGGCCTGGGACTTTCATGCTTAAACCTGGAAAATCCAAGGCAGACCAGGATGAGTTGATTACTCTAGTAAGAAGGCTCTAAAAACTGTAATAGTACTGACCAAAATGAACATATCAGTACCAGTAGAAACCCTAGCATGTTTATAGGAAGTAGAGATGAACCCAGTTGAGAGAGAGAAGTTGACATTTAGTGATAATTTACATGTTAAGACCTGGAGATAAAAGAGTTGTTACCCTTGAAAAGGAGAGATTTTTTTTTTCTAGAAGATGAAGTAGAAAAAGAATAACATAGTTATAAAAAAAGGTAAAGAGGAGGGAAGTATTGTTCCACTTAGTGAGCCCAGTCCCAACAAAATTGAAGACTCCATCATTCATAATAGGGAGAGGCAAGAAAAGTTTAGCATTTTAAATTATTGAAAATGGTGTAAATGTCTAGAGGGGAAAATATTATTTTGAAATGGAAAGAAAATCTTATTGTCCTATATTTAATTCTGAGAATAATTTGGTTAATAAAACAAAATGGATTAAAATGAAATACAAAAGAATTTATTTTCTCCTTCCTTCTGTCTAGGTTATTAAGTGACTCTCCATCTTGTAGAGAAAACGATTCAGTACAATCAAGGAAAAATGAAGTATGTATAAATTTTTGCTACTATAGTTATTTTAGTCTTATGTTCAGATATTTCAGTAATACTAATGTTTTAATTTGATGCTACTTTAAAATCATGAGCGTGGCATTTCTTGTACAATGCTGTTTAGCATAACATTGAAATGGTTAACTTCTGTGAATAGTATTGGTATTCAGGACATGATGGCTAGTGAAAAGATAAATTATTTGTGGGCTTAGGTTTAGTTGAGTGGGAAAAATGATGGCATGGGCTTATAAACAGCTATAATACTAGTTAGAAAATTTTATAACGTCAGTTCTGTGAACAAGCACAGAACTAAGCTATAAGGCACAGAAGTAGGGATGAGATACAAATTCTGAGTATTTAGGAATGAATTTATATGTAGGATAATTTTATTTGTCAAACTTATAATATTTTGTGACTTTTGTGATTTGCATATGCATACAAAGCTAAATCATACATGCATATACATGTAGCATGATAATGCTAAGCGTTTTTTCTTCAAACTTATGAAAACATAATTTTGTTATGATTTGTGTTTTCAGAATTTTACAAAGCATAACAAGCATTTTAATGTTTTCTGTGCTTTTTGTTTTAAATAGGAAAGTGAAGAGGTATGTGGATGTTGTCAAATATATTGACAAACTGAGAAAAACTCATCATTCTAGCAAAGTTTTAATATAGTCATATCCCATCTAGTATTTGGAGTGCCACATCTACCCAAAAGAGAAGTTCTCAATCTTGTTTTTAACCAAGTATCCTTTTATTATTGTTCTTACAGATCTGTTGTTTAAAATATATATTATATGATTTTCTTGTTTTTATTTACTAAGACTATATCACTGGCAGTAAGAACTTCTGGTTAGCATGTGATAACTAGTGTGCTCAATTATACTTAAAGCAGAAGCAGCCAAAAGCAGTTAAACTTAACTAGTTCATGAGCCTGTATGAATTCTTATGGAAAAATAGAGTTTTGCTTAAGATATATGAAATATTTAATACCATGGAGACCCTAATCGCCCGAAAGAATAATGGAAAGAACGTTGGCATTGGAGTCTGTTAGAGCTGCACTGACTCTCAGCACTACCACTCATTCACTATGTTGTCTTGGCCTGGATATTCACCCTTTTTGGTTTTCAGTTTTTTTATCAAGTAATATAATATTACCATCTTTTTAGGGTTTTGTTAGGATTAATGAGACAATGTTTATAAATTACCTGACATTATATCTAAGGCACCACAGGAACTCAGAAAGTTAAAATCCTTTAAAAAAAGAAATTGTATTCTTATTTTTAAGAGCAGTGATATATGTTTGAGTATATTCAGTTGGATATTCTGAATATTTGTTTCAGATGTAGACCTTTTATCTTTATCTTATTAGCACAAATAGTGACAATATTTTCAAGAAAATAATTTATAAAAGAGCAGTGAAAGATATCAGAAATGGCATTCTTTATTTATAAAGTTAGAGCTTCTCTCATGCATATTTACGTAAGTGTTCATACATACGTGTGTACTGTGATGGCAAGAAAGCAAGAGATGGTGGAGTGGTGTTTTTCCCTTATTTAGTTAAAGTCATGTTACAAAGGTACAAATACTGTACCATTGTAAAGGACATTATATTAAGTAGAAAGACAAGATAAGTATATCACTGTTTTCTTTAAGCCTCTCATCGTTAAATATGACCAAAATTTATAATTATAGTTTCTTGTTTTTTGGCAGATTCAGAAAAAACTATATACATTAGAAGAACACCTTAGCAATGAGATACAGGCCAAAGAGGAACTAGAACAGAAGTGCAAGTATGTTTTGTAGATAATTAAAACATTATATTGCAGAATTTGCATTTAAACATTTTACTAAAAAAGGAGCACTACTAAGTATTTCTATAATTATTTTTAGATTTATAGACTTTTATTATAAATTGGGAAAGTTATTTAATGTTTCTTTTTAAAATTCTTTAGATCTGTTAATACCCGCCTAGAGAAAACAGCAAAGGAACTAGAGGAAGAGGTAACGTTGTTCTACTCTTTTATTAATATTTTTATTGATAAAAATCTGTACTGTCTGACTTACCTATAGAGTTCTTTCTTAATGCCTTGGTAAATACATATCTAAATATATAGTAAAACCTATCTTGTAGCATTGGTGGGCTGGACTATAATTATAGGGTAATTATGTTAGTATAGGATTCATTTTCTTATGTTTTTGCAAACTTGTGTTAATTTAGCATGTGTAGGTATTTCAGGTAAAAAAATTGCATTTGTATTGTGATTACTGATATGTTTTAAAACAGAAAGTACCTGTTTGTTTTGTTCTTTTTAAAAATTTCTATCATGACATTTTAGATGGTTCAGTAGTGATGGAAAGTTATAGAAAATTTGACTTTTAACAGTAACCAAAATATTAATGGTCTTGATTATTTAATAGCAGTATGCTGTTTTACAAACATGGAAAACATAGTTTTAACAACAACAAAAATGGGTGGCTTTTTTGAGTTCTTTTTTTATCTTTTTGGAATAGCTGAAGTATTTTTTTGTTTTGATTGAAATTTTATACACACTTTTTTGATAATAACTTAAAGCATTGTTTCAGATTACCTTAAGGAAAAATGCAGAATCAGCATTAAGACAATTAGAAAGAGAAAAGGCACTTCTTCAGCACAAAAATGCAGAATATCAGCGGAAAGCTGATCATGAAGCAGACAAGAAACGAAATTTGGAAAATGATGGTTTGTAATATAGAATATTAAATGCTTATCAAGAAAAACTTAAGTGTGTATGTATGTTGTGTTTAGCTTGCCACTGAAATGTTTTTTATCTTAGTTAACAGCTTAAAAGATCAACTTGAAGATTTGAAAAAAAGAAATCAAAACTCTCAAATATCTACTGAGAAAGTGAATCAACTCCAGAGACAAGTAGGTTGATCTCAATTTGTAATAGGAATATTGAGTTTTATTTATGACTGCCTGATAATATCAGTTGTAATTGGCAGTGTTGCAGATTGCTTTGCCTCTGATTTTAGAGGGAAATTCTTAGGAAGATATTTTTAGATTTCTATTTATTTTAAATAGTTTGTAATGGGGTAATAAATTGACAGATTTTCATTATGTACACCTGTGTTTGTTTGTTGTTGTTTGTTTGATTTTGAATGGAATAACAGCTGGATGAAACCAATGCTTTACTGCGAACAGAATCTGATACTGCAACCCGGTTAAGAAAAACCCAAGCAGAAAGTTCAAAACAGATTCAGCAGCTGGAATCTAACAATCGAGATCTACAAGATAAAAACTGCCTGCTGGAGACTGCCAAGTTAAAACTTGAAAAGGAATTTATCAATCTTCAGTCAGCTCTAGAATCTGAAAGGAGGGATCGAACCCATGGATCAGAGATAATTAATGATTTACAAGGTATTAAAGCAGTGATTGCACATGAATTAATCTTGATGATTTTATACTTTGGAAATAACTTTAGATGATGGATAATGTGCTAGAGTAGCACATTTCTAAATATGCTACTCTGTTCTTTGAAATTAGAATATTAGAAATACATTGATACGAAATTTTATGAACAAAAGATTTGTTTTCAAATAGTATGATTTTAAGTATTAAACTCCTCAGAACACAGATTGGGTTCCATTTGAATTACCTGTAAACCACAATACCACAAGTATAAAACTACTCATATAGCAGCTCCAAAATAGGAGGTATCTTCAAATTTTTTACTCTTCATTGAATGTGTATACTTTGTGGGTTTCTTGTTTTAAAAAATGTTACAATTTTTAGGTAGAGTATCTGGCCTAGAAGAAGATTTAAAGAATGGCAAGATCTTATTAGCAAAAGTCGAGTTGGAGAAGAGACAATTACAGGAGAGATTTACTGATTTGGAAAAGGTAAAACTTGTTAAGTTTTATATTTTTGTGTAAAAAAATTGACAGTGGAATTTAGAAAAGTTACTCTGAAATAAAGAAAGTCACCAACTGGAATATTTCCACATACTCATGTCCTCCTTCATATTTAGAGTTGCTTGTCTATGTTCTGTGGCTTACTGTACCGCCACACAGGCCCTCAGTATACTGGATGCTCACGAGGGAAGGGGATTTTTCCTGGAGTGTGTGTACAATGAGGATGCCTCTTTAGGGATCTAAGGAAAACTCAAATTTTGACTCATAACATTCCCTAAAAATGGCATAAAATCATGGTGACTTTTGATACTTAGAAGTTTTTCTTAAAAATATTATAAGCCAGAGATAATTTCTAGGGTCTGTACAGTTAGCATTTTATTTTCATTCACTTTATTAATGCATTTAAAATTTAGTGTGCCATATGTGGTAGAAATATTAGGATATAGTCCTTCCCTTTAGTAATATGACCGTCTCATAGGTAGTTTTCAAAGAAATAATAAAGCACACAGACAATTCTATTGTTTGGCAAATGGAATGATAGTGGTATGCACAGGGCATATATACGAGGGGGACCCCCCCAAAAACCCAGAATTTATTTATTAAAAATTGGGTATTTTTTTCTTACATGTTTAAACTTCAGTCACCTTCAAAGTATTCTCCATTTAATACAATGCACCTATCAAGATGCTTTTTCCACTGCTCAAAACAGTTCTTGAACTCAATTTTGATGCCTTTTCATGCTTTTGGCGCTTGTCGTTTCACCTCTTCCACATCGGCAAAATGTTTTTCCCTTTGAGGACTTTTTTCATACAGGGAAACAAAAAAGTTATTCAGGGCAAGATTGGGTGAATAGAAAGGCAGGGCACGGGGGTCATACTGTTTTTGGTCAAAAACTGAACACTCACCTGTGGACAGGTGCACTTGTAAATCACTCATCATGACATGGGCAAACTCATTGAATGAACCTCCAAAGAAAAATTCACTGAAGCTTTACGTAGCCTCTCACAACAACATTAGCTGGTGCACTGATGCTGATGTATTCCTAGAACACTTATGTATACTACACAAGGGGGCTCCCCTCCAAAACGTAATTCAGGTTTTTTGGGAGTGACCCCTCATACATTGGCTGAATAGGATGAGTCCTAATCTGACAGGGAAGGGTAGGCTGGCAGAGTAAAGGCACATTTTGAGTTGAGGAGAAGAGCATGAAAGGTATAAAGGATGTAAAATTAGAAAGGCATTGTTTGTTTATTTACATGTAAATTGTTCAGCGTTTTTGGAGCATAGAATAAGGATCAGCAGACTTTACTCTTTTGAGGGCAAGATAGTAAATATTTAGCTTTTGTAGGCTATATGATCTGTGTTGCTCAGCCTTGCTGTCATTCATAAAGGAAAGGGTGTGTTTCAGTGAAACTGAAAAAAAAAAGACATTAGGTTGAAATTGACCTTAAGGGATATGGTCCTTATATAAGGATATGAGGAATTCAGTGGCCAGAGTGAGGTAACAGAGCTAGACATTAGCTAGACTATGCAAGATTTTGAACACTAAACTTAAAACATAGTCTCTCAATAATGGACTGACCACTTATGGGCTTTAATTAAAGATAGATCACTGTATTATGTGGAGAGTAGATTTGAGAATGTCAAGACTAGAGGTAGGGAGACTAGTCAGAAGACTTTTAGTAATGCAGGTAAGGGATAACAGACTTAATTAGTACAGTGGTTAAAAGGATAGAAAATAGGGATGACTGAGAAATATTTGGGAGAGGAATATCTGGCAGCATTTAGCAGTTGATTAGATGTGGCATATGAGTCGTAAAGATGAGTCCCATGTTTGCAGGTTGTGACAAAATATATAGTAGTACTGTTAATCAATAAAGAATAAAGGAAAAATGAGACTGTGATAAATCCACTGTAGTCCTCTTAGGCTTGAAGGTACCTGTGGGACACCCAAATTAGAATGTCTGCAATGGTAGTAGGAAATGATAGTAGAAGAGAAAACTGAGAGTCATTGGTATGTCAATAGCTGAAGCCATGTGAATTGGAATAGCCCATCTGGGAAGAGAGTGTGTACAGCAGTGATGTTTTAGGACAAAGTAGATTACTCTGTAACTAAAAAATCATTTTTAGTTACTAAAGATTTTATTTGAAAAAGGGAATACTTATATTTATGATATGAATTATAGACTTCAAAGAATTAGAAAATCTTTGGAATATATGCCGAAAATAGGAAGAGGAGACACGTTGGGCTAAAGAATGTCACCTCCAAAGAATACCAACATTCAAGGGGCAGTGGGGACACTTCAGGGGCAACAGGAAAGGTGCAAGCAGAATGGCAGAAACCAAGTGACTAGAACAGCAGGAATTCCAAGGGATAGTTTCAAGCCTGGCAGTGAGTTCAAATAAGTTGAAGACTGAAAAGTATCTGTAGGATTTGGTATTGAGGATAGCATTGGTCACTTTGTTGAGATTAAATGATCTCGATACATATGTCAAAACAGTAGAGTGAAGGTGTGGAAGATGGGAGCAGTAGGAAGTGAAAAAGTAGGATACATGGATAACTATCACAAGAGGTTGGATGAAAAGGAGTGGGGAAATGTTGAGCAATCTTATTAAACCTGTTCAAAGACAATTTTAATTTTTGAAATTGTGAGCTAGTCTTTTGTGTTGATAGCTGCCGTTTTAAATTTTTAATAGGAAAAGAGCAACATGGAAATAGATATGACATACCAACTAAAAGTATTACAGCAGAGCTTAGAACAAGAAGAAGCAGAACACAAGGCCACAAAGGCACGACTAGCTGATAAAAATAAGATCTATGAATCCATCGAAGAAGCTAAATCAGAAGCCATGAAAGGTATGCATTCTTAAAAGAGGGTTTTCCAGCAACAATTTCCTATGACTTGATTCTTTGTTTAATTCTTTGGTTTTAAAAAATATTTATTTTTATTTTATTGCCAAATAGTCAAAACTGGATGGGGAAAATACTACTAGGGAAACTTTATATAGATTTTTTTTTCCTTTGCATCATTGTGACAATTATCTCTAGGTAGCAAGACCCAAACACAAAATTAGTTGAACAAATGTTTAGATCAGAGAGAAAGAATATTTCAGTGGCATCAGTAGTGATAAGTTTACATGGTGTGAAGTTCTAAATATAGCTACTCATATTTTTGGGAATGTGTTCTTTTTGTAATATTTATTATAACATGATATTTCACCAGCTTATATTACAAAATTATTGCCAGTTTGTGTAAGGTAAAGATTTAAAAGGAATAGCTGGCCTAACTAGAATGTAAATTCACTAAATATTATGTTCTCTGGCATGGTGAAGCTACTAGCCAGATTTGGTCAAAACCACATAATCCTACCAGATAACAAAATTAACTTTGCCACAAACTAGGCTTTATCCTAGTATTGTCTTAGGATAGTTCCTTGTTTTCCAAACTGTTTATAACTATGATGGATCTGAAATTCCAAAGAAAATCAGTACTTTAAAGCATTCTTGTGAAAGTCTTAAAACTCTTGAGCAGAAATTTCATTTCATATTGGAGTATAACATTTATGAATAAATAACTTAAAAGTAGCCATTTAATTCTTCTGTGAAATTAAAAAGGTAGGTTTTCTTATTAAAATCAGTTTAGTTTAAGGTACTAATTCAGGATGATAAGAAATAAAATGAGTGCTTTATTTAGAAAAATCTAATTGGAAAGGAGTAAGTTAGTGGACCATGTTTCCTTGTCTGTGGCCTAGAAGCCAAATTTTTTTCATTAAAGTATAATTTATATGGCATAAAATGTAAACATCTTTTGACATTTGTGATGCACTGTGTAACAACTACCACCCAAAACAGAAGATTTCCATCACCTCAGTAAATTCTCTTGTGCCTCTTTCTATTCTCAACACCTACATTATGGTGATTGTTTTTTAAAATGATTATGTTTGTTCCATAGTTATTCTCTAAGCTGATGAAAACGAACCAGTTCAGTATAACTACCATTTTTTCAACTCTTACTCACAACACTAATATAAGATACATGATGTCTTACATATTTTATACATGAGTACACAAACCTGTTAAGTATTATATATGGTACTAAAATCTGACTCCAAAGCCTTCAGTCTTTCTGCTGCATGTCATTGCCTCCTTAGATTAAGAACATGGCTTACCAAATAATACTAGCTTTGTGACCTTGTCTAGTTAAACTTTGTGTGCCTTGTTTCTTGTATTGTTAGGTTTTATGAAAATCAAGTGCAATAATACATGTAAAGTGCTTAGAAGTGCCAGCTATTGTTAGTACATGAGGAATGTTTCATTTTTCTACACTTTTCAAGACCATTCATTAAAAACTGAAAATTCATAGGTTTAATTTTTAGCTAATATAATTTGATAATAGATGATAATTAGATGTTGAGCATTAAGTATGAAGGAGCAGAGGAACCCTAATTGGATTTGAACTGAAGTACTAATCAGTATATTAAAAGATGATCCTCTAACTAAAATGACTTACATTTAATATTGAAATCACTTGGTTAGACATTAACTTTACCTGCTCTTCACTTTGAGATGGAAGAAAGCTTTTAAAAGCCTTTTCTGATTAATAAAACAGGTTAAAAGTTTATTGCAAATCATTTAGAAAATACAGGAAAGTGTAAAGAAAAAGCAAAGGTTACACAATCCTTTTAAACAGGATAATATTTTGTGTATTTTCTATTTTTTCTACTGTTTTGCTTATTTTCTTTAAAAAAAAATACTGTGAACATTTTCTTAGGTCATAAAAATTTTTCCTTAAATATTAAGCCCTTACCAAGTGTTTGCATATGCCAGTCAACATTTAAGTATACACATATATTAACTCAAAATCTTCATAACCCTAGGAGGGTTGGTATTATTGTCCCTATTCTATAGATAAGGAAACTAAGGCTCAGGGAGGGTAATCAACTTGCCCTGTCAAATGTACGAACCAGGGTTTAAGCTCAGAAAATTTGGTTCCATAGTCCTGTCCTTTACCACCTCCCTAAAATGTAATTTCCAGCATCTGCATAATATGTTAATATGGAAAGAACTATGGGTCATAGAATCTACTTGGATTGTTGTAAAATAAAAAGTAGTAACACCGAGTGACATGTAATAGTGGGAAAACAAAAGAAATCTTTATTTAAAGATGTAAACATCTTATAGAATACAAGGTAAAGACCAAATTATCTTTCTTCCATTACAATAGATGTAACCTGGCAGAGTGTGATACATTTTTATACCCTGCAAATGAAACGCCTAACTTTCAAGCATGAATATTTTGGCATTTCAAATATATTGACAATAGTGATGAAAATATTTAATTGAAAGTTAATAAAAATAAAAGGCAGCATCGTTTATTGTAATTTTTACTAGCATTGTGTCATATTTGATATGCTTTTATTTGCAAATTTATGATTTATATCCATTTTTGTGTAACAGAAATGGAGAAGAAGCTCTTGGAGGAAAGGACATTAAAACAGAAAGTAGAGAACCTGTTGCTAGAAGCTGAGAAAAGATGCTCGATATTAGACTGTGACCTCAAGCAGTCACAGCAGAAAATAAATGAGCTCCTTAAGCAGAAAGATGTGCTAAATGAAGATGTAAGTATGAAGTGAGCTAACAGATAATAATAAATTTTTTAATGAATTAATAAAAAGTTAGGTTTATTGATAAAGGGTTAATACTTTTAATAATGGTTTTATACTTTTGAAATTTCTCTTACAATATTCTACAAACTGTTGGTTTACAGAGTTTTTTTAATATTGTTTTTTGTTTGGTTGGTTTTGTTTTGTTTTGTTTTTTGAGTTGGAGTCTCACTCTGTCGCCTAGGCTGGAGTGTAGTGGCCTGCTCACAGCTACCACAGCCTTGATCTGCTGGGCTCAGGTGATCCTTCTGCCTCAGCCTTCCAAGTAGCTGGAACTACAGGCATGCACCACAACCCACCTTATTTTTTAAAAAAATTTTTTGTAAAGGCAAGGTCTTGCCATGTTGCCCAAGCTTGTTTCGAACCTGTGGACTCAGGCAGTCCTCTCATCTCCACCTCCCAAAGTTCTGGGATTACAAGCATGAGCCCAGCTATTGAGTTTTGATGATATACTAAATAAATCATAATTCAAAATTACTTGTTATTTTTACCTTAAAGATTATATTTTATTTAGAAATATATTTTTAACATTATTAGAAATACAAAAGTATTTTATTATAAAATGAATTAGCTACTAAGGGTAAAAATCTGTTTTATGTCATCGCATTTGATGCTGGCTTCGTTGATAAGAAAAATAAAAATTATTTACTTTTATAGATAAAAAATTAAAAATAATTTACTTTTATACCAAGTACACAATTTATTTTTTAGGTTAGAAACTTGACATTAAAAATAGAGCAAGAAACTCAAAAGCGCTGCCTTACACAAAATGACTTGAAGATGCAAACACAGCAAGTTAACACACTAAAGATGTCAGAAAAGCAGTTAAAGCAGGAGAATAATCATCTCATAGAAATGAAAATGAACTTGGAAAAGCAAAATGCTGAACTTCGAAAGTAAGTTAATTGGTTGAGACAAAGTTTTAATATGCACAATTACCCACATGTACATTAACTTAATTTTGGTTTATCTGAGGCTTTTCTTTTCACCATTTTACTTTCTTGGCTGTGTTTCTCTTTCTTTCTGTGCAAGTGAGCTGAATGCTGCTGCTGTCCTTCAGGAAGATTCTTTTTGCTTCCCCAACATTTTTTTTGCCGCTACCTACTTTTTGATGTGATATTAGAGGAAGTGCTAGTGCTGGAGCAGAAGAAAATGTCCAGGACTTTCACTCCATGCTTTTAGATTCTTCCTCAGAACTGCTCCTCAAGCTTTTGTCTATGTGCCTGTTTGTTCAGTTTCTGAGACTTGGAAATGTTTGTTAAAAACCATAAGAAATTTTTTATCACTTTATAGGATGTGCTCTACTTAATTTACTGAGAAAATGGAAAACATATTGTTAAAGTACTTTATATATAGGGTATGGTGGCACATGTCTGTACTGCCAGCTACTTGGGAGGCTGAGACAGGAGGATCATTTTAGGCAAAGTGCAAGGCTGCTTTGCACTAATGCCTGTGAATAGCCACTATACTCCAACGTGAGCAACATAGTAAGACCCTATCTCTAAAAAATAATAATAATAAAGTAGAAATTTATGGCAAATATACTATTAAAGTTTCTTCCATTCATTCTGTTAGAAGTAGAATTACTTCTTCACAGTCATAACCAAAGGTCATATTGGATCCCAGTTATTTGATGAAAGGCAGTGTGATAGAGTAGAAAGAACATAGACTTTGGATCCAGTTAGACTGATGTGAGTGAGTATCAGTTCTGCTACTTACTAGCTGATCAACGTTGGGCAAAATATTTAACTTCTCTGTTAAATATCACACTGTTAGGCTGGACATGGTGACTCACACCTGTAATTCTAGCAATTTGGGAGACTGAAGCAGGAGGATTGCTTGAGTGTAGGTGTTTGAGACCAGTCTGGGCAACAGAGTGAGACTTTCTCTATAAAAAAAAAAAAAATCAAAAAATTAACCGAGTTTGGTGGTACACATCTGTAGTCCCAGCTACTTGGAAGGCTAAGGTGGAAGGATTGCTTGAGGCCAGGAGGTTGAGACTTTGATTGCCATGATCATGTCACTGCACTCCAATCTGGATGACAGTGAGCACCTGACTCAAAAAAAAAAAAAAAAAAATTGCACTGTTATCACACCTGTGAAAGAGTGCAGTAGTTTGGTTGTTAGGGATTTTGTAATGGTTAACAGTGATTTATTTGACGCATCTAGCATACAAAAATAGTAGGGACTATTACTGCTATCACTGTCACTCTAGCATTTAGGGGCCCCCTGCTTAATGCTGGCTTTTTAAGCCTCTGAGCTTAAACTAAAGCTTGTCAGTGAGAAGATTCCTCCCACATGCATAGAGATTAAAATTTATCTCACCTCCTTTGTAAAAATAAATAAATAACCAAGCATCACTAAGCATTTGAGGAAAGCCTGAAATATGAGAGAAGAAAACTATGGTAAAGGAAAAGTGTCCCCAGAGGAAACATATGTCAAGGAGTAGAATAGAACTTCTCAAAACGTTGTCCAAACAAAAGCACTATAAAAACATATTGATGATTAATATTGATCAAATATTTCATGAGCTATTTGATAGATCTAAAAACAGTTGAAAGGGTTTCAAGAGATACCACTTCCATAATTGAGAACATACAATGTAAGAGGGATAGCTAGAATAGGAAAGAGCTCTTGAATATTACTGCATATAAATATATATATTTTTTTCTTTTCTTTTTCTTTTAGTCAGTCTCATTCTGCTGCCTAGGCTAGAGTGCAATGGCATACTCACAGCCACCACTGCCTCGACCTGGTAGGCTCAGGTGATCCTTCTGTCTCAGTCTACCAAATAGCTGGAACTACGGGCACATGCCACCACACCTGGCTAATATTTTGATTTATTGTAGAGACGAGGTCTTGCCAAGTTACCCAGGCTGGTCTCCAACCCTTGGGCTCAGGCAGTCCTCTCACCTCCACCTCCCAAAGTGCTAGCATTACAGGCGTTAGCTACAGTGCCCGACTGCTAATATAAATTTATTAGAAGTGTTCAAAGAAAAGTCTAGGAAATTTTACAAAAATATAAGGGTCGGGGGGAGAATGACATGGACGAGAAGGAGGAGGATAGGTAAGACACAGAAGACTGTTTTGAGAATTTTAGCACTACACTAATAAGAATTCCAGAGAACTAAAAACCAAGATAAGGAAATTATTAAAGAATTAATAGAGAAAAGAATTTCCCATAGCTAAAGAAGAAAAGCCTTCAGATTGAAAGGACCCCACAAATAAATGAAAAAATACCTACATCTAGACATGCTGTCATGAAATTTCAAAGACAAAGAAAGGTTGAGAGTATTAAGAGTGCTCATCTGGGCAACCCCCTAGGATCCCCTCCCACTGTGGAAGCTTTTCTGTCCTCCCAATAAATCTTGCTTTCTCAAAAAAAAAAAAAATTCTCATCTAACAAACTGGGGAGACTGTGCTTTGTGGTTAATGTAAAAGGAAATGGAGGCTTAAGGATGCTACTTAGACCAGTGATCCAACATATCAGGGGTTGGGAAGGGTAGGGGATGGCAAGAGAGCTAAATTCAGGTCTGACAATAGGGATTTGGTAAATAATACCTAAAATTTATGTTAAGGAATAGCTAAGACCAGCAAAAGGACCAAACGTAGAACCAAAAGGATGTTATTTCTTTTGGGGAATAGGCTTGGTGGGGTGGGGAGAGAGACGTAAATAAGGAGATCATACTTTTCATTGTAATTCCTTCCTGCTGTTCTGTACTCTGCATTTGTAGCCATGTGCCTGTTACATGATTACTTTCTGAAATACTGCTTTATGAAAAATACTTAAGTACCTAATACATGTTCAGTTTTTAAAGTTACATATAAATGAATAATATCAGCTCTTCAAGAAGATCCTGATACTAAAATTATAATGGGGTTTACTACAAGTAGACTTAGCTAATGATGAGCAGACAGTTTTAAAACTTGACCTTTTGTATATTTATTATTAGCATCTGTCACATTTTTGACTCAGAGAAATAAGAATCATGAATTCTCAATAATACATTCATCAACAATAAAATACAAAAATAACACAGATAAATGACGTTGAGTCATAACTTCCTTTTTACCCAGAGGTTTAAGAGCCAGTGAGTAAACAGTGACCAAAGTATGTTTATGGTAATGAGGATAAATATAGTAAGTAATATACAAATTTAAGATAATGGGATTAAGTCAGTTGCTCCTTTTGAGTCTTTCTTGCTGTGTACATTTTTTAAAAACCCAAGTGGTATCCAAATATCTTTTCATTGCAAATACTTGACTGTATTTTAAAAAAAGAAAACAATAGAAATTCCTATTCATGAAAGTAAGCATCTTTCTCTCCAGAGATAACATATTTTAAGTTTGTTACTTAACTTCTAAACCTTTTTCTGTGCCTGTACCTTTACATCTGAATAAATATGTATACGGTTGGGGGGTTTTGTACATTTATTTTTTTGTGTGTGTATATTTGTTTTTTAATTATGTCATACAAGTTGTATTGTTCTCTAACTTGTTTCCCCTCCCCCCCCTTAGTTTTGGCTTGGAATAACTGTAATTGTTATGTTTTAAAAATAAGCCTAGAGTTTACCGTAGCATTTGGCCTGCTTTTATTTGTTTTTTATTTTATTTCTATATTGAAAATTAACATGTATACAGAAAAAATACACAGATCCAAAGTGTGGAGCTCAGTGAATTTCTACAAAGTGTACAGATCTATGCAGCCATCATCCACAGTCAGAGCTAAGGTCAGCATGAGGCCCTCTCCCAGGCCCTCTTCATTCCCCCTGCGGTCACCAGAGTTCACATAGTCTTTGGACTCTTCTATTTAGTTGGCATAAATTGCTGATCACAGAACATGTATGTAGTGTGTAATTTAGTGTTTTTGATTTAGTATAGTACTGTTTGGTCTCAGAACTCCTTTATACTCTTAAAATTAGCAGTGATTCCAAAGAGTTTTTGTTTATGTAAGTTATATCTAATGTATTTATTGTGTTAGAAATTAAAACTGAGTAAATTTTAAAATGCAAGAACACACAAGCACACATTTTATTAGCCATTAGACTGATAATGTCCTATGTCGTTATACACATGAGTAAGGGAATATAAGTTTTAAAAAATGCAGTGAAGCTTAGTATTATTATGAAAATGATTTGATACAATGGATTCTCTGAAAGGATCTCAGGAACTCACAGGAGTTCCCTCAGACCATACTTTGAGAGTTGCTTGTTTGAAACATATTTATATCTTTGACTCAATGTCCTCACAGAGAACGTCAAGATGCAGACGGGCAAATGAAAGAGCTCCAGGATCAGCTTGAAGCAGAACAGTATTTCTCAGTAAGTTTCAGACACATTAATTTGCAAACACCAGACAGAGTTTGGGATGGGATATTTTATGCCACACAAGTTATATAAAAAGAGCAACTTGTATAGTTTAACAGAAATTCATTATCATTGCTAGAAGAGTAATACTAATGATATACCATACCATGTTATTAAAAGCATTGCTTTTTGAGGAAGAATATATTTTCTTTTCTTTTTTTTGAGTTGAAGTCTCACTTTGTCACCAGGCTGGAGTGCCATGGCACATTCACGGCCACCCCAGCGTTGATCTGCTGGACTCTGGCAATCCTTCCGCCTCAGGCTTCCAAGTAGCCAGAACTACAGACATGCACTACCATGCCCAGCTAATTTTTTATTTATTGTAGAGACAAGGTCTCGCCGAGTTGCCCAGGCTGGTCTTGAACCCGCAGGCTCAGGCAGTCCACTCGCCTCGGCCTCCCAAAGTGTTGGGATTACAGGCTGAGCCACTTAGCCCAGCCAGAAGAATATATTTTTATAATAAAAGTAAGAAATTTGTCATTTTAACATTTGTACTTTTTTGAGATCACTTTTAAAATATGAAGTAGAAGCTGTCACTTCTGTTTCATTGATTTAAGCCACAAAATTGTATTGTCTAAACGTTTTTCCCTGCCCCTTCACTGTGTTATCCAATGAGAAATATCACTGTGATATCCAGTTGAAAATCATGCTTATAAATTATTAGCTGAACTTTTATTGGTTAGTCAGTTGATGACTAGAAAATAGGAAAGTTTATTAAACTTAATTTGCTATGGGTCTCAACACTACGAAAATATTTATATGTATTCACCTTTTTTTTTTGAGTTGGAGTTGCACTCAGCCACCCAGGCTGGAGTACAGTGGCAGGCTCAGGCGATCCTTCCACCTTAGCCTTCCAAATAGCCAGAATTACGGGTGCACACTACCATGCTCAGCTAATTTTTTTATTTATTGTAGAGATGAAATTTCACCAAGTGTCCCAGGCTATTCCTGAACCTGTGGGCTCAGGCAATCCCCTCACCTCAGCCTCCCAAAGTGCTGAGATTACAGGCTTGAGCTACCACGCCCCGTCTGTTCACCTTTTTGTCTGGGTACATTTTGAATGTAGAAAAATATTCCTGATGATGATGATACACATTTCTGTTGTATTTTGCTATTTAGACCCTCTATAAAACGCAAGTTAGGGAACTTAAAGAAGAATGTGAAGAAAAGACCAAACTTTGTAAAGATTTACAGCAGAAGAAACAGGAATTACAGGATGAAAGGTAAGGATGGAATTCTTGTCTCTTCTGTTCATAGCTGTATACTCTGCTCCCAGAATAGTTTCTGGTATTCACCAAATCAAAATTTGTTCAAGTGTATTAGACAAAAGTTTTGACTTCATAATGAAAACTGATCATTAAAATGACATATCACTAAAATGTAGGGACTCCTTGGCTGCCCAGCTGGAGATCACCTTGACCAAAGCAGATTCTGAGCAGCTGGCTCGTTCAATTGCTGAAGAACAATATTCTGATTTGGAAAAAGAGAAAATCATGAAAGAGCTGGAGATCAAAGAGATGATGGCTAGACACAAACAGGAGCTTACTGAAAAAGATGCTACAATTGCATCTGTAAGTAAAATGATTGATAACTTTTTTGGGTTATAATTGAATTGCTATATCCTAAATCTTCTTTACAAGCACTAGTACAGCGTTACAGATCTAAATGAAAAATTACATATGGTGGCTACAAAATTTTTAATTTAGCTAACCATTAGTTTCTCAGTATTTCTTGTCAGAGGCTTACTAGAAGACTGCTTCCAGTGACTTCACTTAAAGTCATTTTTTTTCCTTAATAAGCAGAGCTTAGTTCAAAAGAATCTTGAAATTGCCATGAAGGCAGTTTTATGCAGGTTGAAAAAATTGCAATAAAACCTTTAGAGAGAAATAAAATATTAAGTAGTTGAGTTTACTCTATCAATTATCCAGGCCTATTGAAATGCTACAATAGGGCCATTGCCTTGCTAGACTCCAGTGTAGCCAAGTGCTCTTTGAGCTATGTCTGTCGCCATGCTTCCTGGCTTTGACCCCCTCACCCGCCTTGGGGAGGTGAATCTTCTTTCTTTCTTCTCTTTCTCTCTCTAATTTACTTTTTTTTTTTTTTTTTTGAGTTGGAGTCTCACTGTCACCCAGACTGGAGTGCAGTGGCCGCTCCCGGCCACCGCAGCCTCGACCTGCCAGGCTCCGGCTATCCTTCCACCTCAGCCTTCCGAGTAGCCGGAACTACAGGCATGCGCTACCACGCCCGGCTGATTTTTTGATTTATTGTAGAGATGAGGTCTCGCTGCCCAGGCGGGTCTCGAACCCATGGGCTCAGGCAATTCACTCACCTCAGCCTCCCAAAGGCGCGGGATTACAGGCTGAGCCACCGAGCCCGGCTCTAATTTACTTTTAAATAAACTTTTCTTTCTTAAAAAAAAAGAAAGAAAAGGAATGCTACAGTAATTGAAAAGTGTGATGTTAGAATCTTCAGTGGAAACGAATAGGGCAGCCTGAAATGGTTCCTGTGCATACACAAACTTGGTATATGACAGAATTGGCAGGATACAAATGCATGGGAAAGGACATAGATTTAATAAATGTTTTTTGAAAAATTATTTTTATGTAGAAAGGAATAAAATGAAATCCTTGCAATGCCACAAGGAATGCTACAGTAATTGAAAAGTGTGATATTAGAATCTTCAGTGGAAACGAATAGGGCAGCCTGAAATGGTTCCTGTGCATACACAAACTTGGTATATTACAGAATTGGCAGGATACAAATGCATGGGAAAGGACATAGATTTAATAAATGTTTTTGGAAAATTATTTTTATGTAGAAAGGAATAAAATGAAATCCTTGCAATGCCACAAGAGTAAATTCTAGCTACCTTTAGGACCTAGATATGAAAAATAAAGTTTAAGCTATTAGAGCAGAATCTAAAACTTACATATGACAGAAAACATAAATAAATGACTGGAAGAAGATATTATAATATGTTATTAACAAGGGATTCATATCTAGAAGATATATATGGAACTCCTGCAATTCAATAAGAAAAGGTTAAACAGTTCAGAAGAAAAATTGACTACAAGGGAAAACCTAAATAGTAAGCAGATTCTTTACCTCACTGCTCTTCAGGAAAAGTGTAGATAAGAGAACTTTGAAATATTATTTCATGCCGGGCTCGGTGGCTCAGCCTGTAATCCTGTGCCTTTGGGAGGCTGAGGTGAGTGGATTGCCTGAGCTGGCGGGTTCGAAACCCGCCTGGGCAGGCGAGACTTCATCTCTACAATACATTAAAAAAATTAGCCGGGCATGGTAACGTGCACCTGTAGTTCCAGCTACTTGGAAGGCTGAGGCAGAAGGATCGCCAGGAGGCCAGCAGGTCGAGGCTTCGGTGGCCGGGAGCGGCCACTGCACTCCAGTCTGGGCGACAGTAAGACTCCAACTCAAAAAAAAAAAAAGAAATATTATTTCATACCTATCACATTGACAGAAATTTAATATCTGACAATTTCAGGTATATGAAGAATGTCTAGAAAATGGCATTCTTACTAAATTTAATTTTAGTGTGGCATAGTATAGTAAATAGCATGGCAGTTTCCAGTAAATTTTAAATAATCGTATGATGTAGTCCAAAGAAAGTTCACATTAAGATAAATGTATTATAGAAATCCAGGCACAATACCTATGGAAGCATAAATGTTTATAATAGCAAAAACTCAAATATCTTATTAATAGATGAATGAATAGATGCATTAAATGTGGTAGAAGATGGAACTCTTTTCGGTTAAAATGAATTAGTTGTATTTTGTATATATCAGCAATTTAATTTTTCAGTATAATGTTAAGTGAAAACAACTGCAAAAAGATAAATACAATATGATTGAGAATCACATAAATCCATGCTATATATTGTTTCATGCATATGTAATGGCATAAATACAATCATGGATGGGAAGGATGAACACATAATTTATAATAAAACTTCCATCAGGAAAGAATAGGAATAGAATTTGGAAGGAATAGAATAGAATTTGGAATTTGGAAGGAATACAGAAAGATGTCAACCTCTTATTAAAATTTTATTTTTCCTTTTAATACAGTGTTCTGAATACTACGGTTTTAAATTTGTTTGTTCTGCATGGTTGGAATGCAGGGCTTTGGGTTTCCTTTTTTACTGCATTGAATGTTTTTCTCATTTAAAGAGCTGCTAAGGGTTTATGAGAGAAGGGCAAATTTTTGGCTTCCTTGTGTGCATTTCAAGTCTGTTTTGGCACATTTTCTATTAGATGAATTTTAAGGTAGCACAAAGGCATGAAGTGTAGAGATGGAGATACTTAGGAAAACAAGAGCCTTAGCCATATTCTAAGATGTTTTCAATGTGAATCACTGTTTAAACTTAAGTTTTGTGAATTGGGATGTGATTTTTTTTTCCCCTCATTTTTATTAGCTTGAAGAAACTAATAGGACACTAACTAGTGATGTTGCTAATCTTGCGAATGAGAAAGAAGAATTAAATAACAAATTGAAAGATACTCAAGAGCGTATGTATTAACAAAGAATAAAGTTTATTTTTAAAGTAACAAATTTTTATCATTTGCTGCAACTCTGAATATAACTTTCACATGTTTCCATGTTTCAGAACTATCTAGGTTGAAAGATGAAGAGATAAGTGCAGCAGCTATTAAAGTACAATTTGAGAAACAACTGTTAACAGAAAGAACACTCAAAACTCAAGTATGTATAATAGATACTAAATGTGATTTTGAATTTTGTTTCAGTTTACCTTTTTTATATTTTGCTTCTAGCATTCCAAATTGGAAGCAGAATGTACCTGTATTTGTGAATGGTACAATTATCTGATTTTTATTAGATTGAGAGAAGCTAAATTTGATTAATGTTGTTCACTTCAATGTCTACTAAAGTGTTTCTTAATTTTTCCATAGAGAATCACATTCACTCTCAGTTTTTTTGTAATTTAATAAAGTTTTCTGCTTTAAGGAGTTGTTAGGAATGACCGTTTGCAAACAACCTGACAAAAGTCAGTCAGTTCACTCACTACTAACTTTCACAGTTGTATATACAGCACAAGTGCATATGGATGGTAGATGCTCTTCTCTGTTGTTGGACATGGCATATTTTAAGATGATGTCACTGCAAAATTCTCTTCCTCCAGAATAAAAGAAGAAAGATGTGTGTATTAAAGTCTTTCATAGAAGTAAAAAGTCAAAATGGTAGAAGGTAATATCAGATCAAACCTATGACTATTTGAAATTACAGTTTTCAGAAAACACGAGTGAAAAGCTAATAGAATGTAGGATGGAGGGGGATGATGAATAATAAAGGAAGTATATTATTTAAATAATATAGAACAGGTGTCTTTGCAGTTCTTTGTGTAGGAAGGTAGATTATTAGTAATTATATAACTTGCTATTAATGAGTTACTGAGAAAACACAGACATAATTATTTTTTCTGTACTTTTTCATTTTTTAGGCTGTGAATAAATTGGCTGAGATTATGAATCGTAAAGAACCTGTCAAGCGTGGTAGTGACACAGATGTGAGGAGAAAAGAGAAGGAGAATAGAAAGCTACATATGGAGCTTAAATCTGAGCGTGAAAAATTGACCCAGCAGATGATCAAGTATCAGAAAGAGCTGAATGAAATGCAGGCTGTAAGAATACTTTTTGAACTTTAGACTGAAGACTTCTGTTTAAGAAGTGGAATTATTTTAATGTCTATGTGTATTTCACTGGTTATAGAGCATTTCTGTTACTTAATAGTTGTATTGAACCATAAAGCAAAATTAAAAGATATATTGTATCCAATTAATTTGTTACTTCAATTTCTTGCAGCAAATAGCTGAAGAGAGCCAGATTCGAATTGAACTACAGATGACCCTGGACAGTAAAGACAGTGACATTGAGCAGCTGCGGTCACAGCTCCAGGCCTTGCATATTGGTCTGGATAGTTCCAGTATAGGCAGTGGACCAGGGGATGCTGAAGCAGATGATGGGTTTCCAGGTACAGATTTGTTTTCAGCCCTTATATTTGTCATAAATGTAAATCAGTTAATTGTTTTAAGTTCTGTGGTTGCCTTTTCTCTGGAGAAAAAGTGTTTTTCACTTGTTTAAGGGAAAACCTACTCCTTGTAGTAAGGATTCAAATAACATTTTAAACGTGTTATTTATTGATTTTTGACAAAATTTTTTATAATTTGCTAAAGAAAACTTTGAAATTAAAACACACCTAGTGTTTTAAATTAGCTCATATTTTATAACAGCTCTCTTTTTAAGCTTTCTTTTTATTTTCTCTTCTTTCTGCATTCTTACTTCCTTTTATGTTGGGTGTTTAGTTCATATCACTCAGTCACACACTATGGAATCCATGTCATTCTCCTACCAACGTTCCTCTACTTCTCTCAATATTGCCACTAAGCCTTCCAGAACTCATATGCTCCTTGACTCTGATTCTGACTCAGAAGAAGAATCTTTGCCTTACTTACCTATTTCATCGGAACCTAATGATAAAGGTGACATCCTGAAATCTTATTTTTGGAGCTTTTCCCACTACCCTTAATAAAATGTTTTATAACATTAACTAATTTTCACTAACTCTTAACATGTTGCTCTAGACTCAATTAAAATAAACTACTGCATGAACAAAGAATTTGTTTTTAAAGTATTGTAACATGGCATTGCCACTGTAATTGATTAGGTCATTTATTTTGCCAATTTATAAGAAATGGAGCAGTGCATTATATTGCTTAAAGGTGCATGGTTTTCTTGCTTGTATTAGTCATTTTTAACCAAGACAAAATACTTTGTAAAGTTTTATATTAAGAGTGACAGTACAGAAAAAGCACATAGACTGATTCAGAGGACATGTTTAGATTTTTACTGAGTACTTACTTACCTGGTCAATATTGTGCTAGGCCTTATAAAAGAACATGAAATAATTTGGCATGATCCTTCCCCTGAAAGGGCTTATGGTTTAAATGAAAAAAATCAGAGTTTCTTTATCTGAATTCAGAGAGGCATTCCTGTTTGATCTTTCAAGACTTCAGTTTCCTTATCTAATCTAAGGGTATAATTCCTGTTTCGTGGTGGTGTTGTGAGGATTAAAGAGAATTTATGTAAAGTATTGCAGTTGACACATAGTAAATGTTAAACAAGTGATAGCTACTTCTACTATTAGAATAACCTCCCCAAATGATATTTCACTTACTTATTTCTTTAAAAGATATTGATCAAATGTTATTGCAACAAATTCCAAGTATTTAGATACTTTTGTTGAACTAGAATTTTATTGATTTTGATATTTTGGGAATTTAGAAATCTTTTGGTTATATTGCTGCTTGTTAATCAAATTTGATCTATAATTTACAAAATTTTGTTTCATTTTACTGTAATTCTAAAAGTCCATTTTCTCCACACATGTAATTATTTAAAATGTTTTCTTCTTGAAGACATGCACTTTACCTATAACTAGGCCTTCCAAAGGAAAAAAAAAGGATTTTGATGGCAAGTGTATCAATAAGAATAGAGAGCTGTTGCTGATGGTACTTCAACCCATCTCCCCCCAAAACTTTTCTCCTGTATTCTGCAAATGCATGAACTTAATCAGTGAGACATTTGACTTTATAAAACTGAGAGTTTCTGTTTCCAGTGTGATACAGGCTGGATTTTGTTTTGCATTGCGTAACTGATTTCTACTGATCCTGTACTATTATTGTATCTTAAATAATATAGTGATAAAATCTGAAGGACATATTTGACTGTTTTGTGGCTTTCATATTAAAATTTTTATTAAATTCCTTGTTGTCTAAGGAGAAGTGTTACCTTTATTCTCATATCCTGTGCTTATTTGTAGAATCAAGACTTGAAGGATGGCTTTCATTGCCTGTGCGAAACAACACTAAGAAATTTGGATGGGTTAAAAAGGTAATTGGTATTTTGGAATAGGTCCTTATTTTTACTTGTTTGTACTTTATGATTTGGAATGATACGGTTTTATTTATCTTTTATTAATCAAATCTTTTATCCTTCATATCTTGTTAATAATGAAACTGGTTTCATTGTTAGGAAAAGATAAGCCTGTTGACCTTGGTACTTTTGCTATTTCAGTGGGAAAACAACCCTAGATATGATTTTTTAAAGACCCATTTATTTCTTTTCCTCTCTTACTATGATTATTGATGTTATTATGTTCATTTTTTATGACATTACTAATGTTGGATCCCAAAGCTTAAATAAGTCCAAAAAAACCTGACTTCCCTCCCCCCACCCAGGTTGCTTATTTAAAATATCTACAATGAAGTGTATTACTGTGTTATTTTAAGGAACATTTCCCTAAACATATATTAACTACTTTTTAGTTACTTAAATTGGGATTTTATATGATTTTATTGCTAATCCAGAATTTATTTTAAAAGAAAATCAATAAATTCGCTATATAAAACTTGAATTATTGATTCCTTTCTCCCTGTTTTTTTTTTTATAGTATGTGATTGTAAGCAGTAAGAAGATTCTTTTCTATGACAGTGAACAAGATAAAGAACAATCTAATCCTTACATGGTTTTAGATATAGAGTAAGTGTTTTATTAGAATATTTAGAAACTATATATTTTCTTATCTTTTAAAGTATGTAAGAGAGTAACAATGCAATTTATAAATCATATAAGAACTCATAGGATAGCTCCCACTATGCTGTTGTTACATTTTCTTATGATTTGCTTCATACAGGTGAAAATCTGGGATACAGATTTAGCTAAACATTTGTATATCATAGGTCTTTTATATATTGTTTTTTGAAACTAATTAGAAAATTTCTGAAAATGTTAAGTATTAATTGAATTAGTAGAACAAGATATTCTGTGAGCACCTAACATAGGTCAAAGTAGTCAATTTCTAACTTCTGCTATAAATTTAGAATAATAAATATAATTTGATCCTTGGGTAATAGTTTCTTCCTTTATTCAAAATCTTTTATAGCAAGTTATTTCATGTTCGACCAGTTACACAGACAGATGTGTATAGAGCAGATGCTAAAGAAATTCCAAGGATATTCCAGGTAAACAAAGTGTTATTTTGTTAAGTTGGTGTGTGTGTGTGTGTGTGTGTGTGTGTGTGTGTGTGTGGTTATTTTTGTTTTTTGTTTTTCATGTTTAGAGGTTCTCATATGACATACCAAATTTCTTTATTCTTTGGCCTTCTTCAGATTACCCTTGTATTTTAGTCCCATTTTAAAGATGCTTTGTTCTTTTGCAATTTTGTACTTATTCTGTTTGGGTACATCTTCATTCCTCTCTCAATTTTACTTATTAAAGTCTATAGTGTGTTTATATCATGTTTCTGGTCTTTGCTGTATTTTTGTATAAGGTTGGTTATGATTTTTTTTAAAAGCATTAACATTTTCTATGCTCAGCTCTCTAGAAAGTTAGAAAAGTTGCTTATAAAGTTAAATTTTGGACCTAGTAGTCCTTTTACTTCCAATTTAAAATGCCAAATTAACAAAAATAAAAATAAATTTTAAAAATGTCAAATTCTTCTCTTTTCTATTTCCATTTTAAAATTAGTCAAATCAACAAGGAGTTATTGAATTCCTTCTATGTAAAAGTCATTGTGCTTGGTGTACTGTGAGGAAGTTGGCCTCTTTTTTTCTGTATACTTACGATATTTATTTGGAGTATATTACATATCCTTTCCTCTTTTCCTCCCTCAACTCTCCAAAGGTTTTCTGGGAGGGACAGTTCAAAACACTGTCCCTCCCAGAAAACCTTTCTAACATCTATGAAGTACAAGTTTGCCTTTTGTTAGCCTATTCTGATAGTGTTGCTAAAGCCTAGTAAGATGTTATAAAGAAAAGGAGGCAGCATTTGAACAGAATCAGTTTCTTGGAAATGTGAACCAAAGTGACTGTCTTCCTTGATTAGGAAGAACCTGCTTACATTTGAACCCCAAATGCATTCTCTTTTCATTGAATAATTTGGGCTTATTTTATTTTATTTATTCTGTCATAATTATCAATACATAAAAAATAACTTACATTTGGAAAACAATGTTCTTTTGGCATTTATAGATTCTATATGCCAATGAAGGAGAAAGTAAGAAGGAACAAGAATTTCCAGTGGAGCCAGTTGGAGAAAAATCTAATTATATTTGCCACAAGGGACATGAATTTATTCCTACTCTTTATCATTTCCCAACCAACTGTGAGGCTTGCATGAAGCCACTGTGGCACATGTTTAAACCTCCTCCTGCTTTAGAATGCCGCCGCTGTCATATTAAATGTCATAAGGATCACATGGACAAAAAGGAGGAAATTATAGCACCTTGCAAAGGTAAATAGTAAGTTGCTTGCTCCATTGATATTATTTATGTTGAGATCATTTTAAGCACATTAATTTTTTTCAAATATTTCTTTATAGTGTATTATGATATTTCAACGGCAAAGAATCTATTGTTACTAGCAAATTCCACAGAAGAGCAGCAGAAGTGGGTTAGTCGGTTGGTGAAAAAGATACCTAAAAAGCCCCCAGCTCCAGACCCTTTTGCACGGTCTTCCCCTAGAACTTCAATGAAGATACAGCAAAACCAGTCTATTAGACGGCCAAGTCGACAGCTTGCCCCAAACAAACCAAGGTAATAAATTAAATGTGGTAAAAATGAAAGTCTATTAAAATATTTTGCTATTTATGTTCAAAGTACAAATTTTTCTAGTCAGTTTTCCTTTGTTGGTATTTTAGTGAACCATGGAATACCAAATGTTTGAAACTATTTTGATGTGCATGTCTCATTCATTGAATCAAATGAATGTGATATCAGTTTATTAACTAAATAACATGCATTCAATTTGACCAAAAAAATCTATAAAGGATTATTTTTGTCATGTTTGTTTATATAGTAAGTCCTCACTTTATGTGGTCAACAGTTTATTAGAAACTGCAACTTGAAGCAAAACATTATACTGCGGGTCCTCAAATAAAGTTGTTTCTGCTGAAGTTATTTTGTTATAATGCTGATGAGAAAAAAAAATTGGCTGTGTTATACTAGATTTTGCTTAAAGTCACCGTTGTCAAGAACCTACCAACAATGTCAAGTGAGGACTTAACTGTATAATGATACAGTATTTTAGCTTTTATGAGCACATTTACTAATTTTGTGATTTAGCAGATAGGAATAACATTGCACACAGACGTTCAAGTGTAGCGTGCACACACTGTCATATTGCAAATTTTTTTTCTGTTAGCTGACTTGGGAGACAAGACCAAAATCAGCTTATGTCTTAATTCAAATCTATAAATTTAAAATAGTGACTTGATTGTGATTTTAAAAGCCATATAGGCCAGCCTTAAAAATGTAAATATTAACTAATGAGTGCAGTGGGCATTTGGTGGAATTGAAGTAGAATTAGGAATAGTGGGTAAGGTCAGGGATGATCATTAGTCACAAAAAATATTTTGATGGAGCCATTTTCATATGGTTACATTAAAGTCATTTAATTAAGTATCTTCATTCAGAATAGCCATTTCTTGGCTTACTGGCTACTATAGCATTTATAAATATTGTTATTCATTGACCATGTAATGAATACAAGAATTTGTTTAACCAAAGGAAAAAGTATATACTTAGATCAAGTATCTAATTTCAAGTATTGTTTTTGTTCCCTAACACAAGACCTTCAGTATATGAATAATGATATGCATTGTCTGTATTATCAGAAATCTTAATCTAGTCACAGACATCTTATATGAAACTTTCTTGAAATTAATACCTCAAGGAAATAATTTAAAATGGCAAAGGTATTCAAAGGTAAAATGAATTGGTATTCAGTATTGAAAATGTTGAGTATTTTTGTGAAGTATGATAAAACTAAATATAAACTTAGTGATTATTGATAGTAATTAAGCTAAAAACAACTCTAAAAATTCAGAGACACTGAAGGCCATTTCATGTGCCTTCTGTAAAACATCTAAAAATTAAATTCCTGTTCTAGTGTAATAGAACTGAGTGCTTAAATGCTATTTTCCTACCTTATAATACATAGTGTCTTTCAGCCTCCTCTATTCTGTCATTTACCCTCTTACATATTCTCTCATTAGAGCTTTAAAATAGTCATGCAGAGGGGAACAGGTATTGTTCTCTTTCTTTGTGACTGAGACTTCAGAAGGGCAGTTTGTTTAAATCCAGGACTATATAACAACCCCAGTCCTTTTGATATATTTTTCCTTTTATGTGATTTGACAAGATAATGATTTCACTACATATGATAATGTATAGTAGAATTCGCTTATGAAGCAGTTTTCAGGTCAAATGAACTTATGGCCCTGCCTTTGGATCATTCTTCATTGATTTTTTTTTAATACATTTTGTCTTAGCAGTAAGCGATAAGGGCTTCTTTTTCTTACAACTATGCATATAAATAAAAGTAATACCAAAACTGTAAAATATAGGATATACTTTGTGAAAGTTTTTTATTTAATACACTCTGAAATTTTAAACATTAAAATGAGCACATTTAAAATATAATTTGGATTTTGTGGTGCCTCTGCAACATTCCTTTCTTTTCTTTTTTTTGGTGAGAAAGCAGAATTTATTGAGAAACAGGAGCTTTCTGTTTTCTCAATAAATCCTGCTTTCTCACCAAAAAAAAAACCACAAAAAAAATTACTTTCATTGTTTTTGGTATCTGAGTCTCAGTTGCTTTATTCACTCATAAAATTGAATCTGTATATCTTACGTGAGTCAACAACTTACAGTTTGCATTATATTTGGCGTGTTGCATTTTTAGAATCACCTACACAAACTAGAAGATACACAGAAGAGAATAACTGAGGTTACAGCATGTCATTTGAAAGTTTTATACATGTAGCAAGTAAAAGAACTAAGGATATTTTGTTTTCTGAACAAGTTATGAAGGTATGGGAGATCATGAATAGCACTCAACATTTAAAGAACTTTTCCTTGGAAGATACACTAGTACAAGAACCAATCAGAGAGGCAAATTTTCAATCACATGAGTAGCACGGCTCTAGAGAGGAGTCAGTCTTCACACTGGTCTATAACATATTTCTGTGTACAGATGGGTAGAGCTGGTAAGGGATCGTCCAAGAAAACAAGCATAAAATTTCTAGTGTATCAGAAATGACTTAGTACTAGCTCTTCATTTGAGTTTATGCCATGTTTGTCTTAGCACTAGTTGATCAGCTTTAGTTGAACTAATTTAACATGATGTCCTCCTTAAAACAAATGTTAGAAACATTAAATATAATATATATTTATATACACAAAACATACCTCCATAAATATTCACACATTTTGGGCACTTTGCGTTTTTCTGTGCTAATGGCTGCACCTTTACACGTGTCCTTTGGCACCTGTGACAGTCTTGGCTTTGATTCTCCCCTTAGCTTTCTTTGCAGCACTTCCCTTCTGCTGCTGTAGTGAAGTGTTTTCAAGTAATAGATAAGTGCTTGCTATTATTACATAAAATGACATTTTTTAGGGCTTCTTATATGCCAGGCACTCTTCTGAGAGCTTTAACTATACTAACATATTTCTCTTCAAAACCACCCTGTGAAGTAACTATTAATATCTCCACTTAACAGATGAAGAAACTAAGGCACAGAAAATTGTAAACCCAAGGTCACACAGTTGATAAATGGTACAATAATACTTCACTGCCTCACAGAGATATGAGCGGAACTTAACTGGCAGTTTGTAAAACATAATGTGTAGAAACACTATTCCAAAGGAATGTTGCAATGTTTTCTTGGTAGTTTTCAATTAAAATATCATGCTGGAAAACTAGGAATCTTATGAATAAAGTGCTAAATTTCTATGAAGACAGTTTGGAGAGATAATGTTTTAATGCAGGACACAAAATACCTGTCTGGCTAGAGGGCATTTCTCTTTAATTATTTTTTCTTTTCAGGATTTTTTTAATGCAATATTTAAGTCACACAGAGAAGTATAAGACAAAAAAGCAACAAATGCTTATTTATCCAGTTTTAAAGAGATAAAACATGCCAACACAAACTTAAGGGTGGAAGTAATTGTTATGTCAGTTTTATCTTATATCTATCTCTCCCATTTTTTAAATATTAGAAAGTTAACAGAATACTTGGGAAAAAATAATAAAGCTGTATACAACTTGAAGCATCAAAAACAAATCCAAGGCCAGGTGCGGTTACTCATGCCTATTATCCTAGCAATTTGGGAGGCTGAGGTGGGTGGATTGCTTGAACCCAGGAGTTCACGATCAGCCTGGGCAACATAGTGAGACCCCCTCTCTACAAAAAAATCAAAAAATTAGCCAGGTATGGTGGCAGATGCCTATAATTCCAGCTACTTGGCAGGCTGAGGCAGGAGGATCGCCTCAACCCAGGAGGTTGTGGCTGTGGTGAGCCTTGAACATGCTACTGCACTCTAGCCTGAGTGGCAGAGTATGACCCAGCTCAAAGAATATTTTTTTTAATTCATAAATGAAGTAGAAGAAAACTGGTGAGTATATATCTGATCTTGGATTGGAGAAGAACTTCTAAAGAATAAAAAACAAAGACAAAAACTATCCCAAAATTATAGCCTTGTAAATTTTTTAAGCACCATATATTTGCAATATATATGAGAAAGATGGGTTAGTATCTTTGTATATAAAGAGTTTTTATAAATCATTAAGAAAAATACTGACTCATTCTAATGTAAAACTAGTGAGGAACATGTAGGTATTACTATTTGAATAACTGTTGCATGTAAACAAATGATTACCTGATGACAGTAGTTCCCCCTTATCTCACGGGAGACACATTCCAAGACCCCGGCAGATGCCTGAAACTGCAGATAGTACTGAACCCTGTGTATACCATGTTCTGGGGGATTCTGATAAACCAAGACTGCTACTAAGTGACTAATGGCCATGGATATGCTGGACAAAGGGATGATTCACATTCCAGGAAGCAAGATGGCATGAGATTTCATCACACTGGTCACACTGGTGTGCAATTTAAGACATGAATTAATTCTGAAATTGCCCACTGGGTATTTTCAGACCATGGTTGACCACTGGTAACTGAAACCACAAAAAGTGATACCAAGGTTTGGGGTTGGGGGGATACTGTATTAAGCAAAGAAATTAACATTAAATTAAAACTGTAACATAAAACCGTTTTTCACCTGGCAAACTAGCAAGGGTTAAGAAACTTAGTATTGGCAAGATTGAGAAATGGGCACTCTCATGTACTGTCCATTGAACTCAAGATTAAATGTGCCCTTTAAAAGTTTCTTTTAAAAAAAATAGACAAGCAGAGGGTCTTGCTGTGTTGTCTAGGCTGGTCTCGAACTCTTGACCCTAAGCAGGTCTCCCACCTTACCCTCCAAAAGCACTGGGGTTACAGGCATGAGCCACTGCACCCAGTCTCTGAAGCAGTGTTTAACAATAAGCTTCACAGGCCTGACGTGTATCCCTGTTGATCAGTTAACTCATTCACAATTGCTGATGTGAAATTATGTCATTCCACATTCTGTTTCTGGTTGCTGCTGACGTGAATTTACGTCTTTGCAAATTCTGTTACTGAATAATATATATTTGGTTTATAATCTGAATAAAAATACAAAGTACTGAATGTTAGTCAAAGTGGTGTCTGAGGCAAATACTGGGTATGTCTGCAACTTTCAGCTATATTGTGAAAAAGGTGACAGTTTAGAAAAGACCATTTCGCTTGTGCTTAACGACAGAAGTTTGCAGCAATCAGCTTCAGATTGTTTTAATTTTCACCAGGAAGTATTAGGAAGTGAAAAATCTGCTGATTGCGAATGTGTTAATATAGGGGACAAACAGATAATTATAGTACTATGTAAACTGTTTATAACAGAGGCATGAACAGAGTGCTATAGGAAAACAAAGGAAAGCATAGAGAATTCCGCCTGAAGACATTTTAAGAAAGGTTTAAAAAACATGGAGCATCAATAATTTTACAGGTAAACAAGGTAGAAGACATTTCCACACTAAATGTCATGTGCAGAGGTATTAAGTTATTGGAATTACTTGTTTGTCTGTAAATTTGTGTTGGTTTGGTGATAGGAGAAGGTGATGGCAGGGAGTGGTAAAAGATGACATGACACTGGAGAGGACGCTCTGAACCTAACTGGAAAGGACCGTGGATACTATGCTAAGAGTTCTGATTTTGTTTTACAAGTAGAAACCTTTTAGTAAGGGATTGTTATCTTTAGACTTGAGCCCCCATGGTCAGCTGCAGCTGGACTTTTAAATTTGAGATTGTGACACTGGTGTACACTTGAGACATTTTGGAGGGATGCGCAATGCAGGTTTCTCATCAAGTATGTTAAAATGGGCTTGGACACTCTGGAAGGCCTGTTCGTTCCAGCCTCTCAAGCAGGAGCTAAAACCATAGCTAAAAGTTGCTTTATAGTTAAGCCTAGAAAAATGAGTGTAGACTAGGCTGTGATATATGTTGAGTGAATAATTATATCCAAGTTTTATGTTTTCTCAAATTTCTTTATTCAGCACATTTTTAAAAGAGTAAGTCGAGTTGGATTGTTTACTTTTAAATTAGGATAATCATCTGTCAATCTACTCTGTCAGTGTTTTTCAGCTTTAACCAGCTGCATCAGAAGTCACCTCAGGCTTTTTACTTGAAAATGTAAATATCTGGCCTGGGAATACACATTATAAAGAACATTAGGCAAATCATATACACTAAAATTTAAGTACCACTGACATAGCAATCGCAGGAGAAACTTTGGAGACAGATGTGTTTCTTGATACAAGGTAATGCATGAATGCCACATTTATGAACAATGAAAACTTATTCCTATTTTTAAAAACAAAGATTATCACAATATTATAGTTTAGGTTGTTGGATTAGAAAGAAAAGACCACATATACTCAGCTCCAAGTCTAAGCCAAGATAAGTTGCTACGGCTACTTACATACCTGTGGCTTTTCCCTTGTCCCTAGTTCTTTATATGTAGAGTAAAGCTCTTGGTGACCCACTCAACAGGTAGGGTCCTGCTGGAAGTGAGAAAGCTATGTTCTTGTTACTTTACTCCCCTTTTATACCAGGGCTTATGGTACTGTGATGGAAAAATGTGAGCTGACAGTCTAACCACTTTTGTGAAGGGAATGTTGACAAATGTTGGATGTTCATAGTTCTCAAATGACATTAGGATGATTACATCTTTATCTGGGGTGTGGGAGTGAGAGGGAAAGCAGATTGTGTCTTATTAATATCCTAAATATCTTCTATGTCTTCAGTTCTGTGGTATTTTGGAAAGCATACCAACATGTTTTATGCATTTACATGTAAAACCAAAGGTTTCCCTGTGTGCTTCCATCTTAATTTTAATCTCGTACTTATCCATGAAGAGAAAGTGAAAATGCTTACAGCACATTCAAAGTATCGTTTCTGAGTCATAACATTAAGCAGAGTTTCTAAAGAGTATTGGAGTGTAAACTTGCAAACCTCCTGTTGCAGATTGCTTGATTTGACATTTAAAGACTGGGATTGGTCATTTGATGATGTTGATGGTGGTGATGATGATGACGATGTTTTTGATTTCTGAAGAAATAAATTGGGTAAATCAAAACGTGAAAAATTAGTTATTTTAGTACTTCATTGTAGTGCATGTGGTTTGCACTTGGGCTTTCATTATTTTTGACTATTTTTGAAATTTTTATAAAGTTGTTTTTAATAGTTTGTAGCTCAAAAATAGTTTTCAGAAAAGTTTCTAACTTAAATTGCCATGTTAAGTATAAAAGTGAAATGCTATGTTCAGATTCTTTATTGACTCTAAATTTTTAATATAGCTAGGATTATAATTTTTTATCTTAGGAATTAAACATGTAGAAATCACAAAAGGAGATAATTCTGGTACTTTGTATTCATTCCAAAGAAGCCATATTGAAAGGAGAAGTAAAATTCACAATGTTTTCAAGTCCCTACAACTACACTAGTTTGTGAACATAGCATGGGATTCCTTACTCCCTCCCTCTCTCTCCTTCTACTTGACTTTCCAACTTGCAAGAATTGAAACCATAAACACTTTACAAGTCTAATAGGTGCTGTGAAATAGCTATTTCTGATTTGGCTTTTTTGTGTGTGATGCTGTGAAATGTTTGCTTTTTCTTGTGCTTTTAGAGAATGTAAGATATTTGGCTAATAGTGGCTAAAGGAAATTTGAATGAAAGTTGAGTGCCATGACTTAAACCTTTTACACAGAATAGATTTAAAAGAAGTAATGTCTTTTTAACCTAAGTAAGCATGTTGCAAGACATAAATTATGTACTGTTGGGATCACTTATAGTCAGGTTTTATAGAGTATCTTTGTGTATATTTACTTCGATAATATATTTGTTCCTGTCTTATGGATAAAAATATGACTTAGGGACAAACAGCCAGGTAGAGCCTGGTCCGTTAAGTCCACTGCTTTCAGCTACATGAGGCAGCTAGCAGTTACTCTCAAGTCAAACTTATCTTCAAGGAGTTATTCTGTGACATACTGTTTAACCCAAGTAGCTCTGTAACTATAGTAAAACTTGTGTATAATGTGCGTAGTTAAAATGGGACTTCCAAAGTCCATAGTTGTATTGAGAATGTAATTGCATGTACCTAAAAATAAGAAAAATAATACAGTAAGTATGCTTGTGCATGATTTAGGAGTTTAGTAGTTGGAAAACAGTATAATTTAATAATGTGAATGGAATGCCTTTTTTAGGAATTTAACAACCTCTTAAATTAATTCACTGTATCATTTAACTTTATTTTTCATTTCTTTCCAGCTAACTGCCTTCTGTGAAAGCAGTCATTATTCAAGGTGATCATATTCTTCCAGTGAAAACAAGACTGAAATATGATGGCCCAAAATTTATTAAAAAGCTATATTTTCCTGAGAGACTGATATATACACATATACATAGATATGTTCCCCTTTTTTCCTTGTAATATAAATTACACATCTTGGAGATATTTTCTGGGCTCCTCTGAAGTAACAGGTTGAACCAACAGTGGTTACTAGAGTAAAGATATCACATGTAACTCTTCAGATATGCTCCATAAAGCTTTCTTGGCAGTCACTCACACTACAATGCACACAGGAATTGAGAAGAGTTAAAGTTTAAAGAAATCATCTTCTCCAGCTTCAACAGAAGGATTTCACCAGCACATTTACCAGAAGAATCTGGGAATGGATTTCACTACAGTGATCTTGACTGCATCTTTAAGAAGTGACCATTATACTGTGTATATATATATATAAGCATATATATATATATATATATAGTACTGTAATACTGCAAGAGGGTTTTTTAAACTTCCCACTTTATTTTTTTATACACATTAATCAGATATCATTACTCAATGCAGTTGCAACTATGCACTTGTATAAAGCCATAATGTTGGAGTTTATGTCACTCACTCGTGTGTACCAGATGAAAACTGCATGTTCGTGTTTAAGCAGTTAATTGTAACAAGAAGTTTAAAGTTAATTATATCAGTTTCCTAATGCTTCATGATAGGCAACATAACCCATTTTGAATACCTTAATTTAATTTTTTTCAAAGTCTCAGCCCTTTCTGTATTAAAAAACAAAACAAAAAAAAGTGTTTACCAGCTCTTAGGATGCAAACTTGCTTTGTGGAAGAAAAATAGTGCACTATTTTTACACATAAAAGCTATATCAGTGTCAGTCTATTTTGATTGTATAACAAAATTTTTTTAAAGTATTGATTATAGAAACAATAATGGATAGTATTGGAACTAATATATCTTCAATGTATATCTATTATTCATCCCACCCCTTTGTTGACCTCAGTATTAGTCTGTGACTACAAAATGTTTTCTTTGCTTTAAATTTGATGGCTACCCTCGATGTGTTTTTATTTCTGGTAAAGACATTTGTGATTATTTTTACATTTTCACACTGAAGATTCAAAAATTGTCTCAAATATAAAGAGAACGAAGACATACTGTAGATATATTTTAAATATTTAAACGTGATCCTCAAGCACAACTGTGTATGGCAATATTTCAGTATTGGGTTAAGAAAACAAAACTGCCGAGAAAGCAGACTCAAAGGCACTTAATTTGTTTTTTGTTTTTTTTTTAATGTTGTCAAAGTTAACAGTTCATGCAGGACCACTCCTGCTACTAATCCCAGATAAATGTGTGTTTTATACCACAACAGTATGCAACAATGGTAAGCATCAAGTTGTTTTTAAATTAAATAGTCTTTTATCAGTCTCTCTTTATATAAATAGAATTTGGTATGATATTGAAATACATCATCTAACATTTCAATGAAGGAAGTAGACAGTTTTCATTGATTTCCCCCTGGGGTCAGCAGAGATGTTTGAAGGATTAGATCCCCTTTATAGATACTATTGTGGAAATGGAAGAGTAGCTGTTGGCCTACTGCTGTACTGAAACTGAGTTTTGTTCTTACATTATCCAGTCTGCACTCTTTCATGCTGTCTGCGCTAAAGCTGGATGTGCATGGCATTTCCCTGCAGGTGTGTTCTGCAGTTGTGGTTTTGGGGGACAGCTTTTTTTTTTAAGTAAGATTAAAAAATGAAAAATATATAAAATTTATATAGAATAAATATTTCCATTCATTAGAGTTGTTAAAAGGAGACTGAATTAATATTTTATATAAAGATTTTGTTACACTATGGGAGGTTCTATCCTATTCCAAATTGGAGAGTATATATATTATATATATATATTTTTAAATAAACTTTATTAAGGTGAAATAATTTCAAGTTTACACATGAGTAACTGAAATATTTGAGGAAAAAAGGCAAAAGTTTAAATTTTGAATGCTGTATATATTAGAGAATATGGAGAATCATGGTGTGAGGCAACTGTACAAGAAAAATTATGTGAAGTATTTAGGGGAAAAAGTTATTCTGAGGGGTGAAAAAAATCTCTCCCATGGAGATTCTTCACATTCTATGTTTCGACAAAAGGGTTTATAAGGTTATTTGTCCAACTAATGGAAATGCGCTTAATAAAAGAAGTCTGACCTTGGGTAAGAAATTGCTTTTTGCCACATTGCTGCTTTCGTGTCCATCAGGAATGCAGGCGCCCTCGTGTTTCCTTCCCAACACTCATTTGATATGAATCAACCGATTTCGTGCCAGTTTCTCTCTTGAGGCCCCAAAGCTTCCAAGATAAATATTTATAAAAGTTGCTTAGTTCTTCACACCTGATTTCTCCTAGAGCCATAAATACCTCCTATTGGGAACTAAGAAATAGTGAATACTGAGATTTTCTTAGTTGGAATTTTTTACTTTTGGGGGATAGCGAGACAGAAGTGGAAGGAAAACTGGTGCCGGGTTACTGTTGAAAATTTGTATAATGAATTTTTTTAAGTATTAATCTTTAAAAACACGTTATCTAGAATTTTTAAAAAATCGTTTAATGTATCTGAAAGTTTAAAATTCTCTCTAGCTAACTAGTGGATGAATATACCAATAAATCTAAAATAAAGGTTAGTGCTTTTAAAACTAACCTGCGCTAGTTACACAAATCTGGCTCACAGGATCTACTTTGCATTTGTTTATCTGTAGATCCTAAACAAAAAATACTCCAGGTTGCCAAACTGCAGTTTAAGAAGTGATGCTGCTGCTGTTATTCTGGTATAGGTTTCCGGTGGTAACACAGAGAAGCTCGACACTGTATTAACCTTATTGAACATGCTTTAAGTAACATGTCTGAAATCCAATTGGAGCAAGTCACTACAGAGTTTCTCAGTCTGCATTGACACTGCTACTGACTCACCTCTCCTTCCCTGGAATAAGGCTTCAGCTTCCCTGTGTTGTGAAGACACCATAGTTGATGTGTAAAGCACTTTGAAGATAGGCACTGTGTGACAGTGCTGAATATTATGCTTGGGGGACCTCTCCCTGCTCCCTTCCCCGTAATAATAAATTTTGTTTGGAATTGTAATAAGTTATAAACTGCATGGTTTAGAGAATCATAAACATTTGATCAGCTGTCCCCTCTGAGTAAAATCGCACCCCCTTGATTTTTTTAAAAGTTTTGTTGCATCTTTGTAGAAATGTAATTGTATTTTATGCTTGCTTTTTATAAAAAAAATAAAAGAATGAAGACATAAGCACTTTCATACTTTTCCTATGAAATAGTACTGGAATACTGCGACTTTCTAAAGTTTACCCCCACAATTTGCCTTCCCTGTAAGATGGGATGGGGATAGCAAATAAGTCTTGTAACTGGGGATACAGACTTGATTCTTCTGTCTTACCATTTAGTTCATGTAGAAACACAAAATAGAATTTCAACAATCAGCCTGTTTCTGATTTGGTTTGTGTATTTTAAGGGGTTCACAGACCTAACAATTTCATCTGAGTTGGTAAGGACGAGGAAAGAGACAGGATGTGTTTTGACAGCAAACCCTGTGCTGATAGGTGGTTTTCTAGAAAGTGATTCTCTGGGAATCAGTGGATTCTTTTCTAGGATACTTATTGCTATCTAATCTTGAGCAGGTTATTCACTCTGAACCTGTATTTTCATCCACAAGATGGTGATTATATCTACCTTAAAGGATCTTTCCAGGATTAAAACTGACAATGTGTATAAAAGATCTGGGATGGTCAAATGTTTTTTACCTTCCAGAGGAGGAAAAACAGAGACTAAGTATGTTCTAAAGGAGTTGTTTTAAACAATGATAAAGTACTAATAAATGAAGTATATCACAATATTTGTTGGAATAAAAATCACGTAATTTGTATTAATGCTAATAGATTATAATTGCAAATTAGGAAACTTGGATTTTTTTCTTAATGATTTTTTTAAAATGACATCTGTGATTTAAGCCATGAATGATTTTTTTTGTATTTTTAGCTACCACATTTCTCTTTCTGCTGGTCCCATGCAGTAGTTCTAAAAGGATTAACCACAGTTTATTTAAAAATTATACCTTATATAACTTAAAATTAGCCACATTAAAACAATTGACAACCTTAAATGTTCAAAATGTGAACATTTATTTTATATAGGAAACTAAACTACTTCTCTAATAAACATTTACTTACTGCGTATAACAGAACAATGCCTTCAATTAGAAGAGGAAAGTTAAGATTTAAATGTTAGGGTTACTAAGTTTTAGAGGAAAATACAGTATACAATAATCTTAACATCATGTTTGGGAAGAGAAGGTGTAATGGCAATAAAATCTAAGAATTCGGCAGAATTTAGCAATACCCTTTACTGCATATGTTTCAATAGACAAAACCTGGTGTTTTGTACCAAATTCCAATAATGGCAATTGTATAGGTGTGGCACTTAAAAATGGCAGTATTGTGCTTAAATCAGAAAGCTTGTTGCTATTTCCTAATCATGAACAAGAGAGATTGCAGCTAATGGTACCTTTTGTTAGGAATTACTTAAGGCACACTGTGAGGTTAAACAACGATTTTGATATACGAACTCAAGCCACTACATTTGTGCCTGCCTTGATATCCTTGCTAGAACCTAAACAGTATTATGTTATACAACAAGGCCATCCTGTTCGATCTATGTTACAATTAAACATTCATCCCAGAAAGTGAACCCTAGTAATTTATTACAGTTCCACTTCTGACTGAGCAGAATCCTACTCCATGTTCATTTTTGTCATGAGGAGGATTTATTTCTGAAAGATCCTGAAAACGGAAAAACATGTAGTTAGCTCTTCAAAGATAATCATGACTTCAAGAGTAAGGGTCAAGAGGTTTCCTTGAACAACGTCCATCAGGCACCAGCCTTCTCAAAACTGCAGATGTCTGAGTCCTACCATAACGTAATGAAGTGGGGAGGGGGAAGGGAAATTGGCATTTTTCAAACAAATATTTAAGTGCTCTTTCAAGTCTAAAAAAGCCATTGGCTTCATAGATTCTGAAATGATTGATTAAATGTATAAAAGACTTTGATTTAGCAAGGAGCCTCTTTTCCTTTGGTTCAGTTAGTTATTCAAAATCCACGTGTAGAAATAATTTATCCATCATTCAGCCTTTAAAACGGTCTTCCGGTAGCGAAGTACTGTAGCTGTTACCCATATGTTTAAAGCCAGCATGATGACAAAACGTGTAAAAACTGAAATCAAAAAAAGTGTATTAAAACTCCACAATACAGGACAGATCACCTCCTGCTCTAAGTATAAGCCTAAATAAAGTTTCGCCCTCCCTCCAACCCCAAAATGAACAACAATGAATCATAAAACTTTGAACAACTTTAGTTCCAAGTATTTCTAGGGAAATGATCTTCCTATTTAATAATGATTACCTCTTGGTCTTACTTCATAAATAACAGTTTTCCTCTTAAGTGCTTAATTTATAGTAGTCTACCTCTGGCTAAGAAGTGTTATAGCCTTTTAAAATCATTTTACTCCTTTGAAATCTTGAGGATGCTGATGTCTCAGAACATTCCATATTAAGCAAAGGTAGTATGATGCATTCTGTTAAGATTCTGGGCCGGGCTCGGTGGCTCAGCCTGTAATCCCAGCACTTTGGGAGGCCGAGGCTAGTGGATTGCTTGAGCCTGCGGGTTCAAGACCAGCCCAGGCAACTTGGGGAGACCTCATTTCTACAGTAAATCAAATATTAGCCGGGTGTGGTGGCATGCGCTTGTAGAAACCTCGTTTCTACAATAAATCAAAAATTATCCAGGTGTGGTGGCATGCGCTTGTAGCTGGAAGGATCGCTGGAGCCCAGCAGGTCAACGCTGGGGTGGTCGTGAGCGTGTTACTGCACTCCAGCCTGGGCAACGGAGTGAGACTCCTACTCAAAAAAAAAAAAAAAAAAGATAATTTTGAAAAACTTGGGTCAAATGTCCAAATGTGTTTTATATCAAGGTAACAAAAATGTGACTCTTTGTAAAACAAAAACAGTAATTTTTAAGAGTGACTTGACTTCCACTTTATTTATTTATTTATTTACTTATTTATTTATTTATTTATTTATTTAGAGTCAGAGTCTCACTCTGTCGCCCAGACTGAAGTGCAGTCGCCGCTCCCAGGGCCACCGAGGCTGCTGGGCTCCGGCGACCCTTCCGCCTTAACCTTCCAAGTAGCTGGAACTACAGACGCGCGCTACCACGCCCAGCTAATTTTTTTTTTTTAATTTATTGTAGAGATGAGGTCTCGCCAAGTTGCCCAGGCGGGTCTCGAACCCGCGGGCTCAGGCAATTAATTCACTCACCTCAGCCTCCCAAGGAGTGGGATTACAGGCTGAGCCACCAAGCCCGGCTGACTTCCACTTTTTTTTTTTTTTTTTTTTGAGTTGGTGTCTCACTCTGTCGCCCAGACTGGAGTGCAGTGGCCGCTTCCGGCCACTGCAACCTCGACCTGCTGGGCTCCGGCGATCCTTCCACCTCTGACTTCCACTTTAAAACACAAACACTTTACTGACAAATAACGTTTATGAGATTTAAGATACTTTTGTGTTTGTAAAACACAGGTAAGATATTAGCTAAATGATTTTTAAAAAGGTATCCCAGATACACTGATGGTGCTCAGAAGAGTTTTCATGAATAAGAAATAAATCACAGTTAGAATATGCTTGATCTTTTAAATTTAATTTTTAATGTATAGGTCTGTTTTGTTGTTGTTGTTTAGTTACAGTTGAACTCTCCATGCTGAGAATTTATCAAGTCCTGTGAAAAAGACCCAGGCCTGTCTTCCTTCCCATGTCCCACTTGATGACAGTTGGTGACCAGAACAAATTTTAATCCTGTAGTCAAAGCTGATGGTAGGTATTCGAGCCACAGGTATAACCTCCAGGAGAAGACTAACAAATATATCTGTGTTCTGAAACAACATTTCTCAAATAATAATTAGCTTATTTAGAGGTCTAAGTGCTGGGAAAATTTTCTAATTTTCATAGGGGACACTATCTGGTCTAATTTCCCCAAAACATATAATATATGCTCAATGTGGGAGCTGAAAACAGCCTAAGGAATTACTAAATTCTTTTTTGGTGACTAAAGTATTTTCTCCATCCCAGCTCTCTCTCTCTCTCTCTCTCTCTCTCTCTGTCTCTCTCTGTCTCTCTCTCTCTCTCTCTCTCTGTCTCTGTTTCTCTCTCTCTCTCTCTCTTTGTTTCTGTCTCTCTCTCTCTCTCTCCAAGAGCACAAATAATTCTACCACTTCCCTGCTTTCCTAAGCCTCCAGAGGCTTCCTCCTGTTTGTGGACAGTTCTCTCAGGCTTGGACACTCTGGCCACTGCCAGCCTCATGCCCCTCCTCTCCGGAAACACCCCCATTCCTGTCCCGGCTCACCACACTCAGCCCTGCTGGATCTCGCCCAGTCCTCCCTGCTCCTTGCTCATGGCCTTCACACATGCTGTTCCTTGTAACAATGTCCTCTCACCCGCCTCCCTCCCTCCCACCCCCGTTAAATCTACTCATCCTTAGGAGCTCACTCTTCTTCAGATTGATCTCCCCAGCTCCCTCAAACTAGGTCAGGTATTCATTCCACCCTTCTCTTCCAAGACACATTTCATAGTTCAGTTCAGTAGTTAATTCTGTGACTACTTCATGTTCCATTCCACTGCTGAAGAGAGACCTTACGGAGACAGACACCTACCTGCCCTCTTGTGCATAGTCTATTCCCTGTGCTACAAGAAGTAAATGCTTAATAAACACAGTGAGTGATGAAGACGAGGAATACCTTGTCGCCATCCTCTGTGTCTGTGATCCAACAGAGCCAAGTCCACCCGTTAAGCCCAGTTTCCAGCTGAAGGAGGCACAAATAGCACAAAATTCAAAAAGGAAGTGGGAAGAAGACCAGGCGTGATGGCTCATGCCTATAATCCCAGCACTTTGGGAGGCTGAGGTGGGAGGACTGCTAGAGTCCAGAAGCTCAAGGAAGTGGGAAGAAAAATACTTTACTTACTTGTAAAATCACTTGTGGTCATTAAAGTTGTTATTATTCTTGCTGTAAAAGAAAACGTGCAGCAGTAAATAGCTTGCTTCTCAGACATGTTAGTGTTTAGCTAATGTTTTTCCCTTCTACCATATCAATATGTACTAACTATTCTTGATAGATTTGGACAGTACAGAAGATAGTATTGTATTTCATAAACATCTGAAACCCAGCTGCACATCCTGGCCCAGAGGTTTTGAAACAGCTCCTAAGAGAAGAAACGATCCTGGAAAGTACTTCAGTGCTGCCCAGGGATGCCTGCAGCTCCTTCCACAGCTTCTGGGCCAACCCACAACTCCCACCCTCAAAAACAGCTTTAAAAATCTCATTTACATACTGAGCTTCAGGGTAGTTTCATTTTTTTAAAAAAAAGGACTCCCACTAACTAAAAGCAATGTTGTTAAATTGCTGATTTCTGCCTCTCTATTTTAGATAAGGAGACTGAAGCCCAGAAAAGGATAAGATTTTTCTAAGGGTCTAACTAGAATGGTTGTGTTTATTCCATTTTTCTGGTTTAGGCTTTCACTGAGTAAACACTTAGGAAATTGGGGTCACAGTTTAAACTGACACATGCGAGCAATGTGAATTGGGAGTTAGAGAACATCACTGCCTGCAACTGAAGACATCACGCCCTTCCTAACCCAGCCTGTAATCCCGCGCCTTTGGGAGGCTGAGGAGAGTGAATTGCCTGAGCCCGCGGGTTCGAGACCCGCCTGGGCAGCGAGACCTCATCCCTACAATAAATCAAAAAATCAGCTGGGCATGGTAGCGCATGCCTGTAGTTCCGGATACTTGGAAGGCTGAGGCGGGAGGATCGCCAGAGCCCAGCAGGTCGAGGCTGCGGTGGCCGGGAGCGGCCACTGCACTGCAGTCTGGGCGACCGAGTGAGACTCCAACGCAAAAAAAAAAAAAAAAAACTTCCTCCAACACGTTCTTCCATTAGCATATATTAACATAGTAGGTTTTTGGTCTTCCAGCTAAACTATAAGTCTGTGAGGGCAGACACCAAACCTACAAATTTTTTGTTGTCAAATTTGAGAACCCAAGCCTTTACATAAAGATACTATGTGATATTTGCTGATGAATTTAAATGGAAGAAATCAATCAAAGTAGATGAAAAGAAGATCCCAGTTAGGAAGGTGACCAACAAGGACCCTCAAGCAAACTCAAAAACACTCTTAATAACCATACATCTGATACGGGGTCAGTATCCAAAATATATAAGGAATTCAAACAAATGGCCAAATTTAGAAATGGTATATGACAAACTGTTAATCAAGCTGGACGTGGTGGCTCACACCTGTAACATTACCACTTTAGCAGATTGTGACAGGAGGATCACTTGAGCCCCGGAGTTAAAGGCTTCAGGGAACTATGATCACACAACTGCATTCCAGCCTGGGTGACAGAGCAAGACTCTGTCTTGGAAAAAAAAAAAATGCTGGCTAGGCTCAGTGGTTCAGTCTATAATCCCAGCACTTTGGGAGGCCAAGGCGAGTGGATTTCCTGAACCTGCGAGTTCAAGACCAGCCCGGGCAATGTGGTGAGACCTCGTCTCTGCAATAAGTCAAAAAATAGGCCGGGCATGATGGCACATGCCTGTAATTCCAGCTACTTGTAAGGCTGAGGTGGGAGGATCGCCGGAGCCCAGCAGGTCAACACTGAGGTGGCCATGAGCGTGCCACTGCACTCCAGCCTGGGCGACAGACTGAGACTCCAACTCAAAAAAAAAAAAAGCTAATCACTAATCATCAGAGAAATGCAAATTAAAATCACAATGATTATCACCTCACACTGGTTAAAATGGCTATCCTCAAAAAAGATGACACGTGGTGAGGATGTAGAGAAATGGGAACCCTTGCACACTCTGGGTGAGATGTGAATTAGTACAGTCATTATAGAAAACAGCTGGGCATGGTGGCTCACACCTGTAATCCCAGGACTTTGGGAGGCTGAGGCAGGAGGATTGCTTGAACCCAGGAGTTTGAGACCAATTTAGGCAACAAAGCGAGACCTTGTCTCTACAAGAAATAAAAAAATTAGCCAGGCATGGCGGCACTTGTCTGTAGTCTCAGCTACTTGGGAGGTTGAGGTGGAAGGACCGCCTGAGCCCAGCAGGTTGAGGCTTCAATGAGCTGTGATTGTGTTTTTATACACTCCCTATATGGTCCACCAATTCTACTACTGGTTATATAACCAAAGGAAATAAAGTCAATATCTCAGTCGGGCATGGTGGCTCACCCCTGTAAACCCAGCACTCTGGGAGGATCCCTTGAAGTCAAGGAGTTCAAAAGTAGGCTGAGCAACATAGTGAGACCCCTGTTTCTATTTTTAAAAATAGAAAAAACATTTTTTTGAGTCAGTCTCATCAGGCTAGAGTGCACACTCAGACTACCACAACCTCGACCTGCTAGGTTCAGGCAATTCTTCTGCCTCAGCCTTCCAAGTAGCTGGAACTACAAGTATGCGTCACCACATTCAGCTAATTTTTAAATTTATTATAGAGATGAGGTCTCACCAAGTTGCCGAGACTGGTCTCAAACCCCTGGGCTCAGGCAATCCTCTCACCTCCGCCTCCCAAAGTGCTGGGATTACAGGCATGAGTCACTGCACCTGGCTAAAAACAATTTTTAAAAAATTAGTCAAGCATGGTGGTATGTGCCTGTAGTCTCAGCTACTTGGGAGGCTGAGGCAGGAGGATCACTTAAGCCCAGGAGTTCAATGCTGTAGTACACAACTGCCAGTCTGGGTGACAGAGCAAGACTCTGTCTCTACAAAAATAAAAAATAATGCCGCTATTCATTGTAGCATTATTCGTAATAGCCAAGACAGGGAATCAACCCAGGTGTTTAACACCAGGTGAACGGATAAAGAAAATGTGGTATATATACATAATGGAATGCTATTCAGCCTTAAAAAAGAAAATCCCATTTGTGACACTATCATTAAATGTGGAAAGCAAAGCTGGGCTCGGTGGCTCAGCCTGTAATCCCGCGCCTTTGGGAGTCTGGGGTGAGTGGATTGCCTGAGCCCGCGGGTTCGAGACCCGCCTGGGCAGCGAGACCTCATCTCTATAATAAATCAAAAAATCAGCCGGGTGTGGTAGTGTATCCCTGTAATTCCGGCTACTTGGAAGGCTGAGGTGGAAGGATCGCCGGAGCCCAGCAGGTCGAAGCTGCGGTGGCCAGGAGCGGCCACTGCGCTCCAGTCTGGGCGACAGAGTGAGACTCCAACTCAAAAAAAAAATGTGGAAAGCATTAGAAGTGAAATATGGCCAGGCGTGGTGGCTCAAGCCTGTAACCCCAGCACTTTGGGAGGCCGAGGTGAGGGGATTGCCTGAGCCCGCAGGTTCGAGACCAGCCCAGGCAACTTGACGAGACCTCATCTCTACAATAAATTTAAAAATTCGCCAGCCATGGTAGTGTGTACCTGTGGTTCAAGCTACTTGGAAGGCTGAAACAGAAGGATCACCAGAGCCCAGCAGGTGGACGCTGGGGTGGCCGTAAGCATGCCACTGCACGCCAGCCTGGGCGATGGAGTGAGACTCCAACTCAAAAAATTAAAAAAAAAAAAAAAAAAAAGAAGTGAAATATGCCAGGCACAGAAATACAAATGCAGCATGATCACACTTATATAAATGGAATCTGTAGAATTCATGGAAGTAGAGTGGAATGGTAATTACCATAGCGTTGGGATGGGACGGAGAAGTTGGGAAAGGCTGGTCAAAAAATACACCATTGCACTTGGGAAGAATAAGTTCAAGAAATCTATTGTGCAAGAGTTAACTGCAGGGAAAAGAGGTCTTTTTTTTTTTTTTTTGAGTCAGAGTCTCACTCTGTTGCCCAGGCTGGAGTGCAGTGGCACATTCACGGCCACCCCAGCCATTGACCTACTGGGCTCAGGCAATCTTCCGCCTCAGCCTTCCAAGTAGCGGGAACTATAGACATGCACCACCATGCCCAGCTAATTTTTTTTTTAATTTATTGTAGAGATAAGGTCTTGCCAAGTTGCCCGTGCTGGTCTTGAACCCGCAGGCTCAGGCAATCCTCTCGCCTCAGAGGCCTTTTAATAAATACTACATGGTAGTGACTCGTTCCAAGGTGAAGTGGAATTTAGTAACCAATAGAAGGAAACTAGGATGAATAACAAAAATGCATGTTTCATTCATTTCTAAAGTGATGTTGAAGTTATTAGCCTCATTTATAAAAAGTAACATTAGGCTTAAAAATCAGCTCATTTTTTTTCCCCATAAAAGTATAGTCTCCTGTAATCCCAGCACTTTGGGAGGCCAAGGCGAGTGGATTGCCTGAGCTTGCAGGTTCGAGATCAGCCGAGGCAACTTGGCGAGACCTCTTCTCTATAATAAATCAAAAAATTAGCCGGGTATGGTAGCATGCGCCTGTTGCTCCGGCTACTTGGAAGGCTGAGGCGGAAGGATCACCGGAGCCCAGCAGGTCAACATTGGGGTTGCCGTGAGTGTGCCTAGGCGACAGAGTGAGACTCCAATTCAAAAAAAAAAAAAGTATAGTCTCCAGGCCGAGTGAGTGGCTTAAGCCTGTAATCCCAGCACTTTGGGAGGCTGAAGCAAGAGGATTGTCTGAGCCCTGGAGTTCAAGACCAGTCTGGGCAACTTGGCGAGACCTCGTATCTACAATAAGTAAAAAAATTAGCTGGGTGTGGTAGCGCATGCCTGTAGTTCCAGCTACTTAGAAGGCTGAGGTAGAAGGATCCTGGAGCCCAGCAGGTCAAGGCTGCAGTGGCCATGAGCGTTTCACTGCACTCCAGCCTGGGCGACAGAGTGAGACTCCGACTCAAAAAAAAAGTAGTCTTCAACTCATTTTTAATCTATTCCACAAATACTTAAGTACTTGTTAAGCACAGAGTGCCATGCAAAATAGATTCAAATGTAATATATGGTTTCTCTCTGGAGTAACAAGTTCACAAGATTTCCTTTAAAATGTAATAAGCAACATTAAAAAATTAAGAAACCTGAAGATTAATTTGGTAATATATCTAATTAGCACTTCTAGAAGTCATATATATCGCACAATAACATGTCAGCATTTTAAAGGTAAAAGTACCTCAAGAAGTCTTTTTTATTTTTGAGTTGTGGTCTCTCTCTGTCCCCCAGGCAGGAGTGTAGTGGTATGACCACAGCTCACCACAATCTCTACCTCCTGGGCTCAGGTGATCCTTACACCTGAGCTGGGATTACAGGCATGTACCACCACGCCCAGCTAATTTTTTAATTTTTTTAATAGAGACAAGGTCTCACTATGTTGCCCAGGCTGGTCTTAAGACTCCTGGGCTCAAGCAATCCTCTTGCCTTGGCCTCCGAAAGTGCTGGAATTACAGGCATGAGCTACCACATCCAACTAGGTCTTCATTTTAAGAAATTTTGGATATAATGTCCAAAGTTTAGGTCCTGAATAGAGAAATTTGTCTAAGAAGTTAGAAGGGCCATGATTAAGTATAATTAAAATATCTAAAACTAGTAAATTCAATTAATGTGATAGCTCCAAATTTTACATATGTTTCTACCTAGCTACATATAGCACATATGTATTTTAGGTCGTTTCTGCAAGAATCCAAACGAACAGTGGAAATACTCAAGTTGAGACCCAGTTGACATGGCTGCAGGAAATCGCCATTGCTACAAATTATGTTCATTCTCAAAAGCCAGTGTGTGATTTTTGTCTTTTTCATGTTACATCATAAAGATTTGATTTTTAAAAATAAATTAGTTGAGTCAAAATAACCTCTTGTTTTTTTTTTTAAAGTAGACTGTTAATATTAGGCCAGATTTTTAGAGAAAAGTGTGCTTTCATCTTTTTTTTTTTTTTTTTTGGCAACTAGATCTTGCAGGAAATGGAGAACAGTCTGCATTAAACCAGCCTCACTGATGCAGATACACTTAGTTAGGAGGTTCTATCTAATAGTTAATTGCAAAGTAGTAGAGGGACTAGGATACTTCCACACCAAGCCAGCACCCTTCCAGATAGCCAGCCGGTGCTGATAGAGGCCTCCCCCCCATCCAAGTTGTGTTCTTACTTGCACAGGTGTACGAGGAGAGGCCCCAAGTAAGCGCGCTCACAGCTCCCGCGTCTCCCGCCTTCCACAGACACTGGAGCTGAGCAAACTTGCTAGCCGCACTGATCAACGTACATAAATTCTGTGTGCAGATCAAATGTGAGAAAGTCAGGCATCTGTGCATTAAAAAAAAAAAAAAAGCAAAAAGACACCTGGCACTCAAAGCTCTTTCGAAGCCAGATTTTCTGGCGAATTAGAAGTCCAGTCACTTGGTCAATTAATAACCAATGTGTACAAGGCTGAAACCTGAGTTTGGTGAAAAAGGATGCAACAGTGAGGCATTTACAAACAATTCACAGAGTCTACCGTGCTGTGGGGAGTGAATGGGCCAGAGTGCCTGTGAAATTGGGAGTAAGAAACAATCCGGCATGGCCACAAAGGCACATCTCTCCACGCCCCCAAGAAAAAAATAGATATTATTGTTTTACAGCCTGGAGAAAATGTGCTGTGCTGAACTAACAAACTCATGAAGTCAAGCAGCTATGGCACCTCTGCCCTGAATTTCTGGCTGCTCTGATGAGTCTGCGTGGAATGCGCTCAAGCCTCTGCTACCTGACAACATAGGAGGCCTTCACAAATTAGCCTGCAGCCCCGCACAGCACACTCCACCCTGACCGCAACCATCCTGTCTCTACAGCAGGGGAAACTCCAGGGATAGGCTGAATGTAGACTGAAGGGAGCAAGGTGGAAGCCAAGAGCCCAGCTAGGTTAGTGCCAGGTTTGCACCAAGGCGAGAGAAACAGAAGAGGTGAGAATGTTCCAGTTCTGAATGTATCTCAAAGGCAAAGCTGATAGGATTTGCTGAGGCAGTGGTGGTGAGATGTGAGAAATTAAGTCAAGAGTGATTCTAAACTCCAAGGTTTCAGGTCTTCACAGTGGAAGAATAGAGTTGCCCTTAATTGAGGTAGATAGATAAAGCTGTAGGTGGCGCAGTTTTGCCAGATAGAGGGGCAGACAGGAGAACAGAAACTCCAGGTAGAACGTGTGAGGTCGACACTAACGGGCCAGAGGAGTGTAGCCATAGAACTGGTGGTTGAATATCAGCAGGGTGTGCTGGATCTCTGGGACCACTAGTGTTAAAGAAGTCGGGGAGGCCAAGCGTAGTGGCTCACGCCTGTAAACCCCAGCATGCTGGAAGGCCGAGGCGAGAGGATTGCCTGAGCCCAGGGGTTTGAGACCAGTCTGGGTAACTTGGTGAGACCTCATCTCTACAATAAATCAAAAAATTGCTCAGGCGTGGTGGCCTGCATCTGTAGTTTCAGCTACTTGGAAGACTGAGGTGGAAGGATCGCCTGAGCCCAGCAGGTCGAGGATGCAGTGGCCGTGAGTGTGCCACTCACTCCAGCAGCCTGGGTGACAGAGTGACTCCAACTCAAAAACAAAAAAAAGAGAAACTGGCAAAGACATAGGATCAGGGGGAAGGGACACCAGGACAGGGGGTCCTGGAAGCTGAGTGAGCAAACTGATTCAAGGAGGAATCCTGATCTGCCGAATCAAATGCTGTAGAGATGTTAAGTAAGATGAGCCATGAGGCTGGTCACGGTGGCCCACACCTGTAATCTCAGCACTTCGGGAAGCCAAGGCAGGAGGATCGTTTGAGCCCAGGAGTTTGCCAACCTGGGCAACATAGCAAGATCTCATCTCTACTAAAAAAAGAAAAAGAAAAAAAAGATGAGTCATGAGAACTGACCTCTGACATTGGCATGAATGAAAGTCACTGGTGGCCTTGACGAGAGCAGCTTGTTTAACTTCTATCTCCCCAGGAGCAGGAAAGCCCATGAAAGGTGCCCTTGGTCAGTTTCCTGCTGGGTCCACAGTACCCACACATCCTTGCTGAGTGAATAAGTCCTTAATAATAATGCGATTTGGCAAATGTGATGGCAAAGGTACCACAGGATAACTTGGGAGGAAAGAAGGGGCTACTCAGACAAGTAAGAGTTACGGAGATTTGGACGGCAGGGAGCAAGAGCCTGTGGTCAAGCCTGTGGAGGGACAGAGACAGGTCACACTAGGAGCTGGGCACAGACGGCTCAGAGGACTGACCCTGAGCATGGAGACCTGCGAGGAAAGAGACTCCCCGTGCAACCGGGAGACCCGGACAGAGCAGAGAAGGGAGGACCGCAGAGCAAGACGTGCATCGGAGAGCTAGGCAGGACAAGGGCTCCGTGGGCATACAAGGTGGCAATGCAGGACGGAAGAGGGCGAGGGAAGAGTTGGCTTCACACACTTCAGGGCCTCAGACCACGTTACGACAAACTCATGCTAAACACAAGCTTGCCTGCTAGAAACTCTACCAGATTCATCTTTCAGGAAGAAAGCCATCTTTAAAATCAAGAAATATCCAGGCACAGTGGCTCAAGCCTGCAACTCCAGCATTTGGGAGGCTGAGGAGGGAGGATTGCTTGAGTCCAGGAGTTTGGGACCAGCCTGGGTAACATAGAGAGAGCTCAACTCTACAAAAAAGAAAAAAAAAACATTAGCCAGGCATGGTGGCACACACTTGTAGTCCCAGGAGGCGGAGGTGGATGGATCACCTGAGCTGAGCCCAGCAGATCGAGGCTGAGGCTGAGGTGAGCCGTGATTGTGCCACTTGCACTCCAGCCTGGGTGACAGAATGAGACCCCAACTCAAAATCAAGAAGTAGTTTGGATTTTGGCATAACCAAGGCCTGGATGGTCTTATTAATACATTCAACTGGAGATCATTAGGTTTTTCTATACAGCAGAGACTGTATAAAATGGTAAGAGGACTGGAAAGGAGAAGAGATGCTTAACTGTTACAAGATCATTTTTAAGTGCATGAATCATCTCTTTGTGAATGAACTATGAGCATGTGAATGATCCATTTGGCCATGAAAGCATAGTTCAGGTCTTCTGGGGAAAGGATTTGTTGGTCTGAGTAGGCACTTACATTTGAAAGCAGTAAAACTATAAACATGCTGTAACTTAGGTTTTTCGCTAATTCCAACGGCGACCCCTCCTCTACGGGATTCTAGGGTTTTCCTGCAATGTGTGTGTCCTGAAGCCCCTGCTCGTCCTCCGGCCCTGTGGCTCCATGCCCCTCAGGTCTGGCCACCTGGTCCTCTGGGCCCTGGCGCCGGCCATGGAGCAGGTGCATGATGAATGCTTGTCAGTGACGGAGGGATGGTGAACAGACACAGCACCACACCTGGTATTCAGCCCAGGCTCAGTGAGGGGAAAATGAAAATTAAATTGTATAAAATCCAGCCTGGGTAACACGGCAAGCCCTCGTCCCTACAAAAATAAAAATTAAAAAAATGAGCGTGGTGGCGCCCACCTGTAGTCCCAGCTACTTGAGAGGCTGAGGCAGGAGGATTGCCTGAGCCTAGAAGGTTGAGGTTATAGTGAGGCATGATCATGCCACTGTACTCTCACCTGGGTGACAAAGCGAGGCCCCAACTCAAAAAAACATTTTTTTAATGCATAAAATATCATCAACATGTGGTTAGAATAGACCACTGATAAGGGCAGAGAAGAAACACCATAAACTGTTACCCTTGACCACTGAGCCTGATTCCTGATGAGCCAATATCACACTATCCCCAGAAGGGTGGCTCTTGGGGGGGTGAAGGCTCAGAGCTGCCACATGGCAGCCTAGTCATCCCCAAACCAGAACCACACCAAAGTGACCAGCAGCAGGAGTTCCTGAGACCCTAGCGCTCGTTCATTTGTAGGGTCACCAGTTTGGCAAATACAAGACACCCAGTTAAATTTTGAATTTCAGGTCAACAGCAGATACTTTTTTAGTACAAGTATGTCCCCTGCACTATTTTGGACATACATACACTACAACATCATTCATTGCCAATACGGCAGCCCTACTTTATTCACTCTCCGTAAGTCACTAGGTTAAGACATAACACAGAGAATCAAGCCCACTTTCTAAGAAAGGGTCACAGACAAGATGTTGGGGGGGGAAGAGAAAGAAATCATGAGCCCGTGTGTGGCAGGTAGTGACCTGTGACCACCAATTCATTCTCCTCCTCCTTTCTCGTTAGACAGAAATGTTTGCTTCTGTCACCCTGGAGAGAGATGTGATCAAACACATCCTGACCCACTATCAGACACCCATTGACATTTCTGGCCATGAACTAAGTAAGGAAGAAGTAAGCCCTTTTCCAAGGAGGAAAAAAAAATGTTTGGGGGACAAAGTCAGAAAAATAGTGAGGATACAGCCAATATATAATTATGAACCTAATAAGAAGCTTTTTAACTGACGCTCAGTTCTCTACTCTACAACCCTTAACCACCTCTTCAACTGCTTTTCTCTGGCCCCAAAAAAGAGGTAGAAAAAAATTTTGCCCCACATTTAAATAAGAATGTCTTTTGCTGGGCGTGGTGGCTCATGCCTATAATCCCAGCCCTTTGGGAGGCCCAGACAAGAGGATTGCTTGAGCCCAGGAGCCTGAGAGCAGACTGGGCAACACAGTGAAACTGTGACTCTACAAAAAATAAAAAAAATTAGCTGGGTGTGGTGGTATATGCCTGTGGGAGGCTGAGGTGGGAGAAGTACTTGAGCCCAGAAATTTGAGGCTGCAGTGAGCGATGACTATGACTCAAAAAGAAAAAAAGAAGAATGTCTTTCATTATTTGGACAGCACTGCACTGTCATTCCCGTGATCCCTCAATACAGCTAAAAAATAAGCAGGTTAAACATCTGACCCACCAAGTTCTCTCCATGGCAGCCTGCAACTTCTCACATTTTCTTTTCAAGGGCAAGACTTACCATGGCCAGGTCTATGATCCACTTCTGCAGGGTGAGGACAAACCAAGAAGACCCCAATCTGACCAAGTGCTAAGGGAGACAGCAGTGGGTTGCCCGGCAGTGCCACCAGCCTCCTCTCTCATGTGATCACACCATGACCACACGTGAAAGCCAAGTGTGGAGCTGGGGTCGGTGCTGCTGGAACTCGTCGGATGTGGACAAGACAAAAGGGTTTCAAAGCTCAGAGTTCAAAAGAACAAAAGCGGACCATGGGAGAAAGGCACAAAGACACCCTAGGATTGGGCACATTCCTAATAGTCTTAACTACCTGATTCCCAAGCACACAGACATCTCCAAGTATTGTCAAAAGTGAAGCACTTGAAGAGAGGTCCAACACCATAAGGCAGGAGCGTTCTCAACACTGTTGAACATGAACTTCTGTTTGCCGTTTTCTCCCTTTCCCACTAACTGCATTATAAGAACGACATGGCTGGGTAGGAGTGCAGGGAGACAGTCATGGAGCTCAGGGATGCAACAGAACAGGGGTCCAGCTAGGGCAGCGACGCACGGGCTGCCCAGCCAGTGGCCAAAGCTGGAAGCAGACCGCTGGAGTCTCTGAGGTGCCCTTGGGCAAGTCACTTTCCATTTCTCTACCTTGGTTTGCTTATCTGTAAAATGGACTCAACATTCCCTGTGCTACCTACCTCCAAAATGCCTATGGGCACAGAGCAGGGACCAACGAGACTGCTTTATAATTAACAATATTAATTAAATGAAGGAATTGAAAGAGATGATGTCAGTGGAACTAAACAGTAGCAGGCTGGTCAGCACCTGAAGGCAGCTTAAACCTAGCTGGGTGGAATCCTGTTCCTAAAACACTCTCTAACTCAATTTTTTAAGCCAAATTGTGTGATTTCTTTTCTTGCCTGATTCTATACCATCCCACTTCATTCTGTATTCCAAATATGCAAACATTTTATAAAATTTGACCAGTAGTAGGAGCTATGACCTTAAAAGGTAGTATTATCCCATTTCACAGATGGGAGAGCTGCAGCTTAGAGAGTTGATGGCATAGGCTAAGGCCACCCAGGTGGTGGTGGAGACCTGTCCCACCTGACGCCAATGCCCCACACCTACATCCGCATGGTCTGGTGCTCAGGGCACGGAACTGGCAGCTCCCTCCCTCCTCCGCCCTAAAGAGCCTGCAGGAATAAACAGCTCAGACCACTTCACAGGTGCAGCGGCACTACCGCTAGCCTCAGGGTCACCGACTGACACTTGGACTTCAAGGCTCAGCCTCTAACCTAGTGTCTTGACTGAAGTGTGATGTGCACTGTGGACAAGCCAGCAGGATCCCAGGCCCACCCCCTGCTTGGCAATGGGCAGGCCAGGGGACCAGACATGTCAGCAGCATGGTGTGCAACGTCAGATGTTCTCATGCTTATTACGTCAAATACTTTGGGGCTGCCAGCACGGTGGCTCACACCTGTAATCCCAGCACTTTGGGAGGTGGCAGTGAGAGGACTGTCTGAGCCCAGGGTTTCAAGAAGAGCCTGAGCAACTTGGCAAGAACACATCTCCACAATAAATCAAAAAATCAGCCAGGCATGGTGGCATTTGTCTGTATTTCCAGCTACTTTGGAGGCTGAGGCGGAAGGATCGCCTGAGCCCAGCAGGTGGAGGCTGCGGTGGCTGTGAGCGTGTCACTGCACTCCAGCTTGAGTGAGAGTGAGACTCAGACTCAAAAAAAAAAAAAAATGCTGTGGGGACATTTCCAGGGAAGGAAGAAACACCTCAGATATGCTAGTGCAGCTGAACAGTGTTGCTCTCAGCAGGGCTCACACTGATGTTCGGCACATCCCACTTGGCCTGTTGGCACCACCTCGGTGTCCTGGTCTGAAGGGGGAGGGGAAGTTCTGATCTGTGTAGGTATATTTGCATTTGGGTTTCATTTTCAGTTAAATGGCAAAGGACCCTGCTTCATAATGCAAACTATTAGCAGATAACACACCCACCGGGCTTGGTGGCTCAGCCTGTAATCCCAGCACTTTGGGAGGCCGAGGCGAGTGGATTGCCTGAGTCCACAGGTTCAAGACCAGCCCAGGCAACTTGGCGAGCCCTCGTCTCTACAATAAATCAAAAAAATTAGCCAGGAGTGGTAACGTGTGCCTATAGTTCCAGTAACTTGGAAGGCAGAGGCGAAAGGACCACCGGAGTCCAGCAGGTCGACACTGGGGTGACTGTGAGCCTGTGTGCCACTGCAGTCCAGTCTGGGTGACAGAGTGAGACTCCAACTCAAAAAAAAAAAAAATAACACACCCAAGTCCCACTTCTGACTCTCAGATGCTGGAAGGATACACAGCGATGTACGGAGTGGCCTGCTTCACGTTTCCGTTAAAATGAAAGACACACAGGAGAAGGATGACGTCTGCAAGAGAAAGGCTCCAAGTGAGAGGGGCCAAGGGAGACCTCGGGCAGCCCATCTGACCCAGACACAGAGAGATATTACCTTGCGCGATGAGGATGGGGTACTCAAGGTAGGTCAGCAGTGGGTACCCGTAGTAACACTGGTACCGGAGAAACACCAGGAACCTGGGGAGAGGAGGACACATATCCACATGGCTGCCCACAAACACGGCCGCTGGGGTGACCTGCCGAATTCTACAAGTGGTAGGATGTTGCCCCAAGTGTCAACGAGGAAGATGTGGAAAATGAAAGGAATGCAATTGAATCATTGACATGATTTGGGGAGCATCCGGTGCTTGGGTGCTGGGCTGAAGTGCAAGACCTATGATCCCTGTCGAGCCCCTTCAGATGGTCACTCACAAAGGATTTTTCAGAGGGCAGCTCGTTGCCAGGACCACAAGGGACCGGCCTCTGGACCCAGACCTGCAAAGCTGCCCCTTGCCTGGCTCCAAGCAGCTGCCTCTCAGAAGCTGCACATATCTATCCTGACCCTGAGAAGCTGCACAGGCATAAGGGATTGGAGGGGGCCAAGCACCATCCCTGGATGGGGGGCTCTGAGACCGTGTTTTAAAGAGAAAGAACACCACCTAGATGGCCCATGTCGCCTCCCAGATGTGCTGACCTGTTGAGGACAGGGCAGTGGGAGAAGGCATGAAGAACCACCCTCCACTCCTCTAAGAATATTCTAGCTCTTCGAGACATGGGGAGCTAGTGGGTAGGAGGTGAAGACCCCAGGGTCCCACCCTTCTGAGGAGAAAAGGCTCGAGCTTCCTGCTCCCTGGCACACACCCTAGCCCAGTCTCCTCCGACAGGACCTGAATCCCTACTATTCCCTCAGGCTGTGGCCAGACCTGCCAAGCTCCGTGGCTTCCTCTGGCCAGTGTTCAGACAACCTGGGCCAGGAAGGAAGGGGAGCCCGAGTCCTGGGACTTCAACCCACATGTGGGGGCCTCCAGGGTCTCTCATTTCCTAAGCTGGGAAGCGGCAGTGGAAAAACCTGCACTAACAAAGAGCTTGAGGGCCATTGCCTTGCTAGACTCTGCTGTGGCCATGTGCTCTTCGAGCTATGGCTGTCGCCATGCTTCCTGGCTGTGGTCCCCTCCCCCACCTTGGGGAGGTAAATCTTCTTTCTCCCTTTTCTCTCTCTAACTTGCTTTTAATAGACTTTTCTTTCTTAACCTTTAAAACCAAAACAAAACAAAGAGCTTGTGTCTCCCCCCCAGTACTGCTCCAGACAATCTATAACTCTCAGCTTGGCTGGGGAAGGAGTAAGAGGGGTCACAGGACAGGCAGATGGAGCCCAGTGTCACCCTGAGCACACGGGCCTTCTGCAGTCCCCAGCATGTCCAGCAGGGTCCCCACCTGCGGGCCCTCTGGAACTTTGCAGCCTGCCACCTCCAGCTTCAGGGACAAGCAGTGCCTCTGCCAGGTCCTGCTCCACTGGAGGAACCCTCCGGCCCAGCCTCTAGAGCAGCCCCTTCCTGCTCACCTGTGAGAGCCCAGGGGTGCTGGGAGAGGGGGAGGTCTGGGCATAGCCAGCCTCTGAGCAGACACCAGGGAAAGAATGTTTGAGAACAAAACCTGGGGAAGCTTAACCAACAGTGGGTGCTGAACTGTGTTCAGACTTCCCGGAACACGGCTGGAGACCACAGGCCAGGCCTGACAACCTGGGAATGTCAGAGCCATGCTCCCCTTTGCGAGTCATCCATGCTGGCCTCCACATCTTGCAGACCACTTGGGGAAACAGAGGCCCACGTAAGTCAAGAACATAAGAGAACTCAGGAAAAGAGGAAGAGCCTAGATCTCCTGATACGAATCCAGGTGCAGCCATCACTCCCCTGGGCTTGGTTCATCTACTCCCTGCTTTCAGTGGGACCCAAACTTCCAAGCTCTCCTGCAGCCTGGGGAGGTAGGGGCACAGTGTCTTTCCTTTATTTTTAATATCTCTTTTAATTAAAAAGTAGAAGCTGGCCAGGTATGGTGGCTCATACCTGTAATCTCAGTACTTTGGGGGACTGAGGCAGGATGGCTTAAGCCTGGAGTTCAAGACCAGAATGGGCAACATAGACCTCATCTCTACAAAAAAATTAAAAAATGAACCAGACATGGTGGCATGCACCCATAGTCTCAGCTACTTGGGAGGCTGAGGGGGAAGGATCACCTGAGACCAAAAGGGTGAGGCTGTAGTGAGCTGTGATCATGTCACTGCACCCCAGCCTAAATAACAGAGTAAGACCCTGTCTCAAAAAAAAAAAAAGCTAATTATAATAAAATAACACCTTACAGTCATCTGACACCCAGCCTCATGTGTTTCTACTCCCTGTCTGCTCCGTGGAATCATTTGAGTTTTTTACCTCAACAACTGCTAGGGGTTTAAATAAAAATGCACCCACCCAGGAACTGAGAGGCAGTGAGGGGCAAGCTGGGATTTGAACTGAGGACTTTTCCAAAGAATGCTACCCAGAGGCCAATGCCCCTACAGCCTAAAAGTCAACCTGGGAAGGAAGCAGGGTCACTCCCACCTGGCCACACACCAATATACATGGAAGGCAGGGAACTGACGAATGAGAATTGTGCTCCAAGAGCCCTCCCACCCCACCCCAGCTGCAGACAGCAAAGGGAAACAGAGCAGGAGGATGCCTGCTAGGTCCAGGAAATGGTAGAGGTGGGAGGCAACCCCCAAGCTGCAGAGGAACGCAGGTCCATTGGCTGAGGCCCTGACCACTTCACATCTGCGCTAAAAAGACTCTCTGGTATCATTAAGACACAGTTCATACTCCAGTGGACCCATCGCTTTCAAAAATGGGTTTTCAGTCAGTTTGCTAGGACAGACATCTAAAAAGGCCTGTGCCCCCGAGGTGGCTGTGGTGACAGCCCTGGGGGTCCTTCTGCTCTGACTCTGGTTGCCATCAGCCTCAGTCTGGTCAGGGAGTCCGGGTGGCAGGTAGGGAAGCTCCCTGGGGAGTCAGGTCACATGGTACCCACCCCCAGGCCCAGCTGGGCCTCCCTAAGGAAGGCAGGAGAAGGGTAAGAGAGAAGAGCGCAGGGAGAAGCGGGGGAGTTGGAATGGAGAGAGCCAGGATCCTTCTCTCGCCTCCCTGGTCTCCAGTTCCTGTCATCTGGGGATCAAATCTATATTTCCCTCATAAGCTGTTGTGCGGATTAAATAAGATAATGCACATCATGTCCAGAGTCAGCACAGGACGTGCTCAGGAAATGGTAGCCATTATGATAAATTGCTGGCAGGCTGGAGATGAAATCTATCAGACTTCACAGGCAGAGTCCTGATCACTCCCAGCTGCCTTCTGGGTGGGGTTGGCATTGCAGCTGGCCCTGACACGGCCACGCCCATTTACAGAAGTCTATGTGCAGCCGTGGTCCTGCCTCAGTGGCTGCAAGGCCAGAACCTCCTTCACTGGCCCGTGATCAACTGCAAACCCCTTAGGCCGGCAAACCCCTTAGGCCGCCCCACGCTCAGGGTCTCCTGCCATTGGCAGAGGGTTGGTTTGCGCTGAGGTAAACTGTTAGATCAGGTGACACCTGACTGGCATTGGAACAAAAGTGGTGGGAACACAGGCAGAGGAGTTGGGGGTAGGGGGATGGAACTCTATAGGCATTGGTCAGTCTTAGGACCCAGGTCAAATCTTCATCCTCTGTCCCACCTGAGCAGTCACTGTGGCCGCTTCCAGCCTGTGTCCTTTGCCCCTCTTTCCTCTCAACCAGGTGGGACACCAACCTGAAATGCACCACTGTCCCCCTATCCCTGGGTCCCCCATCTTTTCTAACTCCACCATCAAGCCTGGGGCCCCCAATATAGTTATTCACAAGCCTCTGAGGGGTCACATGCCACGCCTGTCTGCAAACCTTTCTGGAAAGTCTCCCCTTGAAACCCCCATCGATGGGCACACCCAGGGCTGAGCTCCACAGGGCAGGTGTGGGCTCCAGAGCCTGGCCCCTGGGACCCTCCTCTACTTGAAGTCTCCTCTTTCTCCCTCCCTCTCTCTTGGCTTCTTTCTACCCTGAAATTGTCCCTTACGTGGTGAACCAGCCTCCAGACCCACCAGGTAACTGGAGGGGAGGGGGAGAATGTGACCTATTCAATTCTACTCATCTGTTCTGAGAACAGCTGGGGGGGGCGGAGCTTACCTGGAAGATTATCTGCATAATAAGACAACCTGTATTCACAGTGGAGTTCTGCCCCTCACCTTCCCACCACCTCCCCCAGAGCTCAGAGGAGCTTCTTCCCAGGACACTGTTTTGGGGTTCATCGTTTCCCTGAAAATCATGCACTACCCCTCACAACTGCCTGCACGCCCACTTCCCTCTCCCTTATGAAGAGGATATTTACGCCTCAACCAACTGGCCCTTCCTCGAGCCTCCTATTTGTGGTCTCCCCTGTGCATACATGTTCCTAAGTGTGTATGCCATGTCTCCATTCACCTGTCATTTCTGGAACCTTCACAGAGCGCTGAAGGGACGCTTTCCCTCCACCCCGCACCAGCTAGTCAGTCTTCCCAAACGAGCATTACTACTCTGCTTACCACGCTTAGGCCTTTAGTTAGTTACAAGGTCAGAATTTTTTTTTTTCTCCCGATTTCTGGTGGACAAGCCAGCTCTGGAGCAATCTCAGCTCCTTCCTGCCTGTCTGACCCTGGCCCAGCTTTCAGGCTCCTACTTAGTTCCCCTTCCTCCTCTCCCTAAGCTCTTAGAGATCTTAGGTCAACCCCTCGTTGTACAGGCGAGAAACCGAGGCCCGGAAAGAGGTCGATGGTGCGGGGTGGGCTTGGGGACGACGACCGAGTGCTGATTCCGCTGGGTCTGTCTCCTCGTCTGTAAAATGGGCCTGTGCAGTCGATTCCTACCGCGCCTGGCAACGAGGGCGGCGGGCGGCCCCGGGAAGGACCCGCCCTCGGCCGCCTGGCGGCCACACGGAGCTCCTGGGTCTTCCCGCCCCGTTAATGAGAGCCGGGGCGGCCCGGGCTCCCCGCTCCCCGCAGGCGGCAGGGGCGAGGGAAGAAGGGGCCTTACCCCGCCAGCTCCAGAAGTAAACTCGGGAGGCTGATGCCCCGCGCGCTGCGCGCCGCCAGCACGGCGGAGATCTGCGGCAGCTTGAGCGCGGCGCACACGCCCAGGGTACTCCAGTTGCAGAACCACAGCAGCGCCGCCTCCATGGCGCCGGCAGGGGCGGGCGGCCGGCGGGGCGCGATGGGGCAGCTCAGCCGCAGCCGCCCGACTCCGCCGAATCCTTCCGCCTTCTCGGCGCGCTCGCCCTGGCCCAGCCCCGGGACCCGCCCGGCCGGGGACCCGCCCGCCTGGCGTCCGCCCGGCCCCCGCCGCGCTCTGGCCCCGCCCCCGCGTCCTCGCGGCCCTTGGTTCGCTTCACCCCGGGTCCGCCCCGCCCCCCCGGCCCTGGGACCGCCCCCGCCCCGCCCCTGGGGCCCCCGGCGGCTCCACCCTGGCCTGCCCTGCTCTGCCCGCTGCTGATTCACTTTTCCCGGTTCGCCCGACTCGCTCACTTAAGAGCCGCCGGGAGCCGAGCGCGGTGGCTCAAGCCTGTCATCTCAGCACTTTGGGAGGCCGAGACCAGCCCAGGCAACTTGGCGAGACCTCGTCTCTACAACAAATCAAAAATCACCTGGGTGTGGTGGTGCACACTGTTAACTCCAGCTACTTGGAAGACTGAGGCGGAAGGATCGCCTGAGTCCAGCAGGTCGAGGCTGCGGTGGCCATAAGCGTGCCATTGCACTCCATGATAGAGACTATGACTCAAAAAAAAAAAAAAAAGAGCCGCTGGAAGACGCCTAGACACGTGCATTCCCACGATTTGGGTGGGCAGAGGACAGTGGATCACCCCTCATGGGAGAATGGACCATTCTGTTGGGATTTTTCTTTCCCTACAAATGCTTTTTTTCCTCACTAAACTTCGAGGAAACCTAACGGTCCAACTTTGTGTGCATATGGGGAAGGAGGTCTGGAGAGCTCCAGGGCTCGCTACAGGCTCTGGGCCGGAGCTCCTGCGACAGCCAGCCCGGTCCTCATGCCTGCTGCACGGAGAGGAGCCAAAGCCCTGCCACAGCAGCATCGCAGTAGAGAAAGGATTTGTTGCAAAGCCGCTGAGCCAGGAGGCAGAGAGATATTTCTCAAATCCGCCTCCCTGAGAGTTTTAGCCTAGGGCTTTTTGAAGGAAGTTTGGCGGACAGGGGCTAGGGTACAGGTGTGGTTCATTTGTTGGGGATGAATTCATGGGGAGAGGATGTCAAAACTGTGCGAAGTTGGTTTCTGGGAGGTGGTCACAGGACCAGCAGAGTCAGCTCCTTGGTACATGTCCCAGGTCCAGGTAAGGCCCCGAGTCTATCAGAGTGCAAAGTCTGAAAAACATCTCAAGCACCATGCATAGGTTTTGCAATAGAGAAGAAAGTACCACACATGGTGGCTTGATGGGAGCCGGACACGGAGGCCCACTGAGCGTTAGGGATCAGGAAGCGCCATTGACCCCGAGACCACTAGGATGCGTTCGGGAGCTATTGACCCCATTTCCTCCCCCTTTCTACTCAGCACTAACCAGATTAAACTCCTGTGAGCGCAAAACATAAAAACTCTGAGACCGGGATGAGCACAAGCTAACTTTAGAAGCTCATTGCTCCCATTCTTCCACAAACTGCAGTTTTGGCTTTCACACAACTTACAATTCAAACTTGGGTCACATCTAAGAGCCTTGGTAGTGGTCACAGACTTCTGGGTCATGATCTTAGGATTTACTGAAGTTGAATAAGGTGCAAATTGTAGAATATAGTTTTAGAAGACACCCATTTTGTTGAAAGAATGCGGCTGGGTTACTTGCAGGTAGCCCACTGTGAACTTTGGACTGGGCCACATTCTAAACATTCCGGGATGGGCCACTTTAGTTTGTAAAGTAAGTACTTAAGTCTCTATGGAATTGTTTAACTTGGTATTAGTACGAAAAGGGTTTATAGGCAATATGAAAAGGTCTATAGGCAGTACGAGAAGGGTTTAAAGGCAGTCATGGATTAAGTTTTCATGGATTAGGTTTAACATCTGTTATGGGATTATACCTGAAAGAACATCTGGTGGGTGGGGAACGCCCCTCACACACCTGACTGTGTATAAAAGACCTGTTGTAATTCCCAATAAACGGCTTATGCACTAGACAGGGGTCCAGTCTCTTTCTCTCTTCTCTCTCTCTCTCTCTCTCTCTCTCTCTCTCTCTCTTTTTCTCTCTTTCTTCTTCCCCCCAATCGCCGATGCTGTCTCCACCTTTAGGGTACCCTGAACCCGGCTGGAGCTGGACTCCGGCAGTGGCTACTGACCCCTGAGCAGTAAGTCATTATAGAGGTAGCTCAGGAGGAAGGCAAAGGGAGGTGGGGTTGCCGGAGATTAAAGCTGCTTATGCCATTCAGCCGATCAACCTTCTGGGTGCTATCAAGGAGACCTTGATAGATAATCAATTGCTATCTACTGAAGTGACTGTGCAAGCAGTCATGAAAGGAACTGAGCAAAACTAGAAACAACAGGCTTGTTCATTTCTAACCATAACGGCAACTTTGCAGGGCCTGGATCTCTTCCTCAGCTTTTACTCTGTGGCCCAGTATTAATTTTATATGGACAGTTTCACTCCCAGGCCACTTCATTTCATGCCCTTTCCAGAAGCACATTGCCCTGGCCTCCCTAAAGCCTTGCACTTGAGCACTTCAGAGTGAAACGTCTTCTTTTCTTTTCTTTATTTTTTGAGTTGGAGTCTTACTCTGTCGCCCAGGCTGGAGTGCAGTGGCGCTGTGAGTGACACTCAAAGTCACCCCAGCGTTGACCTCCTGCGCTCAGGCATTCCTTCCTCAGTCTTCCAAGTAACCAGAATTATAGGCGTACGCCACCATGCCCAGCTAGTTTTGTGACTTATTGTGGAGACGAGGTCTCACCAAGTTGTCCAGGTTGGTCTCGAATTCCGGGCTCAGGTAATCCTCTCACCTCGGCCTCCCAAAGGACTGGGATTCCAGACTGAGTCACTATACCCAGCCAAATTTTTTTCTTTTCTTTTCTTTCTTTCTTTTTTTTTTGAGTTGGGGTCTCACTCTGTCGCCCAGGCTGGAGTGCAGTGGCACACTCACAGCCACCCCAGCGTCAACCTGCTGGGCTCCAGCGATCCTTCCACCTCAGTCTTCCAAGTAACCGGAACTACAGGTGTGCACTGCCATGCCCAGCTAATTTTTGATTTATTGTAGAGATGAGGTCTGACTAAATTGCCCAGGCTAGTCTCAAACTCATGGACTCAGGCAATCTCCTCACCTCAGCCTCCCAAAGTGCTGGGATTACAGGCTTGAACCACCATGCCCAACAGAAACTTTTTCTTAAGGAGGTAAAATATATTTTTACTGATAAAAGAAGGTAACTTGGACGTGGCCCTTTGAGGGGACAGACAGGATGCATTTTCCAGACTCAGGAAATTGCATATGTACTGGGCCAGGTTATGAAGCAGAAAAAAAAGTCACAAAAATGCAATGCCAGAATCTATGATCACTATTTTGTGCTGTAAACCTCAGCTAGGAAGGTCAGCATGCAAGTTCTGGCCAGAAGCTCTCCTCTTCAGCCTTAACCAGGTCATCACCCTCCCCCAACACCACCCCCTGGGAAAAAACAAGAAGGTGTTGAGTCCTCCCTCCGAAGTCTACATAAAAGCAGGATGTTTAGAAGGAAATCTTTAAAGAAAATTAGGTTTGGCCCTGGTCTGGCTAGATTGCTAATCAATGACAATTATTGCTCTTAAGAAATATAAGGCCAGGCTCAGTGACTAACACCTGTAATCCCAGAACTTTTGGAGGCTGAGGTGGGAGGATTGTTTGAGTCCACGAGTTTGAGTCCAACCTGGGCAACATAGCGAGACCTCATCTCTACAGACAAACAAACAAACAAATTAGCTAGGAATGGTAGTGCACTCTTGTTGTCCCAGCTGCTCGGGAGACTGAGCCCAGAAGGTCAAGGCTATGGTGAGCCATGATTGTCCCACAACATTCCAGCCTGGGTGACAGAGTAAGATCCTGACTCAAAAAAAAAAAAAAGAAAAGAAAATAGGAAAAATAGAGAGTTTTCCTACAAATGTCAAAGGCTTATCAACAGCAGCAGTGACAATTATAGAAACATCTCGTATGTGTTGAGTGCCTCCTAGGTGCCAGCTACTTTACTTTCATCATATCAGAGTTTTTGTTGTTGTTGTTGTTGTTGTTGTTGTGGTTGTTTGAGTTGGATTCTCACTCTGTCACCCAGGCTGGAGTGCAGTGGCATGCTCACGGTCACCGCAGCGTTGACCTACTGGGCCCAGGTGATTTTTCCACTTCAGCTTTCCAAGTAGCTGGAACTACAGATGTGAGCCACCACGCCCGGCTAATTTTTTTTTATTTATTGTAGCGATGAGGTCTCACCAAGTTGTCCAGGCTTGTCTCGAACCCTTGGGCTCTGGCCATCCTCTCGCCTCAGCCTGAGATTATAGGTGTGAGCCACCATACTCGGCTTCGTTAGGTCGTTTGACATATCCCTTGAAGCAAGGAGGCGGTCCTGGTTGGAAGTGCCTGGTCCCGGCCACCTGATGCTGGCTCCTTCTTCTTCCTTCTCCCCTTCTGCCCCACCTCTCTTTATTCTAGCAGTGGTCAGGATCTGGACCCCAGGACTAGCTAGAAGAGAGCTAACTCCCACCTGGGGCCCAGCCTGCCCCTAGCGTTTGGAGATGCTTGCAGTATGACCTTCGTGAGATATTAGTACTCCCAGGACCACAAAGGACGTGAGCCTTCTCTGTTGTGGGACAATGCTGTACCTGGCCAAGGACAAGGAAGCTACCTGCGGTCAGGCAGAACTCGGCTGTCCTCTCACCCTTACAGGCTGTGATTTTTTTTTTTTCTGAGTTGGAGTCTCACTCTGTCACCTGAGCTGGAGTGCAGTGGCACACTCACAGCCCACCTCAGCGTTGACCTGCTGGGCTCCGGCGATCCTTCTGCCTCAGCCTTCCAAGTAGCCAGAACTGCAGGTGCACACCACCACGTCTGGCTAATTTTTGATTCATTGTAGAGACGAGATCTCACCAAGTTACCCAGCCTGGTCTCAAACCTGCAGGCTCAGGCAATCCCCTCACCTCGGCCTCCCAAAGTGCTGGGATTACTGGCTGAGCCACCCAGGTCGGCCAGGCTGCGTGATTTTGGACAGACCTTAACTTCTTCAGTTTCTTCATTTTAAAATGGGAAAAACTATCCCCACCTAAGAAGATTATTGCAAGACACAGAGCAGGGGCAAACTACCAAAACGTTGTTGGGATTTGTAGACACTGGCTTTGCTCTTGGAGCTGTAGGGGCCAGAGTGGGTGTTCCTAGGAGGAGTCATGTTTGGGTCCTGTGGGGAGGTGTTTGTGTTCCTGTCCTGTGCTCCAGCTGGCATGCCAGCTCTTCTGCCCATATGACGGCATCACAGCAGCTGATCTTCAAGGCTCCTCTGCTTCTTCAGGAGCCATTGTAATGTCTGGGTGGGGGTCTGCACCGTGCATACTCACTGGAATATCTCTCCAGCGCAATAGAGTGCCCCCGTATCTGAGACCTTTGTCTCCCCGTCTACACGGCGCCCCTGGTCACAGTCCCTTAAGGGAGTCTGAGCTCACTCCTAAGCCACAGCTGAACAGAGTGAGTCAGTTTCCTGACTGAAGCTGGCCAAGAAATCTCTTCGGGGTGTGGGTGCAGCAGGGTGGGGGACCGGAGGGGGACTTGAGCACGAACTGATTCTGTGATTTCCCCCACCCCGCTGTTCTCTTTAACAGAGGAGACGTAAACTCAGGAGCCATCGTGGTGGCCACCCCCCCATTCATGTTTTCAAAAGGCTGCAAGAATAGTACAATGAACGAGCGTGCGCTCATCACCTAGATGAATTTTTTGTTGACGTTTTTTAAAATTACAAAACTTTATTTTTTTTTCTTCTTGTCAACATGACCAGGAGGCTTTGTGTCACATCAGTGGTCACGTATCAAAAATTGTTAATGTAAGTCTTGAGTCATGGAAAAACTGCACGTAGACTTCAGGGTCGTAGAGAGTCATAGTTGTGATGCCAGGTGGGGTGCAGTGCAAAACTGCTGGATTCTTTGACTCATACCTAAAATGAATTTTAGGGTGGCCAGCAAAGCTTTAAACAGAGTTTATTGGTGAGAAGAAGGAAAAACGAAGATTCATGGCAGAAAGACCTGCCATGGACAAGTTTCTCAAAAACAAAAAACAAAAAAAAAACTCACAAGACTTTATTCTTAGGAATACGGGTATTAGAAACTTAAAATCTGGGGAAGCTTATTTTTTGCCCTACCAAAAGAGCTTGCAGAGAAAATTCACTTAAAAAGATTATTTCTAAATAGGTAAAAGATGATATCCTCAGACATTTGTCCAGTCTCCAATAGGCAGTCCACTCCTTGACCAGCCAGTGCCAGGCTTTATAAGGTTGCCACCCGGTCCTGAATATAAAAGCTTTATTCCTACATTTAATCTGGAGAGATGCAATTTACTCAATCCACCAGAAAAAAACATTCCAAGATGTCACTCCTGAAGTTGACATGTGATGTGAAGTTGAGCTTTTCTTTCCCGTTGACCTTTTGAACCCACGAATGTTGTTTCACTTTTTTTCATAAAATTGAATGAAAACCTTCTTTGAATGTAGCATGATACTGGGAAGTGACCAGTGATGTCTAAATTTGCTGGTTCATAAGTGATTGAAATTTTTTTATTTTTTATTTTTGAGTTGGAGTCTCACTCAGTCGCCCAGACTGGAGTGCAGTGGTCGCTCCCGGCCACCACAGCCTCGACCTGCTGGGCTCCGGCGATCCTTCCACCTCAGTCTTCCAAGTAGCCAGAATTACAGGCATGCGCTACCACGCCCGGCTGATTTTTAGATTTATTGTAGAGATGAGGTCTCGCTGCCCAGGCGGGTCTCAAACCCGCCGGCACAGGCAATCCACTCACCTCAGCCTCCCAAAGGCGCGGGATTACAGGCTGAGCCACCAAGCCCGGCGTGATTGAACTTTTAATGGGAATATCCCCATTAATCTTGATCCCACAAGAAGACAGGATAAAAGAATTCAAAAAATGCCAATAACCCTCCAGTTACAGGACAGCCAGTTCCTAGACAGAGTTCATAAGGCTGGGGTAGCTGGTAATTCAAATAAGGCTTTCGTTTAAGTCTGACGTGCAGCCACTGTTCACTACAGGTTACAGCCACATCTTTGAAACCATCGGTCAACACAAAGAGCATGGAGAACCCCACTAACACGCCAGAGACTTTCATCATTTCAGATCTCACGCCCAGGTATCACAGGAAACAGGAAATCCTATTGTTAACTTTATTCATTTTATCTGTCTCTACTCACACAACACACACATTTTTTAAGCCATTTGCAAGTTTGCGATGGACATCATGGCGTTTGGCTGGATACGCCAGCGATAACAGCTTTTAGGAACGAGAGCTTCTTCCACAGAGCATCTATGAAAGCACCACGCTCCGCATGCTAACACTGACACAGTGCTGTTAGCTAATATTCAGTCCATTATCTAACACTTAAAAGTCTGCAAAGTGTCTTTTTGGGGGCAGTATGGGGGAGGAGTTTCACTCTGTCGCCCAGGCTGGAGTGCAGTGGCATGATTATGGCTCACCATAGCCTTGACTTTCTGGGCTCAGGTGGGCCTTCTGCTTCAGCCTTCCAAGTAACTGGAACTATAAGTATGCACCTCTGTGCCCGACTAATTTTTCAATTTCTTGTAGAGACGAGGTCTCACCAAGGTGCCCAGGCTGGTCTCGAATCCGTGGGCTGAGACAATCCTCTCATATCTGGCTCCCAAAGTGCTGGGATTACAGGTATGAGCCACTATGCCTGGCTGCAAAGTGTCCTTTAGAGCTGCTTTTACCTTGGCCCAGGAGCTGGTCAAGGATCAGGGTCTGAGTCACTCCCCCAGCCTTTCTTTGTCTTTTATGATATTGACAGTTTAGAGGATTCAAGGTCAGTTATTTGGCAGAACGTTCCTCCATTTGGGTTTGCCTGGAGTTTCCTCCTGATTACACTCCAGTTACTATTTTTTTTTTTTTGAGTCAGGGCCTCACTCTGTTGCCCAGGATGGAACGCAGTGGCACAATCATGGCTCACTGTAACCTTAACCTCCTGAGCTCAGGTGAGCCTTCCGCCTCAACCTCCTGAGTAGCTGGGACTACAGGAATGTGTAGCCATGCCCCGCTAATTTAAAAACATTTTCTTTTTTGTAGAGCTGAGGTGTCGATATGTTACCCAGGGTGGTGTCAAACTCCTGGACGCAAGCAATGGTTTTCCCTCAGCCTCCTAAAGTGCTGGGATTACAGGTAGTCAGCCACTGTCCACAGCCCACACATTTTTTGGCAGAAGTGTTTTTGGCAGGTGGTGTCATCCTCGATTTATCACATGAAGCACATTGTGTCAGCTGTCCTGCTATTGGTGAGGTTACGTTTGATAACTAGGTTGAAGCTGTATCTTCTAGATTTCAGCATTTTCGCTTCCCCTAAGCATCCCTGACCTTAGTTTTAGTGTCTTTTATTGATCCTTGCCTAAATCAGTTATTGCTGTAATTGTGATTTTTCTGTTGTCATATTCTGTAGTCTTCAATACAAAGGAGTTTTTCTACAGTACTTAAGATAAAAAAAGTATTGGTATGAACTCATGGAGTCTTTGTTATTATTATCATTATTTCTGTTATTCAGTGAGGTGTGGGAATGGGCTGCCATGGGCGTGGTCAGGGATGGGCTATTACCGTACTTCATTTTGATGCTCACGTTGGCCCAAATTTAAGTTGGCTCTTACATAATTTTTTTTTTTGAGTCAGAGTCTCACTCTATCACCCAGGCTGGAGGGCAGTGGCACACTCCCGACCACTGCAGCCTCGACATGCTGGACTCTGGTGATCCTTCCACCTTAACCTTCCAAGTAGGCGGAACTACAGGCATGCACTACCACGCCCGGCTAATTTTTGATTTTTGTAGAGACGAGGTCTCACCAAGTTGCCCGGGCTGGTCTCCAATCCGCAGGCTCAGGCAATCCACTTGCCTCAGCCTCCCAAAGTTCTGGGATTACAGGCTGAGCCACCGAGACCAGCCTCTTACGAACTTTTTACACATCCTCATCATTTTTGAACTCTTCCTCACTTCTTGGCACACCTTTGCGTTTGAGGCTGGTGGGCATTTTTGATCACATGGAAGCAGAGATGCTGGTTCTGCCTCAGACAAGAGCATAAGCCAGATGTACTCAGAGAAGCCATGATAACAAGTGGAGAAAGCATCCTTCCAGGCTTTACTGTGACTCTCAGCTCCTGATTCCAGCCCCCGCCTGGAGTCCTGCTGCTTCCTGGTCCATTGTATCCGAGAGGCCAGCTCTTGTTGATGACGCCCCCCATTTTCTTTTGCTGGGGCTGACCCTGCAGGCTTGGGGCCCACGTCTCCACAATCTGGGCCTGAAGGCTTCCTGGCCAATCCAACTTCCCTTGTGAGGTGAGAGGCTGGCATCGGGACTTTAGTGCAGGTGAATGGAGTGATTGTGAGGAGGGGAATACCATGATGATGCCACTCAAGGGGGGCGCAGCCAGATAGGTTGGCTGAGGGTAGAGAAAGAGGCTTTGCATGCAGAAGCCTTCAGTGTGCTTGCATGGTTCACTTGGGCCTTTGTGCTGCAGTGATGAGCCATGAGGAAAATGTGCCCCAGGAGGCTGTCAGTTCAGGAGAATGCCAGACATGCAGGAAAGACTTGTGCCCAACCTGAAATGTGGAACCAAGTCTAGCTGAGTCCAGCCAAGATCAGTCAAGCCCCAGGAACATGCAGACCTGTGAGCAAACAGTGGAGTGTTTGTTACACAGCAATATTGAGCTGACTTGTGCACTCTGTAAAAGGACCCAAACACCCGTGTTCTTTAGTACTCCCTGAATGCTCAGAGCTGAATCTCCTAAGAATCTGTCTACTTTCTCTCTCTCCCACATTTAGTAACTGTGGAGACTGAGGCTTAAGAGGGGGATGCAGCATAAAGTCAGACTTCTGGCTCTTCACTAGCTGTGTGACCCTGACCAGGTGAATGAAGTCTTTGGCCTAGTTTCCAAACCTCTCAAATGGTGACAATAATACCTAACAAAAGAGACAACGTGGGTAATGTGACCATCACAGAGTGTCTGCTCACACTGCCTACACGCGTCTCTGCTTCCAGGAATGGCAGAAGAGATGCTGGTCCCTGGCCCTCCTACCCTTCCTCAAGGGGCCTGTGAGAGAAGTGCTCAATGCTTCCTTCCTGGATGCACTGGCGTAGCCACCTGAAGCAGTATTTATTTGTTGTTGGCGTGGTTTTTTTTTTTTTGAGTTGGAATCTCTGTTGCCCAGACTGGAGTACAGTGGCATGCTCCTGGCCACATCAGCCTCGACCTGCTGGACTCTGGCGATCCTTCTGCCTCAACCTTCCAAGTAGCCGGAACTATAGGTGAGCGATACCACGCCTGGCTAGTTTTTGCTTTATTGTAGAGATGAGGTCTCGCCAAGTTGCCTGGGCGGATCTCGAACTGTGGGCTCAGGCAATCCATTTGCCTGGGCCTCCCTAAGTGCTGGGATTACAGGCTGAGCACCGAGCCCAACCTGTTTTTGGTTTTGAGTTGGGGGTCTCACTCTGTCACCCAGGCTGAAGTACAGTGGCATGACCAAGCTCACTGCACCCTCGATCTCCTGGGCTCAGTCATCCTTCCACCTAAGACTCCCGAGTAACTGGGACTAAAGGTATGCACCCCCATGCTCGGCTAATTAAAACAATTTTTTTTTGTAGAGACCAGGTCCTACTGGTCTCGAGCTCCTGTGCTCAAGCCACTCTCCTGCCTCAGCTGCCCAAACTGCCGGGATTACAGGTGTGAGCCACTGCGCCTGACCCAGGAGCAGGATTTGATCCTAGACAGTCAATGCTCCTGACCGCAGGGCAGGGCTCCCTTTAATGGGGCATCCATGGGTTTCTGAGCCAGAAGAACTGGAGGTTATACGGCCTTGGGCACGTTACTTGAGTCCTCTTAACCACGTGTGTGAAAAAAAACATGTGAAAATGAGCCATAGAGCCCCCTTGAAGGTTGTCATGGGGTTTGGAGAAGTGAAGACCAAGGCTGTCTTGTGTGGGATGTTGCCTGGTGCCACTGAGGGTTAGGGTCAGCTAGGTGTCTCTCATCTCCACCCACACCCACCTGGGGAAGGCTGGCGAGTCCTCCTCACTCCTAGATGGGCTGTAGTTCATCTTCCAGCTTCTTCTTCCGGGCCCCTTCCATGAAGAAGAAGTCCATGCCAATGAGAGTTTTCCCAAGGGGCGTGTCCAGCCTGCTGCCCACGACCTGATTCGTGGAATTGGGGGCTGTGTCCGAAAAGAGAGGCACATAGTCTGGCAACTTCTCAGGCTCCTTCTTATTGCCCTGAGGGGAAGGGACAGTCCAGGTCACACACCGCATGGGAAAGGGGAGGGACCTGCATGCTATCGGGGACCTCGAGGGAGCAAGAGAACAGAGCAGAGAGCAGATGGCTGCTCTGTCTGAAGTGTCTCTGGGTGCTTTGGCATGACCAGTTGTAGAGCAGCACACACTCAGTGACGACACGAGCACACCTTGGATATGGCCCCAAGCAGGATGTTGGAACCCAGGGAGGGGTCCTGGGGGCGGCCAACCCAAGATGGCCCTTTCACCTCAGGCTCCATGCCTGGACACACAGGTCATGCTGAGGCCGTGGATGAAGGGTTCTCTTGCCTGCTGACCCCATCTTGTAGCTGCGCACAGTGAATGTTCTTGGCCACTCTTCCTTGAGCCAGTCAGCCTCCAGGGCTGGTTCAGACCAGACCGGGCATGCCTGGATCAATGCCCATAATCTTTGGTTAACATTAGTTCACCTTTGCTTGTTTTTTTGTTTTGTTTTTGAGTCGGAGTCTCACTCTGTCACCCAAGCTAGAGTGCAGTGGCATGCTCACGGCCACCGCAGCCTCCACCTGCTCATTAGGGCGTGGTGGCAAGTGCCTGAAGTTCAGCTACTTAGGAGGTCGAGGTGGGAGGATGGACTGAACTCGGAAGGTCAAGGATGCAGTGAGTTCTGATCATGCCAGTGCACTCCAGCCTGGGTGACAGAGTGAGATTTTGACTCAAACTTAAGGGCCTTCTCTTCTTAAGGGGAAATCTCCCCTTCCCAGCAGGCTTGACCAGATCACTCCTTGATTCATCAGCTTATCTTACCTATCCCTTGAGCATTGCACGTAATGTGATGTTGCAATGCCCAATTTCTCCAGGCTGTGATCTCCTTAAGAGAAAGGATGAAAATGGATCCATCACTGCGCTCCCTGCCTCCAGTATATACCCCATTCACCAGAGACCATAAAAGAGTTAATAGTCAGTTCATGCTGGGTGAGGGGGCAAATGAATCTCGCTCTAAAAAGAATGGTCAAAGAACCAGTCTGGAAAGTGAGCAATAAGTCTTCCCAGGGAGTGGTCATGTTGATGTGGACCTTGTAAGATTGAGAAAAGTTTCATGTCCATATCGTGGACTTAGTGGGCTTACTGCTGTCTACCCTGGAAGGGAATTTCACTCATGGGACCTGAAATCTGGCACTGACTTCCAGTCCAGGCTCCTAGCCTGTAAGAGTGCTCCCTGCCAAGGGGTTATGTGACAGCATTCTGCCTACTGAAGTCTGCCTCACACCCAGACAGTGGAGCTAATTTTTTTCATTTTTTGTAGAGATGAGATCTTGCTATGCTGCCCAGGCTGGTCTCGAACTCCTGGGTGAAGAAATCCTCCTGCCTCGGCCTCCCAAAGTCCTGGGATTACAGAGATGAACCACCACACCCGGCCTAAGCAGGGTCTTAAAGAGTGAATAGAAGTTCACCAGGTTGATGAGGTGGGAAGGGCATTTCAGGCAGAGGAAAGAGCATGTTCAAAGGCATGAATGAAAAACAGTGATGGCCAGGCTTGGTGGCTCAACCTTGTAATCCTAGCACTTTGGGAGGCATTGGGGTGAGTGGATTGCCTGAGCCCGCGAGTTCGAGACCAGCCCAGGCAACTTGGCGAGACCTAGTCTCTATAAAACAAACAAACAAACAAACAAACAAAAACTATCACGGTAGCACCCGCCTGTAGTTCCAGTTACTTGGAAGGCTGACATGGAAACAAGTTGACACTGGGGTAGCCTGAGTGTGCCACTGCACTCCAGTCTGGGTGACAGAGTAAGACTCTGATTTTTTTTTTAAAAAGACAGTGTTGGGTGAGTTACGAGGCGGAGCAGGTAGACAGGGTTAGAGCACGGGAAGCTTTGTAAGCTACCCTGAAAATGTCATATTTATTTAAGAATTTCAATCAGGGGAGTTACGTGGTCAGCTTTTGCAACTTGGGGAAATTACTCCGATGGCAAAGTGGAGGATAGATTGGAGGTGGTGATATTAGAGGAAGGGAATTAGTTTACAAAGTATTTTTACCTAAACTCATTGTTCTTATTGGACACACCAAACATATATTACAACACATCAATGACATCCTCAACCAGGGGAAGAATTTCAGCAGCACGTGCTGTCACTTCCAGTTGGTTCATCTTAATAAAATCAAGAAACACTGCGAGGATAGGGATATTTCTAAATGTTCTCTATAAATATTTTCTTTCCCACGAGATCCTGTGTTTCTTGAAACGAGTGTTTTTATTCATCTCTACATTTGATATCTAGTGCAGAGTGGGTCCTCAATTAATTTCAGTTGAGTGAAGGAAAGAAGGAATAAGTACTCAAATCACAAGTATGTTAGGCAGGAACATATTTTGCCTTACCATCAGGTCATAATCTTTCAGGAAACCCCAATTCTGAACCCTGGAAAGGAAAAACACATTGGTAGTGTGAGTTCTTTCTGGGACATTTTTTACAAATGACTTTCACTGTGTGGGGTCGAAGCAATTATGCATCACATGGAAGAACTAAAGAATTTTTTTTTTTTTTTTAGTTGGAGTCTCACTCTATCGCCCGAGTTGGAGTGCAGTGGCACACTCACGGCCACCACAGCCTCAATCTGCTGGGCTCAGGCAATCCTTCTACCTCAGCCTTCCAAGTAACTAACTACAGGTGTGTGCCACCATGCCCAGCTAATTTTTGATTTATTGTAGAGATGAGGTCTCATCAAGCTGCATAGGCTGGTCTTGAACCCATGGGCTCAGACAATCCTCTCACCTCAGCCTCCCAAAGTGCAGGAATTATAGGCGTGAGCCACCATACCTGGTCCTTCCAAAACAATTATAGATCTTGTTTAAATTGATATTTACTGTTTCTATCCTTATGATTATGTAAATGCTATTCACAGATGAACCAGGGGTTATAATATGATCCCAGTTTCTTTCTTATACAACTTAGTATTTTTTCTAGAGCTAATAGTTACCTTTTCTTCCAATTTTCATAGGCTTTGATGTGCAGATCATTGATTCCAACAAGATTGTAAAAGCCCCTCTCAATAGTATATTCTATACAATCACATGCATCAGACAAGGAACAGGCTTTAACTTTTTTTCTCTAGACAACCCCCTTTGGAGTCCCATGTCTTCTTGCTCACGTGAGCCTGGCCGCACCCCAAGGCAGGGGGCTGGTCCCCTCCTTCACCACTTGGGGATTTCCTCTTTCAGAATTCTGTGTCTTCCTTTCTTGTTACTCTTCTATTTTGTGGAGCACATTCCCCAGTACCTGTAGATTCATGTAATTCTTTGGTTTTGAAAACTTCTCACACATTTTTTCTTCAAATATTTTATTTCTTCATTGTCTCCTTGGAAAGTTCTGCTTAAAGTATGTTGGACCTTCTTGTTCAATTTTCCAGGTGTTTTTTTTTTGGGGGGGGGGTTATGGTCTCACTCTATCACCAAGGCTGGAGTGCAGTGGCACAATCATGGCTCACCACATCCTCAACTTCCTAGGCTTAGGTGATTCTCCTACCTCAGCCTCCAGAGTCACTGGGACTACAGGTGCATGCCAACATGCCCTGCTCATTTAAAAAAAATTTTTTGTGGAGATGGGGTCTTACTACGCTGCCCAGGCTGGTCTTGAACTCCTGGGCTCAAGCAATTCTGTCACCTAGCCCTCCCAAACTGCTAGGATTATAGGTGTAAACCACCATGCCTGGCCTAGTTTTCCAAGTCTTTAATTTTTCTTTCATGTCTTCTATCTTGATTTTCCAAGTAATTTCTATTTATCTATCCTGAGTTTACGAATTCTCATTTCTGTTGTGTTTTATAGTTCAACTTTATATATTTTTATTTCTAGAATAAAAAAGTTTGGTTCTTTTTCAAGTTGCCTAATTATTGCATACACAGACTTTGAATCATGCTTATTTTCAGCCCATCCTTCTGAGATACAGGTGCCCCACACCAGAGCCTTTTGGGAGTTCTGTGGCTCTCTTTACCTATCCCCCTGAAGTTCTTCTGTCTCCTGTTACCCACTCTGCCAACCCATCTCTTTCCATCTTCCACAAATGTCTTGCCATCTCTCACCTCCTATCACATCCATCAATGTCATGAGAGAGGCACGTTTCAGTACTTTTGGTTTTGAGTTAATAAAAGGCAGGGACCTCGATCTCAGGGTCATGCTAAGGCATAGTACAAGCCAGTGTGGTATGAGAGAAGAATGCTGGGTCATCATCTTGTTCTTCTGCCTGCTAGCAGGCTGGCAGCAAAGCCACTGCATTCCTGGGCTCTCAGTTTTGCTATATATAAAATGGCTGTAATCCCAGCACTTTGAGAGGCTGAGGTGAGAGGACTGCCTGAGCCTGGGAGTTCAAGACCAGCCTGGACAACATAGAGAGAGCTCGTCACTACAATAAAAAAAAAAATGAGCCAGGCATCGTAGCATGTGCCTCTAGTCCCAGCTACTTGGAAGGCTGAGGCAGAAGGATTGCCTGAGCCCAGTAGGTTGAGGCTGTGGAGGCTGTGAGCCTGGGTGACAGAGTGAGACTCTGATTCAAAATAAAATAATAATAGGAGGAAGTTGGTTTATTAAGCACTTGAAATATACCTAGTCCTAATTGAGAACTGCTGTAAGTATCAAATACAAACCAGATTTCAAAAAAGAACATAAAATATTTCTTTAATAATTTTTTTCTTTTTTTTTTTTTGAGTTACAGAGTCTCACTCTGTTGCCCAGGCTGGAGTGCAGTGGCATACTCATGGCCACCGCAGCCTCGACCTATTGGGCTCAGGCAATCCTTACACCTCAGCCTTCCAAGTAACTGGAACCACAGATGTGCGCCACCACACCCAGCTAATTTTTTGATTTATTATAAACACAAGGTCTCACCAAGTTGCCCAGGCTGGTCTTGAACCCCTAGGCTCAGGCAATCCTCTTGCCTCTGCCTCTCAAAGTGCTGGGATTATAGGCGTGAGCCACTGTATCTGGCAACAATTTCTTATATTGACTACATATTAAGGACTTAGGGTTAAATAACATTTGCTATTGAAACACACTTCACCGGCTTCTTGTTACGTTTTTCAAGGTGGTGACTAGAAAGTTAAAATTACATATGTGGCTCATATAAAATTTCTGTTGGGTAGTGTTGCCTTAGACATCTCTTAGGGTTTTCCTTGCCTTGCAAAACTCTTTCCTCTTGATTTCTATTCTATTCTATTATTTTATTTTATTTTTTGAGCTGGGTTCTCATTCTGTCACCCAAGCTAGAGGGCAGTGGCATGATCGTGGCTACTGTGGCCTCAACCTCAGCCTCTTGAGTGGCTGGGACACACCATCATGTTCGGCTAATTTGGGGATTTTTTGTAGAGATGAAGTCTCACTATGTTATCTACACAGGTCTTGAACTCCTGGACTCAAGCCATCCTTTTGCCTCAGCCTCCCAAAGTGTTAGGATTACAGGCATGCACCACCACATCCAGCCTCCTCTTGGTCTTTATGCCTCCTTGTGCCCCAGCTTTCTTCTCTGGTGTCTCCTGAAGGCTTCTCTGCGCTTCTGGTAGACGTTGCATGTTCTATTTCGCATCCTAACCTCTTCTGACTCACCATGCTCTTCCAAAAAAAAGCACCTTTTTCTTTTAAAAATTGATATATAATTCACATACCATAAAATTCACTGTTGAAGACAAGTGGGACCTCATCAAATTAACAAGCTTCTGCAAAGCAAAAGAAACCATCAAGAGAACAGGGAGACAGCCCACAGAATGGGAAAATATATTTGCCAATGGTTTATCTGACAAAGGCCTAACATCTAGGCTCTACAAGGAACTCAAATGCACCGAAAGGAAAAAAACAAACTGCCCCTTTACGAGGTGGGCGAAAAACATGAACAGACACTTCTCAAAAGAAGATATATGGGCAGCCAACAGACACATGAAAAAGTGCTCAGCCTCATTTATCATCAGAGAAATGCAAATCAAAACCACACTGAGATACCACCTAACCCCTGTAAGAATGGCCACCATTAATAAAACAAACATCAGATGCTGGCGAGGATATGAAGAAAAAGGAACACCTCTACACTGCTGGTGGGAATGCAAACTGGTGCAGCCTCTTTGGAAGACAGTGTGGCAATTCCTGAAAGAACTAGAAATTGACCTTCCACATGACCCAGCAATTCCCCTATTGGGAATATACCCAGAGAAACTCAAATCATTCTACAAAAAAGATACCTGCACACGTATGTTTGTTGCAGCTCTAGTCACAATAGCAAAAACATGGAATCAACCATGTTGCCCATCAAAGCTGGACTGGATAAAAAAATGTGGTACATATACACAATGGAACATTATACAGCCATAAAGAAGGACAAATATATGAACTTTGCAACAACTTGGATGGGTTTGGAGTTGATCACACTCAGTGATTTATCACAGAAACAAAGAACAGAGTTCCAAATGATCTCACTCATAAGCGGACCTTGAACAATTATAATGCTATAAGAAAGCAACTGACAGTAGTGGGAAACTGTCGGGGAGGGGGGGGGGATTGGCAGTTGAAGGAAACTGCTAGGGGAGGGAGGGGCATACCTCATCAACAAGGGTATCTGCATGATCAATGCTTGTATACCTAACCCTGAATTGTACCCCACATCTTTATAATAAAAATAAAAATATTCACTGTTGAAAGTGTATAATACAGGACTGTTTAGTATATTCATGAAGTTGTGCGTCTATATCTACTATCTGATTCCAGGACATTTTCATCACCCCCCAGAAGTCCTGTATCCATGAGTGGCCACTCACCATTCTCCCTTCCCTCAACTCCTGGGAACCACGAGTCTACTTTCTGTCTGTGTGGGATTTCAATGGGTACCACCCGATTCTCACATCCCACCGCCTCCTGGGCAGTTCCATCTGGATGTGGGTAAGAATTTTACAACTCACCAGAGCACAGCATGTTCAGCATTTTATCTTGTCCTCCCCATTAATTATTCAACCTGGAGATCTCTGTCATCCTTCACTCTCCTCTCACATCTACTCGGTTTGCAAATATTTTTGGCCATTCTATAGCTGCCTTTTCACTGCATTGTTCCCTTTGCTGTGCAGAAGTTTTTCACATGCCAGATAATTAAATTGGATCCTTTTCTTACATCAGACACAAAAATCACCTCAGAAATACTGGAGAAAGCTTCATGACTTCAGTCTTGGCAATTATTTTGTGGTTCTAATGCCAAAAGCACAGATCACAAAAGCAAAAATAGACAAATGGAATTACAGCAAACTAAAACAGAGCACAGGAGACAATCAGTAGAGTGAAAAAGAAACTCAAGGGATAGGAAAAAATATCCTCAAATCATATTTTAATAAGGGGTTAATTTCCAAAATACATAAGGAAACTGTACCACTTAATAGTAGCATAAGACCGAGAAACGCAATGGGAAGAAAAGGCTTACGGACTTAAAGAGACATTTCTCCAAGGAAGACAGTAAATGGCCAACAGGTATACGAGGGCTGATGATTAAGTTAATGAACCTGCCACCATGCGCTTATGTGGGCAGCTCTGTATAAACAACTTGGTAAGATTTCATAACCTGGGTACATCAGTGTCTCACAACTGTGTTCCTGTCAACTTGCTGAGTGGCGGTTATCATTGTTGTGTGTTTTTGTTCCGTCGCAAGAATGTCAGAGCTTGAATTAGAACAACGAACAAACATGAAATTTCTTGTTAAACTCGGCAAGAGTGGAAGTGAAATCAGGGACATGTTAGTCCAAGTTTATGGGGATAATGCCATGAAGAAAATGGCAGTGTGCAAATGGAGGAAACTTTTTTCTGAGGGGAGACAAAGCGTCACTGATGAAGAGAGGTCAGGATGGCCAATAGGTAGAACTGATGAAAACATTGCAAAGATTCATCAAATTGTGTATCAAAATTGTCAGCGGACTGTGAGAAGCATAGCAGACCAAATAAACATTGATAGAGAAACAGTTAGGAAAACCTTTCTTTTTTTCTAATTATTATTTTTATTTTAAAGATGTGAGATACAATTCAGGGTTAGGTACATAAGTGACCATCGTGCAGGTAAAGTTTGGGGCCCTTATTGATGTTATATGTCTCTCCCCTCCTAGTTAGGAAAATCTTCACTGAAAATCTTGGCATGAGAAAGGTGTGTGCAAAAATGGTCCTGAAGGAGCACTTGTATCATGATGATGTACCAGCTCACACAGCACTGTCTGTGAGGGAGTTTTTAGCCAGTAAACAAATAATTGTATTGGATCACACTCCCTACCCATCTGATCTGGCCGCCAGTGACTTTTTTCCTTTACCCAAAGATAGAGAAAATATTGAAAGGAAGACATTTTGATGATATTCAGGACACCAAGGGTAACATGATGACAGCTCTAATGGCCATTCCATAAAATGAATTCCAAAATTGCTTTGATGGGTGAACTATTACTGTCAGTGCATAGCTTCCCAAGGGGAGTACTTCAAAGAAAAGAGGTATGTAGCACTTTCCCTAAGATGAGCTCCCGGACTTAATTGTCAGACCTCTTTTTTTGTTTGGAGTTGGAGTCTTACTCTGTCACCCAGACTGGAGGGCAGTGGCACACTCCCGGCCACCACAGCCTCAACCTGCTGGACTCCGGCGATCCTCGCGCCTGAGCCGGAACTACAGGCGTGTGCTACCACACCCAACTAATTTTTGATTTATTGTAGAGATGAGATCTCACCAAGTTACCCAGGCAGGTCTCGAACCCACAGGCTCAGGCAATCCACTCACCTTGGCGTTCCAAAGTGCTGGGATTACAGGCTGAGCCACCGAACCTGACCAATTGTCAGACCTCTTAATGAAAAGATGTTCAGGGTTACTCATTATAGAAGAAATGCAAATCAAAAACCACAGTGAGCTATTTCTTCACATTTGTTAGAATGGCTGTAAAAGATAAACAAAAAGAGAGAGCCAGTGAGTGTTGGCAAGGGTGTGGAGAAATCGAAACCCTGGTAGGCTGCAAGGGTTGACACAGATGCCAAAAGCTGGAGCTGCTGAGAGCAGTACAGAGGTTTCTCAAAAAATTAAAAAGAGAGCTATCATTGTAGTCCAGCTATCCCACTCCAGAGTATTTGTCCAAAAGAATTGAAATCAGCCTCTTGTTGAGATTTCTGCACGCAGAAATTCACCGTAGCACTATCTGTCTATCTATCTGAGTAGGAGTCTCACTCTGTCACTCAGGCTGGAGTGCAGTGGCACACTCACGGCCATCCCAGCGTTGACCTTGCTGGGCTCCAGCTATCCTTCCACCTCAGCCTTCCAAGTAGCCGGAACTATAGGTGCGCGCTACCATGCCCCGCTAATTTTTTTGGGGGGGAGGATTTATTGTAGAAATGAGGTCTTGCCAAGTTGCCCAGGTGGGTCTCGAACCCGCGGGCTCAGGCAATCCACTCACCTCGGCCTCCCAAAGTGCTGGGATGACAGGTTGAGCCACTGAGCCCAGCCTGTAGCACTATTTATAATAGCCTAAGTGAGGATGCAAACTAAATGTCCACCAACAAAGGAATGGGTAGAGAGAAAATACACCATATACATGCATTCAGCCTTACAAAAGAAGGATATTTCATGATCCAACATTAATAAACCTGCAGGACATTATGTTAAGTAGAACACTCCAGACATGGAAAGACAAATGTTCATAACTCCACTTCTATGAGATACCTCAAATAGTCAGACTCAGGGAAGCAAAGAACAGAATGGTAGTTGCCAGAGGCTGGGAGGAGGGGAATGGGGATTTGTTAACCCACAGTGACAGTTTAGTTGTGAAGGATGAATACATTCTAGAGACCTACCAGACTGGTAATTTTAAAATGTGAACTTGCCGACGTGGGGGCTCACACCTGAAATCCCAGCACCTTGGGAGACGGAGGCTAGAGGACTGCCTGAGCCCAGGGGTTTGAGACCCATCTGGGCAACTTGGAAAGACCTCATCTCTACAGTAAATAAAAAAATTAGCCAGGTGTGGTGCGCTTATAGTCCCAGCTACTCGGGAGGTGGAGGTAGAAGGATTGCCTGAGCCCAGCAGGTTGTAGCCATTAGTGTGCCACTGTATTCCAGCCTGGGTGACAGAGTGAGACTCCTATTAAAAAAAAACCCTAAAAAGTGACCTAGATCCTGTCTTGCTCTTGCTTAAAACCCATGGTTTCCTTATATTCTCTTTATATATGGAAAAAAAAAATCCAAGTGCTTGGGTGACTCCTCCCCTTCCCTCCGTGGTCCACCTTCTTACTGGTGCCAGGCTACAAACATTCTTTGCTTTGTTTTTTAAACACCAAACTTTTTCTTGGCCCCTTCTCATATTTCAGGTCTCAGCTTAAATGTCACCCCCACTGAGAGGCCTTGTGAGTGACCACTCTCCCCCATCCCCGCCCCCAACTGTTTCTTCATACCCCTAGTCACACTTTGTGCTGATCTGCACCTGTTTGTTTCTCTGCTTGCTTTTCAGCCACCCTGTCCTGAGAACAAAGGCCCTGGTGGAGCCGTGGCCAGGTTGGTCTTGTTCCCAGTCACAGCCTTACAAGCAGCTCGTGGGTATTTTTGGACTGCATGATTGCATGAGTCCTTTCCCGAGGTCCGAGGCCAGCATCGCTCACTCTACAGCTTCTGGCGGACCTTCCCTCCAGGCTCTGCAACGGGGGTCCCCTTCCCCCAGGCCTCTTCGGGAAGTGAGAATGAATGAGGTGGGGTTGCTCTGGCCCACCGGTGTCTGGCCCCGGGCCTCCCTCCGCCCCCACATCCTAGGCTCAAATCTGGCCCTGGTTGGGCCGCATCCCTCCCTTGCCCGGCACACAAGTCATGGGCTCTGTCCCTTTGCTGGTCGGGATCATTTTTCCAGCCATCTCCTTTTTTCCAGGAGCTTCTCACACTTGCAGTCAGGCTGGGGCCCAGCGTCCAGAAGGAAGGGCAAGGACTCACCAGCGCCGCCGGCCTCGCCACTCAGCCTCCTGCAGCTCCCTCCACAGCTGGTCTTGCTTCACGCCCCCCTTGGCTTCCCGGGCCACCTGCTGAGTCTTTGGAGCCTGACTGCCAAGACTCCTGACTGCCCCAGGACCACCCCGGGCCGGTGACCTGGCAGGGGGCAGTCGGTATCCAGCTGATGTGGTTCTCTGGAGCCCAGGGGTGAGGCGGCTCTCCATGGGTGCAAGTGTGTATGTGAGAGTGAATTTGTGGGTGGGGGGGAGAGAGAGAGAGAAAGGGAGGGAGGAAGAGAGCGAGAGACAGGAAGAGAGAGAGGGAGAGAGAGAGAAGAAGAGAAGGAGGGAGGGGGGAGAGAGAGAGAGAGAGAGAGAGGGGAGAGAGAGAAGAAGAGAAGGAGGGAGGAGGAGGGGGGAAGAGAGAGAGAGAGAGACAGAGAGAGAGAGAGAGAGAGAGGAGAAAGACACGCTCTTGAGCTCAGACCTCTCCCGGGACAGCCTAGGCAAAGGTCCTCCTCACTTTCCCCTGGGCCCCAATGGGGACAGGGCCCTCCTGGCTGGGGAGAGCACTGGGGTCCAGCTGGGTGTTGAACTCTCGCCTGTGTTGACAGTTGTCCTGGGAACGGCCTCTCCAAAGAGTACCCAGGAAAGGAGGAAGGGGCGGGTCCGTGTGTGTGTGTGTGTGTGTGTGTGTGTGTGTGTGAGAGAGAGAGAGAGAGAGAGAGAGAGAGAGAGAGAGAGAGAGAGAGATCTGAGCCCTAGGTGTGTGTGTTGTGTGTGTGTGTGTGTGTGTGTGTGTGTGTGTGTAGTGAGAGAGAGAGAGAGAGAGAGAGAGAGAGAGAGAGAGAGAGAGAGAGAGATCTGAGCCCTAGGGGTAGGTTGTGGAGAGTTCCCGAGTCGATGCCACACTCAACTCCGTGTGTGGGGGAGAGGGAGAGGGGCAAAGTCCAGACTCCCAGGGATCCCAGACAGGCCAGCCCGTGCCCCAGCCCGCGGACTTGATCTTCTCACTTGGCCTGGAGCAGCCTCTGCCCATTTCGGGCTGTGAAGGGCCATAACAGCCCTGGGCTGCCCCCTCGTGGATGCTGCGAGGCTCGCACGGGTAAAGGGACATGTGGGTGCTTTGGGAATTGTAGATAACCCGGGAGTGTGATGCTTCCTGCTTTTCTGTTGGAATGATGGAAGAAGAGGCTATGAGTATATGTCAGGCCAGGGAAAATCGGTGAATATGAATTATTAATATCTGTTCCATCAGTAAAACCTTTAAGTTCACAGAGCACTATGCTGTATCTTTTAAAAAAATTTTTTATTTTTGAGTCAAGATTTCACTCTGTCTCCCAGGTTCGAGTACAGTGGCACAATTACAGCTCACTGCAGCCTCGACCTTCTGGGCTCAGGCAATCCTTCCACTTCAGCCTCCCAGGTAGCCTGGCTACAGGCACACACCACCACACCTGTTGGTTTTTTTGTGTGTATGTGTCTTGCTATGTTGCCTAGGCTGGTCTCAAGCTCCTGGGCCACTCTCTTTGTCTTTTGGCACTTGCGTCAGGAAGGGGCCAAGTGACGTGACCTTCTGGGACAACATTAGTCCAAGATCAGAGCTCCAGGTCTGGGACTCTCTGTCTCTCCTCTGTTCCTCCTTCTGGAACTCGGATGAGACAGGCTGGCATCTAGTGGCATCCTGGTAAAGATGAATGCTGTAGGTAGCTGGGCTCAGTGACTCAGTCTGTAATCCCAGCACTTTGGGAGGCCGAGGTGAGTAGATTGCTTGAGTCCTGGGCAACTTGGCGAGACTTTATCTCTACAATAAGTCAAAAAATTAGCTGGGCGTGGTAGTGCACACCTGTAGTTCTGGCTACTTGGACGGCTAGGCGGAAGGATCCTGGAGCCCAGCAGGTCGATGCTGAGGTGGCCATAAGTGTGCCATTGCACTCCAGCCTGGGCGAAAGAGTGAGACTCCAACTCAAAAAAAAAACAACAAGATGAATGCTTCTGGGAAAGCAGCAGGGACGGGCTGCTGTGTGCTGGGGCCCCAGAGCAGGCGTTTCTGGGTGCTACTCTCTCTGGGGTATCTGTACCCCAGCATGGCAAGGTCAGGTCCCTGCCACGTTCCCCAAGGAGCAGCAGTTGACTTCCTTGATCCCCCAGAAAAGGTCCCATGAGTGTGTTTAGAGAGGCAGTGCCTGCTGCTCCAGAAAAAAGGCTGTGTCCTAGGACAGTAGTCCCCAACCCTTTTGGCATCAGGGACCGGTTTCATGAAAGACAATTTTTCCATGGTTGGGTGGGGGGGCAGGTATGCATTGTCAAACATCACTGCTAATCACCACCTCAGCTCACCAGGCATTAGATTCTCAAAAGGAACGTGCAACCTAGATTACTCACACGCACAGTTCACAATAGAGTTCATGTTCCTATGAGAATCTAATGTCCCTGTTGATCTGACAGACAGAAGACAGAGCTCAGGTAGTAATGTGAATGGCGGAGAGCAGCTGTAAATACAGATGAAGTTTCACTCACTTGCCTGCCGCTCACTTCTTGTTGTGCTGCCTGGTTCCTAACAGGCCACAGACCAATACTGGTCTGCAGCCTGGGGGTCAGTGACCTTTGTCCTAGGAGGTCCTTGCTGTGTGTCCTGGGAGGCCTTGTCAGACCAACTGCAGGTTGTGGCACTGAGCAGCTTTGCAAGATATTTCCACCCAGGTCCCCTAGTCACCGGCTCCAGGCACAGGGAACAGGACACAAAAAGGCTAGCAAAGGTATCTGTATGAACCCTCATGACTGACCAAGTTCCTGATGTATGTAGAGGCTGAATATTTTCATGGAGGCTGGTTTGCAAAGGTTAGCCAGGTGGCTCATGCCAGTAATTCCAGCACTTAGGGAGGCCGAGGTGGGAGGATTGCTTGAGGCCAGGAGTTTGAGACCAGCCCGGACAATGTAGTGAAACCCTGTCTCTATAAAAAAATTAAAAATTAGCCAGGCAAGATAGTGCATGCCTGTAGTTCCATCTACTCAGGAGGCTGAGGCAGAGGGATCTCCTGAGCCCAGGAGGTTGAGGTCATGGTGCGCCGTGATTGTGCCATTGCTTTTCAGACTGGGACACAGAGTGAGACTCCAACTCAAAACAATAAAATAAATAAATAAAGAATAAAATTTAACTTAAAAGTTCTTTCATATTGATAGCTGATAGAGGGATGGATTGATATGTGGCAAGCAAATAAAATAAAATATTAATATAGTATCTATCTGATGGGCATATGGTTGTTTGTTCCACCACTCTTTCAACTCTTCTATGTTTGAAAAATTTTCAAAATAAAATGTTTTGGGGGAAAAGATTTCACCGGTCAGTTCAGGTCAGTCACCGCTAGTCTCTTTTCTCACGTCATTGTTCCTGGAGAAGTATCCACATTCACTTTGGGCGTGCCTCACTGCGCCCAGCCTGGGAGGAACACCCCCTGCCCCTCACCTTTCCCTCCCAGCCCTAAGGCCGGGCTCATCTGCGCATCAGGACACCAGGTTTCAGTCCTTGATCTGCCAGTGACTTGCTGTGTGCCCTTGAGCGAGTCACTGCCCCCTCCACACCTCACGATTTGTAATCTGACTTACATGAGACCGTCCAGGAATGGATAAGAGCCCAGGATCGGTGAAGTTGCTGGAGTTGTCTTTTAAGGGGTTGTCCTCCCTCCCAGTGAAGTGCGGCGAGTTTAGAACCTTCAAGCACTCACGGCAGAACTTTCCAGCCCGGAAGCAGGTGCGCAGCGACGGGCGGGCGGCCCCCACGAAGCCTGGAGCAAACGGCACCTGTGAGTTACAGAGCGGGGCGAGGCTCCGCCCCATGGGGTGGGTGTAAGCGGGGCTGGCGAGGGCGGCCCCGCCCACTTGCTGTAGACCCCGCCCCTTTTTCATTGGTGGGGCGGGGTGAGGTGGGGCGGGGCGGGGCGGAGGGGCTGGGGCTTTCCACTGCGGGCGTGGGACCGAGGAGCCAACCGGAGGGAGAGGAAGATGTGAGTCCGTGGACAGCGCGGGCGCGCGGGGGAAATCTTTGTCTGCAAATCTTAGCTGTCCCTGTTCTCCCCTAAGGCTCTGCTTCCCAGATACGCATTTTGGCTTCACACCCTGACCCTCTTTTCCCTGCATGCACACACCTGGAAGGCATTATACACGTGGTGACAGTCAAAGAGAGGATTCGGAACCACCGTTCACACCTTGTCAACTGCTCCTACCAAGTCCCCAGAAAGCTTTCTAGCTCATTAGAACAGCAACATTAAAGAAAAAGGCAATTTATCAATGGAACATTCTACCCCCTCCTTCCTGGTGCAGCCTAGCCCCCACCGTTTTCCTTTCTGAATAGTCACTTTGGATCTTACTGTTGGTTGTGTAATTGCTGTCCATGGACCTGCCATTTTGTACTCAGCTTAACATTTGAAAAATATTTCAGAAACATACTTTCATGTTTCTTGTTATAATCGTTATGCTCCTCGTTTTGACCAGTTTCTTCAGAGTTGATGTCCCACCATTTACTTAGCCATTTTTTCCTGCACTTTTTGTTCAGGTTAAGCATCAGCTGTGAGGAGCAGCTTCGTGCCTCTGTTTCCTTCCGTTGAATTGTTGCAACAGGACACATTGCCAGCGTGGGGTTACTGAGGCAGAGGAAATGGACATTTGGATGGTTTTCCATGTAAGGAGTGGTGTTGTCCTCAGACAACATGCCCATGTACATGTTTCCAGCAGGGTATGAGCATGCCAGCTTCACTGTCGTCTTGCAGAATGGGAGCTGTGCCATGTGTTGGAGTCTCTAAGACCCCTGCCCGGTTTGGTGATTGATGGGGGGACTTGCAGGACTTGGCATAACGTGACACTCAAGGCTATGATTTATTATGGCAAAAGGAAACATAGCAAAAACAACTAAGGGAAAAGGCAAACGGGTGAAATCCAGAGGAAGCCAGGCATGAGCTTCCGAGTGATGGAGTCACACAGGATGTGCTTTTCAGCAGTGTGTTGAGACAACATGTGTGGAAGGCCGTTTACTAAGGACACTCACTGGAGACTCAGCATCTTACTGGGGGCCAGTCACAGAGGCACGCTCTGCCTGGTATGTACCAAAATTCTAGACTTCCAGAAGGAAGACAGGTGTTCAGCATACATCATAGTATTTGTACAAGCAGTGTAGGCAAAGTGGGCCATTCTTTTCAGAGAAGTTTCACGTTCCCAGACACCAGTCAAGAACCAATCTTTCAGATAGGTTTTGCTAAGGATGGCATTACTGTGATTTGTATTTCTTTCATTTTATTTTTTTGAGTCAGGGTCTCACTCTGTCACCTAAGCTGGTGTGCAGTGGCATGATCACAGCTCACCATAGCCTTGACCTTCTGGGCTCAGGCAATCCTTCTGCCTCAACCTCCCAAGTAGCTGGGACTACAGAAGTGCACCACCACAACTGGCTAATTTTTTTCATTTTTTGTAGAGATGAAGCCTCACTATGTTGCCCAGGTTGGTCTTGAACACCTGGCCTCAAGCAATCCTTCCACCTTGGCCATCCAAAGTGCTGAGACTGCAGGCAGGAGCCACTGTGCTTGGCTTTTTAAATTGAAATTAAACTTAATTTATGTTTTTATAGAGATGGACTCTAACTATGTTGCCCAGGCTGGTCTCAAACTCCTGTACTTGAGTGATCCTCCCATATCAACCTCCCAAAGTGTTGGGATGACAGGTGTGAGCCAAAGCACTCTGCCTTCTTTCATTTTCTTTTGAGGGCAAATCATGTTGATATAAAATGGTGAGATGGAGTTGGGCCATCTGAAGGCTCATTCACAAGGTTGAAGGTTGATGCCAGCTGTCATCTGTGATCTTTCTGAGCTTGCTGACCAGTTGGGGCTTCTCCATGTGGCGTGGGTTTCCTTCCAAAATGATTGCTGGGTTTCAAGGATGAATACCTGAGAAAGAAAGGTGGCACAGATTGAAGCTGTGTCACCTTTTCTAACCTCACCACAGAAGCCACTCTGTGTCACTTCCTCCGTATCCTTTTTTGTTGGAAACAAATACCTGGCCGGGTGCGGTGGCTCATTCCTATAATCCTAGCACTTTGGGAGGCTGAGGCAGGAGGATCATTTGAGGCCAGGAGTTTGAGACTAGTCTGGACAACATAGTGAGACACTGTCTTGTAAAAAGAAAAGAAAAACAGAAACAAGTACTAACAATGGCCAGTATTCAAGGGGATGAAAATTAAAACCCACCTCTTAAGGGATACAGGCCATATAATTTGCAGATGTGCTTTAAAACCACCACGAACATATAATATTAGCCTTAGCATTTCAAGGCATTTATTCTGCAAAAACTTCATACAGATGTACAAAGTTATTTGAGGATATTTTCTGAATGCAGTGTTATTTGCATTAATAATACAAAAGAAAGAAGAAAACAGGAAATAACTTAAATGCCCATCATTAGCCAATAGGTTACATTACTTACCTGTGGTATCCTTCCAATACCTAATTCTTGTAAAAATGTCATCTGTATAAGGTGAAGGCAAAACAAACAATAAAACAATGGCAAACCAAATTGCAAAGTGGTATATGTGGTATGAATCTGTTTTTGTTGTTATATATGTGTTGAATGCACAGGGAAGAGTCTGAATGGACTTGTGTCCACCTGGTTCTTTAGGGGGTAGAATTATGGCCAGGTGCAGTGGCTCATACCTGTAATCTCAGCACTTTGGAAGGCCAAGGAGAGAGGATTGCTTGAGCCCAGGAGTTTGAGACCATCCTAGGCAACATAGCAACAATTTGTCTCTACAAAAAAAAAAAGAAAAAGCTGGGCATGGTGGCACGTACCTGTAGTTGCTACTTGAGTGGTTGAGGTGAAAGGATTGCCTGAGCCCAGGATATTGAGGCTGCAGTGAGCTGTGATGCCTGGGTGACAGAGTAAGATTCTAACTTTAAAAAAAAAGTAGAAAGAAAGAATGATTCTGGGCGCAGTAGCTCATGCCTATAAACCCAGGACTTTGAGAAACTGAGGTGAGAGGATTACCTGAGCCCACAAAGGTTTGAGACCAGCCTGGGCAACTTGGCAAGGCCTCATCTCTACAATAAACCAAAAAATTAGCCAGGCATGGTGTCGTGTGCCTGTAGTCCCAGCTACTTGGAAGCCTGAGGCAGAAGGATCACCCGAGCCAGCAGGTCAAGGTTGCGGTGGCCATGTGCATGCCACTACTCTAGCCTGGGTGACAGAGTGAGAGTCCAACTCAACAAAAAAAAAAAAAAAAAAAAAAGGAAGAAAGAAAGAAAAGAATTATGGGGAATGTTTACTTTATATTATATATTTCTGTGGTACTTGAATATTTTGCAGTGGCATATATTATTTAATAATTTAAAAATATACTATGGCTGGGCATAGTGGCTCATGCCTGTAATCCCAGCATTTTGGGAAGCCAAGGTGGGCAGATCTCTTGAGCCCAGGAGTTTGAGACCAGGCTGGACAACATGGTGAAACCTCATCTTCATAAAAAATAAGAAAATTAGCCAGGCATGGTGGTGCATACCTGTAGTCCCAGCTACTCAGGAGACTGAGGTTTGCCTGAGCCCGGCAGATCAAGACTGCCATGAATCATGATTGTCGTGGTCATGCCGCTGCACTGTACTCCAGGCTGGATGACAGAGGCTCCAACTCAAAAAATGTATATATACTCTGCATGTAAAGGGCTTTTCCTTTTTTTAAAAAAAATTATTTATTTGAGGATTGGGGGGTACATGTGAGGATTTGTTACATATGTAGATTGTACGAAGGTAAGGTATGGCCTTCCAGCAAGCCCTCTCCCCTCCTAGTAGTGGGCATAGTATCCAGTGGGTGGTTGCGTGCCCCTGTCCCCTCTCCCTCCCTTCTTTCTTTAGTGGTGCCCAGCATCTGTTGTTCCTGCCTTTGTGCCCATGTATCCAGTGTTTAGGATCCACTTATGGGTGACAACATGAGGATTTCAGTTTTTTGTTTCTGTGAGAATTCACTTAAAATGGTGCTCTTCTTTATGGCTGTGTAGTATTCCATTGTTCACATGTACCGCATTTCTTTATCCGGTCCACTTTTGATGGGCTTCTGGGTTGGCTCTATGTTCTTGCTATTGTGAACAGCGCTGCAGTGGACATACGTGTGCAGGTGTCTTTTTGGTAGAACGATTTACAAGGGAAGACCCCAAAGGACCCAGAGCTTATTTATAATAGATTGTGTATTTATTTTTACATGTTGAAGCTTCAGTCACCTTCAGAGTTCTCTCCATTTGATGCAATATACCTACCGAGACACTTTTTCCACTGCTCAAAACAGTTTTTGAACTAAACTTTGATGCTTTTTAGTGCTTCTGTCATTTTTTGTTTCATCTCCTCCACATCTACATCTCTTCCACATCTCTTCCTCAGCGTTTCTCATTGAGGACCTTTTTTTCATCCCAGGAAACAAAAAAAAGTCACTCGAGGTAAGACTGGGTGAATAGGGAGGGTGGTGCCCAAGGGTCATGCTGTTTTTGGTCAAAAACTGCTGAATACTCAGCATAGAGTGGACAGGTATCCTCGTAAATTAACCATTATGAAATGGGCAAATGCGTTGAAAGATCTCCAAATAAAAAAATTCACCGAAGCTGAATGCAGCCTCTCAAAACAATGCTAGCTGGTGCCCTGATGCCAATGAATTCCTAGAACATTTATCTACCTGGGGAAGCCTGTACTACAAGGGGCCTGCCCTCAAAAAAAAAAAAAAAGGATAATCCCGAGTTTTTGGGGGTGCCCCTCACATGTTTCTCTGGGTATATTCCCAGAAATGGGATTGCTGGGTCAAATGGTAGCCCAATTTTTATTTTCAGTTCTTTGAGAAATCACCACACTGCTTTCCATAAAGGTTGAACTTTAATATACCATTTTAATCAGGTTAAAAAATTTTAATGTTTTTATTTTGCTCACTTTTACCATTCAGTTTTCCAGAATCCTTATATTATACATTGGCTGCAACGTCTTTTAAAAAATATTTTTATGAGTTAAAAATGAACTCCTTCTGAGGTGAATGAATTGCCTTAGCCCGCGGGTTTGAGACCAGTCCAGACAATTTGGTAAGACATCGTCTCTATGATAAATAAACAATTAGCTGGGCGTGGTAGCACGCGCCTGTAGTTCGGCTACTTGGAAGGCTGAGGTGGAAGGATCACCAGGGCCCTGTAGGTTGATGCTAGGGTGGCCATGAGTGTGCCACTGCACTCCAGCCTGGACAACAGGGTGAGACTACAACTAAAAATTATAATAATAATAAACTGAACTCCTTTAAGCAAATTAAGCTAACTTCTAGGAAACAGTCCTCAGGTGTCGTGGAGACAGAGCACTGTATTGGGAATTCAGAGAGCTTAGTCTAGGCTCTGAACTACCCTGCTGGTCCCACTGGTAAGGATTATCCAATAGTATGACATATTTAATCTGTTAAAATAGCTCTTAGATTATGCATTCATTTGCTAGGGCTGCCATAAAAAAATACCACAAACTGGGGAGTTAACAGAAATTTATCATCTCACAGTTCTGGAGTTCAGAAGTCAGAGAACAGGTGTCTGTGGGGCTTGTTCTTCTGGGGCTCTGACGGAGAATCTGTCAGACCTCTCCTCTAGCTTCTGGTGGTTTCCTGGCAATCCTTGATGTTCCTTGGTGTGTGGAAGCATCACCCCAATCTCTGCCTTCATCTTCACATGGTGTTCTTTCTGTGTGCGTCTGTGTCCAAATTTCCCCTTTTTATGAGGACATATTCATGTTGGATCAGGGCCCACCCTACCCCAGGATGACCTCATCTTGACTAATCCCATCTGCAAGGACTCCATTTCCAAATAAGGCCACGTTCTGAGCAACTGGGGATTAGAACTTCAATATAAGTTTTGGGGGGACTCAGTTGAACCCATCCCAGATTATATGGATTCAACTCCTTCTGGGATATATCATGGACAAAGCCATTTTGCATCAGCCCCTGTGTGTACCAGGCATTATCTTCTATCATCATCTCATCTCATTAGGTGAACTGTATTAGCTCTGGTTTTTCGATGAGAAAACAAAAGCTTCAAGAGTTTGAGTGTCGTGTCCAAGGAACAGACGATGTGTGAAGGATCCCCTCACACCTGACTTCTAAAACCTGCACTTTATTCTAACTGCAGAGCTGGGGCTTGGCCAACGCACACTCGTCTGCTTCTAATTTTTTTCCCAGAAGTTTCCTTGATAGTTCTCAGCAATTAGACACTCTGCATTTTCAATCCCAATCGAGCCTCTGTGAGGCGATTTAAAAGCTCCCTGATAGATAATTACATTAAAAATAGCAGTTGTATAGCACTTAAGGTTGAAACATGTGCTCACCTGCATTCCTCATTGAGAATCATGACAGCCCTGAGGGGTGCAGCTGATTATACGTGAAATTAGGGGCAGAAACTGGGGGCTCAGGAAGACCACAACCACCTCAGTCACGTAGGCAAGAACCCCTTATGATGATGGCTCTTGTCTGGTGCTGCCAGGACTAGAACCCCCTCTGATGATGGTTCCTGGTCTCGCCTAGTGTTACTATTTGCAGAGGAAATGCACCCAGCATACACAGTTTTACTTCAGCTATCAAAAATAAAAACTCAGTGGTTTATAGTTCAGAGACTCTAGATTCCTGAGAACTGGGGAAATTTTAAGCAGTGGAAAAAATATTCTGGGCATGGTCTTTTTTTTTTTTTAAATTCTGTAACTGTCCATGGATGGGCAGCCGAGTGTATTTTGGGAGATAGCGTTTCTCCTGGATGCTGTTTCTGAAGCTGTGTTGGGTAGCAGCCCGTTGGCATTGATGGCAACACATGCCTGAGGCAGCAGGGGGCGGCCTGTAGCTTTGCATCCTCCTGCAGACCTAAGGCCTCACCAACTCTGGCTCAGCCATCCCACCGCCCCTGAGGAAGCCTGTCTTGGGTCTGAGGCACTGTGGTTTGCTGTGGCCATTTCTGATCAAAGTCAGAGAACAAATGCAATGTCCAGAGAAGGTGTCTGTGAAGGAGCACAGTGAGTCTGGGGAAGCAGGTGTCCTAGATGGAGCCTCTGTTAGCAGTGGAGCCGGGCAGGGGTGATAGTCTAACCTGTTACCAATAGGTAGGACCCAGGCATCAGCCAATCAGAAAGGACACTACGGTCTCCTGCTGTGCTGGCGTGCAAGGTCTTGGAGGGGCGGCAGCTATTTACTAGTTGGTGTGGAGGGAAGACTACTGTATTTTAACAACGGAACCGGTACTTACAGGCCAAATACCAGCCCAGTTGAGGGCTGTGGCACCCGAAAGGTAAGGGTCAAGATCCCTTCCAGCTCACACTCCGGGATTGTGGCCTTCAGATGGCTAACTACGTGAGCTTCTCCCAACAAGTCAAGGAGATGTATACTATACTAACAGGTTGGGCCGCCTTGCCTTTGGCCTTCTAAGGCCATCTGAGCCCCAGTACTTACCCACACTCCCTGGCCCATGCAGGCTGGTGGCCCGAAGCTCTGGCTAGCTCCCAGCCTGTGTCAGTCAGACCTCACCCCCAGGCCTGGCTTGGCCCAAGCTCAGGACTGGGCAGTCAGCTCTCCGCCAGAGCTGAGCCTTCCTGCTGGCTGTGGTGCTTGGTGGTCTCATGGTGGTCTCTGACAAGGGTGGAACTGCTACCCTCTGGGTCCCAGGACACACGGCTTGAGCTGTGGGAGGCCAGGTAGCTTTTGGTTGCCAGCACAGGGTGTCAGGTGCGGGTGACTGAGAGGGGAGCATGGGAGGAGGGTGACTGGGGAGAGGAGCGGTGAACATTTCAGGGATGCTAGTCTCTGGGGCTGTAGCTGGCAGGGGAGGTTCAGTTATTCTCACCTACAAGGTCTGAGGCTCATGCTACCTCCTCACACTTTCCTTCCTCTTGTTCAGTCTGCATTTTTTTTTTTTTTTTTTGGAGTTGGGCTCTCACTCTGTTGCCCAGGCTTAAGTGCAGTGGCACAATCATGGCTCGCCACCTCCGTGACCTCCTAGGCTCAGGCGATCCTTCCATCTTAGCCTCCCAAATAGCTGGGACTACAGGCACACATCACTACACTCAGCTAATTTCTTGATTTTTTTTTCTTGGTTTGTTTGTAGAGGTGAAGTCTTGCTATGTTTTCCAAGCTAGTCTCGAACTCCTGGGCTCAAGCAATCCTCCTCCCTCGGCCTTCCAAAGTGCTGGGGTAACAGGCATGAGACACTATGCGTGGCTCAGTCTGAATTTCTCAGGAGGCCTTGGCCTGTGTGGTTGGTTGTAACTGTTTGTCTCCCCCTGGGGAGCTCCTGGCTCAGGGCCTGCCTGAGAGTGGGCTGGGCAGATATGGGAAACAACAATTAAGAGACCACAGTCCAGAGCCCACCAGCTGCTGCCACCTGTCCTGCTGGAGCAGAGGCCAGTCCCTGGTCTTGGCCTGGTCTTTAGGTGAAGCCGCGGTGGGCAGCATAAGAGCAGTCATAAAGGCGATTTTGACAGGCAGGTGAGTCTAGCTAGCAGAGACCATGGGAGAGGAGGTCACAGGTGTCTGAGAGGGAGGCTGGTATTACTGAATGACTGGGTAACTGGTTCTACCTGGCTCTGAGATCCAGGTACATGACAGGGCCAGGGGCATGTTTTGCTGGTCTCCTGACCTAAGTTTGCCTGTGTAGTCCTTCTTTTGTGAAAGCAGCCTTATGAATGCCTATTCTATGCCATGGGATAACGCAAGGGTATGAGTTCTAGGCTGATGGTGAGGATTAGCTCCTAGAACAGTGCTGGACATACGGGTTAATAATAGATGTGAAGTAATTACTACCTGGTGTGTGTCCCCATCCTCAGATACGAATGCCTCAGCAGGTTGGACAGTGGCAACCCTGCCAGGCAGGATCCCAGGCTCTCAATGATGGGGCTTCTTCAATTCCCCACCAGGGAGAAAGGCTTACTGTGCTCAGCGAGTTGGCTGCATCTTCTCTGCCTGTGTCTTCTCAGGGAAAGCTTCCCAGAGAAACACATGCTCGAGCTGGAACATCGAGGAGTTTCCAGGTGGCTGCTTCAGGGCTGAGGGAGTAGAGGAGGGTGACAGTATTCCAGGCAGAGGGAACAGCTTAGGCAAAGATGTGGAGATGGGGGGAGCAGATTTGGATGTGGTGCCCTGTGGCAGGAGTGTGGGGTATGCACATGAGAAACTTATAGCTTATAGCTCTATACACCTTGAGAGCCTTGGGCAGTGGGGTGGGGGCAACCTAGGACTGAGGGCACCTCCTCTGTCAGAGATAAGGCTGAGGCATGGAGCCTTCGTCTCTGTGCCACTCACCAAGGCTGAAGACTTCCTCTAAGAAAGGCGGGGGGAGATACCCTGCAGGATCATAAATAAACAGCTGGAGCCATGTACGGTGGCTTAAGCCTGTAATCCCAGCACTTTGGGAGGCTGAGGGGGAAGATTGTTTGAGCCCAGGGGTTCGAGACCAGCCTGGGCAACACAGTGAGACCTCATTTCTACAAAAAAAATTTAAAAATTAGCTGGATGTGGTGGTGCTCACCTGTAGTCCTAGCTACTTGGGAGGCTGAGGTGGAAAGATTGCCAGAGCCCTGCAGTGAGCTGTGATCGTGCTACTGTACTCCAGCCTGGGTGACAGAGTGAGACTCCGACTCAAAAACAAGCACATGAACAGCTGAGGTACTAAGCCAGGAAAGGCTGACCGTGTGGTGTGGGAGGTAGAAGGTGGATGGGGGCGGGGTGGAGGTGAGCACCTGGCCAGGTACGGTGTGGCATTTGTTGACACGACTGGGGAGACATCCCCCTTCACCCCCCTTCTCTTCTTTCAGCTTATGGAGAAGACAGTCACTCTGGGCTCTTTCCAATCACCACATTATGTGACAGTGAGGGTGATTTTGGATGAGATTAACATTTAAGTAAAGTGGATGGCCTTCCCAACATTGGTGGGCCTCAGCCAGTCAACTGAGACCTGAGAAGAATAAAAAGCCTGGGTAGGAAGGAGCTTCTCTTGCTTGGCAGTTGGAGTGGGGACACCGGGCTTTCCCTGCCTTTAGACTCAGATTAAAACTTGAGACTTGGGTCTCAAGCCTGCTAGCCTTCGGATTGGAATTTACACCGTCAGAAATCCTGGTTCTCAGGCTTCAGACTCAGACAAGAGCCGTGCGTCAGCTCTCCTGGGTCTTCACCTTGCTGACTGCAGACACTGGGGCTCAGTCTCCATAATCACATGAGCCAGTTCCTCATAGTGAATCTCTCTCGTATGTTTCTGTGTCTGTCTCTCTCCATCCTATTGGTTTAGTTTCTCCGGAGAACCTTGACAAATGCAGACTGGTGTCACGTCCTATTTTGTCGATGAGGACACTTGAATTCAGAGAAGTCAGATAGTGGGGTGGGGACTCACCCCTCGGAGTCAGTACAGACCCAGTTCCCTGAGCTCTTGGCGCTGTGCTCGAGGGTTCTCCCAGGTCTGGGCCCGAGCAGCGCCTCTGCGCTCTCAGTGAAGTTCCCGAGCCCTGCTCCTTGATGCAGAGAAGGCGGTCACCTCCCAGGACTGGGGCTGCGGGCTGGGGGCTGGGGACGGTGGAAGGGACTCAAGGGCATCCCACCCTTGGTTGTCAGGGAAGCCGGGGCTCTGGGAGAATGGAGATCTGATCTGCATGCTCAAGCAAGGCTGGACAGAGCTCAGACTCTGGCTTCAAAGCCTGCTCGGCGAGTCAAGGGACTTGCAGATGAACACTGTGCGGGGAGACTTCATGCAATTGCCTCATTTTGTCTTTGTCATAACCCTGTGAAGTGTGTACGCATTTACCCCAGTTTAAAGCAAAGGAGACTCAGAGAGCTTAAGTGACTTGCCTGCGAGCTGCAGGCTGGAAAGATGTGAAGCTTGTGATCAATCTCCCCTCAAATGGTTCTAAGGTCAATGCTTCTCTTTCATCTTCATGCTCTTTCCAAGAGGGAATGTTCTTTTCTTTTCTTTTTTTCCCCCTTTTCCTTTGATTTGGGGTCTCACTTTGTCACCCAGGCTGGAGTGCAGTCGTGAAATCACAGCTCACCACAGTCTCAACCTCCTGGGCTCAGGCGGTTCTTCTGCCTCAGCCTTCAGAGCAGTTGGGACTACAGGTGCACACCACCACACCCAGCTAATTTTTTTTTTTTTTGTAGACACAAAGTTTTGCTATGTTGCCCAGGCTGGTTGTGAACTCCTGGGCTTCAGTAATCCTCTTGCCTCAGCCTCCCAAAGTGCTGGGATTGCCGGCATGAGCCATGCCTGACCCTGTGTTCTTTTCTAAACAAGGGAGACAGGGGAGCCTTGTTAAAGGAAAATATCGGACAATACTATCTGACAGTGATGATTTTGAGGAGGAAGTACTATTTGAAGCAAATGATGGGAGATACAAGAGTTGGTTTTGGGGCTGCCAAACCAAATTGGGTAGAAAATATTTTGTTCACTGATGGAAATTTCATGATTTCTTGCTTATTATTTTGCCAATATTAGCCCTATTTTGTTACTGGAAAGGCCAATAGTGGCCTCCTAAGACATGCTGGTGGGGGATCTGTACATCAGAAGGACTCCCTGGGAGATTACATAAACCCAGCTTGGCCCTGGGCGTGCCCCTTAAAATGTCGCAGTTGCACGGTGGAAGGAAGATATATGCGCCAGGATTATTAACTCAATTAACTCAATAATGTGTTTGAAGTATGAGTCCCTGCTCTTGTTAGAGGGATTAGTGACTATTGAGAATGAGATTGTGTTTGCATTTAGTGTCCTGCAAATTCTCCCGGGATCCAGTGTACTAGAGCGGATGCGCCTTGCATTTTGCATTAGGACTGAGATTCACTTAGTGACTTTATAAGCAGAAAGGTGGGAAAATGTGGTGACAAAGAGTGTGCACTTAGGGCCGGGTGTGGTGGTTCGTGCCGGTAATCCCAGCACTTTGGGAGGCCAAGGTGGAGGACAGCTTGAGCCCAGGGGGAACACAGGCCCCACTTTGGGGCTGATTGGACCTGAATCCCCACTTCACTCCTTCACGACTTTCCCTCTCTGTGTCTCACTCCCACTCCCCCGGAAGAAGGACAATAATAACAGGTAATAACATCACCCCATAGGGTCATGGCAAAAATGAAGTGCCTTCAATTGTGTGTAAAGTTCTTAGCAAACCGCATGGCATCTAGGAAGAACAATCCTGGATAGTAATAATTGCAATATGATGATGATGAAACCACCCAGACAAAATAACGCCCAGGAACTGTGGTCTCTCCACCTTTGTGTTTATGTGGCTTGCTGTAGAAAGGGAGTACACACAGGCATCTTGGAACTGGCTTTGTGCTGGGAGATCTTTTTATAATTTTTAAAAATTTATAGGTATTTTTATTATTTATTTCAATTGCTTTAGGGGGTATAAGTTGTTTTTGGTTACATGATTGCATTGTATAGTGGCTAAGAAGTCTGGGCTTTAAGTGCCCCCAGCACTCCCACCTGTGCACATTGTACCCGACGGGTGACTTTTTGTCCCTCCATGTTTTCCCTCCTCCCCTTGGGAGTCTGAGGAGGGAGTGCTGGTCATTTGTGCAGGTGCAGTGCACGCCCTCTCTCTCTCTCTTTTTTGAGTTGAGGTCTTACTCCATTGCCCAGGTTGGAGTGCAGTGGCACCATCATGTTTCACCACAGCCTCGACCTCTTGGGTTCTGACCATCCTTCCACCTCAGTCTCCCAAGTAACTGGGACTACAGGCACATGCAACCATGCCCGGCTAATTTTTTGTGGAGATGAGGTCTTGCTATGTTGCCCAGACTGGTCTCAAATTCCTGGGCTCAAGTGATCCTCCTGCCTCGGCCTCCCAAAGCACTGGGATTACAGGCATGAGCTTCTGCTCCCAGGCCCAACAAATTTTTAAGTTTACAAGACAGTACTGGGAACTGCAGGCATAATGTTGTCCAGCAGATCTCCAGAACTTATGCATCTTGCAAAGCTGGAACTTCATACCCATTAAATAGCAACTCCCCATTTCCCCTTCCTCCATCTAGTCTGAATACCACCATTCTAGTCTCTGCTTCAATGAGCTTGACTGCTTTTGATGCTTCATATAAGCGGAATCATGCAGTATTTGTCCTTCCATGGCTTATTTCACTTGGCATAACATCCTCCAGGTTCATCCCTGCTGCAGCATCAGGCAGGACTCGTCTCTTCTCGCGGGTTGAGTCACGTTTCATTGTGTCCATAGACCACACTTTCTTTATCAGTTCATTTGTTGATGGACATTTAGGTTGTTTCCCAAAGCCACATCTTGGCTATTGTGAAAGTGCTACAATGAGCATGGAAGAGGAGACATCTCTTCAAAATACTGATTTCAATTTTTTTGGATAAATATTCAGAAGTGGGATTGCTGGATTGTATGGTGGTTCTAGTTATAATTTTTTGAGGAATCTCCATACTGTTTTCCATAATGGCTGCACTGCTTACATCCCCACCAATGGTGTACAAGGGTCCTAATATCTCCATATTCTCTCCATCACTTGTGATCTTTTATTTATTTATTTGGTAATAACCATTCTGACAGATATGAGGTCAGAGATCTCATTGTGATTTTATTGCGTTTCCCTGGTAATGAATAGTGTCGAGAATCTTTTTGTTACCTGTTTGCCATTTGTACATCGTCTTTGGAAAAGAGTCCATTCAAATTCTTTGCCCATTTTGAAATAGAGGTATTTGTAGGAATGCCTTGTCTATTTGGGATATGAATCCCTTGTCAGATATATGGTTTGCAAATGTTTTTTCCAATCTCTAGGCTGCTTTTGCACTTATTTGTTTTGCTCTGCAGAAGCTTTTTACATGAAAAAGAATAAATTGGACCCCTTCACACAGTAGTCAAAAAAATAAACTCAAAATTAATTAAATACTTAAATGTAAGACCTGAAACTGTAGAACTCAGTAGAAAACATTGGAGAAAAGCTTCATGGCATTGGTCTTGACAATGACTTATTGTGCATGACCCCCAAAACATACAACACAAGCAAAAATAAACAAGTGGGACAACATCAAAACGTTGGGTCTCATTTAAGGCAACACATGAGAAACTGAAACAAAACTTCTGAAATGACCTCACAACTGCCTCATCCTTCACCTGTGCTCCAGCTCTGCCCAGCTGGGCCCACCTCTCATCTTTGGTCTTGTTGTGTCCTGGAACTCTGATCTGTGCTTGGCTCTTGCTGTTCAGGTCTCAGATCAAAATCATTCTTTCTAAAGACTTCTCTATCCAAACTAGCTCCCCATTCAGCTCTCTGACCGTCTCTTTCTCATCGTTTTATTTTCTTCATATCATGAACTTCTCTCCAATTATTTTGCTCACTGTTTCCGGAACTAGGAGTAAAATGTCATCCACCCATCTCCAGCCAGAAGGGTGCCTGGCATGTGGTGGGTGCTCAGTAAACAACTGTGGAAGGAAGGAAGAAAGGGAAGGAGGGAGGAAGGGAGAGAGAGGGATGGAGGGAGACAGGGAGGAAGGAAGAGTATTTCTACAATTACCCTTCCCTTCTTGACTCTTGCATTCTAAGGAGTTGAAGGGCAAACGGAAGGTCGCAGGCCCAGCAGTCCCTAAGCCAGTCACCCCCTCGCAACTTCTTCCCCCTGCCTCACCAAGAGCATCCTCACTGTGCTTCTGCGGGACCATTTTCCCCACCTCATGACATCTCTTCCTCTGGAAATGCCTTTCTTAGACAGGGAAAGACACACTTCCTTAGCATTACTTGCTGACCTCAATTCTGATCCCTAGACCCACTGAGAACAAAGTCCCTCTTTCGTAAACGAGAATGTCTCTCAGCCTTCCAAGGAGTCTGTTTTCTCCAAGACGAGCCTCAGTCTCTTTCAACTTTCCTCCCATGACATGGTTTTGGGATGTTCTACCTTCGACTCTCTGTATCAGAGACCACAGAAACCCTGAAGACTTCCAGGGGTGTTCACCAGAGTGTGTCTGCAAAGTACTTGGTGTTACGGGTGTGCAGTTTGAGAGTGGGGAGAGGATTTGTAGGATTCAATAGCTTTTCCAAGGATCCTTGGCCTTTGCGGGCCAGGAACCGCCTGCTCTGTTTAGATGGTCTTCCCAGTGCCCCGCTCATCCAGCCTGACTTTCAGGAACTCTGCTCCATTGAGCCTGTTTTCCAGATCAGGTCTGCTCTCCATGGCACACGGTGGGGGTTTTTCTCTTAATAATGACCACTCACTCTATGTAGCACTTTCTGATTAATGGCTCACGTTCACATTCAGCATTTCATTGAGGACTCACAACTCTGTTTTTTCAGTGTGTCTAATTCTCTCTGTGAATGAGAAAACAGGGTCCTGAAAGGGTAGGTCTTATCTATTTTGAGGCTGTCGCTAGATGTATCAGGATCAAGGTGGTTATACCTTGATGTGCCTTTCATCATTAGGTAGTGAGTAGATACATATTTTCCCTATTAATATGTTTATACTGATTTTCTTTGGGTAAATATTTGCCTGCTATGTTTTCCTCCAGCACTTTATTTTTAAGACAAATCCTTAATTTTAAATTTTACTTGTGTTTCTTATAAGCAGCATAAGTCTGTTTTAAAAAATAATTGTCTGGCAACTTCTGTTGTTTAACTAGCAATTTATTTTACTTATATTTATAATTACTGATTCCTTAAGTTTTTTCTACAATATTATTTGTTATTTTGTACTTTCTGTTTACTCTGCTTTTTGAAAATTTCATTTTCACTTTTTTGAGTCAGAGTTGCCCAGGCTGGAGTGCAGTGGCACACTCACGGCTACCACAGCCTTGACCTGCTGGGCTCAGGGGATCCTTCTACTTCAGTCTTCCAAGTAGCCAGAACCACAGGCGTGCACCACCATGCCTAGCTAATTTTTTGATTTACTGTAGAGATGAGGTCTTGCCAAGTTGCCCAGGACTCCCCTGGACTCAGGAGATTCTCTTACTTCAGCCTCCCAAAGTGCTGGGATTACAGGGATTAGCCACCGTACCCGGCTTCACTTTCTGCTATTCTGAAAGTTATAAACTATTTCTTTTCCTTCTCTCTTTGAAAATTGCCTACCTTTTTAGTGGTTTTTCTTAAAATTCTAGCACATGTACTTAACTTCTGAAGTTCTACAATTTTCTATCTTTCTCCCATTTTGTGTATATATAAACATTTTAGAATGCTTTTGCTCATAATCACATCACCAATTTGACATGCTATTTTTGCCCAATATTGTAGTTGTACTTTGTTTTTTCTTACCCCTCAAATTAGTTATAATTGTTTTTATTTAATCAGTGTTTTGTGAAAGCTTTATTTACTGCCTTCTATGCTCATCTCAGTCTTCCTTCTGGGTTCAGTTTTCTTTTCTTTTCTTTCTTTTTTTTTTTTTTTGAGTTGGAGTCTCACTCCGTTGCCCAGGCTGGAGTGCAGTGGCACATTCACGGCCACCCCAGCGTCGGCCTGCTGGGCTCCCGCGATCCTTCTGCCTCAGCCTTCCAAGTAGCTGGAACTACAGGCATGCGCCATCATGCCCAGCTAATTTTTTGATTTATTGCAGAGACGAGGTCTCACCACGTTGCCCAGGCCGGTCTCAGACCTGTGGGCTCAGGTAATCCTTTCGCCTCGGCCTCCCAAAGTGCTAGGATTACAGGCTTGAGCCCCTTTGACTGACCTTGGGCTCAGTTTCCTTCTTTTTTGAAGTACTTCCTTAAGAATTTAAAAAATTGAAGATCTTTTGATAATCTCACTTAGTTTCTTTTTAAATTTTTCTTCTCTTTTTTCCAGAGACAGAATCTCTCTCTGTCACCCAGGCTGGAGTACAGTGGTATAATCATGACAAACTACAGCCTTGAAATCCTGGGCTCAAGCCTTAGCCTCCAGAGTAGCTGGGACTATAGGTGCATGCCAGGGAGTCTCACTATGTTGCCCAGGCTGGTCTTGAACTCCTGGGCTCAAGTGATCCTCCCATCTTGACTTCTCAACGTTCTGGGAGTATAGACCTAGGCCACCACCATGCCTGGCCATTTAGTTTCTATTTGCCTGTAAATATTTTTATTTTTCCATCAGTCTTGAATGATAGTTTCACTAGATATGCAGTCCCACTTTGACAATAATTTTGACTTAGCACTTTGAGAACAATATTTCTTTGTATTCTGCTTTCTGATACCACTATGAGAAATCAGCTGCCTAACACTCAGTGTTCAGAAGGGATCTGCTCTTTCTGTTGCTTCCAGATTGTCTCATGGTCTTGGTCGATTGTTGTTTCACTGTGGAGTGTTGAGGTGTGAGATCTAGCTTTGGACTGTGTTCTTGAATCTGAGGATCCTTACACTAGCGCTTGGCATGCTGGCATTTCCCCCCCTTCCTTTCCCTATTTTTTTCTTTCAAAACCATCAGGTGTATGTGTCTTGGTCCTTAACTATTCTTATCTCCCTTAATTTACATTCATATTTTTTCCAAGTCTTTGTCTCTCTGTGATACATCCTGGACAGTTTCTGGTTTTTGTTTTTGTTTTTTTTTTTGAGTTGGGGTCTCACTCTGTCTCCCAGGTTGCAGTGTAGTGACACTGATCATGGCTCTCCACAGCCTCAACCTCCTGGGCTCTGGCAATCCTTTCACCTCAGCCTCCCGAGTAGCTGCAACTATAGGTGTGTGCCAGTGCCTTTGGCTTACATTTTTTATTTTAAAAAAAGTTTAGATAGGCCGGTTGCGGTGGCTCAAGTCTATAATCCCAGCACTTTGGGAGGCTGAGGTGAGAGGATTGCCTGAGCCCACGGGTTTGAGAACAGCCTGGCAACTTGGCAAGAACTCACCTCTACAATACATTAATTAATTAATTAATTAAAAAAAAATTAACCAGGCATGGCAGTAGGCACCTGTAGTTCTGGCTACTTGGAAGGCTGAGGCGGAAGGATCGCTGGAGACCAGCAGGTTGACGCTGGGATGGCTGTGCGTGTGCCACTGCACTCCAGCCTGGGCAACGGAATGAGACTCTAACTAAAAAAAAAAACGAAAAACAAACAACAAAAAACCCCACTATTCTATCATTGAGGGCATGGCCTCCAAGGGACCTGCATTTCCAGGGAGTCTCATTTCCAAGTCACCTCCTTGTGCAGATCCAGGGTCTTGTGTCTAGTTCCCAGACAGCTGTGGAACCCAAGACTGTTTGTTCCTGTGCTTGGCAAATGTCACCAAAAGGCAGTGCTTGAGTTTCAGCATCTTTGTTTTTGGCTGGTGGGGATTTTTCTTACTGATTGCATGCTCAGCTGTACATTTAACAGGATGTTTATTATGTATTATCTAAGATTTCTAGATGTTTTGTGTCAACGAGATTTTCAGATTATGTAGATTTCCCTGTTGCTAGAAATAAAAATGCCCAGATAGATTTGCTAACTTACTCAAGCCCATGCATCTTGGACAGAACAAGACCTCGGCCCTGCCTATTACACCCTGCTTCCATGACATGTTAGCAAGCCTGTGCATCAAAGGATGCTTTCCATTAGGCCTTTTTGAAATGCCACGTCTAGGTCACAGACCCCAGCAACACCTTCCTAGACACTTAGGGGACTTTGGCTGGGGAATGTGGTTTGAGACCTCTTTCCAGGTGACATCAGCCTCCTGTGTTGTCACACTGTCATTGTCCAGGTCTAGATTCTTTCTCCCTTTCCTCCTCCTCCTTCTTCCTTTTCTTCTCCCTCCTCCTCCTCCTCTCCTCTTCCTCCTCCTCTTCCTCTCCTCCGCATGAGTAGAAAAACAGGTGCACTGAATATGCTGCAAGGCAGACAGCCAGCAGGACAGCGATAAGGGAGCTGTCTGTGCTCCTTGCTTTCTTCTGTTTTTACAAAGAATTGTGGACAATTTTCTGGCTAAAACAAAGACGATTTAGCTCTGTGCTTTTCCCACGGTTGTCAACCTAATGACCTTGTCAAAGTAAAGGGAGATCAGTGCTCAGTGGCCATCCACTGGCCCCCAGCAATTAGCTCTTCCCCCTGGCCCCCCATTAAAGCCTTTACAAATTCCTCCATACTGGAAATTTGGTCAGAGTTGGTCAGTCTTGCTAGTTTGTATCTAGAATTAATTTTTTTTCTCATTCTTGAAAACTGGCCTGGCATTTCCTGTCTTCAGACTACTCTTTTCTGTTCTCTTGGCTTTTTATGTGTTCTTGCATTTGACCTGTGGCGAGGTTCTCATGTTCACTCAACTTTCCCAGGTTATACGTTGTCTAGTTTCAAAAGTATAAAATGAGATAAAGTGACCAGAAATGTTTCTACCCTCTCTCCCTTACCTGGAGACTGCACTTTCTATGATGTGGGAAAACTGGTAATAGAATTTATAGATCACGACTGGAGTAACATCAGTAGACAAGTCAGATCATCTAGTAAAGGCTGAGGTCTGATCTGACTAAAAAATAATAATAATATGCCCCTTATGTGGAATGAGTAAAATTCAAGTGAAACTTCCAGACGAGGAAAGGGGACACTTTCACAAATCCACAGCCACCAAAAGTATCAGATATTGAAGTGTGGCCTGAGTAAACTGGGGAGAGCTGCCTCCAACTAGTTTTGTAACCTGTAGAATTTAATATTTGTTCATTTTACATACACAGCCATCCATCTTTTTTTGTTGTTGTTGTTTTGTAGAGATGGCATCTTGCTATATTGCCCAGGCTGGTCTCAAACTCCTGGGCTCTAGTGATCCTCCTGCCTCAGCCTCCTGAATAGTTGAGATTACAGTGCATGCCACAAACCCAGTCAGTCTTTTAAAAATACTCTATTTTATTTTTATTTCTTGCTATATGCAAAGTACCTATCCCTTCTGGTTCAGTTTTGTTGTCTATAAGATCAGGAGAAGGATTGGGCTAAATGGCATCTCAGGGACCCTCTAATCCTGAGTTATTATAATTCTAGTTGCAAATACGTGAGAAAATTTAGTCCCAGACAGAAAGGGTGCTGAGATCTGACTCTGTCCTTGCCCGGGACATGAAAACATTGTTCTGTGACACGAAAACATTTCTTGTAGCATTTTTAGCTGAGAATGCAGACAGCTGTTAGAGACTCTGATGCAGAATTCCCGGGAAAGCAGAGAGTTGACAACCTGGTTGCTCTTCACTGAGGAGGGTTGTTCTGGTGTAGTATGCAGGTGGGGATCGTGAGGTAATGGGAGACTTCAAAGCAGCTGCAAAGAGCCACGAAGTCCCTCCAGGGATTCCCCAGGGAGGTTGCTCTGTGTAAGGGACTGAACTGTGCCCCTCCAAAGAGACATGTTCAAGGATCAACCCTGAGAATCTATGAATGTGAATCTGAGGCAGAAATCAGCATTTAGATCTCATCTCTGCATAACCGGCGATTACTCTCAAGAGCAGCAGCCTTGACATTGGTTTGGAAAGGCACATTGGGGGGTTATACAACCAAGTATTGTCTGAGCAAAAAGGCCTCCTTCAAGCCCATTAGTGAAGATCTGTTTTCTTCCCGTTCCTTTAAAAGTGGAGGATTAAATCAAAGACTTAGAGGTTATTTATGCTGGAAGGGACTTGAAAGTGTTCACTGAAGTGAAAAATGGGTCATCACAAGGGCCCTGCCTGGGCATTGGTGTCTGCTGGAACTACAAATCCCATCAAGGGGAGGCTGACACGAGCACACTGGAGTGTGAGGTGGCCCCTGCCCCAGCAGACCCTCCCTGCCTTGGGCAAGGCTGGGGCCTGGCAGGGAGCCCAGGTGAGGTGTGAGTGCTGTGGGTGTCGCTGAACTCCTCTTCCTAGAGATTTCTCTACTCCACATCCTTCTCCAGAAGCGAGCTCTGCCTGGCCCCCACTGCAGACCCAGATGGCTGCCAGGGAACAATGAACACCCCAGTGCGATGACCGCAGAATCCTGCTCCCATCACCTCCACACCCCTTGGACTGGAAGCTCCCTGAGGACGGGCCCGGATGTTCATTTGTTACTGTAACCCCAACGCAGGTTTGGAGCTCTGTGCTTGGTGCTCAGTGAGGAAGCATGAATGTGAGAATGAACAGCCGTGCTCAGGTGTAAGGGGTCACCCAGGTGACCCAGATTCTGATATTTTCAGACTGGCATCAAATGACTGGCATCAAAACTTAGAGAACTTCAGATGCCCCAGTAAGGCCTCTCTGGACTCCATTAAAGCTGTGGGAAACAGTGAGAAATGCTGTTCTAGACTTTTCTGTGAGACCTTAAATGACATCAACTTCACCTGAGGCTGTTACTTAGAGACTGTGATAAACTAGATGATTTGGTTGTAAAACCTGGCACTGACAAATGGAGATCAAATTTGGAAATCAATCCAGCAATGTTCTTCACAACAGGAAGTGTCACTTTGTTTGTGGCAGTCCCTGGGAGAATCCTGTGTGTGTCTGAAGTTCATGTAGAGGAGGTGGCTGACCAGTTAGTCTACCTGGTCCTCACGCCCACTGGTGTTTTCAGAACAGTGTGGTGTGGCGGCCAGTCCTATGGCCTGTGGGCTACAAGGGTGCCGTGGTCCTCAGTGCCGGGGGTGCTCTTCCCATAGAACAGTGGCAAACCATAAGAAACAGATCAACCCGAGGGCTGGAACACGTGAGCATCCTCCAGCATGAAGGGGACTCAGTGAGGACTTCCGAGCTTTCTGCAGAAGTGGATGTTGGTCCTTGGAAAGGAGAGGCATACGATTTTGAGCAGGGCTGAGTTTATTTATTTTATTTTTGAGTTGGAGTCTCACTCTGTCGCCCAGACTGGAGTGCAGTGGCTGCTCCCGGCCACCGCAGCTGGGCTCCGGTGATCTTTCCGCCTCAGCCTTCCGAGTAGCCGGAATTACAGGTATGTGCTACCACGCCCGGCTGATTTTTTGATTTATGGTAGAGATGAGGTCTCGCTGCCAGGTGGGTCTCGAACCCGCGGGCTCAGGCAATCCACTCACCTCAGCCTCCCAAAGGCGTGGGATTACAGGCTGAGCCACCGAGCCCGGCTAGGGCTGAGTTTATTTAGAGACAAGAGAATGTCTCCTGAGCTTCAGATGAGAGCCTTCCTGGATTCCCCCTTGAAGCCCTCCTGGGATAGGGGTGCCACTGAGCATGTGGGGGGAACTGCAGAGGGGACAGAAGATCAGACTGCCATCCCGGGGCACTGGGGCTTACTGCTCCTGCCCTTCTGCACTTTTCGGTTGCCATGCGCTTCTGTGGAAGAGCCTGCTTTCTCTTCCAGGGGAGCTGTATTCTCTGTGTCCACGAAATGTAACACGATGACATAATTATGGAAAGCCTCCTAAACCACCTGCTCTAATCATCTACAGCCCAGAACACATTGTAATAATTTGTCGCCCATTTCTAAGGTAGAACCAACTCTTAATTACAAGCCAAGGCTAGAGATGAGCAAATAAATATGCACGTCAGTCTGAATGCTATAATTAGAACTACCGTTTGGCTAAAGAAAAGGAGAGACGTTTTAATTCCAGGCCTCTGCTTGACTATTAAGCTGCTGCTAGGGAACAATTCACAGCTGACACAGTTAACGCATCGAGGTCTGAGGAAGCGCTCACATCTTGAGAAGATACTCGTCTGTAAGTGGGGCTGGGGTGTACTCTCTATGCTACTAGATGTATAAATTCGGTGTTTATTTCCTGGATCCAAGTTAACACGGTAATTAGTATTTTTCCGGCATTTCTCACAGTTACTTGGGATGATTATTTTGTATAAAATTTCTAACTTTATTTGTATAACAAGTTGGCAGCATTCATTGGCACAAAAGATGGAATGGACACATTTAATCCCTTTAATAAATAATTAGGACACACAAAGGGTGCCAAAAAAAGTATGCATATTTTAAGTATGACGTTTGCTCAAAAGATGGCGTTAATCAAATGAATGCTAGTGTCACCATTCGACAGGCAGGACAGTTTAGAAATGGCAGGAGCATGGTTGAGCAAACACCGTACTACACATTGCTACCGCAATTTATTTATTTATTTATTTGAGTTAGAGTCTCGCTCTGTTGCCTAGGCTGGAGTGCAGAAGCATGCTCACTGACACCCCAGCGTTGGCCTGCTGGGCTCAGGTGATCCTTCCGCCTCAGCCTTCCAAGTAGCTGGAACTACAGGCGCGTGTTACCATGCTCAGCTTATTTTTTTATTTATTATAGAGATGAAGTCTCACCAAGTTGCCCAGGCTGGTCTTGAACCCCTGAGCTCAGGCAATCCTCTTGCCTCCGCCTCCCAAAATGCTGGGATTACAGGCTTTAGCCACCGCGCCAGCCTGCTACTGTAATTTAATTCAACTTTGAAAAGTAATACATAAATAACAACTCTTAAAATTTGTATATATATTTTTGGCACCCAGTATGTGTCTGTGATTTCCAGTGAGGTCAAGGGGTGTTTTCCTTTCTGTTTTCACAAATACACTTCAACTATGTTTTCTGATCCATTAAGTCAAGATTTACAAGTGTGATTCCTTCAGGTCCACACACTATCTCCTCGGTCCAGGTGTTGGGCAAAATGGACTAGAACAATCCAGAGATGGAAACCTCCTCTCTCTAACAGTGTCATTTGCCAGCTGGATTTTTAAAATTTTACTTATCATTTTTTTGAGTTGGGGTCTCACTCTGTCACCCAGGCTGGAGTGTAGTGGCACCATCACAGCTCATCGCAGCCTTGACCTCTTGGGCTCAGGCAATTCTTCTGCTTCGACCTCCTGAGTAGCTGGGACTACAGATGTGTACCCCCACACCTGCTAATTTTTTTCATTTTTGTAAAGACAAGGTCTCACTCTGTTGCTTAGGTTGGTCTCAAGCTCCTAAGCTCAAGTAGTCGTCTCACCTCAGCCTCCCAAAGTGCTGGAATTACAGGTGTGAACAGAGTGCCCGGTCATGGGTGTTAGATTTCATACCTTCTTGGTTACTGAATTAGAGAAGTTCCAAATTCCTGAGCCGAGGGGGAAGATGGATACTCCTTTCCTATGCCTACTGTTAATCCTCCCTCTGGAGTAGGTGGAGAGTTCAGGTAACTGGATGTGTGCAGTCTGGAAATTTCCAAGAATTCCAGCCCCCAAATCCACGTAGCAGAGCCTTCATAGAGAAGAGAACATGCCCTTGGTGAGTCTCGACCAACTTATTCAGTCATGCGCCTCAGTCCCCTGGCACCAGCGAGTTCTTGGTGGAGTCATGACAAGTATTGGCTACATGCCAGGCACTGTGCCAAGCTGGTAAAACCTTCGGAGCCACTGATGAGGAAGGCTGGGGTTCTCAAATGTGTCCCCCACCAGAATCACCATAAGGATCTCTTAAAACAGATTGCAGGGTCCTACCCCAGACAGGGCTGCCAGGTTTAGCAGATAAACATACAGGATGCCCAGTCCAATTTGGTAAATCAGATAAACAATGAAAACTTGTTTTATATAAGTGTGTCCCAAACATTGCGCAAATAGTATTCATTACCTGACTGAAACTCAGGATACTGGGATGTCTTACCATTTGTCTGGCAATCCCACCTCCAGGGTTTCTGAAACGGTAGGTCTGGGGTGGGGCTTGAGACTCTGCATTTCTGGGAAGTTCCTAGGGGATGCTGATGCTGCTGACCTGAGGGCCACACTTTGAGACCCACTGAGGAAGGCAATGTTCTGATTCCTATTTTCTAGGTGAGTAGAATGGGTCACAAAGAGATTAAGCAACGTGTCCAAGATCACAAAATCAGGACCGGGACCCAGGCAGCCTGGTTCCAAGATATGCTGGTTGGACACCGTGCTGCACTACCCCAGCGAGATGCGCTTGTCAGGAGAAGCAAACCGCCCCTTCTCTCCCAAACTGCCTGTCTCCTTATGTACTTAGCCCCTCAATCTATTCTTCCGACAAAGCTATACTCAATCTTTTTTTTTTTTTTGAGTTGGAGTCTCACTCAGGCTGGAGTGCAGTGGCACGCTCACAGCCACCCCAGCGTCAGCCTGCTGTACTTCAGTGATCTTTTCGCCTCAGCCTTCCAAGTAGCCAGAACTACAGGTGTGTGCTACCATGCCTGGCTAATTTTTTAAAAATTTATTGTAGAGATGAGGTTCTCACCAAGTTGCTCAGGCTGGTCTTGAACCCGTGGGCTCAGGCAATCCATTTGCCTCGGCCTCCCAAAGTGCTGGGATTACAGGCTGAGCCATCGAGCCCGGCCATATTCAATCTTTTAAAATGCAATTAAATCACATCACTCCTCCACTCAAAACCATTCAATGGCAGCCACGGTCCTCAGCAAAATCTGTGTCCCTAATGTGGACACAAGTCCGATTTGACCTGGCCCTGGAGCCCTATCTGATCTCATTTCCTTCTACCTTCCCTTGGTTCAGTCTTCTTCGGGCACACAGACCTTTGTGCTGATTTTTTTTTTTTTTTTGAGTCGGAGTCTCACTCTGTCGCCCAGACTGGAGCGCAGTGGCCGCTCCCGGCCACCGCAGCCTCGACCTGCTGAGCTCCGGCGATCCTTCCGCCTCAGCCTTCCAAGTAGCCGGAATTACAGGCATGTGCTACCACGCCTGGCTGATTTTTTGATTTATTGTAGAGATGAGGTCTCGCCTGCCCAGGCAGGTCTTGAACCTGTGGGCTCAGGCAATCCACTCACCTCAGCCTCCCAAAGGCACGGGATTACAGGCTGAGCCCCCGAGCCCGGCTGTGCTGATTTTTGAACACTCCAGTAAGACCTGTGTCCCAGGGCCTTTGCACCTGCTGTTCTGGCTGCTTGGAATTCTCTTTCTTAACATGTTCCCATGGCTCCCTCACTCCATTCACATCTCTGCTGCAGTGTTACTTCGTCAGTCTTCCTCAATTACCCAGCTGAGACAGTGCTTCCCTCCTCACTTTCTAGCCCCTGGCCTTTACTTCTTCACAGCACTTAACACCCATCTTTTGACATTTTGCATGTAGTATATACTTGTGTGTATACCTGTCTATTATCTGTCCTGTTTGTCTCCACCCACTAGCAGCTAAGCCACATGAAAGCAAGTCATTTGTTTTATGCATTACCTGGAACAGTGCCAAGCATGTGGTAGGGGCCCAAGGAACAACAACTAATGAAGAAATGCCTATATCAGGCACGAGTTTGCCTGTAGAAATTCAGAGTTGACAAAACATCGTTTCTGCCCTTGAGGAGTTCAATCTAATGTGGGAGAGAGATGCAAAAAAAGAAGATTATGCAATAGTGTGGTGACTGCGGTAGTGAAGATCTGTTGGGCACAACTCGTGTCAGCTTGAAAAACTGCTCACGCTTAAAGCTTTTTAAAAATCAGGCCAAGTGTGGTGGGTCACAGCTGTAATCCCAGCATTCTGGGAGACCGAGGTGGGAGGATTGCTTGAGTCCAGGAATTGGAAACCAGCCTGGACATCATAGCGAGACCTTGTCTCTACCAAAAAAATATTAAAAATTAGCCGAATGAGGTGGTATGCACCTGTAGTCCCAGCTACTTCGGAGGTTGAGGTGGAAGGATTGCCTGAACCCAGGAGTTTAAGGTTGCAATGAGCTGTGATTGTGCCACCACACTCCAGCCTGGGCATCAGAGTGAGACCTCAACTCAAAAACAAGCTTTTTAAAAATCAAATTAGGGCAACCTCTTCAGGTCCCCTCCCACTGTGGGAGCGTTTCTGTCCTCTCAATAAATCCTGCTTTCTTAAAAAAAAAATCAAATTAGTGGAATCTCAGTAAAAGAATCTCATCTTTGCCACACAAAGCCACTTTTCAACAGAAATCACAGAATTAAGTTGTTCCTGAGTCACTTTGTGCCCTGTCTTCTTCACCTGTGCATATGTCTTAGTTACACAGTATATTCAGTCTCTCTGGGGTATGCTGGGACCGTCCACCCCAGAAGGGTCCACCATTCCTTTCTTTGTGGCCAAGAGAGCCCAACTCCTATTACAGAGATCTGTCTTGTAGATACTCTGATTCTTAGCTTCCCATGACAGTTAGGACCTGGGGGAGTTTCTGGGGAAAGGTTCCCTCCCAAATTCAAAGAAATGCACTGGAGGAAACGCCCGTCTGTTAATCCTCCCTCTGGAGTAGGTGGAGAGTTCAGGTAACTGGAGAGTTCAATGCAACAAGTGGATGTTGTTACCCCTAGAAGTGGTGCCCAGAAGTGCAGAAGCTCCATTGGAACCATGTGGTGACAGTCGATGGACTCAGTGACTCTGCTGAAGGTAGCAGAGTGGAAAGATTCCCCTGAGCCAGGAGTCAGCCTCCAAACCTCGCACCTCTGAGCCTCTTGTAATGTGAGGTCACAGATGCTTCACCTTCTAAAGGTGCCTCCCTCAGGTTTCTGTCCCTCTTGCTGGATAATCCTGCCTGGGGCAGAGCCCCTGCCCGCTGCTGGGCTGCTGTGCTGCAGGTATGGGGGTACCCTCTGTGCAGGAAATGTGAGCAGATTGGGGACTGGCCACCCCTCTCTGGTATCTGGAGAGGCTTTCTGGACAAGGCTTGGGAGCCCCACGTGGGGGAAGGATAGCCACGGACCTGAGCATGGCTGACGGGTCCTCTGTGGTCGGTTCCCTTTGCTGCGTGCCAAATTCTGGAATTTGGCATTCAGAGTGCAAGTAGTGATCCTTCATTGACTCAAATGGCGAAACCAGGAGGGACCAGGTACTGTAAACCTTACAGTAAAAAATAGGTTTTAGCCAACAGAAAAATCACTGGGTAGTTCCCCTATAGGACACTCTTCTAGTTGTCTGCTCTTCTAAACACATCCTGAGTCTCCAGCCATACCACCCTGAACACGCTCGATCTCACCTAAACACATTCCAAGCAGGATTTGATCCATGGATTTTTTTTTTAGATTTTAGGAATCCACTTATTGCACAATGTGAAGTGCCCCTCTACGGGCTCAGGCCGTCCGCTGGCATGGGTGCTGGGTGCCTCCACGCCCCTCCATCCTCCCAGACCCCACAGGGCTCCTTGTCATCTGCTTGTGCTTGGTGCCTGTTGTCTGCTTGGGCCCCCTCCCTTGTTTTTACTTTTATTATTTTTTTTGAGTCGGGGTCTCATGACTCACCATGGCCTTGACCTCCTGGGCTCAGGTGATCCTTCTGCCTCAGTCCCCCGAGTACCTGGGACTACCACCACACCTGGCTTATTTAAAAAAAATTTTTTTTGTAGAGATGAGGTCTTGCTATGTTGTCCAGACTGGTCTTGATCACCTGGGCTCAAGCAATCCTCCTGCCTCAGCCTCCCAAAGTGCTGGAATTGCAGGTGTGAGCCTCCATGTCCAGCCTCTTCCTTGTCCTAGAGCAGGGGTCCTCAAACTACAGCCCGCGGGCCGCATGTGGCCCACCAGGGACATTTATCCAGCCCGCCGGGTGTTTTTGCCGCCTTAACTTGTTACGACTAGCAGTGACAAATATGGAACTGGACACTGACCATCTCATTAGCCAACAGCAGGCCCATAGTTCCCACTGAAATACTGGTAAGTTTGTTGATTTAACTTTATTTGTTCTTCATTTTAAATATTGTATTTGTTCCCGTTTTGTTTTTTCACTTCAAAATAAGATATGTTCAGTGTGCATAGGAATTTGTTCATAGTTTTTTTTTAAACTATAGTCTGCCCCTCCAACAGTTTGAGGGACAGTGAACTGGCCCCCTGTTTTAAAAGTTTGAGGACCCCTGTCCTAGAGACACAGAGTTGAGAGCATACATCCCTGTTTGCTTGCAGTTTGTGGTGTGTCACATCCCCCATTCTTGTCACATCTCGGTTCCACTACCCCAGGAGAGCTCTTCCCAGTCTGTGCAAGCATACATGGAACCGAGGAAGACAAGAGCTGCTTTAAAAAAAAAAAAAAAAACAGCTGTATGATGCTATTGGTCCAGGGGCCACACGTTGAAAACCATTATTCCTAGAATATTTCATTCTATAAAAAAGCTATAATATACATACCTTAAGATGTACCCATTTTATGTGTACGATTCTGTGGCTGTAGCATTTTCACCAAGTTGGGCAGCCATCATCAATTCATAATTTCAGAATCTTTTTCATCACCCTTAAGAGAATCACATACCTACCAGCAGTCATTTCCCATTGGCCCCTCCTCCCAGCCTCTGGCAGCCATGAATCTACTTTCTGTCTCCATGGATTTGCCTAATTTGAGCATTTCATCTGAAAGGAACCATACACTACATAGCTTTTTATGTCTGGCTTCTTTCTCTTAGCATATTTTCACAATTCATCCAGGTTGTAGCATGTATCAGAACTTCATTTCTTTTTGTAGGTGGAAATTTTCCATTGGATGGATACACCATATTTTGTTTACCCATTCATCAGTTTATGGAAATTTGGGTTGTTTCACTTTTTGACCATTAAGAACATTGCTGATATAAATATTCATGTACAAGTTTTTGTGTGGACATATGTTTTCAATTCTCTGGAGTCTACACCGAGGAGTAGAACTGCCGGGTCCCGTGTTAACTCTATGTTCCACATTTCAAGGAACAGCCAAACTGTTTTCCACAGTGATTGTGCCATTTGACATTTCCCTTAGCAAGGTATGAGGGGTCCACTTTGTCCATGTCCTCACCAACATAGTGATTGACTTTGTAAATTAGAGCTATCCTAGTCGGTGCGAAATGGTATCTTATGATGGTTTTCATTTGCATTTCTCTAATGATTAATGAGGTTGAACATTTTTTTGTGTGCTGATTATGACTGTCATATCTCCTTTTGATTTTTTAATTGAGTTATTGTCTTTTTATTGACGTGAGAAAGTTCTTTATATATCCTAGATATACTTATCAGATATATGGCTTGTAAATATTTTTTCCCATTCCATGGACTGTCTTGCTACTTTCTGGAATAATGCCCTTTGAAGTACAAACACTTTTAATTTTGAAGTCCATCTTAACTCATCTTTTCTTTGGTTGCTTGTGTTTTAGGTGTCATAGCTAAGAAACCATTCCCTACACCTTTTTTGTGGCTGGGGAAAGGCAGGGGAGAAGGTAAGAGTTGTATAGTTTTAGTTCTTATATTTAGGTCTTTGATCCATTTTGAGTAAATATGTATGGTGTCAGTAAGGGCCCAAGTTCATTCTTTTGCATGTGGCTATCCAGTTGTCCCAGAACATCTGTTGAAAAGACTCTTCTTTATCCTTTGAATTGTTTTGTCCAAAAATCTATTGACGATAGGTGTATGGGTTTATTTCTTTTTTTTTTTTTTTTGAGCCAGAGTCTCATTCTGTTGCCCAGTCTGGAGTGCAGTGGTATGCTCACGGCCACCCTGGCGTCGACCTCCTGAGCTCAGGTAATCCTTCCACCTCAGCCGTCCAAGTAGCTGGAAATACAGGTGCGCACTACCACGCCCAGCTAATTTTTTCATTTATTGTAGAGACAAGGTCTCACCAAGTTGCCCAGGCTGATCTTGAACCCACGGGCTCAGGCAATTCTCTCACCTGGGCCTCCCAAAGTGTTGGGATTACAGACTTGAGCCACCGCACCTGGCCTATGGGTTTATTTCTAGACTGTCAATCTTATTCTATTGACCTATGCTCATTGATCTATGTGTCTATATGCTTGTACTACATTGCCTTATATATATATATATATATACATATATATATATATATATATTTTTTTTTTGAGTTGAAGTCTCGCTCTGTTACCAAGGCTGGAATGCAGTGCATCATCACTGCTCACTACAGCTCAATCTTCTGGGCTCAAGCAATCCTTCCACCTCAGTCTCCTGAGTAGCTGGGACTACAGGTACACACCACAACACCCAGCTGATTTTTCAATTTTTTGTAGAGACGAGGTCTTGCTATGTTGCCTAGGCTGTTCTCAAAGTGCTAGGCTCAAGCAATCCTCCTTCCTTATCCACCCAAAGTGCTGGATTACAGGCATGAGCCACCACTCCCGGCTCATGTTGTCTTAATTACTCTAGCTTTGTAGAATATTTTGAAATCAGAAAATGTGAGTTCTCCAACTTTGTCAGATCCAGATAAAATAGGGCAGGGAAGGCATGAAGAGGTGGACTCATGTTTACATGTCTGAAATAGAGAGTGTTCCAAGGACTTTCTAAAAACCCCACAAGAAATTCCTCATGCCCACACTTCTGCTTTGTAGGACTTGCACATTTTGCATGTATGCACATATTTCTGGAACAAAGTGATTTATCACTAAACATTCTTTAGGACTGCAGCAATTCAGATAAGATGCTCCTGAAAGAACACTTGTCCAGTTATGGCATCTTCACCCGTGAACTGATGCCAACTCTGACTTTGACCTACCAGAACCAGTGAACTCCATGTCCAAGAGGCTCGCACTGAACAGCTCCCTTTTTGCCAATAAAAGCACCCTCTTACCCTCCTTACCCAGAGCACTTGTGGCTTGCCAAAGTACATTCCAGATTATAATCCTCTTTTCTATTTCTGAAAAAATTCAACATATTTGAGATATTTTTCTCTGATGTCTTTTTTTTTTTTTTAGGTTGACATACTTTTTCAAGATTGTTTTGGGTATTCTGTGTCTCTTGCATTTTTATATGAATTTTACAATCAGCTTGTCCATTTCTGTAAGAAAGCAGCTAGAATTTTGAAAAGGACTGCATTGAATCTGTAGGCCAATTTGAAGAGTATCTTCACAATATTAAAATTTGCAATCCATGAAGAATAGAATAGCTTTCCATTTATTTAAATTTTCTTTATCTTTTCAATGATTTGTAGTTTTCAGTATACAAGAAGCCTTGCACTTTTTTCATTAAATTTATTCCTGAGTATTTTATTTTTTAATGTTATTGTAAATAGAATTGCTTTCCTAATTTCATTTTTGGCTCATTCATTGCTAATGTATAGAAATGCAATTGCTTTATACTGTATATTGATCTCATATCCCCCAATCTTACTGAACTTCTTTATTCATTCTAACAATTTATGTTAAGAATTCACTTGGATTTTCTATGTACAAGATCATGTCACCTGCAAATAGAGATAATTTTACTTCTTCCTTTTCAATCTGGATTTTTTATTTTTGTGTACAATGTTGTGTACAGAACCTTCTGTACAATGTTGACTAGAAGTGCCACCTAAAAAAGTGTTCTTAAAACTTTCATCTTAATTCACTTTAGAAATTTCATACTTTGGAAAAATGAGAATAAAATTTCTTCAAAATGCTAGGAGGTAAGAAGAGATAAAGAAAAAGAAAAACAGGGAGTACAAAATAACATAGTAAACCTAACTCTAATTAGGTCAGTAATTACAATGAAAGTAAACATATTAAGTCTTCTAGTTAAGTCAGAAACTCTTGGATAAAAAACAAATTCAGCTAAGTGCAAAATAATGAGGCAAAGTGTTAAAATTTAAAAACTGAAAATATGGGAAAGATAAGAAAGATAAAATAATCAAAAGGAAGCTGTGAGTTATATATTAGACACAATATATTAGAACATAATATTAGCGTTAAAGCATTAAGGATAATGGAGTTATTAAATATGGTAAAATAAAATTTTCACAAGAAAGAGGCAAAAATTCTGACTTGTATGTTCCTAAACATATCATCAAAATAGAGCAAAGTTTGATAGACTTTTCTGGAGAACTTGATGAATCTCTAATCATAGTGAGTGATCTTTATACCAGCTCCCACAATTGATCATTCAAGCAGAAGAACAACAACACTAGCAGAGTTGAGCAACACACTGATAGGCCCAATCTAAGGCGCTGCCAACAGTTAGGAAATTCACATTGTAATTTCCAAACATAATCTGAAACATTTATAAAAACTAGCTATGTACTAGGACACAAAGAAAATACGAATAAACAGAATGAATCAGTGTGTGTAGACCTTTGCTGTGGTCATAGAAATAAAAACCAAAAAACTGTCAAAAAGTTATCTTACAAAAGTTGAGGAGAATTTGGCAGAGTTTACACCAGTCAAGCAAGGAAAAGACACAGTAACACTGAATTTGTCGGAATTTGCAGTATTACTTATTTTGTGTAATTTTGGCCAAATTATAGACAATGAATATTTTAGGGGAGGTGGAAAGGGTGGCATGGTAAAACCTTGTTTTCTGGGCAATTTCTGTTCTGAAAATAAAAATGTGCCTGCAGGGCTTCTTCACTACTGGTGCAATTTTGCAATCTTTTTCTAAGTGAGAGGTTCACACTGTAGTTATATGAGGAAAATGTGCTTTAAAACTCATTATTACTAAGCCTTTGAAATTCTGTCTTGCTCCCCCCAAAGCCAACAGTTTATTCACTTCAGCATACCCAGTGCTTTTGTGCCAGAGCTTCTATGCCATTTGCAACAGAACAGCTGTCTCTTTCTTTTACATGTAGCTCTGAGGAATGTGCTGGTAAACCAAATTCTTTTTTTTTTTGGTAATGTCCTGGGAATGTTGAATTTATCATGGTGCTGCCTTACTCTTCTATAAATGTGAAAAACCATTACTGAAAAAATACAGGTTTATGATTTCCTTAATTACCATGAGAGCTTCTTCTGTATCAGACAGTGTATTTTAAAAAATAAATAGTGCTAGAGAATTGGTGAGTGATGTGTCAGATAAGCTTACCCTGTTATAATGGTCCAGAGAGGGGCAGGAGGGGTAATGAAGAGGTAAAATGAATATGGCAGAAACATCAGTCTAATGGCTGGCATCTACCCAACCCATTTTGGGGCACCATTGGGTAATAAGACACATTTTTAAGATTTTAAATCCATAAATTCCTAAAGATCATAGGAAAAAAAGAAGAGGAACTTTTGGGGCTCACTACAAACAAAATGTCTCCCATTCATGTACATTTCAAATGAATTGCATAGAAAAAGGCAATCTAGTTTGATATTTGCACTTTTTCTTCATTAAACACTGTGCATTCTCTCTTGCACAAAGTTCTGGATTTTACGTAGGCTAACTGCAATTGATGCTAACATTTTGTAACTTCATTCGTAAGCTTTGAAAAGGGTCTTGAGGAAATGAATTAAAATTGCAATTCATAAATTTAGACAGTGTTCTTTGACGAGATGTGACATGGCAGATCTTGGATAGCTTGGAGGGAATTTTTAGGGATTAAAAGAAGATCCGACTTAGCCCTGTGAGTAAGTATTTAGCAAAAACGATTCAAAAGCCCACTGGCATCAATCAGTGCCAAAAAAGTCGACAGTGCAGAAAGAAACCAGAGGCAAACATAGACAGCAAATCTGAGGTAAGGCTGGCTTGTAATGCAAGGTGCAGGTAGAGAAAATTGCTGCTTGTCACAGCTATTCTCAATTAAATAAATTTTTTGAGTCAGATAGAAGGGTAATTAACTCAAAACCAAGTGTACTTTTCCCACTGCAAAACGGAATACCTCAGGAACCTTAGGAAATACTAATGAGTGGGTAATGTAATGCTGTCATGTTATTTGAGGTGCTAATATATAATTCTGTAAAACTTAGATCTGTCTTTTGAAAGATGGACAGGGCCAGAGAGAGTCCAGGGAGGACAATGGGAAATACTAAAGTATTGTCAGTGGGTGTGAGCATTGAGGGACCCCAGCTCCATAGTTCTGCACACCTCTGTGTAAATGCTGCTTCTCACCAGCTATACGATTTGGGGCAATTGTTTTGCAAATATTCTGAGCCAGTTACCCTATTAATTCAAATAAAAAGAAATTTAAAAGATGTACTGTATTGTCACTGTAAGGACTAAATGAGATGTGGAATGAAAATTAATTAGCACCATGCGGGCTGGGTGTGGTGGCTCATGCCTCTGATCCCGGCACTTTAGGAGGCCGAGGCGAGAGGATGACTTGAGCCCAGGAGTCCGACACCAGCCTGGGCAACATAGTGAGATCGTGTCTCTCCAAAAACTCAAAAAATAAAATAAAATTAATCTAAAATTAGCTGGGCCTATCAGTGTGTGCCTGTATTCCCAGTTACTTGGGAGGCTGAGGTGGAAGGATCGCCTGAGCCCAGAAGGTTGAGGCTGTGGTAAGCTGTGAACGCGCTACTGCCCTCCAACTTGGGTGACGGAGTGAGACCCTGATCAAAATAAATAATGTTAGCACCTCGCCTGGTGTTTAATTAATCTTACAGCTTACTTAGCAAAATCAGAGTAACTGGTGTTTTAACAACAGCCATAAAAATTGGCAGAAGATTGACATAGAAAGGCTATGTATGTGATCTTAAACAGTGGTGATGATATTGACCTCTTGGATTTGTCAGACTTACTGTGAACAACTTGTTGAAAAAAGAACCTAGGTCTAGGATGTGTTTAAGGCAACCTGGTTCTCTGAGGTGTTAACATGTAGCCAACCTCACATTCTTGCCAAGGTACTGAGAAAGTATGGCTCTTCCTGAGGCTCCCACCCTCTCCCTGCCCCACCTTCTGTGAAAACAAGGGACCAGAGAGTGCTCTTTCTTTGCGTCATCTTCGGTTCTGCCCCTAGAGCTGCTGTTTTCTAAGGTCAGGCTGACACGTGAGTTCAACTAGCTGGAAAACCACTGACCTAGGGCTCACATCACAGGTCTAGTTTTCTTCATGAAGTCAACACCCAAGTCCTCTGATGGTGTCTATAACTCTTCCTCAGTCACAGAGCTTCCGTCTGACACCCCGTGCTCCGGAGGCCCCTACCCTGTGATTTCAGAGTTATGTCTTGGTTCATCTGTTTTCCACCCTGGGGGTTCTCTTCCCAGCTATGCTGGCAGCACTGTTCTGGTGACATATGCTTTTAGTTCCGCACATGTTCACCTTTTCAAGCAAGCTTCTGGGATTGGCTGTCTTGAAAGCAGCAAGTCTGTGTGCCCCCATGAATGGAGAAGGGGGAGGGGCCCAGCCAGGCAAAGGGAGGGGCTGGGTAAGGCCTCGAACCCTTCTCAGGACCTAGAGCCTGACTCCTCTCTTGGAAAATCCTTGATCCTCACTTCTTGGTAGGGAGGGATACAGAGGAAGTGTGGTGGCTCGGCCACACCACTGATTGCTTGTGGAATTGGGTTGAAGGATGTGGCGAGTAACAGAGATGTGGGTTTTGGAATCCAGGAGGATGAGAAGCTAAGAGACCAGGTGTTGGGCATGGACAGGAGGAAGGCCTCGGCAGGATGGGGGCCTTGGGCAGGGGCTGTGTGTGCAGAAGACACTCTTGCTCTCCCCACCCTCTCCCTTCTCTCCCTTCTTCCTCGATACCTGAAGGCTGATGTCAGGGGTGGGGCAGCATTTTGCCCATGTGAACAAGTGTACTTCCAAACTTGTTTATAGATGGGGTGGCTGTGTCACTAAGTCATGGCAGTATGCGTGGCCACAGACAAGACAAGACCCCAGGTAAAGCTCTGGGTAAGAGGGGGTTGATTCCTCTGGCAGACGCCATTTGTTATCCCTCCCTCTCCCTTTGCTGCCTACAGCACAGACAAGACACTGAAGTTGCAGCAGCCATTTTGCCTAGGACTCTAGGAATGACAGGGTCAGAGGAGAGGAGGGAGTGAGGGCATTGACTCTATGTGGCGCCCAGGATGCCTGCCTGCCACTGGATTCTTTATGAGAGGAAAAGGAAACAATATTTTGCTTGAGCCATTGTTGTTGTTTTTCTTTTGAGAGTAGAGAAATTTGCATTGTGAACGTTATCTACAATTTGTAAACTGGCTTAAATAAAATGAAAAATGTTAACTCCATAGAATAGTTAGATAATGCCTAGTTTTCTCCTGAAGACACCCAGTGATCATTTTGATCTTTTTTCAAGTATTTCACATAGCAGCCATATCTGTCAAATCTGAAAAATATAGTACCTTGTTCCTCTGGTCTAAATGTCTGATGATTTTGGTCACTTTCCAGGCTGTCTTATCTTCTTACAGTTCTCTCAGTTTCCAGAAAGCAGGACTACTGTTTGTTCCTCTTGTGTGAATTTCACAAGCAGGGGCTGTAAATTGGTCACAGTGAACAGTCCTTCCTTTTTCCTCAAGGGGAAGGTATTTTTGAACGAAAGGTGGATTTTTGCTTGGTTTCCATATTCTGGCGTGGATGCTTTTTTTGGTAATAGATCAATTATTTCTGTTTATAATATTTCCAAGACATTACCCAGGCCAGGAATTGGGATTTCCAAGCTTTGATATGATGCTGCATCATACATCTGTTGTTTGTAAGAATAACCAAACTTATGTCCACACTCTAATAAAAATCACAAATTACATATATGTGTTTTATATATATTTTATATATTATATATATATATATATATAAATCTTACTCTGTCGCCCCAGGCTGGAGTGCAGTATCATGATTACAGCTCACTGCAGCCTCAAAATCCTAGGCTCAAGTGATCCTCCTGCTTCAGCCTTCCGAGTAGCTGGGATCATGGAACTACATGAGCATGCCACCATGTCTCACTAATTTTTTGATTTTTTGTAGAGACAAGGTCTTGCTATGTTGTGCTGGACTCAAGCAATCATCCCATCTTGGCCTCCCAAAGTGCTGGGATTATAGGCATGAGCCACGGCACCCAGCCAGATTACATACATCTTGAATGTGGCTTTTAGTCAGTTTTGCAAACGTTTTTCCAGACATTTCTTTTCTTTTTTTTTTTTGAGTTGGAGTCTCACTGTTGCCCAGGTTAGAGTACAGTGGCATGCTCATTGGACACCCCAGTGTCGACCTGCTGGGCTCCAGCAATCCTTCTGTCTCAGCCTTCCAAGTAGCTGAATTACAGGTGCCCAGCTAATTTTTTATTTATCGTAGAGATGAAGTCTTTCCAAGTTGCCCAGGCTGGTCTCAAACCCATGGGCTCAGGCAGTCCACTTGCCTCGGCCTCCCAAAGTGCTGGGATTACAGGCTGAGCCACTGAATCCGGCCTCCAGACATTTCTAAAGGTAATTAGAAGTCCCTTCACAGGGTCCCCAAGTGCTGTGAATGAATAATCTTGCTCCTAGATTGTGTTGGTTTTTTTCTTGGTCTTTGATTCGATTGTCCAGACCCAGCTGTTTCTCTGCCATCACTGCCAGATGAGCTGCCTTTCTTCCTAGTTGGCTTTTCACTCTGTAATCATTTAGTGAGCATCTACTATGTGACAGGCCAAGTCCCGGGTGTGTATTCACCATGGTGACTGAGAGAAGCACAGCTCCTGCCCTGGTGACACTCACATTTTCTTATTAAAAACATGAAACAAGCAGTTACAGCTGAGTATGATTCAGTGTTTTGAAGAACAGGTTGACATTTCCTTTGGAGCACAGACGAGGTGTGTTAGGGGTTTTGTGGGAACTTTGAGGGGTGGAGAAGAGGCTGGGCCAGATCTTTAGGAAACAGCTACAGTAATGGGGGCATGAGGTGAGGATGGGCCCTGCTTGGAGGAGACTCATAGGAATGGAGAGATGAAGAAAGGATTGAGCAGGTATTGAGGAAGTGGAATTGGTAGGACTATTAAATAGCCTTTTTCTAAGAAATTTCATAATTTACCTTTAGTAAAGATGCCATCATGCATTTGCCTCTGTAAAGGATTATTTAGGCATAAAGGATCATTTGGAAGTATACATATTTAATTGTTAACTTAGATTTTGTAGGTATATTACTCTTTTCCAGAGAACTGGTTCTAAAATATCAGTAGAGGCTCGAGTGCTTGCACTCTCTCTCTCTCCCCCCATCCCACACACACCCCTCAGTGATGGTGATTTCCAAACTTTTGCTTGATATGATATATACAAGGGGGGGAACCATCTTTTGGAGGGTGGGCCCCCTTGGAGTACAGGCTTCCTCTGTGTGGTCCTGTTCTAGGAACCCATTGGCATCAGTGCACCAGCTAGCATTGTTGTAAGAGGCTGTGTTCAGCTTCAGTGAGTTTTTTTTGGGAGATTCATTTAACATATTTGCCCATTTCATGATGGGTGATTTACAAGCACATCTGCCCACACCATGCTCAGTGTTCAGCAGTTTTTGACCAAAAACAGCATGTCTCTGGTGCTCCACTCTCCCTATTCAACCAATCTTGCTGGAGTGACTTTTTTTTGTTTATATCCTTGTTGGAAAAAAGTCTTCAAAGGGAAACGCTTTGCTGGTGTGGAAGAAGTGAAACAAAAAAAGCAGCAGAAGCAGCACAAGGCTTCGAAATTGACAAGTTCAAAAATCTGTTTTGATCAGTGGAAAAAGTGTCTTGATAGGTGCATCGCATCAAACGGAGAGTACTTTGGAGGGACTGAAGTTTAAACATGTAGAAAAAGCCAGGCTCGGTGGCTCAGCCTGTAATCCCGTGCTTTGGGAGGCTGAGGTGAGTGGATTACCTGAGCCTGCGGGTTTGAGACCTGCCTGGGCAATTTGGCGAGACCTCATCTCTACAATAAATAAAAAAATCAGCCGGGTATGGTAGCGCACTCCTGCAATTCCAGCTACTAGGAAGGCTGAGGCAAAAGGATCGCCAGAGCCCAGCGGGTCGAGGCTGTGGTGGCCAGGACAGAGTGAGACTCTGGGCGACAGAGTGAGACTCCAACTCAAAAAACAAAACAAAAAACATGTAAAAATTAAGTACAGAATTTCTAAGTAAATAAATTGTGGGTGTTTTGGAGTCCCCCCTCAAATATATGGGAGGGGGAGAGAGAGAGAGAGAGAGCGATTGATTTACTATAAGGAATTGGCTTATGTGTTTGTGGAAGTGAGCAGTCCCAAGATCTGCAGTCAGCAGCTGGGGACCCAGGAGAGCTCATGGTATAAGTTCCGGTCCGAATCAGAGTCAGAAGATAGAAGATCAATGTCTCAGCTTGAAGACAGTCAGGCAGAAAGAGCAAATTCTCTCTTACTCTGTATTTTGTTCTGTTGAGGCCTTCAGTGGATGGAACAAGGGATGCCCACAATGGGAGGGAAATCTGCTTCACTCAGTCTCCTGGTATAAACACTAATCTCATCCTCACAGCAATGACCAGAATACCGTTCAACCAAATATCTGGGCATCCCATAACCCGGTCCAGTTGACAAATAAAATTAACCATCACAGTGGGGTATAAAGGGGAAGCTAAGCCAAGCCAAGGCAACAAAAGAAAAAAAAAACCCAAACCAATAAAACAATGGTAAAATATGTTCCCACCTAAGCATGTGTGTTTATGTAAAAAAGAAAAAAGTGTTCAAAAGTCGTTTGGGTCACTCATCTCATCTTGTGATTAATATATGTCATTACTTAGACAAATGGCTGAAGGCCTGATGAAAACCAGAAATGGCTAACTGAATGTCTAGACGATAATTTGATTTTCTTCTGGTAGAAGTTCAAGAATTCTATATCAGTCTTCTGCATCTGTTCGCTTATGCCTGAGATTTCTTTAACAGGGTTTATGCTCATTAGAGAGGAGGTGTAACATGCAAGTTACTCGTTGGACAAGCAGTACAGGGACTTAAATCCATACTAAAGTGTAAATGACTACTACCAGATCTGTGCACTGACTTGGGTGGAGAAGTGTAGGGGGCATTGAATCTGAAGGGCACAGAAGAAAGTTTGTCACACAGTGAGACCGGGGTCAAGAGGAGAAGTTGTGGAGACATCTTTTGGCTTCACTGGTTCTGAGGGAGGCAGCTGTGACATAATGAAAACAGCACCGATCACTTATTGACTGAGTAACTTGGGCAGGTGACTTAAGCTCTCTGGGTTGGTACCTCGCAGGGCTGTTCCAAGGACAAAGGCAATGACATATGTATGTGACGCAACAGAGATGTGTTTGATCACAGTGATGTGGATTTCTTCCTGTCCTTCCTGATGCTTAGACAGTCAGCTGCAGGGTCCTCCTTTTTCTTTTTTTTATTTTTTGAGTTAGAGTCTCACTCTGTCGTCCAGGATGGAGGACAGTGGCACACTCCCGGCCACCGCAATCTCAACCTACTGGGCTCAGGCGATCCTTCTGCCTCAGTCTCCCAAGTAGCTGGAACTACAGGCAAGCACCACCACCATGCCCAGCTAATTTTTTGATTTACCGTAGAGATGCAGTCTTGCCAAGTTTCCCAGGCTGGTCTCAAACCCATGGGCTCAGGCAGTCCTCTCACCTCAACCTCTCAAAGTGCTGGGATTATAGGCATGAATCACCACGCCTGGCCCACTTTTTCTTTATAGATCTGCTCGCTGCTCAGTCTTCAGGGATCTGACAGGGGCCGGCCCTGTCTCTGCCTCTGTGACCCCAATCAGCTGCAGAAGAATAAGTAAAGTCGAGTGCTTGAGTGTGTGTGAGAGTGGCTGCACACGAAGCCCTTAGCACAGTGCTTAGCACATAGTAGGTGCACAGCATGTGTTAACCATTAACCATGATGACGATGACGATGAGAAGGAGAATGCTAACCTGGTCTCGCAGGCTCTATCTATAAGAAAGACACTCAAGAAGGAAGAGAGGGAAGTGAATTTTGGATTCTTCCTTTAAAGCCCACCCATCTGGAGAGGTGCTCAGAGCGTTTCCCCTTCAGGCAGGTTCAGCCCAAACTCCCCAGGAATCCATCTCCTGGATCTCTGTTCTAATCCGTGGGACTCCTGGCTGTCCCTCACTCATGTCATGGTTTCTGCTTGCTTTGCTCGGGGCTCTCCTGCTCTGGAATGTCCTTCATCTCCCACCGTTGCTTCCCACCACCCGCTTGCCCATTCCAGCCAGACTCCTGGGCTGTACCAGTGTCTTTGTACACCCCATTGGCAGCTCCCAGGTTCCTCTTCATCACAGCTCTGTCCTGCTCCCACAGATCATGGGACATTCTCTGAGCACCAAGTCTGGCCAACCGGGATACAGGGAAACAATTCTGCTTTCTAGCTGGGTTGTCTGCCAGGGACCGAAGAAAGGTGACTCTGTGCCTTTATAATAAAGGGCAGACAATTTGGTGTCCAAATCACCAAGCATTGCATACCTGCACGTGGGAGATGATGGTTGTGTCTGGTTCCGAAGGAAAAGTGAGGCCAAGGTGACACAGGTGGCCCACTGCTGTCACCCCGTTGCGTCAGTGCAGTCAGCGGCTGCCGGGCTGGGACTGTGCTTGCCCACATTGGTTTGTTTTGCTGTTTTCAGTATTTATCGCCTAATGAAATGACAAATTGCAACGGATGCAGCTGTCTTGTCAATGACGAGGCAAAGTAATTAAGTGTCAAAATTACATTGCTTCAATGCCCCAAGCTGTGCTTGCTTCTTATAAATGGAATGACTGTAAAAGATCCCAGGGTTGGTTGCAAATGGCCTGTCACATCCTGCAGGAAGGGAACTCCACGGTCACCAGGACCTTCTGGACTTCAGATGTCAAAGATGACAAATGGATCATGCTTTCCTCCTTAATAATGGTCATTTGTCACCTGCTGGTGGCAGACAAGCAGTCTGAGCCAGCTCATTTGCCTAATCTGCTGAAGATGACTCCATCAGGGTGAACTATAAGTTCCTGAGTGGAGCCCAAGACACCTGGAGGCCGAGTATGGTAAACAGCTAATCCCAAGAGCTTCTCCAAGTATCCTCAATGCTCAGCCCCTCCCCCATCTCCCCGCAACAGCTCTCCTACCCACCTCTCCTCCTCCTTCCCTCCCTCTCTTCTCTCTCTCTCTTTCTTTCTTTTGAGTCACAGTCTCATTCTGTCACCCGGGCTGGAATGCAGTGGCATAATCTCGGCTCACTGCAACCTTGACCTCCTGGGCTCAGGTAATCCTTCCGCCTCAGTCTCCTGAGTAGCTGGGACTATGGTGCACACCACCATGCCTGGCTAATTTTTTGATATTTTTGTAGAGATGAGGTCTCTTTGTGTTGCCTAGGCTGGTCTTGAACTCCTGGGCTCAAGCAATCCTCCCCACTTGGCCTCTCAAGATCCATTGTTGCTTTTCCCTGCAATTCCCTCAGAATGTCCTTCTCCTCATTTCTGATACAAAGACCAAGTACCCATTCTTGGACCATCAGGCTGTGGGTTGTTGTTTAATTTTTTTTGGGGGGGGAGGGAAAATATACAAACGTAATATTTATCATTCTAACCATTCACAGGTGTACAATTCAGCAGCACCAAACACACTCACAACGTCAGGTATCCATCACCACTCCATATACACTAAACATTTCATCATCACCAACAGAAAGTCTGTACCCATTTGACAATAACTTCTCCCGCACGCCCAGCCCCTGGTGACTACACTCTATTCCACTCTCCATCTATGCATTTGGCTGCTCTAGGTACCACATATAAGTGGAATCACACAGCATGTGTCTTTTGTATGTGGCTTATTTCACTTAGCATGTTTCCAAGGTCCATCATGTTGTAGTATGCATCACCATTCCACCTCTTTTTTTGAGTTGGAGTCTCACTCTGTTGCCCAGGTTAGAGTGCAGTGGCATGCTCACAGCTACCGCGGCCTCAACCTGCTGGGCTCAGGTTATCCTTCTGCCTCAGTCTTCCAAGTAGCTGGAACTATAGGCACAAGTTACTGTGTTTGGTTAATTTTTTTATTTACTGTAGAGATAAGGTCTTGTCGAGTCGCCCATGCTGGTCTCGAATCCCTGGGCTCAGGCAATCCTCTTGCCTTGGCCTCCCAAAATGCAAGGAATACAGGCACGAGCCACCATGCCTTGTCTTTTGTTCCATCCTCCTCTTTATGGCTATATAATATTCCACCTTGGGTTAGACGTCCAGGCTGGGTTTGGAGAGAGCCCAGACCTGGATTGAAGCCATCCTCTTTGGCACAAAGGTCAGGACTCTCTTTGTTGCTCTTCATCCCGAGGACATGGCTGACTCCTTCATGGTCCTCTTTGACTGTGTCCATAAGCCACGGGACATTCTGAGGGAATTGCAGGGAAAAGCAACAATGGATCTTGAAAAAATGGAAGGGACTCAGAGCAAGTTCTTTCCTGATTTTATGAAACACTGACAGGATGCTAACAAATATTGAGTAGAAAAATCTATTTGCTCTTAGACAACTAGTCCCACAGCGATTGCCTGTGTCTGTTGCCATGGGGACAGTGGGAAGGAGATTGCTCAGGTAATCAGGATCCAGCCAGTGCCCCTGTAGGGTTGATTACTGTCAACCTTCCCTGGTTAGTTCATGCTGGGGGGCAATTCTATATTGCTCCATCAGGCCACGCCTTCACTCTGAGCACTCCCTCCTCGCTCACGACTGGCTTGAGATCCTCACGTGAGTGAGAATGAGATTTGTCATGGCATCTGTGTTGCTGTTATCTGGTTATAATGTCACTGTGCATTTGGCCTCAGAAGGATCCAAGACTCTTTATCTATCTTGACTGATGCGGAAGCTAAGGCCCATAGGAACAGATGTGCCAGGACTCCTCAGCGGTGGTTATTTGTTTTAGCTATGACCTGATCATGGTTCTTCTGGCTTCTTTGATACCTCCCCTCCCCATGGGACAGCAGGTATTATTTCCAAATGATAGGACTGATTATCCCACAAAACCCAAGTGCAGAGGTAAGCATCCCAGGGCTGGTGTGGTGGTGCCATGAAGTCATCAGGGAGTTAGGTTCCTTCTGTCTTCTATTTTGCTTGGTATTACTTCCAGTCTCAAGAGCCTGATCTCACATACCGGTCCAGAAGAGACTTCTAACTCCTTCCAAGGAGTCAGCCATGGCTCCATGCTGGGCCCAAGGGGAATGCTGTCTCTTTCACTGAGATTAAGCTTCCTAAGCCTGTTGCCATCAGGTTGATTTTGTCACCGTGGACAACCTAGCGCTGTTAATCATCAACACAACTACATACAGATGCAAGTCCTATAGACAAACCCTATAGGAAAACTCAGGTATTGGCCACTCAAGGGGAGACTTAGGGTGAAAAAAAAAGGCCATTTATAAATAATCCTTAAGACTTACATCAAGGAATTTCTTCTGATTACTAAGTCTCACAGACCGTTTAAATTTGAAAGTGCACATTGGCCGGCATGGTGGCTCAAGCCTGTAATCCCAGCATTTTGGGAGGCCGAGGCGAGAGGATTGCTTGAGCTCAGAGGTTCGAGACTAGCCAGGGCAACTTGGTGAGACCTCTAGCACACGCCTGTAGTTCTGGCTACTTGTTGGAAGGTTGAGGCAGAAGGAACACCTGAGTCCAGCAGGTCGATGCTGGGTGGCTGTGAGCAAGCCACTGCACTCCAGCCTGGGCAACAGAGTGAGACGCTGACAAAAAAAAGAAAAGAAAAGAGAAGAAAAGAAAAGAAAAGAAAAGTGCACCTTTTTCCTTTCTCCCCCACACTGTCCTCAGAATGAGGCTGCTTCTCCTCGCCCCTAGCCCAACCATGCACAACTGGTTTAGGAAGTCAATCTTATCTTTAAAATAAAACCGTGTTAATGCTGAAGAGAAAGCCGTTTACATCAAACCACCTAGGCAAAGAGAAACTGCACGTCCCTGAAGAAGCCTCCACCAGATTTAGATAAGAATTGGGTTCTGTTGAAACTTCCCCAAATCCCAAGAATGTATCTGCTTCCTTAGATAATAACCTTCTTCTTTTATGTTTAATTCAGAATTATGTTTAATGTTAATCATCAGCTGAGTCTTGTGAACCAGAACTCGCTGTGTGAATAATAGATTATGACCAGTTGAAAAGTACGCAGTCCTGAATTGTTCAGAATAATTTGTAACTTAAAAGAAAGGCAAGATTGATGTTGGTGGTGGCTTAGGGGTCTGAATGCTGATTAGAAAAATTCTGAGTCATGGTCACAAGAGACGTAGCCATTATTAATCAATAGTTAAGACAGATAAGACATGGACTGCTTTAACTATAAGTTCTGGATGTGAAACTTGCTCATACAAACAGGTCCTTGGTGAATGTACCAGCCAGTTCCTTGATTCCTTTGTTTCAGAATAATTGCCTGTTTTCTCCCAACCTTCTCTGCTTCTGGTGCCTGGTTGACTGCAAGGGATAGCAGCCAGTTGGTTGGAATGGACAAAAACAGGACCTATGGGTCAGAGGCAGGTTAGCAATTCCCCTTGGAAGAAAAAGATAAATTGTTGCACATTTATCCCTTACCACAGAGGGGGAGCAGGGTCCCTGGCTGGCCGCCCTTCTGACCTGCTGAGCATTGTTGTCATAGTGGCCTCCTGTCCTCTGGTGGTTGAGCACTGCCACCTGGCCTCTACTACTTCTAGGCCCATCGTCCCAGTGGATGTCAGTGAGCTCAGCTCTGGGACTCTCACTATCTGCCTGATCTGCAGAGGAGAGCCGTTGTCGGACTTCTCAGTGATGCTGGTGCCCCTCTTGCCAGCAGATTCCAGGCAGCTTTGGTGGGTGATATGTCCTCTGGTCACACCTTGAATACCCAATGTAGCATGACCCTCTAGTCTTCCTCTGCTGTGTGCCAGGCCAGCTCAGGCATTTCCACCACACAGAGCGTTGGCTGTCATTTTTTTCCTGGCCTCTATGAGCCATCCCCAAAGCAAGCTTGTCTTATCCCCCTGGGGTTCTTGCTAGGGCATTAAGTCCTGTGTCCCAATGTGAAACAAAGTTCATGAGAGGCCACTGTTTTGGACTAGCTTCACCCACCAGGCCTCAGTAGACCAGACCAAACCAGAATGGAGGCACTTATGCTAAATACCACATATCAAGCTGAACTTTGAGACAGAGCAGTTTTCAAAAGAAACCAGGGGGCCGAGCTTGCGGCTCAGCTTTTAATCCCAGCACTTTGGGAGGCTGAGGCGAGTGGATTGTGTGAGTCCACGGGTTCGAGACCAGCCCGGCAACTTGGTGAGAACTCGTCTCTACAATAAATAAAAAATTAGCCGGGTGTGACAGTGCGTACCCATAGTTCTGGCTACTTGGAAGACTGAGGCAGAAGGATTGCTGGAGCCCAGCAGGTCACCACTGGAGTGGCCACGAGCGTGCCACTGTACTCCAGCCTGGGCAAGAGAGTGAGACTCCAACTAAAAAAAAAAAAAAAGAAGAAAGAAACTAGGGACTCCAGTCAACCTGAGTCAGTGTAATAAGGAAGTCGCCAATGTTTTAACAATATAAGGAAAGTTACTTTGAAACGACCAATTTGCTTTTTTGTTCTGTTTCTGCTTTTCTTCACCTTTTTTTTTTTTGCCTATAAAGCCAAACTCCTCTGCTCAGCTCACTGAAGCATTGAGAATGAGATATTGCCCGATTCTAGAATCACCAATAAAAGCAAATTAGCTCTTTAAAACCAAGTTGTTGTAACTTTTGTCTTGACACAAGACAAAGACCCCGTCCATAAGTTCTGGCTCACCTAGTCTTAGCATCTCAGCTCCTGTGAATCCAATCCAGCCATACTTCTTCATCAGCCACTGGCTGATGCTGACACCAGTTAATTCTTGCTATCTTTTCTCCTTCCTTATCAGTCCCAAGACAAACCCAGGACAATTTATGCTTAGATTTAACTCCTTAATCAGCAGCCAGGAGAGGACATGGGAGCAACCACTGAAGGGCCCCATTGCCTGGTGGAGCAGCGGCCCCTGAGGCATCTTCCATCACAGTAGAAGTGCTAGGTAAGGGTGGGGCACATCTGCAAGCCAGAGGGGCTGGGAAGACCTGCAGAGGCATCCTGGGGGCAGCCACCCCTTTTTCAGGGGCTAAGGATCTCCTCCCTAGAGCCCCAACCTTTACAAGATGTACCTGGCTCAGATGACTGCTCAAACGTCCCTAGGGCCCTACACCTGCTCAGCCTACTTCTCCTTCCTGTAAAAGATGAGGGCCTCTTCAGGAGCCACTAGAGAGGTGCTATGGCTCTCATATGAGCTGCAGCTGCTCATTGACCCCTCCAGGTCACCACTGGTGAAAGCTTGACTGCCCCAAGTTCCGGGAACTATCGGTGTCCTGCCTTTAACTAGGATGGCATTTTCTTCATACTCTGAGTGATGAACAAGCTTGTCCCAAATCCTCATCTGACCATCTCTGGCACCATCTGTGCTAGCCTGAGAACTCTGTGTTAGCCTGAGAACTCTAAGGAGCAGACACCAGCAAAAAAGAAAAGCTGGAAAAAGTTTATCGGGGAAATGCCGGTGAGAGAAAATGGGACTGGGGTGTGGAAAGACGGGGTGAGCTGTGTGACAGTGATGCCTATTAGAGAAATTCAGGGAGATGAAGGAGTATCCGATGAGGAGACTGAGACCATCCCGTGGCTCTTAGGGCAGCTTGGCAGTGTGCTGGAGAGTCTTTGAGCTGCAGTTACCTGCCAGAGGAGACCCATCTCCCAGAAATGGGCCTGTCTCAGTGTCCCTGCCAAGCAGGGACATCATGGCTAGGAGGAGCTGATGGGAACTGTGACTTCTACACAAACGTAGGAAAGGATTTCAGAGCACAACAGCAGAGGCCTAAGGGGTCTGTTAGGTTTGCTACAGTCAAGGCTGAAAGGTGCATTCTCACAGTGGCCACAATAACACTGGGCTTCAGCACTTCCAAGTTGAGTGAGCTTCTTTCCAGTCCTGTCTTGCTAGAGCCAGAACAATTTTGACTCTGCTTTCTCACCCTGATTCGGTCACAGACCTGCAACCAGAATTTGCTTCTCCTTTTGTTAACGTCACAGCTGATGCTAGTGGGTTGCTCCTGGTGTCTCGCTGGTTAATGCTCAACCTCTGTCTCCTGAAACAGAGAGCTGGATCGACCTTGTCTTAGGCCTGCTCAAATATGCTTTGAATCCCTTTAGTGAAATTTTTGTTTCAGTGATTGTACTTTCAGCTCTAGAATTTCTTTTTGTTTTCTTTTCAGGTTTTCTATCTTTATTAATATTTCCAATTTCTTTATACATTGTTTTCTTGACTTTCTTCACTTCCTTTGGTTTTTTGGGCATCTTTATAGCAGTTGTTTTAACATCTTTGTCTAGTAAATCTTCCATCAGGTCTTTTTCAGGGACAGTTTCTGTTGATTTATTTTTTTTCCTTTGACTGTGCCATATTTTTATTTCTTCTGTATACTTTGTGATGTTATTTTCTGTACCAGACTTGGAATCAGTTATTTCTCTAAGGAGCCTAGGCTAATTTAAGTAGGAGTTGGTATTTATGACCACAGTTAGGTGCTCAGGATGTCTGTTATCTTGATTAGTCATTGCTTCTAGGTTTGTTCAGTGGGCAGAACTTACAAATTATATACCCACACAGCTTTTGTTAAGCACATTGATCTTACATAAACTTCCTTGTTCCACTCCAAATATCCCAGTTTTTTCTGACTCTAACATCATTGCTCATTTTCTTTTTAAAATTTTATTTATTACTGTTATTTTTGTTATTATTGAGTTAGGATCTCACTTTGTCACCCAGGTTGGAGTGCAGTGGCACAATCATGGCTCCCTGTGACCTCAACTTCCTGGGCTCTCTAGTTGCTGGGACTACAGGCACCTACCACCCACCTACCATCCCCTGGCTAATTTTTATTTTTTATAGAAGTCTCACTTATTTTTTATGAGGTCTCACTATGTTGCCTAGGCTGGTGCTTGTTTTCTTTATCCTAAAAAACATGCACAATAGTTTTAGAAAAATACTGCTGAAACTATGACCAATAGTATGAATAGCAAAATACAGTTTAAGCCCCGTCTTTTTGGTGGGAGAGAAGAGGAGCAATTCTTTTTTATTTTTAGTCAGAGTTTCAAAAAAAGAACAAACAAACAAAAAAACAAACCCAAAAAGCCTCTCTGGCTAGAGTGTAGTAGCAGGAACACAGCTCACTACAGCCTCAGGCTCCTGGGTTTAGGCAATCATCCCATCTTATCCTCCCGAGTAGCAGAGCCTACAGGTGTTCTGCCGTGCCCAGCTGATTTTTTACAACTTACTTTTTTTTGAGGGGGGTGGGGTTGGAGTTTCACTCCATCGCCTAGGCTGGAGTGTAGTGGCATGTTCACAGCCACCCCAGCGTCGACCTGCTGGGCTCCAGTGATCCTTCTGCCTCAGCCTTCCAAGTAGCCGGAACTACAGACGTGCTACCACATCTGGCTAATTTTTGATTTATTGTAGAGATAAGGCCTCACCAAGTTGCCCGAGCTGGTCTTGAACCCATGGACTCAGGCAATTCACTTGCCTTGGCCTCCCAAAGTGCTGGAATTATAGGCTGAGCCACTGAGTCTGGCCCCCAGCTGATTTTTTTAGACAGTTTTTTGTAGAGACACGATCTCACTGTGTTCTCCAGGTTGGTCTCAAACTCCTGGTCTCAAGCAATCCTCCCTCCTCGGTCTCCCAAAGTGCTGGGATTACAAGTGTGAGCCACTGCACCTGGCTAAGGAACAATTCTTTTGTTCAGAGGTTATTTTCCACGTGATGAGTAAAATCAAATTACTGTGCCTTCAACACACTCGGACCAGTGCTTCCTTGCAAGATAGTCCACACTCTGGATACACGTGAGATTCATTTTTTTCCCTTTTGCTTTCTATTTAAGGTATTGCTTTTTAAAGTGTAAAGTGGCTTTAAAATATGTAAATTATTTATATCAAATCTATAAAATAGGTATATTCAAGGAAGTCTAATTCTAAACATGTTCTCTTCACCCTATGCTTTCCCTCTTCCTATAAGTAAAAATATTTAATATTTTGGTTTTGATCTTTTCATTAAAAAAGCCACACACACATTTTCCCCCTTTCTTAGATAAATAGTAGCATACCATATACATTTTTCTCCATTTTGCTTTTCATTAACTTAATATATCTTGACAATCAGTAAGTAGTATATAGAAATGTTTTTATCCCATTTTATAGCTGTACAGTACTCCATTGTGCATTTGCTATAATTCAACAATCAGTTTTGTTTTATTAACATTTAGGTCATTTCTAGTCTTTTACTATGACAAACAGTACTGCAATATGTAGTCTTGTGCATTTTGTTTTTGTCTTTTAGGGACGGAGTCCTAGAAGTTGGATTGTTAGGTCAAAGGGAAAAAGCATATGTAATTTTGCTATGTGTCACCAATTCCTCATAATAGGGGTTGAACCATTTTGCATTCCTACTAACAAATGTATGAAAAATCATTCTCCCTATGTCTTACCAACAGAAGAACATGTCAAATTTTTGGAGTTTTGCTAATGTAAAAGATGAGGAACAGAATTTTGGGTTAATTTTTATTTCATTTATGAGCAAGGTTAAGTATCTTTTCATATTGTTAACAGTCATTTTTATTTATTTTTCTGTGCACTTCCTGTTCACATTCCTAAACTATTTTTCTACAGGGCTTGTTTTGAATTTTTATCGTTTTTTTAAAGAAGTTCTTTATATATTTTCCCTGTGACATAAGGATAAAATATTTTCTCAAATTGGTCATTTGCTTTTCTTATTACTTCTGATTTTTTGATATGCAAAAACCTTATATTTTTATGTAATCAAATGTATCCTTCCATTTCTTTATTTCTTCTGGATTTTGAGTTATTGTTAAGAAAGTTCTTCTCACCCCCAATTATGGAGGTATTTACCCATGTTTTCTTCTAGTACTTAGGAAAGTTTTTATGTTTTATTTTTATAACTGTCATCCATTTACTATCTATCATGGTGAATGGTGTAAAAAATGGACCCAATTTTATCTTTTTTTCTTATGTGTATTCATTTATACTAATTTCACTTACCAAAAGTCCATCTTTTCCCCACTGACTTGAGATTCTGTCTTTATTTGATACTACTTGTAGAGCCATAGTTTAATTTTTCTATTCTGTTCCATTGGCCCGTCTGTTCATTCACCCATGGCACAGTTTTAATGAAAAAGATTATAATTGGTACATATAGTTCTTTCTTGTTGCTATTTCTTTTCAGAATTTTCCTGGCTTTTTTTTTAATGAACATCATAATCAATTTGTTCAGCTTCAGGAGAAAAAAAATGTGGTGACTTTTTTTTTTTTTTGAGTTGCCCAGGCTGGAGCACAGTGGCAAGCTCATGGCCACCCCAGCGTTGACCTGCTGGGCTCCGGCGATCCTTCCACCTCAGCCTTCCAAGTAGCCAGAACTACAGGCACATGCCACCATGCCCAGCTAATTTTTGATTTATTGTAGAGACAAGGTCTCACCAAGTTGCCCAGGCAGGTCTCGGACCCGTGGGCTCAGGCAATCCACTCGCCTCAGCCTCCCCAAATGCTGGGATTACAGGCTGAGCCACTCAGCCCAGTGGTGGTGACATTTTTATTGGGATTGCATTGCATCTATGTATCAATTTAAGAAGAACTAGCATCATTGTGATATTATGTTTCCCTGTCAAAGAACACAGGATGTGTTTCTGTTTGTCCTTTTAGAAGTGTTTTCTGATTTTTTGTTTTTCTCATATAGTTTTGGACACAGTGAAAGACACAGAAACATGCTGCTCAGATACCCTTCAAGAAAGATCTCTGTTATTCAGTGTTTGGCTGACAGGCTCCCACAGTCGGTTTTGTCAGGGTCCACCTCAGCTTTTGGGCCAAGGTATCACTGTTCTCAGTGCAGCAAGGCCAGCAAGGCCAGTAGAAGAGTCCAGACCTTTCTGCCCAACCCAGCATGACCCCAGTGGGCAAACCTTGCTCTAGCTCTCCCTCCAGGCTACCAGAGACAGTGGCACTGGGGTCTGACTCTCCTGCCTGTCCCGTCTGCCTCCTGTCCTTTTCTTTCAATTTCTTGCACTCTGAACTCCCTCTTGGCATCTCCTTCCCTGTTAAGTTTGCATACAGGGATTTATATTTTATTTTTCACTCTACAAACGAAGTGTGCTTTAAGCTGGTTTTTCTTTCTATCCCTGAAAGCGACTGATTTTTCTATTTTACTTTGCTAAACCTTACTTTTCTAACTTGCTACTTTACTAAATTCTTATTGAGTATGGTAGCTTTTCCATGAATGTTTTGGAGTTTTCCACATACAAAATCATATCACTTGCATATAGTGAGAATTTTACCTCTTCCTGTTAGGGTTAGGAGGGTGCGAAGGGGGCACAGCACTGCCGGAACTGGCGTGCCAGAGGTGCCCGCTTGGTAACCAGAGATCCAAGTAACACAAAGATTTACAACATACCAAGAGATGAAGAAAGAAAAGATTTAAGAAAAGATCACTTCCCACAGACAGGAAGAGGGCCCACACGCTAAGATGAATGTGGTATTGAAGGTTGCCCCTGGCTGATTTTTTTGAGTTTTTGTGAAGATGAGGTCTCATTGTGTTGTCTAGGCTGGTCTCCAACTGCTGGGCTCAAGTGATCCTCCCACCTTGGCAATCCAAAGTGCTGGGGTTACAGGCATGAGCCACCACACCCAGTCTTTCATAAATATTGATTAATTCCTCTATTATCAAATGTTTATTGCCATGAATGAGTTTTTGATTTTGTCAAATGCCTGTTTGGTGATTTTTTTTCTTAGTACTTTTAATATTATGGGTTATAGTAATGAATTTCCTAATATTGATTCAACTTGCATTTCTTGAATAAACTGATCATGATGTATCATTTTAAAATGAATAATTGGATTCTGTCTTGCTAATATTCTAGTTAAGATTTTTGTATTGATGCTCACAAGTGAGATTGGTTTATATATACTTTTTGGTCTAAATGTGTCAAGTGGCTCAATGTTATGCTTATCTCATATAATAAATTTGGAAACATTCTTTCTTTTTCTATACTCTGGAATAATATAAGTAACATTGGGATTAGATAATCTTAAGAGGTTTGGCAGAATTCTCCTTTGAAACCATCTGGGCCTAGTTTGCTTTAGGGAGATGGCGGTGTGGGATCTTTTCCTACTTTCTCTCTACTTTCAGAATTGTCTACTGGTGTCAGCTTTGGTAAGTTGTGATTATGGTGAATATTATCCATTTTATCCAGGTCTTCAAGCTTATTTGCATAGAGTTTTGCAAAGTAGTCCCATTTAAAAATATTTTTTGATGGCTATTTTTTTAGTTATTATTATCATTATTAATTTTGAGTTGGAGTCTCACTTCGTTGCCCAGGCTGGAGTGCAGTGGCACACTCACAGCTACTCCAGCGTCGACCTGCTGGGCTCTGGTGATCCTTTCGCCTCAGCCTTCCAGGTAGCCGGAACTACAGGCATGTGCTCCCATGCCCAGCTAATTTTTGATTTATTGTAGAGATGAGGTCTCGCCAAGTTGCCTGGGCTGGTCTCGAACCTGTGGATTCAGGCAATCCACTTGCCTCGGCCTCTCAAAGTGTTGGGATTACAGGCTGAGTCTCTGAGCCTGGCCAGTTATTCTTTTTTATTTTGTGTTTTCTTTATTGATTAGGTTTACTGGTTGCTTATCTGTTTTGTTGATTTTTTCACCTAAATAACCAGAAATTTGATTTATTACTCCTGTTTTCTTTTTTCCAACTCTTAAAGTTGTTTTATCTTTATTAACTTTTCTCTTTTGCGTTCTCTTAGTTTACTCTGTTTTCTAGCTTTTTTTAGTTTGACTTAATTTATTGCCTTTGTTTTTTCTATTTTTATTGTTATAAACCAACCCACTAACAATTTACTGTGATATATGCATATATAGCATATATACCATATATAGAGAGAGCATATATATAAACCATATACATAGCATATATACCATATATCATGCAATACTATGCAGCTATAAAAAAGAATGAAATCATGTCCTTTGCAGCAACATGGATGGAGCTGGAGAAAATCATCCTGAATGAACAGACTCAGAAACAGAAAACCAAACACCACATGTTCTCTCTCACATATGGGAGCTAAATGGTCACAACAATGAAAATAATGGACACTGGGGACACCTACAAAGGGAGAAAGTGAGGAGGGAGTTAGGGGGTCAGAAATGACCTATGAGGTACAATGTTCTTTATCTAGAGAATGGGCCACCTGAGATCTGATCCTCACCACTACACAATATGCCCATGTAATGAACATGCGTATGTACCCCTGAATCTAAAATTTAAAAAAGGAATGTCATATGGTACATTTTCTTCTGGCAACTGTTTTCCCAGTATCCTTTTGATTTTTATATAATCATGCCATTACTTTCACAAAAATGTATAAATTTATTCTGCAGTTCCTATTTGTCCTAAGAATGGTTTCATAATATGTATTTTAATTCCAGGTAGAAAGAATTTTTAAATTTTATTACTGTTATTACTTTTATTGTATATAGGCAAAGGATTTTTTTTGTGTGTGTACAATTTTCATTCTTAGAAATTTGCTAAGGTTTTCTTTGTGGCCTAAGATATAGTTAGTTTTTAATGAATGTTCTATCTATCACAATAGTATTGAACATTGTAAATAGCTAATGACAATTAGAAGAAGAAGAGAAATGAGGCATATAAGTTAGAAAGGAGGAGCCAAAATTATCAGTATCATCAGATGTTATAATTGTTCAGCTGAAAAACCCAAAAGAACGAATAAGCAATCTATATACATATCAGTAATTCAGAAATGTTGTGGTGTTAAATAATACATACAAACCAATACCCTTCAAATATATATGTAAAAAATTAGAAGCATAGTGTGAGCCTAGTTATATAGTTTGTAAACACTTGTGTACACAAAGTGCATATCTACCCAGATATGTGTATCCACGCAAAGACTTTCAGGAAGGACACCCAAAGCAGGCATGACACTAGGTACTTTTGGGAGGAAACAGCTGAGAGATCCAGTAATATCTTTAGGGTTAGAGCTGGAATCTAATAATGGTGACCCTTTTCTGTGCTCCACAGAAATATGAGGGTGCCCAGGATATCAGGGTGCCTAGTAAGGAAAAAGGTTCAAGAAAAAAAGTTAATTTGAAATCAAAATGGAAAGAGTAGCTTTCTGTGCTTGTTGCAGTGAAATGAGACTTTCTTCCCTAGAGGTCATGGTCGGGAAGGGACAGCAGGAGATGGGGAGACCAGAAGGAGGTTGGACTACTCCTGAGTTCTTTCCGCCAGAAAGAAGAGGCCATTTGCGGGCTGGATGATAGCAATCCCCAAAAGCAGATTGCATTCCTAAAGTTATCTTTGGGCAGACGGTGTTCGTGTACCAGTTTTCCTGAAGGAGCTATGGAAAACAAGCTGATGCACTTATGTTTGCAGAATTAATGACAAAAAACATCGCTTGGGGACATTCTAAGGGCTGAGTATTTATTTGAGGACTTAATTTTTTTTTTCCAAGAGAGACAATTCGTATGTTTGTTCTTGAAGCTTTAAAAGCTTTTTAATGCTCTTGCATTAAACAGTGTTGTTAATGGAATGAGAGCTTTTTTACCTTCAATAATGGCCTATTATCGCTTCAACAGCCAACATCTTTAGAAATGTCACATTTTCTCTTTGCCAGCCCTGATTCCATCATCGAAGGAGCCACCTGAATTTCTAAGTGCTATTGCCAGACTTTTTCTTAAATGTGGAAAATGCACAGCTACTTGGAATTATCCTGACAAACTGACGACTCTGAAGAGGAAGCTAAGCCACAAGCCTTTCTGCTAACACTCTGAGAAGCTAAGGTAATTCCTGGAGCATGCCATTTGTCGGGTTCCTGTGGAAGGCTGCTGGGCTCCGAGCCAGAAGTCTTTAATTAAGCCCTAGATTTACCACTAACTTGCTCTGTGAACTTGATCGAACCACCCAACTGCCTCCTATCTCAGTTTTTCATCTGCAAAGTCTCAAGACAGAATCCCACGTAAAATCAAGTAGCAACGCTTGGCATGTGCTAAGGGTCTTCTGAATTGAAATCTGGGCCTGTTTGTGATTTGGGGCAATGGTCCCACATGTTGATCTCCATCGTCCCAAAATCATTTGGGAAACTAAAACAAACAAACAAAAACCCCAAACCCGAGATACATTAATTTTAACCAACACAGATCCCTGTGCCTGCCCCAGATTGGTTAGCGGGGTCCTGCTACAGCCAGACATTGAATCCACTGGCCTAGAGGGTTTGAAACTGTGACACTGTAACCAGCAGGCAGGTCTCCAACTGGGTACACCTCAGAACGCCAATATCAACAAAGACAGCTGATTGTATCATGTCACTTCGCACTGCAAGGAAGTGTCCCTAAGACTTTATTATCTCAGAATGAATTTCATCTTGTAACCTCAAGAAATGAAATATTGGTATCATCAGGATGTAATTTTCAAAAAGATACGATTTATATTAAACACCAGCCTGGTTGGAACTCACACATTTGTTTTATGTAGTACTTTGTCAACACTGTAGAAAGTTCTCACAAAAGGGAAGGCCCCCTAAGGAATATTGGCATGCCCTGGGCAAAGTTATCTATCTCCTCTGAAGGTCCCCACAAAATGATTGTGACTTCAGCCAATCCCTCAAAGTCTGGAGGGTGACACACTAACAACACCCGCAGTAACTGAAGTTCATCGAGCATCCCGAGGCTGGGCAAGAGCACACATGGAGGCCTACAATCCATATGCCTCAAAACTCAACATTATCCACCAGACACACACGTTGTTCAGTGAATCATGTCCTATTCTCCTACCTTGACATACTCTGGAAGGCAGATTTGAGTTAAGAATTCTTGGACTCTTTGGGGTTTCATGTGGAAAGGTGCCACACAGTAATTGCTGGCCTCAGACTTTCCTGGTCCACAATCTGCCCCCTCTGCTTCTCTCCTCTCTTCTCACCCCATGCCCGTGGGTGAGACGGCTCGTGCACCCACAGCCTCACAAGCAGCCACCCCTTGGCTCCTCCTTGGGCGTATGGGTGTGCCTGCCAACATGTGCCACCCCCCTCCGAGGGTTGGCCTGGGAAGAGGCCCGTGTAGGCCCTGAAGAAGACTTGAGGCCATTTAGGCGGGAATTCTGGGATGCTGGACCCCTGGAGAATTGCCCAGAATGGGCAGGGGCGTGGCTCCAAGTAGGTACGACTCCTTGGGCTATGTCCACGGAGAGAGGAGTGACCAAGGAAAGAGCAGCAGCTCTAAGGCTGAGGCTCTGAGCAACGTCCAAGGGCAATGACGACATACAGCAGTAGGGGCCTTGAGGGTTCTTCATTTGAGGCATGGGGGCATCGCCGAGGGCTCCCGCAGGTGGTCGCTGGCAGTGGCAGGGGGCGGGGCCCTGCTGCAGGGATGTACTTCCGGTGGATAGAAAACAGGACTTGAAAGAGAGGTTCAAAGATGGGTCGCAATTATCCAGGCAAAGAAGGGAGTGGTGGTGGGGTGGGTGTTTATGCAAAGGAATGGAGGTGTGAGAAAACATACAATGTTCAGAGAACCCTCATCTGACTCTTGCTGACAAGGTGTGTGGGTGGGGTGGAGGCTGAGGGGAGGCTGAGGGGCGAGCTGTGTGTGGGATCCCACCTATGCACTTGTGAACGTCACTGTGAAGCAGTGAAGGGCTGTCATCAGTGGATTAGAATACTCGGAAGGCTGAGGCGGAAGGATCGCCGGAGCCCAGCAGGTCTAGGCTGCGGGGGCCGGGAGCGGCCACTGCACTCCAGTCTGGGTGACTGAGTGAGACTCCGACTCAAAAAAAAAGAAAAAAAGAAAAAAGAAAGCAACACTCTTTAAGTAGGAGGAGAGGTCAAAGCGTCTTTGGGTGATGTGTAGTTTCACACAAACATAAAATACTCATAAAGTGAGCAGTTGTCACTGTATTTGCAAAGTCTGTGAAACAGAATCTTAGGCTATAGCGTGGATACTAAAATCATCTGATGCTTTAAATTTAGAGATATCACATTCATTTTTTTCTTTGTAGTTCCCCCCTCCCCCCCAGTTACGGAATAACAAAGAACTCAGATCCTGCATGGATTTTGTTTTTAAGACCTGCGCTTATTAGATGTATTTATAGCACTAGGAGCTTTTATAAGGCTTTGTAAGCCACAGTATTGCTCCAAATAAACAAATCCAAGTCCTGCCCCAGGATCTTAAGGACAAATGGCACAGAAATCTTTCTTGTTCTCATTTTCATTTATATTATCCGACAGGCTTGCAGGAGTGCTTATTGGCAGTATGAATCTGAACAGCAGAAGCCCCTGGAGGGAAATAAAATGTGAGTTTTGAATATGACTTTTCTACTAAACAAAATGAAGTGGAATTTAAATCCATTATAATACAACTCCACAAGACATACCTATTGTCTTGGTGCAGCAGAATTCCTTTGTAATGACTGTACTGTTGGCATTCCACCTCCTCGCTTAGAGTGATGGAAAATGAGATGGCAGAGAGGAGGAGTGAATGAGGTGCTTTCAACCTTGGCGGTCAGGTGGTTCCTTATTCAAAATCTGTCTCCCCTCCATTTTGACTGGTTTTGTTTAGATGTCCGCTCAGCCCCCAGAGGATTCAGGGAAGGTCGATCTAGTTCCCGAAGCATCATTCTTTCTGTAATTGGTTTAGGTTTGGTATCAGAAACAACTCTGGTCAATCAGAACCTCTTCTAGCCATTGTTAGGTTTGGAGGTGTTGACTGACAGCCAAAGCCCTGGGAAGAGCTAGTCTAAAGACAGGCCAACTTGCTGAGTGTGTCCATGGGGTGGGGTGGGGGAAGAGCCCGGGTCTTTGAATGTCATTGAGTCACTGCGTTAACCAACCCCAGACCCACCTTACTTTGGAAAGACTTGTTTTGTTTTGTTTTTTTGGAGTCGGAGTCTCACTCTTTTGCCCAGGCAGGACTATAGTTGCAAGATCATGGCAACTGCAGCCTCAACCTTCTGGGCTCAGGCTATCATTCCACCTCAGTCTTCCCAATAACTGGAACCACAGGCGCATGCCACCATGCCCAGCTAATTTTTGATTTCCTGTAGAGATGACGTCTCGCCAAATTGCCCAGGCTGGTCTTGAACCCCTAGACTCAGGCAATCTTCTTGCCTCTGCCTTCCAAAGTGCTGGGATTACAGGCATGAGCTACCGTGTCCAGACTCTTTGGAAAGTTTTATCAGGTAAGACAACACAGTTTTCTTCCTGCAACTGACATCACCAAAAGAAGGGAAATGACCTTTTCCTGATCCCTCCACAGCTCCTTTCTTTTGGTATCTTTGTGCATGTAGTAATGTCATAAGTTTAAAAGTGAGAGATGTCAGATTGGACATCTCATTCTCTAACCTGATGCATGTTGTTTGTATAAATATGAACTCTACATACCAGGAGCTGGTGTAGACAGAGCACTGGACTGAGAGTCTAAAGAGTACATTCTAAATTCTGCTTCCCACTAACTCTTCTGAGAGAGCTTGTGAGGACATGCAGCCATCTCTGGGCGTCAGTCTTCTCATTTGTGGAAAGAGAGGTTTGAAAACACTATCTAGAACCCTTCATGCCACTTGCTTTGTCTGGGATTGCCTGCCCCCTCTGCAGCAGGGGAAACAGGTGTCACTCCTCCCTGTATTTCTGGGTAATGGAGGTGCCTGGCCTATAATATTTGGACTTTGTTTCAGCCCTAATGAGATTCTTTCCCTGGAATTTTAACTGTTTCTTTCTAGGGGTTTGGTTAGTGTCAGCATGGAAATTCATCAGGGCTGAGGTGTTGCAGGACTATATTATTTTGTCAAAGATTTTACCACTTAAGTAATGGTGTAGAGTAATGATGCCATCACGTATAAGTGGTGCTCTATTGAGCAGTATTATTCCTACAGTTATTTTATTCTGCGCAAGCGTGATGCCCAGTGTCTTTGCAGGTGTGCATGTTTTCTACTTGCTGTGCATTTTGAAGAAAGTAGGTTTCACAAGAAGGCAGAGCCCTGAGGGCGGGTCCAAGCCTGCTGATCTCTGTTGGTATGTAACACCAGTACCTCCAGAGTTAAGTGTGTGTTAGTAGAAGTGATTAAAATGAGGTGAACTGAAAAGATTCCCAGTCCATTCTTGGTTCTGGGAAGGATAGAAGAGTTGGGTGGCCCCTGGAGATTTCCTTTCCACATCTCCTCCACTGTCTGCCCCTTGCTTTTTTCCTACCAGTCACGCTGACCTTTATTTTTTAGCTCAAAATGGCCATACTCTTTACTGCCTCAGGACGTTTGCACAAGCAGCAGCCTCTTCCTGGATCATCCCTGTGTGGTTAACTTCCATTCAGCTTTCAGGGCTCAGATCAAACATCCATCCATTCAATATGTACTGAGTACTTATTACAAGGAAGGCCTAGAGTTAGGGCTTATGAAGCTTTCCTTGCCATCCTCACCCCAGAATAGAGCCAGTCCTGTTCCCTTCCTTTGCCAATTTCATCACAGTTTGCAATAGCCTATTTGTGTGATTCTGTATTTGATAAATGTCTATTTTTTGTTGGTCAGTCTAGCTAGGGGTCCATCAATCTTGTTTATCCTTTCAAAGAACCAGCTTTTTGTTTCACTGATTTTTTGATTAATGTCGAAATCTTTCAGACTGGACTGTCAGACCACTGTGGGCAGTCGCCTGCTTATCAGTATGTTCTGCACAGAGCCATTGGCACATAGCTCAGTGCCCATAACAAGAAGTTGATAAACATCTTTTATGAACGAATGAGTGAATTATTCAAGGGGTTTTGTTGTAATTGAGTTAACTAGCAGGATATGGATGGGTTTGTCTTTTGACAGGGACTTTTACTGGTAAAGGTTTGTGTCTGTGGAACTGAATGTGCACTTATGGTTCAAGACAGCGATCTGGTCTAAAATATCAGGGATTTGTATATTTTAAATTCAAATTTCTTCCATCTTTACTCAGGATATTCCGACTTTAAAAAAAGTGCCTGTGCAAATGTCAGGCTTTGTTTGTTGGCGAGTGGTGGGTGTTGGAGCTTTGGGAACGAGCCTGTGTATTCTCTGCGTGGGGAGGAGTGTGCCAGTTGGCTTTGTTCTCAGTGGGTAGATTGTTCTGGAATCTGAGGAGGAGATAGACAGGTATTCCACAGAATAAGTCACAGGAGAAATGTCTCTGTCACAGGGTTTCTTCTTGTAGTTGTTCACAGGAATCCTCTGTGTTTGAAAAGGATGAGTGAAATGAAACATTCATTTTTTGTGATTGAATGAAAGCAGTGAGAGTTTCCTGGGTAAAGCAGTTATTGATAAATTGTGAATTTAGGTTTTGGAGGAAGAAATAGGATGTCTATGCTATCAAATTTAAATCACAATATGTCCATGTAACGAACATGCATGTGTACTTCCTGAATCTAAAATAAAGATGGGGAAAAAACTGTAATCATCAACAGACATCGTGGACACAAGTTTACCCCGGAGACTCCATTGATGATTTCTCTGCTCGGCCGAGACCACACAGCTGCACATTTCTTTGTGTGGCTCTTCCCTCCCTTCTAAGGGCTAGATCCTTTCCTCCTTAGGGCAACCCTGTGCAGGATGAAGATCTTTTCTACCGAGGAGGTAGCAGGGTAGAAGGGCATTACATGACTTCTCCAAAGTCTCACTCTTACTTTGTGGTCAACCTGGGCCTAGACTCTAAGTCTCTACCCCCATTCGGCTGCCTCCTCATGTCCTATTTTTCTTTTAAAGCCAGGATAAGTTAAGATGAGAAAGAGTGATAGGGAGGGATTGTGGGTGGACCAACTAGCCCAGCAGCGTAGCTCAGTCCCCAGACTGTTCAGTACAGATTGCAGGAAATCAGTCCCTCGGGAGAGCAGCTGTTGAGTGTGCACTCTAGGATGGTTGAAGCCCGTGTTTGTGGGGGAAGTGATCGTCACCACTGCAGTTGCAATAGCAACATCTCTTCTCTACCTAAATAAGATTCAGAGAAAGTAGTGGGGCTTACTAGTGGGGACAACAGTGTGTGCAGCTGTTCAGCAGAGGTCAAAGCCTTTCCTTAAATGGGATTTCAACTCTAAGATTGTTTTTATCCTACCCCACTAATGAAATTGTAATACACATCTCCATCTTCTAAAAGCTTTGCATCATGTCAGGCTTGGATTTTAGGTACAATTCATATTCATCCATTGAATCAGAAAACATGTTCTATTTTCAAGACGTTTTGAAGTGAATCCCTTAAGATTTGAGTCCTGTAGACAACATGTGTAGACTCACATTTTATCAGTGTTACGTTATTAGAATGAAGTCCAATTGTTCATTTCTTAAATATTACCTGAATGTGGTATTGGATTCTGCTGGCTAACATTTATTTTACTATCATTTTGCATCAATATTCATGAGTGGTATTAGTCTGCAGTTTTTGTATATTTGGACTGTTTTTATCAGACTCAGATATCAATGCTTCACAAAAGGAATTAGGATATTTTCTTCATGCTCAATGTTCTGGAAAAATCTGTACATGTGTTAACCCTCAGAAAAACATGAAGACAGAAAATGCCCAGACTTCAAAGTAACTATAAGTTAAAAGAGAAGAAAAAGAAAATCACTAAATTCAAGCACACAGTTTCTTATGCTCCTGACCTACCTTCAACCCACTGCAGGATTTGTAGAAAGCAAAAGCAGACTGGGGAAAACTAACAGAACAGAGAAGACAGGAGCTAGAGAAAAATCCTAAGGTTGATCTAAAACCACCACCAGAAAAGACAATGTCCACCCTGAACCTGAAAATACTAAGAATGTATCAGGGTAAATTACAACATGGACTGCAAAGAAGGGACTTACAATTACAGTCAATTCAAAGGAATGGTTTTCAAGATGCACAGCTTCTGGGGAGAAAAAGCCAAATAGGAAGAAAGAATATCCTTTTGAAATTGGGTAAGGAAGGGGAGAAGAAGCAAAACAGGAAGGTTTAGGATCCTGCCAGACAAAAGAGAACCAACATAGGAGGGTACTCAAGCACTTCCCTAACCACCAAAATGCACACACAGACATATAGTCCACTCAAGTATCTGGATTTTACTGACAGTATAGAGTGTCGTTGAACTAAGAATCTGGTAAAATGCACCAATACCACAAAAATGAACAAGAAAAAAAGATTAATAGATCCATAAAGAATTAGTTATGCCCCAAACCAGAAAAGCATATTTAATACATATAAACTGAGGGAAGTTTCTCCCAGAAAAATGGTAAGACAATACTTCAACAGAATTAGACTCAAATATGTATTTGAAGATATCAAAAATCACCTTTAATTAGAAGTTCAATAAATAAGATAAATAAAAAAAGAAGAAATGAAGAAAGAGTTAATTGAGTCCAGAAAAAACAGAAGAAAAAGACAAAAATATCTCAGAATAAAAAATAAATGATAAGATTTGCAAGGGAGTTTATACTTAAATGCAAATTTAATAAGGGATATTGAGGAAAGGCAGGAAAATGATCAAGAGAATGAAAACGAGATAATAAAAAAATAAAAAGAATTAGAGAGAAAATAGTAGAAATGGAAGACAGACAAAGAAGAAGTCATATTTGTATTATTGCAGTCTCTGATGAACAAAAAAACAAAACAATGGGACAGAGTTAGTACTTAAGATTACAATCCAAGAGAAATTTCCAGGAAAAAACACTGAATCTATAAATTGAAAGGGCCCACTGGTTTGCCTGCAAAAAGTAACCCAGAATAATCAACTCCAAGACATACTTATAAAATTTCAAAAATAAATAAATTATTGTTAATACCTCCAAGCAAAAGAAAAAAGAAAAAAAAAGCCTTACAAGGGCAAAATAATTAAACTGGTATTAGACTTTTCAAAAACAGCATACATAGCAAGTAATAATGAAGCAAAACTTTAAAAATGCAACTTAAAATAATGTAAGCCAAGAATTTTATATCCAGCCAACCTGTCCTTCAACATCAAGGTTACAGAGGAACAGCTTTCAACATATAAGAACTTAGTGAATGCTGCACCCATCAGTCCTTATAGAGGGACCTACTAGAGGAGGAGTTTGACTTAGAACATTCCAGAAAAAAGACCAAAGTGAACATTTTATTTTTTTTATTTTATTTTATTTTTTTTTTTGAGTTGGAGTCTCACTCTGTCGCCCAGACTGGAGTGCAGTGGCCGCTTCCGGCCACCACAACCTCGACCTGCTGGGCTCCGGCGATCCTTCCGCTCAGCCTTCCAAGTAGCTGGAATTACAGGCATGAGCTACCACGCCAGCTGATTTTTTGATTTATTGTAGAGATGAGGTCTCGCTGCCCAGGCGGGTCTCGAACCCGCGGGCTCAGGCAATCCATTCACCTCAGCCTCCCAAAGGCGCGGGATTACAGGCTGAGCCACCGAGCCCGGCCGAAGTGAACATTTTAATATATGTAAATGAAGATCTCTTACTAAAACAAAGGTGAGGGCAAAAGTAGAAGATCTGGAGCTGGAGTGAATCTAAGCTAAGCTAAGGGATGACCTTCTCACAGCAGTGTATAAAGTGAGCCATTTAAAAAGAGGCCCCACAGTCTCACTTTAAGGCAGCAGGAACATGCAACAGGGAGTGATGGAGAGTTTGGGAGTCACATGGGATCTGTGAAGTGGGGGAGGATAGGTGGAGGGACTGAAGGAGTGAGGCTGCAAGGGCCTCTGCTGCTGTTGGGCTTCAGTAGCCTTCCATTCAATGTTCCTGGGGATGTGCAGTCTTAGCAGATATTTCAGGTGACTCCATAAAGGGGATGCTGAAATCCCACTTGGTGAAACACCTGGCCTCTTCTCCCTGGATGCCTCCTCTACCCATTCCACTGCAGCAAACATCAGTTTTTAGTTTATAGCCCACCACTTCAGCTTTTAAATGTTATAGTAAAAATAGTAGTAGACAATCTATATTTTACCCAGTTTATAGAGATTATCTCATTTAATTTATCTTGTTTAATTGTCTTATTCAATTTTTATAACTATCCTGTGAGGTTCTCCTCTGTCCATTCACAGAAGAAGAAATAGGAACTTGAAAATTTCATCCAAGGTCACAAGGTCCTTCTAAGTCAGTGTTGGATCCAGAATCTGCTCAGTTCTGTCTTTCTCCATGCCTCTGTTCTCACCTACCACACTGCACCATTCCCCCACAGCAATCATCCTCAAAAAACAAATATGGAACCATTATTATAATGTACGTCAATAATTTATCAATAATGTACACTAAAGTGTATAGTATCAGTTCATTAATACTAGTAATTCACATCTCCTTAGCACTTTACAACTTGCAAAGCACTTTAGTGTACACCAGCAGTCCCCAACATTTTTGGCATCAGGGACCGGTTTCATAGAAGACAATTTTTCCACAGACGGGGGAGGAGGGGTGGAGGGGTGGTTTTAGGATAATTCAAGTGCATCCCGTTTATTGTACTTATTTTTATTCTTATTATATTTAATATATAGTGAAATATATAGTATCACCAGCTCAGTTCCGCCTCTTATCAGAGGTATTAGATTCTTATAAGGACCACACAACCTTGATCCCTAACGTGTGCAGTTCACAATAGGATTTGTGCGCCTATTCTAATGCTGCTGTTGCTCTGACAGGAGGCAGAGCTCAGGCAGTAATGCGAGTGATGGGGAGTGGCTGTATATACAGATGAAGCTTCGCTTGCTCACCTGCTGTTCCTGCTGTGTGGCCCAGTTCCTAATAGGCTATGAACCAGTTGCAGTTTGCGGTCTAGAGGCTGGGGACCCTTGGTGTATACTATGCTGCCTGGTGCTCCTAACAGGCCTATAGCATAGGTATTATCATCCCCAATTAACAAGGGGGGAATTGGTGTTCAGATATATGTTCAGTGACATCTAACTTGTGAGTGATGGGATAGTGAATTGAACTTAGGTCTCCTACTTGTCAAGACCGCACTCTTTCTCCCACCCCAAGCACAGCATCCTGGTCACCTAGCTCAGAGAAGATGATGACAGAACAAGAGTGTGAAGCCATATATGTATATGCTTATATCTGAATAGTCTCTCTCTCTCTCTCTCTCTATATATATATAATGTTTGTGTGCATATATGTTTATATCTGAATAGTCTGTATATATATGTTTGTGTGTATGTATAGACTATTCAGATATAAACATACATACACAAAAACATATATATAGACTATTCAGAAAAAATATATATTTATATATTTTATCTATATATAACGTGTATATATATATACACACAAACATACATATAGACATATGTATATATATTTGTGTGTATATTTAAAAGTAAAAATTTAAAAACAAAAGAAAAACCAAACAAACTAGAAACAGAATGTATTTTATCTTAAAACTTCATTTTAAAAAAGCAGCATAGTTCAAGATTAAGTTTGGATCAGGACTGTGACCCCAATCTGAATAGGACTAGACTAGCTCCTGAAGGCACAAACTAGATCCGGCCAATGCTGAGCTGGCTCTGAGCTTTGCCTCTGCTCTTCAGAAGTTTGAGTTCGCATCGAGAAGATTTTGAGATGCTTAAGACATTAAGTATTACAGACAGTAAATGTCACTAAATCTCTGAGAAATTTAGATGTGAGAGATTTTAATCTTATATATTTAATCAAAGTTTATATTGTTTTGTATAGCCAGATAAAAATACTTCGCTATTCTATGTAAATCTCAAATGCACACTATAGAACTTCCAAGTCACACAGTAAGAACCAGTATTGCTTCTTCTAGGTTACTAAGCAAATATTACAAAATCCATTTGCACATGAATATGCTCCACCATGTCTATGCAGCTCTCGGTGTATTTGCTCATCATGTGGAAAAAAATACCATTTGGTACATTTAATGGTTTCCCCCAAAGAATACCTCTAACCAAGTAGAAGCAATCTGATCTCCCAGTTGGAATGATGTAAGTGGAATTAAATATTTCAAAATGATGTCTTGATAGTTGTTGAAATTCTTGGGCCTCTGCTGTGTCTTGACTGCTTGGTAATTGCTAATTTGCTTTTATGCTAATTTAACTGGATCCTCAGTTGCCTGTTAAACTCTAAGACTTGTTGATTAAGTCAGGCTGCTCCCACCCAGAGATGCACTAGATGGAAGTTGTGGTGTGCAGAGGTCATGCCTCCTCCTGCTTCCCAACTCTGGCACCTGCAGCCCCAGACCTTTTCCAAGGAAGGTGCTCAGTAAATATGCATTTCAGGAGGGATGCCTCAAAGAGAATGTGATTTTCCAAAGGGGAAACTAGCGTCTCTTCACCAGACAAGTATTTCCTAAGCTGTCACAGTGGTTGATTTAGTGGAAGGAGCCTATGTTTTAGAGACATGGTCCCCAACCTTTTTGGCATCAGAGATCAGTCTCCTGGTAGACAGTTTTTCCACTGACTGGGGGATGGGTGGGGATGGTTGAGGGGTGATTCAAGCACATTACATTTATTGTGCATTTTATTTCTATTGTTATTACATTGCAATATATAATGAAATGCCTATATATCTCACCATAGTGCAGAATCCATGGGAACCCTGAACTTGTTTCTCTGCAGCTAGATGGTTCCATCTGTGGGTGATGGAAGACAGTGACACCCCCATGGAAGACGTGTGTTGCTATGTCCAGTCTATTCTTTAATCTTGCTTTGGTTGCTGTTACTACAGAAAAATCTGCTCCACAAAGATAGGATGTTGGAAATGGAAGCAAGCTTTTCAGTGCTGACCTGATAGGAGGCAGAGCTCAGGCGGTAACATGAGCCACAGGGAGTGACTATAAATACAGATGAAGCTTTGCTTGCCCGCCATTCACTTCCTACTGTATGGCCTGGCTCCTAACAAGTCACATACTAGTATTGGTCCATGGCCCGTTGGGGACCCCTGTTTCATTTTTTTTATTTTTTGAGTTGAAGTCTCACTCTGTTGCCAAGGCTGGAGTGCACGGCATGCTCATGGCCACCGCAGCCTCAACCTGCTGGGCTCCAGCGATCCTTCCACCTCAGCCTTCCAAGTAGCCAGAACTACAGGCATGCACTATCACGCCCTGCTAATTGTTTTATTTATTGTAGAGACAAGGTCTCACCAAGTTTCCTGGGCTGGTCTTGAACCCGCGGGCTCAGGCAATCCACTCACCTCAGCCTCCCAAAGTGCTGGGACTACAGACTAAGCCACCGAGCCCGGCCAGTACCCCTGTTTTAGAGTAAGGTATAACTGGGCACAAATCTTTTCTTTGGCATTTGCCAGCTGTGCAACTTTTGGAAAATGACTCAACTTTCCTGGGAGTGTTTTCTCATCTACAGTAATTTATCTACCCTGGGGGATGTGTGTACTTCAAGCATATACTCAAATACTGAGGCATTGTGACTATGGCATGTGGCATTCAAGAAATAATGGCTTCATTTTTCTTCTTCTTTTAGGCATTTGCATTTCTGTTTTCTACTATTTTGTTGCATTTCAGCACTCTCCCCAAACATAGCCAGTAGTATTCATTCAGTTAAGTTTTACTTTGTGCCAAACTCTGTTACGTGCTACACACGAAGAGATGGACAAGCTCAGCTGGGCCCTTAGAAGCCTAATGGGCCACAGCCAGGTGTGCAGGGTGACACCCAGCTGGCAAGTGGAAGAGGATCAGGCTTCTGAGAGGGTTCCTGGATTCTAGTGACACACAGGAGGTGACTGGAAAGCATCTGTGGGCTTCCACCCACCATGCACGTTTCTACCTTTGCTCCTCTTTTACTCTTATATGAGAAGCAAATCTTCTCAGCAGCCTGACTCTCGACTCTGGGGTGGTTCCTGGCAGGGAACACACGTCACCTTCCCAAAAGCACTCCTTTGCACAGTCGAAATTTAGCATACAACTTTGTTCCATGAAATGAAGATTGTACGTGCAGCAGATGATGGCACTCAAGAAATAATGTCTTGGCTGGGCTTGGTGGTTCAACCTGTAATCCCAGCACTTTGGGAGGTCGAGGCAAGTGGATTGCCTGAGCCTTCGGGTTCAAGACCAGTCCGGGCTACTTGGTGAGACCTCATCTCTACAATAAATAAAAAATTAGCTGGGCATGGTAGCTTGGGCCTGTAGTTCCGGCTACTTGGAAGGCTGAGGCGGAAGGATCTCTGGAGCTCAGAAGGTCGATGCTGGTGTGGCCGTGAGTGTGCCACTGCACTCCAACCTGGGCAACGGATTGAGACTCCAACTCAAAAAAAAAAAAAAAGTTATAAACAATACTGTGAGAATGGGTGGAATCTCCCTAGGAAAATGTATAAATAAAGCTTCTTTTTTTTTTGAATCAGGGTCTTACTGTGTCACCCAGGCCGGAGTACAGTGGCATGATCATGGCTCATGGGAGCCTCAATCTCCTGGCCGCAGGAGATCCTCCTACCTCAGCCTCCTGATAGCTGGAACTACAGGCCCATACCACCACACCTGGCAAATTTTTAGGTTTATTGCGGCTGGGCACAGTGGCACTTTGGGAGGCACCGGCAAGAGGATTGCTTGAGACCAGCCTGGGCAACTTGGTAAGACCTCATTTCTATAGTAAATCAAAAAATTAGTCGGGCATGGTGGCACATGCCTGTAGTTCTAGCTACTTGGAAGGCTGAAGTGGAAGAATTGCCTGAGCCCAGTAGGTCCAGACTGCAGTGGCCGTCAGTGTGCCACTGCAGTCCAGCCTGGGCAGCAGAGTGACACTCCAACTCAAAAAAAAAAAAAAAAAGAAAAGAAGAGAAAAGAAGAGAAATAATGTCTTGAGTCTCTGTTCTTTTGGGTGTATATACCTAGAAGTTGAATTGCTGGATCACATGGTAATCTATTTAACTTTTTGAGGAACTGCCAAACTATTTTACACACTTTTTTTTCTTTTGACCCTGACCATCCTGAGGAACTGGCCAGGTATTCTGTAGAACATGGGTCCCCAACAGGTGCATGGCCTGTTAGGAACTGGGCTGTCCAGCAGGAGCTGAGTGGTGGGTGAGCAAGCTAAGCTTCATCTGTATTTACAGCCACTCCCCATCACTGTCATTACTGCCTGAGCTCCATCTTCTGTCAGATCAGTGGCAGCATTAGATTCTCATAAGAGCGTGAACCCTATTGTGAACTGCATACATGAGGGATCTAGGTGGCACGCTCCTTATGAGAATTGAATGCTTGATGATCTGAGGTGGAACTAAGGCAGTGATGCTATATATTTCATTATATGTTACAGCATAATAATAATAGAAATAAAGTGCACAATACATGTAATGTGCTTGAATCATCCCCAAACCATCCCCGCCCCCCACCTCCTGGTCCCTGATGCCAAAAAGGTTGGAGACCACTGCTGTAGAATGTCCCCCAATCTGGGTTTGTCTAGTATTTTTTTCATGATAACACTAGGTTTTGGGTGCCTGGAAGTCAAGCCCAATGCTCAGCAGAAACTGGTATTGAGCCCGTGTGCTCTGCCCTCTTTCGTGTGTCCTGCTGGGTGTGGCTGAGGCAGGTGCTGGCTGCTGCAGGAGCTGGTTGATTCAAGCCCTGCAGGTAGAGCCCTGCAGGAGGATGAGGTTTTAGATCTCTAGGGTAGCTCTGACTTCCTCACTGAGGAGCTACCTCTTCTTTGACAATTGAGCTTAGAGTCCACTTTATCCCCCAGAGAATTAGAGTATAAAACTTATAGAAGCTGGGCACAGCGGCTCACACCTGTAATCCCAGGATTTTGGGCAGTGGAGGTGAGAGGATTGTCTGAGCCCACAGGTTGGAGATCAGCCTGGGCAACTTAGCAAGACCTTGTCGCTACAATAAATAAAAAAATTAGCCGGATGTGGTGGTGCACGCTTGTAGTTCCAACTACTTGGAAGGCTGAGGTGAAAGGATTGCCTGAGCCCAGCAGGTCAAAGTTGCAGTGGTCATGAGTGTGGCACTGCACTCCAGCCTGGGTGAGAGAGTGAGACTTTGACTCAAAAAACCAAAAAAACACAAAAAAACCAAACAAACTTATAGAAGATATACAGCAACAGTCAGGAGGGGAACAGAGGTAAGTTTTGTTATAAAAATCAGCAAATTTGGATACCACAATTTGTTTTGCTACATATCTAAATCTGCACAATAAATGTGAGCTTTGTAGAGACTCATTATGCGTAAGTTGGGTTGGCCTAAGCCCTAGAAATTTTCTGGTGCAGTTTTTTAAAGTTTCTCATTATATCCTTGTTCCCTGGAGTCATTGCCTATATTTTATGAGTCTAGTAGGAAAACATTTGATATTTGAAAGCCTTTTTTTTTGGCCTGGAAAACACCTTCCAACACTGGACACAGATGGAGTCCCCCTGGCAATGTTCATGCTTGGGCTACAGCATAGCTTCTGGAAGGGTCTGTGTCAATTATCTCTCAGCAGGGTTGGCTGGAAGCTTGTGTGGATTGGACTGTGGGACTGAGATAAGAAAATACCCAATTTTTCATGACTGAAAATATTCCCTACCTGACTTGATTTTTCGAATGAGGAAGAATAAGGAAGGTTTTGTCCAATATATTTACAGAAATAAAAAAGTCATATTCTTAAAATATGACTGTCATGTTAATATTAATCCACTTGTTCAAGCATTCAACAAACATTCGTTTTCAGAAAGCCATCCATGCATTTCTCATAGCAACTGTTCTGTGCTTGGTGCTGGGAAAAAAGAGCTTGGTCCTTGCCCTGATGGGCTGACAGTCTCAAGGGACAAGTACTAAACAGAGGTCTGAGGAGAAAGAGATGCATGAAGCAGGAAGACTCATACTTCTATCTCTGCTGAGTGCCCTGGACAACTTACCAGACATTAACAACACAATTGAGTCCTGGTTTAAAATGGTCGATTGAACACATGCATTTATCTCTCCTGCCTCCCAAATCTCCACTGAAATTAACACTAAATAAGTAGAAAATTAACAACAAAAAGAGAGTAGGATGGAGAATGACTATCAGGACTCAGATTTCCATGGATTTCAAGAAAATGGACAGTACAGGATTGTACTGGTGGGCAGAGTGGAGCCCAAGCAGCTCAGTAGAAATGGCAGCTCTTCCTTCTCTCTTCACCTGGGGGAGGTGCAGGCAGGGTCAAGGGAAGAGGTGTGGGTCCACATGGGCCATATTTGGCCCAGATTACAAGAAGAGAAACACTAGGAAGCTGAACCATCAGGGAAGGATTGGATCTTGCAGTGTGAGTTCTGACACAGGGAAAGCTACTATTACTCTGTAGGAAGGAGGGGCATTGACAGACCTGCCTGCTTTTTACCCTTGAGTCAAAATAAAGTTTGCCATACACATGCTTTGACCCAGTGTCCAGGCACCCAGGGGAGACAGAGCCATCTGGAAGAGGAGGCACTTTTGGTCTGTGATTTACATTTTTCAACCAAGTCCTTCTTTTATAAATATAAGAATAAAACTAAATAGCACCTTACATTCAGAAAAAAAATGGCATCAACAGGAACAAATCCTAGAGGAAATAGAGATGAACAAAATCACAGAGTGATTTAATAAAATACTTTTTACATTTCACCATTTGTGAGAAAATTAAGTGCCAGATGCCTGAATAAGGAAAACATAAAAAAGATGGCTGAATTTCTGAGCAACCCAAGCCACGGCAGTTCTTTCTGCTTTCCTTGGGGAGAAAACTCCAGAAGAAAGTGTGGATTATATCAGAACTCACCAAAAGATTATGTGCCCTGGAATAGACCAGCCTTGGAAACACAGGGGTTGAAATGCGAAAACAGATATTTCAAATCGTTTTTATCGAGGTTTAATTGGTACTATAAATTTTGCCCATTGATGTGCGTAATTCAATAGCTTTTGGTGTATTTATAAAGATGCACAATTAACACCACTTACTAAATATCTTCATGACCCCTAAAAGAAACCCCTCACCCAAGGGCAAGCATTCTTCTTTTGCCTTTCACCCTAGTTCCTGGCAACCACAAATCTACTTTCTGTCTCTACACGTTTGTCAATTCTGGACATTTCATGTAAATGGAATTATACAATATGTGTCTGACTTCTTTCATATAGCATAAAGATTTCAAGGGTCATCCAGGTTGTAGCATGACCTGTACTTCATTTTTTATTCTGGCTAAATCATATTCTATTTTATAGATAAAATATATTTTGTTTATCTACTTATCAATTGATGGAATCTGGTTTCTACTTTTTGGCTATTATGAATGAAGTTGCTGTGAGCAATCATGTACAAGTTTTTTGCATGGATATGGGTTTTCAGTTTTCTTGAGTATATACCTAGAAATAAAACTGTTGGATCATGTGATAAATCTATTTCACCTTTGTGAGAAAATGCCAAACTGTTTTGAAAAGTGGCTGCATTATTTTTTTTAAAGCAGGATTTATTGAAAAGACAGAAAAGTTCCCACAATGGGAGGGGACCTGAGAGGGTTGCCCTGGCTGCATCACTTTATACCACAATGTATGAGGGTTCAATGGATAACTCTTAGCCTTTTCTTTCTTCTTACTCTGATCCTCAAGGTCAGTCAAAGGTGAGAACTTAGGTCTCTTCGGGTCTTTCCTGGGCATGCCACATGTCGCACATGCCCCAGGCTTTCCATATTCCTAGGACTATGTCACAGTTTTTCAAATCCCCCTTTCAGACACCTCAGCTTTTCCTTTTAGGTTTTTTTGTTTGTTTGTTTTTTGAGTTGGAGTCTCACTCTGTCGCCCAGACTGGAGTGCAGTGGCCGCTCCCGGCCACCGCAGCCTTGACCTGCTGGGCTCCGGTGATCCTTCCGCCTCAGCCTTCCGAGTAGCTGGAATTACAGGCATGTGCTACCACGCCCGGCTGATTTTTTGATTTATTGTAGAGATGAGGTCTCGCCAAGTTGCCCAGGCGGGTCTCGAACCCGCGGGCTCAGGCAATCCACTCACCTCAGCCTCCCAAAGGCGCGCGATTACAGGCTGAGCCACCGAGCCCAGCTTCCTTTTAGGTTTTTGACTAGCTTTTTAAAATTTTTTAAATTTAAATAACTTTAGGGAATTCAAATAGTTTTTGGCTACATGGTTGCATTGTACAGTGGTGAAGAAGTCTGAGCTTTAAGTGTACCCACCATCCCCACCTGTGCACATTATGCCTGATAGGTGACTTTCTGTCTCTCCACCCCTTTCTCCCCTCTTCAATCTGAGTTTTTTTTTTTTTTTTTGAGTGGAAGTCTCACTCTGTCACCCAGACTGGAGTGCAGTGGCACACTTGCGGCCACTGCAGCCTCGACCTGCTGGGCTCAGGCAATCTTTCTGCCTCAGCCTTCCAAGTAGCTGGAACTACAGACGCACGCCACCATGCCAGGCTAATTTTTTTTGTGTGTGATATGTTGTAGAGACAAGGTCTCGCCAAGTTGCCCAGGCTGGTCTCGAACTCCTGGACTCAGGCAATCCTCTTGCCTCCACCTCCCAAAGTGCTGGGATTATAGCCTGAGCCACTGCGCTCGGCCTGCTGAGTCTTAAATGTCTATTATTCCACTCTCTGTGGTTTTGCAGATCCTTAGACTGGCTTCTTATTGTCCCAACTGGCATCACGGTTGCAGGCAGCTGTGCTGTTAAACAATTGCTACAGAATGCTTTTGACAAATGTCTCCCAGGGAAAAGGCTGTTGACACTGAGTGAACATAAGTCAAGGGGTGTAAAGACAAGTCCTTCTGGTAAGGCTGTCCAGGGTACTGCCGGGCAGGTCAGGTAGTAAACATCTATGGAATGAGGCTTTTGGGAACTCTGCACCTATTATGCTGTTTCCAGCAACTTCTAGGCTGTTGGGTTTCACTGTGATTGTGGAACTTTTGGTTTTCAAGGTTGCTGTGAACGGACAGTGGCAGTAAGGGAAGTTCAGCACCACAATGCTTGCTGTTCTTACTGAGATTCAGACATTTTTCTTTAATAAATACCCTTCATGTTGTCATGAGACTTTGTTTAGCTTCCAGTTTTAAAAACTTGATTTGAGCATTTTTGTTTTGTTTGGTTTTTGTCAGTGCTATTGTTGCTTTTATGGAGAATTTGACTTTTGGAAGTCCTTACTCTCCATACCTGCTGAGGTCAGGATGAGATTTCAGATTCTTGACCCTAGCAGGACTTTTTGCCAAGGAGTAGAAGCATTTATTGTCATCAGTCCAAAAGAACAAAGAAGTCAACATTTATTATTTAAATATTAACTGGTTAACTGGACAAAAATTTATGAAGAGCTTGAGATAGTTTCCTCCAAGTAGCATATGAAATTAGATTGGGATGTCTGAATGTCCTCTGTAACTCACACATTTTGAACTACAGCCTTTTCTCTGAGAGGGAAGGATCTCAAAACACATCACAAAAGAGGTGGCAGTTTTGTGTTGGTTCAGAGACAAGGCAAGCTGAACCCAGGGAATAGAAACAGAAGGATGCCCCACAGATTCACAGTTGTGTAGCCTTTTCTCCGACGGGGACTGTTGTCACCGGGTACCTATAGTTTTTGTCCAGATTACATGATCATTGTACTTTGGTATATTTGCCTTTTAGGCTGAAAAGCAATCCAACCAGCCATTGAAGCCTACTGTTCAAGGAGAAGCATTTTGATTGCAAAACATATTTTAATTTTTAAAAAGTCCTTAATTTTTCCTGCCTCAAAGAAATTCTATTCACATAATTCAGCACATTAACAGAGTAAAAGAATATAGTGATATCAATAGATGCATTAAAAGCATTTGATGAAATTTAACATTCATTTATGATTTTTCTAGAAAGCAAAGGAAACGCAGCACATAGGAATTATAAGATTTGTTAAAAAAATACCTTACAGCTATCATCTTACTTGATGGTAAAGCTTAAAATAATTACTATTAAAACACAGAAAGAAAAAAAAGCTAAGGATACCTACCTGCACAATATAGTTTAATGTGGTACAAGGAGATCTAGCCAGAGAAACAAGAATAGGAAATGGAAGTTTAAAGATTAGAAAAGAAGAAACTAAACTGTCATTTACTTTGCAGATGAGGTTATTGTTATGTAGAAAGTCCAAAAGATTAGATAGACTATTAGTATTAACAAAGAAGTTCAGCAAGATACTAGATTTTTTTTTAATTAAAAAATTCTGTATTCATACACCACAAATCAGTTATAAAATATCACTTAAAATAAAATACCTTTTACAATAGCTACAAAAGAAACAATCAAAAATATACCTGGCTACCCAGAAATAATAAAGATATGCAAGGTTTTTGTGAAGAAAATGGTAAAATTTACTGAGTCTCATTCAAGAAAACCTAGAGTTATGTCATGTTCATGGATAGAAATACCCAATATAATAAAGATGTTAATTCTCCCCAAAATGATTCATAGATTTAATGTAATTCTAATTTTAAAACTCTAATAGGATTTTTCACCAAACTCAATGAGATTATTCTAAAATTCATGTGGAAGAATAATAGACCGAGAACAGTCAAGAACTCTTTGAAGAACAAGATTCAGGGGTGGGGGTTGCCCTCTGGATCTCAAAACACATCACAGAAGAGATGACAGTCTTGTGTTGGTTCAGAGACAGGCGGCCAAGCCCAGGGAACGGACAGAGGGGCGCCCCACAGATTCACACGTGTGCAGAACTGTGCCATCAACAGAGCTGGTGAAGAAGGTCATGAAAGATTGAGGGGCTATTCAATAAAGGGTGTTGGGGTAATTGATTATCCAAAGGGCAAACTCTGAAGTCAGATCTTTACTTCATCCCTCACGCAAAAATCGATTTCAAATGGATTACAGACCTAAATGTTGAAGTCAAAACTTAGCTAATAAAATGTAGAACAGCTTCATGGCCTCAAGGTAGAGAGGGATTACTTAAAACAAGTCCTAAAGGAAAGGGGTGATACATTTAGCACATTAGAGAAATATTGCTCACTCAAACACAGAAAGGAATGTAAAAGACAAGCCACAAATTAGCAAGAAGGTATTTTCAACACATGATTGACAAAAGAGCTAGAATATATTAAAATTTCTAATAAAATAAAAACAAACTATCTAATAGAAAAAATGCAAAAGAAAGTACTTCCCAAAAGAGGAACAAATAGGCAATTGATATGTGACAAGAAGCTCAACCCTGCTCATGCTGGCTTGGCATGGTGGCTCATGCCTCTAATCCCAGCACTTTGCCAGGCCGAGGGGAGAGGATTGCTTGAGCCCAGGAGTTTGAGACCAGCCTGGGTAATGTAGGGAGGCTTTGTCTCTACACACACACACACACACACACACACACACACACAAATTTAGGTGGGCCTGGTGGTGCGTGCCTGCATTCTCAGCTACTTGGGAGGCTGAAATGGAAGGATCACCTGAGCCCAGGAGGTCAAGGTTGCAGTGAGGTGTGATGGTGCCACTTCACTTCAGTCTGGGTGACAGTGAGACACTGATGCAAAAAAAATAGCTCACTGGGTGTAGTGGCTTAAGCTTGTAATCCCAGCACTTTGGGTGGCTGAGGTGAGAGGACTGCCTGAGCCCAGGGGTTCGAGACCAGCCTGGGTAACTTGGTGAGAACTCGTCTCTACAATATATCAAAAATTAGCCAGACGTGGTAGCATGTGTCTGTAGTTCTGGCTACTTGGAAGGTTGAGGCAGAAGGATCGCCGGAGCCCAGCAGGTCGACACTGGGATGACCGTGAGCGTGCCACAGCATTCCAACGCATGCGACAGAGTGAGACTCTGACTCAAAAAACCCCCCCAAAACCTCAATAATATTAGTAAATAAAAGAATGTAAACGCAAACTATTATAGGATATCATTTAACATATCCCACCCATTGACAAACAATTAAAGTCTGAGAAGACAAAGTGTTAGCCAAGATGTGGTGGGAGCTAAAAATGGTACAATCACTTTGGAAAAACATTTTGCACTATTTAATAAAGAAGATGAAGATGCACAAACTCAAAGATTCAGCAATTCTACTCCAAAAAGCAATCTTTGTCGTGAGCACCAGGAAATGTACAAGAATATCCACAGTGACATTGAATGTAATTTTTCAAATCACTGGAAAAAATACCCCCAAATTCACCAAAAAGAGAATGAATAAACTGTGACATATTTATACAATGGAATGCTGCATGCAGTGAAATTGAACAAACCAAGCTGCAGGCACCAACATAGATGAATCTGACCTGATTTAGGGCAGAATATGTCACTCACAGAAGAATACACACAGCATGAGGTCATTTTTATAATGTTCAAAAATATGCAGATCCAAGCAGTGTGTAGAAACATGCATGTAGTCAAACTGTAAAGAGCAAAGGAAAAGGCTAAGCGCAGGGGCTCACGCCTGTAATTACAGCACTTTGGGAAACAGAGGCGATAAGATTGCCTGAGTCCAGGGGTTCAAGACCCACCTGGGCAACTTGGCAAACTCTCTTCTCTACAACAAATAAAAAAAAATGAGCCGGGCATGGTGGCACTCACTTGTGGTTCCAGCTACTTGGAAGACTGGGCGGGAAGGATCGCCTGAGCCCAGCAGGTCGAGGCTGCGGTGGCCCTGAGCGTGCCACTGCACTCCAGCCTGGGCGATAGAGTGAGATTCTGACTCAAAAGACAATTTTTAAAAATAAAAATAAAACACAAAGTACAAACAGTGACCTTGAAACAGAAAATCAGGACAGTGGTTACCTGAGGGGAGGGAGACGGGGGTGTGGGTCACCAGTGGACACATAGCTATATGGGGGGGCTGTCCTGATGCCCCTATGGGTTCTTAAACAGGGAGTCAGGGCCATGTTCTTCATCATTTTATTCGTTGAGACTGTGCCTCTCACACCCTTCAACACTCTTTCATGGGCCTGCTCAGTGCTGGCAGAAGGAACGAGCAGATGACCCAGACCCAGATATATGTTTGTGAAAATGTGAACATCAAAAAGGAAAGATCTTTTAAAAGTTCACAGAGAAAAACACTCCATGTGTATACCTACAAAGGAACAAGAATGAAATCTGGTATCAGGCTTCTCTACAGAAGATGCTGGAAGATAAACAATACCTACAATGTCACTAACTTGAGTGACAGTGATTCATGGGATATAATCACAAAAGCCCCACACTACTTCCTTGATTCATTATGCAGCGCTGGGTTTTTTGTTTTTCGTTCCTTTGTGTGTTTGGTTTGTTACCTGTCTCTGAGTGAAATTTAGGGCAAATCCTAAGAGTTTTTCATTTTTTTGTCAGAGATAAGTGATTATCAACCAGTCATTCGTCTTGGTTTTGTTTCTTTTTGTTCTTGGGGTGGGGGGTACTGAGGTCTGCAGAGGCAACCCCAGGTGGGAGAGGGAGGTGTGATCCACTTCTACCTTTCCTACTTCTTGTTAATTGCAGTTTCTTACCTTTCAGGGATGGAGAGTGGAGAAGAGGAGTGAGCAGACCCAGGAAGTCGGGAGAGGTCTTACCTGGCTGGACAGATCTAGTTTTGGTTTGATTTGGGCAGGAGTTTATAGATGTCTCTTTTCCTAGCAATGTTTGTGAGTTCTCTGTAGTCACTCCCTGACTTCCCTGGAGTGATCTCTTCCTGAAATTCCCTTTATGAGGGTGAGCATAACTTTTCCCTGGCTGGTCTCTCAGTCTTTCCTCAGATCCCAGACCCTTGTCCATCCCTGCAGGAGCTTTCCTGGACAGGACTTGTGACAACCCTGCATGCTCTCTCTGGCATGGGCCCAGCTGGTCCAGGAACACCCTCAGGCATTCTCTGCCTCCCTAGACTCTGAGAGTGGAGGCTGCCAGTGTGGGAAACTCCTCTTGCTCTGCTCTCAGAGAAGTTCATTTTTTACCTTTTGATTTTCCAGGTGAGCTCACTGTGTCCCACAGATTGCAGAATGAAAGGACATAACATGGATTTAATATAACCAGTGAGCAGCCATTTTAACATTGCCTAAATCTCATGTTTTTCTAGCAGTTCACTTAACTTACCCTCTAATCACTAGCCAAGTACAGAACTGGTTTCTCAGAGGTAGCTGTTGATAATTGTTGTACAACTCCCTCCCCAGCTTGTTTTGTACTAATTAGCTTTTCTATTTCAAGCATTTGCCTCCACCCAGGGTTAGCCTGATCAGCCCTTTGTGACCTTCATGACACATACAGACCCCATTACCATGGCAGCAATCATGTGAGTAGCCCACCCATCTGCCTGCTGTCCTTTACCTGACATCAGTACCTGCACTAACCTGTCCCTTCCATGATGACATGGAGCAGACCACCACCCAACTACCTTAACAACCTGCCCCCATCCAGGGGAATGTTTAAAAGCAGTCAACCTAGAGCAGCCAGCTACCATCACTTTACTAAGCTGTGGTCTGACTACGTGGCTCCTTGAACCATGGTCACCATGTTTCCCAGCCTTGGCGTTCTTCCCTACCTTGGGGAGGTGAATCTCCTCTCTATCTCTCTCTAATTTACTTTCTAAATAAACTATATTTTCTAATCTAACTTCTGTGCAATTCTTTGCATCTTTCATGTGGCACCAGATTTCACCCACAACCCCAGCGGGCCTGGACTAATATTTGGAGGCCCCACTGGGATATATTTTAACCTAACGCAGAAGAACAAACTGAGTTTACTCTTTCTCTTTGCTTTAGGTATAGGGTTGGAACACCCCAGGAGGAAGGACCCCAGTACGTTAAGAACACTATAAATATCCTCCTCCCTTCTCCAACCCTTTCAGAGTCTCCATGTGAGTGCATAGGGTTATAAAACTATATTTTTCTATCTCCTTTTTGGAAGTCCTGTTTAGTGACCATGTAGGCAGGATAATGTGGCCTCCACTTCCCAGTCCCCAAAGATGTCCATGTGCCATTCCCTGGAACTTATGAATATGTCACCTTCAATGGCAAAAGAGACTTTGATGGTGGGATGAAGGATTTTGAGATGGGGAGATTATCCAGGTGGGTCCGATATGATCGCACAAGCCCTTATAAGGGAGAGAGGCAGAAGGGCCAGAGACGGAGATGCGAAGGAGGCAGAAGTCAGAGAAATGCCATGACTGGCTTTGAAGTTGGAAGGGACCATGGACCAAGGAAAGAGGGCAACCTCCATAAGCTGGAAAAGGCAAGAAAACAACTTTCTCCTAGAGCCTCCAGAAGGAAGACCGCCCTGCCAATATCCTCATTTTAGACCAATTAGACCCATCTTGGACTTTTGCCCTCTAGAACCATAAGATGATAAATCTGTGTTGTTTTAATCCACTAATTTGTGGTCACTTATTACAGCAACAATAGGAAAGTAATACAGTGGCCTTGCCCCTCCCGTTGGAATGGGGTGTCTATTTTCTTTGGGTGTCTGTCAAAATTTTCGTTTGAGGTAATTTTGAAACCAGAATTCTGTGTCCAGCAAAACTATTGTGAAGCCTAAGGGAAAATAAAGATATGGAAGTAGCAAAAATGTTTATCTCTGATACCTTAAAAGAAGTACACAAAACTACTTAAGGATGTGCTCCAGCAAAATGAAAAAGAATCTACTAAAGACAAAGGCATGAGAATCAGGTAACTGTGGATCTAACTCAGGGGTACAAGGGAACGAAAGATCAAGCTTTGCAGTAGGCTTAGAAAACAGAAAGGAAAGTGAGAAGTTAAAGAACAACTTTGCCAGACTCGGTGGCTCAGCCTGTAATCCCAGCACTTTGGGAGGCTGAGGTGAGTGGATTGCCTGAGCCCAAGGGTTCTTGGTGAGACCTCATTTCTACAATAAATAAAAAAATTATCTGGATGCGGTAGTGTGCGCCCATAGTTCTGGCTACCCGGAAGGCTGAGACAGAAGGATTACTGGAGCCCAGCAGGTCAACGCTGGGGTGGCCGTGAGTGTGCCACTGCACTCCAGCCTGGGTAACAGAGTGAGACTCCAACTAAAACAAAAAACAAAAAACAACTTCAAGAACAAAATAGTTGCTGTTCAACAAACTCTGATAAAGAAGCAGGAAGGCCCAAGTGCTGTGCTAAAGAAACATGTGTTCCTTTCAAAAGGAAAAAAAGAATGAGAAATCCAAGAAAAACAAAAAGCTGCACAAGAGAGTTATGGCAGATACTAAAAATCAGCCACTCATCTCCCTTGTGCAGCAGTTCTCAAACTGTGGTCCTCGGACCCTTTGCTCCAGCACCACCTGGGAAATTGTTAGAAATGCGAATCTTCTGACCCTGCTCCAGATCTGCTGGGTGAGTTTGGGAACCACTGCTTACTTGTATGCTGGAAGTGGGAAAGCTAGAGGCCATGTACATTTCCCAGGCTTTCTTACAGCCTGGGATCGCCCTGGGACCTAGCACCAGCCAGGACGATGCATACCCTTGACAGCTGGATGGGAGAAGTCTGCGAGAGGCTGGCTACAGTGTCAATGTGGTCAGAGAGGCACTGGTTTGTCTGCAGTAGGGGAAGGCAGATGGCTATGTCTGGCCTCTAGTGTGGGTGTTAAGAGGCTGGGCACAGGTCGTCTGTGTCGCTGGCATAGGCTGTGCATGAAACAGTGAGAACCTGTGGCCCACAGGGGGAGGACATTGGTTTCTGATTCCTAGGTGATAAGTGAGGCAGCAGGACTCAGAGACCAAGAGTTGAGGCAGTGGCTTGTTGGATCTCATCTCCCTGATTGTTCCCCTGCTCCCCGGGGCAACTTCCTTGGCGACTTCTTTTGCGAGTCTTTTCTGGAAGCTGGGCCTTGAGCCTGTGCCTCCAACCCTCCCAGCAATATTGTAAACCTGTCATGCCACATATTAAATTCCTTTCTGCTCAAATTAGCCAGAGTGGATTCTGTTCTCTGGGACTGAACTCTGACGAGTAAAAAGATCATGGTTCAAATATATGCGACCTAAAATGAGACGTGACATTGAACACCAATTGAGTAGAAGAAAAGAGAATTTGTTTGACCTGTGTGCATGCCATATTCTCCCTGGAGAACAGTGTATTTAGGCTGGAAACCCTCACAGGCAAGTCCTGCACACAGATTCTCATTGATGGATGTGAATTTTTCCATGCTTCACTTTACAAATTCCAGGTTGTGTCCATGACAGTCAAAATTCTTCTACTAATTCAATGCATTACATGAGAAAATAGAAGAGGAGTTTTACCACCCACTGTGTGTTGACAGCCCGCTCAGGAATCTGCCTCCAGAGAGCAGATCTGAGGAGAGGCAGCAGAAAGTGCTGTAGAGGGCAGGCTGCCTGCCGACACAAAGTTGCACCTGACATTGCACTTGGCAACATATAATCCCCAACATGAAAATGTGAGCTTCAGGTCCAGCCCATTCCAGGCATCAATCTAGAACAGCCCCACTGCAATTGGCTGCAGTGGCACAGGAATAATTTTAAGTCACAGTTTCAACCCACATTTTAAGCTTTCTTGATCCCTTTTCAGAAGACGCTGATGGAGGCCACACAATCGTGAGGTGACAATGAATGTGAAGTGTGGGGTGCGGGAGTCCCCTTCACCTGGTGTCACAACTTGTTTGGGAAAAGGTCCTGATACCATGGAATCATCCTTCTTTACAGAGCAAATTGCAATACTTTACAGAAAACAGTATTTGTGTAGTGACAATATTAGAACTTCCTCTGGTTTTTGTTTTGAGAATTAATCTCCAGGCAATTCAGTTGTTAATTCAGGAGCTGATTATAGATATGGAACAAAATTGAGGAGGATAAGATCTGAGGAATGAAGAGCAAGGATGGGTGGGAGGTGGGGAGGAGGAGGAGGAGAGCCAGCGGGGGAGGGGAACGGTTTCCTTCCTCTTACATAACAGAAAATTAGGAAATACTGCCTATGTCATTGATGGTATAAGAGCTAGAGGGCTCTGCATCTTTAGAGCTAAAGCTATTAAATTAATGAAATCCAAACTGTTGTTATATCTAAAAAATTCTAGAAGGAAGATAAAAAAGGTAGGAGACGGGGTAAGCATGGTGCTTCATCTTCCGGAGTGGGGAGTGGAAGGCAGAGGCGGGCAGGTGTTATGACAGCCAGGTGCAGACAGAAGAGCTTTGGGACCAGGGGTGTGGGGACAGGTGGGACTCGCTGATTTTTAAAATATCACTCTTAATTTTTTGATTTTTGTAAAACTGTGTGAGAATAAGTTTCTCTCCCCGCCTCTGTCTCAGTCTCTCTCTCTCTCTCTCTCTCTCTCTCTCTCTCTCTCTCTCTCTCTCTCTCTACACACACACACACACACACACACACACACACACACACACACACACCCTGAGGATGCTAAAAAAGTAAAAAGCAGCTGGTCTCTTTCAAAACCTGGGCTCTTGAAATGTGAAGTGGGGGAACGGAGCAGCGGTGGGTATGGGGAGGACACAGGAACACACCAGGTGCTAAAGCAGGAGCCCCTTTGATGGACCTGTGTTCCCACAGGAGACATCCAAATGTCCTTTCCTGACAAATCATGCTGAAAGCCAGGGCAGGAACGTTTTCTGTTTCTGTTGTCTGTGTGCATGGCTCAATCCCGTGTGAGGACAGCGCCCAGTTCGGGTGTGTGAGATGTTTCATGGCCCACTTGGAAAAAAGTTTCAGGAAAGGTTCTCTGGGTCATCGCGGTGCTTGCTTTGTTTCTCCACAGCAGATTACATTTGCACAGCCTTCCATACTTACAAAGTTGTTCATAGCTCTCAGGCCATGTGGCCTCCACGGTCCCTGTGAAACCATCCAGGGAGGCCAGTGTCTCTCAGTGAGGCCGGAAAGGGAGAGGGCTGATCCTGAGGGCCTGGGACTCTTCACGAGGGCCCATGCAGGGGTTGAAGAGGAGCCTTAGGCCCGACTTCTGCTTCAGAGACCATGGCATCACAGGGGAGCAGAGCCGGGCAAGACGGCTAGAGGCAGAAAGGCCATCTTGCAAAACCATTGCAGTGACCCGGAGGGAGGCCCTGAGTCCACAGAGGGAGCGCTGCAGTACAGGTAGGGAAAAAATCAGCTTTTTCCCGGGTCTGTCAACAACACTGCACAACAACTTCACCTCCTCCAGGGCCCATCCCACGTGAATGGTACCTTTATAACTGCGGTTCTGGGGGCAGGTATAGACGTGGGCCTGGGGCCTGCCGTGCACACCCCTCGGCCCTGCAGATGGTGACCAAGGTGTGGCGTGTTCTGCAGTCCATGCCCATGGTGAGAACCCTGAGCAAGCCCAAAGCTGGAGGCCAGTCCTGCCTATCCTGGGGTCTTCCATCTTGGACGACTTCCCTGCCCCACCAGCTGAAGGTTTTCAGAAGTTAAATTCAAAGTTACTGGTGGTTTTGAGTCACCTTTTTTTTCCTTTTTCAATAGCGACTCTTGAGTGAAAATTAGGCTGTTGTGTGGGTGGCTGTTAAGGGCGCCTCATTTCCACATCGGAGAGCTGCCCACACAGCAGATTTTAGTAGCACTTGAAGTGGGACCTGATTTTGCCTCTCAGCTGCTACATTAAAATAAAATGCCCTTAAGCTGATTATAAAGATACTCATTTAAACGTATAGATACCATTTCCTGGGGGGAGAAATGTCTTCATTGATTCTGAGTCCTCCTGTCCCCTACAGGGTGCATGTCACATGCACCTCCCAGCACACTCTAGCAGAGAATGGCTAAGGGCAGGGGAAGGGAGCCTGTGGAAGGAGCACTGGACAGAGAGTCCTGGCTCTGCTGCCAGTTTGCTGTGTGGCTCAAGAGAATCAGTTCTCTTGGCATCCCAGCTTTTGTGTGGGGACAATTGCCCTTACTTGTCCACCTGACCATGCTACCATAAAGACCATATAAGCTAATGGAAGGCAAGCTGTGTACACTCATGGAGTGGTCCTCAGTGTGTCACCGTTCCCCACCTTTGAGATGGGTTGGGGGATGGCAGGGGCTCTTGCATTTGCCTCTACCCTGAGTTTTCTCTGTGCTCCTTTGGAAGAATTCCATGCCTTCACCTCTCTCCATTCAGCCTGTTGCAACAGCGCTTAGCTAATCTTGTTTCTCTTCATTTTACCCTCCAGGTAACTGCCCGAGGGCCCTCTAGCCTGCAGCTTCCAGCTTTGAAGTCTTCAGTTTGGTGTTCAAGACCCTTCCTGTTCTTCCTGCCTGCCTGCAAGGTTTCTTCTCACCCTCTGTGCTGAAACCTTTGCAGTCTTCTCCCGGCAGGCGAAGGTGCTCAGTCCCTCAAGCAAGCAGGTGGAGAGGCTCAATCCTGTGAACTCCCTATGGCACCACGAGCAGCCTCTATTGTAACCTGCTTCCTGTCATCCTGGATAACTCTGACAATCTCTCTCCACACTAGGCTGTGAGTATCAGAGAGCAGGAGCAGATGCCAACCCACCATGGTCTCCCTGTAGGCGCTCAGGGGTGTTTGTTGAGTGAATGAAAACATGGGTGACTTCAGGTACCCTTTATGTTAGGCATGGCCTCTAACTGCTGGGCATCCTAGACTCAGGTATCGGTAGGCCACTTCCTCTGGGGAATTCTTGAGAACCCCTTCAGGGAGACTTGACTTTCTGGTAGGTCCCCAGATAGACTTCTATTTGAGCACAAACGAAGGTTTAGTTCACAGAATTGCGTCTATGACCCTGGGGTTTGCCAGTCCAGCCTACCACCATTTCCATCCCATAGGATCAACCCCTGTAACTTGGAAGGGGGCAATCTTATTTGAAGTTTTTGTCTCTAGATGCAGGTCTGATCAGGGGCCTGGAGGAGGCGCCTACATGTCTGCCTTTAACAAAGATGGCCCCACACCACTATCCACAGAGGGCTGCAGATGGTGGATGTTGTGTTTTGGATATTGTCCTCTCCAAAACTCATGCTGAGATTTGATCCCCACCATGGCAGTGCTGGGAGATGGGGCCCTTGGAAACCCTTTGAAAAGATGAATCCATTCATGGATTTGAGGGATTCATGGTGTGAAAAAGTCACAAAATCTATAAATTTAGAAAAGAGAGTTTTGTCTTTCTTTCTTTCTCTCTCTCCCTCCCCTTTCTTTCTTTCATCCAGTCTCCCTCTGTCGCCCAGGCTGGAGTGCAGTGGCAAGATCACAGTCACTGTAGCCTCGCCCTCCTGACTCACTCAGCCTTCCGGATAGTTGGGTCTGTAAGTATTACCATACCCAGCTAATTTTTTTATTTTTTTGTAGAGACAAGGTCTTGCTATGTTGCCCAAACTGATCTCAAACTCCTGGGCTCAAGCAATCCTCCTCCCAAAGTGCTGGGATTATAGGTGTGAACCACCATGCCCAGCTGAGAGCTTTATTTCCAAAGTAGGGTAAACAACCTGCAGGTGGGAAATGGGTGGAGCCTCCAGCTGAAACTGAAAGGCAAGCACTTTGAGGGAGGGAATGATGAGATAGGAATGTATGTGGAACAGGTTGGCCAGGCTCACATATTTCACAGCTATGAATATTCATGAAGGAGAGGTGCATGCACACATAGTAAGCTAACATGCATGTTACATGTGTTCTTTGTTCACTTTGGAGTGGAGACTTAACATTTAAATGTCTTAGAGTTAGGCCGCACATGTCCAAAGGTGAATCAGAGGACACAAAAGCACTCAGCCTCTGTAGACTGACCAGAACCACTCTGTGGTCTCTTATCAAGAAGGAAAGCTGGTCATTCGCAATGTCAAAACCGCAAAAGGTGGTTGGTTGAAACCAGCAAAGTGACCAATCTTTCAAAAGGGCTGGTTTCCGTTTAACCCTTAGAAAAGAAAGCGTAGGGCTGGGCGCGGTGGCTCACACCTATAATCCCAGTGCTTTGGGAGGCCAAGGTGAGAGATTTGCCTGAGCCCACGGATTCAAGACCAGTCTGGACAACTTGGTGAGACCTCATCTCTACAATAAATCAAAAAATTGGCTGGACATGGTGGCACGTACCTGTAGTTCCAGCTACTTGGAAGACTGAGGCAAAAGGATCACCTGAGCCCAGCAGGTCAAGGCTGTGGTGGTTGGGAGCGTGCCACTGCCCTCCAGCCTGGGTGACAGAGTGAGACTCCTACTAAAAACAAACAAACAAACAAACAAAAAAGCCTAATGGTAGTTATCAAAGGAAGGGTATAACAAGGTGTGTCTGACCTCCTGTTCCATCATGGTCATATTTCTTTGGGGTCCCCTTGGCTAAGAGAGGGGCTTGTTGAATCTATTAGGTGGCTTAGGATTTTATTTTCATCCAGGGGTGGGACTAGTGGCTTTATAAGAGAGGGAGACCTGAGCTAGCATGCACAGCCCCCTCACCACGTGCTGCCCTGTACAGACTTGGAACTTTGTAGAGAGGCCATGCAGAACAAGAAGGCCCTCACCAGATGCAGCCTCTTGACCTTGGCCTTCTCAGCCTCCTGAAAGTTAAGAAATAAATTCCTTTTCTTTATAAATTACCCAGTTTCAGGGATTCTGTTATAAGCAACAGAAAATGGACTAAGACACATGCCTCACCAACCAGTCTGTCCTCCGCTGGGGTTTGCAAGGACAGCGGCACCTTCCTGAGGGCACCCTGCCACGCTTTGCCATCAGCCTATACGAGGTCAGTCCCTCAGAACTGCAAGGTGGGGTACACTCTTCTTGCCAAAAAAGGGAGGCAAAGCCCAGAAGATTCAACAGGGCTGGAGCCGGACTCTTGCTATGCTGGTGATCTGACTGTTCCCTTCTGCTGCCTCAGGACAGCCCTCTCAAGCAGGTGCTCTCTTGACATCTGACCCATCTCTCCCACCTCCAGCTCTTCTCTCACCTAGAAGCCCAGTCATGGCAAGCTGGAATGGCCAGCTCTGGGTCCTTGAGTAAGGGGACATGTGAGTGCTCCAGTTCTGGTTTGATTTCCTCCCTAGAGAAAGTAGGCGATGACTTGCTTAATAAATTACTCAGGAAGTTAGCACACCTTACTGAGAGCAAGCATTCATATTTCTTGGGAGGCACTGTGGTCTAACCTCATATTAAGGAAATGCTGTTCCTCCTATTGTTCCAAAAGGTTGTCCTTTTTTGGAACAATAGACTCCAATGGTAGAGTTTTGGGCTCTTTCCTGCCTACCTGGCCTGGCTACCTTCCCAGGGAAATAACAGTTGTTGATGACTGTCCTTCTTCATATCTGATAAAATGATCCCATCTTGATGTGCCATTCTGTTAAATACTACTGGCTTCCATTTCTCTTCTTCCTTTTTTTTTTTTTTTGAGTCAGGTTTTCACTGACTCTGTCACACAGGCTAGAGTGCAGTGGCATGATTAAGGTTCACCATAACCTCAAACTCCTGGGCTTAGGCAAGGCTTCTGCCTCAGCCTCCTGAGTAGCTGGGACTATAGGTGCACACCACCATGACTAGCTAATTTTTAAAATTTTTTTTGTAGAGGCGAGGTCTCATTATGGTGCCTAGGTTGGTCTCAAATTCCTGGGTTCAAGCAACCCTTGCACCTTGGCCTCCCAAAGTGTGGGATTACAGGCGCAAGTCACCATACCCAGCTGCTTTTCTTCTTCTAATGGTGATGGTGATGGTGGGGTGCAGTTTGCTGGTTTGTTCTGTCCTGTGTTTCCTCTACTGGGCTTGAGGGCAAATGCTTCACTTGTTGATCACTGTACTCCCAGGACTTGATCTGCAGTAAGTACTTGGTAGATGCTTATGGAATGAATGAAGGAAGGAAGGAATGCTGGAACAGAGGTTAAGAATCCATGAGGAAGAAAGAAGTAGAGGTGGGTTTGTGAAGATAGGATTCCGTGCCAGACCCAGTCAGCCTGGGGAAGAAAGGAGACGGAGAGGGCTGTGTGACTGGAAAGAGAGGGGAGGGGCCTCACAGTGGTCCTTCGCGGCCTCCTGATGCATGTTGTGGCCTTTCCTGGCCCACCCACCCTCTCTGGTTGTTTCCCGGGGCAGGTAGAAGAGCTGAGAGAGCCAAAGCAAGATGGCCCCAGCAGATCTCAAAGCCTGAACGATATGTTCCCTGAGATTTTCCACACGGCAGGAAGGCAGCCGCTCTCTCTGGGAAGTGAGTGAGGTTTTTCTCCCCAAAATCAAGGGGAAGGGGCTCTATGAGAATCACTTATGAACACAGGGGTGCCTGCAAACAGGGAAGACTGCGTTCTGCTCCTGGTGAGCATCTGCCCGGACAGCAGCTGGCTGGGCTGGTCTAACACTGTGAGCAAGAAGAAGGATAAGCAGAGAGACAGTGGGGTATGACGTGGAGACAGGCAGTGCTGCCTGGATCCCCATCACTGGGCGAGCACACTTGAGCCCGTGTGCACTGAGCAGACTATGAAAGAGGCCTCTGGGTCCAAGATGTCCCACTGGTACCTGACCCTGCCTGTGGGGTGGAGGGTCCCCCAGAAAGAGGCTGCGGTGGACCAGCCCGAGGTGGTGGTTGAGGTTGAAGAGACGGAGCTGGAACCATGAGAATCATTTTTTGGGGGGAGAAAGGGCACCCACAAGATCTTCATGGGAACCCAGGCCTACACAGGCAAGAGCATCATTTGGACACTAGCAACACAGAGGGCATTGCTAGACACTCAAGGTGGGCCAGAGAAGCTGTGGGGAAGCCACAACTCTCGTATAAGGAAACCTCCATGTCCCTCCCTCCTCTACCCTGGAGAGGTGAGCTGTGGAAAGCAGGTGGAACGTCCTTTTCTCCTCTGCCAGTGATGCTAAGACCACACTTGGGTGGGGGAAGGAGACAGAAGAGAGTTTCTGGATCAAGTCTTTTCAGTGGATTTTTCTAATCACTGAGAGTGACCAGGTTATAAGGTTTGTTCATGATGTCATCAGGGAGCTGCTGACTAGTGGGGAGAAATAGGACCCAGCACAGTTTGTGAGAAATGATGGAGAAAAGTGAAGCCATCCCCTGTTGATTCCCTTCTAAATAAAACACACAGGGTGCATACTGTCTGTCAGAAGGTGGAGTCAATGAAATCCCATGACCGCAGGTCTTCGTAATCACCTCTCACCTCCCCAAGAGCCATGCGAGTCAAAGATTCTTGGCCCTATTCTTTTTTATTTTTATTTTATTTTTATCTTTTATTTTAGATTCAGGGACATGCATATTCATGACATGGACATATTAAGTAGCAGTGGGGACTGGGTCTCAGGTGGCCCATTCCCCAGGTAGTGAACATCGTACCCTGTAGGTAGTTTCTGACCTAACCCTATTCCCCCCTTCCCCCTCTTTGGTGTCCCCAGTGTCTATTATCTTCATTTTTGTGACCATTTAGCTTCCTTCTTAAAGGGAAGAGCACTGAGGTCCAGAGAGTTCAGAACCTTGGCCAGGGCCACACAGCAGGCAAAGGGCAAAACGGGGAAGTGAAATGCAGAGTTGTCAGACTCTAAAACCTCCCCCACAGAGTGAATCCTTGCTGAGAATCTGTTATGTGCCTTTTGGTTTTCATGGTTCTCTGTCTCCCAGTCGGGAGGCCACTCCTGAGTTATTTCACCAGGAAAGAAACCGAGTCTCGGACAGGTTGGGAATCACCCCGAGAGCATGGTGCCCACAAGTCCGAGGCTGGAGTTTGTGTTCCAGTTAATCTGACTCCAAATCCAATGCTTTTCCTGGCATTCCTCAGCTGCTCCATCCAGAGACCTGCAGGATTCCTTGAGCAGTACCCAGCTTGGAAGTCTAGGTCTAATCCTGACAAAACAATTGCTTTGACCTTTGGGCTCAGTTCAGATGCAGTCATCTGATGGAGCTTTTCTCTGATTTTGAAAATTGCTCTCCACTCCAGCCCTTGCTGTTTGGTCTGAAACCACAGGGAATGTAGACAGAGAACTGGGCCCAATCAGACAAACCCCTAGTCCTCCTGTGCCTGTGAGCAAGCCATTTGCAGGGCCTCCCTGCCTTCTGCAGACGGATTCAAGGTGACATAGTTTAAAAGAAGCAGCATTCAGTCCTGGGAGTGCCGTTTTAAAGTCCTTTGAAATTAAATGCTGAGGCTCTTTATTTTTTTTAAGCACCCTCATTGAAGTCCTGTCTCTGTGGCTTTGGAGCATGGCACCCAGGCTGATCTGGGGAGGGGCACATTTCTTCAGGGAACTAGAATACAGTCACAGATACTGCTTGCCCAGGCTTTAATTACCAGTCTTCTGGCATACAATTTTGCTTGTAAAAAATAGGAAGCATGCCGGCAAATATATAATATTTGCTTTGAGGAACTAACTTCTTGGCATTAGGTTTCAGTTATGTATCTAGAAATCTAAAGATTTTCCAAGTCCCTCTTGGTCCTAGGAGGTACCATGTTATTTAGTTTCACTCTCCAGATCCCCTTGCTTTTAATTTTGAACAAAGCAGCTGTAAAGTGACAGACATGGCCCCATGGTTGAAGTCAGAAGGCCTAGGTCTGTGTCCCAGCTAACTTGGGTTAGCAACAGTGTGACCTTGCTCAAGTCTCCTGACTTTTCAGAGACTTGTTCTCTGCCTCTGTGAAGAATAATGCTAGACACCCTTGCAGAGCTGTGCAAAGGCATAAAGGCTCAAAGGATGGTCTGAGGCACCGGGACCCATTAAATGCAAGCTCATTTATACAAATTTCCTTTTGAAACTTGTCTTTCTTGTTCTATTCTGAGTCTACCTGTTGGGTATGTTTTGGGATGTTGATTATTTTTTCTCTCAGTTGGAAAAACACATCCCAATGACTCTCACTTCCTTCCCACTCTAGCTTCTATCTCTGTCAAGTTTTCTTTCATCTGTGCTCCTGTTGTTTGATTTTCCACTCATCTTCCTGAGCAGGAGTCATGCCTCCTGGTGGCCTTTGTAATTTATATGATTTTCATTATTTCTCTTTAACTCACATTTATCATAAGCCTCGATCTAACAGGCACATCTCAGATGTTTTCTCATTTCGGTACACCCTTGCTTTTCTTCTCCTGCTTCCTTTCATCCAGAAGCTATTGAAATGTTCCAAAGAAGGATTGAAATTGACTACGTAGGAGAGGGGAGGGCGGAGGCTGCTTTCTTGCCAAAGGTCTTAGTAATTTCTGTTTTCTCTCTTCCACCTTGGTATTTGGCTTAGAGTGGGTGGTGGTGAGGAAGGGCATGAATGAAAGAACCAAATGTTTTAGCTTGTCATCAAAAGATATGAAAACCCGTGGGGGAGAAAGTCCTCTATTCATATCAGGGAGACACAGACTTGAAAACTGAAGCTTCATTTTGAACTTCCAATGGGTGCTTTGACTTCTTCTCTCTTTTAAAAATCACGACCTCTTCTTCCATATTTAAGGACATGTGTTTAGTCCATGTGCCTGGAATTTGTGTGTGAGGCCAGGAGTCATCTTCCTTTTTTTAAATGGATAGCCCATTTTGACAATACCATTTGTTCATTATTTGTCTTTTTCCTACTGATTTGAAATATCATCTTCATCATATGCTAAGTATATAATCTATAGGTCTGTTCCTCGGGTCTCTATTTTGTTCCGTTGATTTTTCTATCCTTGTGCCAGTGCCACCTGTTTTAATTGCTGTTGGAAACTCAAGTTTCTGAGCCAGAATATGCATGGCCACTCGTAATTCACTTTTTTGCAAGAATAAAAGGGTAGTTGCAGAATCCCTTGTTCCTACAAGCCATCTGGTACTCTCCAACACTTGGAAAAATAATGTAAAGCAATAGACCCTTATTTGGTTATTTAAAAAACCATTTTGAGCACACTTGTCAATAAGACATTCACTGAACCTTTGAACTGAGGCAAAGTAAAATCCCAAATGTTTAACGTACTAAATGTTTGCTCTATGGAGACTAGTTTATTTTCAGACCCAGGAAAACAAACCAAACTCGGGCAAATTCTCTATTATTTTTTGGTTCTGGCACTGATCGACAGTTTACACATGCACCATGCCGTGCTGCTCTGAATTTGAGGTGGGAGGCTGCGTTTTTCCATTTCTAGCCCTGAAACTTCCTTTTGGATGTGGAACTAGTACCTTACAGTCACTGTCAAAGTCCAGTTGTCACAGATATCCTGGGGTTTGGAGTGGGGTAGGCTATAGGCCATCAGCTGCTACCTGCACAATTGTCACTTTCACTGATGTCTGGGAGCCAAGTCTACCCTCTGAGAATTATTCTAGAGTGCGCCTCTTTGGTTTCATGAATTTTATAAAAGTTTCCAATTTTAAAGATTGAGTAGAGTTTTGGGACTACTTAAGGAGTGGGGAGTGTTCACTGAGCACCTGGTTTGTTCCTCAACATTGAGGTGCTTTACTCACATTATTTAATGTGATTCTTAGGACCCACAGAAACAGGCAGGAATCCCTGTGAGAAAACTGAGGCTAAGAGTTTCCAAAACTTCCCTCAGTGGATGCAATCACGAGTGATGGGGAAGGGACCCAGCACCCTACCCATCAGACCCACATGCCTTTCACATACCATGCTTATTATTCTACTCATCAGCTATGGGTTCAGCTTCTGGTTGGTTTCAGTCCCAAGTGCCCCACAACAGACTATGACTGTTTGTAACTGATCAGTAAGTGCAACCAAGGCCAAGGCCAATGCCTTTTAACATTTTTGACATTTTTCTGCATTTATTTTAAGGTAGTAGAATTGCCTTGTAGTTTTAGGCACAACTATGTGTCTGATGTGCCAGATTTGATTATTTCTTTCTGTTCTGTTCTCTTCTCTCTCTCTTATGTAATATTGAACATACTCCTTGGAGAGTGCTAAGTGATAATATAGAATTTCTGCCCTCCAGGATCCCATAGTGCAGTGATGTGCATGAATAATAAGAGCTGACATTTGCTGAGCACCTACTGTGTTTCCCAGGCACCATGCCAAGTACTTGACATGTGCTATTTCATGAATTCTTTACAATAATCCTTTGAAATCAGTTCAATTATTATCTTGCCTTTCTTGTATATGAGGAAATGGAGGCACAGAGAAGTTCTGTAACTTGCCAAAGATCACACAGGTAGGAAGTAACAGAGTCATGCTTTGAATCCAGGTAGTCTGACTGGGAAGACTACGCTTTCAACCACTGTGCTGGTCTACTTCCCACAGAATGGAGCAAAGGGGAGGAGGATCTGGAAGATGAGAAAGAATGTCTCAGGCCACAAATTTGGGAGGTGGAGGGAAAGCTATCCAGGCAGAGGAAACAGGACAGGCAAATGCCCAGAGGTGGGAGAGCATCTGATAGATTTATACAATAACAAGCTTCATGGTGATCATTTCATGTTCATGGTTTATTATGGCCGGAGATCATAACATCAGATATAATGAGCCAGCTTGATTCTATAAGAAGTTTGAGACTGGGCTCGGTGGCTCAGCCTGTAATCCCAGCACTTTGGGAGGCCGGGGTGAGTAGATTACCTGAGCCCACAGGTTTGAGACTAGCCCGGGCAACTTGGCGAGACCTCATCTCTACAATAAATAAAAAATTAGCTGGGCATGGCAGTGCGTGGCTGTAGTTCCAGCTACTTGAAAGGTTAAGGCAGAAGAATCGCCAGAGCCCAGCAAGTTGATGCTGGGGTGGCCATGAGTGTGCCACTGCACTCCAGCCTGGGCACTGGAGTGAGACTCCAACTCAAAAAAAAAAAAAAAGAAGTTTGAAACAGTGAAACACTTGAACTGTGATTGCAGTACTCAACTCTCTGGAGCAGATAAATGAATGTTTTTCATACCGGAAACATGACCTGCACCTATGACCACCTCTCCCAGCCTCAGCAGTGGAGAATCACTGACGTGAGCTCTTTGGGGATGAGCAGCCACAAGAGAATTCTGCTAAGCTAAACAAATATGCCTAGCGCCCAGCCATGGGCCAGATGCTAGAGATACAGGGATAAATCAGGCACTCTTTCTGCCCTCATATTGTAGCTGTACTGCAAGTAAGGAGTTGCCAACACACTGAGAGTCAAATATTGATTCCTTTTTGCTGGTGGTCGAGAACAGACGCATGCCAGAAAGAAACTCTCGACCCCAAATGAAACAAGTAAGGGGTTTATAAAGGCAAAAACTGCAAGGATACATAGCAACTTAGCAACCATAAGCTAGCAACTTTTGACCATTAGGGAGTTTCGGTTAACTTTATGTCCCAGGCACAGCTGGTGACTGGAAAGTCCCCGGAGTTCTGCCAACAAGATATGGTATACTGTTTACTGGAACAGTTAGGGCAGTTATATGGAGACAAGATGGAAGAACTACTATATAATGGAGTCACCTTGGTTAGGTCACTAATAGTCAAGCCTGGTCTAGCAGAGGGCACAGACCAGTGAAGATTGCAACACAGATGATAAATGGGTACTCTGGGGTTTTGGAGGGAGCTCAGCTGGGGAGCACCTAACCCAGCCTTGGTGTGTGGGAAGGGTTCTCAGAGGATATCATGGGAAAGCCAACAAAGAAGGGTTAGAGTGCATGCTGGGCAAAGAGATCATGGCCTTGAGCTGAACCAGAAGGTCAAAAGACCTACGTCTCTGGCTAGATCAAGCCTCCTGCCACCCAAATACTAACCAGACATGACCTTGAGGTAGGGGACATAGGCCAGAGCTGAGTGAGAGAAGCTCCCAGCACCAATGACGTGCAGGCACAGAGGCAGGCTTTGGAGATGCTCCCAGGCCTCTGGGGGGCCGGTAGTAGGGCAGAGAGGGAGGAACAGCTGTGTAGACAATGAACAAACAGCTTGGACACATTTCTTCCAATCCTGATGAGCAGCTGCAGGCGGCATCGTTCTCCATGTCTAGGAAAGGAAGGTGAGCAGGGAACTGGGATGGGGGTGGGACCTTCATGGCTTCTGGTGACCCTCTTGTGGAGGCATATGGGATGGAAGGGACTGGACTCTAGCTGGAGCCACCGAGAGCTTCCCCCGGGTCAGTCTGATGGCATCCTGGACTGCTGTGGCCAGCATTTGTTGTCATCTCTTCAAGGACCTGCCCTGAGTTATTGGCGGTATTAGTTTCTGATATCTCTCAGACCCATGAGCTCCCAGAATCCTCACTGATGGGCCTTCTTCTTTAAACCCTATGAAGCAGGGTCACTGTGCACTCATTACCAACTTGACTGAGTCCTGTGAGACAGGACACCCACACACCCCCAAGTTACATGAAGCAGATTTATTCCTTACAGATAGGCAGCTAACAACAACAGAAGTCTAGGATTTAAGATGAGCTGGTTCCCCAAGGTTGGAAGCTGCCCAGGGCAGAGGGAGTCTTGGTTTCAAGTACCTCACTTACATTGCAGCTGAGGAGGCCCAGAAAGCAAACTGCACTGGGTTTTATTCCCCGGAGACAACACAACTTGCTGGGATAAAGTGTTGAAGGGACATCCTGTTTCTAGAAGGGCTGGGACAGAGCCCAGGCTGTTCCAGCTGGTTCCTCATCTCTGGATACTGGATTCATAGCACATTCTAGTTATTTTTGAGAACTATAAGTGAGAAAACGGGGAGAACTATCCCTGGACAACTGTCCAGCAATGCCAGTGAAGCTTTATCACATGTCTGTGATCTTGAGAGCAGGATTCAGTGTGATTCCTCTCGGTACCCAGCCAGTGCCATCGGAGCTATCCCATAATGGAAGCTCTCAGTCACTTCCATGGCTTCAACAATGCCTGTGCACACATGCAACTGCCCATGTTTCCTGGGGGCCGTGTTCTCATCTACTGTTCTCATCATCAACAGTTACCCTGGGCGTGGTGGCTCATGCCTGCAATCCCAGCACTTTAGGAGGCCAGGGCAGGAGGAGTTCAAGACCAGCTTGGGCAACATAGTGAGACCTTGTCTCTACAAAAAAAAAAAAAAAAAAAATCAAAAGATTAACCAGGTGTGGTGGTGTGTGCCTGTAGACCCAGCTAGTTAGAAAGCTGAGGCAGGACGATTACTTGAACTCAGGAGTTTGAGGCTACAGTGAGCCATGATCATGCCACTGCACTCCAGGCTGGGTGACAGAATGAGACGCCCCTTGACCCAACCCCCAAAAAACAACAAAACAGTTGCCCAACTGGCCTCATTGTTCTCCAATCTGGATCCTTTAATTATCTATCCCCTATGCCATTGGCACAGAAAGAGTGTATGTGTGTGTTCTAAAATGGGTTCCACCATAACAGCCCCTGCTACTGCCCAGCCTCATCTCTCAGTCCTGCCCCCACCCACGCACCACTGTCCTCCTCTCCAGTCAACCTGAAGCCCAAACACTCTGAGCTCTCTCACCTTCCTCTTTCTGGAATCCACCCTCCCCCTGTCTCCCTCTTGGTCTGACCCCTCTGGCCTCTCAGGATGCCGTCCCTTCCAGGAAGTGTGGCCCGCCTCCTGGGGCGTTTGCATGCCTCCCTACCCTTCCTGCTATGATAACACCATCGTGTCAGTCTGGTTGTTCATGACTGCCCCAGTAGATCTGAGCTCTGTGAGCACAGAATTAAGCCCTTGGTTTTCTCTGTGCCCTGGCACCTAACACTGTCCTCAGTGGACGCTGAATGAATGAATGCGTTGAAAGCAGCCTTTAATGACTTTGTACAGCGAAGAGCAAGGCTCCGGTCTCCTGTCCTCTTGGCCTCCTCCTTCCGCAATGGCATTTGTGCCTTTGCAGACGCTGCCTACAGATCTCAGGAACAGCCTCTGCACAAAACTGTTCAAAACTCTCCTCAGATTTCAGGCCCTCCCAGAAGGTTTCCCAGACGAGGTGGGCTGAATAAGGATCCTCACCTCCCTCAGGCTTCCGGGATGAGAAATGCTCTTTCCTTCTCTGTCCCTCTAAGACTACCAAATAAGAAAAATATAGAGCCTAAAAACGGAAACCAACAAGTTGAACTTCACCATAGAAATGGAGTGAATGACTATGTGTGTGGGGGTGTGAAGAACTAGGCAGAACTTGAACTCGCCATCTGGACACGTCTGTCCAGGGCCTTTGAGCATCTCTGAAACACACCAGGGAGAAAAGATGGTGCCACCACAAGAGCTAAGACAATTTTTATGTGCCCTTGGGGATAGAAGAAGGGCTTGTCACATTCATTTTTTTCTCACCCTTTTATTCTGGAAAATGTCAAATACAGTCAAACATGGGAGAATAGTGAAACGAACTATCACGTACCTACCACCTGCTTCATCAATGATCAATTTGCTCGGCGATATGCATAGTTATTTATTAGATATGCAGTGATCATTTAAAACATTAATTTGATCAAATATTAATATTAGATATGAATATGAAATGGCAATACTAATTTAAATATTAGTTATAAATATTAATTAATTCGATTATTGTATATGCCAAGTGCCAGGCACAGTACGAGCTTCTCAACACATGGCAATGTATCCAGTCACCTAGACCCAGGCCCAGTTCATGAACTTCAGGGGGTCAGAGGAGGTCGTCCTGTTCCACCTTCTACATGGGGCATGAATCTTGTGGCCTCCCTGGCGTCATCCGGGGGAATTGGATTTCATGGAACTCAGGAGAGGCCCACAAAGTAAATGCCATGTGAGTGTTAGCTGTTACCGGGGGGCATTTTGGCTTTGGGAAAACTGGGGAATGAGAGTCAGCAGATGTGGGATCCTAAAAGCTGTGCAACTTTGGGCACATAACCTAACCTTTCGGGGATTTTGTATTTTTTGGTTTACAGAATACCGAAAGCGAGACTTGCTCCAGGTACCACGTGGGTTTCTGAGAAAGGAGGAGGAGGAAAGGGGCCTAGTTAAGGTTCATGCGAGGCTCAAAACTATTTATCTGAGGTCAAAGTCTGCATTCCATCCCCACCACCCACCCCACCTGGTCTCAGGTAGACCGGGGGAGCCCCGGAAAGGTCTCTGTGCATCTCTCCATCTGCAGCAACGATATCTAGAGAAGTGGCCTCAGGCCTGCTGGAATTGTTCTGCCCCTGATGCTAGAAAGATGAGACTAGTAACTCTCAGAGAACAAGCTGTAAACAGAACTGCTCTGAAATCGAGTAAGAGATGCTGGGTGCTTAAAGGCTGGCGAATTGCAGCAGGAAGAGGAAGGAGAGCCCAGGGAGGAGGCAGGAAAGGGAGAGGTAGAAATCAGAAATCAGGGCGGCAGAGATGCCAGTCACCTAACTCAGAGCTAGCAACATGAATAAACGCAAATAGGCACCAGCTGGATGCCTAATATCCATCAAGGGACAGCTGGGAGTGTCAGAGCTGCTCACCTGTCTGCTGATCATCTGAGTACACATCACAGCAGAAGAGATATTTAGAAAGGAGTCGTTCTCCTGCCAGTTATTTAATTAGGGTTCAGCTATAAATATGCCATCCTGTGGTGACTGAAATTGCCTTGTCCCATCAAAGCTTAATGACATAATTTCATTACAAAAAAACAGCATAAACTCTGACAGTGACCATCCCTGGCAACAAATGAAAATTGTTGATTAGAAGCCCCTGCTTTGACCCAAAGCAAAGTAGTTGCCTGAGAATGCAGGGGCAGGTGTGTGAAGAGGGGGAATGACAGAGAACCTGGGACACTATTGGGGTAATGGATGCTGGTTATCTGGACTGTGGTGATGGCCTCAGTAGCACACACACATCAAAAGCATCATCACGATGCTCTAAACACCCGCAGCCTTGTGTACTCGGTGCTGAAGACAGCCCCGCCATGTGTTATGACTGCTTCACCCTGAGTTACCCTCAGAAGTGTGAGGCCCCCCATAAAACCCCCAGAGGACTAGTCTTTTAAAGTGTTATATTGTTAACAACAACAAAACCGCCACAAAAGTCAGAGAGGGGCAGGAGGAGCTAAGGTCTATAAAACAACAACCACAGCATTGCAGATGTCATCTGATTTGACACTTACAGCAACTCTGTGAACCTGACAGTATTATTCCATTTTACAGATGACACACGGTAGCAAGATGACAACTTAGGTGATGTCTGGAGGAGCCTGCCCATCTGTCTGACAACACATTCCTTCTGTTCTTTGAGCATCTCATATGCCAACTACAGTACCACCTTCACTTTCAGGAGATTACAAAAGGACCCAGGGCCCCCTCATTCCCACTACCTTCGTGGTTCTCTGTTTCTTCCTTGTCCTGTTTCAGGTCCCAGCATGCTGTAATCATGTAATCATAAGGTGAATATAATTCTGCACTCTGCTGTGTTCATTCCACACTATTGGTAAAATATTTTCCCAAGTTGCTCATATGTATCATTTGAAAACCTCCATAAAGCCCATCGAGCTGATGTATTATAATGATTTACTTTGTCCTAGTGTTAGACAATGAGGTTGTTTCTGGTATTTGGCTACTATAAATTGCTTATCACGCAGAAGGAAGGATCAGACAGTGAGTGAGAATAAAGTCCAGCAGTCACAAAATAGTTGTGGGACTTGTGGCAGGTTATTTGACCTCTCTGTGCCTAGATTTCTTAGTTGATAAAGTAGCCTCTCTCAGAGGCTCTGGATTCCTAGAACAGGGTGGCCTGGCTTTGGTGGTGCAGGGTCCTGGATCCATTGCTTTCCCATTTCAGGCAGCATGACATCCCGTGACCCTTCCTCTGGGATGTGGTGGCAGCCCTAACCCTAACCCTACCACAAATGCCGTGGCTTGGAACAACAGCAAGTTACTATCTTACTGTTCTGCAGACTAGAAATTCAACACAGTTCTCTCTGGACTAAGGTCAAGACAGGCTGCTTCCTGGAGTGCAAGGGGATACTCTGATTCCTTGCCTCTTGAAGCTTCTAGTGGTGACTGCTCTTCTTGGCCGACATCCCTTTCCTCCACCTTTAAGACCAAGGTGAGTTCTCGCTGGATGAGTTCTCATCATGTGTCTCTCTGCTCTCTTCTGATTTTTTTCTTCCACTTCTCAGGACATTGGCCTCATGCAGATAACCCAGGATAACCACCCTACTTCAAAGTCAGTTGATTAGAAACCTTGATTCCATTTGCAACTTTAATTCTCCCTTGCCATATAACCCAGCATAGGTTCATAGGTTCTGGAATTAGGATGTAGATATCTCCAGAGGAGACATTATTCTGCTGGGACTAGAAGCCTGGAAACCACATCTCGCAGTCTCCCTTGCTGGCCAGTTTCCTACTAGAGTAAGCCAAGGGTGGCACCGGCACCAGCCTAGAAGGTGTAAGCACTTCTGTTCCTGGTGGCAGTTCTGGCAACACTGGCAGCGGCGGTGGCTCCGGGTGGCTCCAGCAGATTGGGAACTGCAGGCTGTAACCTCCAGCTGGGATACTGATGACCTTCCTGTTCCCGAGAAGCATCCCCTGCCCCTGTTGTACCTGCAGCTTAGAAGTGGTGGCAGCTCCTCATCTCTAGATCACATCCTCTGCTCCCTTTCCTCCACCATCGCTTCAACACCTTTGTCACAAGCTACTCGCAGGCACGCCTTGATTTCCTCACAAGGGAGGTGCCAAGAAGGTTGGGAACTTGGGCAGAGTCCCCGAGCACCTACCAGTGTTCAATGACTCAATGAATCTTCTCAACAGCTCTTATTTAAAGATGAATATATGTTCCTCACTCAGGGCACCTGTCGCTAAGAGGCAAGCTGTGACTTGAACGCAGGTGGTGTCTGCCTGAGACCACCCTGCCTGCCCAGGGGCCATGCCTCAGCTCAGGGAACACGATAACCCTGGGCCTCTGTCTTGGCTCCCTTTTGAGCTCTGTAACCCCAAGGTGGTTAGACCTCTCAGGTATACCTCCCTGTAGCTTTAGGGATGCTTCCATGACTCCCACTGCCACATTTGCTTCTCTTCCTGGGAACTGTCACCTGTGTGTACCTTGTCCCCTCACTGTTGGATTTTTTGGTGACTTTCTAATTTACTTGACTAATCCCTGACTGCACGCTAATTGCATCTCCCCTTTGTTTCTGCTTGTTCTGTTCTAATGAGAGAGATGAGGGCTCAAAGTCTGACTAACCCGGGGGGAACCTGGGTTCTGGGAAGCACATAGTCTCCCCTCCCACACCAGTAAAATGAAGTAATTATCTCTTCTCATGGGACTGCCTCAAAGATGAAATGGGATGGCACATAGGTGCCTAGTACCACACTTGACACTTAATACACGCTTAACACATTCTAATTATATATATGATTTAAAATTTTAGGTTTGTTGGTTTTTGCTGATTTAACTTTTCAATGAAATAGTCAAATGTTCCTTCCCATTGAAATTTCTTCTACTGATTCCATTTTGAAGAAGCTAGCCTCTCTTGGAAATTGAGATTAATATTCAAATCTATTTTTAGCAGATTTCCCTCTAATTTCACATATTTAAAATGATTTAACTCCTTCAAGCACCTAGAGTCTATTTTGGAGGCATAATGTTAGATGTAGATCTAAATTAATTCCCACATCCCTATAAGATCATCCTAACTTCATTTTATAAATAACCTTTTCTTTCCCTAGTGTCTCATGTTGCTTTTGTTAGTGCATACTGGGTTCTCATAGGTAGTGGAATCTATTAGGAACTCCGAGGATGGAGCCCCACAGCCATATAAGGGCATTCTGCAGGTCTGAGAGCATTGTTTTGTAGCCTCAGAAAGGAATGACAACATGTTTGGGTAACTAATTCTCAGAGCACATCCTTTTCTGCTGAGCTGGAGACTAGAGATGCATTTCTTTTGTCTTTGGGAAGTTAGATTGTTGAAGAAATCAAAGGCAGTTATGATTCATACCTTTAATTGTAACCTGCCTTTTCTATCTGGGTGATTGCTGAATTCCATCTTTTCCCTTGTGCTTTAAAAGTTTTATGAGACATGTCTTGGTGACAGGCTCTGGTTGTAAATTTTTTCTCCGACTCTCTGAATCTTCTCTGTGCTCAGCTTCAGTTCTTTTGTTCCACCAAATCATTCCCTCCGTTATCATCTGGATTTTATTTTCCATATGCTAATTATTCTTATGTTTCCTAATAATGACTTTAATTGGTCTATTGTGATTTTATGGCATGCCTTTCTTTAAAATAATAGCAATCATCTTGGTGTATTCTTACTTATTTGCAGTGATGTTTTCTTTTATTTCTTTGAGAAGAGATGCCAACAACTCTCTAAATTGTTACCATTGAGGACTAAACCTGACCTTTTTTTTCTCATACTCCAATTCCTAATTAAAAGGCTTGAAGAGTCATGCCTGATAAGAACTCACCAAACAGGTTTTATTTCCTATGACCCTGTATACTAAAAAGTCCCTTTTCCAACCTGTCTCTGGTATAACATCGCATAACAAATGAAGAAGGAAATCAAATTATTTAATGTGGCCAAAGCCATCTCTTGGAGACTTCTAGACTCAGGAACCCTGTAGGACACTTTCCTATCCTCTCTGAAGTCTGCCAAGTATAGGACTTCACCTACATATCAACAAACCTGGAACTTTCTGTCCTATTATGTAACAGAGCATCTCCTCTACTGATTCCCAAAATTCCTTAGACAGGAACTACAAATTACCAATCAAGAAGTCTTTGAATCCACCTATGACTTGCCACACCTCTCCCATCCCCCCACTTGGAAATGTCCCTCCTTCCAGGACCAAACCAATTAAAAATCACATGCATCAATTACAGTTTCTTGTAACTCCTGCCTTCCTAAAATGTATATAACCAAGCCATTGTTTAGCCACGGTGGGCACACATTCTCAGGATCTCTTGACAACGGGTGTTCCCAGGCTTAAGTCCTTATGTTTGGTTCAGAGCAAGCCACCTTAAAATATTTTACAGAGTTTGGCATCTTTTCATCAACACCATCATGTCTGATGGAAATGTCAGGCAGGTACATGTGAAGACCTTACTGTTTTGTTCTTACGTGGGGTAAACATTTCAGAGGCTGCAACCTGTTTTCCCACCCTGCCGTGCTTAGCCTGTTGGCTTCAGTGCCCATGCTTGTTGCCCCATGTTCCAGGCAGGAAGAAGGGAGAAAAGAAGGGGTTTGAGAAGCTGTCCCTTTATGTAATGGAAGGGACATATTCAGGGGTTTGTGCTTATATTTTATTGTTTAGTGCCATATTAACTTCCAATAATAAAGTACCTCACACTAGGTGGCTTAAAACAACAAAAATCTATTGTCTCACAGTTCTGAAGGCCAGAAGTCTAAAATCAAGATGGCAGGGCCGTGAGGTGGCCAATGAGGAGATGAGGGCATGGCACACACTTCTGCAATGTACTCTGTTCAAATTTCCTTCTCTATGTGAATATCAAGGGTTTCACTTCTTTAAGGGGCAAACCAATCATTTTAGAACCTTCATTGTGCAAACTAGCTCATTTTTTCCAAGTTGCTTATGATAGACTGAGTTCAAACCCAATCTGCTCCCTATCTTGGATATGTGTCACTTGCCTACCCCCTCAGTCTCTTTCCCACATTGATGAAATGGGCATAATTGCCCTACTCTCGTGAGATTCCAGTGTTATGTGCCCAGCAGCCTGCCTGGCCACTCCCATGCCCCATGTCTGTCCCAGTCTCCTCTGACTTTGTAGACGGTCATGACGTCCACCCAGTGCTCAAGGCGGAAAGCTAGGCATTCTTCCCTCGTTCTCTTTCTCTCCCCTCATCTGTCCCACCCATCAGCAAGCCCTGTCAATACTACCTCTAGAAGATTACTTTCCCATCTCTACTCCTGCTAGCCTACTTTAAGTAATTAAGGGTTGTGTTAATTAAGGTAATTAATTCATTAACTAAGGAATACTTTAATCTCTCCTCAGGTCACTGCAAGAGCCTCTTCACTTTCTTCCCAACACATTCTCCACACAGTTGCCATGGAATTTTTATAATGCTCTCCAAACCATCCCTCTCCTTTGTTCAACTTGCAGCCTGGGCTTTTGGGTCCCTGTGAGACCCAACCCCTTCCCTCCACTCTACCTCACTCTTCCCACTCTCCCCTGCATGATTGTGCTTCCACACACAGGTCTTCATCTGTTCTCAAACATGTCACATTCATTTACGCTCAGGACATTTGCCCAGGCATTTCCAGCTACCCTGGTCTCTCTCAGTAGGGACGGGATAATGCTGAGGATGGAGCTACTCTGATTCAGTTGAAATGGTTCTCACTGGTGCTGGTACTCCCTGTTCACATTTAATCATGAAATTAATGAGCAAATTAACTGGGAACTGATCATTCCAAAAATTAATGATAGATTCAGCTTCTTTTCTTTCTTTTGGCTTAAAGCCTTTGAAGTCCCACAATTTTTCCTGATAAGAATAAATTGAAAAGAGATATTTGCATTTTTTTACTCTTATGTAAAACCACAAAAGAAAGAACAGAGCTACCAACAAGATCAAAAGAAATGGGGAAACTTACATGGGGGGAGCGATGCTATTTGCCATTTTGTCCAGAGACTATTGGAAAGGACATTGATAACATAAGAAACCATACTGTCTAATTCAGGAAAGCAGAGAGTTGGTATTCGATCACTGTGAGATGCGGATTGTAAGCAAGTCGGGGGGTCCAAAGGGATGTCTTTATCAGTGCAAGGAAGAAAGATCAGGGGAAGCTGCGCATCTGCAGACAAGAAAGCCATGAATCCAAGCTTGTCAGGCAGGAAGAGTTAATTCTGAGGGTATCTTCTCTGGCATGAAGCTATGGGCTTTGTTTCAGTCCCCAAAGTCCTCCTTGCTGGCTTTTGGTTCCTTGGTGGCATTACAGAGGATCGAGGTTTCTGGAATCCCACGAAGATCCCTGGAATCACAAAAGTTTGGCACGGCTTTCGCTCTCACCTCTCAGATATTTCAACTCGTTCTTGGATCTCTTTCTCTTCCTTTCTGAATAGGGAAAGAAATGCTCTCTCTTACTATCAATGAAACAGAGAAGGCCAAGACTGAGAGAAAAGGAAGTAGAGTGTAGTGTGCACAAGGGACTCAGGGACACAAGAGAAGAGAGATCCTGTGAAAATAGGACCAGTGTGACTTTGGGGTTGTCTCCAGAGGAGGGGTCTCTAAGTTCCATGGCACATGCACAACCTCATGGCAGTGGCCTCTTGGGAGGATGGTGTGTCCCATCTTCTGAGGGAGCATATCATGTCCGGTAGGACAATGCCAGAGATGATGGTAGATCAAGATCCCGGCCAAGGCGGACTCTCCTCCCCTCTCTCTCTTTCCAACCTTCCTTCCTTCCTCCATTCTTACCTTCCTCCCTCCTTCCCCCCTACCACCTTCCTTCCTCTTTTCTTGCTCCCATCCACCCATTCTTCCTTTCAACCACAAACTCTTCCTTTTATTCATCTATCCACCATCTACCTCCTTCCAGAAAAAAGGAGAACATTTACAAATATGCAAATGATACTTTAAGATATATATGTATATGAAGTTGTTGTAACAAAAATAATAGGAAAGGTAAAATGAGTATAGAAAAGTGAACTGAAGCCAGGAGTTACATTGTCATATAGCACACATGCCTCGAAACCTTAGACACCTGGCTTTGATCTTCCCACTGGCAAGAGGGATGGGAATCACAATAGCATGATTGGTCCTTTAAACCTGTTGCCAAGGAAAAGTGTGGGTCTGAGTAATTCTGAACCAGTGAGAATTTTCCAGGGCTTTTGGAGAAAAGAAGGCTTGAGGTTTAGTCAGGACCAAGGTTCAGGGGCTAAGGACCCTTACCTAAATAGACTAGACCCCTGTTAAGGGGAGATTGGGGCTTACCAGAAATTCTAGGGACAGAGCCTATCAAAAGACTGAACAAGAGAGATAAAATTTCTTACTGAGCTTTCTTTCTAGAGGGGAGAGACAGGCAGTAGACACATAAGTAAGTAAAAAATAGAGTGAGATAGATTTTTTCCTATATGATGATGTATGCTGTGGAGGAATATAAAACTGGGAAGGGGGTTGGGAAGAGCTGGAACAGGACGGGGCAGAGAATGCTATCTGAATAGAAAGTCAGAGAAGTTCTCAGTGCAAAGGGGGTGTTTAAGCAAAGATCTGAAGGAGGTGAGGAAGCCCACTGACTGAGCAGCCATTTGGGAAGAGGGGACGATTGGAGAGACAGGGTTGCAATCTTAGGCAGGTATCATAAGCAAGCATCAAGTCCTTCAAAAATTAATCTCAATTGGCTGAGTCAGTGATGCCCAAGAGCCCACATTTGTGACCCCAAGAGATGCAATCACTCCACTGTTGCTGGCCAGGGACTGACAATGCCTTATGGGGCCCATCCACACCCTGATAAGAGAAGAGAGACATTAAATCCTGCCCCCACTTACCACCTCTATAAGGCTTCTTTTTCCTGTGGACTCTAAGACACACGAAGCTTTGAGCTCTCACCCCACAACATGTTTATAGAGAGAGGGTTGGCAGAAGTACAGGGAGCCCCAATAATCCATCTAGAGAACCAGCTGACCGTGTTGGACTTATTGAGAGAAAACATGTGGGTAGCCGTTGTGTCACTGCCTCAGCCCTTTGAAGAAGTAATTTGTAAATATAAAGTTATTGTAAACAAAATATAGGAAAGGTAAAATGAGTATAGGAAAGCTTGTATTTTGGTATTTTCTTTCAATTTTAAGTGAAGATGCTCTTGTTTTGCTCTGACTGTGTAAATGGCTGAGCCAGCAGTATTGGTCAGAGAGGAAATCTCCTGTATTGAAGGATGTGAATGTTCCAGGGCTAAAAACAGAAAGAGAACATGTGCAGTCGGTGACTTCAGGGAATTCTGATGGGATGATGAGGGGAAAACTGCACAATGTTTACATTTTTGTGCCCCCCCCCGCAACGTGAGATGGGCCAAGAGCAAAGTTAGAGCCAAATGGCACAAGGAAGACAACTGAGGCTGACCTCCTGCCCTGCTCCCTGGCAAAGGGGCTCCTGGGGCACTTCCCAGTGCCCATAACTTCACACAAGAGGCAAAGCAAGGCAAATACGTGCACGTGAAATGTGCAACAGTGAGAGATAGGGACACCTCTGGACTAGTTACTACACCTGGCAGGAAGGTCTGGAAGTATGGGGGGAGGGATTTGTGGCCAAAGGAGGGAGGTTATCATGGAATAACACAGGTCTATGGCATCTCGAGGTGTCCTGCTGACTCTTCTGCTCGGTGCTACTGCCTAGAAAGAAAACACTGCAGCCAGCAGGTGGACACCCGCCATTCTGTACCCTGTGTGGGCTGGCAGTGGCTGGAGCTGCTAAGACTGAGCACCCCCAGGAGGTTGTGTAAGAAAAAGAATAATTTATTTTCACAGTAAGCCACAAGCTGTACATAACTACTTTTTGCTGAGTCACTTCCTTCTTCTTGTTCTCTTTTTGCAGGCTTTTACTTTGGTGGACTTTTTCATTTAGACTTTGATGGGAACCAGTTAGAACAAAATCTTGTAAGCCAATTGGCAATAGAACATGCAAATGAAGTAAGTTTGTCATACCTATGTTAACCAATTAATAGATAGGACATGCAAATGAACTAACCAGGTAACCCAATCAATGCATGACATGCAGGCAATGTCTGGGAATGTGATGTAACCTCTGGAAGTATCCAGCCTTTGGCGAAACAGCAGAGGGACTTGAATTTTAGGGCTTAAATACTCTGGCTGAAACTGCTTTGATGTGCCCGCTCATCTGAGGGACATCCATTCTTGCAAGAATGTTATTTTAAAAAGCTGCTTCACTCTACTGATCTCCAAGTCTCCTTGTCGTTTTTGGACAACCCAGTCTGGAGGTGGGGGTATCCCTTAGGATCCCCATTTGTGGCAGCTGGGCCCACCTGTCCCAGAGGGGAAGAGGAGAACATGGTCAATTGTAAAATAGAGTGGGATAAGATAATGAAACAATAAGTCAAGTCTAAGAAAGCAAAAATGCCAGCCTGAAATCTACCACCATAGTAATTTCAACTAGATTTTTGACCCATGAGCTAACTTTAGAGATCTGCCCCATGTAGGACTACTCTCTACCTGTACTGGGCACAATGTCCTATCTGTGTGACTTTCCTGGTGGGAAAATTTGCTGGGATGTGACTTGAGGCCTTGCTGTCCCCTGAAACACTCTCTGGGCAGGAATGGTTGAAACTTCCCTGGGAATGGTGACATGTGGATCCCAAGGATGGGCCACCTTCTCGGCAAGTGCATGCTCATGGCCATGAAGGCCCCAGTGTTGGTGGGGATCATGGCCTCTACATTGAGTATTTTTGGCACTTCTTCTCATAGACCTCATCTCTACAATAAATAAAAAAAAATTAGCCGGGCATGGTAGCGCACGCCTGTAGTTCCAGCTACTCAGAAGGCTGAGGCAGAAGGATCGCCGGAGCCCAGCAGGTTGAGGTTGCAGTGGCTGGGAGCAGCCACTGCACTCCAGTCTGAGCGACAGAGTGAGACTTCAACTCAAAAAAAAAAAGAAAGCTTCTCAGTGCTTCCTCCCTACTGATCCCTTATTTCACTTTCCCAGGTTAGCTCATTCCCATAGCTCTCCTGTGCTGAATCCCATTAGGAAACTTTGGGGAAGGGTGAAGGCCTTTCCTCTCCTCCCAAGAAACTGACTTGGCTGTATCAACAAAAGTAACACTGCTGTTTGGACAGAGGTCATTCCCACAGAAAGAGAGAAGCTGGGGGCAAGAGACAAGACAAAAGCCATCTAGCAAACACCATCTAGCAAAAGCTTCTGGGGTGCTTCTCAAAAGCCTCTCAAGAGCTCTGGAGTGCCAGATCCCCTGATAACATCCCTATTCCTCTTATGGATCCCAAGGACAGGTCATCTTCTTGGTGAGTGCCTGCTCATGGCCATGAAGGCCCAATGTCAGTGGGGAACACAGCCTCCACACAGAGTGTTTGGAGCATTCCTCCTCCTCTTTCTCTTCTTCCTCCCTCTACTCCTCCTTCACCTCTCCAGAAAAACAGAAATTTTCTCATTATTAGCTGATTTTTGAAGTTTAAAAATAGATGCCCTACAAATCAAAGTTCATTATTAAAGTTCAAACTTCAGTATTATAATGTAGGGGGACTTTTTAAAATAAAACAAATTCTGATACAAAAAAGTAGAGCAGTCAGGACTGTCTGGCTCAGTAAATCTTGTTAACTACATAGATTTTTGAAGTAAAAAGTTTCTGGCTGTAGAGCAAATTATTTATGAGATAAACCTTCCTTCAAAAGTATTACCATAAAAATAAGAAATGAGTTCCTTCTTCCAGAAAGATGGAGTAGACACACTTTTCCCTACTCCTCCCACTAAGTACAACTAAAAATCCTGGACATTATGTACACAACAAATGTAAGAAGACTTAGAAAGATGGAGAGAAGAAGGCAGCCTGGCTAGAAATTTCAGGACCCAAGAAACAACATGATAGTGGATTCTCTGGGTTTTCTTGTTGCCTCAGATATCCCGATTTTGAGCAGAAGAGCTGAAAACACCAATGGGTACAAACAACAAAAGCCTGCTCTCTCCAGCTGGAAGGCCAGGAAGGGGGCAGTCTAGCAAGATAGAAAAGTTTGGATGACAATAGTTCTACTCTAGCCAAACACCACAGAAAATCTATGGCCTAATCCTACCCATACCAGCAAAGGCCAACTAGGGTGCCTAGGTGTCCAACTAGGGTGCCTAGGTGTACCCCCAGGGAGGCTATAAGGGGTGCCTCCTCTTTCTTTTGGGAGAGAAGGACCCAGGTCATGGTGGTATGAGTGAATGACAGCAGCATCACAGGGGAAGCCAGTGAGGAGAAGAGGGCTTATCTGGGGTGAGTAGGGACAGAGGAGAGAGCCCTGTCGACAGGGAGGGCCTTGGACTGGCTCTACCCTCCTCCCTCCCAGCTAGTACTGATGCTGCAGGCACAGGCAGAGAGGGAGGAGGGGGTCTAACACATGCTCCTTTGTCCAGCTTGTGAGAGCCTGTCCCCAGGCATCACCCTGCCCATCTCTGTGGGTCCCTGTCACACGTGTCTGACTGAGCTTAATTCAGGCTCCAAGGCACTCAGAGAAAGTCTTTAGTGAGACGTCAAAGCCTTAGGGAAACAGCCGTGTTTAGATGTCTCAGACGTCCTCAAGGTCTACATGCACGTGGTCTTTCTTTGTATGTAACATTCAAATAAAATTACCTGAGACCTCATCCAACCCAAGATCTTTTCCCAGTATCTAAGGGTTCTTTGGTTTAAGCCGTGCCCTAACTCAGACCCCACCTCTGTGATGGTAGCTATGTCTGCTGTCCCCAAAGGGACCCGTCTAAGAATATGAAGATTCAGGAAGATTTGGTGAGAGAGTATTTCTTCCAGAGGGGAGGTCAGAAGCCTCTCTCCTCTGACCCACTCAGGGCCTGTGAGCACACACCCCTTCCCCAATTTTGTTATAATTAACCTTTCTCTAGGAATACAGCAGTGGCAAAGACGCAGATGTACACTGATCCAACATGTGAGCTTGAAAACTATTCTGAAGGATGTCCATTAACAAAATGGCTTTTTGAGTTTTGTTTTATTTTTCTTGTTTGCTTTCAAATAACAGAACAAATCAACAGATGCACTGGGCAGACGATGCCTCCCAAGCATTTAGGAAAATACCAAGTAGTACTCAGCTGCCCAACAGAATCCTTGTTTTTACAGTCGATCTTGAGGGATGTGGAACCACAGGAAGAATCAGAGTTTTATTTCTTTTCTCTTTACCAGGGGCTACAAAAGAGGGTCGGAAGTCATTTGGTTTATCCCCCTGTCTCTGTACCACCTACCTACCACCGAATCATCTTTGTCCGTCCCTAGAGTCACCTTAGTTTCTCCATGGAGACAATTGTGACAGGGATGCCTGGTCTCCAGTTATTGCTGTTTTCATTAAAAATCTCTTGAGTGTGCATCACCAATATATGCATGGCTGTGTATTGAAATATATATATATTCCAGTACCACTTTAATAATACATTCTGTACAAAAATATAAGTTAAAAATAAATGGGATAAAAATAAAGTATGAATGTTCTAATTTGGATAGTGTGCCCCAAAATTCATGTCCTCCCATGAACTTTAGAAAGTGACCTTATTTGGAAATAGGATCATTGCAGATGAAATTCGTTAAGATGAAGTCATAGTGGAGTAGGGTGAATCCTTAATCCAAAATGACTGGTGTCCTTATAAGAAAAGGAGAAGAGGCCAGGCTTGGTGGCTCAGCCTGTCATCCCAGCACTTTGGGAGGCCGAGGCGAGTGGATTGCCTGAGCCTGCAGTTTTGAGACCAGCCCGAGTAACTTGCTGAGACCGCAGCTCTACAATAAACAAATAAAAAGTTAGCTGGGCGTGATAGCATGCACCTGTGGTTCCAGTTACTTGGAAGGCTGAGGCAGAAGGATTGCTGATGCCCAGCAGGTGGACACTGGGGTGGCCGTGAGCGTGCACCTCAACCTGGGCAACAGAGTGAGTCTCCAACTCAAAAAAAAAAGGAAGAAAAAGAAAAGAAAAGAAAAGAAAAAGAGAAGAGACACAGAGACGGAGACACACAGGGGGAACACAGAGGTGACAACAGAGGTAGAGATTGGAGTGATGTGTCTACAAGCCAAGAAACTCCAAGGATGGCTGGTAACACCAGAAACTAGGAGAGTGGCATGGAAGGATCCTTTCCTAGAGCCTTCAGTGAGAGCATGACCTACTCACACCTTGAACTTGGACCTTTAGCCTCCATAACTGTGAGACAACTCATTTCTGTTGAGTTAAGCCATCTAGTTTGTAGTAATTTGTTATACTAGGTAAAATTTTCATGTTTTATTTCATTCCTCAACAGGTTATCTTGCACAGCCTCCAAGGTACATTCCCCTACTTTTGAGACCATAGACATGGAGGTGCCCCTGACAGGCCAAGCATGGGACTGAAGGCAGAGAAAGAGTTGTCAATTGTCAGCAGGGTTCTCTGTATGGGAAAGTGTGACTTCCAGGCACAGGACAGGCCACAGATGTAAATACGGTGCAAAAGTTTGATGCTGGATGTTTGCAGTACAAAAGACTCAGAGGGCAGGATGCAGGGGAAAAGTATGCTGGGATGGGGGTGAGGTAGGCCACCTGCCATGCACTAGGGCTGTTTGTTGAGCTCCCCAGGGTGAGAAGGGGCTGGTTCACCGCCATCCCCAGAAGCTGACAAGTAGCAGTTGGTCTTGGCAGGTATGTCACTGATTTCCAGCTGAAAAACTTGCCGAAAGATCTGTTGTTCCTGAATTGTCAGTTAATCGGGAGATAGTTATTAACTGGTTCCAATGTGTTCTCCCCAGTTCTCTCTGTTAGGCTCCAGACCCACCTGCCCACTGGGGAGCTGCCTCTGGGGCCCTCGGGTCCTGATGTCCACAGTGAGTGTGTTGTTCCCTTAGGCAACTTGTCCCCCTCAGTCCCGAGTGTGGTCAGTGCTAAGATTACTCACAAAGTTTCCCAAACAAGAAATCTAAGAGTCATCCTGCCTGGAAGCCTCTCTTCCCCGACCTCTCAACTTCTAGCAAGTCCTGTTGATTGTGCTCAGGCTCAAGAAGGCCTTTCCCTCTCTCCCTGAAATACACAGAATGAGGTAAAAACTCTCTAGTTTTGTACCCAAAGTCCCCTTATAGAGGGGCTATGGCAAATGCTGTGGATGGACCACAAAAATCTCCCAACTCCCTGTTGACTTGTATTCTTCTTCTATAGAGCTGGTAAGGTAAATACTTGATTTTCCTAGACACCTTCCACAGGACCCTGTTGTGATATAAGTGGACAGCTACCGGGAAGGACTTCCACTCCAAATAGAATGATAAAGCCTGGAAAGAAAGGATTATTTCTGCCTTCTTCCTGTGTGGAAAACAAATGTGATGTCTGGAAGTGCACCAACTGTCTTGTAATTAGGAGGGCAAAGGCCTCACTAGAAGGTTGATAGAGGAGAAAGAGAAGGGACTAGAATCGTCATGGCTTTGTTGAACATCCAAGGTGTTCCTGGATAATCTGCCCTCAAGTCACACAAGGAAGAGAACCCCTTCATTGTTAGCCTCTCTTGGTACCCCAGACAATTGCATTTCCTGCTGGCACGAGAATGTTGTGGTTACTCAGCAAACAGGAGCTCCTTTCCCCTTCACCAACTTGCCTGCTGCCCAACTTACTCATCCTCTCTGCTTTCTGAGGAATTTTCTAGAATTCTGGGAAGAAAGTTTATCACACTGCTGGCAGACAACTGCACGGTGAGAGTAAGTTCTTTGTAGTGAGACTTTGAAATTCTTTGTATAGGGTTCTGACAAGGGCTCAGTGAATGTTTGTGTGTGCAGATTCCCAAGTTGTTGTCATTCCTCTTTGGGCAGAAGTCTTGACAATCACATCCTGGGCAGACATCTTTCTTCCATGACTCATCCACGCTGCCCCGGAGGGGTAACAAGCCATCTTCTCACAGCTCAGGTCCCTCTGTGCTTCTGCCATGTGCCTTCCAGCTGCCCCTGCTAGGGACACACCGCAGCACTCAAGCCTCCTCCTCCCCAGGGCTCATGGCTCCCCACTGTTTGCTGCTTCCTGCCTCCTCCTTGGACCCCACATCTCATCATCACTGAGTCCCGTGGACTCTGCCTCGTTGGCAGCCCCAAGGTCTGTCCACTTCCCTGCAGTCTCCCTACCATGACCTTAGGCCAGCCCATGCTCCATCCCATCCACAGCCCCTGCCAGTGTCTGACTTCCATCACTCGTCAGGGGCTCTGCAGCCTGTAAAACGTCACTTCTGTTCTGGAGACAAGCTTCGATCTTTGAAGTTGTCTTCACAGTGCTTTATGTGTTTAAAAAAATTATTTGCTGACACTTAAAACTAAGGCCTTTCACATACACTTTCTGCTATTTAGGTTCTCTGGAAGAATGCAAGGCTCTGCAGGTGATAGGCCACTTTTTCTCACAGGAAAGTCATCGGGGCAGAGAAGAAGCTGCCCCTTCAGAAGGAGCTCACTCTCCAGCCCCATTGCCCGCTGCTGCTGGTTTCTCAGCCATGGGCCTGCTCTGTGCATAGATGCCCTGACAGACATGTTGTGACCCTCTAAAGGCTCATGGCATCTATTTAGTGGACCACAGCCAGCATTTAAGAAAAGATGAAATCAAATTGGATAGAACATATCAGGCTGACCACACTGCATATAGCAAGGCTAAGTATTGTTTTGTGAAAACGTTAATTCAGTTATTTATATTCCTACATATGCGTGTACTGTGTTGTGATGGAAATCTATTTCTTACTGCAGGTCCTAGACTCCTGGTCTCTGTCTCTTTAAAATGCTCCCTGCCCCCAATTCCAAAGAGAGGGAGAGAGAAAAGGTGGGAGTGGGTAGGGGGATGGGCTCACCCTGCTGGTCTGCTCTTCCAGAGGATCTTCGAGGTGGAGGGCTGCGGTGGTCTTGCCCAAAAATAGCTCCTCCCTGCCATTCTCAAGGTCCTGTTCCTCTGGGGTTGCAGTGAATAAAAAGCCCTGTTTTTAAAAACTCCAGTCTTCTACATCCTGGAATGACTCTCCATCAGTCTTTTCCATTAGAGCCATCTTTTTTTTTTTTTTTGATCAATTTTTGAATTGGATTATTTGTTTTTTACTATTGGATATTGATCATTCTTTTTTAATTAAAAAATTAATTTTTATTTTAGAGTCATGGGGTACATATGAGGATTTACTACATAAGTAAATGGCATGCGGTGAGGTTTGGGCTTCTAGCGAGCCACCTCTCCCCCGGTAGTGGACCTGGTACCCAGTGTGTGGTTACATGTCCCTTATCTCTCCTCTCTTCCTCCATCCTTTAGCAGTGTCCAGAGTCTGTTATTCCCACTACTGTGCTCTTGTGGCCAGGGATCCATGAGATCAATCTTACCCTATGTGCTTCATTCAAAGTCTTTCAGATTACTTGAAAGACGTCTCCACACTAGCAAGTTTGGGCAGTGCTGGACTAAACAAAATAAATGAGTTTCTTGTTGGTGGCATTTCTCAAACACTCCAAGAATTCTTGAAGTAGTGTTCTCTAGAAAATGCTTTGGGAAATGCATAATTAGAGGTTAAACCCTGAGGCTCTTCAAAGTCTGAAAGACTAATCTTGAAAGGAACCAGCAGAAAACTTGTTCTCACTCCTTCCTACCCCATGCAATGGATAATCCCTCTTTATTGCCATCATTCAGTAAATATACAGCCTAATTAGACATTGATTCTGATTCCATGAGCTCACAGGTTATGGTATAGTAAGACGAGGACGGACATGACGACAACGCCCTGTCTTGAAGAGGAGGATGTCCTAAGGAGAGGCACACACTAGCGAAAGGGTTCCTGTCGGCCAGGGAACTGGGCACTGAGAAGGAGGCTGGAATCTCTGAGTTAGGCCTTGAAGGTTGTGTGAGATGCATACTCATGCAAGGGGGGACTGGGTGGCAAGGGCACTCTGGGCAAGAGGGAGCCATCTGAAGGGTGGAGGAAGGAGAGCCTGGAACAAAAATAAAGGCACAGCACCAGGGCCAAACCACCCCTCAGAAACAAATGGTTGAACAAATGCTTGTTTGAAAATAAGGAAATACAAGAGGGCAGGATGTTGGAGCGCCACAAATCTGGGACTGAAGGCTTTCACTGTCATGATGTAGAGCAGCCCTTTGGGGGCTGGTAACAAGGGACTGCCCAGTCGCTGACCACATGTAACCGGGCAGCGAAGGCCACTGTCTCACCACCTGATAACGCTGCAATCCTTTCTTACATGACTCTGTGGCTGCCGCCCCCAAGCCCTAGCTCTGTGTAACTAACAGCTGGGAGGAGAATGGTGAGAACCAAACCCCTGACTGGTCTCTGAGGCCTCTCAGGGCTCCATAGCGGTGGCACCTCGACAGAGCCACCACCCATCACAGCTTCATTTCCAGGACTGACTGCCAAGACGGACTTCTGGCAGCACTCCTTATCCTGGTGACTGTGTGGCTGTCTCTCCCTGCTCCCATCATGGCCTTGGAGAAGTGGTTAATGTCGTCAGGTTGAGCAGATAACCACGCCCAGGACTGACTTGTGCTGACCTTCAGAGTGGGGTGTGTTCAGGGACAAAAAGCACACAGTTTTTTTGGCCCAAGAGCAGTGCACATGAAGGTAGCTGGCGGAGAAAGTCCCCAGCGTGAGCTCTGTGTCTTCCTCAGGAGATTCAGGGATGGAAGCAGGCATGTGCCGAGGCAGGACCAGATGGCTGCAGCTGGAGATGTCTCCAGAAGAAAGGCCTCTCTCGTTTCCCCTGATTCCTAGACTCATTGAGCTGGAAGGGTCCTCCAGAGATCATTCCGTCTGTCTCCTTGTCTTGAAACGGGAAAAACAGCTAAACCACCAGCTGGTGGGGTGCATCAGCAACAGCCAAGTGGGGAGCAGGATGAAGGAGCTCAGGGAGGTGAGAACACAGCGCCTGTTCGGCGGAAGGGCAGGGGACAGTGCAAGAAGGTGGGGCGACATCTGTGGGGCGGGGGCTGTGAGCTGAGCCCCAGCTGCAAAGTTCAGAGGAAGCAGGAGCTGGAGCCCAGTGCTGGTTCTGTTGGCCTGGTTTTAAGAGAACTGTGTGAAGAGCCCACACTGCAGAGAAATCATGGGATCTGAAATCAGGCCAAGTCTCTGAGATGTTTGTACCCCTGAGCCATAAATTTCTTTAAGTGGACTTTGCTGAAAACCCCAGTGTTGTCTGGGTCTGTTTTTCAGCCAGAAGGCAGTATACTGTGAAGATAAGAGCAATAAATTTGGTCCTTTATTGGCGAAATAAGTATTTGACTGAAAAGTCTCATAAGGCCAATAATAACTGTGAAATCACTGTGCACGCTTCATTACCGAGCTGTCCCCTCCCCCAGCATCTATGGAGAAATGCAAACTAGGCCCTAAATTTGTTCTTCATGTTATCTTATCCATAATTGTGTCCTGGCTTTTAAGAATACTTATGCGATTCCAATAAGAAAGCAACAAAGGGCTAGGCATGATGGCTCAAGCCTGTAATCCCAGCACTTTGGGAGACTGAGGTGAGGAGATTGCCTGAGCCCATGGGTTCGAGAACAGTCTGGGCAATTTGGCAAGACCTCATCTCTACAATAAATCAAAAAATTAGCCGGGTGTGATAGCACGTGCCTGTAGATCCGGCTACTTGGAGGGCTGAGGTGGAAGGATTGCTGGAGTCCAGAAGGTCAATGCTGGGGTGGCCATGAGTGTGCCACTACACTCCAGCTTGGGCGACAGAGTGAGACCCCAACTCAAAAAAAAAAGAAAGAAAGCAACAGAGCTTACTAACATATGGAAAAAGCAGTTCAGGGAAAAAGAAGTTTCTACGGTGGAACAGAGGCCGGCTGATCTGAGAGGCCAGGAGGGAGGTTGACCAGATGTTCCTGCTGGAAGTGATCACTGGGCTGTCTGCTCAGATGGGTCTTCCAAGGCCTGGGGCCCATGTGCGGCATCCTGTCACCAGGTCCAGACATCCAGACCACAGGAGGTTGTGTAGGAAACCAAAGCCACTGGATATATTCAGGATGAGCGAATGAGGTTTCCAGTACTGGCACCCAGACACCTTGCTGCAATTATCCACTTGAAAGCCCAGGAAATGGTAAGAAGTCTGGGGTCTGTTTAAGATGCCTCGAGGGCAGAACCTGCCACCCAGGAGGTGCTAAGGGAACTGGGGAGGCCCCAGGGACCTCCCTGTAAGTGGAGAAACTGGGTTCATTCTCTTTGAACCATGGTTGTCGCCGCTGGCTTTAACTAGATGTCATGGGAAGAATTCAAGTGTTGACATCATATCTAGATTCAAATCTTGGTTTTTTCACTTGTGTAAACTTAGCCATTCATTTATTCTCTTCGGGCCTCGGTTTTTTTACTCATAAAATGGGGGCTAATGTAAGTGAGAACTGAACGAATGCACCTTCTAGGCACTTAGCAACAGGAGGCATGACACTGTGTGCTAAGCACCCAGAGCCTGTTTCCACATCACGGGAAGTGATGCCGGCGCTCTCCCTGGCACCTAGAAGTCTAGGAATGTACAGTAGGTGCCACTGGCGTAACAGATCCATTTGCCTTCATGGGCTTTTCCTTGGTGTCTAATCTGTGCAGAAATTGAAAGCAAATAGACTTGACAGACTTCTAAAACTTCCCTCAGGCCCCAGTGATAGAAGCTTCCTTCAACCACCCTTGACAAGGATGGGTAGTTTTCTGAACACCTCCAGTTATCAGAATGGGTGCTGGGGAGCCTCTGGCGTGGTGATGGGCCAGAGTAGGAAGCCCAAGGGCCTAGTGGTAGAGGTGGGCAGAAGCTGGCAGTGGACTCAGGGCCAGGAGCTGGGGGGGTCTGTCAGCGGGCTGGTCAGGGTCGTGAACCTCAGGCGGTGAGTGGTTCTCAGTCTTTGCTGCAAGTTGAAACCACCAGGAAGACTTTAAAGACTACAGTTGCCAGAGTCCCACCCCTCGGGTTCCGATTTAATTGGTCTAAGGTGTGGCCTGGATGGTGGCCTTATAAAAGCCCCCCAGGTGGTTCTAATGAGCAGCCAGGGTGTGAACCCGTGATGCCCACAGCCAAGCACCTGGAGGTATGTAGAAGCATCTGCCAGTCATCTGGATGTGAGAGCACCCAGATGTGCAGGGCAAAATAACACCAGCTTCTGAGATTTGGTCCAAAGTCAAAGGGAGACTTTGTTCTTCCACTCTGTGCTCTCCAAGTGCCCTGCACTGCCCTATCAGAGCCTGGACCTCTCTGCACTGTATATGGCACTTATTTTATTATATGTCTATCTCCCTCAGGCTGCAGGCATTCAACTATTTCAGTCTAAGCATCTCCAGTAACAAGTACCATGCCTGACCCAGAGCAAGTCCTTGGTGGGCGTGGGGTGAATGGAGTAGACCCCATCATGGGTCTCCTCTTTCTGGTACTAATCTGGCGCTCCTAAATCCCACCAAACAGAAGCTGGGTTAGTGCCAGTGTCTGAGGTGAAACTTAGCCAGTATCAGGAATCAGGTGATTTCATCTGCAAGGAAAAGAAAAAGAGTCTGGGACCTGGTAGGACCTAATAATATTCTCTCCGATTATTTGCCTAACAAAGACTTTCTTTAAGAAAGACATGATTTCTAGTGGCCATGGGCTGTTTTAGGTTTGAGGAGGATATGACGCAGCGATTACATTTTACAGAGCAGTTTCTTAATCCAGTTTGTTTATTTATTTATTTATTTATTTTTTGACTTGAGCTCATAAGCCACTAATTGCTGTGCAGAAAGCTGGGGTGACGTCAGCAACCTTCCATTTGGGAGGGGAGGTGGTGGAAAGAAAAGGAACCACAAGCTGCTTTCCTGAGTATGAGTTTAGTCTGTCAGCTTTGACCTTTCCATTCCAACTCAATGCCTATTCAACAAAAAACCTTGACATTTAAAAAGGCAGTACATCCAGCCCACATCTTTATGTTATAGGCCGGCCACTTTTCAGAGCCTCCTTTCTTCAGAATTACAGCCAAAAAAGTCGCTTGGCATTTCTGCTGCTTCTGTTCCCTAGTTTTCTGAAAAATGAAGGGGAGATGGGAGAGATAAAAGCGTCTGTTATCCCGATCGATGTCTGTTCCCCTCAGTGTATCTGCGTTTGCCAGTGGGTGTCAGTGAGTTGCACACGGCTCCATTTTGCTTTGAAAAGGGTAGGACCGCAGGTGTCGAGAGACAAGATGAGACAGGTGGAAACCCACTTCGGTACACCTATTTTTAGCTCAGATTCTATTTAAGTGGAAGTGATAACTTCAAGGTAACTGGCAGGAGAAAATGAATCTGTTTGCACAGTAATTGTATGCCCCAAAAAGGAATGCGCATCCTTAAGGTAATCCAATGACTGATAGAGGGGAATCTTCAAGACGGGCTCCTTGGAGAAGAACCTCTGTAGGAGGACCCTTTAAAGAAATGAGCAGAGCCTGAAAAAATTCACTGATGAACCTTGAGGCTATGGCTGACTCCAGGCCAGCCATCAGTCTGCTGCGACATCTTCCTTGTTCTCCTTTGGAGGCTCTGGGGATTGTCAGTGCTCCAGAAGAGGAGGTCACTAGTTAGGAGGCTGGACAGAGCTGGAGTGTATCACCCAGATGCATGTCACCCGGGAAATCCCTAGACCTGGTGTCCACTCCTTGACCACAAGCCTCTCACCTTCTGAACCCCTCTCCTCTCCCTTTTCCCATACCTTCACTTTGACCTCTAAGAGAGGTGACTCCTCCCATCTGCCTTTCTGTCACTCTCATCCTCCATCTTCACTCCCTTCCCTCACTGGCAGAGCCTAAGTGGGGTATTGCTCAACTAAGTTCTTGCCAAGACTCTTAACTCCTTCATTCTCAGGTGAACCCCACCATCTTCATGCCCCTGGAAAACCCGTTCACCGTGCAGGTGGGCACTGCCGGACACAGCCCTGCCTAACTCTCCCCTCTCTCCCCCATATGAAGGATGACAAGAAACCAGAGGTCTTGTCTTGTCTGTCTCATGCCCTCCTTTGGCCTGGCCCAGAGCAGGTGCTCAGTAAAAGTGTGTGGAAGAGAGAGATCCCTTTGCATGTGCATGGGCGTCAGAATTTAAGAGTTCTTTAGTCTCAGCATATGTCTGCTGTGTGATACGGGATAAGGCTTCAGTCCATCTTTTTCTCAGTTTTCTTGAGTACATGAGGGAAGAAAGCGGTGGCCCAAGGATGGTTAATGACCTGAATGATGACAGAGGAAGAACCTGGACAGGACACTGACCACTTGGAAGACAACAGTCATTGTGAGTATGTATTGGATCCTAGCTACACAGGCAAGATGCTGCTGTGAGTTCTGCAGAGGGTAAAACCCCAACCTGCCCTGTCTCCAGGACCCATCCCAAGGTTGGAAGGAAGAGCATGAGAGAGAGTGGAAGACAGGCAGACGGACTGCATGAGAAGGGTGGAATGGTGGACCACGTGCTGTGCAGAAGGGCATCAGGCTGCGAGGAGGGCTGGGGCCTGTCTTGACTCTGCCTCCGATTCTCTGGTTTACTCCAGCTGGTTTCTTCCTCTCCTTGGACTTCCATTTCTTTTCAATGAGACAAAAGTCCCCCCAGGTCATTGTGGGGGGTCCCCTTTTTACCCTGACACCTGTGACTCAAGTCCCATCAAGTTGAGCTGTGGTCAGAACTTTTTCCTGGGAATTAGAATTTATTCTACCCACAGGGTTTTCCCTGTCTCTCCCTCCCTGCCCCATCTCAGACAGGACCATTGCCAGGGTCTGAGGTGGACAGAAATGACAAGAACGCCTGCATCAATGGTCCAGTGTGCCCAGGCCTGTGTTGAGTGGAGATGCAGAAAAGTTGCCCTTGGGAGTGGAAATCTAGAAATCTGGGAGTGAGCAAAACAAGATGCATCCTGCTTTTCCATCTGGAATTTTCTTTCTGGCAGAAACAGATGTTCTCTCCACCCCTCACTTGTAAAAGGGGTCTGATAGCAACAGCCACAGTCGTGTTGTGGAGTTGTTGCAGGACTCAGTGAGAGGACACAAGAGGAGCGCCGGGACTCACTGGTTGGGCGGTGAGTTCTGGGTGGAGGTGGTTGGTGATTATTATTCTCATCCTCCTTCCTGCAGTTAAACTTTGCCATTTCCATAAGTTCTGATAAGAGTCTCCTAGGGCTTTCCAGTTCCTGTGCAAAGCTGCTGGCATTGATTTTGCTTTCAATTTAATTTCACTTGAAAAAAAAATGTATTTCCTATGCATGTTGCTCTATCTCTTCCTTTGAAAATTTTCAAGCAAGTCAATGTGGTCTTAGCAACCATATTACATTTCAATAAAATTAAAAAGATGAAATGGTATTTGAAAATTATGGAAAATTTCTAGGTAATGAGACTGGGCTCTGGTTTGCATTCAGAATAGCTTTCCTATCTGGCAGGAGCAGGTGTGGGATAGGGGAGGGCAGGATGAAGGATCTGAGAGCAGAGCTCTTCCCAAGACTGCTTTCTCCCTCTCCTCTGCTTGTCGAGGCAATTGATAATCCCTTTCTTTTTAGAGAAAAAAAAATCGTTTTTAAACGGTATGCCTCCTTTTCAGTTCAAAGTTGTAAAGACATTGGAATAGCAGATTCTGTTTCAAAATGACCTGCGTTTTAATGCCACGAAAAGAACAAAAATTAAAACTCTGGACTCTGAAAAGATACATGTTCATAGTTCATTACAAAAGCATTAACTGTTTTCAGCAAACAAGGAATCCACTTGGGCATAGCTGTCATTTGTGAACATCATCACAGTTATTTAAACTAAGCTTTTCATCAAATCACAGGGAAGAACAACTTTGGCCCGCATTTACTGTTTTAAAGAAATTTCTCTCAAGCTTAAACTAGGATCAGATCTGCCTACATGGACAGATTCAGTACAGAAAAGATCAACCAGTCACAGAGCAGGGTCATCTTTGTGGTTCTCTGTCCCACCCCATGCCAGCCTCCAGGAATATTGGGTGCCAGGCTCTCTGCCTCTTCCATGGGCAGGGAAGGCTGTGCTGATTCTCTTCCTCCTCTGGGGTGTACATTGTTTCATCATCAATTTCAGGTCTTGAGGCCAACCAGTCAAAGGTTGGTCACTTTCTCCTAGGCATCAGGTCATTAATTCCTGTCATTGTCTCTGGGAATGAGGGGGAGAAAATGGGGCTTCCAAATGGTTATTTAGCACAGAGTTGCCCTGCTCTGACAGTAATGCATTTTTTGCCAAAGTAAACTTAGTGATACAATGACAAATCATAATAGGAACAAGCTTTTAAAGTTTCTAATAACTCTTTAAATAATTTTCTGTTACCTGCATATGCATGTTTATTACAGCACTATTCACAATAGCAAAAACAGTGAACCAACCGTGCTGCTCATTTAAACTGGACTAGATAAAAAAAAGTGGTACATATACATAATGGAATATTACACAGCCATAAAGAAGGATAAAATTATGGACTTCATGGCAATGGACTTAGAGTCTATAATACTCAGTAATCTGTCACAGAAGCAAAGAACTGAGTACCACATGTTCTCGCTCATAAGCGAACTCTGAACACTTACCATAATACTATAAGAAAGAGATTGGAAGTAGTCAAAAACTGCCAGGAGAGCTGATGGGGGCACCCAGCATCAATAAGTGTACCTGATTTCAAATCAGGCAAAGTGGGGACCAAAGGGAGGTCCAAACTTTACCTGTATGATGACCACTTGTAATCTAATCCTGAATTGTACCCCACATCTTTAAAATAAAAAATAAGGAGCCAGGCTCAGTGGCTCAGCCTGTAATCCCGCACCTTTGGGAGGCTGAGGTGAGTGAATTGCCTGAGCCCGCGGGTTCGAGACCCGCCTGGGCAGCGAGACCTCATCTCTACAATAAATCACAAAATCAGCTGGGCGTGGTGGCGCATGCCTGTAATTCCGGTTACTCGGAAGGCTGAGGCGGAAGGATCGCCGGAGCCCAGCAGGCCAAGGCTGCGGTGGCCGGGAGCGGCCACTGCACTCCAGTCTGGGCGACAGAGTGAGACTCCAACTCAAAAAAATTAAAAAAAATTTAAAAAAAAACAATCGATTTTTAAAAAGAGTAGACAGAGGAAGCTTCTCATGAAGAAACCAAGAAGGAACAAGAAAGATTGCACCCAACTCAGGAAAGTTTAATAGAAACCAAAGAAAAGAGTTTCACAGAGGAAATGACCAGTAGCGTGAAATGCCACGAGACGGTCCAATGAAATACAGGCTTACAAATCAGCTTCCAGAAATGGTCAGCTACAGCTTCAGACAGAGACATTCGATCATTAAAAGTCACTATAAACAGATGATATTCACAGAAAATTATTTTCTAATGTGACAGCCACAAGTGCACTCTAAAGCACATATTTCACATTTGCTAATTACTTTGACTGAAATAAAAAGAGTTTAGGGGATTTTTAAGTAAAACTAGCAGAGTGAAATCAGAGTTCAGAATGCCTTTTCTCCAATATCCAACATAGTTACATAGCATACTTTTATTTTTATTTATTATTTTTTTGAGTTGGAGTCTCACTCTGTTGCCCAGGCTGGAGTGCAGTGGCACGCTCCCGGCCACCGCAGCCTCCACCGCAGGTCAGGAGATCCTTCCTCCCCAGCCTTCCAACTAGCTGGAACTACAGGCGTGCGCTACCATGTCTGGCTAATTTTTGATTTATTGTAGAGACGAGGTCTTGCCAAGTTGCCCAGGCTGGTCTCGAACTCGTGGATTCAGGCAATCCTTTCACTTTGGCCTCCTAAAGTGCTGGGATTATAGGCTTGAGCCACCGCGCTCAGTCACCTATCATACTTTTAAAGGGAAAGAAGGAGTCACCAACAGCAACTGAGTGTAAAGGTGCATTACCCTTACTATAATAAAAATATTTAAAAGAAAAAGCAGGGAAAAAATTGTAAGGGGTTAGTGCCATTCTCAGACTCATCTGTGCATCCTGGCAGAGGCAATACCAGAAAAATAAAGTGCGTCAACAGAAGCCTCACTAACAACCTCAAATTTAAAAAGAAAAACAAAATAGTAAAGGAAACAGTAGGCAGCTCTAGAAAAGATCTCAGAATTCTCAGGATTAGGTGTTTTCACCAAAGATGCCAGGATCTCAGCAGATACAATGACCAGGGTCTTAGCATTTTGGGTCCCTTTCTTTTGGTCTGTTTGGGTAGAAATCAAAGTGAATGGAAAGGAAAAGTGATTGTAAGCCACCAAAGCTGTTTATCCCCAGTAGTTAAACAGGGACTTATAGGACTGAAGCCAAAAGAGAGGATACAGAAGACAAGATCCCGTGGGGACGAAGGGAGGTGGGGGCCAGGTACAGTGGTTCATGGAGACTCCTCCAACTATGAAGTATTAACCCCAGACCAAAACGTATGGATATTCACACATCTTCCTTCTTCTGAGCTGACAGAATGCTAGAGCTAGACTCTAATAAGAAACAGCTATAAGTCAGGATTAAATTCATGCTCCAGAGCTCAGTGCTTAATAGGGGAAACGACCTGAAGCCCTAGAGGGTCCTATATCCTCTTACTCACCCCCAGTGGAAATAGATTTATGTTTGCTAAGTGGAGTGAATTCTGGTGTACGTCGTTTAACAAGAGGGGCCCACTATATTTTCAGTCTTAACACACTCTAACCCTCAACTTGATCATCTCTTGCCTTTATCCTAATTCTAGCTTAGCATTCATTTTCTCCTTCATAATATAAAAATCTCTTTTGGGAAACATTAATTCTACCAAATGCCTCCACAAGCGTGCTTAAGGAGTAAATGAAATAACTTGTGTGTAAAAATATGAACCTTGCAAAGGCTAGAACATCAATATGAAAATCTTTCATTGTTGCTGTTCTTATTGTAGTTGTTATTTTGTCTTTGATACCTTGTATTTGTTGATGTCTTTTTCCAAGCTAACAGTCTTGTAAAACCACAGTTCATTGCTAAACTGCCTCCCCACACTGTTTCCTCTTTAACTCATAAAGGTCTATCAAAATATTTGTAAAGCAGTGGTAAACTGGATGTTCAACATACATCTCTGTTTTCACTGAGATTCTTTGGTCGTAAAAAAAAGTCTTATCACAGGATACTGCTAAAGGAGGGAGGGAGGGTAGAAGGGAGGAGGGATAAGGGCATCGCAAGAACACACTAGGTACCACCAGGTCCACTGTCAGGGGAAGAGATGGCTTACTAGAAATCTGCATGCAGTTTACTTATGCAGTAAATCCTCACATGTACCCCACAACTCTAAAATAAAATAAAATAAAATGTATTTTAAAAAATAAAAATAAAAATGCTGTCTTCTACAATATTGTATTTGTACGTTGGTTTCTTAATAAAGTTAATTTGACATTAAAAAAAACTTTCTGTTCCTCCTTTCCCTTTTTGTCTGTTTGCTTTGTACTCCAAAGATAATAGAAATGCTATGGATTATATAGAAAATGCAGATTAATAGAAGAAAAGAGAAACCACTCTAAATCTTTCTACTTGGTGATAAGCAGTATTAATATTTTGGTGGAAGAGGTATGTGTGTGTAGCCATTTAATCTATTCATTCAATATCTATGTTTATTTGCACTCATTTATCACAGTCTTAGTATATTAATAAAACTGGGCCAGATGCAGTGGCTCATGCCTGTAATCCCAGCACTTTGGGAGGCTGAGGGAGAGAACTGCCTGAGCCCAGGGGTTTGAGACCAACCTGGGCAACATGGCGAGACCTCATCTCTACAACAAAAACAAAAATTATCCAGGCTACTTGGAAGGCTGAGGCAGAAGAATTGCCTGAGCCCAGCAGGTTGAGGTTGCAGTAGCCATGATTGTGCCACCGCACTCGTCTGGGTGACACAGTGAGACTCCAACTCAAAAAATGAATGAATGAATAAATAAATAAAACTGACATTATATTGAAATGTTATCTTATATCATAGTCTTTTCACTTTACATGATAGTAAAACAATATTTTTCAAAATCACTTTTAATGGCTTCATAGCTTTCCACTGTGTGATCATACCAATGTACTAAAGCAATCAATTTCTTGAACTAATACATAAATTTAAGTTTGGCTCGGTGTGGTAGCTCATGCCTATAATCCCAGCACTTTGGGAGGCCGAGATGAGAGGATTGCCTGAGCCCATGGGTCTGAGATCAGCCTGGGCAACTAACGTGGTGAGACCTCATCCCTACAATAAATCAAAAAATTAGTTGGGTGTGGTGTCACGTGCCTACTTGGGAGGCTGAGGCAGAAGGATTGTCTGAACCCAGCAGGTCAAGGGTGCAGTGGCCATGAGCATGCCACCGCACTACAGATTGGGCAAAAGAGTGAGACTCTGACTCAAAAAAAAGTATACTTTTTATAAGTATATATAGTATATATATACTTATATATATATGTTTATTATTTCAATGTGGCATAACATCTAAAGGCCCTTTTCTATGGCAATCAACACATTATTTATGTTAATAATATTACAATTTTACCAATAGTAAGATTAACCATTATTTGGCACTTACTGTGTACCAAATTGTGCTTAAAGCATTCAATATTTTATTTAATTCTCACAACAATCCTATGAAGTAACTACTATATTAATTTTTCTTATCAGGTTATAACATTCACCCTAAGTCTCAGTTCCACTGTGCACTGGAAAAATCGGGCTTTTTTCTCTCTCTGTCTTTTAACTATATCTTAAATTCTATAGATTTTTGTTTGACTAAAGCCAGAGAGGGCTTATAAAATACCTATTATTATTATTAACTTATTTACTTTTGAATTGGGTTCTCACTCTTTTACCCAGTCTGGGAGTGCAGTGGCATGATCATGACAACCATAACTCATGGCAGCCTTGACCTCCTGGATTCAGGCAATCCTTCCACCTCAGTCTCCTCAGTAACTGGGACTACAGGTATGCACCACCATGCCCAGCTAATTTTTTTGATTTTTTTTTTTTTTAAAGAAGAGGTTTCACTATGTTGCTTAGGCTGGTTCAAGCAATGCTCCTGTCTCAGCCTCCCAAAGTGCTAGCATTACAGGTCTGAGCCACTGTGCCCAACTAATAAAATACCTACTATTTTAAAAAGCTTAAGCATACATGAAAACAAAACTTTTAAGCAGTACACAATAGTATACATTTCAGAAGTAAAAGACGAGCATAGAGAAAGTCATGAATGTGAGCAAAGGCTGGATGCAGCCGGGCCTGCAAACAGTGGGTTGGTTGTAGCCTGAGCCTAAGACTTGCAGAAAGGAGAGGCCTGCAGCTCCGTGAATCACGCCAGGGAAGGCTACTGGAAGAGGCAAGGTTTGACTGGGGTCCTGAAGGGTGGATTAGATTTGGACCAAAAGAGGTAGGAGAGAGAATCTCAGGTGGATAGGAACAGCTTTCCAGGAGCATGGAGATGCATAGAACTGTGAAAGGCCCTACCTGTATCAGACTAGCAGGCAGTCCAGTTTGTTTTGCATTCTGGGGATGTACGAGGAGGACCTGAATTTATTTATAAAAAATTGTATATTTATTCTTACATGTTTAAACTTCAGTCTCCTTCAAAGTCCTCTCCATTTGATGTAATATACTTATCAAGATGCTTTTTCCACTGCTCAAGACTGTTTTTGAACTCGTCGATTTTGATGCCTTGTAGTGCTTCTGCCATTTTTTGTTTCACCTCTTCCACATCAGCGAACTGTTTCCCTTCGAGTCCTTTTTTTTCCTTGAGGAAACAAAAAAAGTATTTTGGGGCGAGATCAAGTGAATAGGGAGGGTGGGGCATGAGGGTCATGCAGGTTTGGGTCAAATACTGCTGAATACTCAGTGCGGTGTGAGCATAAATCATGAGGAGGGGACTGAGGAGAGCTTCAGTGGGGAGCATGGCTTACGGAGAAAGAGAAGAAAGGGTACAGACTTTGGAAAAGAAAGAAGCAGCTCAGCTTCCCATCCACACTTTTTTCCCTTTGATGTTACCCTTATATCCAGGACTGGGTGTCGTGGTCAGGATAATTGTCAGGATAGGTTACTCGTCTAGAGGAACCAGACTTCTTTGAAATCTACCGGAAGTCAAGAAACAGAATTTATTGAAAGGGAAGAGCAGAGTTCCTGGGTCAGCCACGTCCAGCAGAGAAAGTGCACGGCGGACACCTGCCTGGAAGTGTGGAGATGAAGCTAGGGCAGTAGAGCTGTGGGTGTGGCCTGTGTGGGCTCCAGTCCCATCTTGAGCCACCAAAGAAGAGACCCAGGAGGCAAATTAGTCTATGCCCTGCCTCTGGTCAGAAGGCCCTCAATACATCCCTGCAAATCCGGATCTGATGAATGCTAGGTCTCTCTGCCCTGAAAACTGCAGGCGCGCTCACGGACAGTGCACCTGGTAACCAGCTGAAACCTACCTTGGCCCTGGGGAGTCCCTGCTGAAGAAAGAGGCCTCTGGGAAGGAAGCAGCCCCAGCCCAGACTCCCTGCATTCTGGGCTAATGGTCGTGACATGGAGAATCCGAAATGAGGAACATCCAAGTCAGATTTCTATAATGAAGTGATAGAACAAGGATTATACAAACACTGCGTTACAATTCTGTCAAAATATGCGCCTATTAAAGAAAAATATGTGAAGGTGACATGGAGAAATAGAAAAAAAAGTAAAAAGTATTGGACTGTTTTTGTTTTGTTGTCTCTAATATGTTCAGATATCTCCTTTTGCTTTATGAATTGTTCTATTATTTTATTATACATAGCTTATAAACATAAAATTTATTAATACTTATTAATATTCAGTTTGTTGATACCACCCATAAAATGACCTTCAGATCATTTTAACTTTCCTCCACCTCGTTCCCTCACTTCTGCAATTTTAAAAGTCATATTTCTAGTTCCTCTATGATTGATTACCTAAGAACCTGAACGCTACCTACATAAGCTGAAATACCATATATAAACTGCATCCACTGATCCATAACTGCATCCACTTATGGGAAGTGTCCCTTCTTTCCCCCACTGAGATGGAGAATTCCTGTCCCTAGACTATCTCTGTTTTGTTTTTTTTTTTTGAGTCAGAGTCTCACTCTGTTGCCCAGGCTGGAGTGCAGTGGCACAATTATGGCTTAGCACAGCCTTGACATCCTGGGCTCAGGTGATCCTTCCACTTCAGTCTCCCGAGGGGATGAGACTACAGGCATGCACCACCATGCCCAGCTCACTTTTTTTCTTCATTTTTGGTAGAGACAAGGTCTTGTTTTGTTGCCCAGGATGGTCTTAAACTCCCAAGCTCAAGCAATCCTCTCACCTCAGCCTCCCAAAATGCTAGGATTATAGGTGTGAGCCACCACACCTGGCCTTAGACGTCTTCCCACTTCTGCTGTCTCCACCTCAGCTCCAGCCTTTAGTGATCTCCTTGCTTTTATATTGTTGTAGCTTAAACATTGATATTCTGTTTTGTACTTTTAGTTTTCAAAAATCTTCTGTTTCTTCTATATGTTGAACACTGAAAAATATTAAACACTATTTATAATATGATTGTGTAAATAACATTCAGTGCAGAACTGGAGAAGGAAATAAAACCTGTGTGGCTAACTCTGTGATGCTAGAAAGGAAATATTCTAAATGAATTCTCTTTTCTTACCTTCTCTCAGTTGCTCAAATCATTTCTTATTTTATTGTTGCTTTTGCATTGCAGGATGGCTCAAAGTGATCCCCATTTTCTGGTGTTCTCGTGTAGACCCCTCCCTCTCTGAATCATGTGACCAAGAGAAGATTTTGGAAGTGACAGTGTGTCACTTCTGAGGCTAAGTCATTGCTGTTTCCTCCTTGACTTCTCTTGGCTCATTGTTCTAGAGGAAGCCAGCTGCCACGCTGTGAGGATGCTCAAATCCATCCATGGAGAAAGCTGCATGGAAAGGAACAGAGGCCTCCCACCTCTAGCCCCATCCGCTTGCCTGTCATGGGAGTGAGCCTCCTTGGAAGCAGATCCTCCTGCCCCCCACAAGCTTTCAGATAACTGCAGCCCAGGCTGCTTCTTAAATGCAGTCTCCTCAGGGACCCTGAAGTAGAACCATCTAGCCATTCTACTTTCGATTTCCTGACCCACAGAAACTATGAGATAATGCACGTCTATAGTCTTTTTAAACTTCTAAGTTTTAGGGAAGAATTGGTTATGCTCAATAGACTTTGAACTAATAGAGACTTTAATAACTGGAAGAGGAGTGTAGCCAAAACAAAAAACTAAAACTAAAATGAGATGAGACTTTAGGGGACCTTGAGAGGGGGTGAATATTTTTTTTATGTGGAAGGAAGCTGAATCGCTGGGAACCAAAGGGCAGACTGGACAGCCAGTCTCAAAGATGGTCCCAGTGACCTTTACCTCCTGATATTCATACCCTTGTGCAGTATTCTCTCACAGTGAGCCACAGTGGGCCTGTGTGACCAAGAGAATGTGCAGAAGTAATGTGCGTGACTTTCAGGTCTTCCCTTGGGTTCCTTGCTCTGGAGGAAGCCAATCACAATGTCATGAAGTCAGCAAGTAGCCCTGTGGCGACTCACATGAAGAGAAACTGAGGCTTTCCACCACTCATTTCCAGCCATGTGAGTGCCCACCTTGGAACCCTCATCCTGAGGCAAACCCTCTGATGACTGCATGTGAGCTGACATCTTGACTGTAACATCATGAGATCACATGCCACAACCACCAGCTGAACTGCCCAAACTCCTGACCTACAGAACTGTGAACAATAAGAAACGTGCACTGCTGCTTTAAGCCACTAAACTTTTGTGTATTTTGTTATACAATAATAGACAATTAACACACTTTTACATTTGAATCATGACTTTTTGTGACGTTTATTGTTTCTGCTCAGTTATCATAGTTTCTAATTTAATGTTAATAGAAGAAACATGCGTTTTTATACCATAACACTATGATATTTTGGCCTCGTAATCAAATTCTTTTGAAATCAGCTCTGAACTTTCTAGTCCTGCTGCATACCTATCAACATTCAATCATTTATTCAATAGATAATCATTGATTCTATGTGCCATGTCATAGGGATACAATAGAGAGTGTGATGCCTGGCACCCAGAAAGTGCTCTATTAATAATTGTTTGATGGTCAAGAAGTGAGAGGAGACTTCCCTAAGGAAGTGGTGATTAAGCTATGTGGGTATGAATGATGGGAAGTGCAGGGTAGAAGTTTCCACACAAAAAGGAAAACTTGCACAAGACCCTAGAGCAGAGGTGAGGCAGGAGACCAGGGACAGAGGTGGTCCTAAGGGGGATGTTTGGGTTTATCAGGGAGGAGGATGACATAGTGATGGCCCATGGAGAAAAAACTGAACATGTTTTCAAGATAATGATCAATTCTTATTTATTTATTTATTTATTTTTAATCAATATTTTTTATTATGATTTTGTGGGGTACAGTTAAGGGTTAGGTGTACAATTATGTTTCATTCAGGCACCCTGTTGATAAGAGGATAATGATCAATTCTATGTGCTGACTTGGCCAGGCTGCAATCCCCAAACACTGATCTGGGGATTACAGCGAAGACGTTTTGGAGATGTGGTTAAAACTCATCATCAGTTGGCTATAAATAAAGGAGATAGTCCTAAAAAATTTGGGTGGGCCTAATGCAATCAGTTGAAAAGATTTTAAGAGCAAAACTGAGGCTTCCCACAGAAGGAAAGAATTCTGCCTGTGGAGGGCAGTTGTGCCCAGGAGTTCCAGCAGTCTTTCCTGACAGCCTGTCCTATGGGTTTCAGACTTGCCTTGCCATCCCCATGATCAATGCCAGCACCCACAATCATGAAATCCTATTCCTGGCAATAAACCTCTCTCTCTCTCTCTCTCTCTCTCTCTTTCTCTCCAGTTCCTAGCAATAAACCTTCTCTCTCTCTTCCTTTCTGTGTGTCTCTCTTTCTCTCCTACTGAATCTGTTTCTCTGGTTGGACTCTAACTGACACAAATGGAAAGGACCCAGTTGAGAGGGAGAGCGTGAATAAACAGTGAGAGAAAGGATACTAGATGGAAGAGAAGAGATGAGTTGAATGGAAAGATTGGCTGTAGATAAGGCAAGAGACATTGTCTTTCTTTGCTGGGGGGGAAGGGTGTGGCTGGAGGAGGAGTGGGTTTATAAATATGGCGGTGGGATGGTGATAAAGTTCCCAGGTGATCATTTTGATTAGCTCTTGTGAAATAGGAGTCAAAGTCATTTGCTGAGAAGAGAGATGAGGCAGGCCAGAGGCACAGGGAGAGTGGACAAGGTTTGAACAAGTCAAATAGAACAAGGGGGCAAACTGAGCAGAGAGAGAGGGCAGGCTCGCTCAAGCCATGCTGAGATGAGCAACCCTGGGTGTATGCTGGAGCAGGAGCAGTTCTCAGAGCTCTGGGATAGACCCAGGGAGCAGATGGGTGGGCTCATCGTTAACTGGCTAGCGGAGGCATCCAATAAATTGGAATGCACTAAAGTTAGTACACTCATTAAGGAGTTTCTTTCCCAAGAGGCCACTGCTTGAAGCACTAGCCTCTTTTATGAGAGCGTTTGCCTAGCCCCATCCTGTGGGGTAGCGGGGCCTGGGGTCTTCTCACTCTCTACTATCTCTACTCCCTTTTCCTTTGCCTTTTCCAGTCCTGGACAGTTCTGCCATGAAAACCATCTCCCACTTCTTGTCTTCACTCTCATGCCAGCTCTGAGCTGACCTCCCTCCTCTAATGTGTCGGTCGGTTTGAGCGTATGTCCGTCTGGCTTCCAGAAATGTGCCATGATTTGGGACCTGCCACTGTGTCCTGTCATTTTTCATCATTGTGTTAATTTACTCCTTTTAAACCACCTTACTGTCCCTTCCAGGGGTTTCTGAGAGGCGAAGCCTGTTGTCATCTCAAAGGATTTTTGCAAACACGCAGTCAACCATCTTGAACCAGAAACTCCAGCAAGTCCATGAGTATGTGGATGTTGATGTGATTACCCTTTACTATAAAGGAGAACTCTTTTCCTCTCCAACCACTTCTCTCCCAACTCCTAAAGCTAGGGAGCTGAAATCATTATTTATGGTTCCTGTTGCTCTGTATCCCTTCTCTCCCAGTTGGATACCCCACACCCAATCCATCTCAAGCCACGCCATCTGTCCCTTCAAATGTCTGTACAGACTCTGACCACCCGGGCTGAGTCACTGTGCTCCCTCCAGGCAGCCCATGCCTCCACCTGTGTCCCCTGCAGTGGGTTCTCAACTCTGCAGCTAGAGAGGACCATTAAAAATGCATCAAAGCATGTCCCCATGCCCCAAGCCTACAGTGGCTCCCACGTCACTCAGGGCAACAGCCAGAGCCCTCACGGTGGCCTTTGTGGCCCTGCATGATCTATACTGGCCACCTCTCTGTCCCTCAAAATTGCCAAGCACTTCCTGCCCCAGGGCTTTTGTATTTGCCGTTGCCTTTGTCTGAACGCTGTCCCTCACCACCCCCTGAGATCCGTCCCACCACATCTGACTTCCTCAACCCCTTAGCTCTTCACTCCAATGTCACCTTTGCAGGGAGGCCTTCCCAGAGCACCCCGCTTTTTTTGAGTTGGGGTCTCACTCCGTTGCCCAGGCTGGAGTGCAGTGGCATGCTCACGGCCACCCCAGCGTCGACCTGCTGGGCTCTGGCGATCCTTCTGCCTCAGCCTCCCAAGTAGCCGGAACTACAGGCATGTGATACCGTGCCCGGTTAATTTTTGATTTATTGTAGAGATGAGGTCTCACCAAGTTGCCTGGGCTTGTCTCGAACCCACAGACTCAGGCCAAGGCAATTCCTTCGCCTCGGTCTCCCAAACTGCTCAAATCACCCCGTCACCTGCCAAATCCACCCCATCCTCCCTCCACACTTTACTTGACTTGCCTGGTGCCAGCTGCACCACCTCACACACTGAGATTGAATTGTTGTATATCACCCCCTGCTTGAATGGAAACTACATGAGTTCAGGGACTTATGTCTACTTTATTCGCTGCTCCTGGGCCAGCACCTAGAACAGTGCCTGGCATATAATAGGTGCTCATTAGTGTGTATAAAGTGATAAATGATACATTTCATGTCTTTACTAATCTCTGTGGCACTCAAACTTCCTCAAATCTACTTTTGAAAAAAGGGATGAGACTCAGGAGGCTGAGACGGAAGGATCACCTGAATTCAGGAGGTCGAGGCTGTGGTGAGCTGTGATAGTGCCACTGCACTCCAGCCTGGGTGACGGAGTAAGATCCTGATGCAAATATAAATATTTATATTCAGCAAAGTTTTTCTGGCTTTTCTTCATCATTTCCCCCTACCCCCCACGCCCAAGGATTTCTAGACTTTTATTTCCTGTTTGCACTCCAATGGAACTTTAACCTGACAGCTAGATTGTGAATCTGTGGATGCACTGTATGTATATATGGGTTTTATATGTAAAAAGATTAAAACATTTTCACTCCAAGAATCACTTTTTTCACTCTTGTGGATAATATTACTCATGTTGAGAACACATGACTTAGCACAACAGAATAGTTCAAAACACTTTAAACAAAATATTACTAGGTTTTAAAAACTAGGTTTTTAAAAACAGAGACATGCAACAGGTTTGTGGTAGAAACAGGAACTTAGTGATTTGTGTGGTGGTGCACACCTATAATTCCAGCTACTCAGGAGGCTGAGTTGGAAGGATTGCGTGAGCACAGGAGTTTGAGGTTACAGTAAACTATGATTTTGCCATTGCACTCCGGCCTTGGCAACTGAGTAAGATTCTGTCTCTAAAAAAAAAAGAAAAAGTGAATTCAATGCCACTAGCTCCTCCCCACAGTTGAAGCCTAAGCAGGGAGCAATCAAACGAGCTTCTGCTGGATTTCAGGGTAGTTTTTGGCCAGCATTGCATCCTGGGAGCACAGAGCTGAGACCAGTGCCAGCATCATTTCAGCCAGTTCTTCATGGATCGCTAAACACATTGTGAGCCAGGAAGTCAGAGCCCAGCCCCAGGCAGAGGCCATCTCACAAACACAGGGTGGTCAACAGTCTCCTAGCATGGATGTGGCTTCACACAGAGACGAGAGTGCACAGGGAAGAGTCCTGATGCCTCCACTCAGCTGCCCCATTCCCTCTTCCCAAGCTCCCTTGAATCTCTAGATAGAGCAACCCCTGCCAGTCATGAGCAGCTATGTGGCCCATCTGACCCATCATCAGCATGGCCATTGTTTCGTGGCCCATTGGACTCCTTCCTGCCCTTGTTTCTCCTCACTGGAGGTGACCTGTGTCCCCCGGACCTGCACCTTCCCCTCTGCTGGGCACACTAGACATTCGGTTCACAGCTGAAGGGTCTGTGTCTGGAAGTAAGAAAGTGGCTTGCGCCAAGGCGTGTGGCAGCCGATGGCTTCCCTGTGTGCCTCCAGGAGAAGGTGTTAATTAGATACGTGGGAGTGGAGGAAAAGAACGCTCTGCCCTGGAGGAATCCAGATTATATCGTCCAAATATTATTAAGAAACAACTGAACACCTAATTGTCCAGGGAGTCGTGGTTGTATCAAATTATGTGCTAATTTGAAGGGACCGATAGTGGCTCATTACTGAGGTCTGCCAGCAGAGGAGGGAGTTCTCACTGTGCCTTTCAAATGACTTTCGGCGTCTCCATCCACACTGCTCTGCCTAGTACCAAAAGGTTGTCCCTGCAGTCCCCGGTGCCCATCCCTACCCTGTGTCCCAGAAAGTTCACCCCAGGGTCTGAAAGGGAGGAGGTCCAGGGCTTCCTTTCCATCATGAGCTCTCTCGGAAGGCTGGAAGTTTTTAAAATTTTGCCTTGGACTTTTGGATCTAACTTGTCAGAACTGGGCCTCTCTCTTCATCTCCCATGCAGAAAGTATGGTCGAAGCCTTCAGCAAAAATCAGGGTTCATTTCGGGGTCAGGACTGGCTTGGCTGGGACTGTGTGGGTCACAGCAGCAGCAAACCCACCAGGAGACCTGCAGAGCTCGGGGCAGGGGGGAGGGGCACTTGTGGGCTTCGTTTGTGAGTGGTTGGTGTGGAGAAGTCACAGGCAGAGCTGCTAGCACCTTGCTTTTGAGTCTGTCCTCCCCTTCTGCAGGGTCTCTGGCTCATTATCTAGAGTTTCGAAGTTACCAGAGTGGGAATGTCCTTGGGGGCCTGATGTGGCTCCCCCTGAGGTTAAGGGGCCCAGACAGGGACACTGATGGAGGCACTGACGGAGGTCCACACACCATATGTCCACACACCATATGTCTAGACACCATATGTCTAGGTTATGCACCAAGCCAACACACTTAGAGCCAATCTGTCTTATTTTACCACCTTGACCAATGCACTTTTATAACCACACAATGACAAAACTATGTGTAATGTTATAGCTTATACGCCTGCGTGTTTGATAAAACATGAAAGATGCCAGAATTTAGCATTGTGTAGGTTAGCATTGTGCCCCCATCAGAAAACCATGTTTGGGTGAAATCGATCTCACCTCGGCCGGTACATGATTGGCCTCCTGCCTAAGGAGATCGGGCCTCTGGCCTCTACAGGGCTGGCACCCTCGATGTAGGGGGCTCCCCTGACCACCCACCTAATCCATCTGTCACCTTTGGCTCAATTATCTCACTTCTTTTCTCCTTAGAACTTGTCACTATTGGACATAATGTTATTTATGTATTTATTTGCTAGTCTGTCTTCTCAAGTGGAAGATTGTTGAGGCAGTGATTTTTGTCCCTGATGTAGCTGAACACCCAGCAACAAATGCAACAAATATAACACGCCCAAAGCCGGGCTTGTACTTAACATCTGTTGAGCAAATGAATGTCACACAATCCGTGGGTATGAAGACTTTAGAAACTGCTAGGAAACAGGAAACGGCTCCAGAAGAAACATTAGAAACTTGGGGCCAAGGTAAACTGCTTAAAAACACATCATGTTGGCCGGATGCGGTGACTCAAGCCTGTAATCCCGGTACTTTGGGAGGCCAAGGTGAGGAGATTGCCTGAGCCCACGAGTTCAAGAACAGCCTGGGCAACTTGGCAAGACCTCTTCTCTACAATAAATCAATAAAAAAAATTAGCCGAGCATGGTGGCACGCACCTGTAGTTCTGGCTACTTGGAAGGCTGAGGCAGAAGGATTGCCTGAGCCCAGCAGGTCCAGTCTATGGTGGCTGTGAGCATGCCACTGCACTCTAGCTTGGGTGACAGAGTGAGATTCCAACTCAAAAAAAAAAAAAGAAAAGAAAAGAAAAGAAAAGACGTCATGTTCTCAAATTCAAAAAAGAAACGTGGGAAATGGAATGAAAATTTAGAGAAGAAATTTAGCTACAGACATCAAGGTCAACTTCTTATAGTAGATTATGTGAGCATGAGATGGGAGTGGTATCCAGATGACAAGTTCACCTTCTTTGGAAAAGAACCCACGATTCTCAGATGGGTTCCCTATACCTGTGCTCCTGCCTTCTGGACAAAATGCTGGGTACACCTCTCCCAAGTTGGGCCACTCACTGCACTCTGCCCTTCTAGACATAGTTAATTGGCCCCAGGACATGTGAACTGCCAAGAAAAATTGTGGAATTTTGAAATGGGCAAAACATACGTATATATGTTTAAAACGGACTGCTAGACATTGTCTAGAAAATTCCCCTGGGGTTATCTGCTTCTGTAGAAGTCTGTGTCTTTTATTGTCATTGATTAGTATTCAAACTTTTAAAGATTAAAGTTAACTGTAGAGAGCTGATGGTGATGCAAATGATTTTTGTTCATAAAAATGCAAATGAATTTTGCTGGGGCACAGTGGCTCATACCTATAATCCCAGCAGTTTGGGAGGCTGAGGTGAGAGAATTGTCTGAACCCAAGAGTTCCAGACCAGCCTGGGCAACATGGCAAGACCTACAATAAATTAAAGAAAAAAAAAAGCTACAAGTGGTGGCTTGCCCCTGTAGTTCTGGCTACTTGGAAGGCTGAGACAGAAGGATTGCCTGAGCCCAGCAGGGTGAGGCTGCGGTAGCCACGATGGTGCATGGCACCCTAGCCTGGGCAAAAGAGTGACGCTCTGACTCAAAAAAAGAAAAAGAAGAGTAGGAGAAGGACAAAAGAGATCCATTCAAATTGCAAGTGATTACTACTCCCTGTGGAAGAAGTCAGTTTTACTTTTTTTTTTTTAGAAAGCAGGAGTTTATTAAGAAGACAGAAAAGCTCCTGCAGAGGGAGGGGGCCAAAAAGAGGGTTGGTTGCACCAGTTTTACCTTTATTAGCGAATTCATTTCAACATTCCTGCTTGCTTATATATCTATACATATACTCTGTGTGTGTGTGTGTGTGTGTGTGTGTGTGTGTGTGTCCTCTGATTGTCCTTTGAACCATTTTACTGGATCTCTCAATTAATTAGTTAACTAAAATCTTTGATCAGTGCTTATTTTATATTTCTATGAAAGTCAAGTTTTACTTAAAAAATAATAATAATCCTTTAACAAACCCAAGCAAAACCCGTTGGAATTTTGGGATGTCTGTGACCATGTTGCTCTGTAGGCAGAAGTCAGTTTGCAGTTAGGCTTATCAGAGGAGTCAAAGATGAGGGAGAGAGAATGCCAGGAGGCCTGTGAGTCCCAGGTCTGGGGTCTGCGAGTCTGGATGCTGCTGCCCTGTTATGCCTGCCTGAATGAGATAAACTAGTCTTCCATCTAAGCTACTCCAAGTCCGGTTTCCATCAACTGCAGCCAGAAGATGGCTTGCCATGTAGCGCTTACATTGTGCAGAGATTGATTTAAAAAGCAGGTGAGGTTTTAAAAGTCCAGCTGGACCTGTTTGGAAGTAGCAGATAGCAGACATGGGTGGTGCAAACCTAGGTCCTGCTGCTGTGGGAGAGAGGGAGGAGAGGGGAGGCTCTCATAAACTCAGAAGGAGCAAAATTGTTCAGAATCAAGGGAATCATGACATGGTGACTGGCAAAGTTTGAGGAGGAAACTCAGAGTCAAGGGCAGGGCGGGTTATTCAGTGTAGGTTATACATAGAAAAGTTTCTTATAGGCAGCTTAAAATTAAAATAGGGTAAGCGTTCAGGCATCTTTCTTACCAGCACACCAGGCATATAGGTTGGAATATGGATTTGCAGTGCAGCCCAGCCTCTTAGCCCATCAAAGTGGAGAGATGGTAATTAGCACGTCTTCTTTGTTCATGCTTAGCATAATAATCACCGTAAAAGCATATCAAGCTTCTTGTCAAAGCCAAATGAACATTCTTTCTCTTAAGATGCTCATGCCCATTGGGTATGCCTCTATCTCCCTCTCTAACAAAATCTATTTCGAACTATACTTGGATTCACTCTGAAATTCTTTTCTGTGATGAGTCAAAAGATAGGCTGGGTCACTGACATCCTGAGGGCAAAGACTTTAGAACTGGACCCCAGTGACTCCAGTGTAGTGCTGAATGCCATCTTCCAGTTGTGCCAGACACACTCAGAGGACAGGTTTCTCCTCTGGGGACAGACCACAACCAGCATGGCTCCCCTGCCCCTGTGCCATGGGGTGGGCCACACCTCTCTTCCCCTCTCCCAGGCCTGGACAAGGAGTGAGTGCCCACTAGGGCCTTACTGACAACTTATCATTTGTATCTAGAAGTTTTAAATATAAGATTAAAGATGGAAGAAAGCCACCATGAGAAAACCAAAAGGAACGTTGCCAGGGCTTCGACAAACTCTAGTTATTCTTAGAGCAGTTGTGAATCCTTAAGAGGGTGCATTTTATTTCCTTGTAAAAATACCAAGTGATTGATGGGGTGAGGAAGTAGGAGCCAGTCTTCCTCAAGGTGCTTTTCTAAACACTTTTTAATACTCTCAGATGTGCTTCTACCTAGTGCTACCTGTGGTGTCGTGCTGCATTGGAGTCCAAGAAATTTGGGTTTGAAACCTGCTTCTGACACTAATTGGCTAAGCGAATTGTGGCTCTGCCATTTATCAGCTAATCTCCCTGAGCCTCTGTTTCTTTATCCACAAAATGGGATGTCCCCCAGCCATGTGGATTACATGTGATGATTCATGCCAACTGCCCATCGCACAGTAGAGGAAGAAAAACGGGGCCTCTGCAAGGAAACCTGGCTCCCCACATGTTCGTCCCCCCCAATATTCCCCTCTCATCTCAACTCCTGTTCCTGAGTGGGAGGAGGAAGGAGGCGGCCAAGTCTTCGGCATATCCTGTTTAATATTTTAACTCAATTTAAATTGACTTTCATCTAGAACGGGACCAGCTGGGAATCTATTCAAAGGGCTGGTCCCACGCAGCTGTGACATAGGAAACAGCCCATGTGGGGTGATCTCAGCCCTGTCCCACCCTCTAAAACCTCCTGTTTCCAGAAACACTACCTTCATCCCTTTGTTCTAGGACTCGCTTCCTGCCCAACCCCCATTTGGAATGAGGGCACCCAGAAGCCGCAGCAGAGGACTACAGCCCAGAATCAATTCATTTCGGAAAGGCAGGAACTTTGAGGCCTCCCAGAATGCATGGCGGCTCGCCCCTGCCCAGATCTGTGCTGAGGAGGGTCATTGTCTCAGCTGCAAGAAGGAGGTGATGATTGTCTGAGGGCAAAATGAGAAAGGACACACAAACTCCTGTCATATTGTTGCTTCTATTCTTGTTGTTGTTGTTGTTTGGGTGATTTTTCCTGTCAGTGTACTTTGCCAGAGTGACAGGAGCAGAGAACACCAGCATCCTGGGTACCGAGGGATCTGGCAGAGGCATGTGGACAGGGGGAAGGGCCTGGAATTTGGCAGCTGGGGGACTGGGACAGCTGGCCCTGCCGAGGCTGCCCTTCCTGGTGCTCCACAAACCAATGGCTATGTCTCTCCTGGCAGGAGCACACTGCCTAGTGCCACATTGCCACAATACCTGGGCAGAGTGTACCCCCTCATCCTTGCTGCCCTGCCTGTGAGCTCAGGTTCATGCTCCTCCCCCAGCCCCACTGGGCTGGCCACCCCAGCATCTCAGGGTCTCCCCTATGCCCACCGAGCACCATACCCCAGCATCCTGGAGCTCAGCTGTATGGATCTGAATGTCTCAAAAATCAGTCTAAGCAGGAACACGAATATTATAGCAAAGGGATAATGGAGAATTAACTTGAAAACAGTTTGTACCCATCTACAGGGACTCAGACTGGTCAAAGTGGAGAAGTGACATATACTTGATCTTAGACTATAACACCTGAGAAGTGACTTTTTGTTTGTTTCTTTGTTTGTTTGTCTCAATATGTTGCCCAGGCTGTTCTCAAACTCCTGGGCTTAAGCAAGCTTCCCAAAGTGCAGGACTACAGGCATGAACCACCATGACTGGCCAAGTATCATCTTCAAAAAGTCATCTAAACAGGCAGTGCCTGTTACTTGAATGTCCCGTGATCCATTTCCTCCTGTCTGGGATGTCCTTCCAGGGTGTCTGCAGAGAGAAATGCCCTGTGTCCTCAGATGGAGCACAGGGGCCCTGCCTTAGTGCTATCCCTGAGGCCAAAGGTTCAGCTGTCTGTCTTTCCCACCAGGCTGCAAGCTCCCAGGAGCAGGTTTACGAGTGCTCTCCAGATAAGGCACTTAGAAAGGTCTGGCTCAGCCTGTAATCCCAGCGCTTTGGGAGGCTGAGGTGAGTGAATTGCCTGAGCCCACGGGTTCGAGGCCCACCTGGGCAACTTGGCGAGACCTCATCTCTACAATAAATCAAAAATTAGCCGGGCGTGGTAGCGCTGGCTACTTGGAAGGCTGAGGCGGAAGGATCGCCGGAGCCCAGCAGGTCGAGGCTACGGTGGCCGGGAGCGGCCACTGCACTCCAGTCTGGGCAACAGAGTGAGACTCCAACTCCAAAAAAAAGAAAGGCCTGGCATGGAGCAAACGTCCAGCAAATGTATTTCTTTATCACTTTTTCTCTCTCTTATTCCCCCTTTCTCCTCCCCTTTACTCTTTGCCTTCTCCCTCTCTCTCCCCTCCCTTCCTCCGTTCCCTCTTTTCCCTTCCCTCCTCCCTCCCTTTCTTCCTTCCTTCCTTCCTTCTCCCCTTCCCTTCCTCCCTCCTTCACTTCCCTCCTTCTTTCCTTCTTCCCTCTTTTCTTCTCTCCCTCCTCCCTTTCTTCTTTTCTTCCTTCCTTCTCTCCTTCCCCCTCCCTCCTCCTCCCTCCCTCCATCTCTCCCTCTCTTCCTCTCACTCTCTTTTCTTCTCTTCTCCACCAAAACCACAGACAGATATTAGCTACACAAACAGTTGTCAAATGAATACATGTGGAAGCGCTAAAACATACCAGTGAAAATACTGAAGGGTCATGTGTGGAAAAAGCCCACACTCCCATGTAGAAGTGGAGAGGGCTGGAGCTTTCCACTCCTTGCTGTCCACAGCCTGGCTCTTCAGTTATGAAGCAAGCATTCAGTCCCTCAGAGCTTGCCTTTTTTTTTTTTTTTGAGATTTTTCCCCCCCACTCTGTTGCCTAGGCAGGAGTGCAGTGGCATGCTCACTGCCACTGCAGCCCTGACCTGCTGGGCTCAGGGGCCCCTTCCACTTCAGCCTTCCAAGTACCTGGAACTACAAGCGTGTGCTACCACGCCTGGCTAATTTTTTGATTTACTGTAGAGACGAGGTCTCACCAAGTTGCCCAAGCTGGTCACGAACCTCTGAGCTCAGGAATACTCTCTCCTCAGCCTCCCAAAGTGCTGGGATTACAGGCTTAGCCACCACACCCGGCCAGAGCTTGCTTCTTTATAGATTTGAGAGTAATGATGTCTTTCTTCGGCCAGGAGCAGTGGCTCAAGCCTGTAATCCCAGCACTTTGGGAGGCTGAGGTGAGCAGATTGCCTGAGCCTGTGGTTTGAGAACAGCCTGGGCAATTTGGCGAGATCTCGTCTCTACAATAAAAAGAAAAAAAATTAGCTAGGTGTGGTAGCACACACCTGTAGTTCTGGCTACGTGGAAGGCTGGGGCAAAAGGATCACCTGAACCCAGCCGGTTAATACTGGGGTAGCCGTGAGCATGCCACTGCACCCCAGCCTGGGTGACGGAGTGAAAACAGGCCCCACACTGAAAACAACCCTTCAGGCCACTGCGATGGGTGACACAGACAGACCACCTCCCCCCAAAAGGATTGTAGACAGAGAGGTCTCACTGCCTGTGGCCAGGACACTGCTTTCCTGGCTGAGTCCCTCATCCACAAACTGAGGCCAATCTGATCAAATGGAGCCTGGCATGCAAATCAATCTTGTGGAGCTGGGCATGAGATGTCTTGGCTGAGTCGGTCAACTTGCTGGAGTCGGATGCCCTGAGGGAAAGCCCCACTCCAGCCCAGGGCCAACAGGAGGATGAAAATCAGGGTGAACTTATCTCTTCTAAGCACCCCCTCTTGCCTTTGTCATGAAAACACCCTGATACCCACCTTGCCCCTCTCTTTCTGTCCACCTTGTCACAGGTATTTGGTGATCATTAAAGGACACGATGAGATTTCAGCCTGAGGGTAGAAGCTGGATCCCTTCTTGAGAGGAGAACCCACAACAGGAGACCCTTCCTGTGACCAGAATCTGGCTTTCTGTTACTTCTCACAGGAAGTAAACTTAGCCTCTCCCTGTCCCCAGCTGCTACCTCCACCTTTGGGGGCCTCCCTTTGGCTGACCTACCCACGGCTGAGCAGAGACACTCACAGAAGGACTGCTTTGCGATGGCCACAGGACTTTTCTCCTGATTGTTCCTCAGGATCAGAGTGACACAGAGACATTTATCCCTAGAGCTGTCATTTAGGGAGATGGGGGGGCATGCAGAAAAAGGGGGAGGTGGAGCATAGCCCTTGCCAGTCAGGGGCACTTGTTAGCATGGGCAACAGGCTTTTGGTCATCGTGGTTCTGCTGGGCAGATTAGATAAGGATGCTGTGTAATTTGTGAGCATCTTTTGACTTTTATGTCCAACCACACAACTCAGGCAAGACTCCTTTTTTTTTGGAGTTGGAGTCTCACTCTGTTGCCCAGCCTGGAGTGCAGTGGCACGCTCCTGGCCACCGCAGCCTCGACCTGATGGGTTCCAGAGATCCTTCCTCCTCAGCCTTCCAAGTAGCCGGAACTACAGGTGCGCAGTACAACACCCGGTTAATTTTTTATTTTATTGTAGAGACAAGGCCTCGCCAAGTTGCCCGGGTTGGTCTTGAACCCGCAGGCTCAGACAATTCACTCACCTCAGCCTCCCAAAGTGCTGGGATCACAAGCTGAGCCACTGAGCCCGGCCAAGACTCCTTCTTAACTGTGGTGCCACCATCCGTGTGATAGGCGATGACGTCTGAACACCTCACATCAGCATTCTAGGCCCCTCTCAGTTTGGGTCCTCATGTGCATTTCTGATCTTAGCTCACAGCACACATCACCATTACATCCTGGTCTCTTGTGTGTGTGTTTCACAGCTGCCTGATATTTTCTCAGACTGTCTGTAGGGTCTAGAACGTCCTTCTGCCCAGCCTTGTTGTGGAGCTGACCACCAGCATGAACACCCTGCTCCACCTCCTCCAAGCCACAGGGCGTTTTTCTAATGATGTCACATTAAGGCGGGTTAGACACAGATAGGTAAGTTTCTTATAGGCAGGTTCAAATTAAAATAGGGTGAGTATTCAGACATCTTTCTTATCGGTACACAACCTTCATCCAACCAACCAAGCACACTAGACCTGACACTTGCAGGCTGGAACGTGGATCTACCAATGTAGAAAATCACAGAAGCAATAGGGAATTACCCAAAGCACAAATATGATGTTTTCAGAGAAGCCCAGATCTAGTCGGGCAATGACTCATTATTTAGAATGTACTTGCGATCTTGGAAGGTTGAGAGATGGTCATCAAAACTCACAACCAGACACCTGCAACCCACTACTCTTACACATCTTAATCATTGTTGTAAAAGTCTATAAAGCTTCTTGTTAAAGGCAAGCATGTGTCCTTTCTTTTAAGGCACCCATATGTGTTGGGCATGTCTCTTTCTTTCTAATAAGCCCTGTCTTAAATTGTACTTGGGACTCGCTTTGAAATGCTTTTCTGTGGCAAAGTCTAAGAACCCATGGAGCAACACACTGCACTCCACCTGGCATCAACATCGTTGCACATCAGTTTCCTTGTCGGTAAAGAGAGAGCAAATACTACTATCTCATGGGGTTGTGATGAGAATCAAATGATCTTAAAAGAGTCAAGTGCTTGGGACAGCCGGGGCCCAAACATTAGTTGTTATTGCCATTTGTCTTCCTTACCTCCTCCAGAACATCTTTACAGAGGCCCCTCACCCCTCTCCCGGTCACGGCCAATCTCTCCCTCTCATGGATCCCACAGTCTATGAGCTTCTATTTTAGCCCTTGTCACCATCTGGTTGGCTCATGTGGTCTTTATAGGAATCGGACTCTCTCAGACTGAGCTTCTGGTGGAGAGGTGGGGCGGGCAAGGCTTATGCACCCCCAGCACCTGGTATAGAGAGGGCAACAGGCCGGCCAGAGGGGAAAACAGGCAAAGCTGAAGAAAGCAGGGGCAGGTGTGCATCCTGCAGACACCAGGGCCCACAGTGCAATGGTGTGCCTACAAATGAAGGGGCTTGTCTCTGGATGAAGGCAGTGTTGGGTGACCATAGGACTGAATGGAACCCATATATGGGACCACTTAGCACAGTCCCTGGCCCCCGGCAAGGCAGAATCAGTATTTCCTTCTTCTCTTCCTCTCTCCACATAAACCAGCAGTGAGATTTGCGGCTTTTTACTTTTTACCTTTTTTTTAAAGGTCATTCAAATTCAGTGTCCAGATCAAGGAATCCAATAACTCTATGCTGGGCTTCCAAGGGATGCCGATTTGTGTACTGCCCAAGTGCAACACTGCAGTAATGGTGGTGAGGGCCTGGAGTTTGCTTGAGGACAGTGGTGGAACCAAAGGGGCAGCTGAAGGAATCTGTGGGGCTCAGACTGCAGGGGAGCCAGCTCGGGAAAACAGGAGGCCTTTTCCAGTACCTTTAAAGCCTCCTTTCCTCTGACATGCAAGGGTGACAAGGCCCAGTAGAAAGTCATCTCTGGAGGCAGGCATGGCTCTGTCTTAGTGTGGGAACACCCAGAAACAAATCCTGAGATGAGGATCAGTGCAGGTAAAACACTGGGAAGTGATCCCGGGAAACAGGAGGGATATAGGGACATGTGGAGGGAAGGAAAGGCAGCCAGGCATGGGGTGTGAGGTGTCCCGAGCAAGTCACCACTGTGGGCCACTGAAATGTCATCCTTTTAAGGGACTCTGGGAGCCCCGGTAGAGCACACAGCAGAGATCGCCTACCCACTGAGGAGGGAGCTAGGGTCATTAAATCCAATTCTGCCTCGTGGTGTTTAATCCTGACCTAGACTGCAACGGAAGTGTATTGATTATATTTCTTCATTTCCAATATCTGCCATAACTGGAAGATGCATTTATTTTTATATGAACAAAAAGGCAGAAAGAATGAGTTAATAAACAATTTGTTGTGTCCTATTGGAATGGAAGGAGTTGTTGGATCCCAGCAGAGGAAGGGTAAGTAGTCTTTCTCCCAGCATCTGTGAGGTCTTCAGGTTTATGCTAAAAAGAGAATCTGTACTGCCTGGTCAGAATAAATCACATTCTTTACGTTTGCCAGGAACATACTGTAGGCTGGATCACAATCTGTATGTTTTATTCTCTGTTGCAAGTGTGGAAAACCTCAAGGTACAAAATTTGTTGTCTTGGGCTTAGGAAGAAAGGGAATTACTTCTGTGTCTAGTGCCCTGTTTACTTCTATGACTTTCCTCAGATGGGAAGGGTTCTGTGAGTGGTCCCTTGCTGACAATTTTCTTAATGAGCCCACGGCTGAGTGAGGCAAATGTCTCCCTTTCATTCCAAATGAGGAAGAGGTATCTTTATGCTAATTGTCTAAAGTTTAATTGTCAAATTGAAAATTGTCCCAAATATTTCATGAGCCAAGGCAGCATTACCCAAAGGGAAGTATCTGGATGGAGGTGATGATCACCTAAGCTAAAAACCCAAAGGAAACACTAGCACCTGTTGGGAGGGTTAGAAGAAAGGAGGGGAAAATGGTGAAAAGTCTAATATTTGTGTTCTTTTCAGGGCAAAAGGGGGGAAGTCTAGCTCCAGCTGACTGAGGTGAGGGAGTAGTAGACTGTTGTGATAGTCTGGGAGAGGGAATAAGAAAGATGGAGACTCACGGAGATCAGAAATCGGGAGATAAAACTCAGCAACAAAAAGGCAAAGACCCAGTTAGAAAATGGACAAAGGACTTGAATAGACATTTCTCCAAAGAAGACAGGCAAATGACCAATAAGCACATGAAAAGTCATCAGTCATTAGGGAAATGTAAACCAAAACTACAATGAGATACCACTTTGCACCCACTGGGATGGCTAAAATCAAAACAGCAGAAAATAAGTGTTGTCAAGGATATGGAGAAATTGAAACTCTCTGACACTTGCTGGTGGAAAAGTAAAAGGGTGTGACTTCTATGGAAAACAGTTTGGCAGTTCCTCAAAAAGTTGAAAACAGGGCTCCTATATGACCCGGCAATTCTTCTCCTAGATATATGCCCAAGAGAAATGAAAACACATGTCCACACAAAAACTTGTGCTCATATGTTCAAGGCACTATTGTTGATACTAACCAAAAAATAGAAATGAGCCAAATGTTCATTAGTTGATGGTTGGACAAAAAAAGGTGGTTTATCCATGCAATGGGATATTATTCAGCCACAAAAAGAAATGAATGTTGATACATGCTATAACTTGAATGAATTTCAAGGTTGAAATTGACACTTTCAGGTTGAAAACGTGACGCTAAGTGAAAGAAGCCAGACAACAAAAGACTTCACGGTCTTATTGTACCATTTATATGAAATGTCCAGAATCTGCAAATCTATAAAGACTGAAAGATTCAGGGGTGTCAGGGGCTGGGGTAGTGGAGAATGGGGAGGGTCTGCTTAATGGAGCAAAGTTTCTTTTTGGAATGATGAAAAGATTCTGGAATTAGGTAGTGATCATGTTTGCACAACATCTGTGATTGCCCTAAAACCCACTGAATTGTATACTGTAAAATGCTTAAAATGGTGAACATTTTTATGTGACTTTTGCCTCGATAATTTTTAAAACCAGGGGTCTTAGTCACAATTCATAATTTTTTGAGCCCAGCTAAATGAAAATGCAAAGTTCCTTGATCAAAAATTTAATCATTTTCAGGATGGTGATAGCAGAGGCTTCAACAGGGCAAGGTGCCCTGTGGGGTTGCACAGGGCGATCCCCAGCGGCCGGTGGAGGCAGTGTGGGCACTGATGCTTGGGCCTTGCTCGGGGTCCCTGCAGCAGGAGCTGGGGTCCCCAGCAACTCGATGATGCAACTCTGCAGGCCTGCCCTTCTTGGGTCCCCACGCTGCTGCTGTCAACAATTCTGCTTCCGCCCGCCACAATTCTGCCCCATGATTTTTCTCTCCTTGGTTCCTTTCAGCATCCCTTCCCACTTCTCACCGTGACTGCAATTCTCCCGATGATTCCACGTTCACACTCTGGAGACATGGAACCTGCGGGCGGCCCACTCTGTGGTGAAAGTGGTGAGGGGGTGGTTTTCTCGGCAGCTGTATCATATAGATCCCTGGTGTCTTTGGACTCCATCCTCAGCTGTGACAGGGAGGGGGACCTTGTGGGCTGAAGCCTGAGGCTCCTTCAGCAAAGGTTAAGGTGGAATCACTTCCTATGGCCAGAACAAGCTGTAGCTGAGTGGTTCCAAGGACATTAAAGGGGGGAAAGATGCATGGGAGCAATGACCTTGACTGTGTCTTCCTCGCTTCCCATCCCACCTCATCAGGTGGCAATTCTTTGATATTGGACATGTCACTCAAGTTCCCTGACCTTCCAGGACCTCCTCAGTAAATAGGAATAAAACCTTGGCTGTTAACACACAGAGATTGAATCCGTAGATTAAACCAAATAAACACTAGTTGGGCTTCTGCTAAGTTCCAAGCCTGTGCTGGTCCCTGGGAGGCTGAGGGGAGGAGGTTGGGTGGGAGATAGGGGTCCAAACAGCTGATTGATTGTGCTGTAGAGTAGAGGCAGGAATGTTTCAATACGGGAAGGAACACAGAGGCAGACAGATCTCTGTGTTGAAGAGAAGACATCTGAACCGGGCTTTGAATAATAAGCCATGTTTCAACAGGTGATGAAGAGCCTTCTAGACAGAGGGACCAGCGTGAATACAAGTGAAAGCAGGCAAGTGTGGGGGACATTCTCAGGGCCCAGTCAGTCGGGACACACACAAGAGGGGTGAAGTGAGATCAGAAAGGCCAGGTGAGGCCAGAAGGAAGACGCCTTAGATGGTCCCCTGCTTCCTTCTGACCTTTCTTCTCTCCTACACCACCATCATGGTCTCTTCTGCTTCTTGTCTCTGCCCTGCCCTGCCCTGCCCGGCCCTGATTCCGTGTAGGAGTATCAGAGATAACGGGTATTCAGTTCTGGATGAGCTCATGTGCCAGACTAGACAAGGCCCCTCTCTCATGGTGAGCTTCCTCCTCCAAAGAAAGGGAGACCCCTTATGTCTTGGATTCCAGGCAACTCTGTAGGGTGCTTCAGAGAGTATGAAAATCCGATGGTGTCCCTGGGGGCAGAGGGGGGTTTCCCTCCAGAACTACCCCCCTGGTCCTGGGGCTCCGACAGCGGCTCCCTAGCGTGACTCCCATTTCCAGATGCAAACAAGTCTCCTGTCACATGCAGCTTTCCCAACCCTGGGGCTGAGGCAACCATCTCACTGAGGGGACCTGAGGGGATCCATGGACTGAGCAGGCACGCGAGTGGAGGGGCATGGAAGAAAGCTGAGTCAGCCCCGTCCCTGAGGCAGTGGCAGGGTGCAGAGAATGAGCCCAAGCCCCAAGCCCTCAGTTCACCCCAAAGCTTTCCTCCCAGTACTGGCACTCACTCACTTTCTTGGCCCTGAAGCATTTCCTCCCTGTCTGCAGGCAACTACTTCACAACTGCTCATCTGGAACTTGACCAGAGCCACCCGAGCCACAGCTGGTGAGAGAAGGCAGAGAACCTTAGATTTTCATCCAGATGGGACTCTGAAGACCATCTGGACTTTTGCTTTAAAATATGTTCCCCTGTTTCACTCCGTTTGTCAGGAGTGGAGATTTTGTTACTAGATGTTCTACTCTAGTAACTTCTGTGGGAGGTATTTTCTACCATAAACTCACACTTACTTTGCATCTATCCCCTCTGTGAACCTACATTTAAGAGGTAACCTTAGGACAGTATCATCCGCAGTAGCCAAAGTGGAGCATTCTTTTCTTTAAATAAAAATCTCTTAAAATAAAAATTAAAATTAAAACTTTGTCTTGTTGCAAAGCAATAAATATTCATTGCAGAGAGAAATAGAAAATGCTGAGAGCAAAACAGTAGAAAATAAAAATTATTCCCTTGAGATTACTGTTGTCAACATATATACAGTATTTCTTTCTATGCATATATGTATTCAAAAAAATAAATCAGGGTTTATAATGGGTGTATCACTAATTCACAGCCTGCTCTTTTCTCTAATGATACATAATATTTCTTTCCAGTCACTACTCCCTTTTTATGTTATCTTACTGGTCATATAATATTCAAAATGGTGTTAAATCAATCCTTGATTAAATCATGTTTTTATGCTGTTTTACTTTTGTGAACTTTTTTTTATGCTGCTATAAATGTTTTTGGAGCTAAACTTCTGCTTGTCTTCACGGTCACTTCCTCAGTGTACATTCCTGGAGGTGAAATTACTGGGACAAAGGGATGCAAAAATGAAGGGTCTATTTTTCCCCTGTCCTTTGTTTTTAATTCAATTTTCTAAAAATTTTAGATTCAGGAAATACAAATGCACATTTGTTACATGGATATATTGCATCCCAGCGGGGATTGGGCTTCAGGTGTCTCCATTCCCCAGGTGAACACCATACCAACTGGTAGCTTCGGAACCCTTGCCCCTTCCCCACCTTCCCCCTTTTGGGGTCCCCAGTGTCTGTTATTTCCATCTTTGTGTCCTGCACACTTAGCTCCTGCATATAAGTGAGAACACGTGGCGTTTAGTTTTCTGTTTCTAACTTAGTTCGCTTAGGATGATGTTCTCCAGCTCCATCCATGTTGCTTCAAAGGATATGGTTTCATTCTTATTCAGGGCTGCATAGTATTTCATGGTATATGTACCGCATATTGTTTATCCAGTCAATCATTGATGGGCACTTAGGTTGGGTCCATGACTTTGCTATTGTGAGTAGTGCTGTGATGAACATAGGATGCAGGTTTCTCTTTTATATAATTTATTTTTCTTTAGTTAGATATTTAGTAGTGGGCTTGCCTGGCCACATTGGAGTTCTGTTTTTAATTCTTTGAGAACTCTCCATAGTGTTTTCCATAAAGATTGAACGAGTTTTCATTCCTAACCACGGTGTATAAGCATTCCCTTTTCTCCATATCCACGTCAACAATTATTGTTCTTTGACCCTTTTTTTTTTTTTTTTTTGAGTTGGAGTCTCACTCTGTCGCCCAGGCTGGATTGCAGTGGCACGCTCATGGCCACCCCAGCATTGACCTGCAGGGATCCAGTGATCTTTCCGCCTCGGCCTTCCAAATAGCCAGAACTACAAGCCCAAGCTACCATGCCCAGCTAAGTTTTGTTTATTGTAGAGACTAGGTCTCATCAAGTTCCCCGGGCTGGTCTCAAACCTGTGGACTCAGGCAATCCACTTGCCTCGGCCTCCCAAAGGGCTGGGATTGCAGGCTGAGCCACCAAGCCCAGCCTCTTTGACCTTTTAAATTATAGCCATTCTGACTGGTGGAAGATATCTCATTTAATTTGCATTTCTCCAATGATTGGTGATGTTGAGCTTTTTTTCATATTTGTTGGCCACTTGTATGTCTTTTTTTGAGAAATGTCTAGTCATGTCCTTTGTCTACTTTTTTGATGAGGTTGGTAGTTTTGTGTTATTTCTTGTAGATTCTGGGCACTAGTCCTTCTGAGGCATAATTTGCAAATATTTTCTCTCATTCTCTAGGTTTTCCATTCATTCTGTTGATTATTTCTTTTGCTGTGCAGAAGTTTTTAGTTTAGTTTTTAATTTGTGTATTTTTGGTTTTATTGCATTTGCTCTTGGGGCGTTTGTCATAATTCATTTGCTTAGGCCAACATCCAGAAGAGTGTTTTCTAGATTTTCTTATAGCGTTTTCAAAGTTTCAGATCTTACACTTAAGTCTTTGGTCCATCTTAAGTTAATTTTTGTACAGGGTGGGTGGTAGGAGTCGAGTTTCATTCTTCTACATGTGGCTAGCCAACGTTTCCAGCACCATTTAGTGAATAGGGTGTCCTTTCCCCATTGTTTGTTTTTGTCGGCTCTGCCAAAGGTTAGTTGGTTGTAAGTATGTGGCTTTATTTCTAGGTTCTCTATTCTGTTCCACTGAACTACCTATTTTTGTACCACTGTTTTAATTACGACAGCCTTGCAGCATCATTTTAAGTCAGGTGACATGATGCCTCTGCATTTGTTCTTTTTACATAGCATTGCTTTGGCTGTTCATGCTCCTTTCTAGTTTCATATAAACTCTAGGATTGCTTTTTCTGGTTCTTGAACAGTGATGTTCATTTTTTGATAAAGATTGTGCTGAATCCGTAGATTGCGTTGTGTAGAATGGTCATTTTAATGATATCGATTCTTCAGGTCCATGAACATGGGATGTTTTTTCATCAGTGTTCTCCTTACAGAGATAGTTCACCTCTTTATTGAAATGTGTTCCTTAGTGTTTTAATGTTTTTGTGTGGCTTTTGTAAATTAGGTTGAGCTCTTGATTTTGTTCTCAGCTTGATCATTATTGATATATAGAAGTGCTACTGATTTTCACACATTGGTTTTGCATTCTGAAACTTTGCTGAAGTCGTTTATAGGGTCTAAGAGTCTCTTGGAGGAGTCTTTAGGGTTTTCTGGGTAGTCATGTCATCAGCAAAAAGAGATAATCCGACCTCCTCCTTACCAATTTGAATTTTTTTTTTGGTAGGGTAGAGATGAAGTCTCACTATGTTGCCCAGGCTGGTCTTGAACTCCTGGGCTCAAGCAACCCTCCCACCTCAGCCTCCCAAAGTGCTAGGATTATAGGCATGAGCCTCCTTGTCCAGCCTTGGATGTCTTTTGTTTCCTCTTGACTATCTGGCTAAGACTTCCAGTACTATGTTGAATAGAAGTGGTAGGTTTTTAAATATGTCAACTTATGCACCCACGAGTGTTGTATGAGAATGCCAATTTATCTGTATCTTTGCCAACTAATTATTGTTCTTTTTAATCACTGTCAAGCAAAGAATAGGGCAAAATGGTAAGTCTTTTAACATTTATTGGATTAATATGCAGTTGAATGTTTATTTGTGTACTGATCAGTTTTATATATATATATTTGTGTCATATTATTCCATGCTCTTTTATGAGAGTGTTTATTCCTTTCCTACTGATTTTTTTTTTTTTAGTTGGAGTCTCACTCTGTTGCCCAGACTGGAGTGCAGTGGCTGCTCCCGGCCACCGCAGCCTCGATCTGCTGGGCTCTGGCGATCCTTCCGCCTCAGCCTTCCGAGTAACTGGAATTACAGGCATGCGCTACCATGCCCGGCTGATTTTTTGATTTATTGTAGAGATGAGGTCTCGCCTGCCCAGGCGGGTCTCGAACCCACGGGCTCAGGCAATCCACTCACCTCAGCCTCCCAAAGGTGCGGGATTACAGGCTGAGCCACAGAGCCCGGCTCCTACTGATTTTTAACAGCTATTCATAGATTGTGACTATTGAAACTCCTACTAGCCATATATGTTATAAATGTATTTTCCAAGGTTGTCAACTGCCTTTGGCTGTATTTATGGCTTGTTTGGGAAGTAGGGCTGTTTTCCTTTTGTGATAAAAATTTATCAATTTTATCTTCTATGGTTTTTACCTTTGGCATCATGCTTAAACTATCTTTTCTCACCTCAAGGATATATAGATATTAAATGATGTTTTCTCCTAATACTTTACAGATTTATTTTATACTTGATGTTTAACTCACTTGGAACTTTTTTCATTCTATGGTATGAGTTTATTTTGTCCCACCATTCACTTGAAATGGAAATAGCATATTTGGGGTGAGATGTCTTTTTCCCCTTGGCTGTTCAGTATCTTCTGCTCTGATGACACATCAGGCTTTCTGTTACTTAAAAACCAACTTTGGTGTCTTCAGCTGAATTCTTCTCCTCAACAACCCCCTCTTTCTTGCCCCTACCCCTGCTGTGACCCACAGCATACCTTAGCCAGGAAGGAAAACTCAGATGAGGCATGAAGGGCAGGGGGCTGTGGTTATTGCACACCAGATATGGGTAATTTGGAGGGTTTAATCCCCATAACAACCCTAAGAAGTGTCATTACCGCCATTTTATGAAGAGGAAACATCAGGCCAGCAAGAGTCTAATACCTCACCAAAGCGTCAATTCAAGTGAATAGTGAAACTGAAATTCACATCCAATCTGCTCACTCTGAAATCCACAGCTCACCCAGCATCCTCAGCAGGAAGCAGGAGCAGGCAGACACTCCTTCTCTCTAGATGCTTGGAAGGTGTCTTAGTTCAAACTGCGATAACTAAAGATCATGGACCATGTGGCTTTAACAACAGAAGTTACAGTTCTCAGTTTTGGATGCTGGAAGCCCAAGATCAAGGTGCTGGTAGATGTGGTGTCATGAGGATCCTAGCTTTTAGATAGCTCCTACCACTGTCTCACATGGGAGACAGTGCGAGTGTGAGCGCATTCAAGCATGCTCTGGTCTCTTACTCTTCTTATAAGGGGGACTAATCTCATATAGGAACTCCTCACAACCTTATTTAAAACTTATCACCTCCCATAGGTCCCATCCCCACATCCCATCCCATTGAGGGTTAAGGTTTCAACATGTGAATTTGGAGGTGGGGGGGACACATTCAGTCCCCAGTGGGAGGTCCCTCCCTCCAGGAGTCATTCTGGCACGCAAAACGGACATGGGCTGAATGCTCTACGAGACAGAAACGGACTCTCTGAAGAGGGAAATGTTATGTTAAGGACACAGTTTGTTTCTCAGACCTGACTTTCCTTTGCAGAAAAGGAAGAGATCTATAAATTCTGTGTCACTGCAAGATGACAGAGGTGGGATTCCAGCAGGGAAGTAAGAGATCAGGAGGCCATCTGCTTGGTGATTTTGTCTCTGTTCATTCCCTGGAGTCAGGAAATTTCTGCAGACACTATGCAGTCTTCTTGGCAACTCACACCAAGGACACATTCCTAAAGTGAAACGTCTGTAGCGTCCCTGTGGACCCGTGAATGACTGTTATTACCTCTGACTTCTCAATATTGGAGGCTGACGGGCAGTGTGGTCTTGGCACCACGGTCTCCTTGACTTAGGATGGGAAGTATGGGGTCTTTCAGTAAGTGAGATGCAGTGGAGTCTTAATCAGTCCTGAGAGAGCCTGTAAGACCCCCTTCAGAATTTTTTCGTGTTCTTAAAGCCACTGTGATTGATGATGAAGAATCCTTACATATCAAGAACCAGCCTTTTCACTAAAAGAGGGCTGTGGATTTCAATGTGGTAGTAGTCAGTATATTTTCTTTCGATCATTCAGTCAATCAACACACACCTATTAAGTTTCTATTCTGCACCAAACCACAGCCAGAAACAAATAATACATGACTCCTGTGCTGCACAGATATGCTGCCAAGGGCCATGATGCAGCTAAGCAGAGAGGTTTGCAGGTAAGGGAGGATGGCAGAGGGCACCTGACCCAGCCTTGGTGCGGCAACCAGCTACCAGGAAAGGCTTTCTCAAGAGGGGGGCTGTAGGAGTCACACAGTAAGTGTGAATTGGACCTGGCTGAGGAGATGCCCAAAAGAGGAAGAAGGGGAGGCATGGCAGGCAGAGAGAGCCCTATGTGCAAGGAGGGAGGCAGGTGGGGTAGGGGATGAGCCCCCACAACTGCAGCTGAACCGTGTGGCTGCAGCCCGGGTCCAGGAACAGAGCAGTGAGAGATGAGTCTTGTTGGGTCCCCAGGGCTGGGCTCAGACGGGGCTGAGACCTAGGGACTGCAGCACAGTGGAGAGAAGGAAACATCCCAAGGGAGAAGAGGGCCTGAGAGTGGAGGGCTGGTATGAGAGGATCTGACTAGGGAGACGTGAATAATGGGGTATTCCTTTGGAAAAGGGGGGAGTTATTGAGAGAGCCTGACTTATACCCTTGGGATTGTAGCTTGGCTGTACCAACTCTCCCTGCCTTCCTTAACATCCCACCCAAATGGCCCAGTCTTCCCTCGGGAGGAAGTCATCCTGCAAGCCGGACTCATAATCCCTCAGCCTGAATTTTCAGTGACTCTCATCAGCCCTTTTCCTGAAACTCCTGTCCCCTCCTACCCTGTTTCTCCTCTTTCCAGGACCCCAAAAGGTCTGCTTATACAAGGGTATTGAGCTCCTTCTACATTTAGAAAGATAAAATACACAGAGAGAGGTATAACCACGCCCCAACATGGGCACCAGGTCATTTATTTCACCATCGTGATCACTGGGAGTGATAGCACACCCTGCGTCCTTGGGAAGCTTCTGGCCCAAATGAGGCGACAGAAGTCAACAGACAAGGGCTGTCATAGAGAAGGAGACAGAGGGAGTGGCCGTGGGGGTCATTTGCCAAGAACCCATCACACAGGAGACATAGAACCCAGGTGCTGAACTATGAGCTGGAATGTCCTGGTGAGAGAGAGGAGTGAAAACAGTCCAAGCAGATGCCCCTCCGCATTGAGGGCAGTGTCCTGTGTGCCCAGGTGTAGGGTGGGGAGGCGCAGGGCAAAGGCCCGAGGAGCTCTGCTTGCTATCCTGCTGGCCATGCTGTCTAGGGGAGAGGGTAGGCAGGGATTAACACTGGGGAAACTGAGGCCCAGGAAGTTGTGTATTCGTGATGGATGGCTGGAGTGATTGGGCATGGCTGTGAGAGCTGAGCCAAGGCTCCCACTGGGGTGCTGGGGGGAATGGGGGAGGCCTAGATGAGTGCCCAGAGGCACTGATGGCAGAGGAATGGGGAGGGCCATAGGCAGAGGTGTATCTCTCTTGCAAACAGGGTCTCCAGTGGGACTGCAGCCCAGGGGGAAGGCCAAGCAGTACTGCTGCTGGTGCCAGGAGCCTGGTGCATCTCTTCCTTCCAGATGGAGCAAGAATGCACCATTCAGCAGGAATCCTTGGGAAACTATAGGCAGCCGGACAGAGGAGGGAGAACCCCAGCCATCCCTCCACTGGAGGCTTTGAGGGATGCCTGCATGAGGCTCTGCCAGGCAAACCTAGGTAGGGCTTAACTTGGCAGCAAGCAGAGTTCCCGGTTGGCATCAGCGGGAGGGACAGGGGCAGAAGACCATGTTAGGGAAGGGGGCATTACGTAGCCTGGCTGTACCTGACTGCGCCTTCAGGTCTCATCTGCCGGGGCCTTCTCGGGCCAGCCCTGACTCTCCTAGATACGCGTTCTTCTGTTCAGTGCTGAGTCCTTGCTGCTCAGGAAATGCTCTTCTGGTCATGTCCCTTCTGCTGTTCAGAACCTTCGGTGACTTTCTTATTCCACCTTAAATAAGAGTCATAAGGCTGGTATTTATGGCCCTGCTGTCTTAGTACAGATGCTCCTAGAAGAAGATCTAGAAGCATGGAGTAAAATGCAAGGCGCTGATTTGGAAGGTGAAGGGAACACTGGGTCAGAAGCCAGGAGGTGTGTCATCAAGCCAGATCCCACACTGGGTGGCAGGACCCTAAACCCATGAGGGAGCCCTGCGAGCTTTGGAGATATCCAAGGGTGACTGGGCTAGGGCTTCATCATTAGTTGAGGGCTGTTCTCAGAAGGACCTAAGTCCTGGAAAACGCCATTCTTCCCTACAAGTGGCAAATTCGCCCTGGGGGGCACAGAAAGCCCAAGACAGAGAGGTGTAGAGGTGGCAGGTGTCTTTGGCCCTATGGCCCTGAAGCCAGCAGGGGAGATGTGGACGGGGACCTAGCAGGCAACTGATGCCTGTGTGAATGATAGTCATGCTGTCTCCAACACATCTTGTGCAGCCGCACCTCCAAGTCCTGCCACTGCTGTTTCTCCATCTGAGAGTGGCACCTCCTCCTCTTGACCAAATCAACTCCTCCATCTCCTAGGAGACCCACTACAACCCCTCCCTTCTTTGAATTTTCCTTTTGTCTTGTAATTTAATTAAGAGACAGACATCAAGGAGCAAGGGAGAAAGTATGGGTTTCTGGGTCAAATAGACTTGGCTATAAATCTTGGCTCCACCCCTTTTAGTTGCACAAGCTCAGGCAAGCTACTTATCCACCTGGAGTTGCAGTTTCCTCATCTGTGAAATGGGAACAATGTCTCCTGTCTTGTATGATTATGGTGAGGATTCTAGGGGTTGCATAAATCCCTGGCACCGTGTGGCACTCGGAGGACGTGGGCGTCCAAATCCACAGCTATCGAGTCTTCCTTGATAGAAAACTCTGTTGGGTGGGCACCCATTCTCTCAACTCTGTTTCCTTTGAGACTACAATTTAATTTAATGTGTTTGTTTAATTTATTTAGTTAATTTGAGTATAAAATCTAATAATGAACATTGAAGTGGTCAGAGAAAATACACTAAGTTATATAAGAGTCAGATAAAAGGCAGAAGTCTGGGCTGGACCCTGCTGTGTTTTGCCCCTTGAACTTCCTTCTCACCTCACTAGCATAGTGCTGGCCACTTGGCGAGTCTCCATGACTATTTGGCAAATGTTTCCACATGCCTTTCTCTGACTTCTCTCTCTCCTATATTGCGGTCCCTGGCTTCAGGATTAGACAGTGTCACCTGGATGTGCCACCCGATTTAAAGTCTAAGCTGTCAAGGATGGAGTTCATGTCCCCCCGCCCTCAGGCTTCTCCTCTTCACCACACTGGCCCTGTCACCTTCCCCTGCCATGTCCATGCCATCCCCTCTCCACCCCATTTCTGGAGGCCAGGCTGCTGCAGAAGGCTGGAAATACAGACCCATGTTGAGTGACCCTTCAAGGTGGGCACTGGAAGGGCTGTTGTCTTAGTTTTCTAGAGACTTCCTCATAGGCAGTGTGCATCAGTCCTCACGATGGATATTATTATCATCATAATTATCACGGCCAGTGTGATATCACACTCATTCTCTCAACTCTGTTTCCTTTGAGACTACAATTTAATTTAATGTGTTTTTTAAATTTATTTAGTTAATTTGAGAATAAAATCTAATAATGAACATTATACACTAGGCTATATAAGAGCCAGATAAACAGAGGTCTGGGCTAAACCCTGCTGTGTGACAGAAAAGTCACTTTCCCTCTTTGGGCCTCCAAACATGCTGTGGGATTTGGGAGGTTGTTTAATTGTAGGTCTCAGGCCTCTGAGCCTAGCAAGCAGAAACCAGGGGTTCTAAACGAACAACCTGTAGTTAAATTAGACCTCCTCAAGCCAGGAGGAAGGGTCTGAGGCACAGCCTGAGCTCCTAGCCATGGATTCCCTGGGAATATGCAGAATCCTGCAGAGATAATCCCCTGCTGCCAGACTGACCTGGCACTGACACTTGCTCCTGTCACTTCGTCAGCTTGGTCTTCCAGTCCGAGGCTCAGCACAGGCAGCCCTCAGCCCTTGGGGAGGGAGACCTGGAGCTGAAGGACACTCAGTCCCACAGGAAACTGTGGATCCCTTAGGGTGTTGTCGCAAAAAGGGGGCAACAAGGCAGGGGAAATTTTCCAGTGTTAAAGCGAGCTGCGGGGCCGGGCTCAGTGGCTTATTCTGTAATTCCAACACTTTGGGAGCCTGAGGCGAGTGGATTGCCTGAGCCCGCAGGTTCGAGACCAGCCCAGGCAACTTGGAGAGACCTTGTCTCTACAAAAAAATCAAAAATTAGCTTGGCGTGGTAGTGCATGCCTGTAGTTCTGGCTACTTGGAAGGCTGAGGTGGAAGGATCACCAGAGCCCAGCAGGTCAATGCTAGGGTGGCTGTGAGCGTGCCACCGCACTCCAGCCTGGATGGCAGAGTGAGACTCCAATTCAAAAAATAAAAGGTAAATTGCAGCTCCTGGAGGGGTTAACCCACCTTGTGTATCCCACTTTTTGAGGTGTACCCTACACTGAAGTTGTCCTCCCATCTGCTCCCTCTCACCACCCTGAACTCAGCTACCGCCCCACGCGGTTCTCACTCTTTTGCGCGAGTGGCTTTTTCCCCTGGATCAGATTCTGGATCTGGAGATTGGCGACTAGAGATCGTGTCCTTACTGCCCAGCCAAGCAGCATGAAAGTTGGGCTTGACCCAGCATGGTTTCCATGCTCAGTGCTGCAGACAAATGTGCACTGTGGTGGGTCCCAAGACCCAGACAGCTCCATGGACTCAGAAACCCATTGCCTTGGCAACCAGAGAGCCCAGGTGCAGGGATTGATTCTGCATTCAAATCCTGACTCTTTCTCTCTGGTCATATAGCCTTGGCTAAGCCACCTCCCATGCCTGAGCACCAGAGACCTGTACATATCAGAGACTTCTCACATCCCAGGGTAGCTGGCCTGGGAGGGGATGCGCCTTCCTCTTGGTGTGTAGGAACTGAGTGTGGCTCTGAGGAGGGAGGTGTCCAGGCCAGCAGACGACATGCTGATACCTGTGAGCACTGCAGAGGATCCAGAACTGTTTGAGGCCTAGGGACAGATGGAGGAGTTGCAGGAACAGAGATGTGTGGCCACATGCAGTGGTCAGTGTTGGCTACTTAGAAAGGTCAAGTGGCCTCACATAAGGCCAGGACCAAAACAAGGCCAATCCAGGCACCTGCCTCAGAGGAGAGCAAGGGGCCCGTCCACGTGGCCAGGGGGTCACATAAGCCTCCATGCTCTCAAAGACACACACAGGTGCACACACGCAATTACACCCACCACCCCCATCTCAGAGGAGGAGCAGACAGGGAGTCTGAACATTTACCCAAAAGAGAATGAATTGCCCTGAAGAAACCAAGCTGGAGGAAACCAAGCTGATTTATTGGCAAATCAGTTCCTTTCTCCTGGTACTCAGCAGGGTGGAGGTCCTGTGGAGGAAGAGTTGATAGCAGCTGCCTGTTTGAGTGCAGTATAATTGGGGTCACCTCACCCAGGTTCCCACTTCCCCCTTCCTGAGTGACATTTCTCCAGCTCAGGCTAGGAAGCAGCAATGCTCTCCCTTTACTCCTTACTTACCCAGCAGCCAGCATGCCAGACCCTGGCCAGGAGCTATAGGGAGACAGACACAGGACAGGGTCCCTGTACCCCAGGACATCTTGGTCTAGTTTAGAAAACAAGACTCTACATATGTTGACTTTTTGTTAAAGAGCAGCCATAGTTATTTGATCTGTGAAAGAGGTGGTATAGAGGAGAGGATTGTTCATGTGGGAGACATTTTTGTGGGACAGAATACTCAGACAGGGTTTCCTGGAAGAAGATGGATCTCTGAGATTATATGGTAGATTCATATGGTGGATGGAAGAGAAAGAGGGCTTCTCATGTACCCACTCATCCATTCATCCACCCACCCTGTCATCCATCTACCCAAACATTCATCCATTCATTAATCCATCCATCCATCCATCCATCCATCCATCCATCCATCCATCCATCCATCCATCCATCCATCCATTTGTCCTTCCTTCCATCCATTCATCCATCCACCCACCCTTCCATTCCTCTATCCATCCACCCACCTACCCACTCACCCATTCATTCAAACATCTATCTGTTCATCTATCTGTCCATCCACCCATTCACCACCCAAACATCCATCTATCCGTCCACTCATTCACCCACTCATCACCCTTTCATTATTTATCCACCTCTCCACCCGTCTACTCCAGCCACCCGGTCAGTGATACTTATGAAGTCCTTAAGAGTCAGGCACAAACTATAGAAAATTAATGAGCCACTCAAGATTGCACATTGCAATTCAGTTATCAGGCACTGTCTCTGAGCCCACAAGCTGAAGTGGTCATTTGAAGAGACTTGGTCATTTCATGTTGTAATCTTCTATTAGAGCTTTTACCATAGTTTTTTTTTTTCTTTTTGGCTAGGTTGTGATAAAAGCTGTGTGTGTTTGAGGCAGGAAGCAATTCCCAAGTCTGGGAACTTTAAAATCACTTTTTCCTGCCCTTGGCAAGCTGACCTCTGCTTTCAGGGGACATGAGCTTGGGCAAGGCAGAAGTAGCAGAGGCATCCTTGAAAGATCAGTTTTAACTGGAAAAATCACACGATATATCTTATTTTTATTTTTATTTTAAAAAGTGTTTTGAATCGGGGTCTCATTCTGTCACCCAGGCTGGAGTGCAGTGGCACAATCATGGCTTACTGTAGCCTCGACTTCCCAGGTTCAGGCAATCCTTCTGCCTCAGCCTCCTGCATAGCTGGGACTACAGGTGCACACCACCATGACTGGCTAATTTTTAAAAAATTTTTGTAGAGACAAGATCTTGTTATGTTGCCCAGGCTGGTCTCAAACTCCTGGGCTCAAGCAATCCTCCAGCCTTGGTCTCCCAAAATATTGGGATAATAGGAATGAGCCACCACTCCCAGCCTATGTTTACTTTTTAAACAAAACTAATGGAAGAGTTTCCTTTCCAAGTGGCCACCTGTGCTTGGTACACTCATTCTCATGACATTCATATGTAGGGGAGGCTGTGGGCAGTGGGGTCAGGTGGACCTGAGCCAAAGCCCCAGCATTGCAGCTCACCACGGTGCTGCCTTGGGCATGTTTTCCTGAACCCCAGTTCTCTCACCTACAGAGTGTGGAAAGTTCTACCTTCTTAAAGGAGCTGTGACAAGGACTAAGGTACCCTGCCTAGCCCACTCATCTACCTAGGCCCTCCAGGCTCAGAAGTCATCACAAAGTCCAGGCCATTCCACTGCAGGTGAGTTATGGACCTCTGTATCATTGGAAGATAGCTCTGGAACTGGAGGCTCAAAGAACAATGAGAGTTGCCCAAAGCTCAACAGTGAGCCTATGCCAAGACCAGAAATAGAATGAGCCCTCACCCCCAGCCTCCGTGTCCCTTACCGTACTCGGCCTCTTGTCCAGGATCATCTGCGGTATATAGTCTTACATCCCTTCCCCAGCCCTCCTGACTGCTCCAGTTGGGACAGGCTCCATCATCCCTCCCCTGGCACTATGTATGCGGGATGGTCTCCTCTCCAGAGCCCTTACCCGCCCAAGGCTTCCCTTTCTTACAACATCCTTTTAAGGACTTGCGTCCTCCCCTGGCCTGGAGATCTCGCTGTTCTCAGAAGAGTAGCCCAACTCCCTGCCCTCTTTTCTCTTCCATGAGCTATCCTGGCGTCTGCCTCACCAACCCCTCAACAGACACCCCAACAAGTCCTCAAAGTCTGCATGTGGCTGACATTCCCTTCTGCCTGTAACGCAGTCAGCCACAGCCTTGTTCTTGACACAACTGGCAGGGAACACTGACAGCCCCCTGAATCCTGCCATGACCCCCAGCTGGTCTCCAGTTTTTCATTTCCGTTCCCTCCCAGGCCATTGTCGTTCTAGCTTCAGAGCTTTCCTTTTGAGCTATAATCTGATCTTGTCACATCCTGCTTTTTTAGACAACCAGTAACTCACAGTGGGCTTAAGATGGTTCATAATCCAGGTCCTTCATGGCATGGTCCCTGTTGACGCCGCCCTGTTTCAGGCCCCTCCCTCAGCTGTGCGCCCTCCATCCCCTGCTTGACTGGTTCCTTAGGGTTCATCTCTAATGTCCCCTACATCAGCAAAGCTGTCCCTCCATGCCCACCCGCACCTCAGGGTGTTCATATGGGCATGAGGCTACACAGATGAGGTGAGGTAAAGAAGGTGCAATTGCTATCACCATTTAGCAGATAAGAGAAATTAGTCTCAAAGAAGGCGACATGCTTGGTCACACAGAGAGGGTGTAGCACCATCCTGGGCCTTAGACTGCAGGATTTAAAACAGTCCTGAGCAATCTCAGGGGGGTTGGTGTTTATTTTTGCTAGGAATACCTGGAAAGGCTAGCTGCAGTAATTACAGTTTCTTCTGCTCTCCGAGGGGCTGCTATCTTTGGCAAACTAATTACTAATAAGGTTTTCTCAACAGCCAGTGTAATCACCAGAGAAAACGATATTTAAGGACTCCTTCTGCCCAATTGGAGGTTTGATGCTGCAGCCACAGTGCTCTGAGAGATGCAGCTCCATGTCGGGTGGGTAGAGCAGAGCACCTCTTGGGCTGGTTAAGCCTTTTGGCACCTGCAGAGCAGGCTCTTGCTGTCCACTCCTTCCCAGGGGACCAGGGTGGGCAGAGAGGGTGCCTGGAGTCGCTCCTCCCCCCACTTCTAACGGTAGCTTCCCTCCCTGCCACCCAGGTTCAAGTCCCAACTCTGCTAAGAATCTGGGATTAATTTCTTGACATTAAGAAAAGGACAAGTCCGGGCTTAGTGGCTCAGCCTGTAATCCCAGCACTTTGGGAGGCTGAAGTGAGTGGATTGCCTGAGCCCGTGGGTTCAAGACCAGCCCCAGGCAACTTGGAAAGACCTTGTCTCTATAAATAAAAAATTAGTCAGGTGTGGTAGTGCATGCCTGTAGTTCCGGCTACTTGGAAGGCTGAGGCAGAAGGATTGTCAGAGCCCAGCAGGTTAACTCTGGGGTGGCCACGAGTGTGCCACTGCACTCCAGCCTGGGCAACAGAGTGAGAATCCACCTTAAAAGAAAAGAAAAGAGAAGGACAGTCACCCAGAGGACTCAAGTAATCCTCCCACCTCAGCTTCTCAGAGTTCTGGGGTTACAGGCATGTGCCATCATGACTGGCCTCGATGTACACTTTTATTTATGAATTATTTTAATTGCATATAATAAGAATATATCATGTTTACAAGCTCAGGAAGTTCATTCTGAGTGAGTTGCCCAGAACCTGCCCCCAGCACCCTGCTTCCTTGTGCCGAGAAACCTACAGGTTGTCTCCAGGGCAGGCTGGGCTCCTCCTGTCCGCTCAAGGCAGAGAGAAGAGACCCACACGCGTGTCTGAGGCAGAGGTCTCCAGTTGCCAGCGGGCAGCCGGTTTCTGTCACTTTAACTGAAGCATGCTCTGCTGCCCGGCTCGTTAAAATGTTTAGGATTGAACACAAGCTGACAGGCTGTACCTCTGTGTCATCGATCATGGACAGTCATTGAATCCTTTTTTTGCCAAAATTCCAGAACCAAACGGAGATGACTGACTTTGTGATATATACAAACTTCCACCTCCAAATCAGTTCCTATTGATCTGTTCCTAACAGTTGGTGTTGATATTCTTTTTTAGTTGCTACTGCAAATCATAAATATGGATTTAAGAACTTTAAAAAAAAGTCTTGGAAATATTTCTCTTTCCCCAAATCTCCTGGAGGTGAGAATGGCCGGCTGTCCACTTGTCCAGCTTCACCTCTGATGGAGACTCAGAAGAAAGAGCTTCGGGAGGACCAGGCCCTGGGGATGTACATTCAGCTCCCACTGTTATCTGACCTGGAGGACTCTCTTGCTCTCTGGGCCTCTGTCTGACCATCTGCAAGAAAAACAGCAGTGCTGAATGAGTTCTCAGGCCACCACCTGACCCAAGCTGTGTGTCTGGGGCCGTGAGGAAGGCACCCAATTAGCACTCAGACCTGTGGGGAGACACCCAAGAATCCAAACCTGGGAGGTTAGCAGGCGTGGTGGGTGCTCCAGGGGGCTCCAGGGTCAGAGTCAGGCCTGAAGCGTTTAGTCAAGTCCTGGTTCTGCCTCTAATGAATCAAGACAACCCTGTACCTTGGTTCCCCCATCTGTGAAGCGAAGATGATAGAAATATTACTGCCTTGTGAGGCTGTTGTCGGGACTGTGGGGTCGATGTGGGTTACCTGCAGTGGTGTCTGGTGTTTCTGAGTGTGACCTGTTGTGATCAAGAGGCTGTGGTCTGGGGTGCAGTGCGTCAGCAGCAAGAAAACCCACCACCTCAGCATCTTCTCTCAACATCTTGCTCCACACCTTATTATTTCCTTGGATGTCTTTGCATCACAGCCTTAAAGTCCATGTCAAGGCATTACCTTTAAAAATGTTGGAAAAGCAGCACTTTCCAAGGATGGGCTCAGAGAGAGAAGCCCTCCTGGAAGCTGCCCCTTAGTGGCACACAGCCTCACTCCCTGGACTCTGGAGACTTGCTCTTTCTGCCGTGCCTCTACTCCCTGTCCCCCACCTAGCCTGCAAGCCTGATCTTTCTCACTGCCAGGATGCTGGTCCCAGGATCCAGGTAAGACCCTCAGCTTCCTCCTCTAGCTTGCTCTGCTCCACTTCGGTCTCAGCCCAGAGTGCCTGCGACTGGGTGCTGGCAGCCTGAGGGGAGGCTGGTATCCTGTGGGCCACCTCCAGCTAGATGGAACCTTTCTTCCCCATGACTCATCAGTCAAGTGATCAGAGTCCACAGATGTTTCTGGACAGCAGGCAACGCAGTCCAGGAGGACAGAGGGTGAGAGAGCAGGGAAGGGGCCGAAAAGAAGGAGTGAAGTGACCGCCTGTGGAGTGACCTCCTCGACCTGGGAAACTAAGCCATGTTACCGCTAATCCACACCGACCCTGGGAGGGAGACCTTGCTTCTGGGCTTGGGGAGGTTAAGTAATCCGTCCAATGTAACAGAATGAATAGTAAGACTGAGAATTGAGGCCTGACAGTCCTCACAGCCCCTGTTCTTTGAATCAAACTGTGTTTTATCCAATAGCTCAGAGATGTTTTGTTCAAAAGACCAAGTACTCAGCCCCATGCCAGGGCTTTGTTTAGTAGCAGGAAGTTTTGTGGGTCACAGATCAGACAACCTGCGATTTCTGGGACAGTCTTTATTTCACACGATTTGTCTTCTTGTCCTCATAATCCATGGAGAGGTCTTGGAAATTCCAATCTTTGAGCACACAGACAACTTCCAGAGTCCCTCCTGCACCCATAAGTCATAGAAGTTTGTCACCAGCATGTGAGCTTCTGATTTTGGCTTGGACTCTGAGGGGTCTATGTAGGCACCCCCTACATCTGATGTTTCTCTCCCATCTTTCTCAGGGCAAGGCTTGTACCTTATTAATCTCTAAACTCCTGCACCCAAGGCAGGTTAACCAGGGTATGTGCAAACCGTGTCGATGACCCCACTTCATGAGTGCCCAGGCCTCTGGCTTCCCCAGTCATAGGGTGTGTGATAAAGGCTGGATCCCAGGAAGCAATTCCAAAAGGAATGAGTGTCCAAGGGGCTGCAGATCAAGAGATCAGGCACATTCTGCCCCACCCAAGGAAAGGGGCTGGAGCCACACTTGTTCTATTAGGTGCCTGCCCTCCTATACAACAGCAACGAAAAATGTGAGCACAAAACCTCCCCATGAGCTTATCCTGCACCACCTCAAGGCTGTCCCCTCACCCCCTAGAAAGGTAAACACATTTCTGGAGCATCAAGTCGTAACATCACCTGGTGGCCCTACACCTTGTCAGGTAAGACAACTTCATATGCTGGGGCCACCCATTGGCTTGCATTCCTCAGTATAACCTTAAATTTCCCAGCCCCAAAGACATACTTGGCAAGCAGGGTCTGGTGCAGGTGCCCAAGAATGGTCCTTCCCGGTCCTCTCGGTGATAGGTGGTGCAGTCCTCTTCCAATGACCTCTGAAATTCCAGCCTTTTCCAATCTGAGGCCTAACTACCAAGTCACACTCACTGTGGACTTGGGTTTCCCCTGTCTTATCTATTCGTAACCTCTGATCCTTTACTTAGTCAAAGTCAGGGTCTCTGTGGATTGCTGTTCCTGGTGTCCGCAATAAATGGAGCTGCCTAATATTTAGTCATTCAACAAACACTTCCTGAGTCCTTACTGAACTCCAAGCTTTGGGCTTGGTGCTGGGAAATGAAACTCTCCCGCAGAGCTTCCTCCTTGAAAGAACTGTCCACCTGCCAGGGCAGATAAGACACGAGGTTCACACTTATGGGGACAATATGGTACAATGGCCACCCCTCACAGCTCAGAGCAGCACCATCCCTCTGGGAAGCCTTCCTCAGCCTCCTCCTGCCCCCTCCAGCTTGGCCAGTCTTCCTTGGATCCCTGCACCCTGTCACAGGTGGGTACCCTGTTTCTCTGAGCCTGTAATTCTTCAAGGGAGGGAAGGTGCCTTGTTTTTCCTCTGTCAGCATCACCTCATAATGAGCCAACCACAGAGTTTCCAACTTAATCAGAATTTATTGAATTAAATAATAAACATTGTTGAGTTCCTCTGGGCTTGTGTGTATGCATGTGTGTGTGTGCAGGAAGGGGTTGAGAGACACAGTTTCAACAATTAAAGCCTCTTGGTGTCTCTTTCGGGATGGGAGGGGGCTGCAAGTGGGGGGTGGAGGTTGACAACAGAAGGGTCAGCTGAGGGCCCGTCACACCCTCCCCTCTTCCGGTCAAGGGGCCAGCAGCCCCCTCTGCCCCAGATCCAACATTGTGTCCTATGATTATTTTCAACCCACAGAAGAATTGCTTTGAAAGATTTATGTTTCCAACTTGCTTTGGGCCTGGCAGAGTTTGATTAAGACCTACACCAAACGAGAAACCTCAGGTCTGCTGTTTTCTATCAAAATCTAGGCCACAGAGGGAGGTTTTGGGGTTGGTAGGTCCCGCTAACCCAGCTATTGTTAGTAACCGCATCTGCCATCACAACAGCCGCCAGGCGGCCCGCTGGGGCTACAGGCTGGGACAGGCAGGGCGGGCGATTCTTCAGCTCCCTCCCCGACACATGGCCGCTGGGTGAGGAGGTGTTGGGGGTGGCAGGAGGGTGATATAGGCAAGACTTGTCCAATCGTGCTGGGGGTGGCATGATCTCCAGTTCAGAGGTGTGGAGACCAGGCTCAGGTAGTGTCCAGGGTCTTCCAGTCTCAGTGGCAGAACTGAGACTTTAAGCACAGATCTTGTTGTTAGAGTCAAAAATGTGCACAGCACAACTCAGATTGGCTTTATTTCCCATGACTGTCTCGATCCTGCTCATGAGATTCCCCACCCTGCCACCCCATCCCCTGCTAGGGAGTGGGAAATAACCGTGGTAGTTACAGGCAGCTCCATGTCTTCTGGTTTAAAACCATCCCCTTTCAGTCAGTGCAGTATTTGGGGGCAGATTCCAAGATGGCATCTGGGTACAGAACAGAGCCACGGGACGCAGTGTCTTGCCCATGTCTTGTGCCACACACAGTTGAAGGAACTGGGTGGTCTCTCCACCTGCCTCGCCCCTCCCACCATGTCCAGAAGAACAAGCAAGAATTCACACCTTTGGCAAACCATGGGGAAGGGGCAGAGCTCCTGTGCCCGGATTTCCTTCCATGTCACTGTTTGGCCACCCCCTGCCACTTCGGGTGAGGGGGTTCCCCTTCTCCTTCTTCTGCAGAGCACCTCTGTGACATTACATTCCTAATTTTCATGTGTCTGGGGTTCAAATCCTCCAGCCTCCATTTGAAGAGTAGAGGAGATTGTCGGAATTTGGAAAACCCTTATTTCTCCTAATGAAACCTGACTATTGTCTTGTTCTAGACTCCCCAAAAGCTAACTTAATGATACAGACAACCCCTAGAGGCTTGGAAGTTCATTGGTTCAAATGGTGGATGCAATTAGAAGAGAATTAGAATACATGCCCATTTCGTATTTTCAAGGAACGTCGATGTGTAAACTGTCTGACTCGGGGTCACCCTCTCCTCTATGTGTTCTGTCACCTGCTTTGGTCTTAGAGGAAGCAGAACTCGAAAGCCACAGGCAAATATGGCACCCTGGACAATGGGCTGTTTGCAGAGTGACCGATACGATGTATTGCCAAGCCTGGATGTTATGAACATTTATACCAGAACAACAGGCATATACAGGAACTGTCAGAAGTAAACTGGGACATGAGGTCAGTCTGGCTATAAGCTACAGATGCAATCCTCTTCCCCTTTGGTCCCTGTGCAGCCCTTCCTCCTGCCTCGTGATGTCTGGAGACTTCACCTTGAACTCTAGCTGCCCTTCTCCCACAGAAGAACATATCAGCGCAGAGTTCAGCTTCAGAGTCACCCAGACTGGGTTTGAAATCTGCCTTTGCCTGTGTGAGTTGTTTAATTTTTCTGAGCCACATTTTCCTTGTGTGTTAAATAAGAATAATACAGGATCGTGGGACAGGGGAAGCAAATGAAATGACATGTGAGATGATGACCATGTTGCTTGGATCATAGCAGGAGCCCGATGATGGGTGAGTAGCACCATGGCTGCTGAGGTCTTCACTCGAACAATCATGGAAACAATGACTGTCCAACCTTTGCCAAGTGCAATCCCAATGGTTCTTTCAAATCCATTTCCTCATTTGATCTGTTTCTCCCTCCATATTCCTATATTCCTTTGTGCTCATTCATTATTTTCTTTTTTTCTTTTTGTTTTAAAAAGCAAGATTTATTGAGAGGAAAGAAAAGCTCCTACAGTGGGAGGGGACCTGCGGGGGTTGCCCCATTTGTTATTTTCCTGCTTGCCCTGGCTTGGTCTCAGGGATGCCCCACTCAATGACCCATGGTCCACTCACCAAATGGAATCCCCCCTTTGCCTCATCTTGAGCCTACTGGTGCCTTAGAATAACCTCCCATCATTGTGGCCAGAGCTCTCTAAGTTCCCTATTCTCTATGTGGCTGTCTCCCTGACTGGCTGGGAGCTGTGGGTGCAGACCCTAGGTCTAAGTCACCTCAGTGGTCCCACAGTAGAGCACACAACCTGGGTCAGTGGGCCCCAGAAGATGATTTTAAAATGAGAAAATAAAGGAAGGAGCAAAGAAAATAAAGGAAGGAGCAAAGACGAGACCCTCCTTGCCTACCAGGAGCTTCCCAGAGGTGGAGAAGGCTGAGACAGGCACTGAAAAATTCTTACAACTGTGTGATCACAAGTACCTATTGGGTACAGTTGAGTGAGGATGAGGAAGTGACTAGAGCAGAACAATAGGAAAATTTTCAGCACTACACAAAATAAACCAAAGTTCTGGTGAAAAGAAATGTCCTCATGATACCATCAACACTCTGCTACGAGAGAGCTATCTCAATTTTATCACATAAATACTTAGGCTCAGAGAAGTGACATCCTATATCTGATGTCTCACAGCCCAGCATCATTTTTCACATGTAAATGAATGCTTTAGAGGCCTTACAAGAGACTGATCAGAAACAAACTGATGGAAAAGCAAAATAAGAAGACAGGGCCAATCTCAGGTCCCAAGTGTTCAGAATGGAAATATCAAACTTCCCACGCACTTGGACCATGGGATTCTCCCTGTATCTTGGGGTAAGCATCCTGCTTTGTAAGAATTAACAGGAGAGAGGAGCTCAGTCACCATGGGTTTCTGGTGGCCGGAACCAGGGGCCCACCCTGCAGCTCAGTGACATTTGCTAGTTTTAGCTGCATCCTGTGAGTCATGCCCAGCCCAAGCTTTGGCATATTTTGCTTTCCTCGTGAAGCTGCAGCAGGGAATGGGCCATGCCCCTGCCCTTTGAGATGCGAGGCGTCTTCCGTTCACTCTGCTGCCGTCTTCAACGAATGTGTCGCTGATTATTCATCTACTGACTCATTTATTCGCTCAGTCACCCGGTTCATTTGCTCAGTCACCCACTTATTCATCCCTGTGTCCGCTCACTCAGTCATTCGCCCACTCTCACTCAAGTGGTCCTTCCCAGAGTCACTGAAGTGTTCACCTGTTTATTTGTTTGTTCACTCATGTATTCACTTATTCACTCTTCTTCGAGTTCCTGCTCTACCCAGTTACACAGTCTATCATGACTGCCGCCCTGCAGTATGGCTCCCCGTGGGCCACTTCTTTGCCCCAAGAAATCCTTCCCCACCACTTGCTAAAGAAAGCCCAAGTCCTTTGGTTGGCACTCAGAGCCCTCCATGGGAAGGTCCAGCCCCTCTCCAGGGCTTTTGGGTTCTTCCCTCACTCCCTCCCAGCCAGGCTATCACCCACCTATCTTAGACATGGCTTCCACATGTGTGGATTCAAACAATCAAGGGTGGAAAATATTAGAAAATAAATAAAGAATAACAACACAACAATAAAAAAACAAATAAAAATATAGCATAACAACCATTTATATAACGTTTACCTTATATTAGGTATTACAAGTAATCTAGAGATGATTTAAAGTATACGGGAGGACATGTGTAGGTTATACACAAATGCTACACCCTTTTACATCAGGGACTTGAGCATCCTTGGATTTTGGTATCCACGGGAACCAGTGCCTGAAGGGTACCAAGGGATGACTGTACCAGGCCCTAGGCAAGGTTCTGAAGCACACAGCCGAAAGTTATTTCCTTCCTGTCCATGAGAAGCAGGCAGGACCAATAACTAATTACACTAACCACATGGTGAGTGTTGCAATTGAGAAATATACAAATTGGTTTTGGAGCGCAGAAGCAGGAAGGACTCTTTGGGGCCTGAGGATACAGAAAAATTCACCAGAGGGTTCCCGCCTATTGGGTGAGAGAAGAGCTTTGCAGTGGTGGGCAACAGGGAAGGGTCTAGCATGGTCCAAGGAACTGAGAGAGTGTGGAGTTGGTGGCCAGCAGTACAGCTGGGGGGTGAGTGCAAGGACACTAAGTGATGTGAGCCAGGAGCCACCGCCTCAAGGCCACAGGGCTGCACGAGTCACACAGATGAGACATTAACGAGGACCAGGCATCGTGCCCATGTTCACAGTGGTCACAGTGTGAGTGGGGCATCTGTGGGCACTGGAGGGAGCTTGCCCACCTGAAAGCAGCACCCACATGTGTCCTCTCTGCCTTTTTCCACCTCACTCTGCCCTGCAGGTTCTACCTCAGTGGGCCCATGCCCTGGCTTTCTGAGTGGTTCTGGTGTTATCAGAGACCTGTGAGATGAAGTCAAGACGGGGGTCTTCATCCTCCCAGCTACCTCTCTCAGGTGGTCATAGGCCAGCTACATCCTTGCCCTGGAATGCTCAGCTGTGGTCAGGTGGTCTCACAGGGCCAGGTTCTAGGAGCCTTGCTTCCCTGTCCCTTAGGCTTGGGGACGCTGAAGGATCATGGTCTCCGGGGCTTGCTTGACCCCATGGCTTCCCCATGTTCTGTCCACACCTTTGCAAATAGCTCCTGTATGAAACTCACTTCAGATTCCACAATTGGCATGTGCCACCTGTTTCCTGCCCAGACCCTGCCCGCTTCATACCTGAAACATCTGCTGCTGGGGAGGGTACAGGTCCACCTTCCACCCTGGGGGAGGGTGTTGTGTGCCTTGAGGACTGTCTGGCCATAGTGGGAAGTTCTACAGGTGGAGGAAGCCTCACCTAGCACAGGTGGATGACAGCCTGGCTGGGCAGGAGTGAGGGGAGGGCCAGGAGGCCCCAGAGAGAGGCTGGGCCTTCCCATGGAGGGCTCTGAGTGCCAGCCAAAGGCCTTGGGCTTTCTTCAGCAAGTGGTGAGGAAAGATTTCAAGTGTGGGGCAAAGAAGGGGCCCACTGGGGAGCCATGTTGCAGGAAGGCAGTCAAGATGCTTTGTGATGCTGAGGCGGTGAGAAGAATGTGGGAAAGAGACCTGGCAGCGGGTATGGGGGGAGTGAGGGGCGCCACACGAGGGACTAGCCTACCGTGAAGATGACAGGGAGGTGTCTCAGCTTCAAATTCTGCCTCCGCGACAGCCAGGCTCACACTCCAGCCGCCAGTGCTGCTTCACTCATGCCACAGATAGTACTGAGCACCTGCTCTGGGTAGGATGTTTGAATATGAATGCCACTCTCTCAGGCACTGTGCACAGGCTTTATTTGGAGTAGCTCAGCGATCCTCACCACAGCCCTACAGAGTGGGTGCTGTCACTGTCACCTCTTTTCTATGGATGGGGACGTTTGCCCCAGTTCTCACAACTGGTCACTTGTGTAGCCAGGGTTTGAAGGCAGCTGATGAGCAAGTCGGCTTTACCTCCTGGCCAGCCCTGTCCTCAAAGGCTCATTTCCTGGCGGGAACCACAGACAGCTGTCCCTCCAGAATGTACCCATCCCTGGCAGGCAAGTGCTTGGGGGGGTGTGACCCCAGGTGCCGTTTTGGATTGTGTGTAAGCACTCAACACCCTTGGGCAATCATTGGAGCCTCTCACAGAGCTGCTGAGGAGGACAAGGGGAGTTCCAGGGCTGTCTTCTGGCAGGGAGGCACGGGCAGGACAGAGGGGGGCTTACCCAGGGATGAGGAGTCTGCCAAAACTCAGGAAAAGTTCAATAGCCAGAAACAAGGGACATAGGGGAGGCCTAAGGTGAACAGACTGGGAAAAGGGCCTGATGCTTTTCTCCTGATAAATGAGGCTGCAAACTCCTGTCCCATCCCCATTCCAGGACTTTGAAGAAGATGGAGTGACCCAATGGACACCCAGCACATGGATGCTAGTGCAGGGCAGGTGAGGTGGGCTCATACTGAGAATCCACTTGTGTTTGCTCTTCTCTCTTCTTTTCCTCATGGGAAGCAGGAAGCCTGTCGGAGGGGGTTTCTGTTTCCTCACGGGGCCATGAGGGTTCTGGGGCTGGAAGCAGAAGCGACTGGAACCTGGTCCCTTCCTATCCTCTCCAAGCAGAGCATGGTGGGATACCTTGTCCCCAGAGAGGAGACTGAGTGTCTTTGAGAAAAGGTGGGCCCAGCAGGACAGAAAAGAGAGATTTTCCCACAAGTCAACACAGTTCCTACAGGAACTAGGGACCCATGGTCTGTTGCCCAGCAGCAACCTGGACATGGGTCATGAGGCATCTCAGGGCTTCCAGTTGCCCAGAGGAGGTAGCTGGAACACAAGTGATGGAACAATGACTGGGTGGCTTGTGGGTAGGTTGTGTGGACACAAGACTGCAGGCACCCCCCTTGACTATTTGGCACTGGAAAAGACCCCAGAACCTAGAAACTACCCAATGCCCATCAACAGGTGAATGGATAAACAATCGTGGTATTGCTATGCTGTGGAACATTATTCAACCACAAAAAGGAATGAATACTGACACCCGTTACGATGTGGATGCAGCCTGACACAAAAAGTCACACAGTGCAGGACTCTATTTATATGAAACAGCCAGAATCAGCAAATCCTTACAGAAAGAAAGCAGACTGGCAGTTACCAGAGCCTTATGGGTAAAGGGGGAGTGACTGCATAACAAGTAGGGAGTTTCCTCTGGGGATGATTTTTTAAACGTCTTAAAACTAGATATAGGGGATGTTTGTACAACATTGTGAATATACTAAATGTCATTGAATTGCACTTTAAAAACAGTTAATGGTCAATTTTATGTTATGTGACTTCCCTCAACTTTTCAAAAAGACCCTAGGACCTTTGCCCATTCCTGGGGTGGGAGAAGGAGCCCTAACAGTGCTGGTGGCATGCTGGTAGCTCAGAATCAGATAGAAGTTGATTTGGCAAAAACAAACACAACGTATGTTCCACTGAGTTCGGCTCAGGAAGCAGCAGTAGCTGGAGAGAAGGCTCTGGCCTTATTCGGGGCAGGAGGGGCTGCTCTCAGCTCTGGTGTCCTGAAGGTGGCCCCTGGGGCAAGTACATGACCTCTGAGCCTGTCTCCTCCTCAGTGGAACAGGTTGGGCACTTGTTCGCCTGTTTGGGATGTCACTGCATCTCTGGGCCCCGCTTTCCTCATCTGTGGAAATGAGAGGGCGGTCTACTCTCCACAGAGCTCTTACTCAGTTGACAGCCTGGCAGGGGGTGGGAGGCATCAGTGAGGAGCAAGGACCAGGTCTCTGCAGGTCTCTGCAGGTCCCAGCTACTGACCACAAAGGCCTACAGAGCAACTTCTCCATGACAGAATGGAGCAAGATGATATGTGTTCAGTGCTTTATCTGTTGTAAAATGCTCTAGAATTAGGAGGAGCTCGTATTTAAAAGGTGAGAAAGAAATGGTCATGGTTTACCTCATACATGGTGAAATCTCAGGTAGAACGTCTTTGAAGAAAGGCTTCTGGGGACTCTCAAGTCCCCCTGTGTAAAGGACTAACCTGGCCATCGCTGAGCAGGCACCAGGGCTGACTGAGAGCCACATGCATTACAGACACAGGGCCTAGAGATGCCAGCTGTAGGCTGGGCCTCTGTTCATTCCCCAAGCCTGGCCACACGTGTCCTAGGGCACCAGAGCCCACTTGGGGAAACCACATGGGGCAGGGAGCCAGACTGCTGGGTGAGCCCTTAGCCCACCAGAAGTAGCCGGTGCCATCTAGCAGTCCCCAGAGGGTTCTCTGTCCACTCACTTCTTCCTAGACACAAAACACCATGCCTTTTCTGGTGAGTGCTGGTTAAGGGAAGTGCCATTCCCACTGTTGTACCAGGTCAAAGTAGATCTGGCCTTCATCCATCCCAGTAACCACAGCTGGAAGGCCACCCAGCCCCAGACAAGCTATCCCCAGGAGAACCCTGTCTGAGAGTCCAGCAGCCAGCCAGCCCTCACCCTCTGGGTGCTGCACATAGCATGTACTTGGCCTCTCAAGCCACTGTAAGGAGGGAATGCAGGCCCTGGAACCCCGGGGAGGAGTTAGATGACTTGCCCAACCCTCACAGCAGGGAAAAGTGCAAGAAGAGCTTAAGCCCAGGCCTGGGCAGCTTGAAGCTGGCTCTGTTCCCCGATGTCACCCTACAGACGCCCTTATCCACATCCCCGGGTGGCGCCTGCCCCAGGAGGCAGCTGCTTGGCTCTGTCTGGTGCTAGAGGAACAGGCCTTGCCTCGCCAACCACACACGGTCTAAATCATGGGGCTCAGTGGAAAGAACTGTCACTGGCCAGAGCTTAGGGACAAGCACAGCCTCCCCAACTTTCTCCTCTCAACTTCAAGTCATCCATAGAAACGATCATGAAGAGAGAAAACCAAAAAAGACTCCTTCAACCCTGCCAGTCAAGTCTCTTTCAGGCACAGGACCGGAAGTTTATCAGGATTGTTGGTCTTCCTTGGCCCAAACAGATTGTGGGGGAGTGGAGGGGACCTGCGTAGATCCACATTCTTTGGTGGCAAGGCTATATTAAGATCAATTACATTGTGCAACAAACATATGCATCATTCCCAGAGCCCTAACTGCTTGAATTTGAATATGCATGAGAAGCTGCCCAGAAATGCCTAAAATACACGCATACACATATATATAGTCAAAAAGCAAGACAGCTCTGGGGTGAAGAATAACAAAAGGCAGTTTGCCACTCTGGTGAAACCATGCGGCCGGAGTGCAGAGCTTTGTGCTGGATCCGTTGGAGACTCATTCACAGTCGATGTGTAGATTCAGGGCCCAACCAGTAGCTTTGCTCATACCGTCCTGTTTGTCCTTACACAAGCCTATATGCTAGGAATTATTTTTCCTATTTTGCAGATAGGAAAGCTGAGGCTATCGCTGAGTTAAGATCATCCTGCTGGTCAGTTCCGAAGAAGAATTTGAGCTGTGGTCTCTCTGGCCCCAAAGTTCTGGTTTTCTGTGCAGGGTTTTGTCTCAGATGCTTAAAAGCTCCCACCCCGACCTACTTTAGTCTTCCAGTCTTCACAAAACCACCATTGCCTCCTGCTTCCTAGGGTTCTACCAAGAGAACAAAGTTAGATAGAACCATGATCCGATATCAAACAGAAGCAATCAGAAGACAAAGACTTCTTGGAAATTAAGAATCAAAATTAAGCCGGGCTCGGTGGCTCAGCCTGTAATCTCGCGCCTTTGGGAGGCTGAGGTGAGTGAATTGCCTGAGCCCGCGGGTTCGAGACCCGCCTGGGCAGCGAGACCTCATCTCTACAATAAATCAAAAAATCATCTGGGCTATGGTAGTGCCTGCCTGTAATTCCGGCTACTTGGAAGGCTGAGGCGGAAGGATCGCCGGAGGTCGAGGCTGCGGTGGCCAGGAGCGGCCACTGCACTCCAGTCTGGGTGACAGAGTGAGACTCCAACTCAAAAAAAAAAAAAAAAAAAAAAAGAATCAAAATTATTAAGAAATCAATTAAATGTATGATAAAATGAACACACTTGAACACCAAATCAATAACATGACGATAAAGCCAAAGAAATCGTCAAACATAGTGCAAAAAGGCAAATAAAACTAAACAAAAACAAAAGCCCAAGCACACAAAACACACACACACACACGCACGCCATGCATGCACGCACACACACACACACACGCACAAAGTTAACATTAATGTACATGTAGAATTGATCTTCAACTTCTAATAAGAGTCCTTTGGCAAGAAAACAAAAGAAATTCATAAGAGAAATAAAGCAATACAAGAAGTACATTTCTCTGGGCTAAAGAAAGACTTGAGTCTTCAAAGTGAAAGTCACTACCAAGTGTTGAACATGAAAAGCTTACTAGCTAAGTGAAATTTCAAGATCTGAAAGAATTTCAGAATTCCAAAGATGTAGGCAATTCTAAAAGCCTTCAGAGTGAAAAAGCAAAGTGACCTGCAAAGGAAGAAAAAGCAGATTGGCTTCAGATAAATTAGCCTAGAAAGCATTACCCAGTCAACTACCAGTCTCATGTGGAGGCAAAATAAAGACAAATTCAGACATGTACAGACTCAGAAAGTTTATTACCCATAGCTCTATCCTGAAAGATATACCTAAGGATATACTCCTGCAAACTACAAAGGGAATCCTAGAAAGAAGATAGCATGGTAGCCAAGAGACTGTGAACCAATACGCCAAACACAGGGTGAAGCGTGAACAAGATCACGAATGACGTTGTGCACAGACCTTGGAGCAAGTGGTGCACATCCAATCAGGGAACTAGAAGGTTCTGGAAAGAGTGACTCCAAGAGGAGAAACATTAAATACCTCAACGGAGAAGCTGGAATTCGTAGCGACACAAAGGCATGTCCAAATACTAAGTTGGTAAATATTACAGACTCGTGGTATGGCATTCCGGCTCCTTCCCCTATGTGTGCAGTGAGGAATAGTTACATGATCATTATATTACAAATGCTGGTTGTTGGTTAAATTTGCTTAGAATCAGCTGATTGTCAAAGTATAGAAATAACTATAATCCTGAACCGAGTGTCTGTGTTTTAAAGCTTGGCAATGGATAAATGAGAAAAATGAGAGGTGGGGGCCAGGGAGTGGGCAGCGAGGGGATTGGGAGGGCAGAGGGAGCTGGGAGTCCTAACCTCAACTTTGCATTGTGGAAATCAGGAGACACTGATTGGAGTGGATATGTTGGGAAATGCAGGCTGAAGCCTATTAATTATGTCAAGCAATAATAACTAGAAACTGGAGAAGACCAGAAAAGAGTAGAAACTAGAGAGGAATCATAACTGAAAACTAGAGAAGAAGTAAACATGTAAAAATGCACCTGGCAGAGGTTGGGGCTGTCAGGAAATGTTACTAACATAAGTAAGTTCAAATGGCCCCTTCCTGGCCAGAGGAAAATTCCTCCATTCATTCACCACATATACATTGAGCACCTACTATGTCCCAGACAGTGTGTAACATGCTGGGGCTGGGAAACACTCGTATGCAAAATCTCAGTCCCTGTCCTCAGGGAGTTGACAGTCTACTATGAGAGACAGATACTAATTATATAAATAAAAATCATAAAAGTGCCTGTCCTCGGGAAGCTGACAGTCTAGTATGATAGACAGATATTAATTATATAAATAAAAACCATAAAGGTGAAATTGCAAATGTGGTGCATGTCAGAGAGAGGCATGTAGAGCAATAAGAATGTAGCTTAGAGGAATTTGGCCCAGACAGGGAGATCAGGAAAAGACATAAGGATTAGGCCGACATCTGAAGGATGTACAAAAGTTATGTAGAGGAGAGAACAGTTCCACCAAGAGATCAGCATGTGCAAAAGCCCTGTGGCAGGAGGGAGCGAGAGACAGAAAGGAAAACCAAGATATTAAAGGGTAGAACAAGAGAGCAAGACACAGAGAAGGAGGCTGGGTGCGAGGGAGGAGACTTATGACCCTGTGGGCCCTGGGCGCTGGGTTAAGGATTCGGGTCTAAAGTAGTGGGAAATGACTCTTCTGTCCCAAAGTATGGAATAAGAACGTTGTCCAGCTCATTCTATGAGGCGGGTGTAACCCTGATATCAGCGCCTGAAAAGGATAGCAGAATCAAGAAAATGCTAAGCCAATTTCACTTGTCAATATTTAGGTGACAGTCTTAAATGAAACACCAGCAAGTGGAATCTGGCCATGAATTGGAGAAAAATGCCTTATGATCGCATAGCTTTTATTCCAAGAACACAAGGGTAGATAAACATTAGGGAATCATTTAATCATTAAATGTTCACAGAAATGCATTAAAGAAATAGAAAAGACATGAAAGTATATCGTTTCAATACATGCTGAAGAAATATTTAGTACAATTTAAATGTTCAATCCTGAATTTCAAGCAACTTTTCGAAAGCTAGGAAAGAATGAAACTTTCTTAACTTGATAAAGGATCTCTAACAGAAGCAGACATCACCAGGAAAAGTCGCCTCAAACCACAGGGGACCAGCGATCCCAGTCCACACAGAAAAACGAGACAAATGGGACTTAATCTTGGGATCCAAGGCCGGAGTGCAGCGGTAGGCTCAAAGCTCACTGCAGCCTGGAACTCCTGTCCTCAAACTCCTGTCCAGAACTCCTGTTCTGTCTTCCTACCTCAGCCTCCTGAGTAGCTAGGATGGCCCAACCATGCCCAGCTAATTTTCTGCACATCCGGGGTCTCCCACTGTCACCCAGACTGGAGTACCGTGACTGAAGGCCACAACACAGCCCTTGAGATGCTGCACCAGAATGGCATCACTCAAGAGTCTATTTACAAGTGAACGTGCAAGATTGTCACAAATTTTGCACTAGTGGTATTGATGGAACCATGACAATTTGGGATCTCAAGACCTTGGAGTCTTCCATCCAGGGTCTCTGGGTAATGTGAAGCTGACTGCTCTCCGCCATCCAACATGACAAACTGGCTGACAGCAGCGCTGCCATTTGCATGATGGTGAAGACAGCCAGGCCCGAGGAAACACCGAAACCACATATCATGCAAATGTTGTGTGGTTTTGTTTGAATGCAAAATTGGTGAAAGTGTTGGTTTATAAAAGCAGCAGTTATTTTTTTTCTATTTCATTCCATTTTTGACCAAAGCCTCTCTTTAAGTAGATTGTTATGGAAAAGTGTCACACTAACGTAAAGGAAAGGGTGAGGGAGATATGTAAATTGTCCACTCGAAAATTCAATAAGGATATGGAATGTGGAAAAAATAAAATAATAAAAGCCACATGTAAATAAATAGTTGAAAGCATCTTGGAAAGAAATCCTTTTTGCAAGACAACAGGACTGGGCTCGGTGGCTCAGTCTGTAATCCCAGCACTTTGGTAGGCCAAAGCAAGTGGATTGCCTGACCCCGCAGGTTTGAGACCAGCCCAGGCAACTTGGTGAGACCTCATCTCTACAATAAATCAAAAATTAGCTGGGTGTGATAGCACGCACCTGTAGTTCTGGCTACTTAGAAGACTGAAGCGGATGGATTGCCAGAGTCCAGCAGGTCAACGCTGGGGTGGCCGTGAGTGTGCCACTGCACTCCAGCCTGGGCGACAGAGACTCCAATTCAAAAAAAAGAAAATACAAGACAACAGATACCACAATAAATATTTGCAGTCTCAAGGTAAGGTTCACGTGTTTTAATGACTTTATTGAGATCTAATTTGTATACTATATAATTCACCCACTTAAAGTATACAAATCTGTGGTTTTTAGGATACTCACAGATATCTCCAACTACCACCACAGTCAATTTCAGGACATTTTCATCACCTCAGAAAGACACCCTATACCCTTCCACTGTCCCCTTCCAACCTTCTCATCCCCATGCACTCACTCCCCACCCCCAGGCAGCCATTAGTCTACTTTCTGTCTCTGTAGACTTGTTGATTCTGGACATTTCTTTTGTGAATCACAATTGTGATTGGCTTCTTTCACTAAGCACAGTGTTTCTGAGACTCATTCATGGTATAACATGTCAGCACTCTGTTCCTTTTAATGATAATATTCTTTCATGTGTCTGGGCCACATTTTGTGCATCCATGTTAGAAGCAAGGAGCAGTCCTGGGAACGGGAGCTGGAGGGGAGCTCTAACCCAGGCTCTGGAGTTTCCTTGGCTGTATCGCCTTGGATGGGTCACTCATCTCGTTGAGTCTCAGTGTCCCTATCTATAAAAGGGGGTGACGACCTCTACCAAGAGACCAGACCCTTGCCAGGCACTCTGAGGAGTCTTGATTCAGAGTGCCTGAGATGGCCGTGTACTGAAAGGGGGATTTGAATTTACAAGTCAGGATGCTTGGCATGCACGGGGACACCAGGAGAGCTATCTGGGGTGACTGGGGCACAGGAGAGAGTCCAGAGGTGTCCTAAGGAAGGTGACATTGAGACCGATGATTGAAGAATGAGGGGGGAGGATCTAAGAAGGTAAGCTGGCAAGGAGGACAAAGAGTTCCAGGCAGAACCCCTGGTGTTAAGAAAGAATGCTGGGCATGGTGGCTCATGCCTGTCATTCCAGCACTTTAAGAGGCTGAGGAGGGAGGATCTTGAACCCAGGAGTTCAAGACCAGATTGGGCACATAGCAAGACCTTGTCTCTACCAAAAAAATCAAGAAAATAGCCAGGCATGGTGGTGTGTGCCTGTAGTCCCAGCTATTCGGGAGGCTGAGGTGAAAAGATCATCTAAGTCCAGTAAGTTGAGGCTGCAATTGTGACACTGTACTCCATTGTACAAGCCATGATTGTGCCACTGTACTCCAGCCTGGGTGACAGAGTGAGACTTCAACTCAAAAATGAGAGAGAAAGAGAGAGAGAGAACACAAGCATTTAGAGAAAGGGTTCTCAACTTGGGTGATTTTGCCCCAGTGACATTCTACAATGTCTAGAGACTTTTTGGCTGTCTCCACCAGAAGCTAAGGAACCTATTTGCTCTCCCTCCAGTGGACTGTCTCGGGAACCCAGGCCTACCCCAGTCAGGGCATGGCTGGCCCCTCACCATAGGCATGACCCAGTGCTGGTCAATGAGGGGCAATGAGGTGTCTACCAGGGACAAATTCTTGACTAAAAATTCATTCTCACAGAAGAAAGCCAAGAGTTGCCAACAGGAGAGAAGAGGGAACACACCACCAGCCCAACAGCCCCCGCCTGAGTATCCCCCATACACTTCCTGCTAAAGCCTCGGACAGGTGACTAAGCAGCCTAGGGACTGTGACATTTGTGTTTCTCTACATAAAACAATCACTTCACTTCCCCAGGCACAGACCGAGATGAAGGGAGGGGCCTTTAAGCTAAGTTTTCAGAGTGTTGGGCAGAGGCAGCCTTATTCCCAGAGAGAGGGGTTCTCACAGACAAAAGACCGGACAAGATCTTTGCATCTACTGGAGACCCATGGAATGAACTGGAAGCCTACTAAGTGTCGAGAGGAGAGGTGTCACAGAAATCCCAAATCCAGCTGACAACAGCCTGGCCTACTCAACACAGAAGGCAGGCCCAGGTCCCGCTCCTGACTGCCAGACTGATGCAGGCCTGGGAGGGACCCTTGAGGCCGTGTTGGAGGACAACCATCAAGGAAGAGCCTCCCAGGGGACAGACCAGGAACGGTGGAGGACAACGGGCTGGGAATATTTTCCCCAAGTGCAAAAGCAAATGCTGCCTGACATTTTCCAAGTTGCTCTTCCCGACCAGCTGCGTTTGACAAGTGCATGAGCCAGGGCGACTGGACTACTCCCATTTTGCAGATGTGAGCCCCTTGCTGTCACTTTCCTGCTCTTTCTCCAATGAAAGAAGAAAGAATAAGATGCTCGAACTTTATGAAAAGCAGCCGGGCTCAGTGGCTCAGCCTGTCATCCCAGCACTTTTGGAGGCCGAGTCAAGTGGATTGCCTGAGTCCTTGTGTTCGAGACCAGCAAACAAGGTGAGACCTTGGCTCTACAATTAACCAAAAAATTAGCTGGGCCTGGTAGCACGCACCTGTATTTCTAGCTACTTGGAAGGCTTAGGTGGAAGAATTGCTGGAGCCCAGCAGGTCGGCACTGGGGTGGCCATGAGCGAGTGTGCCACTGCACTCCAGCCTGGGCGACGGAGTGACTCTGACTCAAAAAAAAAAAAGAAGAAGAAGAAGAAAGAAAGGCATGTCTGCCCATGTAGATACAGAAGACTCCCCATCAGGCATGGCTCAGGGCTTCATCATTCACTGTTCTATCCCCAGGGCTAGAATGATGCCCTGCACATAGTAGGTGCTTAATAAAAACGGAGTCATGGTGTGTGTGTGTGTGTGTGTGTGTGTGTGTGTGTGTGTTCCAGGTAACCAAAGATGAGGTTCATGGAGTCTCCTCAACATTCAGTCCATCTTCATCCGATGCAGACTGGGAACTGGCCACCTCCAGGCACTGGCCCTGAATAGTCCAAGCCAGCCACAGTAATCTGTCCCTGTCTGAGTGCCGCAGGGACCCAGATATCAGCAAATGGCCCTCTCCTAACTGTGAGAATGAATTCTGAAATGGGCATAGTATCCAATTCAAGTCAATGAAAGTAAGGAGATAATTTGCTGGGGGCATCTGGGAAAGTGATCTTCATTCTGAAGAAATCTACAGGAAGACAGTGCATCTTCTCCCTCTGGACATTTCTGTAGAGGTGAGGCACACTCCTGCTGTAGCATTTTCTATCAGACAGAGACAATTGTAGGGAAAGGGAGCTGGGCTTCTGGATCAAGCCAAGCCTGAAACCCACATTCAGGTTTAGGTTTTCTGGTTATTTGCTGCCTGAAGCATCCCGGGGGTGGGGGGGAAATACCATGTGAGAGTAGCACACAGAGAACAATGGGGGAGAAACCTCCAAGGGCTACCAAGGAGCTTGGACCTCACTCCAAGAGCACTGAGATTTCAAGAACTTTATGACTTGTTCAATCTGTAGGCACTTTTAACAAAACTTTTTGCGGCATAGAAAATGGCTGAGACTGGAGACATGGGTCAAGTGAGTGGCTTTTGTGGTAAACCAGGCTATAGTGGGTGAGGCTGGGACCCTCCTGCTGCCCTGTGGCTTTATCCCCTGGACCTCCGTGGTGCCCTCATTTGTCAGAAAGTGCAGGGGGACGGTGGTAGCCTTGTACTCCAGTGTCAGTGTGACTTCAGAGCATCCTCCAAGAGGAATTCAGAAGCAGGCCAGGATCCACAGCTCAAAACCCGCTGGATGCAGAAGGAGTGGGAATTACAGAGAAGGGGCCGCAGATGTCAAATCAAATGAAACAGTCCCCTCCTCACCTCCCAGTATGAGCCACATTGTGTTCTGGACATTCCAAGTGAGTCTCTGAATCCCCCAGGCGGCCTGTGGCAAGGATGTGGAACCCCCTCTTCTGCTAGTTTGGTCCGGCTCTGCTCATGGAAAGTTGCTGCAAATCTCTCACTGTTTATCACCTGGAGAGCAGGTGAGGCCTTAGAGAGCCGCCAGAACAAGGGGAGACCAGTGACCACAAGTAGGAACTCGGTCAAGGCCACAGCCAGGGCAGCAGCTCCAGCCCTCTCTAATGTCCAGTGCTGTTCAGGCTCCCACAGGCTCCCCAGTACTGGCCAGTGTAAACAGAGTCACAAAGGCTAGGCAAGGTGGCTCGTGGCTATAATCCCAACACTTTGGGAGGCTTGAACCCAGGAGTTCGAGGCCAGCCTGGGCAACATAGTGAGACATTGTCTCTACAAAATTTTTTTTAAAAACTTGCCCAGTGTGGTGGCAGGCACCTGTGATCTCAACTACTTGGGAGACTGAGGTAGAACGATCACCCGAGCCCAGGAAGTTGAGGCTGCAGTGAGCCGTGATTGTGCCACCCTACTTCAGCCTGGGTGACAGAGTGAAACCCTAATAAAACAGAACAAAACAAAACAGAAACCACTAAAGACAGAGTAATGGAAAGCTTGAAACCTTGGGAGGATGCTAAGAAAACTACCTGATGATTTCGCTATGAAGAACATCATTTTATTTTTGGAGATGTGTGATGATATCTTTAGGGGAAATGTGTCTGCACATCTGACACGTTTAAAAGGTTAGCAGAAAATGGAAAATACTAAGAACTGTTGCATCTAGTGGGTATTTGATAATTGCATTCATTTTATTTTTCTATGTGTGAGAAAAAATATGGTAATGACCCTTTTTAAAAGAACGATTTCTGCTGAAAAGAACATTTTTGAAAAAAAAGGAAAATACCAGAGCTAATTTTTTCTTTCTTTTTTTGAGTTGGAGTCTCACTCTGTCACCCAGGCTAGAGTGCAGTGGCACACTCACAGCCACCCCAGCATCGATCCACTGGGCCCTGGCGATCCTTCCTCCTCAGTCTTCCAAGTAGCTGGAACTACAGGCACGTGCTACCCTACCTGGCTAATTTTTGATTTATTGTAAAGACAAGATCTTGCCAAGTTGCCCAGGCTGGTCTCGAACCCCCAGGCTCAGGCAATCCACTCTCCCCAGCCTCCCAAAGTGCTGTAATTGCAGGCTGAGCCACTGAGCCCGGCCCAATGTTTTCAAAATGATCTCTCAACACACTGGATTTGGGAGAAGCAGAGGACTGTTCTCTGACCAGAAGGAGGAGCCCACCCTGGTGGTGATCCCTTCCAGGGATGAAAATGGGCCAGAGAGTGAGAGGTTTGCTGAGGTCACACATGGCAAGGCTGGATCCTGGGGCTCTGACTTCTGGGCCACAGTGCAGCTGTCCCAGGAGGGAAGGTAGAGAGGGCAGGTCAGTGGACCCAGTCCCATGGACACATCCCTATGTTTGCCACAAACCTGAGGGTCTCTCTCTCTGTCTCTCTCTCTTTGTCTCTCTGTCTCTGTCTCTCTCTCTCTCTCCCCTGTGCTGGGCAGGAGGTCAGGACCAAGAATGGGACTCTGGGGGGGATCATCCCAGCAGGGCACCTGCTCATGACAAGTTCGCACATTTGAGCTGTGTGACCAAAGAGTTTTGGAGCTTCCTTGCTGAAGACATGATTAAGTGCCCAAGTATCCAGTGTGAGCATTTAGAGAGAGCATTTCTCTGTGCTGGCAGACATTGTGCTCCATAAAGGGCACAGAGCTGAACTGCGGCCCCCATCAAGAAATTAGAAAGGTGCACGCAGAATTTAAGGAAGAGAAGGCGTGGTATGTTCAGGAGGCAGGCCACCCCAGGGCCAGCACCATGCACAGAGTAGGTGGTAAATGGACCCATCCCATAAATATTTGCTATGTGCCAGGCACTGCTCCAGGCATCAGAAGATACATCTGTAAGCCAGACGCAAACTCCTTCCTGGGGCCTTCAGCTCTTTCTCGTTGGCTCACACCCATAGACAGGAGTGGGGGCTGGGGGTGGACAGAGAGAAAAACGTGAGTGTAGAGACAGGATGGAGCCTGGTTCCCATAGCCACTGACTGCTGTTTGACTTCAGACAGTTGTGTGACTTGCCAAGGTCCTTTCCCTGCTGTGGAGTGAGGTAAGCAAACCTGTCTCCTCAGCATGGATTCTGATCCCCAAAAGCCAGGACTCCCTCTGGGGCATGCAGGGCCAGCATTCCCTCTAGAAGGGAAGACACATTGCAGCTGGGTCTCGAAGCAAGGGCAGGATTCTGACAGGTGGTGAGTTGGGAGAAACAACAGGGACACCAGGAATTGGCCTGGGCACAGGTGGGAGTCTGGGGCAAGGCAGGGCCGAGGGTGGGGCAGGTGATGCCTGAGAAGTCTTTGGAGAGGACCTCCCAAGCTGGCCCAGCAGCTGCTCTTGGCTATGTGGTGGGGAACACACTGAAGGGAGGAGAGGGAGCACCTGGTCACACCTACCACACCCACTTAGGAGAAAGTGGGCGTGGGTGGCTGGAGCTCCTCCAGGCTCCAGTTTACCTGTAACCTGGCTCCTCAGAGGTCTCCACTGGGCCTCCCTGCGGGGCCTGCACACGCTAAATCCAGCAAGGAGCAAGACAAGAACATAGCCAATAAAGCTCCAGCTTCAAGTGACAGCTTAGCCAACATATGCGCCAACAGGGGCACGGCCTATCTATATATTAATATTGCACCTCCTCCTGGGTCTGGGCTGCCACAATGGCAAGACAGACCCCATTTTCCTAGCCAAGCCCTTGACAATAGGCATAATATTTTGCATTTAGGGAGAGGACCTGTGGCTGCCAACAGGTGCCTCAGCTGGGCCAGTCTTTCCTTCACCTGCAGTCAAGCCTCTTGCCCAAGAAGTGGCGTGAAGGACTGGCAGTGGTAGCCACGTGCCCTGCTCCTTGGGGAAGGCCACCGTCCCTGCAGGACAGCAGGCACCAAATCCCCCAGCAAGCAGAGGAAGAGGCACAGCTGCGCAGTCCCTGAAGTCCAGGCTGGAGTCCCACACTTTAGTTGTGTGACCACAGGCAACGTCCTGTTACTTGCAGGACCTCATGGGTGTCACCTGAAGCCAGAGCAATCAACCTTTCTGACCAGTCATTGGGAGACGGAAGTAAAACCATGATGACGGCAGCTCTGGCACAGAGCCTGCCTGGTTGACAACGATAGCCTCAAAAACAAAAAATGACTAAGCACAGAGCCTCCCAATTCTTGTTGTTTTTTTTTCCCCTTTGGAAATCCACATCCTTCCTGGAGCTACATATTGGGCTGCTCCAAGTGAGAAAAGCATATAGGGGAACTTCCACCTCAGATTAACGGTATCTGTGAAATCCTCTTTCAAGTCTGCTGGTAATGCATTCTCAGGCACAAGCACAGAGCTGCCTTCTGCAGGCAGACGGGTGGGAGGCCTCTCTGGAAGCACCCCCGTCCTATCCCTTGTCTCCCTGGGAGATGACAGGAGGCTCGAGAGATATTTAATTATCCTCTTTGGGGGAAGGGAAGAGTGCTGGGCCCCTTCACAGGGAGACAGGAGGGAAGGACCTCCTGCTTGTCAAGCCTTCCCATGCTGGCCTGTCCTCTGGTCACAACTCCCTGTTAGGGCAATGCACCCTGGAGCCATTGTTAGTGCCCTACCTGCCTCCCGCCAGTTTCACCAGGGAGTGTATGTGAAGTAATTCCAGGTCTTGCCATTTTCACAGATTTTTCCCCCAATTTTCCTTATTTTATGTGGTCCCCTCAGACCCCTTCTACAGTTGCCAAGATGCGTCGTGAACTCCCCATGGCCTGAGCATCCAACCCAAGGATGCTTTTTTTCTTCTCTTAAAAAACACCACCATCAAGACCAGCACATGGTTTGCAAAGTGATGCCTTCCAGAGAGACCAGGCGATGGCATCCTTTGCCTTATTAGGAAGTTCAGGTCAGACCTTAAGTGGGGCCCATCCAGGGCCGAGTGCTGATGGCAGCCGAGAGAAGTACATAATCCTGCTTCGGACAAGCGTGTCAGCCGGAGCTCAGGGTTCACCTACTACCTCTGCCACCAATGAGTGGCACAGCCACCAGCCTACTGCTTCTGCCTCTGGGCCTCAGTTTCCCCACATGTAAAACTGAGTATCACTAGCTCAATGCATGCAGTTATTCTGAGGCTAAAATGAAACTGAGAAATTGTGTACCACCTATCCTTTCAAGCAGAAGTCAGGAATCTATTTGTCTTTGTTAACACACACACACACACACACACACACACACACACACACACACACACATATAAACACACACACAGACTTGCACTCACAATTCTGTCTTTGAAATGGCATGCATCGTGTGCTCCCAACTTTATGAGAAGTAGAACAAGGCAGACCCCTCATGCAAGCTGTGGCATGAAGGCCTTTAATGATGCCCCCTCACTCAACCATACCTGACTCAGAGCCACAGCATTCCCATCTGTACAATGGGGAGTGGACTCACTGACGCTTTACTCTCCTTTGAACTTGGACATTCTGCAACTCCGAGAAACCTATCTTTCTGTCTCTCAGTAGCTATTAGTGGGTTACAAGAAACGCGTGGGAGTCACCCAAGCCAGAGAAGAGCACATGAGGCAATGGTCCCAGGCCAGGGGAGCCTGACAAGACTGTGGGTGATAGGCCAGACAGGAAGGAAAGAGGCCAGTGGCGAAAGCTGGAGCTGATAACTCACTGTAGAAAACGGGAGTTGAGGAAAGAAGAAAGGTAGCAGTGAGCCTTGGGACATTATAAGAGGACAGAAAGGGAGGTCCCTGTCCTGCAACCTCTATAACTTCCCTGTGGCTTAAGAGGGGGTCTCTCCCTCTCTGAGGCAGGTCCCACACTCCTGTGTCTTTCTTAGAGTGTTCCCGGCACTTGGGATGGGCTTTCCACTTCCTCTCCCAGGAGAGCGCCTACTTGTCTTCAAGGCCTAACTTAGTCACCATTTTCTATAGCCCAGTGGTGACAAGCTTTTTCTGTAAAGGGCCCAATAGTAAATAATTTAGGTTCTGAGGGCCATATGAGCTCTGTCATGGCCACTCAACTCTGTCCTTATGGCTGGAGAGTAGCCTCGACAATCCCGGAACAAATAAGCATGGCTGTATTCCAACAAGACTTAATCTGCAGACACTGAAATTTGAATTGTATGTACTTTTCACATGTCAAAAAATGTTATTGTCCTTTGATTTTTTTCAGTCACTTAAACATCAAAACCATTCTTAACTCATGGACTGTACAAAAACAGTATGTGACCCGTAGGCCAGAGGTGCCGACTTCCCCTCAGGCCTCTGGCTGTTCAAAGTGGGATCCAGGCACCAGCAGCATCAGCCTCGCCTGAGAGCCTGCTGGAAATGCAGATTTCAAGGGCCCACCCAGGTCTACTGAGTCAAAGTCTGCATTTTAACAATCTCTCCGGGTGGCTCGTGTGCACCTTAAAATCTGACAAAGTACTGATGCCTGGATATCGTCCCAAGAGTCTAATTTTAATAGGGTGCAACCTGAATATTGGGACTTGTTAAAGCTCCCCAGGTAGTTCTAATGTCCAGCAAACTTCAAGAGTCTGTGCCCCAGAAAAATTCCCCAGGGAGAGAAGGCTGCTCCTCTTCCTGGCTCCCAAAGTCCCCAGGTCATGCGCCCATGACATAGCATGTCACTGGATAAGGATTATTTGTCACACTCTGAGCTCCTCTGGGATCAAGACCCTGTCTCATCCTAACTTATGAAGATCTCAGACAAACCACTTGCCCCTCTGGGACTCAGTCTCCTCTCCCTTGCGATGAATGGTTTTGTAGCTGGACCTCCCCTGCTGTCCCAGGTGAAGACAGAGAAGGCAGCCTCCGGGCCCAGGGTCATCCTGGCCTCTCCCTCTATTCCCTGAGTCTCTCCTGTTTCTGAGAAGCCCTCAGACCAACACAGGCTCCGGGGTTTCCCAGACTCCGGGGGCAAGGGAGACGAAGAGAGGTAACCCACATATCTCGCAACCCCAATGAGCCTGGGAATGCAGACCTCACTTCCATGACCCCCCCTACCTTCCCGACTAGAGGCATGCAGTCCCCCTTGGCCCTCCCACTGAGTCCACACTGCCCTGGCCCCCACCTCCTCACTCCTCTGCTTCGATGGTGCCCAGGACCCAGCATTTTCCCGGAGAAATATGTGAGGGGTGAGTGCACGACAGTGACTGGGGACAAAGTGAAGGAGTCTTGCCTGGGAGGATCCTCAGGGTTCTGCCCCAGAGAGGGCTGCAGGGACACCGGACCGGGGCTGACCTGCCTGCACTACCTGTCTGTCCGCCCACCAGCCAGCTCCCTCTCTCTCTGCCCTCAAGTCACTCGCAGCTCTGGAGCCGAGCCCTGCACCCCACAGAGGAGACCCTGACTCTCCCCCAAGACCTCCCCCTCCGAGGCCCCTACAACACGGCAGCCCCCCCACCTCTGGAGTATCAGCCACAAAGTATCCAAAGCTCAAGGATTTGAAATCCTGGAAGGTCAGACCTAGGAGAGGCCCCGAGAAACCATCCCCCATTACACATATGGGCAAACCCGGCCAGAGAAGGGGAAAGACTGGCCTGGCCCGGATAGTGGCAGACTGGGGGCCACCGCCTCCCACCATCCTGTCTAGTTCCCTCCCCACAGCCCTCCCCGCTGCCACATGGCTCTTCCCTCTGCACCAGCTGCCTCAGCCAGGAAGAGAGAACGGAGCTCTGGAGTTCAGGCAAGGTGGAAAGCCAGAGAGAGGGGCCTGCCGGAGACAATTCCTCACCTTTGACTAAGAACAGTGTGACAGTGCCCTGCCCCGACCCTTTCTCCATTTGCATGCCCAGCCCAAGTCTGTAGAGGTCAGAGTGGGCAACTGTGCAATTCACCTCCCTCCCAGCAATAAATAGTTACCATTTATTGAGCACTTACTAAGTGCCAGCTGCCATGCTAAGAACCATGATTCTCTGAGGTATTTATTATATCTCCATTTAACAAAAGGTCAGAATGAGGGTCAGAGAGGTTAATCAACAAGCCTAAGTTCACACAGCTAGTAAGGAAGTGGTGGGAAAGAGGTGCTGGAGAAATGTGCTTGAGCTCAAAGTCATCTCAGACCCCGTCCTCATTGCCTGGGCTTCCAACTTGGGCCTGCCAGACTCTGCTCCCCTGGGGCTCTCAGACAAAGCCGGCATTAAGCCACTGGGGACATGCTCAGGTTTGTCCATTCAGCAAATACATCAAAGGTATCAGGGCTAGAAGGAAGGATGGGCTGGATGACAGACATTCCCACACTGAGGAAGGTCAGAACCCCTCCCGATCCCCATGTGAGCCCAAGCAGATGCCTCTGTCCCAAGACCACCTGGTTTCAGAGAGAACACATGGGCTTTGAGGTCATCAGACTTGAGAGTGAATCCCTGCTCTGTGTGACCTTAGACCTCCGTTTCTTCACCTGTAAAATGGGGATATGTATCTAGCAGGGTTGCTGAAATGATTAGAAAGAAGTCATGAAAAAGATTCCATGCAAGTGACAACTAAAAGGTGACCCGGATGTTTGGTGTGCTCGGTGAACTCCCCCCATCCTGGGTGTGCACAGGAAGAAGCTTTTCCCCAGAAGGAAACAGAAGGCAAGAGTGGCCATGCAGAGCCTCCTGGAATGTGGCAAGGCTCCTTGGCACCGGACCCTGACTATGAGCCCTTCTTTAATTAGCTCTCAACCAAAAATAGCTCCCCCGCCCCTAGGGCTGCACACCTACCTCCTGGCCTGGCACTGGGGTGTGCCTCAGTCACTCTTGGAGGTGACAGTCAGCCTGTGACAGAACCTACAACACGGGAGGGTGCAGAGAGCAGGAGGCTTTATTGAGGGAGATACAGAAGCGGGCGAGGGCTCCCGCGCCAGCCAGTCTCATCCTCCACTCGCCCCACACGGCCCTGCAGCTCCCGATGCCCCCATTCCCGGGCTCCTGGACAGCAGGCAACACAAAGGAGTCTTACCCAGCCTTGTGAGAGGTGCCTGGGAGGGCCTTCAGAGTCTGTCTAGGAAGGGCTGGGGTGGGGGGAACACAGGACAGCCCTTCCATGCCCTCGATGACACGCCTGCCACACCCGTCTATCCGTCCTCTGCCCAGGGCACCCTGACTTCACTTGCAACTCTGGAGCCGGGTCCTATGGTGTTTCTCCTCGGTCAGGAGGGGGATAAAGGTGTCGCTGTGCGAGAGCTTCAGCCGGCTGCTCCAGCTGGCCGCGTCCTTCGCGGCGGGTTCTGGAGGGAGGATGTCCAGGTCGCCCCGGGAGCCTCCCACCTTGCCCTCGCCGCCGGCACTGCTGGAGTTGAGCTCCATTAACTCCAGCTCGTGCTTGGCCGCCGTCTCCAGGACACGCTGCTTGTTGTAGTACCTGACGAAGTTGTTGATGATGGGGTGGATGGGCAGGGCGATGGCGATGACTCCGCACAGGAAGCTGATGGCGGCGTTGAGCTTGCCCAGCGTGGTCTTGGGGTAGATGTCTCCGTAGCCCACGGTGGTCATGGTGATGATGGCCCACCAGAAGGACTGGGGGATGCTCTTGAACAGGGTCTCGGGGTGGCTCTGCTCCATGGTGTAGCCCAGGGCGGAGAAGACGAAGATGCCCACCGCCAGGTACATGAGCAGCAGCCCCAGCTCCTTGAAGCTGCGCTTGAGGGCGTAGGTGAGCGTCTGCAGGCCCGAGGAGTGGCGCGCCAGCTTGAAGATGCGGGCGATGCGCATGATCCGCAGGGCCTGCACCGCCTGCTGCACGTTGGTCAGCTCCATCATGCGCGCGCCCAGGTGCGTGAGCGTGAGGCTCACGTAGAAGGGCAGGATGGCCAGCACGTCCACGATGTTCATGAAGGACAGGGCGAAGTGCAGCTTGTTGGGCGACGCAAAGAGGCGCAGCAGGTACTCCAGCGTGAACCAGCCGATGCACGCCGTCTCCACGTTCTCCAGCGTCGGGTGCTCCACGCGGTTGCCCTCGGCGTCCAGCACCTGCAGCTCGGGGATGGTGCCCATGCACATGACCACGGACGAGATGAGGATGAGCAGGAAGGACAGCACAGCCACCACGCGCGCCGGGCACGACGACTCGGGCTTCTCCAGGAACTTCCAGACGCACTTCTGGCAGCGGCGCCAGCGGCCCTCGGCCGCGTCCACGCCCAGGTCGTCCAGGATGAGCTGCACGCGGCGCGCGATCTCCTCCAGCTCCTCACGCTTCTCGCTGAGGTGGCTCTTGCAGCAGTCGTCCAGGAACTTGAGGTCCACCTTCCAGAAGTCCATCTCGCTCTTGAAGCAGATGGGGCAGATGCCCTTCTTCATGTGGACCTCCCCGAAGTAGTACACCTCGATGACACACTTGAACGCGTCCGGGTCCCTGTCAAAGTAGAACTCGCGCTTGCCGGGGTCGTAGTCGTCGCACAGGGAGAAGATGGTGTCGTAGCCCCCGGCCAAGCAGTTGATGAGCTCCGCCAGCCGGGTCTCGGGGTACTGGCTCAGGAGGTCTCCGTACAGCACCTGTCGCACGCCCCCCACGTTCACGACGATCTCGATGTCGTCGCCGGCCGCGGACCCCCGGCTGCAGGGTTCCGGGAGGCTGCGCTCCCCGGAGCCGTCCATCCTCCCGCCCGAGCCCTCGCCGCCTCGGCTCAGCGGCCCCTGCCGCCGCCGCCGCCGCCGCCGCCGCCGGGGTCCGGCGGGTGCCACCTGCGCGCGGACCTCGGCGGGGAGCCCGCCCGGAGCCCGCCTGCCGGGAAGGGCGGTCACTGCGGGCGGCAGCCGGCGGGCGCGCGCCGCGGCGGAGGCATGCACCCGGCGGCGGGGCTCGGGGCGGGCATGCGGGGCTCTCGCGGCCGCCGGCCTCGCCCGGGGCACTCACCGCCCGCTCCGGGGCGGCGCGATCCGCCGCTCGGGCTCGGCCTCCCGCGGGAGCGGCGTCTGCTGGGGGGCCGTGGGCACCGTCCTCCGCCCGGGACGCGCGGGCAGCGGCTGGCCGGTCCCGGAGCTGCGGACCCGCGCCGCCAGCCTAGGTGCGCGGAGAGCGAACTTGGGCTGGCTTTGCCCGAGCCGTTTCCAAACACAATAGGAATCCCAGCCTGACGTCAAGAGCTTTTCAAACTGTACCCTCTTCTGGTGAAATTCTGCAAGGCACGCGCGGCAGCTGCGGGGGGACGGGTTAACCCTTGGGCAGACGGGCACAGCTGCCGCGCCAGCCACCGTGCCACCGCCAACCCCTCCCAGGGCGCAGCGGGTCACCGAGGGGCTGAGACCCCGGCTTTGAAGGGGCAGGTTGGCGCAGGCTGGAAAGTTTCTCTCTCGCTGCTGTTTTGAGAGGCCCGATGGTGAAAGAACGCGGCCGCCTGTTGCTGGGCAGGAAAGCGTGCCCAAGCAAGTCCCTTCAGAGGCTGCTCTGTGTCGGCGGTCCCTCCTGGTATCTTAAGCTCGCGCTGCTCTTTTTCTGTCCAGGGAAAATCCTGCTGATCCTTGAAGCTTTCCTACCGCTCCCTAACGCTCCCCTGCTGCTGTGGGTGGCACTGCCTCACGTTCACCCCAACCCTCCACGTCGAGGACCTCTATCTAGCCTCCAGGTGGAAGACAAGCGACTTGCCCAAGGTTACACAGTGAAATGAGGAGTAGATCCCAGCTTGACCACCTCTTCATCCGAGCTTTCCCCTGCTATTTTAGCTGACTGAGCCCTGCGGCTAACAGGCTCCAATTCTCCCTCACTTCAAGTCCCCACTGTCCACGTTTCTTGTCTCTCTGCCAGTCCAACACCACTGGCCACTAGCTTCCAGAGCCCTTGGGTCCCCGTAGCTGCTTCCCCATTTGCCACTCCTTGGCCAAGGTTGGTCTGTTCTTCCTGCACAACGCCCCACACCCTCCCTCTCTTCCAGCCTTGGCAGCCACGACTGTCTTACTGACCTCACCTGCCGGAACCCTTACAACAACTTCCTAACCAGCTTATCTTAAGCATCTCTGCTTGCACTTCACCATCAGCATGGTCAGTATCAGCACTGCAAGTTACTGAGCATCACCTAGGGCGTGGAGACTCTGTTAAGAAATATTCTAGAGGGAGGAGTGAATAGGCAGAAACGGATAATTCTTTCTCTCTCTCTCTCTCTCTCTCTCTCTCTCTCTCTCTCTTTCTTTTGAGTTGGGGCCTCACTCCATTGCCCAGGCTGGAGTGCAGTAGCATGCTTACGGCCACCCGGCATCGACCTGCTGGGCTCTGGTGGTCCTTCTACCTCAGACTTCCAAGTAGCTGAAACTACAGGTGCCCACTACCACATTCGGCTAATTGTTGTGATTTATTGTAGAGACGAGGTCTCGCCAAGTTGCCCGGGCTGGTCTCAAACCCATGAGCTCAGGCAATCCACTTGCCTCAGGCTCCCAAAGTGTTTGGATTACAGGCTTGAGCCACTGCGCCTGGTCCAGATGATTCTTAGGACAGGAAAGCCATTCTGTATAATACTATAATGGTGGACACATGTCATTATACAACTGTCAAAACTCACAGAATGTCCAACACCAAGAGTGAATCCTAATGTAACTCTAGGCTCTGGGTGATAATGACATGTCAATGTAGGGTCACTGTAACAAGTGTACCACCCTGGTGTGGGATGTGGATAGAGAGGTTGCTGTGGAAACAGGGGTACGTGGGAACCCTTTGCACTTTTTGTTCGAACTGACTGTAAACATAAAATTGCTCTTAAAAAAATAAAGTCTATTAAAAATATACTCTGCAGGCTGGGTGTTATGAAGCTTAAGGCCATGCCCATTAATGGATCATGAAATCAATTGTCTGTGTCACTGATGGTATTTTTTTTCTTTAATGAGATAATATAAAACTGAATATATTGGAATACAGCAAGCAAAGTAAGTATTGTTTGGCGAAGCCCCTTTTTTTTTTTTTTTTTTTTGAGTTGGAGTCTCACTCTGTTACCCAGACTGGAGTGCAGTGGCCGCTTCCAGCCACCACAGCCTCGACCTGCTGGGCTCTGGCGATCCTTCCGCCTCAGCCTTCCAAGTAGCCAGAGTTACAGGCGCGTGCTACCACGCCCGGCTGATTTTTTTATTTATTGTAGAGATGAGGTATCGCCGCCCAGGGGGTCTCGAACCTGCGGGCTCAGGCAATCCACTCACCTCAGCCTCCCAAAGGCAAGGGATTACAGGCTGAGCCACCGAGCCCCGGCGAAGCACCTTTTTACAAACTTCATTTTGTGTCCATTGAGAATCAGCCAATAACATGTTACTACAGAGTAAGACATTGAGGCTCAAGAAGGTTGAGTAATAATAACTGTTAACATTTATTCTAAGTGTTCTGTGCACCAAACGCTCTCTGAGGGCTTTGCATTTTTCTCATTTATTCCTCACAGCAACTCTCTGAGGAAACAAGATGTCAGCTAACCTGTCGAGGTCACCCAGTGGAGCTGGGATTGATTCCAGACCTCTGAGGCTCTGAGGCCTAGTCTTCTCTCCAATATAGTACAATGCACCACCTCCCCAACATGCCCCTGACTCAGCTGCCAATCCTTATTCATGTTACTCCCTTTCTCAGCTGACTTCAGTTGCTCCCTAGTACCCACAGGGTTAAGTTTAAATTACATCTCAGTCTGAGTTTAATGAGTTTTAAAACACTCATTCATCCACTCACTTATTCAAATATTTATGGAGCTCCTATGGCACACGTTCACCCACATACACACACACAATCACCTTAGGTGTGGGGTCAGGGTTCATACTTTAGTGAAGAATACATATTTTTGTAAATGATTACAGTTTGCGGTAATCCACATAAACATGAAGTATGCACAAGGAGTGGTGCTTCCTGAATTCCCCCACAGGGGGCACTGGTGGCCACCTGGTTGGAAGAGGGAGGGACTGCATTTGCTAAGAAGCACAGCAATCATGTTCACTGGGCTTAGGTCTGCATTCAGGTGTCTGATGGAGATTCCTCAGGCAGGTAGAGCCCTGCCAGCCACCCCTTGGCACCATCACTCTGTACAAGGTGCCGTGGGAACCCAGGAATTTGCAGATGCCTTGGCAAGCCCAGGAGAGGCTGGTGGGTTAAAATTATTCCCTAGGATTTTAATGTATGGAGGTGACTGGGTGCTGACCTACAGAGGCCAATGCCACTGAAAGAATCCATTACTTGCACGTCCTGGAAGAAGAGAACATGCCAGGGGAAATACTAAGTGTGACAGGCAGAAGCAGGAGGAAGGGAAAATGAGGCTAGAGTTTTTTGGGGATTTTCACAGGAAAAGCAAGGTGGAGCAGAGTAACCAGTCTAGGACGGTCTCATTGGAACAGTTCTGGCAATAGGGATGGTCCCCACCTTCCCTGGGGTGATTTGGGGCAGGGAAATATTGACTCAGTGTGTGAGGGTTGGATAAGGATGTAGCTGGGGAGACAGGCTTGGAACTGATTGTCTACATCTGAAAGACGTGCTGCCAGACCTTTGCTGTCTCTAAGCCTGGGCTCGTCCTGGAAGGGACAGTCTTTTCCAGCCTTCGAGGCCACAATGCCAGGGCATCCAGAAAAGAGAAAATAAAGAAACAGTTAACACAAGATTGGCCCTGGAAAGAGAAGATGCCATATAGACAGACTAGAGCCTAAGATAACATAGTTAGAATAGGTGGAGACTCAGGCCCTGAAAGAGTCGGGGCTTGAGCTGTGACCGGAGGTCTGAGTGCCTATTTGCCTGCTCAACTGGGGAAGGGACACATGGCTTGGAGATGGGTTGGCAGGCCTGAAATTAATGGGGTCAGCTGGAAAAAGACCACTAAGGGCCTCACGAGCTCTGGAAGAGCCTGGATCCCACGTCAGTATTTCACGCTTCAGGTCACCGCTCAATGGTTGGTGGTCAAATCAATGTACCGAGTATTAACTAGATGTTTTTATACAGATAGTATAGACTAGAAAATAACAGAGCATATCAGATATGGAAAACAGTAAGTATGGTCTGAATCGGTTCACAATGGCCAGAGGCTGACTCGGGCTCCAGCAAGTCTGTCCAGCAAATCCCAGACCCCAGCGAGAAGAAAGCCGGTCCAGAGCGGAAGTTGGAGGGGAGGAGGCAGAGATGCAAAGCCCAGCAGAGAAAATGTCCCCACACAGCCCACAGCAGAGCAGGTGCCCGCTGACAATAGGGACATGAGAAAGAAATAGCTCTGAATCGCTGGGTCAAGCCTGCAGCCAGAAGGTGGGAGAGGAAGGAATAGAGGGGAAACAATCCTGCTCTGTGAGAAGCAGCCCCCATATCCTTAAAGGGGGAGCTGAAGGCTGGCGCACCCCTCAGTTTTTAGGGCTGTGAAATGGGCAGCATGGACTTTATGCAATCACTTGTCATCTATTGAATGAGGGCAGTGAACAGAGAGGGTGTGAGTGGAGGCCTTTTTAGGCTCAGACATTGACTGTGTGAGACTGTGGGATAAATTGCATCCCCTCAAAGCCATTTTCAAGTCCTAGCCCCAGTTCCTGTGTATGCGGCCTTATTTAGAAATTGGGTCTTTGCCGATAGATGAGTTCATCCTGGGATGAGGCGGGCCCTAAATCCAACCACTAGAGTCGTTACAAGAAGAGACACAGATACACAGGGAGAACACCACGTGACAATGGAGGCAGAAACTGGAACAATGCAGGCGCAAGTCAAGGAGTGCGGAGGACTACCGTAGCAACCAGACGCTAGGAGAGAGGCACGGAGCCCTCTGAGTGCCCAAGAAGGAACTAACCTTGATGACACCTTGACTGGGGACTTCTGGCCTCCAGAACCGTGAGAGAATGAAATTTCCATTGTTCTAAACTATCCAGCTGTGGTACTTTGTTATGGAGCCCTAAGATACCAATATATGTAGTCTGGGGCAGTTTACTTCTTTAAGTCTCGTTTCTCACCTGTAGAATTAGGACACAGCCACAGTACATGGTTACAATGCTATAGAATGCAGGTGGGGACCAAATGCTGGGACAGATGGGGACCAAGTCCTATGACAGGTGGGGCAAAGACCGAGACAAGTGGGGACCAAATGCTGAGATAGGTAGGGGCAAAGACTGAGACAAGTGGGGACCAAGTGCTGGGACAGGCACTGACCAAGTGCTACAGCTTGCAGAGAAAGGAGGGTCTGATTCTGTGTGGGACCTGGAGGAAGGCTTCCCTGAGGAGGTCCATGCGTCCCTTTAATTAGTGGACAGGGTTGGTCCTTACTGTGCTGCTGGCTCTATTCTGGGTGCTGAGAACAGAGTGGAGATGAGACTGACACAGTTGCTCTTCCTGCCGGGCTCAGGTTTGAAGTGTGGAGGCCAGGGAGCAGTGCCAAGCATGGGAGGTGAGCGCTAGGCCAGGGACCGAGGGGATTCCACAAGCTGACACCAGGACGCCTGCGTCCTGGGCAGCCCAGCACCAGCCGCCGGGACTCTCAGAATGACCAAAAAACTCTTCGCCCAGGCTGTCCAACATGGCAGCCACCAGAGGCACATGGCCACTGAAATTTGAATGTGGCTCGTTCACCTGAAGAGCTGAATTTTTTTTTTTTGAGTCAGAGTCTTACTCCTTCACCCAGGCTGTAGTGCATTGGAACCCTCATGACCACACCAGCGTTGACCTGCTGGGCTCTGGTGATCCTTCCGCCTCAGCCTTCCAAGTAGCCAGAACGATAGGCACATGCTACCACACCCGGCTAATTTTTTTATTTTTTGTAGAGATGGGGTTTCGCCAAGTTGCTTGGGCTGTTCTCAAACCCATGGGCTCAGGCATTCCCCTCACCTTGGTTTCCCAAAGTACTGGGATTACAGGCTTGGGTTAGGGTTAGAGTTAGGGTTAGGGTGAATTTTTATTTATATTTGGTTTTTAACAGCTTTATTGAGATATAATTCACATACCATTATTCACATACCTGAATTTTTATTTATATTTGATTTTTAACAGTTTTATTGAGCTATAATTCACATACCGCACAATTGACCCATTTTAAGAGGACAATCCAATGGCTTTTAGTATATTCACAGAGTTGTGCAACAATCACCACCAGTTAATTTTAGAGCAATTTCATCACTTTAGAAATAGACTGTGTACCTTTAAGCCATGACCCCCACCTCCCCAGCTCTAGGAAGCCACTAACCTACTTTCTGTCTATGGATTTGCCTATTCTGGCTTTTTCATATAAATGGAATCCTATAATATGCGACCTTTTGTGACTGGTTTCTTTCACTTATCATGATGTTGTAAGGTTAGTACTTCATTCCTTTTTAGGGCTGAGTAATGTTCCTTTGCACATGTAACCACATTTTGCTTACAGCCTCTTGTGGCCAGTGACTGCCATATTGGGCAGCTAGGGTCTGGAGAAGCTAAGCCAGGTCTAACAGGTGGGCAGTAAGGCGAAAGGGGCCAGGTCTCTCACGCAGACAGGAGCGCCACCACAGACAGAGGCAGTCCTGGGTCTCAGACTCAGCATTGCACCAACCTCTACATGCTCCAAATATACGGTGCGCTCTGACTGTAACACTGCCCCCACCCATCCCTGGGTTCATTCTTTCAAAGCTCAGTCCCCAATGATGTGCCTCCTCCAGGAGGTCTCCCAGGACTTTTTCCTTGCACCCTTTCCCATCCCCCTGAGGGATCAAGTCTCCCTTGCCCAAGCACTCACACAGCCCTTCGGTGTCCTGTCCTGTAGCACCGTCCATTCGTGCACCACAGGCTTGTCTGCCCCCTGCCCCACCCCGGGCACAGTCTGGATTATTTCTCTCTGTGACTATGCCCAGCATAGGGCCTGGACTGCCAGATGCTGGGTAGGCATTTGGAGGGAAGAAATGAGTGAATGCTTCATTGTGCACAAGCAGAATCCATGCAATTTAGAAAACCATGGGGCCTTCATGGTCTACGATGGACCTTGAGTTGCTCAGCCACCTCATAGAGCTAGGCCTCAGCAGTTTCTGAGGCATGGAAGTGAGCAAGACACGGTCCCCGGGGCATGCCCCAGACCTGTGGTCAGACTGACGGGAGGTGAGAGTAACCGGAGCTGTGTGGAGCTGAGCCCTGACCAGGAATAAGATTGTCAGTGGCCACATGGTCTTCCTTCCACATGGCAGGGACATGAGAATTTTCTCTTCACACCTGCATGCTCCATGCCCCAGTCTCCTCATCAAACCCTGGTGAGTCTCAAAGCCTGGTCTACTGACATGCCCAAGCCCAGAGTGCTGTCCCCCTTGAATCCCATAAACCCTTATCCTCCAGGCCCCCTTCCATGCACCTGGCCAGAGTGAGCAGAACCTGCCAGTTGGCTGAATCTTCATTCAGTTCTCTCCCCAGGCATGTACCACCCCCTCCATTATGACCTGCATGACTTTTTCACCCCTCCAAATTCATGCTGAATCCCTCATCCCCAGTGCAACCATATTCAGAGACAGGGCCTTTAAAATGAGATGACTGAGGTTAAATGAGGTCATAAGGGTGAGGCCCTAATCCATAAGATTGGTGGCCTTATTGGATGAAGAAGATGAAGAGAGATCTTGCTCTCTCTCTGCTATGTGAGGACACAGTGAGAAGGTGACCCTCTCAAGCCAAGGAAAGAGGCCTCCAAGAAAGAAAGCCTGCCAGCTTCTTGATTTGGAATTCCAGATTCCAAGACTGTGAGACAATAAATGTCTGTTGTTGAAATCCCCAGTCTGTGGTATTTTGTTATGGCATCCCAAGCTGACAAGCACACTCTCCTTCCCTCACACCTACTAAGCCCTCCCTAGGCCTCCCTTTATCAAAGCTGTGGGGAGAGGCCCTTTATCCTCTGACCCCATAGACCCTATCTGGAGTTTGTGAAAGGTTATGCTGGAATTCCATAGACAAAAAAAAAAAAAAATTGCTGCCTTGCTATTGAAGGTCACTGTTACATGGACACTTGAACAAGCAGCCTGGATCCCTTTAGAATATCCTGAAAGGGGCTGGCACAGTGGCTCAGCCTGTAATTCCAGCACTTTGGGAGGCTGAGGTGAAAGGATTGCCTGAGCCCAGGGGTTCAAGACCAACCTGGGCAACTTGGTGAGACCTTGTCTCTACAATAAATCACAAAAACTAGCTGGGTGTGGTGGCGTGCGTCTGTAGTTCTAGCTACTTGGAGGGCTGAGGCGGAAGGATCACCTAAGCCCAGCAGGTCGAGGCTGCGGTGGCCCTGAGCATGCCACTGCACTCCAACCTGGGCGACAGAGTGAGACTCCAACTCAAAAAGAAACAAAAAGAATATCCTGAAGGGTTAAACCAGGAAAAAAAAAATCTGAACTTTTTGGCTAAAAACGGAAAGCTTCTGGCTGTGATATGTTCAGCCCCACACAGGACTTTCAGGGGAACTGTACATTTCCTGACACCATAAGGTAAGGGATGAGGAGCGCAGAATCTCCTTATTAGACAAAGAAGCAGCGGCAATTTCAACACACGTCGGTTTTTCATTTAAATGAGGAAAGAAAAAAACACAGTTCATTTAGGCATTATGGGAAGTGATTGTTTGAGTTGCATTTTTTTATTAAATTTTTTTTACTTGTTGAACAATAACATTTGGGGCTGTAGAATGCTCAATTTCTATGGCACTAATTAAAACCAGCGCATGTGAATCTAAGTGATTTGTCTAGACGCCAAGTGAGGCAAGCTGTAATCTATTCCCTTTCTATGGACTAATCAGTTCTGCTCAGTTACAATTTCTTTGTGTTTTGTTGGACTTAATAATGCCTTTCATTAAGATTCAGCTCTGTACTCCATTGAAAATGTACATTTCATTACTTGCTGTGCAGCCACCAGCACCAGCGAGCTGCCCCATCCCCACCCCTGCCCTCTCCTCTCCATCGCCCTCCCCACTCCCACCAAGAATTGCTGATTGACAGAAGACTCACCCTCTACCCCCGTCGGAATAAACTGGACCCTGGAAGCCAAGTGCAGGAGGTGATGCTGGTGGGAGATGATGCTGGTGGTAATGGGGTAGAGAGGAGAAAGGTGTCAAACTGAATCATCAGGAAATTTTGTTTTTTTATCCCAACTCCTAAGCTCCTTTTTTCCCCCTATGCCCCGGTTTTTTCATCAGCAAAATGAAACTAATGACCCTTTCCTTCCTGACTATAAGCTCTTATAGGAACAAATAAAATATTGGATATGAACAGGCTTTGGAAACTATAAGATGCTGAACACTGAAGGCAGAGGGAGGGTGAGGAGTGGAGGGGACTTGACTGCCTGGTTTCCATTCCCAAGTCGCCACGTTTTCATGGGGTCTGCTCCCTCAGCCTCCCTGGCTCCAAAGCCACTGCTCAGCTGTGATTCATCCTGCTCTGTGGCAGGAGGGAAGACAGTGACAGGGTTGCCACATGTCCCAGAGATGTAGAAAGATGTTAGAGGTTTTGGATGTGTGTAGCTGCCCTGGGAGCTGGGGTAGGACCCACTCTGGGCCTGGGATCTTAGTGGAGAGAAATGAAGTAAAAAAAAAAGACAGAAGGGGAATGAATGCCCCTGCTTCCGGCCACCACTTTGGAGTAGGTGGGAGGGGTAAGGATGCTGTTTGTGTTTGTGCTTGCTTTCAAAACACACTGGGAGTGTAAACCAAATGGTGGCAGAAAATTCTTCAAAAATAAGTCTGTTAAGATTTCCCTTTAATAGCAAAACAAATATATCTTTATTGTACAAACTCACTCAAAAAATGTGAAAGAAAACCCAGTATTTGTACCCCCTAATTTCCCAATTGCCCAGAGATCAGAACTATACAGGGTATATGAGTTTTTTGTTACTGTGAAGAATTACCACAAATAGAGCAGCTTCAGGTAACACACCTTTATTATCTCCCAGTGTCCACTGGTCAGGAGTCAGCATGGCCTAACCAGGTGCTCTGCTCCAGGTATCACAAGGCTGACTCAAGGTGCTGGCCAGAGTTCAGCCTCATCTGAAGCTCAGGGTCCTCTTCCGAGCTTGTGTGGCAGATTCCATTTCCTTGCAGCTGTAGACCTTACACAGGCCTCATGCTTCCTGCTTCTTCATTAAGGCCAGTGGCAGAATCTCTCTGATCTCAGAGGAAGTCTAAGCCCTCTTTTAAAAGACCAGGCTCATCCAGGAGATTCTCCCTTTTGATTATTTCAAAGTCACACTGACTAGGGCTCTTAATTACATCTTCAAAAATCCTTTCACTTTTGCCAGGTCACCTAATCATAGGACTGACTGCTACCATATTCAGAGTCCTGCCTCTGCTAAAGGGGAAGAAATTATACACAATGCGGACACTGGAGGCAGGAATAATGGGACCACCTTAGAATTCTGCCTACTACACACATTTTGGTGTGCATGTATGCCCAGGCCTTTTTCCTAAGTAGACAGATAGGTAGAAAGATAGAAAAAAAAGAACAGGCAGAGGGATGGATGGATGGAAGGAAGGAAGGAGAGAAGGAGGGAGGGAGGGAGGGAAGGAAGGGAGAGTCTCCAATTTACATTTTGTTTCTTTTTACTTAGTAATGCCTCACAAGCGCTACTTCATTTTAATACTCATGGGACTTATTTATTTACTCTTCTGTGGTTAGATATTGTTTGCTTATAATTGTCTGCTATTAAAATAGGATTGTAATAATATACATATAATAATCATATGCATTTTGTGTTCTTACACATTTATATCTCTATAGATTGGTTCCTAACAGTGGAAAGGCTAGGCTAAAGGCTATAGACATTTTCAATCTGCATAAATACCTCTAAAATGCCTTGCAAAAAGCTACTCTCAGTGAAAGTTCCTATTTCCCCAAACTCTTACCATTTCTGCACAGAATCCATCTTTTTAAATTTTTGGCAGCCAGAAGAGTGGAAATGGTACCTTGTTTTAATTTGCATTTCTTTAATTGTCAGTAAAGCACAACTCAATGATTTTACAAGCTCTATTTTTGTTCTCTTTTGTTGTTGTTATTTATCACCTTCATTTCTCATCAAAGCATGACCCTTCTGAACTCTGTTAGACAATGTAGACAGTCATTAACTTTAGTTGCTTTGATAGAGATTTTGATCATGAAAGAAAACCCTTTTAAAAACATAACACTCTGTCTTTCATTTCCCATGCCTTAGCTGAGCACCTGTTTTATGCTGGAGTCTGTAGCATTTCTGTAGAAAATACAGAAATGAAAATGGTATTGTTCCTGCCTACAAAAAAATACATCCGCCGGGCTCGGTGGCTCAGCCTGTAATCCCGCGCCTTTGGGAAGCTGAGGTGAGTGGATTGCCTGAGCCCGAGGGTTCGAGACCCACCTAGGCAGCAAGACCTCATCTCTACAATAAATAAAAAAATCAGCTAGGCGTGGTAGCGCATGCCTGTAATTCTGGCTACTCTGAAGGCTAAGGCGGAAGCATCGCCGGAGCCCAGCATGTCGAGGCTGCGGTGGCCGGGAGCGGCCACTGCACTCCAGTCTGGGCGACAGAGTGAGACTCCAACTAAAAAAAAAATACAACCACACTAATGGGCATTGCAGTTAAAGTCTAGTTCAAGGTATTGAATTGAGACTGGTAATTCTCAAATTCCTTGAAAGACATTACCAAACCTCACACAAGAAAAAAGTAGATAATATGAATAGCCCTTTAACTATTTAATGAACTGAAATTGTAGTTGATACCTTCCCACAAAGAAAATTTGAGGTCTAAATGACTTCACTAAGAAATTCTACCAAACAAGAAAGAAAGAATACAAATTCTACACAAATTCTTCCAAAACATAGACGAGGCAAAAATACTCCCCAACTCGATGTATGTGGTAGCCTTATCCTGATACCAAAACCAGACAAAGACATTGCAAGAAAACCACAGAACAATATCTCATATAAACATAGATGCAAAAACCTAAAAAATGTTTTAGCAAATCATCAAAACTTACTACAATGCTGCAGTGATCAAGACTGTGGGTTACTGTCATCATGACAGAGAAATGGAATAGAACTGAGAATCCAGAAATAAACTCTTACATTTACAGTCAATTGATTTTTCAGAGAGTGCCAAGCAATTCAGTGGAGAAAGAACTGTCTTTGTAACAAGCGGTCCTGAGACACCATTCACACAAAAGAATGAGGTATGTGGTGCATACCTCACACCATACACAAAATTAACTCAAAATGGATTAAAGATCCAAATATAAGAAATAAAATTATGAAACTCCTAAGAGGAAACATAGGCGAGGTCTTAGTGACCCTAGATTAAGCAATGCGATGCCTCTAGATGTTACCAAAAGCACAAACGTCCAAATAAAAAACAGATACATTTAGAACGTTGTGTGTCAAAGGACAGTATCAAGGCAGTAGAAAGAAAACCCACAGACAGTAGTGGGAAACTGCTGCGGGTCGGAGAGTGGGATTGGCAGTAGTGGGAATCTGTGGTGGAAAGGCTAGGGCACACCTCATCAATAAGGGTACCTGCATAATGAACATTTGTATGCCTAACCCTGAATTGTACCCCACATCTTTAAAATAAAAATTTTTTTAAAACAAAGAATAAAAGAAAACCCACAGAATGGGAGAGCATATTTGAAAATTATATATGTTTGATAAGGATCTAGTGTCCAAAATATATGAAAACCTCCTGCAACTCAACAATAAAAAGACAAATAACCCAATTTAAAAATTGGCGAAGGATTTGAATAGGAATTTTCCCAAAAAGAATATGCAAATGGCCAATAAACACATGACAAGTGCTGTCTCTCAATGCCCCTCCTTTCCTTCCCTACCCTTAAATTTGCATAAATACCATTAAAATACCATGCAAGCAGATATCCTTAATGGAAATCTCTCTTGCCCCCAACTTTTGCCATTTCTGCATGAAGTCCATCATTTTAAATTTTTGGCAGCCGGGAATGGTGGCTCACACCTATAATCCCAGCACTTTGGGATGTGGAGGTGAAAGGATTGCCTGAGTCCATGGATTCCAAACCAGCCTGGACAACTTAGTGAGGCCTTGTCTCTACAATAAATAAATAAACAAATAAACTGGGCATGGTGGCACATGCCTATAGTTCCGGCTACTTGGAAGGCTGAAGCGGAAGGATCACCTGAACCCAGCAGAGAGAGGTTACAGTGGCTGTGAGTATGTCACTGCATTCCAGCCTGGGCAACAGAGTAAGACTCCAACTCAAATAAATAAACAAATTTTTGGCAGCCAGAAGAGTGGAAATGATACCTTGTTTTAATTTGCTTTTATTTGATTATCAATAAAGCACAACTCAATGATTTTACAAGCTCTATTTTAGTACATATTTTTTATATTTATCACTTTTATTTCTCATTAAAGTATGACTCTTCTGAACTCTACCAGACAACATATTCAGTCATTAACTTTAGTTGCTTTGGTAGAAATTTTGAACCCTCTAGCTCAGAAGGGAGGGAGGTGGGGGGAGGGAACCTTATGGGGTCAAATGAGGAGAGAAAAGGAATGTGTAGGAAGCGGAAAATGGTGTGGGCTGACACTGAACCGGGAGCAGAGCGAAAGGTGGATGGTGAGAGGGCGGAAAGAAGGAATGGAGTAAAGACAGAGAAAATTCTGGAACACCTTCCAATGTTAGGAAGAAAATGTCATGTCAGGCAGGACTTGATAATTACTGTCATTTGTGGGATATTTCAATACGAGAGAACCAAATAATTATGATGTCATGGGCTCAGTGACTTCCTCTAAAACAGCATCCAGTCATCGGACGTGTATGGTTTATGCGTCTCTGAGAGCCTCCTCTCTGCCTTAGTCCTAGCACAGGCTACAATGTAGAGCTCTCTGGGGAAGCTGCTTCCTTGTGTGGTTATGACAATCAAATGGGGGCTTCACAAGTCTACAGATGGATCCTTGGCAGTGCTCAGTTTCCAGAGAGCCTGAATTATTTAGGTCAACCTTCCATCCAGAGTAGAACTCTCTGCCACAGAATCCCTCCAAGCAGGCACTCCGTCTCAGCTTGGATGCCTCAAGTGATGGGGAGCTCATGAAATCAAGGGAACAGGGAGTACTACAACATGCAAACTCTTGGGATGAAAAGAGACGCCTTTCTACTTGATAACAGTGAAGTAATTCTACAACCTGAGACCATGAAGGCAGATTGAATCGCTAGTCAGGATACTCAGCTTTGTGTCCCACTTCTGTCATACACTAGTTGTGTCACCATGGACAAGTCATTTTGCCTCTTTGAGTCTCAACTGCACCTTCTATAAAATGGACATAATACCTAGTAGACTTATGTCAGGTGGTTCTTTGTAGTGCTAAAGAAAGCACGTTAGGAACTACAATGTGAAGAATTGCTATCACTGCACCTATTTTCACATTGAGACTGAAAGGAGCCTGGGAAATCAGACACAAACTTCTTCACTTCCCAATGCCAAAATATGCGTACGCTTTAATGTCCTTGACTGTGAAAATGTGCTAACAGTCAGACAGAAAAAAGAGTCAAAACAGAATTGGTATTGGGGAGATGCTTCGGTCCATCTTTGGTTCTGCTGTCTTCATGCATCCACCCATGTAGCCTGCTCACTGCATGGGCTTCTTCAATGCGTGTTCCACTTCCTCACACCCAGCGTGTAGTAGCTGAGGAGTGTGGACAGGGTGGGCTCCATCTCCAACCTCAGAGTGGGTCCTGACCAGTCTAAGCCCCTCACATGACCCTCCTGCCATATACTTCTCCCTTGTTTTGGGAAAAGATGAGTAACCCAGTCCCAAACCACTCAAGGTATTTTCCTGGCCATGGTGATGAGGAGGGGACAGGACCGGACCCATGTTGCTCCATTCAAAGCGTAGTGAAAACTTCTTATTTGATTGCTGAGGCAAGAGACATGCCCTCTCCTTCTGGATATGGATGAAGAAGCATGTTTCTCTGGGAGCCGTTGACGTTCATCTTGCAACCACGGGGAGGGGACCCTTCAGATGAAATGAATGTGATCAGAGACAGAATGGAGAGATGCACCTCGATGTTGTCCTTGTGTCACTGAAATACTACAGGGCTGACATTTTTTTTTTTTTAGTTGGAGTCTCACTCTGTCGCCCAGGCTGGAGTGCAATGGCACGCTCACGGTCACCCCAGCATCGACCTGCTGGGCTCCAGTGATCCTTCCACCTCAATCTTCCAAGTAGCCAGAACTACAGGTGCGCACTACCACGCCCAGCTAATTTTTTATTGATTGTAGAGACGAGGTCTCACCAAGTTGCCTGGGCTGGTCTCAAACCCACGGGCTCAGGCAATCCACTTACCTCGGCCTCCCAAAGTGCTGGGATTACAGGCTGAGTCACTGAACCCAGCCTAAGAGCTGACAATTAAGTTCGTGGACTCATCCTAGCAAAAGTGCTTCATACCTCATTGCTGAATATCACTATGGTCACCTTCGACTACAGTCCCCAGAGCACAGGACATTTGACCCCTAGCAGGGATGCAGCCAGAGAAGAAAGGTGAGTGCAGAGTCCCCTTGCCTCTGAGGGTTCATGGAGCTGAGGCTGCCAAGCAGTAAGAGTGATATCCCATTAACTATGTCTGTTATTGCTGTCCTGCCTGACTTCCTGGCCGACAACTGGCAAGAACCTTAATAAAGAACACTTTCAAGCAAAAAGCACACAGACCTCAGCTCCTGCGGAAGGATAACAGGTGTAAAGAAAGCCTCAGTTTTCTTAGGGAATTACTGGTTGGTTGTCAATAGAATATTGATAGACATATAGGTGGAGCCAGGCTCAGTGGCTCAGCCTGTAATCCCGCACTTTGGGAGGCTGAGGTGAGTGGATTGCCTGAGCCCGCAGGTTCAAGACCCGCCTGGGCAACTTGGCGAGACCTTATCTCTACAATTAAAAAAAAAATCTAGCTGGGCATGGTAGCGTGCGACTGTAGGTCCAGCTACTTGGAAGGCTGAGGCGGAAGGATCGCCGGAGCCCAGCAGGTCGAGGCTGCGGTGGCCGGGGGTGGCCACTGCACTCTAGTCTGGGCGACGGAGTGAGACTCCAACTCAAAAAAAAAAAAGAAAGAAAAAATATATATATATAGGTGGAAAAGGCCACTCTGATAAGGTGACAAGAATGAGGAACACATTGCTGGAAATTGGAAGAAAGGCAATTCTTGTTGTAAAATGGCAAAGAACTTGGCTGAATTGTGCTTATGTCCTAGTGTTCTGTGGAGGGTAGAACATGCGAGTGATAAAATTGGATATTGATCTGAAGCTATTTCTAAGCAAAGTGTTGGAAGCGTGGCTTGGTTCCTCTTGACTGCCTATAGAAAACATTTAGAAAAGAGAAATGATTTAAAGACAAAATTGGTTTTTTGTTTCTGCAGAGACTGGATCTCACTATGTCATCTCAAACTCCTGGTTTTGAGAGACTCTTAAAATTTAGAATACTTTCAGCCTATCCCTATTGGAAAAAATGAGAAAGTGGTCAGGCTCGGTGGCTCGGCCTGTAATCCCAGCATTTTTTGAGGCCGAGGCGAGTGGATTGCTTGAGCCCGCGGGTTCAAGACCAGCCCAGGCAACTTAGTGAGACCTCGTCTCTACAATAAAAATAAAAAATTAACCTGGTATGCTAGCATGCGCCTGTAGTTCTGGCTGCTTCGAAGGCTGAGGCAGAAGGATCGTGGGAGCCCAGCAGGTCAACGCTAGGGTGGCCGTGAGCGTGCCACTGCCCTCCAGCCTGGGCGACAGAGCGAGAGTCCAACTCAAAAAAAGAGAGAAAGTTTCTCAGGAAAGAGAAGGTTGTGGCCAAATTTGATGAGGAAATTATTATGGATGGCCATTGCCACCTGAACAAAGGCTAGGTGTTACTCTTCAAGACAACGGGGACATGGGGCAGCCATCTAACAGAAGCCAGGACCTATTGTCCAAGACACTGACCCCATTACGGGATGTAAGGGCCAGTGGGACAGAACAGTGTCAAAGGAGGAGCACTCCTTCCTGGCAACTGGTGCCCCACATCATAGGCTCCCAGTTAATACACTGCACTCCTCAGTGGCCCTAAGTAAGCCCCTGGAAGACCTGGTATAGCATGATTTGCATCCTGCAAAGCTGTGGGACTGTGTCTGCCTCCACTTCGATTGTCTCATAGAGCTGGGGGTCCTAGGCGGAGAACCACCTCAGGGTTAGGTCCCTGCAGAGAGCCCCCACTAGGGCAATGCTCAGCAGAGTCAAGGAGGTGGGACCACCAAAGACCCCAGACTGGCAGAGGATTCCAACCTGGGAGAGCTGCAGGCACCTGACTCCAATTTACAGGAGCTGCAGCCTGGGCTGTACCCAGCAAAGCCATAGGGGCAGGCCAAGCTGTGGAGGTAGGACCTTTGCCTCAGTGGGCCTAGAGGGTAAAACATCAAGTCAAAGCCAAGTGCAGTTTCTGATTCCCTGGTCTTTACCTTAACATCCTTCCTGACCCCCTCTGTCAACACCTGGTTGACTTCCTCTCTGCCCACAACCCTGAGCACCAACTCTGATGACTTTTGCCTGATCCTGAGATACACAGTACACCCCCCCACCCAGTTCTCCACTCTTTGCTGGCCTCTGTCACAACTCTTCACACTCTCGAAGGCAATTGTTGATTTACAGGCAGGCAAGTATGTCTCTCTATATATACAGTTAACTCTTTGAGAGCAGATGCTCCTATTTTTGTCCATGTCCCCAGCACCCTGCTTAGGACCTGGAGAATGTTTAAGATGCAAAGTGTTGGAGGGATGGATGGATAAATGAGTGAATGGATGGATGGATAGATGGATGGATGTGTGGGCGGATGGATGGGGTAAGGGAGGGTGGAATGAAGGAAGGAAGGAAGGATGGAAGGAAGGAAGGATGGAAGGAAGGAAGGAAGGAAGGAAGGAAGGAAGGAAGGAAGGAAGGAAGGAGTGAGTGGATGGATGGATAGATGGATGGTGAAGGTTCTGTCTTTGAGGGATCTTGCAGATGGGGAATGGGAAGAATGTAGAGAGAAGATAATGTTTTTCCACATAGCATGCAGAAGATAGTCCATGGGGAGACATAACACTGGACATCTCTCACATTCTTTGTCTCTCAAGAGTGGCCAGGAAGGCAGCATGGGAAATGATTGTGACAGTGGCCTGAGAAGGCAGACCTCGTTCTGCAATGTAGAAGTGACCTGAGCAGGAAGACCTGGTTCTGGGCATGGCTCTTTCATTGAGAAGCTGTGTAAATTTGGATACGTTGCAAAAAAACCTCTTCAAACCTAAGATTTCTCATCTGTATGACTAGACTAATTGAACTGACATGGCTTTGCTCAAAAATGCTGTTAAACGCTCCACCATGGGATGGGTTCCTTTTGAGTTGCTGAGCCAGGTGGAGTGATCTCAGCCTCATTTCCACTATCACATATTGTGTGTCTTTAGGTGAATTTCCCATTCTCTCTGAGCTTCCTTTTCCTAACCTCTAAAATGTGGATGTTGGTTGGGCTCGATGGCTCAGCCTATAATACTATCACTTTGTGAGGCCGAGGTGAGAGAATTGCCTGAGCCCGCGGGTTTAAGACCAGCCTGGAAAACATGGCGAGACCTCATCTCTACAATAAATCAAAAATTAGCCGGGCATGGTGGCACATGCCTGTAGTTCTGGCTGCCTGGAGGGCTGAGAAGGAAGGATCGCCAGAGCCCAGCAGGTCAACACTGGGGTGGCCATGAGTGTGCCACTGCACTCCAGCCTGGGTAACAGAGTAAGACTCCAACTCAAAAAAAATTAACAAAATAAAATGTGGATGTTAGCAGTACCTACCTCACAGTGTTATACATCCAATAAGTCTGTATGCCCACTGAGCAGCAACTGAGTAATATACAGAGACAACAGGGTTTGCAGCAGAAAAAGAGTTTCATAATCACAGGGCAGCCAAATGAGGAGATGGGAGGAGAGCTTCAAATCCATCTCTCCGAGGGGTTCTGGGCACTTAAGGGGATCATGGAGGGTGAGGGGCTGGAAAACTGAGGTGTTGATTGGTCGGGATAAGAGGGATGAAATCATCAGGATGTAGAAAGTGCAATCTTTGGTGAGTCAGCCTCTCAAGGGGCCCTTCAGCTGGCGTCAGTAGTTTCAAGATGTGAAAGAATATCTCAAATGGAAAACTTAACATTTCATACTGTTCAAGTTGTTATCTGTAGAGCAGTTAAGGGGAACTATAATCTAGGGGCTATGTGATTCTAGAACAATAGGCACAAAACAATTCTGAGGAGGCAGGTCAGAGAGCAAGCTGACCTGATGATTAACGCTGAGTGTGCCTCAAGCTTGTTTGATGTTCATTTCTCCCCCTCCCTTCTGCCCTGACTCATTTTATGAAGTTGTAGGGACTGTTTCAACAGCATCCTAATGAGGATCAAAGACAACTCTGGCAGGACCGTGTCCATGTGTTGCCACACATTTTGCCAGTACAGAGGACATGGCCCTGAGTCCTGTGTGGCACGTGATTGGGGCCCTCTGAGATGCCATTTCCATCTGCACTGACTCTCTCCAAGGCCATGGTTTATGCTTTCCAAGGGAAGTCTGGGAGCAGGGCTGTTGTGTACAATTGTGCATGCTGTGCCCAGAACAAAGGCTCCTGGCAAAAGAGCTGAGTGGGAGCTGAAACCCAGCCATGCACACCCGCCAAGCCATGCTCGTTGGGGCAAAGCTGCCATCTGCCTATAAGGGCACAATTTAGCTCTCCCAGAAGGGTCCTCTGCACACATGCCAAATGCCTGTGGAGATGGTCTATCCAGGTGAGACTGGGACCAACAGCAGTGCCTTCTTCTAATTTGCATAAAGTTTCTCTATGTGCAGGTGGCAGCCGAGTCCCCGAGCACTGATAAACTCCAGAAGTCCATATCCACGCTTCAGCTGGTCACTGAATCCCAGGTCTGGGAATAGAGTCCCTGACTCAATATCCCTCCTAGTGCCTGCTCATCTGCTCTTGGGTCTGAGCCAGCCCACTTCCCCACCCTGACAGCCCTACCCACTAAGATGATGCTCTCTGGCCTCTGTCTGGACCTCCCTGCAGCCAAGAGTATGACAGCCCAGCATTCTCTCTGGACAGTATTCAGCCTGGCAGTCAGTACTTTTTCCCCTCATAGTCCCCAGTCTGTCTCATCTACCCTACTTATGTCACTAACTCACTCTTCTTTTCTTTCTTTTCTTTCTTTCTCTTTCTTTCTTTCTTTCTTTCTTTCTTTCTTTCTTTCTTTCTTTCTTTCTTTCTTTCTTTCTTTCTTTTTCTTTCCTTCCTTCCTTCCTTCCTTCCTTCCTTCCTTCCTTCCTTCCTCCCTCCTCTCTCTCTCTCTCTCCCCCCCTTTCTCCCCCCCTCTCTCTTCCTCTCTCTCTCTTTCTCTTTTTTGAGTTGGAGTCTCATTCCACCCAGGCTGAAGTGCAGTGGCATGCTCATGGCCACCCCAGCATTGATCTGCTGGACCCTGGCGATCCTTCTGCCTCAACCTTCTAAGTAGCCAGAACTACAGGTGCGCACTATCACGCTAGGCTAATTTTTGATTTATTGTAGAGATGAGGTCTCACCGAGTTGCCTGGGCTGGTGTCGAACCCTCTGAGCCTGGCCCTAACTCTTTCTTTCTTTCTTTCTTTCTTTCTTTCTTTCTTTCTTTCTTTCTTTCTTCCTTCCTTTTCTTTTCTTTTCTTTCTTGCTTGCTTTCCTTCTTTCTTTCTTTTTTTATCAATATTTTTTATTATGGTTTTGTGGGGTACAGTTAAGGATTAGGTGTACAATTACGTTTCATTCAGGCACCCTGTTGATAAGAAGTGTTTCTCCTCTTTCTTTTTTTAAAGCAAGATTTATTGAGGACAGAAATGATCCCACAGGGGGAAGGGACCCAAGGAAGTTGCCCCTAACTCACTCTTTCAAGGCTGACTGGGGGCATTGCCCTTTTCACTCGCAGCATGTCACAGGACAGGGAGGAGGACCTTGTCACAGAGGTGTTACCTGTTGGGTTCTCAAGAAGCAGATGCTGGGGAGGCGCTCATTGTGCCTGAGGCTTATTAGGGACAAACTCCTGTGAACAGGGAGAAGTCCAGGTTCAGTGTGACCCAGCAAAGCCAGTCTCATGGGGAGCTCTGCAGGGGATTTTCCCAGCAGAACTTGGCCACGATGGCAGACCTAAGGGCTCTGCCTTAATCAGTCATTGAAGGTGAATGATCTGGGTGAGGCTATTCCCTGCCCAGCCTAGGCAGATGCCACTCTCTGTAAGGACGGACAGTTGCGACATGGCTTATTTCCTTCTAGGGCTTTCAACTTGCAGATCTGGGTTTTGCATTTAGGGATGATGAGTACTGACTAGGCAGAGACTGTCCTGGATGAAATTTGCAGGCCTCAGAAGGGGCTTCAGGAGGGAGGTTTACATCAGGTACTGAGTGGGGAGCCAGCAGGTCAGAGCCCACACCTGGCAACTCAGTGTTCTGGAAAGCACATGAGAGCAACTTCATACATTCAAAATATCCCCAGGTAGCCGAGCATGGTGGCTTATACCTGTAATCCCATACTTTAGGAGGCAGAGGCAAAAGGATTGCCTGAGCCAAGGGGTTCAAGACCAGCCTGGGCAGCTTGATAAGACCTCATCTCTACAAAACATCAATAAATTAGCTGGGCATGGTGGCGCACACCTGTAGTTCCAACTACTTGGAAACCTGAGGCAGGAGAATTGCTTGAGCCTGGCAGGTCAAGGCTACGGTAGCCACGAACATGCCACTGCACTTCAGCCTGGATGACAAAGTGAGACTCCAACTCAAAACAAAACAAAAAAAAGTTCCTGGATCAATGGAAAAGAGGTGTTAACATGAACAACTTGGGTCAGGGTTTCCAAAATAGAGTTAAGACATTTGGAGACTGAATCAGTCCAGATCTGGTCCCTCCAGACTTTCCCAGCCTCCAGCTCTGGGCCATATGTAGGGCAGCAGCCAGAGCGTCCACCTGCTCTAGCCTCTGCCACGCCTCTCCCAGGTGGGCAACCTGGATGGGCACTGCAGGTGCTCGGCCTGTCCATCCTGCAGTAGCAGGTCCCACATGTGCAGCCGACCCCAGACCATACTGTCTGGATTGTCCCCTAGCACAGCAGCTGTCTGAGCCCATCATGCAGTGGCTGGCAGTTCCTACAACAGAACGTGACCTGGCTCCTCTCTGCACTTCCGGGTTTGGATGGAGCACACAGTGCATGGCTCTGGTTTCCCAGGTGACTGCCCAGAGGGACTCAATGATACAGCCCGGTGTCATGAAGGAGTTAATGATCATGAGAGTAAGCTTTAACCACTGAGAGACCGAAGACCAGAAGAGGTAGGCTGATAGGCTTCTCGCCCTTTCTAGTCACCCACTCCCACTCTGATGGATTTTTCTGTGATGCCACGGTTCACATGGCTTCCCCAGAGACAGCCACATGACTTTAAAAACAGTTCCATCCTTATTTTATTTTATTTTTATTTTTTTGAATTGGAGTCTCACTCCATCGCCCAGACTGGAGTGCAGTGGCACACTCATGGCCACCCCAGCGTCAACCTGCTGGGCTCAGGCAATCCTTCTGCCACAGCCTTCCAAGTAGCTGGAACTACAGGCACATGCTGCGATGCTCGACTAATTTTTTGATTTGTTGTAGAGATGAGGTCTCGCCAAGTTGCCCAGGAGGGTCTCGAACCCATGAGCTCAGGAAATCCCCTCATCTCAGCCTCCCAAAGTGCTGGGATTATAGGTTTGGCCACCGTGACCAGCCAGCTCCATCCTTCTTAGGGAGTGGTGACTTGCCTGGTTATGCACCACTTTGCATTAGCTTTCCCTCGTTTCTCAACTTTCTTCCCTTTCACTATACCCTTACTTCCCTAAAATTGTTAACCTATCTTTCCCCTCTCCTCTACCTCTTCCAAAAAGTCTTGCTTCTGGGGCTATTCCTAGAGAAAGCTAAATAAGCACTCCCATAAGCAATCCCAGTCAAGGAAAACATAGGACATAATCTGTGGCCAAAACTTTAGTCTTCCCGTCTTTAATGGAATCATTGAGGCAGTCTGGGCTTCATTTTTCTATGTCCTCAGGCTATGTTGCCATTAGTGATCACATAGTTGTGCTTGATGGCGTGGCAGGTCACAGGAGCATGGGTGACATCACGAATACATTATTAACAGTGTGTTATGGGTACAGTTGTGCCTCCACCCCCACCCCACCTCCGCCAAATATATGTTTAAGTGTTAACTCTTGGTACCCCTACTTGGGAGCAGGGTCTTTGCAGGTAAAATCAAGTTAAGATGAATTGTGAATTACAGTGGACCCTAATCCAATATGACTGGTGTCCTTATGTTATGACTGAATTGCAAGAAAGAGACACACCAGCAAGCCGAGTCTAACTAATTATGAGTTCTTTATTAATGTGTGGGTCAAGAGCAGGCTTACGCCAGAAAAACTCTTGATGCCCAAACTAAACTAGCAAGAATCTTATAAAGGCAAAAACTGCCAGTGGGCTACATAGCAGGGGGTAAGGGTACAAGGTACTAAAAACAAAAGGAACAATCTCTTGGATTTCAGTTAATAAGACATACAATTACACGGAACTTGTGGCTAGGGAGTCTTGCAAATGGTCAACAGGAATGGTCAACGTGATTAGCTCAAGGGAACGCAGCTGTGGGTCTGTGGTTTATGGGAACATTACAGCAATTACATGTACACAATGGGGGTTCATTTCTAGGTCAAGCAGGCAGTTAAGATGGAAGACTTTAACAAGATGGAGTTACTTATGTCAAGCGAGCTATTACAGATTAGTATTACTATATCAAGCATTAAGCAAACTAGTTTTATATTAATCAAGCTATTATAAACCATTATTGATTTTTCAGATATTTCACTTAGAAGGCTTATGTCACCATTCTCCCAAAACCAACCAAGACAGAAGAATGGAAGATTCATCTCTGGGAAAATATATGACTGCTAATACCAGTTCCTCCCCTTATTTTTATTTTTATTTTTTGAATCAGAGTCTCACTCAGTCACCCAGGCTGGATGCAGTATCACGCTCACAGCTACTGCAGCCCCAATTTGCTGGGCTCCTTCCACCTCAGCCTTCTAAATAGCTGGAACTACAGGCATGTGCCACCATGCCCGGCTAATTTTTTGATGTATTGTACAGATGAGGTCTCGCCAAGTTGCCCAGGCTAGTCTCAAACCCCTGGACTCAGCCCATCCTCTTACCTCTGCCTCCCAAAGTACTGGGTGTGAGCCACCACACGTCCCCTTATTTTACTCAAGTAATTTAGTCACTCTTAGTCTGTATGTGAATCTATAATAGAATAGAAAATACATCATAAAGATGTTGTAAGATGCAAAGGAGACAGTGAGTGCAAAAATTCTCCCAACACTGGAAAGGTATGGTACAGTGTTGATCATTATTGGTATTGTGTGACCAGTCAACTCATCTGTGCATGAGCAACTTGTAAAATTGGCATCTTGTGATATTGAAACAAAAATCCTGGTGACGTGCAACTATGCCCCATAAGACCACAGTCTTCCCAGCAATTCATTTTCTACTGGATATTTAATTGATTGCAGAGCTCCCTAAAATAATTTATGATAAACAGAGCCTCTAAGGATATGAAATATGAAATAGCCATGGGGATAAAAGCAACTGTTAACAAATAACCTCTTCCCACAGAAGATTCTCTTGAGTCAAGGAGAGCAAAATAAAATGTCATTCCAAGATTCAGCATTAGTGTGTGGGGCTATGGGTCCATCACTGAGCAAAATCAGTTTTCATAGCTCATCAGGCATCTGTCAGTATGCTTGCTGAAATCAAACAAGTAAACTCGGAGGCATTAGCCCAGATAAACACCACCTGCCTCTTCATTTTATAAGATCACTTTTTAATCTCTCCAAGTCAGAAATTTTCTTCCTAGACACAAAATACTTTTTGAGGAATGGTTTTTACAAGCAAAGTGGAATCCTCCTCCCGTCCCAGCCCACTGCTTTTGTCAGGTGTTAATTACACCCTGGATGAGAGAAACATCTGCACACTTCAGCATGGAGGAAAGTGGTAATTTGCAGCTTAGCAGTGGATGGGAAGTTGCTGGAGAACCTTCCTGGACAAACATGGGGGTGGGAGGCTATGCAAGCTCCTTCCCCCACAAGAGAGTCATTGCTGCAGTTCCCTACCCTCGGCAAGCAGGAGGGCTCCCCTCGCATCTCTGGAGCATCTAGGACCACCCTAGCATCAGGTGATTGGAGGAAGCCATGAGACTCACTGGCTTTCCAACTCTCAATAATAGACTTTTGTCTTCTCCTTTCACCAGAAGAGTGGCATCTGTTGAATTGTTAGAGCACATGATCCCCAGTTGGCCACTCTGAAAACAGAATGTCATTTCGTGGGTTTGTGGTGGCAGAGCTGGGCCTGACCAGTTGGGCTGTCTTGATCTGTCTCACTTAGTGTGCAGATGCTTAGATTTTTCTGCAAAAGTATTTATGTTTGATTTCAGGATGTTGCCCAGATTGCTAGAGCTGCTGGAGGTGTTATGCAATTTATAGAATATAGACTGCCTAACTCTTATAAATTTTGGGAAAAAATATTTATTCAAAAATACATCTGGTCCTGAGAAACTTTCGACATGTACTTGGATGGCGTTTGAGACCTGCTTTGACCCCCTCACCCAGACTCAGAGGAACACTTACCGGGCAAACAAGAGCACATCCTGGCCGTTTGCCAGACTCCCCTGAAGGTTAGCCATCTCTATCCCAAACATTGCTCTCTGGGAGAAATGAGGTGAACACAACCAGTTGCACCTCTCATTTGCTGCATTATTTTCCCATCTAGGACTTAGTTTCCCCATCTTCAAATTAGGGGTTCGACTTCCTAAAGTCTAGTCCTTGTGTGCTCTTAGGTCCCTAAACACCAACTGTGAATCCCCGTGTTATGGACTGAGTTTTGTGTCCCTATCCCAATTTATATGTTGAAGCTCTAACCTCCAGTGTGGCTGTATTTGGTGATGGGGCTTCTGCAGAAGTAATTGAAGTTAAATGAGGCATATGATGAGGCCCTGATCTAAAAGGATTAGAGTCCTTATGAGATAAGATACCAGAGAGGTTGATCTCTCTCTATACACATACAAAAAGGAAAGGTTATGAACCTGTTGGGACACAGAGAACAATACCCCAAATTTTAGCACTTTTGAATTAAAAGAAATTGGAAGGGCTTACAAGCTGCCTCAGAATCAAGGACTTTCTAACCTTCTCTCTTTTTTTTTAATTCCCTCACCCACACCCAAGAACAGAGAGGAACTCTCTGGAATTTTCTTGTCCATCTTAGGAAACTTCCTTCTAAAAGAAATTTGTCTTAAGAGTCCCTTCCTATAAATTGCATTTAAAAAAAAAAAAAAGAAAGATTAACCACAAGGAGAAGAGAAGAAACTGGAAGTCATCACCACACCCAGGCATCCTTTTCACCTATTCTTCTGAGGGCAGCTCTTAGAGATTGCCTGGGTATCTTTATTTACATAATAAGACAAACTTTGCTCACAGTGATGTTCCACTCCTCACCTTCCCACCACCTCTCCCAGAGCTCAGAGGAACTTTTGCCAGGACATTGTCTGTAGGTTCATTCTTTTCCCCTAAAAGTTATTTACTGCCATACTCTCACTTTTCTCTCTCCTATGAGAAGGGTATATAAGTTTCAGCCCTCGGGCCCTTCTTTGATCTCATATTTTGTATGACTCTAGTGCTTATGCATGTTAATAAATTCGTGTGCCTTTCTCCCATTAATCTGCATATTTTCAATTTGTTCAAACCTTCAGAGGAAATGTTTGAACTTCCCTACAAGAACATAGCAAGAAGGCGGCCATCTGTAAGCCAGAAACAGCAGACTCACCAGAAACCAAATCAGCCAGAACACTGACCCTGGGACTTCCAGCTTCCAGATCTGTGAGAAAATACATTTATGTTGTTTAAGACACATAGTTTTTAGTATTTTGTTATGTCAGCCCAAGCTGACTAATGTGGCCAGTGTGCTTGCTTACTAAGAGGAAAAAAAAAACACTGGTGAGATTTTAGTGAAAGCCACCACAAATAAAATCTGGAATTGAATTTTAAATATAAATAATTTATCTGTATTTCCTAGCTAAAGAAAAATGAAATTCAAATTTAAGGAAAGTCTAGGAAAGAGGCTAAACTCTTGAGTTGGACAATAGCTAGACCGGGATCACCTCTTGCTGTCAGGGCTGGCTTGGAGGGACGGTCTCACAGCACAAGTATGCGACGGAGTCTGGGAAGGAGACCAGGTGCAGAGAGTTACAGAGGATTCATTCTCCCATCATGCTTCAGTTCAGGACTCTGGGATGTTCCCTGTGGATCTTCCTGAGCATAAGAAGGGAATTTCCAATTAACACAGAAAACAGGAGAAAAAAAGAGGAAAAGGCTGTGCATATCTCAGTTACCATGGAGGAGAGATTAGTTGTAAACAGCAGAATCCAATTTTGTACACTGCACTGACGGCTAGTAAACTCTACTCATCCTACTGTGTGGTTCAACCATCCACTGATTGTTCTTGTTCTCAACAGCCCCGCCTTTCTCTGCCCTTGAATAAATGTTTGAAGGAACAATTCCCCTCCTATACAAATAGGCACCTCTATTTCTCTGGGCAGCCACAACTAGAATCTTGAGTTTGGGGTTAAAAGAAAATGTCATCTGGGGTGATTTTCTAAAAGATTTCATTATAAAAAAAATCCCTTTAATGATAATTGCTGACTTTGTCCTCTTACCAACCACCCCCACCACCCCCCAAGCAGCTGGGTTTAAAACTGCCTGCTGACTGACTCCCTGTGGTTTGCTCCATAGCTCTTCCATCTCCAGTAGCATTGCACACGTGCATAGACACGTGCGAGCATACACACACACACACACACACACACACACACACACACACATGCGCACACACACACACCCTAAAACCACAAGTAATTATTGAACACTATGTGCGAGATATTGAAGACCTTGTAGAGAAGTGTAAGACACGATCCCTGTCCTCAAGCAATGATAGTCCTACTGGAGATTGTGTAAATATGTGAAAAATCAATTTGCAAAGCGAGAGTTAAATATTACCAGCCCCCAGGGAAGAGAGAATCCCTCTAACAGAGGCAGCTTAACCTTTAATAAAGCTGTCACCCCACCAGCCCACTGGGCTCTGACAACAGCTCTGAGAACTGCTCAAGGCAAAAACTGCAGAGCAGAACAGCAAAGGAAAGACTGGGTTAAGCCCAGGGATTCTCAACACTGAGAAGATTGGCCTCGCCAAGCCACCAGCCCGAATGAACAACGACCAAGCACCGTCTCATTTGCAGTCTTGGCAGCTTGTCTGTACCGAATAAACAACTTAACAAAGAGATCTTGATTTTGATGGTTTGAAAATGAGAGTGGGGTTGATTTACCCAGGGTCTCACTCCATTTGAGCTTTTGAGCACTCTGTTCCCCCAGAGGGGTAAATTGCCTTTTCAGTGAACACAGCTAAATACTCAATCTCCACAATCAGGGCAAAGGCTAAAAAGTGCACCTCCCTGCTACATGAGCCTTGTCAGTTTCGGAGAGATTTCGCTCTGACAGGTTTCAGATTGTAGGTATGGAGCCCTTTTCTGCCCCAGCAAGCAGGAGACAGCCCATGAGAGCTAGGCCCAGGGAGAGCAGGCTCAAAGGCTGAAGAGGGAGGACAGGGCAACTTCTGATCCAAGAGGAGGGGCCATTTCTTTGTCTCCTCCCCACCCCCCTGCCACCGTCATCTTCCATCTTCTTTTCTCTTTCTAGTTTACCTTTTGTACACATAAAGGGAAGAGGACTTAGAGCAGTGGCTCCAGCCTGAGTTCTGGGCACTCCTGGGGGGCTTCTCAGGTGGTCGGTATAGGCTGTTGGCAGGACTCTCATACATAGGATGTTGATCAGTCTCTCTGATCATCCATGCACTCGCCCCTCCCCTCACCACTCCACCAGACATCAGGTAAGCCCCTCCCCACCATGCACCCCAAACTATGCTGGATGCTTCTGAGCAGACAAAAATGAATCCAAGAAGGTTCTGGCTGTCAAGCCCCTCATACCTGCACACATGAGGAGATCACAGAGCAACCTGTGGAAGGCATATGGCTGGCTCACAGCCTCCAAAGTGGTCAGACAGATACAGGTTCAAATCTCAGCTCTGTCATTCAGTAGTCTTGTCGTCCGGTGCCTCAGATTTCTCACTGGCACACTTAGCAGTCAAGAAAATAAAACGAAAGTGCCCCTAACTGTGAAATATCTGAGCACACAGTAGGTGAAAGGGTAAAAAGCCAAAATGGAGTACTTTAGCCAGAGAGGCAGCCATGTTAACATTGCTTAGCTTTGACAGGTTTTTTTCAGCAGCTTACTTAACCCACTTAATAATCATTAAACAAGAAACAAAACCAGTGTCCCAAGAGTAGTTACTAATAATTGTCTTGTAATCCCTCAAGCATGTTTTGTACTATAATTTAATCCAAAGTATTTGTCTTCCAGCCGTAAAAGGCCACGCTGGCCTAATCTATTGTAACCGCCCTTTGTGATCCACACGGCACAGACTACCACCCCATTACCATGGTGACAGCTCCTGCGTTATCTCACCCAAGAATGCTTACCTACTCTTTCTAAAAGGGAAGCTTTAAAAGCTTTAAACCGCAAGCATTCACTGCCCAACATTCCTTAAGCATCTGGCTCCCTCTCCAATCTGGGAAAGAAGTGGTTCCACCCTTTTTCTCTTATCTACTTTCTAAATAACCTACTCTTTTCTAATCTACTCTTTGTGCAAGTCTTTGCATCTTTCCTGCAGCACTAGCTTTCCAACCTAACAGTAGGTACTCAATAAATGATCATCTCTTTTCACCTTCCCACTTGGTAATTTCTGTGAGTCTAATACTGGCCTACAGAACTGAAAGGGGAGATTGAGATGGAACAAAGAGTGGCAGAATCGGGAAAGACCTTTTACGGTTCACCTAAGAATTGAATTCTATTATGTAAAAGAAGCTGCTCACTCCTGTCCAAAGCATCCTAGCTTCCCTGTTCTTCCTAATGTCTTACCTATGTGTCCTTAGCACCTAGACACATAGTGAATATCAGTGTTTCATTAAATGAGGTTCTTCTAGAACTTACCAAGTCAACAGCAGCTCTGCATCCTGTTGTTATGTTCCTTTCTCAGCAATCCTGTGCATTATTTAAGATTTAGGCTCACTTTCTATAAAAGATACAAAAACAAGAGAGATAAATACACTTCTATCATGTAGTCAGTTCAGAGAAGGTGGTGATCTTTTATAAGGCACTTAGTTTGTTCAGGGCTTTGTTTTCACAGTTATATGCATGCAGTATCTAATTTAGTTCTTCTAATGATGCTGGAAGAGATGACAATTATCCTAGTTTTACAGATGACAAAAATAACTTCAGAAGGGTTGTATGTCTACAGACTCCCAAGCCACTGCTCCCTGCACTGTTCCAGGTCCTGATGGCCAAGAGTTGTGGGGTGAAAAATCCCATGTCTAGGGCAGCATTTCCCAAACAGTGCTCTGAGGAGCTGTGGGCTGTGTTATGGATTGAACTGTGCCCCCCAAATGAGATATGCTGAAATCCTAACCCCAAGTACGTCAGAAAATAGCCTCATTTGGAAATAGTTCTTCACCAGTTTAACCAAGTTAAGGTGAGATCATTAGGGTGGGCCCTAACCCAACTTGACGGGTGTCCTTACAAAAAGAGGAAATTTGGCTAGGCATGGTGGCTCATGCCAGTAACCCTGACAGTTTGGGAGGCTGAGAAAAGAGGATTGCTTGAGCCCAGGAGTTTGAGATCAGCTTGGGCAACACAGTAAGACCTCATCTATACAAAAATAATTTTTTTAAATCAGCTGGGCATGGTAGTACACACCTATAGTCCCAGCTACTCGGGAGACTAAAGTGGAAAGATCTTCTGAGTCCAGGGTGTTGAGGCTGTGGTGAGCCGTGATCATGCCACTGCACTCCAGTTTGGGTGACATAGTGAGACTCTGATTCAAAAATTAAAAAGAAGGGGTGGAATTTGGACACAGAGACAGATACGCACAGAGGGAAGACAGTGTGAAAAGACTCACAGAGATGCCCTGTGAAGACGAGGTACTGGAAGCAGGCATCTACAAGCCTAGGAATGCCCAAGGCCACCAGAACCCAGGGGAGAGGACAGAACACATCCTTCTCCCAGGACCTTTAGAGGGATCATGGCCTGCTGACACCTCAACTTCAGACTTCCGGCCTCTGGAACTGTGGGTCACTACATTTCTATTGTTTAACTCACCTTGTTTATGATACTTTCTTATGGCAGCCCAAGAAAACTAATACAGATGTTAAAAGATGTTACATGAAAATTAACTTTTGTGGTCAAGGATTCTGGAAATTTCTGGGCTAAACAGAGCCAAGTTCTCAGAGCAGTACTGCTCTAGACCTTACTTTGCTAATGGATGCTTCGAATCCTCAGAGGGGTATCCTATGTAGCATATCCCAAACATATCCCAAGTCTTTTTTTGATTGTACACCTAGTAGGATTCCACAGGGCACTGATGATGCTAGTTTGGGATTGCGGTGCTGAGCATCTGGAATATGTTTCTCAACATAGGCTTTGCTTGTGAGATCATCTAGCCAACTATCTCCATGGGACAGCTGACAGAACTGCTGAGAGTTCTTCTCTGGAGATGTGGTAGAATCTGCTATTTGTCCTCCAATATCCATCTCCTCTTATTGCTTTAATAATGAAACCCCTGAAATGTAGTTGTGCACATGAGTACCCAGAATAATCCCTGACCTTCCTTGCAGTTGGTCTGTCCTTATGACTAACTTAAGTCCAGTTGACCATGAGTGAAATTGATGTGTGCAGCTTCTGGGTCATACTCCTAAAGGGAATGACCATTCCCTCTGCTTCTCCTTGTTCTCTTCCCCCCTGGCAGGAATGTGGATTTGATGGCCAGAGCCAGAGTAGCTATCCTGGACTACAAGTAAGAAGCCACGTGTTGAGAATACTAGTCACCTGGGTAAGAATTTATACACTATGCCTTAGACATATAGAATCAAATACTACTTTGATCAAACTCAGTCTGCTCTTCTGTCTTTTCTGTTGATGACAGGAGCAGGAGGGACACTCAACTTTCATTTCACCCAGTAGCTTCCAATTTTATACTTTGATTCTTTTGAATAGTTTGTCAAATTCCAGTTCTTCCCCTTTCCTTTATTCTCCCTAGTAGGACAGTTGTGTGTGAGAGCAGACCAAGTACACATCTAATGTCCAACAGGAAGAAGGGGGACACCTGCCCTCCCCAGTCCTCCTCAGAATGCTACCTGCTTCCCAAACATCATGCCCTGGAATCCATGGACCTCTTCTGAAGACAGAAGGCCACACCTCCCAAAGTCTCCTCATCCGCACCACTACCCTTGCCTATGATCCTCATAACAGGCCTACTGAGGTGATGCTGGGATCTGTGTGACCTTGTGGAATTGGCACCCAGGTCTTCCTTTCCTAATTGCAAAACATACATCTGATAAAAGACGAGATCCAACATATTTTTTAAATCTTGGAACTCAAGAAAAAAGCCACTTTTTAAATTATTTAAACAGATACATCACTGAAGAAGAAATGTGATCGGTAAATATCTTAGTCTGTTTCATGCTGCTATTACAATATCTGAGAGTGGGTAATTTACAAAGAATAGAGATTTTGCTCGTATAGCTCTGGAAATCCAAAACTGAGGGGCCCACGGCTGGTGAGGGCCTTCCTGTTGTGTCATCCCATGGCAGATGGTGGAAGGGCAAGAAAGCTCAAGAGAGAGCAAGAAATGAGACCCGCAGCCTCAGACCCTTTTACATGCAGCATTAATCTGTGTATGAGGGTGGAGCCCTCATGACCTGAACACCTTCCATTAGGCCCCACTTCTCAACATCATTGCATTGGCAATTATGTTTCCAGTACATGATTTTTGGGGGGCACAGTCAAGTCATAGCAGCAAATAAGCTCATGAAAAGATGTTCAACATGGCCAGGCATGGTGGCTCACACCTGTAATCCCAGTACTTTGGGAGATGTAGACAAGAGAATTGCACTCTCAAGACCAGTCTGAGCAACTTGGTGAGACCTCACCTCTACAATAAAATAAAAAACTTAGTCAAGCATGGTGGTGCACACCTGTAGTTCCAGCTTCTTGGAAGGCTAGGGTGTAAGGTTGGCCTGAACCCAGGAGGTTGAGGCTGTAGTGGCCATGAATGTGCCACTGCACTCCAGCCTGGGCAAGAATAAGATTCTGACTCCAAAAAGAAGAAAAGTTGTTCAACATTGTTAGTCATTAGGGAAACATAAATTAAAAGCACAGTGAGCTACCACTACACACCTATAAGAATGACTAAAATGGTAAATCAAAATAAAATAAAATACTGACAATATTAAGTACTCAAAAAGATGCAAAGAAACTACTTGGAAGGCTGAGGCAGAAGGATCACCTGAGCCCAACAGGTCAAGGCTGCGGTGGGCATGAGTGTGACACTGCACTCCAGCCTGGGCAATGGAGTGAGACTCTGACTCAAAAAAAAAAAAAAAAAAATGCAAAGCAATTGGAATTCTCACACATAGCTGGTGGACCAACACTTGAGAAAACAATTTGGCAGCCTATTAAAAAGTTAAACACACCCCTACCATAAGATCCAGCCACTCTACTCCTAGAAGGAAAAAAAAAAAAAAGCACATGTTCATGTAAAGACTTGTACATGAATGTTCATAAGAGCTGTATTTGTAATAGCCCCAAGTTGGAAACAACATGTCTTTCAGTAGATGAATGGATGAACACACTGTAGCACGTTGCTACCATGTAATACTACTCAGCAAGAAAAAGTAAGGAACTATGGACACATTCAACAAGGATAACTTTAAAAGCATCACTCTAAGTGAAAGGAGTCAGGCAGGAAGGATCGCCTGAGCAGAGAATATACTGTTTATATGCCATTCAGAAAAAGGCAAAACCATTAAGGAAAACCAAGAAATGGTTGCCAGGGGCTGAAGCGGTAGGAGAGACTGAGTTCAAAAGGGACGAGAGGGAACTTCTGGGGTTGACAGCAATACTAGATCTTGGCAGTGTTGACATAACTATACACATTTGGCAAATTTCACAAAACCATGCTCCTAAATTTTATAGTATATAAATTACATCTCAATAAACCTGACTTTAAAACTTTAAAAAATATTATCATTACCACATTCAGAGACTGTTTCTTCCTTTTTAGCAAAAGTTTATCATCAAAAGGAGAGAAAAGGGCTGGACGTGGTGGCTCATGCCTGTAATCCAAGCACTCTGGGAGGCCAGTGTGGGAGGATTGCTTAAGCTTAGGAGTTTGAAACCAGTCTGGGCAACATAAGGAGACATCATCTCTACAAAAAAATTTTAAAATTAGCCAAGTGTGGTAGTGCACACCTGTAGTCCCAGCTACTCAAGAGGCAGAGGTGGAAGAATTGCCTGAGCTCAGGAGCTTAAGGCTGTGGTGAGCAGTGATCGTGCAACTGCACTCCAGCCTGGGCAACAGAATGAGATCCCTCAACTCAAAAAACTGAGAGAAAAGGAGCACTATTTATACTAATTTCTTGGATTATACATGACTAAATACCATATTTTTGTATAGAGAAAGCTATAAACAAAGATATACACACACTCACATGGTGAATGACGTACATTATACCTGACAAGGAACCTTGGGAGTTTCTGCTTCTGTATCAGGTCCTGGCACAGAATAAAGTCTAACCAAGCGGTAGTAATTATGATGATTATTCTGTTTCTCACACATGTCTCTCACTACAGTTGTGGGAGGTTGGCAGTGTTATTGTGCTTCCATCTTATAAATGCAAACATGACGTCAAAGAGCGGCTAAAAGTCACACAGCAGGTTGACAGCAAACCCTGACCTTAAATCCATGTCTTTTTAGATTTTTCTTCATCTTCTCTCCAAAAGCAACAAAGTGAAAGGCAAGGGGCGGGAGGCTTGGACCTAATTGTAGGCCCCGATGAGGGGAATATCGCTGAGCAGGAAGAAAAGTTGTTGACAGACCTGTGGTCTCTTTTGGGTTCTTTCCACAAACCAGGTTCAGTAAATCTGAAAAGGCCGCCCACGCCTTCTCGCCAGGAGCCTGGGGGTGGCACAGGCCCAGGTGTTACCGAAAGGAAGACACCTCGGATGTCAGTTAGCCACAGCCTCCACACCAGGTCATGAGGTGAACAGAGCCTCTGTGGAGTCCAACCACATGGACCCAATCTTGCCCCACCCACTCTGACTGTGTGGTCACGGCCATCCAGCAGCCCCTGTGCCCAGGACAGCCTGGAAAGGGAGGGGCTCCATGAACAGACAAGCCTCCCCTCCCTGGGCAGGCATGAAGAAACGTCTCTTGTGCAGTCTGGAAAAGCTAACTCCTGTGTCCCTGTCCTGTGGGCTCCCTTCCTTCCCCAGGGCCTCAGGGAGGTGCCAGACTCCCCTTATCTGCCCAAGAGACCTCTTCTATGGCCTCTCACATGTGGGGAGCTCCATCTTATTTACCCCGGGAGGCATTTCCCAAAGGGAGCTGCTGTTAACCACCGGGTCTGAGGGATCATGGCGGCAGTGTTGGGGGCTGACAGCGTGGGGGGCATTTTCAAGAGAGCTCTGAGGAAAAAGTAAATTCTGTGAGAAATCCCTCGTTAAATAAAGTGTCATAGGTTGAACTGTATTCCCCAACAAGCCATGTTGAGATTCTAACCTCCAGTACCTCAGAATGTGACCTTATTTGGAAACAAACTTGTTGAGGATGTAATTACTTAAAATAAGATGCCATGCTAGAGCCGGGTGGGCCCTCAATCCATTATGACTGGTGACCTTACAAGAAGATGAGAGAGAAACACAGACACACCGGGAGACACCATATGAGGACAGAAGAAGAGGCTGGGGAGCTGCAGACGCAGGCCAAGTTCGCCAAGGCTTGCGGGTCACACCAGAAGCTGAAACAGGCAGGAAGGCTTCTCCCTGGAGACTCCAGAGGGAGTCTCTCTGCCACGCCTTGACTTCAGACTTGTGGTTTCCAGAACCACGACAGAATAGACTTCTGTTGTCTTAAGCCACCCAGTTTGTGGCACTTTGTTACAGCAGCCCTAGGAAACGAATACACAAAGTCTGAAAGAATGTTTTACTTTTCAAAGACGTTAATAAACTAACCTGCAAGAACTTCCAGGGAAGAAATAACCCCTTTTCTCTATTAATTTTATTACAGAATTTTTTTTCTCAAAAAAAATTTTACTGTTCCAGTTCAGGAGCAGTGGCTCAAGCCTATAATCCCATCACCTTGGAAGGACGAGGTGAGCGGATTGCCTGAGCCCACGGTTCAAGAACAGCCCGGGCAACTCGGTGAGACCTTATCTCTACAGTAAATCAAAAAAATTAGCCGGGCATGGTAGCACATGCCCATAATTCCAGCTCCTTGGAAGGCTGAGGTGTAAGGACCTCCAGACCCCGGAAGGTCGGCGCTGAGGTGCCCATGAGCGTGCCATTGCACTCCAGCCTGGGCGACGGAGTAAGACTGCAACTCAAAAAAAAATGAACTGTTCCATGAAAGATACTTTGGGAAAATGAGGTCTCCAAGCACTCATCTATGGCACCCTAGAAACGTGACATCGAACAAATTGCTGGGCAGGGCCCATAGAGCCTGGATGCTCCTCCAGAGAGGGTGTTCCTCCCACAGGCCCAACAACTGGCCCTGCAGAGACCTCCGCTCATGCTCCATGAATTAGTGAACCCCTCCAATGGGCAGAAGTGTCACACTATTGACAGATAACTGGCCCTCCTCAGAGACCAGCTCAGGGACTTACCCCCAAAAGGAGGGACCACAGGGCACTCTCTGTCTCATCTCCCATTCTCCCAGTCCCTCCCTCTCTACCCCATCCACCCAGGGCTTTATTTACACCAAACCAACATGTGCCATGCCGTCTCTCCTCTGGGCCTTTGCACATGCTGCTCATGCTTTCCAGAATGCTCCCTCACTCCTACCCCAAACAACGACCCTCTGACTGCTTGCTGGATTGCCATTCTTTTTTTTTTTTTTTTGAGTCAGCAGAGTCTCACTCTGTCACCCAGGCCGGAGTGCAGTGGCATGCTCATGGCCACCTCAGTATTGACCTCCTGGGCTCAGGTGATCCTTCCGCCTCAGCTTTCCAAGTAGCCAGAACTACAGGTGCGCACTACCACGCCTGGCTGGTTTTTTGATATATTGTAGAGATGGGGTCTCACCAAGTTGCCCAGGCTGGTCTGGAACCCCTGGGCTCAGGCAATTCCCAAAGTGCTGGAATTACAGGCTTGACTCACCGTGCCCGGCCCATTCATTCTTTAAGGGCAAGGTTAGGGCCTGTGGATGCCTCTTGTAGGCCACACCCACTCCCCCACTCCTTACTCTGGAATGGCCTATGGCATCCTTCCACCCTGGTCTCCAGATAGCATGGCAAGCTATAGTGAGCATAGTGAAGATAAGATGGGCCTCAACATCTGAGAGTCCAGTTCAGACCGGGTTCCTCTCCTTGGCCTTGGGCAATTTGCTTTGCCTCTTCACATTTCTGTTTTCTCATCTAGAATTATACCTATTAGTAAGATGGTTGTGAAAATAAAATAACGTGTAAAAGGTGCCAGACATCTTGACGGTGTAACTAAAATAGCATTGTCAGCATTGTTTTATCACAGTATTTGTTTGGGGGCTGTTGGACGGTGAGTTCCTTGAGGGCAGGGGCGGTGGGTGTGTCGTCCCTCTCTGCACCCCAGCCCCCAGCACGTCACAAAGTGAACGTTCGCTCACTGCATGAGGCAGCCATCCCCTGTGAGGCACAGCAGGCTGCGGTGTGTTGTCAGCCCTTCCTCCTCCTGTTTCACGGCTTTCCCAGATGACTAAGGTGCACCCAGAGCAGCATCCCCTCTGACAACATGCTACTGCTGCCTTCCTTCGCGGCCATTGTTTGGATCTTTCCCCCCACTGCCTAGAGCCTGACAGCTGAGGAGCACTGTGATTCTGAGTCTTGGGGAAATGAGCATTGGGAGTCTCTTCCAAACACTCCACTTAACATTCATCCCCACATCGGCATCATTAACAGAGCAGGTAGCACTTCCTGTCTCAGAAAGTTCTTGTTATTCACTTAAGCAAAGTAAGAACTGCTGAACCAGATCCCACTGGAAGGGTTTGGGAAGGTGTACTAGTCACTTCAGGGCTTCCAGCTATCGGAGAAGAAGGTTCCTCCCTTTGCATATTGTAACTTTTTCCATTTTTCAAATGTATTTAAACTGATCTTCTAATGTGCTGATAAAAGCCATATATGAAAACATGCATTCATTAAACAGTTATTGAGCACATTCTATTCACCAAGCTCAATGGGAGTAATAGGGAAAAAACGTTTAAATTCCCATACTTACTAGCTATATCAAAATGCAAGCTAAATAGCTAGAACAAAATGCCGATACATACAACAGCTCAATCCACATACGAGTTTATTTTTCTCTTTTGTAACATTACAAAGGTGACCTTCACTCCACGAGGTCATTCAGGGAATCAGCCTCCAGCTTTTTTTTTTTTCCTTATTGAGGTATAACTTGCATGTAATAAAGCACAGAAATCTATTTTTTTTTTTTTTGGAAAGCAGGATTTATTGAGAGGACAGAAAAGTTCCCACAGTGGAAGGGGACCCAAAGGAGTTGCCCCCCTCTTTTTTGAGTTGCAGTCTCACTCTGTCTCCCAGGCTGGAGTGCAGTGGCATGCTCCCAGCCACCGCAGCCTCGACCTGCTGGGCTCCAGCGATCCTTCCACCTCAGCCTTCCAAGTAGCTGGAACTACACGTGTGTGCTACCACATCCAGCTAATTTTTTATTTATTACTGTGATGAGGTCTCACCAAGTTGCCCAGACTGCTCTTGAACTCGTGGGCTCAAGCAATCCACTCACCTTGGCCTCCCAAAGAGCTAGGATTATAGATTGAGCTGCCAAGCCCGGCCTGGGCACAGAAATCTTAAGAAGATAGCTCAATTAATTTTTATATATGTATACACCTGTGTATTTGCCACCCAGATCAAGGTTCAGAACTTTTCTAGCACTTTAGTTCCTCCTGTCTTATTATTTTGTCATGTCCTAGGGTGTTATCTTCATACCATGGTTATAATTCACTAATATCATCACCTTTGTATTGTAACCCACAGAAAAGAGAGAGAAAGAAAAGAGAGGAAGGTATGTAATTTCCTAATAAAAAATGTGATCTGGGGCTGCGAATGTATACACATTTATAATCTCAGCACTTTGGGAGGCTGAGGAGGGAGGATTGCCAGAGCTCAGGAATTTGAGACTAGACTGGGCAACATGGCAAGATCTTGTCTCTACAATAAATCAAAAAATTAGCTAGGCATGGCTGGGCACAGTGGCTCATGCCTATAATCCCAGGTCTTTGGGAGGCCAAGGTGAGAGGATTGCCTGAGCCCACGGGTTCAAGAACAGCCTGGGCAACTTGGCAAGACCTCATCACTACAATAAATAAAAAAAATTAGCCAGGCGTGGTGGCGCATGCCTTTATTTCCAGCTACTTGACAGACTGAGGCAGAAGGATCTCCTGAGCCCAGCAGGTTGAGGCTGCAGTGGCGGTGAGTATGTCACTGCATTCCAGCCTGGGTGACAGAATGAGACTCTGATTCCAAAAAAAAGTGATCTGGAAGTTACACACATCACTTCTGTCACATTCCATTGGCCATGATTATATGGGCCACAAGGGCAGCTGGGAAAATTGCCTCTAGTTGGGCAACCACTTGGGGTCAATAAACTCTTGAGCTCCTTTTACTAAGCGGAAGTAGGTGTTATTTCCATTTTCTAGTTGAAGAATCTGAAGATCAGACAAACTAAGTGGTTTGCTTGTACTGAACTGAGTTATGAACCAAAGTTTGTCTGACCCCAAATTTCAGGCCCTTACCATGACATTTGTCTTTCAGATCAACAGAAAGTCTCAGTTGAAAGAATAGTGATTTTTAAAAAATCATACAAGTTCAAATTTATCATCCTTTATGAAAATATGCCAGAAATTACCCTTAAGCAGCAAAAAGTTATTGAGAAAATATTTGCATGTACTCATACCACACCCATATCTAGAATATTTAAGCCATTGACATAGCAATAATAGCTTTGTTTTATTGCAGAGAGATTCAGAAACAATTAGATTGTTGCTATAAGATTATAACAATTTCTATAAAAAGTTTCCACTTCCAGCATGGCAACATGCTCATACCTGCTTCCTAGTGAAACTGGTGGGAAAAAAAATTTTTTTAAGTCATTTAAATTTTCTGAAAATAGTCCGAAGGACATAAAGCAAATGAATAAACATTTATTCAAGAAAATCTACATGAACCTAATAAAAGAGTAAGAATTGGTAGCACTTGGATTATAACCTGCTTCCTCCTCCCATTCCAGATCAGAGTGACCCAACTCCACAAAGGTGACTTTCACTCCATGAGGTCATTCAGGGAACCAGGGAACCAGACAGGTGCAACCAAGAGTACAAAACTCTGTCTGACATCCTTCCTTCTACCCCAGCTATCTTCCTGTTTTCCTGAAAGAAGAAAGATGCCAGCTTTCCTCATTTTTCCCCCAGACTTCTATTGCAGAGGCAAAGTCAGTAAAGCTGAGAGGTGGGGGCTTCCTCTAAGTCTAAGGGCACTCTCACAAGCAACGGAGGCTGTGGTGAAAAGCAATTAAGAGAAAACTAGTAGATTCATTGGAACTATAACTAAACCATAGACCAACTAGTTTGACAGAAAGACCAGGGGGAAAGACAGCTAAGAAGATCCTTCTTCCTAGAGTCAGAACAAATCTCAAACACTGACCTCAAAAACCACCCCTCAAAGGATCCCAAATTTAATTAAATCAGTGAATACAGCAAGCTAGGGTATTGTTGAAAACAATAGGGAAACCAGCCAGCAATTTGTGGAGTTTAACATATGGGTATGACGAGGGAAAGAAGCAATCAAAGAGAGCCCTCCCAAATCCACTGTTATCCCAGAGTAACTGAGTGTATGCCCAAGGCTATGCTCTCTGAAAAGAGAGCCCTCCCAAATCCACTGTTATCCCAAAGTAACTGAGTATATGCCCAAGGCTACGCTCTCTGAAAAGAGAGCCCTCCCAAATCCACTGTTATCCCAGAATAACTGAGTATATGCCCAAGGCTATGCTCTCTGAAAAGCAACATCGGAGACTAAACTGTGGGATTGGGAGTTGGCTTCACTGAAATAGTACAGTCAGTCACTAAATAAATATATAATAAAATATCAATAGCAAGCCCCAGAGGGAAAGAGAACCAGTACACAAGAGTTGCTACAATAGATCTTCTAAAATATCCAGTTTCCAACAAATAAAAAAATTGTAAAGAAACAGAAAAATCTGACCCATACATGAGAAAAAAAGCAGGCAACAGAAGATGAGAGCAACCAGATATCAGATTTAATGGACAAAGATTTCAAAGTAGTCGTTAAAAATATGCTCAAAGAACTAAAGGAAACCATGGTTAGAGTAAAATAAACCATGATCACAGTAGGGTAAAGGGAATTATGCTGACAATGTCTCATCAAATAGCAACTATCAATAAAAGATAGAAATTTTTTAAAAAGAAATGAAAATTCTGGAGTTGAAAAGTAATAAACAGAATGCAATTTGCACTAGATGGGCTTAACAGTAGAGGATCTAAGAAGATAGGTAGAGATTATGCAATTTGAAGAACAGAGAAAAAGAATGAAGAAAAATGAGCAGAGCCTCAGATAAATGTGAGACACCATGAAGTGCACCAAGTGCATAATAGGTGCTCCAGAAAAGGAAGAGAGAGAAAGGAGCAGAAAAAATATTCAAAAAAAGACAAAAAAGAAAAAATATTCAAATAAGCAATGGCTGAAAACTTCCTAAATTTCATGAAAAATATTAATTTACACATCTAAGAAGTCCAACAGATTCCACATAGGGTAGCACAAAGACATTCACAAACACACACATCATAATAAAAAGCGCAGAAGACCAAAGACAAGGAGAAAATCTTGGAGGCAACAAAAGAAAAACAAATCATCACTTTCTTTTTTTTTTTTTGAGTCTGAGTCTCACTCCGTTGCCAAAGCTGGAGTACAGTGGCACACTCGTGGTAACTCCAGTGTCGACCTCCTGGGCTCCGGCGATTCTTCTGCCGCAGCCTTCCAAGTAGCCAGAACTACAGGTGCATACTCCACGCCTGGCTCATTTTTTATTTATTGTAGAGACGAGGTTTCATCAAGTTGCCCGGGCTGGTCTTGAACCCACGGGCTCAGGCAATCCTCTCACCTCAGCTTCCCAGAGTGCTGGGATTACAGGCTTGAACCACCATGCCCAGCCCAAATCATCACTTTCAAAGGGAACCACAATATGATTTATGACTGACCTCTCATCAGAAACAATGGCGATCAGAACACAGTGGGACAATATCCAAGTTCTGAAAGAAAATGGCTGTCAACAAAGAACCCTATATTCATTAAAGTGATTTTTCAAAAATATATGCCTAGATAAACACAAATAGAACTCATTGCTAGCAGACCTGGCTTAGAATAAATACCGGGCCAGGCATGGTGGCTCGCATTTACAATTCCAGCACTTTGAAAGGCCAAGGTGAGAAAATTGCTAGAGTCCAGAAGTTCAAGACCAGCCTAAGCAACACAACCAGACCTCATCTCTAAAAAAATCAAAAAATTAGCCAAGCATGATGGTGTGTGCCTGTAGTCCCAGCTAACAGGGAAGCTGAGGTGGAAGGATCACCTGAGCCCAGGAGGTCAAGGCTGCAGTGAGCCATGATCATGCCACTGCACTTCAGTCTGGGCAGCACAGTGAGACCCTGACTCAAAAAATAAAATAAAATAAAAAGAATAAATGCCAATATAAATTCTCAGACTGAAAGTGAATAACCCAAGACAACAAATCAAATCTACATGAAAAAGAAAGACCATGAATATAGATAACTGTGGAATCAAAGCTATTATAAATGCATATTTGTTCCCTTAACTGGTTTAAAAAGCAATTTTATATAACAATATGCACTTGTATTGTGGGGCCAAAACATATGTCCATCAATAACAGCACAAAGGAGATGGATGGAGAACCAACCTTGTACTGAGCAAGACAATAACTCCCTGTGGTAGCTCAATTCACAGGAACAAATGAAGAGACCCAGAATTAGGAAATACAGAAGTTAATATGACAAAACCTACAAGTATATACTTATACTTCTTTAAAAGACATAAAAGTACATAAAGTAACACTATGACAATGTATCATCGGGTTTATAACATATACAGATATAATACGTTTAACAACAATATTATAAATAAGTGGGGAAAGAACTAGAACTCTGCTTCACTGGAACTTAAGTTAAATATCACTGGAATTAAGTTAGTAAAAATAGACAGCAAATTCTAACAAATTAAGATGTATATGGTGAGCCCTAGAATAGCCACTGAGGAAATAATACCAAAAATATAGGAAAAATGATTAAAGTAATTAAAATGTTGCATTGGAAGATATTCACTTAATTTAAAGGAAAGAAGTAAAGGAGAAATTGAGGGAAAAAAAACATACAGAAAACAAAAGTAAAATGATACAATAAATCAAAAAATTAGCCAGGCGTGGTAGCGCACACCTGCAGTTCCAACTACTTGGAAGGCTTAGGTGGAAGGATAGCCTGAGCCCAGCAGGTCAACACTGAGGTGGCCTTGACTGTGCCACGGCACTCTAGCCTGGGTGAGGTTTGAGACTCCAACTCAAAAAAAGAAAAAAAACCAAAAAAACAGAATTCAACTATATCCTGCCCACAGAAGACATACTCTGGATGCAAAGATACAAACAGATTGAAAGCATTTGCTGCCTCGCATGCAGGGAGACTCAGAGAAACAGGTCACCTCTGACACTGTTCCTCTCAAGTTCCTTAACCACATCTTTTGCCATATAAGGTGACAGTCACATGCCCCAAGGATTTAATGTGAACATCTTCTGGGGTGCTATTTTTTTTTTGACTACTACAGGTGTTGATAGCATTAACTACTGTTCACCAATTGCCTGGACCTCAGTTTCCCTGTCATTAAAATGGGCCAGAGAGAGGAAGGCAGGAGTGAAGCCCTTTCAGCTCCAACCTCTTTAAGTCTTATCTGAGGGATGCAGAAACAGAATTGCTGTGTTTTTTTCTACCACATTTTTCTTGCGTGCCCCTCACCCCACCTCATTTATGAGTCAATGGTATTCATTCAGTCCCTCCCCTGCAACTGCATATTTCTTTTACAACTGAGCAATTAAATAGATAGATCCTAAAATATCTAATTTGGAAGGGACTCAGAAGGCCAGTGTTTTTGTTTCCTGAGGGTACCACAACAAACCACCACAAAGTGAGTGGCTTAATACAACAGACATTTATTCTCACAGTTCTGGGATCTAGAAATCTGAAATGAAGGTGTTGGCAGGACCGTGTCCCCCACGACTTAGAACAGAACCTTCTCTTTCCAGTTTCTGGTGCTGGCTGTCAATCCTCAGTGTTTCCCAGCTCATAGCTATAGCACTTCAGTCTCTGCTACTGTCTTTAGATGGTGATCTCCCTATGTGTCTGTGTGTCTCAAAATCTCTCTATCCTTTTAAGGACACCAATCATTGAATCAGGGCCCACTGAGTTCAATATGTTCCCACCTTAATAGGAAAGATCCTGTTTCCAAATACAGTTGCATTCACAGGTACTGAGGGTTAAGAATTTAACATATCTTTGAGGGTGTGGGGAACAATTCAATTCACAATGGGCAGAAGAAAGACAGAAGCAATATTTAACTGAGCATTCACTGTGGCCCTGGCATTAGGCTCAGTGATGTTATGTGCATTTTCTCATAAGATCCTCCCACCACCTGGCTTGGTAGCTCAGCCTGTAATCTCAGCACTTTGGGAGGCCGAGGCGACTGGATTGCCTGAGCCCGCAGGTTCAAGACCAGCCCAGGCAACTTGGAGAAATCTCGTCTCTACAATAAATAAAAAATTAGCTGGGCATGGTAGCGCGTACCTGTAGTTCCGGCTACATGGAAAGCTAAGGCGGAAGGATTGCCAGAGCCCAGTGGATCGACGCTGGGGTGGCTGTGAATGTGCCACTGTCTTCTAGCCTGGGTGACAAAGTGAGACTCCAACTCAAAAAATAAAAATAAAAAAGATCCTCCCACCAAGCCAGTGGCATAGAGATTACTATCTTCAGTTTATAGAAGAGAAAATTGAGGCTCAAAGAGGCCGAGTGACCATCTCAAAGTCACAAAACTTTTCAGTGACTTGAGTAAGATTCCATCCCAAACCCACTTTTCTGGCAAAACTGGCCCGATCCAGCTGTCTCACATCACCTAACCCACCCCATGCACTTTACAGACTCCAAAACTCTCAACACCCACAAGAGGCGCAGAAACTTGCCCGTGTCACTCAGCAAGTCCCTGGCAAAGCTGAGACCAGAAGCTGCATCTTTCAACCCCAGGTCAAAGCCCCTTTGATCCTTAAGCACAGACAGTATCAACAAATGAGATGCCTCAATTCCGGTGAATGTGTTTGTGGTGCGTGGAATTCTGGTTCCCACTGTGTGCAGGGGTTAAGAAGTGGCTCTGTGATTCATGGAGACCTGGAGCGGCTGCCCAGAGGACACCAAAACAGGAGATGCTCTAGCAGAGATGCATAGCTGGAAGCTGAGCTGGCATTAGAGGAGGCGCCAGGGACTTAAGGCAGGAATTCCACCACCCCCCTCCCAGGGCACCTCTTCCAGCAGGGACGAGCCAACGGGCCTGAAGGTGCCCCTCTAGTGGATGCCTTCTGTGCAGCCACAGGAGCCTCAGAGGCCCCAGTCAGGCGGTCATGGTCCAAGTGAGGAAGGTTAGACATAGATAAGTTTCTTGTAGGCAGTTTTAATTTAAAATACGGTAAACTTCAGACAGCTTTCGTATCAGTCCACCAGACCTGACCACCCTGCAGGCTGGAATTCGGATTTACCAGTGCAGCTCACCTCCTTAGTTCACGGTTAGCATAATAATCATTGTAAAAGCCAAGGCTGGGCTCGGTGGCTCAGCCTATAATCCCAGCACTTTGGGAGACTGAGGTGAAGGGATTGCCTGAGCCTGTGGGTTTGGGATGGAATCTTACTCAAGGGATTGCGAAGTTCCAGAATGCAGGAGAAGCAGACCCAAGGACAGCTCAATTCCTGTAGCCTGTGAAGAGCAAAAAACCAAGAGGTGGCATCTCAGGAGAGGACAGAACAGGAGGGGACTAACCTCTGTTGAGTTCTGCAAGCTGTTGGGTGAAGTCCTTGGTGCTTCACAAACCTTGAGACTTTGTGTCCCCATTTTACAGAGGAAACAGGATCTGAGAGGATAATAACCTGCCTGGGCAACTTGGCGAGACCTCATCTCTACAATAAATAAAAAATTAGTCGGGCATGGTAGTGCACACCTATAGTTCTGGCTACTTGGAAGGCTGAAGCGGAAGGATCACTAGAGCCCAGCAGGTCGACGCTGGGATGGCCCATGAGTGTGCCACTGCACTCCAGTTTGGGCAATGGAATGAGACTCCAACTCAAAAAAAAAAAGAGAGAGAGTCTAGAGACCCACAACCTTATGTGGACCTGAGCTCAGGCACCTACTAGTTCTGTGCTGCTGGGCACATTCCACCCTGTGGATAGGGATCAACGGTCCTTTGTAGGTTTTTGTTTTGAGGACAAACTAAATGAGATCATGTATTGAAGCTCCAAGCAGAGTGTCCCAGCAGTGCTGGCAGGCAGTAAAGGTAGCATTGTCTCTCGAGGATGGATTGGGGGTGGCAGGTGGGAGAGCTGGGTCATCAGCCTGCTGTTTTCAGAGCTATGAGGCACACAGCAGGCTGGTGCTCACAGTTTGGCCCTTGGCTGAATCCAGCCCATGCCATGAGCTGGCAAGGCTGGCTAAGGGAAAGGCCTGCAGGAGTTAATATTTCCTGAGCACCCACAATAGGTTTTCTTCTGCCCAGCCTCGCACTTGGCCACCTGGTTTTGTCAGTTTCGGTTTCTCAAAGGGACCCTTTCCCCAGATCAAAGCTTAGCAAGGGCGTGGACATCAGTTCTACCACAGCCTCACTGTGTGAGCCTAGGAAAATCCCCTCCCCTCCCTGGTGAACATGATGGTGGCTGAGACTCCTCTAGGCACAACATTTTCTGATTCTGCATCGTTTTTCCAAAAAATAGCCCTACTCTTTAGTTGTCATAATAATTTGTTTAATGTCTCCCTTCTTCCCATACATTCTCAGTTTCACAAGAGCAAGAATTGTGCTCACTTCTTCCTCTGTCATAGCTCTAGTGTCTGGCACATAATGGACACTTGATAAATATTTGACTGACGTCCTCCTCACTTGGGCCTCATCTGAAGTCATGGTGTGAGAACATCTACTAAATGCCAAGAAGTGAATTAAGTATTTCCCCATATGGTATATTCATTTACCTTCATAACCCTGAAATTTAGGGATAATTCACTGGGGCCAAGGATGAAGTCCAGTGGCCCCTACTGGAGCTATGCTCTAGCCTCAAGATTGCAGAATTCCAGAATGCAGGAGAAGCAGACCCAAGGGCAGTTCAATCCCTGTAACCTGTGAAGAGCAAAAAGCCAAGAGGTGGCATCTCAGGAGAGGACGGAACAGGAGGGGACTAATCTCTGTTGAGTTCTGCAAGCTGTTGGGTGGAGTCCTTGGTGCTTCACAAACCTTGGGACTTTGTGTCCCCATTTTACAGAGGAAACAGGATCCAAGAGGATAATAACCTGTCCCAAGTCTCTCAACAACAGGCAGCAAGGCAGGGTTTGAACCTGGGTTAGTCTGACTCCTAAACCCTAGTTCCTTCCACCTCTATAGACTTGATATTTGAGATTTGCTATGGACGCAATTGTGTCCCCCAAATGTATATGCTGAAGTCCTAACACCCCTTCCCCTGCCATGTGACTGTACTGAAAATATATCTTTAAGAAGGAGATGGGGGTTAAACAGGTCAGAAGGGGTGGAGCCCTTATCTGGTAGAACTGGTGCCCATATAGGAATAGACATCAGAGCTCTGGGATGTCGCCATGTGAGCACACAGTGAGAAGGTAGCCATCTGGGAGCAGGAAGAAGGCCTTCACCAGAACCCAACCATGCTGGCGCCCTGCTCTCAGACTCCCAGCCTCCAGAACTGTAAGAAAATTAATTTTCTCATTTTGTTAGGGCAGTCTCAGCTGACTACAAGAATTTTCAAACACCAAATAGCTCAGCGCTGGATGGAACAAGCGCTTATGAACTCCTTTCCCCACTGCTCAGACTTTGAGAGAGAAAAAATAGCTTTAATATCTCCCAAGGATGTTGTAGCATTTATAGAAAAACTGAGAACTGGAGCCAATTGGTTTAACTTCCTCATAAAGAATTTACAGGCATAAGGACTCCCAGGAGCTTCAGAATCTCTGAGCACGATTTTTCCCAGTCTGAAGACTTTGCCTTATAAATTCACTGGTCCTCATAACCCCTCTCCCTGGGGGGTGACTGCCTTGTTTTCTCCGGAAGGCATCTGTTCTGCTAAGAATCCCTCAGTGGGTTTACACATACACTGAGAATCACATCTTCCCAATTTCACTGACAAGGAAGCTACGGGGGGCGGGGACCATTGGGAGATGTCACCTGTCTTGCTTAGTAACAACAGTTCTTGAACTCCATTCCTGATCTTGTGTCTCCTGTCAATGCCACAGCGAAATTTTCTCCTTTTGTACATTATAAATTTGTACATTTGAATCCATTTTGCTAAATAAATTAATCAATTCATGGGCAAACAATTAAATGTAAAAGGACAACCAAATAATTAGAGCTATTTGAACATCAGCCAGAGAGAGAAATAATACAAAAATAAGGAGGAGGAGGAGGAGGGAGAATAAAGGGGAGAAGTGTGTTTTTCCTCTCTCTTGTGCACATGAGGTTCCTTGTGCTCATTATTCAGTTCTATTCTATATCACAGTAATTTTCAGAAGACCATGTGATGAACACTGGGTCAGACACTGAGACTTAGAGGTGACTCAGTTGAAGGTCTCTTTAGACTCTTCACATGCTGTCACAGCCCCACTGCATCATGCCGACCCACCAGGACCTGGAAGTGTCTTTGGGGCTAAGCCATGTGGGGATTTTTCACCACCAACACATGGCATGACTCCAGGTCTTCCAATATTCTGATCATACACCCCCTTGGGACACATAAGTTTGCTGGTAAAATCCAGGTTGACTGTATTTGTAGGATGCCTCATCATTTTTAAGTTCTCTCACATTCCATGTCTCATTTGTGCCTCAGAATACCTTTGAGAAGAAGGTACTGTAACCACCTCCATTTTACAGAAGAGGTAAATTTAACTGGTCTAAGGTCAAGGAATTAATAAGGGAGCAAGCCAAGATCTGAACTCAGAGCTTCCCACATCCAAATCTAGTGCTCTTTCCACCCTCCCAAGTTGTTTCTAGGTCTCATGCCAGACACCTCACTAATACACACATACATATGTGTAACTTGGCACATAAGAGTTCAGACAAATTTGGAACTGGGCACAAGTCAAATTCGCCTTGACTCTGACAGTGTGAGCAATGTGTGTCCTTTGAAAGAAACTATTTGCACCTGTTTCTGAGGGTGATCTGAAACTAGTGAAGTAATGCCTATGAATGAATGAACCTTGTAAATTACTGAGCCATACAAACATGGGTCAGTGCCAAGGTCAAGGTCGCTGTGTGTCTGACTGCCAGCAGGAAATAGAACTGGGAGCACAGATAATGCCACAAGATTTCCTGGGGCTCTCTCCAGACCCTGCCCAGCTGAGAGTCCCCCACACCAGTCGCTTCCACATTCTCTCCGTCTCCTAAAGCCTCCACTTCTCTATCTACAAAAATATAATTTAAAACATGTTTGATGACTCTCAGCAAAGAATATAATGGTGCTCAGCATCTTAGCAGGTGTCAGTTCTGCCAAAGCAAGTCCTCATGGCTTTCAGCAGCATCACACAAGCTTCTTCAAAAGTAAAAAATGAATCTAACCTTCTCAGTAAACGTTAAACCAGAAATGGAGTTTAAGATCTATATTTTGAAATGTTCCATAAAGTGTTCCACTAGAAATAGAAATGCTTTTTCTTTTTTACCAAAATGCACAAAGTAACTGGTTTCTGAGCTTTGAGTGATCCTGTTTTTTGGGGGGATGTGGTCCCAAGGAATAACCTTGAGGTTTATATAGAACTTTCTTACAAATATTTTTCCCCAGTATCTAATTATCTCATTCAAACCTGAGTACATTGTCTTCTAAACTTGTAAGTGTTTTCATAACAGAATTGCTTCGTTAACTCTGATGCATGCTTAGGAATCAAGCAGCAAAAATCAGGCAAAAAAAAAAAAGACACCTAGAAAAACAAGCAACTGCAGCCATATGCACTCCTGAGTTAAATGCCGGTAAACTTGACAGCTGAATTTTTCCATCAAAGAGCCCAAACTGGGAGATCTTGGGCTATATGGGTCACAGGATTGTCCCAACATCTCTGCTCCTCCCAAGCCAGTTCCCTCTTTGCTTAGAGAGGCCATCCTCCAATCCCTCCCTGCCACCCCAGCCATTCTTTCCTGCTTTCTTCCTTCATGAGTCCTGGGCTCCCTCCTGCTATTTGAAACATTCCCTGATCTGGCTAATACAAAAACAGCAGCTTATTCATCAATGATGGCTCTAGCGTTGTTCTGGACCTCTTTCATTCTGGATAATATTTAAGATTCCAGTCCTGCTTTCAGAGAGCATCCAATTCAAAGGAGGAAAGTGCTACTTCCTTTGAACTGCCTCCAAATCCCCTCACACAAGTCCAGGTGAGCAGGCCTTCCCTATCCCGTACCGCCAAGACATCCCAGGGCTCTGCACAGTGTGTGTTCTCATAATGAGCAATGATCTGAGTGTTACTCACATGGTGATCTTTGACTGGAGGACACTGACCACATGGTGATTTATTTACAGAAGGGGTTCCATCCATGATTTGCAGCAACAGGGTGCCCCCATACCATTACTGTAGGAAAATTACTTTCATGTCCCTACTGTCCACGTTATCACCTCCCTCTAAATGTCTCCTCTCCTGGCTCCTTGCACTCTTCCTAAATGACGTCTCTGTCACCCTCCATCCTCGCCCTTGGGATGCTTTTCTCATCCCTGAAGGCAGCATCTTCCTGCTCTCAGCTTCTTTCTCTGTATCCTCTGTATAATTGAGAGTTATTTCATCCCTTACCACCACATGAAGAACTCCCCTACCATCGCTTCAACTGTTTGCTAGACATCTGCCCTCAACATGGGACCCTAACATGTCCCACCAGCATGTCAGAGTTGGCAGATCTGAGACCAAACCTGTCACCTCCCTGCACAGAGTTGACTTTGCCTGACTCCCTCACCTACTCACCAAAGCGTCCTCCCAGATCCCGAAGCACCAGAGACAGGGAAGCCCCCTGCAGTCCTTCCTCCTTTGTGCCCCGCATCCAGTCAACGCCCAACCCATGTAGATATCTGCAGGTGCAGCTCACGCAGGGGAAGTAGGCAATGGAGAGGAACCAGGGTATGGACATCACAGTGGCTCTCTGTTCTGTTTGCACTGGGCACACCTGGCTCATGGGGGTCATGGGAGCCATGCTCACTGTCGTCTTCTCACCCCTTCCAACACAAACTTCCAAGTGGGACTGTGCAGAGACCCTTGGGCTCACCTGCTCTTTGCCTCCTCCAGTCTCAATTCCTTGCAACTCCCCTGGCCAGTCAGCATCTCTCAGTCCTCTTTACCTGGCCCCACTACCCCAAGCCAACACTCCTCTCCTGTAGCACAGTGTGGGGGCCTGCCCATGGCACCAGTCCTCTGCCGCTCAGCGCTCCCATGTCTGTGAAGCTGTAAGCTCTGTGAGTGGGAGCCCACCATAAGTGAACTTTCCTCCAGACCCAGTGCTTAGCACACATCAGACTGTCAGCAACCTGGCACTTAGGAAAGTGAAATGAGAGAATGAAGTAACACTCTTTTTTATTATTATTGGAAAATATAGTTTATTTAGAAAGTAAATTGGAGAGAAAGAGGAGATTCACCTCCCCAAGTAGGGGAGGAAGTCAAAACTTAAGAAAACATGGTGGCCATAGCTCAAAGAGCCACATGGCTCAGCAAAGCAATGGCAATGACTGACACTACTTTTTAAGAGCAAGAGTTCCCCTCACATTAACAAAACTTCCTTCAAATTGTCATGATGACTATGTCACAATGATCAAACCCACTGTGAAGGGTTTTCAGTCAAAAGAGTTTTCAAAATAAGCTTGCCTTCTGAAGAAGTTGAGCGGCGTGATACTTGTTCTTTGACCGTGAGGCCAGAAGCTATGGATATTCTAGAGTCCTCAAAAATGGGAGTGCAAATATCTCCCACTAGGGACCACTAGGAGTTTATAGAATAGTCCTACTCTCGATGACTGCCCCACCACATCCTCCACCATATAAAGGCTGTGGAGGGAGGAAGAAAGGACACATGCACCAGGGAGATCACAGCCCAGAAAGAGCAGACATATGCAGACAGAGCTCTGCCACACAGCAGAAGGTTACAGGCACAGTCCAAGTGGTCCCACTCAGAAGCTGCCCAATGGGAGAGGCCTGGCTTTGATGGGGATGTGACCTCTCAGAGATGGGCCAAGGGTTTTCTATCCTTCCACTTAGCCATCAATAGGTGATATCATCAAATAAGTGATATCACACACAAGGGGCTACCAATCAGAGGAGGGACATTTCCTTCTGGTAAGTTCTTTTCTTAGAAACGCCATTCGCAGAACTAACCACCGCCCCCACCCCACTATGGGCACCACACCCTCTGAAGATTTACTCTCATCTCCATTGACTGGAATCAGGTCATGCATCCTTTATTATTATTATTATTATTATTTTGAGTTAGAGTCTCACTCTGTCACCCAGGCTGGAGTTCAGTGGCACGCTCACCGTCACTGCAACCTCAAGCTGCAGGGCTCAGGTGATCCTTCTGCCTCAGCCTTCCAAGTAGATGGAAACACAGGCATGCATCACCATGTCCAGCTAATTGTTTTATTTATTGCAGAGACGAGCTCTCACCAAGTTACCCAGGCTGGTCTCGAACCCCTGGGTTCAGGCAATCTTCTTGTCTCTGCCTCCCAAAGTGCTGGGATTACAAGCATGAGCCACTGTGCTGACCTACACATCCATATTTAAATAGCCACTGGCAAAAGGAATAGAATTATCATTACAACTAATCAACCTTCATACCCTGGAGGCGAGGGGAGGTACCAAGAAGCATACAGCCTCTTCCACCTAAAAAGAATTGGAGTTCTGCAGGCAAGGAAGAGGGTGGAAGGCAGTGGCAGTATTCCACTACCAAGGCAGAGACCCCAAGCCCAACATACTCAAACAGTCCAGATGGCTGTGGAGCCAGCACACCCTCTCCTGGCTAGAACTGAACTTTAGCGATGAGAGGCAGTGTTCCAGTGCAGGAAGAGTTCTGACCTGCTGCCTCAGAAAATCCAGTGTTCCTTCCAGTTCTGATACCTCCTAGTCATACAACTTTGGCAAGTCACTTACCCTCCTCGAGCCTGTTTTCTCATCTATAAAGTGGAGATTATAATCCTTCTCCTACCTGCAGTAAAGCTCAGATGAGGAAAAGGTTGTGCATGCTTTGTATAACCTTATTGAATGTAAAGAAGCCTTTTCCCCTTCCCTTCAAAACAGTGTAAAAAATGATTATGATATAGGATGCAATTCTCTGGCTGGGCACGATGGAGGCTATTTTGGGAGGAGTGGTTACTAAGAAACATGAGGCTCTGGTAACCTTGACAACCATAGGTAAGACAGAATCACAGTGCATCGACTTTCTGTGTTCCATTCTTATCTCCTCTTCATTTGTCAGGCTAGGCATCTCTCAGGGCCCAGTAGGTCCTGGCACTGGTCCGGCTAAACTGCTCTGGAGAAAAAGGTCTAGACAGGCTCTAGAAGGACACAGACAGTGCCTTCCTTCTGATGTTGCCATGGGGAAGTGTAGGGCAGCCTCCCAAGGAACCTGCTTTCTGCCTCCCTCCTGTGGTGGCCCTTGGCACCATCACATCCTCACTCCAACTGTCTCGTATACAGAAACCAGGGTTGTACATAGTAGATCCTGGTTAACAATTATAGTAGTCCCCCATGACCCATGGAAGATATGTTCCAAGATCCCCAGGGGATGCCTGAAACTGAATAGCACTGGAACCTTATATATACTGTGTTTTTTCTTATACATACTCATGGTCACCTGAGGCACAGTAAGAGATTAACAACAATATCAAAATAGAACAATTATGACAGCATGTCAGCCTCACTACGCTTATGCTTTGGGCTCACTATTAAGTAAAATAAGGGTTACTTGAACACAAGACCTGCAATACCAGGATAGTCTCTCTCATCACCAAGATGGCTACTAATTGTCACACATGGGAGCATACACAGTATACAAACCCTAGGAGGAGTTACTTCCTGGGCAGATAGGGTGGCACAAGAGTTCATCAAGCTACACAGAACAGTGTGCAGTTTGAAATTGATGAATTGTTTATTTCTGGAATTTTCCATTGAAATTTTTCAAGCCTCAGTTGACCATGGGTAACTGAAACCACAGAAAGCAAAATCTCAGATAAGAAGAGGTTACTGTACAAGCACAAAAGCAGTTACACAGCGCAGGCATTTCTGCCCAAGAAGATGGAACAACAATCTTCCCTTTAAACTCAAAGTGTTCAACTAATGCTTTTGAGTAGATATAGAAGATATTGGTGGACATAAAGTAGATATAGAAGAATATTTGTAACTAATGCATAGGGTATAAATACTACTCGTGCGGCAAATACCCACATACCCACAGCCCAGCTCAAGAGCCAGAACATTCGCAGCCAGCTATATGGCTCTATCATGAATTGTGTGTTGACATCCCCTTGCTACATTCATAGCTTCACCATGTTTGTACCCCTGAAGGTGTCACTTTGAGCTTGACACAAGTAAAATGATATAGACTCACTCTTCTTACCGTATTTTTTTTCTCAACTGTATATTCTTGGTTCATCTTTCCTGATGCACATATCACTTGGTTTCCCTGTTTTGTAGCTTTTCATTATGTAAATATACCTATTATTACATAAACATGCAGCTATACATATTTATTTATCCCTTCTCTGCCAGTGAACATTTAGGTGGTTTCCAATTTTATGTCACTGGGAACAATGCTGTTAGAACACTCTGGTAAGACTTTTTCTAGAATCTATGCTGAGAATGGAACTGCTCAGTATTAAGGTATGGACACCTTCAACTTGACTAGGTAATGGCAAATTGTTTTCCAGAGGACTTTTGCCAATTTGTATTCTCACCGGCACAGGACAGATGGACAGATTAATAGATTCTCCCCATGTCTCATCTTTCTTTTTTTTTTTTTTGAGTTGGAGTCTCACTCCGTTGTCCTGGCTGGAGGCAATGGCACGCTTACAACCACCGCAGGCTCCACCCGCTGAGCTCCGACAATCTGTCTGCCTCAACCTTCCAAGTAGCCGGAACTACAGGCGCATGCTACCACGCCTGGCTAATTTTTTATTTATTGTAGAGACGAGGTCTCACCAAGTTGCCCAGGCTGGTCTCGAACCCGTGGGCTCAGACAATCCACTTGCCTTAACCTCCCAGAATGCTGAGATTACAGACTGAACCACTGAGTCCGGCCCCCGTGTATCTTTAATGAACAAAAATCCTGAATTTTAATGTTGTCAAATCTTCATAATTTGTGTGTCTTTGTTTCTTAAGAACTTTGTAACCTGAGGTCATAAAGATAAGTACTACATTACCTTCTTAAAGTTTTATAATTTTGTTTTCCATAGCTAGGTCTTTAACCTGCCTAGAATTGATTTTTGTAAATGGGATGAGAAAGGATCTTATTTTAACTTTTTTCATGGGGCTCTTTTTATCCAAATGCTATTCATAAAAAGTACATTTCCCCCACTAGCCTACACTGCCTGTTTTATTTTGTCATAAATCAAGTTTCTGTGTACCCCTGGTCTATTTCTGATCATCGCTTTGGTTCACTGGCTTATTTTGATATTCCTGCCCCAATTCCATGCTCTCTCTGTTATTATAACTTTTTACTTAGTATTGTTACCCTGGTAGGGTACCCCACCTGCTGCTGCTTGCAGCATTTTGGTTGTACTTGGTCAATTACTCTTCCATATGCATTTTGGAATCAACTTGTCAAATTCTACACACACAAAATTTGTTAAGGTTTTTAATAGCATAGAATTGAATATGTAGGTTGGTTTAGAAGTCATTGGTTTGGAAGTCATATAACATCCACATGACTTAGAATATTTTGTATCAGTGACATATCTTCCCATTTACTTAGGTTTTATTTAATGTTTTTCAGTAAAATTGTATCATTGTACCTTGATATTGCATACTTTAAAATGTGTATCTATGCACTTAATAGTTATACTATAAACAAACTTTTAATATTTTAAAGCTGACTGTTGCTGAAGTATTGCAGTGCACTTGACTTCTGCTCTGCCTTTCCTATACAAACTGTATTTCTGGATAACCCAAGAATTGATGAGGATAAGATTATTTTTTCAGCAGTATTCTAAGCTAACAAATGAAGGAATTATAGAATTAGACTAACACCATCTCATGGTGCCTGATAGGCCGATAATATAGGCAATGGATATCAATGGCTACTATCATCCCCCAAAACAAAGAATAGTCCATGAACTAGCCTTAAAGGAAAAAATTGAATCTGAAACGAATCCAGACTTTAGATCTCACTTTTCACATTTCAGATCTTCCATCTAAAATGATCCTTCTGTCTTTAGAATTTCCTTTAGTAAGGGTGTATTTATAACAAACTCTCTCAGTTCTGTCTTAAAATGTCTTTATTTTACCCTTGTACTTGTAAAATAGTTTTTCTGCATAGAAAGCTCTAGGTTGTCAGGTATATGCAGTGAGGTATATGCACATTGTCTTCTGTCTTCCACTGTTGCTATTAAGAAGTTAGTTATTGCCTTTTTTACAAATGATGCTGGAAGCAAAATCTGAAACCTCTCAAAAATAAAGTCAAAACAAAGGCTTTGAAAGCCAAGAAGACAGTACAGAAAAGGTATTCAGCCACACACAAAAAAGAATAGCTATCCCACATATCACCCACAGTCTGGCAACCCAAGACACTGCAGCTCTGAAGGAAATCCAAGTATCCTCAGAAGAACATGCCCCAAATAATCAACTTCAACCCTATGCCACCATCAAATTTCTCCAGACTTCATCAGCCATGAAGCTGAAAAACAACAGAGCACTGGTGTTCGCCATGGATGTCAAGGCCAACAATCATCAGGTCAAACCAACTGTGAAGATGCTCCATGACATTGATGTGGCCAAAATTCTACCCTCAACCGACCTGATGGAGAGAGAGAGGCACTTGAACTGGCCCTGACTCTGAGGCTTTGGGTGTGGCCAACAAAACTGGGAGTCATCTAAACAATAGGGATAGTGAATTCTAAACTTTCCCACCATCTACAAAAGAAGGAAGGAGAAGGTGGTGTCAGAGGAAAAGGAGGGAGATGAGGGGAAGGAGGGGAAGGAACTAGGTGAAGAAGGGAGGAGGAGAAGGGGGAAAAGGAAGAAAAATCCGATCATGCAAACTGTCATTCTTTGAAAGTAATTGTCTCTTCTCTCACCACTTTTAATGTCTTCCCTTTATCTTTGATATTCTGCAGTTTCAGTATGATAGAACATGATCTCTCATTTATTCTTTGCAACAACCCTAGGAGGCAAACAAGACAGCTATTGTTCTATCACTTGAAAGCTTCAGAAGCTCAGGTTCAGAGAGGTTGACTTGCAAAGGAGTGAGAGACTAGAATGCATTTTCAAGCACATTTTCTTCCCTTTATAATAAAGGATCAATCAAGAAGTGGCTAAGCTAGGTATAATTTCCATCAGAGCTAGTAGCAGAGAGCAGAAATAAAGGAGCCTTATATATAAAAAAAAATATCACACTGGTTGGGCACAGTAGCTCATGCTTATAATCCCAGCACTTTGGGAGACCGAGGCAGGAGTATTCCTTGAGCCTAGAAATTCAAGACCAGCTTGGACAACATAATGGGTCAAGGCTGCAATAAGCCATGATCATGCCACTGCACTCCATCCTGGGAGACAGACTGAGACTTGAACTAAAAATAAAATAAAGTCACTCAGCAAGTCAAGTTCTCAGGTTCACACACCCAGAAGTTTCACTTTGTTGATCACCCAGGGAATCCAGCTGCTGACACTCCAGCTCACAAGAAACTGGTTGGGAGGATGAGAAAGAGTTTCAGAGAATTAATCTGCAACTCAAAATGACCACAGGGATCAGAGAGTTTAGAGCAGTGATCTCCCAATATTTTTATATGTAGTCCATTCATAAAATACTTAGAGTATCATCATTAATAAATGTACATTTACCTTTTACAAATTTTATAAGTATTGGGCCAGGTTTGGTGGCTCACACCTGTAATCCTGGCACTGGGATTACTAGGGCGGCCAAGGCAGGCAGATTGCTTGAGACCAGGAGTTTGAGGCCAGCTATGGCAATATAGCAAGAACTTGTCGCTATTCAAATAAAATTAAGTAAAATAAATTAGCAGCCATGCTCTGTGGCTAAGCCTGTAATCCCAGCACTTTGGAAAACCAAAGCAAATGGATTGTCTGAGCCTGGGGGTTCAAGACCAGCCTGGGCAATTTGACAAGACCTCATCTCTACAATTAAAAAAAAATTAGATGGGCACGGTAGCACACCTGTAGTTCCAGCTACTTGGAAGGCTGAGGAAGAAGGATCACCGGAGCCCAGTGGGTTGATGCTGGGGTGGCCATGAGCATGTCACTGCTCCCCAGCCTGGGCAACCGAGTGAGACTCCAGCTCAAAAAAAAAAAAATTAAAAAATGAATAAATTAGCCTGCTGTGGTGGCCCATGTCTGTAACCCCAGCCACTTGGGAGGCTGAGGCAGGAGGATCATTTACCACAGGATTTCGAGGTTGCAGTGCTCTATGACCACACCACTGCACTGCAACTTGTGTGACAGTATGAGATCTTGTCTCTTAAAATAAAAAAAAGAGATAACTTGTATAAGTATTGAATATGAGTACACTGCCACATTATACCCTAACAAGCCAAAAATAGAATGTTAGCACAAGACAAAAGATAAATACAAATGGAAGTCTAGTATTTGTCCCCAGTGAATCATCTTATGCATTCCTGCTCAGGAGGCTATGAATGTGGACCCTGCAAGACCATTTAATATTACAGAAGAGCACTATGCAAAAAGCCAAATGGTGGGGTGGGAGGGAGAGGGAATTCAGAGCCTGGGAAGGAGACGAAGCAGTGCTGGAAGAACAGCAGTGGCTCACCTCCACCGTACAACAGGCCAGCTGGTGGAGCACACAAGTCAGAGTGCTCCTCCTTGCGCAGTCCTCCCCATTCTAAGCCTTTCCTCCTTTGGCTAAATACACGCCACTCTCTCTTGTGTTAACATTTAGGTCACAGTCACCCTGTGCCTTTCCTGTTGGGCTAGGGACACTCTTTTTAGGGACTTCTGCCGAAACTGAACTTATCCATGTTCAGATTCCAACAACTTTTCCCAATCAGGGTCATGTTTTTATGAATAAATGCCCCTATTTTGGAAGGATCTGTTCAGCTTTGTAGGTTAGGGGGTAAGCTAGGTGAGGGAAGACACCCAAGTTCTTGGTGGTATAGAGTTTGAAATGGTAAGTTTGAAGACCTAAAATGACATCTGTGTCAGTCAAATAAAAAAACAACAGAAAATGTCTTTCTGAAAATCTTATGAGACAGAAGTATTTTTATTTATACCTAAGGAAACCAAGGATCAGAAAGGTTACCAACCTTTACCTACCTAGTAAGTAGCAGAGCCAGGACTCGAACCCGGGTCCGTCTGACTTTTCAAATCTTGAGTGTGCTCTTTTCACCTCATGGTCTTTACAGCAATGTCAAGAGTAACTGAGTAAACATAGGAGTTTAGCAAGAGGGCAATTGCTAATACTATCATAGTCAGTAATTATAGGCTGAAACAGCCATGACTTTAATACCGTATTTAATTTTTGTAAATACTTGGCTTTTGCAATGCATATGAATAAAAATGCCCACTGCACTCACCAAATACCTAGAATTAGAAAATAACAAATTTTTAAACCACTGAAACATCTACTGGTATGTAATTATTCACTGCCTCCAGACTTTATATTTGAAAAATAGTCACAAGGAACAGGAAAAATTAAGCTGGCATTATTACTCCATTATTAAATCACCACAGTGTTTAGTCAGACAATTAACAAATTTCCTTCCTGATTGAAACTGAAATGCCGATCAAGATTAGTTGGATTTCAGGGTCAATCACAGGAAAATACAAAAATGTAAGTGGGGATTTTGATTAAGTAAATTCAGAAATTGGCAGTTTATGACATCAGAAATTGGCACAATGTCCTGGACCATCTACAAGGTAAAAATACGCATTCCACTGGAAGGTAAGTCGAGTTGAGATGGAAACAGTTGCTGCCTTAATGCTTCCTTCCCTAAAATCAACCTGGAGAAATTACAAAGCAAAAGAAACAGACCAGAGGAACCAACGACAAGAACAATGAGATTTTTTTAAAAATCTGAACAGTCGGCCAGGCTCGGTGGCTCAGCCTGTAATCCTAGCACTTTGGGAGGCCGAGGTGAGTGGATTGCCTGAGCCTGCGGGCTCAAGACCAGCAGGGGCAACTTGGCAAGACCTCGTCTGTACAATAAATCAAAAAATAGCTGGGTGCAGTAGCACGTGCCTGTAGTCCCAGCTACTTGGAAGGCTGAGGCAGAAGGATCGCCAGAGCCCTGCAGATAGACGGTGGGTTGGCCGAGAATGTGCCACTGCACTCCAGCCCAGGCAACAGAGACTCCAACTCAAAAAAAAAAGCCTATTGTAATACAAACAAACAAACAAAAAATAACAAGTATAGGTGAAAATATGACAGTATAGAATCCTTATGCATTACTGGTACAAATGTAAAATAGTACAGCCATCATGGAAAACAGTATGACAGTTTCTCTAAAAACGAAACACAAAATTATCATTTGACCCAGAAATTCCTTGGGTATATACTTAAAAGAATTGAAAAGACTTGGACAGATATTTGTACACGTGTTACAACAGCATTAGTCACAATAGCCAAAAAGTGGAAATAACCCAAGAGTCCATCGACAGATGAATGGATAAGTAAATTATGGTATATACATACAATGGAATATTATTCAGTCTACTGATATAATCTGTCTCCATTCACATCATTTCTTAAAGCAACTGTGTGTGCTTTTTTCCACACCAACAACTGATTCTCCAACTCTCCAGACACCAACTGGGTATGCATTGACTCAATTTAATTCTGACACTTCCACTGGAGTTAGCCTCAAATCCCACAGGTTAAGGGCTCAGTTCCACAAGGCTGCTTCCACTTCATACACCAATCCCAAGTCTTGGGCCTCTCCTACTCATGACCAACCAGCTATATAAATCAAGGATTCCCATAATCCCCTCATCTGGTACAATAATTTGCTAGAACTCACAAAACTCAGGAAAGCACTTTACCTATGTAATAAACTATCAGTTTACCATAAAAGATATAACTCAGGAACAGCTAAATGGAAAACTTGCAGAGGGCAAGGTGTGAGGGAAGGAGTACAGAGCTTCCATGCTCTCTCTGAATGTACCACCCTCCCAGCAACCCAACATATTCACCAACTCAGAAGTTCACTGAACCCCATTGTTTAGAGTTTTTGTCAAGGTTCTATTATATAGGCGTAATTGATTAAATCATTGGTCCTTGGTGACTGAATCCATTTCCAGCCCCTTTGCCATCTCTGGAGGTCGGGGATTGAGGCTGAAAGTCCAATCCTCTAGCCATGCCTTGGTCTTTCTGGAGACCAGCCCACATCCTAAAGCTATCCAGGGATTTCCAGGCACCTGTCATCTCACTAGCTTGTAGAAAGACACTCATCACTCCAGGATCTTAGAAGCTTTTATGTCAGGAACCAGGGACAAAGACCAAATACCAGAACAAATTATATTCTATTACCCCTATCACTCAGGAAATTGCAAGGGTTTTAGGAGCTCGGTGCCAGGAACTGGGGGCAAAAAAACCAAATATATATTTGTTGTATCATAATATCATGCAGCCTTAAAAAGAAAGAAATTCTGACATATGCTACAACAGGAATGAACCTTATGCTGAGCAAAGCTGTTACCAAAACACCAGGGATTTAGTCTAGGTCCTGTTGCTCACTACACCAAAAGTCGATCATTTAGATAACAAGTATTGCCAGGGAAAAAGGTTTTCGTACATAACACGGGTGATTTCAGCAGGCAAGATGGGTGACAAACCTCAAATCTGTCCCCCCAACTGACTAAAATTGGGACATTGTATAGCAGGGTAAGAATGTAACTACTTGTGAAAAAAAGGGATTATGGAGGAGTAAGGAAGGGATCATTATGGATGAGGGGTCTGGAGGATCACTGTTTGGATGCAGTGATCTAGTGAGTTTCAGTTCCTTGATACCATCTGGGAGGCTTGAGGCCTGGTTTCCTGAGGAAGGAACTCAGATAAGACAAATGTAAGTTTCAAGGTTTAAGTTGAGGAGGGTAAATTTCTATGACTATTCAAACAATGGTAAACATCAATTCTACAAGGAAGTTGGACCACTTTCAGTATCCCATTTCTATTGATCAGTTCCTCAATCATGGGAAATCTAGTCATGAATCTGTTGGGTTGTTCCATGTTGAGGAGGGGCATCATGGGATAATGATAAAAGTGAAAACACTGCATCTGTAATTGGAAGTACTCACGAGTACCTGGTTGTCATTTGGCTTGTTGGGGTACCATGAACCAGGTAAAAAGGTTATTCTGGTTTTAGAGCAACATACATTTTAAGTCACATTGACTAAGATGATTAATAACATTGATAACCCCAAATTTAGAATACCAGAGAATAGGTATACCAGAGAATAGGCAGATCCCTTGGGGAATCCAAGAGAACAATCATGAGAAGTGCATGTTTCCTTTATGGTTTCTTATCTAGGATGTTTTGTTGGACTTTGAATATTATCCAGGGTTAACAAGACCATGACTGTTTCCCCTAGAGGAATCCCAAAGAGACTGGTGTTACCCAAGTATGGTGAACTCATGGCTTAACACTGGCTAACTTGACTTAATCCTTGGGGAAATTTCCAGATCTTCAGGAGGGCTTGGTCTACCAGTTTCAAAGAGTAAAGAGATACATTTATAGAGAACTGGAGCCTGGTAGAAACAAATTCTGAGAGACTAGCTAATATATTTCCTAATTGTTTCACATATGATCTAGCCTCTGTTTCAGGACAGTTAACTAAATCCTCAAGTGACAGAGAGTCCAGGCAAATGGTCTCCTGTAACATTTTGAAGGGGCTAAGAGTCAGCCCAATTCTGGGGGTCACCCATATCCTCAGGAGCAAGACATTCTCCTAGGTAAGATTTGCTTCTTGGCAATTTTAGAAAGAAACTTATTTAATGTATTTTGGTCTTTCCAGAAGACTGGGGTATAATACAGTTTTCAATCCATAATCCATAGCCATGCTACTCTTTGTGTGACTTGGGCTACAAAAGTGGTTCCAAAAAATTTATTTTTTAAAAAAGAAGTGGCTCCATTGTCACTTTGGAAAGTTCATAGGAGTCCATACTTAGAAATTATTTATTGCATTGGAAACTTTACTTCAGTAGCTTTCACAGTCCTAGTGGGGTAAGCCTTAACCCAGCCTGTAAGTTCTGGTCAGTTGTTGCATCTAGACAACCCCCCCCCCCCGCAAGAAAGGGGGTATAGCAAGACATGTCTGACATTCCATTCTTTAAATGGCAAAGAACAGTGTTTTAAAATTTTTTCTGAGGTCTTCTTGGCCACAAATGAGTTTATTCAGTTGATGAGGGGCTTAAATTTTATTTTTAGTTTACATTCTACCTTTGTAGTCAAGATATCCCAGAGGCAGCATCAATAGCTAAACCTTTATTTTATACCACATCATTGCAGGGATTCTATGACTCTCTGTCCCAGGTCCATCCTGTCCTTCAGTGGAACCCCTATGGCCTAGGGACTTAGAGTCAAAAGTCTAGACCAGACAGGAACGGAGGTGGACAGGCACCAGTTAACCCTTAAAACCCTTTAAACAATGTAAAGGCAAAAACCAAAAGCCAAAAAGTAAGTTTATAGAATTGAATTCTAATCTCAGATACTAATTTGTAACAATTAACCATACAAAAACATAAGAATTTCGTTAAGCCTATTTGAGTTAAAAAAATGTAGAAAGGCAAAGTTCCTCAATGTGTCAGCTGTTTAGACATCTATGTGCCCATCCTTGATTTGGAGAGTCTAAACTAATTTTATCCCTCAAAATTGATCCTTAAGGTGTTACAGGCCTGTCCTTTCCACCACAGTCTCTGGCCTAGAGGAATTGAATAGCTTTAATTTCTGACCTTGGGTCTCACAAGAGCAGTTCATTTTGATTGTCACCTTCTCCTGGGTCTAAAGATGAGGATTTGACTGGTGTCCTTGTTCAAGATTTAGCAGGAGTTGGTACCATTTTCAGACCCAAGAGTCAAAGCCCTCCAACTTAACAGCACAAGTATTAGTTAATAGAATATTTAGCAAAGGTGTTAAAAGTCTCAAGCATGTGATCAAAACAGAATCACAGGTAATTGTAAAATTACAAAACTGAAGTAATAATCAAAAGACTTTAAAAGCAATATAGAAAGTTACATGGATATAAAAAACCTTAATTCCTTTAACTCTTAGTTTTCTCAAGCAATCAAAAAAACCTAATAACAATGACATAGAAACTGGCATGATAAAACTAAATCTGTTTCTTAGGTCACCTACCAAAAGGCAAAGAAAGACCTTCTGAAGTATGATCACTTCTGCTTATGGGAAGCTCACTTAGATAATCTGGAAGTCAAAAGGATACTTATATTAATTAGACACAGGGAGAGTGTGTCCAGGGTTATGAGTGAACATTACATTATAGAGGAAACAAGGAACTAGACAACTAATACCTTCTGCCCCTGAAGAAGAGCCCATCAACATGGGGAGAAAAAACTGGAAAAAAAAAAGAAAGAAAGAAAAGAAAAGAAAACTAATACCTTGAGCAGGGAAACAGCACTAGAGTTTTCCAGTTACCATGCATGAAACAATTTGGACACATCAAGAAAAGCCAAGATTACAGAATCAAGTTACGCTGAAGGAAAACATTACTTTTCTAGAACTTCAAGATAAATACCTCAGTGTTAGGTCATAATAGTAAAGTTAGAGCCAGAGGAAAGAGTTACAGGAGCTGATGAAAATATTGAAGGAGATAAGTTAACATCTTAAGCCTTCTCAAGAGGAGAAAAAGCTGAAAGCAGCAAGACACAACAAAAGTTGAACTTCGGAGATATGAATCTGAGAAGTTTTTAAAAAGAAACAGATTATAAATCAAAAGTAAACCTTTGTAACTGTATTAAGAATAAATCAATATTTTAAGGAAATCTTATTCTAATTTAGAAGGCTAATCTTTAGAAAGGTTTTTATAAATAATTTCCCTTTAATTATACCCAACATAATTACACACAAATTTTTTTAAAATAAATTTCCTTTTATGAATCACATTTCAACTTACACAGACCATTTATGACATGGTAGGACTTTCTGTTTTGTGCTAAGTTTCCTTTTACTTTAGGACAAAAATTTACTATACAAGATCTTTTCCAATACAAAATTGTTCTCTTTTCTGTATAATTGTCCTTATCAAAAAAACAATTCATATCCATAACTTTCTTCACATCTCTCTCCCTGCTTCCTGGTTCCTTTCTACTTTGTTTTCATAAATAACCTTTCCAAGTCCATAATTTGAATCAACTTTTAGATAACTTCTGAATTAGGCAAAATTATTCCTTTTCTCCATGATAACACACCTTATTTGGCACATTTTATATAGAGAATTATATATTTTCTAGAATTTTTGTTCTTAGTAAACTTAAATTTTAGTGAAAACCTAAGAAGCAAGAAATCTTGAACTGTCTGTCAGATATTGCCATTTTATAGATGAGAACATTCCAAAATTTTTAAAAACATGTTTCTCCATATCATAACCATTTTTTAATTGGAAATGACCCAGACATCTGAAGAGCATCCAAATAATTTTAAGATTTAAATTACACAAAAATTTCACTTACAAGTATTTATTCTATTTCAATGTCATTCACTTTTAGCAGCTTATCTAGATTACTTATGAGAACTGAGATAATAGACAAAGCTTGCCATCACTTCCTTGTAAACCATTTTTATATGCTATGAATATCAGGTGCTACTGAAATAAGAACCATAAAGTTAAATACAAGGAAATTTTTGCCAATAACTCAGAAGATACAGCTGTTTTCATTAAGTCAACAACATTTAATTCATCTCATCTATCAAAATATCATACAAACAAAAACCATTTTGTTTTGGCTGTGTTTGTAGTCTTATAACAAAACTTTTGTATAAGACCCCAACACCATAAACTATCTAGCAGAGACTAATATAAAACCCAGACAACAAGTATGCTGACAATTCTAAGGTTATTTCTATTTTTATTTTACCAATAATTTTAAAGTCAATTTTAGTTACCAAAGATTACTAAAGTCACATGAACTTGAAAATGCTTGAACCTTTTTACCTAATTTATGAACACTCTTTTATTTATAAACTAATTTGGTACCCTGTAGACACAACATACAATAAATGTACATACACATAAACACATCTAAACATACACACACACACACACACACACACACACACACACACACAAGATCCAATCACTTTTTACCTCAGAACTCTAGCCATGAGATAGCAATACAGACGAACATGCTCACATCATTAAACATTGTTTGCCCCAATGAGGGCTGTGAACCAAAATTTGGGTGAGGTAATTTCCATGGAAGTTTGACTTTTCAAACTTCTTTTGTTTTCCACTTCAAATGAGCTTTAGTGTTTACATTTTATAAGAAAAACAAAATCTCCACATAGCCCTGTGTTAGGAAAGCCTGGACACAAAGAACTCCCTCCACTTTTCCATTTGATAACAACATTGGGGCAGGCTAGCTAGTTTAGGCATAGTGAAGAGTAGTAAATCACCAATCCAAAAGTTAAGAAACCCACCCTGTTACCTGTAACTGACATGTAATTGACACAACTTCCTGTGACTTCCTTGATAACAAAACTGGTCAGAGCCAGCTTACTCCAACATGACAATGGATTTGACCAACAAGTGACCCCAGAGCACACTAGATAAAGCCAGCACTCCCTATCCTTGAGTGTGCATCTCCCTCTTGGAGATCATCTCCATTCCCTTCTCTCAGGGTGTACTTTCCTTTACTTTCTGTGACTCATCCTTGAATTCTTTTCTGCAGTAGAGTCAAAAGCCTGGTCCCAGGTTTGGGTCAAGTATGCACCTCATAGGAGGGGGCTTCCAACTCCCCAGAGAGTCAGTGGCAACAGAACTTTAAGCCTAACGGGGAAATTCTGTCTCTCCCATGGAGGCGATCTTCACCAAACCTACTGCCATCAAAATGAATCCAATTGAAAGATAGCACTACAATTCAAAGGCCTATGGATAGACCAAACCACCCAGATCCCCAAAAATGCTGGAGCCCAACAGCACCACAGGAAAACATTGTATACTAACCAGGCCTGACTCTGCTTGGCTTCCAAGATCAGATGATATCAGGCATCTCAAGGTGGTATGACTGCAGACTTTCCCTCACTCCATAGGTTCACAACTACACTCAGACCAACACTGAAGAATGTCCCCAAGTGAGCTGCACTCTGAGACTGAAACCCAACCTCCCATCACTAATCAACACACATACAAGCAATCACCAAAACGCAATTCAACTGCAGCAACAACAAATAAGCTCCAAGAGTTCTAAACTGAAACAGTCAAGTTGCTTTCCTCTCTCCGTCAGTTGGACTTGTTCAACCTGCAAATGGAAATTCCTTCAGAATTCGCCACATTGACAGGAGCAGATCCCACTACCTGGTACTCATAAAAAACATTCACTGTCCTGATGCAGATGTGAGATTTCAAAGGCAGATTTCCAAGGCAGTCAAGAATATGGTTGGAATCAACAATGGCAGGGCCAAATAAAGAGAAACCAAAACCCGCCTCTGGTCACAGACAGGTAGGGCGGCTGCTTATAAGGGCTTCCAAAACCCTTCCAGCCCACAGGAACTGACTCACAGGCAATGCGTTTCTGGTCAGGGAGCCAAAATGTGTTAACCATATACCAGGGGCTCAGGCTAGATCCCGCTGTTCCCCACACTAAAAGCAAATCATTGAGACAATGACTATTGCCAAGGAAGAAGGCTTTAGTACGTTATGGGTGACATCAGCTGGCAAGACAAGAGACAAACTTCAAATCTGTCCCCCCTACTGACTAAAATTGGAGTTTATATAGCAGGGAAAAACTGTAACTACTTGAGAGAAAACAGGAATTAGGGAAGAATAATAAAATAATCATGAAGGATGAGCGGTCTGGTCTCATTATCTGAATGCAGTGATCTGGTGAGTTTCAGTTCCTTGATACTATAAGGGAGGACTGAGGGTAGGTTTCCTAAGGAAGGAATTCATATTAGACAAAGGTAAGTTTCAGGTTTTAAGACCAGAGGGTAAACTTTTGCTTATTCAAAAACACCATAAACATCAGTTCCATGGGAAAATTGGGCTGGTTTCAAAGTGGGCTGGTCATAAAGGGACAAATACTACATGTTTTCACTTACATGAGGTGCCTAAAGCAGTCAAATTCATGGGGACAGATAATAGAATGGTGGTTTCCAGAGGCTGGAGGGAGAGGATCATGGGGAGTTATTGCTTAATGTGTATAGAGTTTTGGTTTAGGAGGATGAGAAAGTGCTGGAGATGGTTGGTGATAGTTGCACAACAATGTGAATGCACTTAGTGCTGTAAGGGAGGGGAAAAACCTTTCCTCTACCCTCTTATGTTCTGCAGCTAGACTCTGGGAATTAAACTGACAAAAGACAGATTAACAGGAGAAAAAGGCCGATACATTTTATTTGATGTTATTTTGATTTTCATGTGTCTTTCGATTCTCAAGGGTCTTCTTAGAAAAGGAATGAAGATGCAAAGAGACAGTTGGACCTGAGGGTTAATGCATCACTGTGACAAAAGGTCATCAATACATGGAAAAGTGACAAGAAAAAAGGTTTGGGTTTCTAGGGTCAGCAAATCATGGGAGGGCCTGAGCACAGTGGCTTAGCCTATAATCCCAGCACTTTGGGAGGCCGAGGCAAGAGGATTGCCTGTGCCTGGAGGTTCAAGATCAGCCTGGGTAACTTGATGAGACCTCGTCTCTACAATAAATCACAAAAACTAGCTGGGAGTGGTGGTGTGCATCTGTAGTTCCAACTACTTGGAAGGCTGAGGCAGAAGGATTGCCTGAACCCAGCAGGTTGAGACTGTGGTGGCCGTGAGCACACCACTGCACTCCAGCCTGGGTGACAAGAGTGAGACTCCAACTTGAAAAAAAAATCGTGGGAGGCTAGCTATGTGGAGGAGGGAAGTAATGGTCCATAAGGGTTATTGAGCAAGGTTTTGTTTGGGCACACCCATCTTGGTGCTATCTTCAGTGGTAAGGTTTGTTCTCTGCTTCCTGGCATGGGAAACTTATGCTCTGCTTTTAGACAGATAAGAGGAGGATAGAGCGCTTTTTCTGTGTCTGCTGCTTCTCAATTGCCATCAGCTCAAAATAATACTTATGCCAAAGTGGCATATTTCAGGGTAGCATGTTCTGGTCCCCTTCAGTGCCACTGAATTGTACCCTTAAAAATAGTTCAAATGATAGATTTTGTCATTTGCATTTTTCTACAAATAGAGAAAGTAGGGGGTGGGGGGGAAGCTTCCTCCACCTGTCCCCACTGAGAGTAAGATTCTACTTTGCCTGTAATCTGAGCCTCAGAATGAATGAGAAATTCAGAGAGGAGCACTGCCTGTCTATCGAGCATTCTAGGAAGATGCACATGTTCCCTGGTCTGGTCTGCCCAACCCTGAGACCATGGGGTTTCAGGAAGGAGTATGAGGGAACTTTCGGATGAAATTTAAATATCTGATTATGGTGATTACATGCATGCTGACAGACTATCTCCCCCCCACACACACACACTGGCAATATCAAAATTTGGTAAAACTGTGTAAAAATTGTAAGCCATAACTTTTATACACCACACAATTATAGTGGGAAAAGTGTGTGTAAAATAGTACAACAATTTTAGAGAAGTGCATTAAATATCTATTATTCAAATAATTAAATCATATTAAGCATATGACCAAATAATCCCACTTCTATTAATAGATACTTGCCTAAGAGAAATGAAAATACATAAATATATATCCACCAAAATAACTTGTGCAAAACTATTCATCTATTCATAGAATTTTTTTTGCTTTTGTTTTTTTGAGTTGGAGTCTTACTCCATTGCCCAGGCTGGAATGCAATGGCACGCTCATGGCCACCCCAGTGTTTACTTGCTAGCCTCTAGTGATCCTTCCCCCTCAACCTTCCAAGTCACTGGAACTACAAGCGCAAGCTACCATGCCCACCTAATTTTGTATTTATTGTAGAGACAAGGTTTCACCAAGATGCCCATGCTGGTCTCCAACCTGCAATCCACTCTCCTCGGCCTCCCAAAGTGCTGAGATTACAGTCTGAGCCACCGAGCCTAGTCTATTCATAGTAATTTTATTCATATTAGCCAATATCGTACATTTTCTTTTGTTCATACAGTGAAATACTACAAAGAAAGAAAAGGCAATTACTGATGCAGAAAATAATGTGAATAAATCTCAAAAAGTCTACATTAAGCTTTAAAAAAAGGGAGACATAAGAGAGTATATTATATATACGGTGCATGTATATATGTCATATATATATATATATTTATTTAATTTATACAAAGCTGAAAATGGCTCCTTCGAACCCTCTTGACTAGACCTCAACCTTGGCCCTTCCTATCTTGGAACTACATAGCCCAGTGCAGTCTTAGCAAGAATCCTGCTAAGTTAGTTTAGCAAGAATCCTACCACCCTCCACACCCAACCACCCTTGCCATCTGATCAAGTTCCTCATACCAGGTCCTCATCTGCCTTTAGCAAAAGTCCCCTACCTGTGATGTCTCCTCTTGGCCACTTTCCATCCACTGACTCTCCTCGCCAACTCTGCTCCTGTGCTCTGAAGCCCTACTTGCCTTTGTTGTATTTGGACTTGAGCTTGATCTCGCTCCCCTGTTGTAGTAGGGTCAATCCCTTCTGCAATAGCTTTGAATATTCTCCCTCATCACTTTAATTAATGTCTGAAATTTTTTTAACAGTGTCTCAATTCTTCAAAAGTTACACTTAGGTGTATTATTTGTATATAAATGATACAAATTTTTCTTTTTTTTTGAGTTGGAGTCTCCCTCTGTCGCTCAGACTAGAGTGCAGTGGCCGCTCCTGTCCACCGCAGCCGACCTGCTGGGCTCCGGCGTTCCTTCCGCCTCAGCTTTCCAAGTAGCTGGAACTACAGGTGTGCGCTATCACACCTGGCTAATTTTTTGATTTATTGTAGAGATGAGGTCTCACCAAGTTGCCTATGCGGGTCTCGAACCCACGGGCTCAGGCAATCCACTCACCTCAGCCTCCCAAGGCACGGGGATTACAGGCTGAGCCACCGAGCCCGGCATGATACAAATTTTTTAAAAAGGATGGATGAAACAAGATTGGCCAAATGTGAGATACTGACACTCATGATGCGTACCTGGAAGGCCATTATTCCTTTCTGCCTACTTTCAGTTGTAGTTGCAAGTAACACAGTAAAAAACTTGAAAAGAATCAAAAGATGCTTCATCCAACTTCCAGCACTCCACCACCCACAGGCTGCTCCATGGGACTCAAGAGTAAGGTGGGAACCCAGATATTTGCATACTATTTACAAGTATATTTCACAAGCCTAACTCTTTGTATTCTCATGAGAATCTAGGGCAGCCATAAAGTAGCATTCCACTTTCATATGGGAGCTCTGAGGGACCAAGAGGAAAGTGACTTGCCTAAGGTCACACAGGTGGGACCTGAACCCGAGGCTCCAGACTGGAGGCAGGGGTCTCCCACAACACCCGTCACTTCCCAGCCCCAGGGTCATGAGAACAGTCCCTGCACAGTAGGACTTCTGCCACCCACCCCACAGCACTGTGAGACACTCCTGAGAAACGCCAACCCAGTGATGGGAGTGAATCGTCTGTTAGTTCCCATGGTTATGCCTAACTTAGCTCCTTCTTGGGTCCCAAGCAGGAACATGCACAACCGTTCTCAGGCGAACACAGTGGGAGGAAACACCCCAGGCAGGGTCAGAAATGGAACCTGGGCTGTTTGCAGAACTTTTTGATGACCTCCAGTATCTGAGAAGGATTTTATGCAGAAATATTTCATTACCCATGTGCAAAAGGAACACCATTTCCAGGCGTCCTGAGCCACAAGCCACATGTCTGAAAGTGTTGCTCTGTGAGGAAGAAGCCCACAATAGCCTGGCTCCCTCTCCAGAGCTGGTCTCACAGCATTCTTATGAGGATTAAGCGAGTGGTCTCCTATAACAAGCTTAAAACAGTTATCTGACTCTCAGTGACCACCCATTATGCTTATTAGCATTACTGTCTCATATATCTTCACAGATACTTGAAACATTGTAAATGGTGTTTTCATTTCTTATGTAAAATAGAATTTAATTGCAGGTCCCTTGCCTTTGATTCTCCAGAATCATATTCTTCCAGAACACAAATGAGAACAATCCTGAGCTGAAAGTCTCAGTGCATCCTCAGACACTGTCCTGAAGTTACCTCCAACGAAGTCAAACTTTACAGCTTGCCTAGAATCAATGACCTGCAGTCCCATCCCAGGTCTCCCGCGGTTGGCTGTGTGACTTCGGGCAGGCAGGTGGGTGAGCCTCTGGAAGCCCCAACCTGCACACGCAGAAGGGTGAACTGCACCCCAGGATCAGAGCGTGAATTCTTCCTGTGTGTTGTCTTGGTGAGATGTCAACGGTTGTAGGCTAAGAGGGCCTGACTGTGTTATCAGGTGGACTCGGCCTGGTCTCAAGGTCCAGATCACAGCTCCAAGGGATGACTCCACATCGGGGGTGAAGACCCTCAGCACCCACAGGAGGATCTGCTGAGCCGGCCCAGGTGCCAGTCAGGGAAGATTCTCGCAGAGCTAGAGGCATCTGCAGGTCCTCTCCTATACCTGGAATCTGCAAGGCCCTCGCGGTGGGCTTAGCTGGATCCCCCGCCCCTCAGATGACTTCCCAAGACAGCACCTAGCTTGCAGGGACCACCTCTGAGCCCTCTGGCGACCTTCACTAGCCACCAGGCCTATCTCTCTTGAGCTTCTTTATCCCTCCACACCAGCCTACTCACTCTCCGACATAAATCTTGCTCTTTCACAGTAAACTTCAGTGGCCTATTAGCCCAAAGCAGCTGAAAAATTCTGTATTGGTTCCTCTTTCTTTTCTTTTTTTTTTTAGTTAGCATCTCTCCCAGGCTGGAGTGCAGTGGCACCTATCACAGCTCACCACAGTCTCGACCTTTTGGGCTCAGGTGGTCCTTCTGCCTCAGCCTCCTGAGTAGCTGGGACTGCAGGCACGTGCCACCACATTCTGCTAAGGTTTTGATTTTTTGAAGAGATAAAGTCTTGCTATGTTGCCTAGGCTGATCTTGAACTCCTGGACTCAAGCAATTCTCCCACCTCAGCCTCCCAAGGTGCCGGGATTACAGGTGTGAACCACCGAGCCAGGCCTGTATTGGCTCCTCTTCCAGGAGGAGCTTAATGTCCCATGTTATGAGGCAGGGGAAAATTACATTTCAGCCTTCTAGCATAACAAAGAAAATTATTATTATTATTATTATTATTATTATTATTATTATTGAGTTGGAGTCTCGCTCTGTCACCCAGATTAGAGTGCAGTGGCATGCTCAGGGTCACCACCGCCTCAACCTGCTGGGCTCGGGCAATCCTTCCACTTCAGCCTTCCAAGAAGCTGGAACTACAGGCATACAACACCACGCCCAGCTAATTTTTATGATTTATTGTAGAGACGAGGTCTCACCAAGTTGCCCAGGCTGATCTTGAACCCCTGGACTCAAGCAATCCTCTCTCCTCAGCCTCCCAAAGTGCTGGGATGACGGGTTTGAGCCACCATGCCTGGCCTGATAATGATTTCTTTTATAAAGACAGTTTCATATTAAAACAGACTGAACATTTCTATTCTGCCATTATTTCAATTCATCGACTTTTTCTGAGTGCCTACTGCATGCCTGTTTCATGTGCTGAGTTTTATACGTGAACTGGGCGGCTTCCTTAAGATGCCAGTAAACTGGCAAGTGCTCTGAGAAGAGCACTCCCTGGTGAGTGAATTAAAAAATAGGGTGGCAGCCGGCGGTGTGGACGTGTGGGGCCCAGGTGCAGGCAGGCAGTATGGGATCAGACATTCCCATGGTCCTCAGGCAGTCACTGGGGTGTCAGGCTTTGGAGTTAGGCAGAAAGGGGACTAGAGACAGAGCAGAGTGTTTGCCTTACGATGCTGACAGGGGAAAGAACCTCAGAGTTTTTTTAGATCAAGCTCATTCTTGGGGGCTGCTTCACGGGAGCCTTTGGGCTGGGCTAAAGGGGCTGGCTAGGAGAACCTGGACTGAAGAACGGGTCCAGAGGGCTGCAGCATCACAGGAAGCAGAACTCCTGTCTACTGAGGGGACCCACCCACACGCCCAGCCGTGGCACCTGAGATTGGGCTAGATTTGGAGTGGCCAACTCATTGTCCAGCTATTGGGGGACAGTAGAACAGACAAATGTCATCCACCGGGGTGTGCAAGTACTCTCTGTGAGGTGTGCAGAGTTCAGGAGTGGGGCCCACACAGGAAGATGGCAGCCTTGGAGGAAATGACTGAATTAGACTCCCTCTTCCCACTTTCTGTGCAACATTAAAAGCTGCACAGGGTGGCCAGGCCCAGAGACTCAAGCCTGTAATCCTAGCACTTTAAGAGGTGGAGGCGAGAGGATTGCCTGAGCTCAGGGGTTCAAGACCAGCCTGAGCAACTTGGCGAGACCTTGTATCTACAATAAATCAAAAAATTAGCCAGGCATGGTGGCACATGCCTGTGGTTCCAGCTACTTGGAAGGCTGAGGCGGAAGGATCACCTGAGCCCAGCAGGTCGAGGCTGCGGTGGCCATGAGCATGCTACTGCACTCCTGCCTGGGCAACAGACTAAGATTCTGACTCAAAAAAAAAAAAAGCTGCGGCCAGGCTCAGTGGCTCAGTCTGTAATCCCAGCACTTTGGGAGGCCGAGGCAAGTGGATTGCCTGGGCCCGTGGGTTCAAGACCAGCCCGGGCAACTTGCAGAGGGACCTCTTCTCTACAATAAATAAAAAATTAGCCGGGCGTGATAGTGCAGGCCTATAGTTCTGGCTACTTGGAAGGCTGAGGTGGAAGGATCACCTGAGCCCAGCAGGTTGAGGCTGCGGTGGCCGTGAGCATGCCACTGCACTCCAGCCTGGGCAACAGAGTGAGACTACAACTCAGGGTGAACTTGGGTCAAATCAGTCACTGACTAAAGTGTGGGGAGAGGAGGAGCCACAGAAGGAGGGAAAGGAATGCATTGTCTCCGGAGAACACATAATCCCACAGTGAGTTCCGGAGAACATTCAGTGATGTTTGATTTCAGAGTCGGAGAAGTACAACTCACAGCTTGTTCTCCCTGCTGGACACTGCTCTTACTCCTCTTCCCCCTCATGCTAACTTTGCATTCAGGGAAGTCAACCTGGCAAAGCATTCCAGTTCTGTTAGTGTAATCAATGCTTGTCATCAACCACCTGGAGACTTAAAGGGAAAGGGGTAATTTTCACCCATCTCCTGAGGACCTCTAAGGAAGTGATTGGCTGACAAATGCGTGCAGACATTCTAGAACACTGTGTTCTCATATAATTTGGTCTCACATTCTAGAACACTTACCCCTGTTGAGAACACGCTGTTGCTAGGATACGACCAATGAGTAAACACCCCAGCTTTCTATTACTGCTTCATAGAATCTGAGACTATCCAAGCCTCTGTCGTTTAATTTAAACAGCTTCACTAAGGGTGTTGGTGACCTAATCAGTGTATCTAACGGACACTTTTCAGTTCTCCCCTACGAGCTTGGGAGCTTACCTCCTTGCCCTCTGGGACATCTCCCTCTCTACACATTCTTTTACTGCTTTGTTCCTTCCCTTTGAGCTTCTCCCTTCAGTCAGCCCCCTAAATACCAGGATACCAAATAAAATGTATAGGTATTTTAAGAGGTGTTATCTATGTACTACTTTTAGCTTGCCATAATCAGAAGTGTCTGGGCTCTGATAGTAACCACTCTGAGCACCTCTTGTAATTGCAAAGTCAAACGTGACTTGTATTCATCTTTTCTTATCGGTATATATTGAGTATTGCAATTCTTTTTTTTTTTTTTTTTTTTGAGTTAGAATCTGGCATGAGTGTGCCCAGGCTGGAGTGCAGGGGCACACTCATGGCTACCCCAGTGTCGACCTGCTGGGCTCCGGCGGTCCTTCCATCTCAGTCTTCCAAGTAGCTGGAACTATAGGCACGCGCTACCACACCCAGCTAATTTTTGATTTATTGTAGAGTTGAGGTCTCACCAAGTTGCCCGGGCTGGTCTTGAACCTGCAGGCTCAGGTAATCCACTCGCCTCAGCCTCCCAAAGTGCTGGGATTATAGGTTGAACCACTGAGCCCAGCCGAGTATTCAATTCTAATATAGTTTTTTCCTTCCTTCAAATGTGTATACATATACCCTCTGTATATGACTGACCCCATGACTCCCTCTACCAAGGCCAGGGCTAGGGTGAAGCAAGACAGGCACCCAGGCAGTGAAATATAAGGAAATATAAGGAGGCCCTGACAAGTGCAGGTCTGCACCTGCTTATGTTTTGCATCCCAGGCACCTGGCTTGTCTCAGCCCCATCCGAGTCCCACCCTCTCCCTGTTTACAGCTATCCCCAGCTGCCCCACGAGCTCAAGGCCACACCTTCCACATCCTCTGGGGCTCCACGGGCCTGGGCCTTCAGCCTAGAGCTTCTCCCTACCTTCATGTCCATGTATCTATCTTCCAGGTATCTCCACTTGTATCCCCCATAAAGCCCACCATCACTCCCATACTTCCAGCACCCACCTATGCCTCTGCTTCCCCCATTCCATATCTTTCTTCCTGATGTATCTCCCAGAATCACCGCCTCCTTGCTGTGCCCACAATGTCTGCTTAAGATAACACCCTCATCGTCTCTCTCAGGACTCTCGCGGAAATCACTTTTACTCTCCAGTCAGATCATTCACCTGGCCCAACCCTCCAGGATGATGCATTACTGCCATCATTAATGTCGTCATGGTAGGGATGTGTGCATAGAATAAACTCCCCTCCCCTGAAGGATGATCTGGAAGTATTTATCAAAATTATAAATGTATACGAGGGCCCCCCCAAAAAAAACCCCCAAAATTTATTTATAAAAAATTATGCATTTATGCTTAATATTTAAGCTTCAGTAACCTTTAAAGTACTCTCCATTTGACCCAATACACCTATCGAGATACTTTTTCTACTGCTTAAAACAGTTATTGAACTTGTCGATTTTGATGCCTTTTAGTGCCTCTGCTGTTTTTTGTTTCAGCTCTTCCACATCAGCAAAACCATTTCCCTTTGACTTTTTTCATCTGGGAAACAAAAAAAAGTTGCTTGGGACAAGATCAGTTGAACAGGGAAGGTAGGACACAGAGGTCAGGCTGTTTTTGGTCAAAAACTGCTGAACACTCAGCACAGTGTAGGCAGGTGTGCTCATAAATCACCCATCATGAAATGGGTAAACGCACTGAAAGAATCTCCCCCCAAAATTCACTAAAGTCGAATGCAAGCTTACACAACAACACTGGCTGGTACACTGATGCTGTTGGCTTCCTGAACACTCACCTAGCAGGGGAAGCCTGTCCTACAAAGGGCCAGCCATCCAAAAAATAATTCCAGGTTTTGTTGGGTCCTCCCTCATGTACATCTTTTTTCTTTTTTCTGCTTATGTGAGTATATACCTTTTGACTCAGCAATTCCACTTCAGGGAGCTCACTCCATGCACACACACCTGTATATGAGAATATCAATTGTATCTTTGTTAGTACTAGCAAGAGATGAGAGACCGACCACCTCAATACCCATCAGTGGAGAAGTTGAATACAATACGCTGGATCCATGGAACATTTTACAGGCAATAAAAATTATGGAGGCCAGGCATGGTGGCTCACACCTATAATCCCAGTGCTTTGGGAGGCTGAGGCAGGAGGATCACTTGAGCCCAGGAGTTCAAGGCTGCAGTGAGCTGTGATCATGCTACTGCAATCCAGCCTGGGCGACAGAGATTCCACTCAAAAAAAAAAAAGTGGGGGGAGATGTATATATATTATGTATATATATTATACACACACACACACACACACACACACACACACACACACACACATACATTCAGACTATTTCTGGAATAAAACACTAAAACTGCTAATACTGATTGCTACTTCTGAGACGGGAGACCTGGGGATAAGGGTCAGAGGAGGACTTACCATTGTATATTTTCTTACTGCCTAAATTCTTTATGGTAAGTATGTTTTACCTTTTCTTTGAGTTGGAGTCTCACTCCATCACCCAGGCTGGAATGCAGTGGCATGCTCATGGCCACCCCAGCATTGACCTGCTGGGCTCAGGCGATCCTTCCGCCTCAGCCTTTCAAGTAGCTGGAACTACAGGCATGCACTACCACGCCTGACTAATTTTTGGATTTTTGTCATAGAGATGAGATCTCGCTAAGTTGCCCAGGCTGTTCTCGAACCCCCGGGCTCAGGCAATCCCCTCACCACGGCCTCCCAAAGTGCTGGGATTACAGGCTTGAGCCACCTTGCCCAGCCTATTTTACCTTTTCAAACAAAAATGCCTCCAACCTGTCTTCCACTGCAGCTGGTGACCTTTCTAAAGCACAAATCTGGTCACGTGTCACTCTACTTAAAACTCTCCAGGGGCTCTCTATGACAAGGAAGTCCCAGGCAGTCACAGTTTATGCTTGTTACAGAGCAATTAACACCTGTTAATTATTTTTAGCACCTTTTCACTCTAAAAAGTACCCTGGTGAGGACAATAAATAACCTCCTCACTCTGTGGGGACCCTAAAGATATAATCTGCCCTCCTTATCATGGACGAAGAGCCTCTGTGTCCTGCCCATGTCCCAGCCTCAACCTACATGACCCCTGCCCAATTCTTTAAACTCCAAGACACAAAGCTACTGAGAGCTCTGTTTTTCGCCTCAGGCCTTTGTTCCACCGTATCCTCTGCCTGACGCCTAGCATACCCTCCAGCCCCAGCTCAGGGGGACAGCCAGCCTCAGCCTTCACCTCCACCATGCCTACCCGATCCCCCTGCCTGTACACTCTGAGACCCTGTGAGCAGCTCCTCCAGCCCCCTCACCATGACAAACCATTTCTCTCCCAGTCTTGAGGACCTGAGCTGTGTCCTTTTGTTTTGTTTTGTTTTTAGTTGAAGTCTCACTCTGTTGCCCAGGCTGAAGTGCAGTGGCACTCTCAAGGCCACTGCAGCCTCGACCTGCTGGGCTCAGGCAATCCTCCCACCTCAGCCTTCCAACTCGCTTGGAACTATAGGCACGCGCCACCACACCTGGCTAGTTTTTTAAGTTTTTATTGTAGAGATGAGGTCTCACCAAGTTGCCCAGGCTGGTCTTGAATCTTTGGGCTCAGGCAATCCTATCACCTCGGCCTCCCAAAGTGCTGGGATTATAGGAGTGAGCCACCGCGCCCAGCCTGTGTCCTTTTAAAAATGGAAGAAGCAGGTCAAGTTCTACATTCAAGCTCAACTCCAGACACACTTGGATTTGAATCCTGTGTCTGCCACTTACTAGTTATGCAACCTCAAGCCAGTTGGTTGACCTCTCTGAGCTGTCCTTTCTTCTGCCTTCTCTTTGTTTGAGATCTGTGAATACAGGCATGTCTAGGACTAGTTGGTTCCTTTCACCTGGTGTGTAAATGCATCAACTGATGGGCTTCTCCTTCTCCTTTCACTCTTAGTGACGGAATGTGTCTGCAGGCTTCTCTTTCGACTGGCCCTGCATTTTTCTTGGTCCTGATTTGTCCCCTTATCTCCCCTCCTTCTCATTTACATTTTGGCCATCTCAAGTTCTTCTGGGGATGAGGTAGGAAAAACACCCAAGCAAGCAAGCAAGCACAGTAAGAATGCCAGGCCAGGCCCCCCTCATCCCTACCCTCCCCCCCTTCCCCATCCCCCACCCCCGGGGTGGTGGGATGAAAGAGAAGGGCCAGCCTGCAATCCCGCGCCTTGGGAGGCTGAGGTGAGTGGATTGCCTGAGCCCGCGGGTTCGAGACCTGCCTGGGCAACTTGGCAAGACCTCATCTCTACAATAAATCAAAAAAATCAGCCAGGCGTGGTAGCACGCGCCTGTAGTTCCGGCTACTCGGATGGCTGAGGTGGAAGTATTGCCGGAGCCCAGCAGGTCGAGGCTGCGGTGGCCGGGAGCGGCCACTGCACTCCAGTCTGGGCGACAGAGTGAGACCCCAACTCAAAAAAAAAAAAAAGAAAGAGAAGGGCCCAGCATGAGGGAAATGCACATCAAAAGCAGACTGCCAGACACCACTAGAAAGAATGAAGTCTGCACATGGGGCTTCCTATGGTGATTTAATCTCTGGAGGCTCAGTTTCCTCATCTATAAAAACCTACCTCACAGAGTTGTTGTGAAGATTAAATAATTCGGTCAGGCACAGTGACTCACACCTGTAATCCCAGCACTTTGGGAGGCTGAGATGGGCGGATTGCTTGAGCTCAGGAGTTCGAAATCAGCCTGGGCAATGGTCAGCCTGGGCAACATAGTGAGACTCATCTCTACAAAAAAATCAAAAAATTAACCGGGCGCCATGGTGTATGGCTGTAGACCCAGCTACTTGGGTGGCTGAGGCAGGAAGATCGCCTGAGTCCAGGAGGTCAAGGCTGAGGTGAGCCATGATTGTGCCACTATACTCCAGTCTGAGTGACAGGGTGAGAGACTCTGACTAAAATATGAAATAAAATAAACAAACAATGACTCATGAGAGACCTCACAATACCTGGCACACAGTAGGTTCAATAAATGATGATAAATACATGAACCGCTGGGCACGATGGCTCAAGCCTGTAATCCCAGCACTTTGAGAGGATTGCTCATAACACCACTTTTTGCTACTGGATCATTTTCCCTGTTCAAATGATTGGTGTGGGTTCTGTCTCCTACCCAGCCCCTCCTGGTACATGGCCCTGATTCAAGTCATCATAATTTGCATCTGTCCCAGCCTAGCAACCTCTAACCCCTCTCACTGCCTCCACACACACCCATCTGCAGTCTTCTCCCACACTGCCCTGCTTAAAACTTCCCAGCCAGGATGAATCCGTGCTCTAGCACATGGCCCACTGCCCTTGCTCGTCTTGTACCTGCGTCTCTCCTTACGAGGCTCCAAGACGGTCATTCCCATCCCAGGACCCAACATCACTCCCATTCCAGGACCCAGTGTCGCTCCCATCCCAGGGACCTTGCTGGAGCCGCTCCTCCAACTTGGCCTGAGTACCCCCTGGGATGCTTTCTGCAGGCCTCTGGCCTGCGTCTCCCCCTAGGAGAGGCCTTCCCTGATCAACCTACCAGCTAAAGCCGTCCTCCTGGCCACCCCCTTCCATGTGACCTCCTTTTACTACCTTCCTCGCGTGCATCGCTACCTTAGATTCCAGTAGCTGTTTGTTCTGTGTCTGCTTGCTGCTCCGCTCTCAGCAACACATAAATATGAGACCAGAACTCGCTGCCATATATTTGCCTATCATCTTTTTTTTTTTTTTTTTTGAGTTGGAATCTCATTCTGTTGCCCAGGCTGAAGTGCAGTGGCACGCTCATGGCCACCCCAGCATTGACCTGCTTGCCTCTGGCAAGCCTTCCAAATAACCGGAACTACAGGCGCACACTACCACGCCCAGTTAATTTTTTGATTTATTGTAGAGATGAGGTCTCACCAAGTTGCCCAGGCTGTTTCTGAACCCGTGGGCTCAGTCAATCTGCCCACTTCGGCCTCCCAAAATGCTGGGATTACAGCCTTGAGTAACCATACCCGGCCTTGCCTATCACCTTTAGCACCAAGAACAGTGCCTGGCACATAGTTGGTGCTCAGGAAATAGCTGTTGACATTTTAGATTTATTAAAGTACAAATTTGGAATATACTGTTACTTCACATCCAGTGTTTTTAAATTTCACATTAAAAAAAAATGACAACCACCTGAAAGAAACCCTGGATTATGAGCCAGAAACCAGAAGATTCTCTAATGATAGATCTTAAAACTCAACACCTTTGTTCTCTCACATCAGTGCTCTGGAAAATGCTGTATGGTCAGACCTGCTGCTGACCAAGATCGTTGAAATGACATAACATGGATTTAATATACTCAATGGGCAGCCATTTAAATGGCCTAAATCTCATGTTTTTCTAGCAGTTCACTCAAATTACCCTCTAATCACTACCCAAGGACAGAACCGGTTTCTCAGAGGTAGCTATTGGTAATTGTTTGACAACCCCCCTCCCTAGCTTGTTCTGTACTAATGAGCTTTTCTATTTCAAGTATTTACCTCCACCCATAAGACCCAAGTTAACCTAACCAGTCCTTCGTGACCTTCATAACACAGACAGACCCCACCACCATGACAGCAATCATGTGACTAGCCCACCCATCTGCCTGCTGTCCATCTCCTGATGTCAGTACCTGAGCTTATCTGCCCCTTCGTGATGATATAGAACAGACCACCACCCAATCACCTTAACGACCTTCCTCCATCAAAGGGAAAAATTAAAAGCATTCAACCTTGAGAAGCCAGCAGCCATTGCTTTACTACACTCTGATGTGGCCACGTGCTCTTTGAGCGATGGCCACCGCTGTGTTTCCGAAGCTTTGACCCCCTCTCCTCACCTTGGAGAAGTGAATCTTTCCTCTCTCTCTCTTTCTTTCACTCTCTTTTTCTCTTTCTCTCATTTACTTTTTAAATAAACTATATTTTCCAATCCAACTTTGTTTCTTTCTCACAGCACCAGGTAGCAAAACTCCATCCCGGCGGATCTGACCTAACATTCTGGCAGCCCAACTAGGATTTTTAACCTAACAATTGTGTTCTACCAGACCCTTTAGTGGCCCTGTGTGACTATGGAAAAGGCTGGCTGGCAAAGAGAGCTTCCACACAGGCCTTTCCAGAGGCAGAGCCAGAAACCAGAAGGTTCTCTAATGATAGATCCTGGTTTCTGAGGCAATCAAACATAGAGAAGATGGAACTGTGGCTGTGGTGAGGGCTTTTGCATAGACTGAATGTTTGGTGTCCTCCAAAATTTAATTTTTCTTTCTTTAAGTCGCAGTCTGACCCTGATGCCCAGGCTAGAGTGCAGTGGCATGCTGGGCTCAGGCGATCCTTCTGCTTCAGTCTTCCAAGTAGCTGGAACTACAGGCACACGCCACCATGCCCAACTAATTTTTTGATTTATTGTAGAGACGAAGTTTTACCAAGTTGTCCAGGCTGTTCTCGAACCCCTGGGCTCAGGCAATCTTGTGGTCTCTGCCTCCCAAAATGCTTGGTTTACAGGCGTGAGCCACTCAGTTCCCCCCCAAATTCATACATTAAATTCTAATGCCTAATGTGGTGGTATTTGGAGGTGGGGCCTTTGGGAAGTGGTTAATTGGATTAGTGCCCTTATAAAAGAGTCCCCATGTCACCCAGGCTGGAGTGGAGTAGGAAAAAAAAAAAAAAGAAGAGGCCCAGAGAGCTGCCTTGTCCCTTTCATCAAATGAAGACACAGTGAGAAAACTGCCCTTGATGAACCAGGAAATAGGTCTTCATCATGTACCAAATCTGTCGGTGACTTGATCTTGGACTTCCCGCCTCCAGACCGTGGAAAACAAATTCCTGTTTTTTATAAACCACCCGATCTATGGCATTTTGTTGTTGCAACTGGAACAAACGAACGGCTTTGTTTCCCAGTCTGTCCCCTCCTGTGTCCTTGGCCCACACCTTAAACTCAGTCAGTCACTGAGTTTATTTATCAATTTCAATTCCTGGAAATGAGTCAGGTACCAGACCTTGCTTTGAGAGAGATGTAGAGAGACCGCCTTAAAATCTTACTTATTAGTTACTTACTTATTCTGGGCTGAAATAAGCTCCCTACTAACTAAGCTGTTTCCTAATACAAGTCAAAGTAATCACTAAGAAAATAATATCAATGGTATTAGCATTTGTATAAACTCTTGAGAACTATTCACAGGATAAAAATCTATAGATGATTAGAGAAAACTGCCTAGAGCCTGTTTCCCTGGGACACCACTCAAATCCAACTCCTCTATAAGCCTGAGAGGTCTCCAGAAGGAGGTGTCCTTGTCTGGAGCCTCTGGGAGCATTGCCATGACTCGGTTGTGTGTCAGATAGCAGCAGAGATGGAGCTCAAAGAGATGTCTGTCCTGCCTTCTCCATTTTTGGAAACCAGAATGGCTGGAGAGAGGCCAGCTCTGGGCACAAGAACCCCTGTGTGGATCCCAGCACCCACTCTTCCATGTGCCACCATTTTCCTGTGAAGTGTGTTAGAATCCCTACCTTCTAGAGGTGCTCTATGTAAAATGTCTGGCACACAGTAGACTACCAATAAATGGTGTTTTCCGTTCATTATACTAGGGCAGCGCCTCTCCCAGCTATCCAATCAGGTCAACTTCTTGCCTGCACACCCCTGGCTCCCACCTCATGCACAGGGTCCCTTTGAACGTAGCATTATGGACCACTCTGTGCTGTCCACAGTTGCAACTCTAGTACCTAGAACATGAGGGAATATGTAAGAACTCAATGAGCATATTTTGATGCTTATATGAATGAATGAGGGGCAGCCCCCAATACCAGACTCTTAGCAAACATATTAGCTAAATTCTCATCATGAGAATCTTCTGGGGGCTCAGACACCAGTCCCAGGATGCTTCCAATTCTAGAGATACATGTGACTATCCAAAAGTTTCCCTTGAACACCTCCCCTGAACTTGGGGGCCCAGCTCACAGGCATCTTCTCCTGAGAAGCCCCTGCACCAGTCTCCCTAAGCTCTCAGAACTCTCAGCCTGTCTGATTCTCCCTGGAGATGGGTGAGGGTCGGTGCTGGCAGAAGCAGGTTTCGACACATGGTGCTTTGTTCAGTGCCCTTTGGGGCCTCAGTTGAAACTCAGACAGCAAAAAATCGAATTTGAAACATCCTTTTGCCCAGATATAGAAACATCATGGGGAAATGCAAACTGCCCCTGACTCCTGAGACACGGTCCAAGACCTCAAAGATACTTCCTGTTTGCTCTGCTCATTCTCCGGCTCCTCTGCCCATCCCCAGCACAAGCATATGATGTCATGAAGAAGCATCAAGATGGCGTGAACTCGTGTACCAGGCTGCCTGAGATTTAAGGCTCAGCTCTATCACTTAGTAGCTGGGAGCCCCTAGGCAAGTTGCATACACTTTCTGTGCCAGGTTTCCTTGCCTGTAAAATGAGGCATGAGGATTAAAGTGAGTTTGTTAGCCAGGCCAAGTGCTCACAGTGGCTCAGCATGTAATCCCAGCACTTTGGGAGGCCGAGGCAAGTCGATTGCCTGAGCCTGTGGGTTCGAGATCAGCCAGGACAACCTCATCTCTACAATAAATAAATAAAAATTAGACAGGTGTGGTAGTGTGCGCTTGTAGTTCTGACTACTTGGAAGGCTGAGGCGGAAGGATCACCTGAGCCCAGCAGGTCGACACTGGGGTGGCTGTGAGTGTACCACTGCACTCCAGCCTGGGCAACAGAGTGAGACTCCAACTCAAAAAAAAAAAAAAAAATTAGCTGGGCATGAGCATGTGCCTATAGTCTCAACTACTAGGGAGGCCAAGGCAGAGCCCAACTGAAAAAATAAAATAAATGCATCTTTGCAAACAGCCTCAAAGTTTGGGAGCTTAACTAATGTATTTTGTGTTCTTTTCCTGTCACTTCCTTGAATACTTAGTAAGTCTTTGCGATGAGGCTATTTTTCTTACCCAAATTCCTAACTAAAAGGCTTGGGGAGTCACTGTTTGATAAGAGCTCACTAGACAGGGTTTTATTACATATTACCCTATATGCTTTCCAAACTAACTCTGGCATAGTATAACAGATAAAGAAGGTTATGGCCCTGCAAAACCATCTCTTATGGGTTCTTAGACTCCAGGAAGCCTGGCAAGACCCTGACCTATACTCCCTGAAATATGTCACATATAGGACTTCATGTACATATCAACAAACTTAGAGTTTTCCACTCCCTTACCTTTTTTTTTAATGTGGGGTACAATTCAGAATTAGGTACATGAGTGGTCATCAGACAGGTGAAGTTTGGGCCTCCCATTGGTCCTGATTTCACCTGGTTTGGGATCCGGTACGCTTATTTATTTTTTTGTTTTGTTTTTAAGTCGGTGACTCACTCCATGGCCCAAGCTGAAGTGCAGTGGTATGCTCACAGGCACCCCAGCGTCAACCTGCTGGGTTCAGGCAATCCTTCCGCCTCAGCCTTTCAAGTAGCCAGAACTACAGGTGCGCACTACCACACCTGGCTAATTTTTTAATTTATTGTAGAGATGAGGTCTCGCCATGTTGCTCAGGCTGATCTCCAACCCACGGGTTCAGGCAATCCACTCACCTCAGCCTCCCAAAGTGCTGGATTACAGACTGGGCCACCGAGCCTGGCCTAGGAACCCTTATTGATGTTGTGCACCCCTCCACCCCTGGCAGAGTCCTGCTACTACCAATCCCTTTCTTGTAGTGTTATGATAAATTTTCAGGATCCACTTATAAGTGAGAACATGTGGTGCTTGGTTCTTTGTTTCTGTAATAGATCACTGAGTATGGTAGACTCTAATTTTATCCAAGTTGCTGCAAAGTCCATAATTTTTTCCTTCTTTATGGCTGCATAATATTCCACCGTGTAGAGGTACCACATGTTTTTTTGTCTAGTCCAGTTTCAGTGGGCAGCACAATTGGTTCCATGTTTTTGCTACTGTGAATAATGCTGCCATCAACATGCATGCATAGATATCTTTTTTGTAGAATGATTTGATCTTAATAAAGCATCTCCTCTACCAATTTCCCAAATTCCTGACATAGGTATGACAAATTACCAGACAAGAAATCTTTCAATCCACTTAGGACCTGCAAGTCCCTGCTTGGAAATGCCCCTCCTTCCTGGGTCAAATCAATGAAAATATCACATATATTGACTTGTGGTTTCTTGTAACCCCTACCTTCCTAAAATGTATGTAACCAAGCCACTGTTTAACCACAGTGGGCACACATTCTCAGGACTTCTGAGGATGGGTGTTCCAGGCTTAAGTCCTCAAGTTTGGCTCAAGAATAAATCATCTTAAAATGTTTTACAGAGTTTGGCATCTTTCTGTCAACAGTGAGAATGTCAACCCCTTCCAGATGGGCTGGGAGAATCATGGGGGGGGGTGACTGTGCCCACCACGGGAGCAGTACCCCAGGTCCCGCTTGCACTCCTTAGTACACCTGCTTCTGGAAGATTCTCTTCCCAGCATCAAACCCAGGCCGACTTGAGGTTCTGCTGTTTAAGAGAGGTAGGATTTTCTTGTTGTAAGTGGTACAAGTATTATCAACCATTACAAATACTTCAAACTAAGAAGAGGGAAAGGCAGAGAAACTTTTATCACTTCTCTGTGTTCTACAGCTCATTTGTATGGGACCCTGTGTTCTAATCCCAGGGGGTCCCCACAGGCCTATCTGCTACACCAAGACACACGTTCCTTCCTGGTTACATGAAGTCAGTCATCTATTCTTTTTTATAGCCTCATAGAACCCAAGTGGCAATAAAAAGACACTTTAAGCCTGGGCACGGTGACTCAAGTCTGTAATCCCAGCACTTTGGGAGGCCAAGGCAAGAGGATTGCCTGAGCCCAGGGGTTCGAGACCAGCCTGGGCAACTTGGTGAGACCTCGTCTCTACAATTAAAAAAAAAAAATTAGACAGGTGTGGTGGTGTGTGCCTATAGTTCCAGCTACCAAATCAAAAAATTAGCTGGGCATGGTGGTGCATGCCTGTAGTTCCAGCCACTTAGAAGGCTCAAGTGAAAGGATCCCTGAGCCCAGTAGGTCAAGGTTGTAGTAGCCGTGAGCATGCCACTGCACTCCAGCCTGGGTAACAGAGTGAGACTTCAACTCAAAAAAAAAAAAAAAAAAAAAGATACTATAAGCTTATGTAGATTCTGGTTGCCAGGAGCTGAGGGAAGGGGGAAATGGATAGGGTTTCTTTTTGAAGTGATGAAAATGTTCTGGAGTTCATGGTAAGGTTTACACAAGCTTGAGAATATACTGAAAACCACTGAATTGAATACTTTATTTTTAAAAATTTTTTTAGAAAACAGGATTTATTGAGAGACAGAAAAGCTCCCCCAGTGGGAGAGGACCTGAGGGGACTACCCTGAATTGAACACTTTAAAGGGGTGAATTTTATTATCTCTCAATTTGTTTTTAAAAAATCTTACAAGAAGATTCATTTATAACCTCATCTCAAGCACAAAAGCATTTTGCAGTTTGCAGACATTGTTGTGGCCATCATGTCATGGGATCCCAGTGGCCCTGTGAAGTGGACAGGACCAAAGCTGCCGTCCCCACTTGACAGTCGAGGGAAGGTGAAACTTGGACATGAACCCTAAACCCAGGCCGGGCCCACCCCCATTTCCTCATGGGTCAGAGATGTTTTCTTTAATTTTCTTTTCTTTTCTTTTCGTTTTTTTGAGTCAGAGTCTCACTCTGTCACCCAGGCTGGAGTGCAGTGGCACACTCACGGCCACCGCAGCCTCAACCTGCTGGGCTCAAGTGATTCTGCCTCAGCCTTCCAAGTTGCCAGAACTACCATGCCTGGCTTATTTTTTGATTTATTGTAGAGACGAGGTCTTGCCAAGTTGCCCAGGCTGGTCTCGAATCCCTGGGCTCAGGAAAGCCTCTGCCTCCCAAAGTGCTGGGGTTACAGGCTTGAACTACCATGCTTTCCTTTTATGAAAACATTTTCCTGATTTTACACACCTAAATATGCATATTTGAATGTAGGAGCCCAATTTCCTGGTCCCCCGCCTGCCTTCAGGCCTCCAAAGGCCTCGCACACCAACTCTAGCTCTTGCCGGCAGTGACCCCTGGTGGACACAGCAGGCTTGTCGCTTCCAGACTAAGGTCTGGGCTTCCCCAAGAGGTCTTCCTGAGAAAGCCCAAGAATCAAGCCAGTGATCTATCTGAAGACGGAATGGCATGGAGTCGCTGCAGGCCATGCTGGTCAGGAACACAGGCTCTGCATCTGCCTGATGTGAGAATTTCCCACCTCACCCACCCTCCATTCCTGTGTCCCTGGAGTCCCAATTCTCTCCACAATCTCAGGTCTGCAATAAAAATAACACTTCTTGCAGACTGCTCGAGGGGCTTACATGAGATGACAGGTAGTGTGCGGCACGGTGGCTGAACAGAACAAGCCTCAGTGGACACACAAGTATTGATAATACCCTTTATTGTTGCCCCACCCCCCACATATTCTGACTCGAAAACACACACTATTCATTAAGTCACTCAACAAACGCCTTGAGTGTCCTCTGTAAACCAGGCCCTAATATTCAAAGCAAGGAAGGGAAGAGACCTACCTCTGTGTTTATAACAAAGTACTTGGATCCCCCTAAGCCTCAGGAGCCTCTGTCCTTTATCACATCAACAAGGGTTTACTGGGCACCCCCTCAGTCCAGGATGGGCACTCAGGGACCAATGGTATCCCACCTCTCAGAGCCGAAGTCTGGAGGTGTGAGGGGCCGATGCTTGCCAAGGGTCCAGGCAGAGTGGCCAAGGTATAACGGAGGGAAGGATGGCCAGCCTCAGAGAGGGAGGAAAGCTTGTCAGAGGAGACAGATGACTCTAGAAGGTTCTAGAATATTCTTCTTCACTAAGAGTATTTTTCTCTCCAAAGCACACTACTGTAGGAAGCATCCATGGCCCACATAGAAAGAAAGCTCACTTCTGATCCAGCTTGAGAGTTTTACCTTTTTTCATCTCTGCTCAGAAGTGCAGCCTGGAAGAAAACTGAGGGGCTACCTCCTTTTGAAATCATGCAGCTGCCACCACTGCAAAAAAAGAAAGAGAGAGAGAGGTAAAAATTCACCAGATGCAGTGGCTCACTCCTGTAATCCCAGCACTTTGGGAGGCAGAGATGAGAGGGTTGCCTGAACCCACGGGTTTGAGACCAGCCTGAGCAACATGGCAAGACCTGCGTCTCTACAATAAATTCAAAAATTAGCTGGGCATGGTGGTGCACACCTGTGGTTCCAGCTACTTGGAAGGTTGAGGTGGAAGGATCACCTGAGCCCAGCAGGTTGAGGCTATGGTGGCCGTGAGTATGGCACTGCACGCACTCCAGCCTGGGTGACAGAGTGAGACTCTGACTAAAAAAATAATAATAATAAAAAATAAATAAAGATTAAAATTCGTTGGGGATTTTTCTTCACATCTGCATTGTGCTCACTGCATAAGATGCTGGGATTGTTAACAGCATGGAGAAAATTCCTAATGTTCAGTTTAAACCTTCTTTGGAAATTTGCGGGTGGGGAGCGAGGTGCAGTGGCTCACACCTATAATCCCAGCACTTTGGGAGACAGAAGTGAGAGGATTGCTTGAGCCCAGGAGACTGAGACCAGCCTAGCCAACTTGGAGAGACCTTATCTCAACAATGAATCAAAAAAATAGCCAAGCATGGTAGTGTGTGCCTATAGTTCTAGCTACTTGGAAGGCTGAGGTGGGAGGATCACCTGAGACCAGCAGGTCGAGGCCATGGTGGCCGTGAGTGTGCCTGCACTCTAGCCTGGACAACAGAGTGAGATTCCAACTAAAAAACAAATAAATAAAAACACGAAGCACAGAGACATGCTCCCAAGGACTAGGAGAAAGGAAAGATTTCTCTAAATGAACCCCAGAAGCTTCTGAGAGCCAGGGACTATCAGGATCCTGGCATCCCAAGTTTTGCTTTGCGGCACCTGGGGGCTCCGAGCCCTGGGACATCATTTTAAGTTTTCCAGCCTGTCTCCCATAGCTATGGACCTCATAAGCCCCACCGGAGGGCCTGCTAGGCACCAGGCGCTTTGCCCTGGAAGACAGGCCCTGCTCCAGAAGTTCCAGTCCGCGCATTAGTGTACAATGTGTCACTATTCACAGGGGCTTCGGAGGCCTGAGTCAACCATGCTGGCATTCTGGAAACTTCTGAGAAGAGACTCAGACTTGTTCTGGGAAGATGGCCCAGCCCCCTCTACCTGGCAGAAGTCAGGGCACGAGCCCTCTGAAGGCTTTTGAGGTTCCAGGGGCCTCTCCCCTTGTCTGTCAGTTTTATTACATGCCTGTAGTGACAAATTGAAAACCCCCCAGTGGGATGGGAGCTCATGCAAGCTCAAAGAAATTGCAGCAAAGAAGGGGCCCTGAGGAACCTGCCTCCCAGCCATTCTGACCCGGAAATTACAAAGAGGGAGAAGGTAGTGGCAGCCGCCCCGAAAAAGAGAAGGGGATGGAGAGAGGGGTTGGGAGAAGGAGACTCTGAATCCTGGGGGTCTCTGCCCGAGTGGGTGTGGAGGCCAAACCAACACGTGCCCCTCTGCAAAGCTGGCCTGAACAAGGGGGCTGGGAGAGTAGGCGGCAGCCCCAGCTGTCCCTGCCACGTGGCCAAGGTTGTGCATCTGACCCTTGCCCCAAGTGGGTGAGGGGATGCTTTCTGACATGCCCTGGAGGAATGGGAACCCCTGGCTTCTTTCTGTGCCCTGACGCCATCTGTGAGCTCCCTTCCCTCCCCCTACTAGACCCTTTAAGGAGCCTGTCATTCTGGAAGCCTCCAGGACTCTGGCTTCTGTGGGTCCGGGTCTCAGTGACTGGAGAGGGTGAGACCAGTACAGGTTCGGCCTTGCCTTTCCTGTGTCCCCCAGATGCCCCTGGTTGGCCCAGGTGGTCCTCACCACCTCCTTTCCCTGTTCCTGTCACAAGCCCCAGTCTAACCCTCCAAGCCTTGGGAAATACCTCTTGCAAGATGCCCTCTTCTGCCCTGGACAAAAACCCCCTAGAAGGAAGATGCTGACTGCAAGATTCAGCCAGCCCAGGGCTTGAGGACTGGGCCACTCTGTGTATCAGAGGAGACTTCAGAAGTTCCTCCATGGCACCAATTTTTTTTTTTTTTTTTTTGAGTTGGAGTCTCACTCTATTGTCCAGTCTGGAGGGCAGTGGCACACTCACAGGTACCGCAGTCTGCCTGCTGGGCTCAGGTAATCCTTCCACCTTAGCCTTCCAAGTAGCTGGAACTACAGGCACGCACCACCATGCCCAGCTAATTTTTTGATTTATTGTGGAGATGAGGTCTTGCCACGTTAGTTGCCCAGGTTGGTTTCCAACCCATGGGCCCAGGACATCCTCTCGCCTCTGCCTCCCAAAGTGCTGGGATTATAGGCGTGAGCCACCACACCTGGTCAGCACCGATTTTTAAAAACGTAAACATGTTACTGAAGTTCAAGACCTGTTGAGAAAAACATACGAATCCTAAGAGCACCTCAGATTCCACACACTCATCACACCCAGCAACCCACGCAGAGCAAGGGCAGAAGCTCCCTCTTGTGGCTACTTTCAGTCACTGCGTCACCAGGAGTGCCCAGAGAATTAGGTCTCCAGACTTCTCACTGACACAGGTGTGTTCAGTCGGTGACCACAGATGATGGGTGTGTCTGTAGTCGCAGTCTGTCCATCCTCGCTGCTATAATGCATTGTATCATGTTAGTGGAACACAATCTATCCTTCTGCTGCTGATGGGCGTTTGGGTGGTTTCCGGTTTGCGGTTATGGCAAGTCGTGCTGCTGTGAGCATTCTGGTGCCTGCCTTGTTGGTGAACATGTGTGCCTGGGGTTGGGTGGCCGGGCCTTAGGGTGGGTGTGTCCCATTTTACCATAGATGGCAGGAGACTGTGGTCTGTTTTACTCCCTGCCGTATCCCCAGTAGCTGGAGTTGTGTCTGGAATATCGTAAGTGTTCAGTAAATACCTGTTGAATGAATTGTAGCCACGTTGGGCTGGAGAGGTGGAGTAATGCAAACTTTTTAAATAGATTCTCAAAAATGTTCATAATAGCTAGGCATGGTGGGCTCAAGCCTGTGATCTCAGCACTTTGGGAGGCAGAAACGAGAGGATTACCTGAGACCAGGGGTTCGAGACCAGCCTGGGCAACTTGGCAAGACCTCGTCTCTACAATAAAAAATAAAAATAAAAAACAAATTAGCCAGGCATGGTGACTCGCGCATGTAGTTCCAGCTTCTTGGAAGGCTGAGGCAGAAGGATCGCCTGAGTCTAGCAGGTCCAGGCTACAGTGACAGTGACTGTGCCACTGCACTCCAGCCTGGGTGACAGTGTGAGACTCCAACTCAAAAAAAAAAAGCATATAACATAGTTACACTAAATTATAATATGGAAAAAATATACTAGCTCCTTTTTCTGCCTGTGGCAGTACAAATCAAAAGGATAAAGCTTGATGTTTTAGGAATTTATGGATTTTTCCTGAATCTGATAGGGGAGGTCTGCATCTTCATCATGGGAATGACATCGACGATTCAGCCAGTCCCTCCCTTGGCTTTGGGGAACAGTGTCCAGTAGTGTTGGAGAATAGGCCAGATAAGGCCACTATCTTGTGCCCCACCCTCAGTAGAAGGTGCCTGCACAGCTCTCCAGGGCCCACTGGAAATTTTCCCACTAGGCCCCACGAACCAATATGGAAGCTCTGCCTAGCTTTTGCCCCCTGTGGTCATAGCCTAAGGCTTCAGGTCTGCATGCCCTTGACCTCAGCCAGACCACTCTCTCTGTGGCCTGGCAAGGGTGCTGCACAGGGTGTGGCCCTGCACAGGGCCCTGGCCAGTCCAGGGGCAAGCCTCTTATTGTATGAATGGAGTCACAGACACAGAAGTGAGCGTCAGTGCCCTGGCTTCCTGTAAGCCACAAAGAGCACCTCGCCTGGGATGCCCCCTTGGCTCCCCTCTCTGTGCTCTGGGAGCCTATCTTGAGCTGACCTCACCACGCTGGGTGGTGGGTTATCTGTCGTGTCTCTCAGAGGCCCGGGAACGCTGGCTTGCTCCCCTCTCTAACCCCAATACACAGCAAAGAGGAGACCACACTCATGTCCTGTTTGCTTCTTCAACAACCAGCCCACCCAGGTGACACGGGGGGAGAGGACCTCAGGTCTGGCCTGTTCCAGGCAGGTGGACTCCACGTGTGTCCAGGGGCACAGCTGAGCCTTCTCAGGGACTTCAGCTGCCAGATCAAGGGGTGACCACAGGGACTGCAAGGGCGGTTCAGTTCAGCTCTAAATCTGAAGCTACATTCTGCATATTCATTTGAACTAATTTCCCCTTTTGACTATATATAGTTTTTTTTTTTTTCCTTTTTTTTGAGTTGAAGTCTCACTCTTGTCACCCAGGCTGGAGTGCAGTGACACGCCCACAGCCACCCCAGCCTGGACCTGCTGGACTCAGGCAATCATTCTGCCTCAGCCTTTGGAGGATCTGGAACTACAAGCGTATGCCACCACACCCGGCTAATTTTTTGACTGTTTGTAAAGATGAGATCTCACCAAGTTACCCAGGCTGGTCTCGAACCCGTGGGCTCTGGCAATCCCCTCACCTCGGCCTTCCAAAGTGCTGGGATTACAGGCTTGAGCCACCGCGTCCTCCCTGTATGTAGTTATTTCTTACAAAACTGCTTTGCCTCCACGGGCTGGATTTGGGCTTTGCGGTTTTGTTTTTCAGAGTGAGTTCCAGAAAACCATCTAGAACAATTGGCGGTCCCTTGGAATGGCCTCCCCGGGCCAAGGGGGGACAGGATCGAGACTTTCCAGCAAAGGGACTTGGCGCCACCTGGTGGTCGCAGTGGTCGCACCATCATTACCATAACCACGCCCCCACGTCGTCGTCCCCCCCCCCCCACTTCCCCCAAAGTTAATTGAGAGAACCTTGACCCCTGGGCCGGAACTTGGTGGCGGACAGTCTTGCACATTCGCAAAGTTGCGCTACTTCAAACACAATAATCCAGTCCCAAACAAACAGAGAACTGATAGGCAGAGAGCTCCGTGGCATTTCATTCCTATATTCGCATATTCGTTCCAACAGTGCTTCATTCATTTTCCCGGCCGACCAGGAGTGGGCGCTGGGCTCGCAGACACGACCCCACCGACCTTGGAGGGGCAGACACGGACCACCACCATTCACACTTGGTGGTGGAAGTCAGCGGCGCAGGGTGTACACTGGACGGGCAGCAAAGAAGCCTCTCGACGTCCCAGGGCCAGAGGAAGGTGGGGAGCTTTCTGGAGAGGTGACACGTGGTCTTAGGCTTACAGGATGAATGTCAGCCAAGGCAGGGTGGGGGCAGGCATTCTAGCCAGAGAACAACAAAGCCAGCCGGAGAACAAAGGCTTCTGCGGGACACTTGGGGCACCTGGCAGTGGCTTTGGACTTCACAGTGCCACCAGGGAGCCACCAAAGCTTGATTTGTGCCATTACAGATGGCCAGAGGGGCCATTTGACACTACTCATTCTCAAAGGAATCTAAGGTTGAACCTTGGAGCTCATCTCCAAATGAGATTCAATTTAAACAAAGGCTGACCTGGGAGGGTAGGAAGAATGTAGTTGGTGCTCAGGAAACTCTCTGGACTTGTGTCCTGTTACCAGGTGGCAACATTTGTAGTGTCCTACATTCACTAAAAATTTTTAAATTCTGCAATTATCTTGTGACTGGCACAACTTGATACAAGTACATTTTTATTTAAGGCATTAATTATTTTTAAAGTAGGCATTTAAAATTTACCATAACCCAGCCAAGTGCGATGGTGCACACCTGTAATCCCAGCACTTTGGGAGGCGGAGGCAGGAGGATTGCCTGAGTCCAGGGGTTCGAGACCAGCCTGGACAATGTGAAGAGACCTTGTCTCTACAATAAATCAAAAAATTAGCCAGGCATGGTGGCACACGCCTGCAGTTCCAGCTACTTGGAAGGCTGAGGCAGAAGGATTTCCTGAGCCCAGTGGGCCAAGGCTGCAGTAGCCGTGAGCATGCCACTGCACTCCAGCCTGTGTGACAGAGTGAGACTACAACTCATAAATATATAAATAAATGAAATGAAATTTACTATAACCTTGTACCCTGTTTTGACATATCTTTGTTTTGTGTATGTCAAAAAATAAAATAAGGGCCGGGCATGATGTCTCACACCTGTAATTTCAGCACTTTGGAAGGCAGAGGTGAGAGGATTGCCTGAGCCCAGGGGTTCGAAACCAGCCTGGGCAACCTGGCAAGACCTCGTCTGTACAATAAATAAACAAACTTAGCTGGGTATGGTGGTGTGCACCTGTAGTCCCAGCTACTTGGAAGATTGAGGTGGAAGGATCGCCTGAGCCCAGCAGGTCAAGGATGCAGTAGCTTTGAGTGTGCCACTGCACACCAGTCTGGGTGACAGAATGAAACACCGACTCAAAAGCGAATGAATTAAGGAAGGAACCTGGGCCTCTTACAACCTCCGGAAAACTCTGGGTAAGGGTGAGATTGGAAGGGAACCGAAAAGGAGTCTGTTGCAGTATCCCAGGCCAGAGATGATGAAGAACCTTCATCAGGATTTGTGTAGATGGAGAGAGGACAAAGCCACTTAGCTTTCAAACTTGGCAGGATTTGGCAATTGACTGAGAAAGGGAAAAAAAACTAGTTGATAATCCCCTTACGGCTTCTAACAAGGGCAGATCCTGGTAATGACGGGGATCTTTTGTTTGAAGAGCAAAACGTCAACATCCTTGGTCTTGTGGCTTTTGGCAAAGTCACAGCCAACAGCAGGCAATGGATGGTGGGGAATGAGGGCTTGGAGAAGCCGGATGGAGGTAAACTGCTCAGCCAAGAGAGGAGACAGGGTTGAGAGGCATGGATGCCCCCAAGGCCTCAGGCGCTGGTGGTGCTAGGTGGCTGCTGTTGGGCAGGGGAGTCTCCACAAGCTGGGGCTCTGAGCACAGGTGGCCCAGAGAGGACCCTGGAAAGAGATCATCCAGTGGAACGAGAAGCTGAGGGGTTGGGCCACCACACAAAACTGTCTCCTGGCCCAGCAGTCTCAAAAACTCCAACCAAATTTCCCACTTTCCATATGCTAGGGAAAGCAGATTCTATTTCAGGCAACAAGTAAAGGCCTGGAAACAGCCCCAGGAGAGAGGGTGACCCCGGACACCGAAGACAGAGTCAGGGGATAACACTGACCACGATGATACATTAGTTGTCCCAGACCACAGCAGTGTCCTGGTGAGGATGAAGAAAGCACCTTCGCAGGTGAGGAGGAGTAAGTCTCGCTTCACTGAGAATTCCTTGACATCCACAGGGGCCTGCATGTGCTTGTGACCAGCACTGGGGAATCACTTCATGGCTTCTAAGAAGCCAGAGCCGGGGGTCATTTTCCTTTGTGTCCCCCTCGAGGACAAATGTCCTAGTATCCTTGTGCCTTAAATTCTTACAGAGGTGTTTTATTACCAGCTGTCTGTGCTCAGAGGAATCGGACATGAATCCAAAGGGGGCTGGTAGCAGAGCCCTGAGATAGAAGGCTCTGTGCCATGCCCCTCAATGCCTAACCAGTGTAGACCAGACGTGGCACTCTGCTGCCCCTCCCATTCCAGTGTGCCATCTGCCTGACAGGGCCTCCCTAGCGGATGCAAGAAGGACAGGAAACAGGCCCTTGTACTCTCTGGTTTCAGTGGTGTTGGCCTGGGTGGAGACACTCGCCCCACTAAACAGGGTGCCCGAGCCCCTGCCCGTGGCCTTGACCCTCTACATTTTTCAAAGGGAAGACTCGGCCGAGTGCAGTGGCTTATGCCTGTGATCCCAGAACTTTGAAAGGCCAAGGCGGGAGGTCTGCTTGAACCCAGGAGTTCAAGACCAGCCTGTGCAACATAGCAAGATTTCATGCCAACAAAAAATTTTTTAAAAAATCAGCCAGGCATAGTGGTGCACACCTGCAGTCCTAGCTACTTGGGAGACTGACTCAGAAGGATTTCTTTTCTTTCTTTTTTTTTTTTTTTTTGAGTCTGAATCTCACTCTGTCACCCAGGTTGGAGTGCAGTGGCGTATTCATGGCCACCCCAAAGTCAACCTGCTGGGCTCTGGCCATCCGTCCATCTCAGCCTTCCAAGCAGCTGGAACTACAGGTGCGTGCTACCACCCCTGGCTAGTTTTTTTATTTATTGTAGAGATGAGGTCTCGCCAAGTTGCCCAGGCTGGTCTCAAACCCGCAGGCTCAGGCAGTCTACTCGCCTCGGTCTCCCAAAGTGCTAGGATTACAGACTGAGCAACCGAGCCTGGCCAGGAGGATTTCTTGATCTCAGGGGTTAGAGACTGTGCTGAACCATGATCATGCCATTATACTTCAGCCAAGGTGACAAAATGAGATCCTAACTCAAAAAAAAAAAAAAAAGAGCACGAAAGAAAAGAAATTATATCCTGGCTGATCTTGAATTATAGGCAGTCAGAGATTAGAGGCATGGCAAAGAATTGGGAAGCAGCTGTTATATTTCAAGTGCCAATAACAATGAATAATGAAGATAATGCCATTATTAGATAATGATGGAAACAAAAAAAAAAAACATTTTGTGGCAGGTAAGTTTGGCTGCCACTAATTCGACTAAACCCTTGGTTTTTGCCCCTTGGATTCTTTAGCTTCAGAGCTTTAGCCTCTGAAACACAAGAAAAATTGAGCAAGGAGATTTGTATACAGATCGTCTCTGCTTCTGGAGAAACAAGCCACTGTATGTCGTCCATCATAGTCTACTCCCAGAGCAGATGAATACAAGTCAACCCAATGCACCGGAGTATTCCACGATTAGCCCCAGACAAGCCATGGGAATACAGGACACAAGCACTCTCTGTGGCCTATATTAAAGATCCAGCTAGAGACTGGGCATTGCAGGGGACTCAGAAAGAGGAGGCCTTGTCCTATCCACAGGAAGCTGTGCTCACAGCTTCTCTTTTGAGACTTCCTAGAGTGGCTACATCCATAATTAGTTAGCTCAGGCTCAGACCTCACTTTGGAGTGGACACCGTATGGTTCTGGTTCTAGCTTTGCCCAGAGGCTTTGTGAATGCAAAGCTAGGCTAGAGCAGGGTCAATGCTGAGCCACCTATCTGACTCCTTAGACGGCACAGAGGGTGGAAATATTGTTTGTCCACCAAATGCCTCCTTATGAAAGGTTCCCATTCAGGGACATGCCCGCTTCCCTCTGTTTGCTAGACCACATTAAAAATCATCTCTTATTGCCCTTGGCTAGGATCTTGAAAGCCACAGACACATTTACAACCCCACAAAGAGAAAAGTGCTGAATTCTCCAACAATGCTTCCTCTTTCCAGATGTTTGCTTAGCATAAACTTGTCTATTGCTGAATAGACACTGACATTCAACCACACAGTCAGAGGCCTTCAGGGAAAATTGGGGACTCATCTCCTTTGACTCCTCTTCCTCTTCTCTCCACCCCTTGGCTTCCCAGCTATTATTCATTTATTCAACATTCATGTTGTATTGGGTACTTGCCACATTGGGGGCACTCTGTCAGTCCCTACAAGAAGGAAAATTAATGAACCACATCTTGCCTTTTACTGGTTTACCTGGCCATGGTGGACACAGGAAGCAGAGACAGAGTGAGCTTTGGAAGAGCTGATGAGACCATGACTCATTTCAACTGAGCAGAAAGAGAAGGGAAAAGAAGGAGACAGATTTCAGCTGGGCCAAAAAGAATAGGCAACATTTCAACAGCAGAACAGTAAGAAGATGCCAGGTGCGATGTCTCACACCTGCAATCCCAGCACTTTGGGAGGTAGAAGCGAGAGGATTGCCTGAGCTCAGGGGTTCGAGGCCAGCCTGGACAACTTGGAGAGACCTCGTCTCTACAATAAATCAAAAAATTAGCTGGGCATAGTGGTGCTCAACTGTGGTTCCAGCTACTTGGAAGTGGGTGAGACGGAAGGATCACCTGAGCCCCGCAGGTCAAGGCTGTGGTGGCCATGAGCATGCCACGGCACTCCAGCCTGGGCATCGGAGTAAGACCTCAGTGAATGACATACAAATAACTTATTTCAACTTCAATATGCCTTGGTAAAATGAAAATAGTAATGGCTAACTTGCAGGGTTGTCATGAGGATTAAATAGAACAGAACATGGTATACCCATCTGATGAAGACTACAGGGTAAACCTGCAGGACAATAGAGGTGTAATACCTCATCTTGGGAGGCAGAGGCAAGAGGGATGACAAGATATCATCTCTATAATAAATAAAAAAAATTAGCCAGGCGTGGTGGCACATGCCTGTAGTTCCAGCTACTTGAAAGACTGAGGTGCAAGGATCGCCTGAGCCCAGCAGGTCGAGACTGCAGTGGCCATGAGCGTGCCACTGCACACCAGCCTGGGCAACAGAGTGAGACTCTGACTCAAAAAAAAAAAAAAAAAAAGACAATGGAGGTGGTCTGCTCAGCTTGCTGAATCAAGAGAGGGCACCTCAAAGGAACCGTGGGGTCTCTTCCCAAATGAAGAAAGAAATACAAAGACTAGAGAGCTTTGGAGAAGGGATGAGCATAGGGGATATTCAGATGAAGCAGTATTTTTTGTTTGTTTTGAGTCGGGATCTCCATTCTTACAACTCACTGCAGCCTCGATCTCCTGGGTTCAAGTAAGCCTCCTGCCTCAGCCTCACAAGTACCTGGGACTACAGGTGCACATCACCATGCCCAGCTAAATTTTTTAATTTTTTTTGTAGAGGCTGTTCTTGAGCTTCTGGCCTCAAGAAATCCTCCTGCCTTGGCCTCTTGGCCTCCCAAAGTGCTGGGATTATAGGTGTGAGCCACCACATCTGAACTTGAAGTGTTTTAATAGGTTCAAAGCAAAACTAGACTGTGTATAAAGGGATTAATGCCGCACCTGGGCTACAGAGGGGTCTATTTTCTTGGAAACTACAAAGATAAGATAAATGTGCAATGTTGTGTTCAGAAAGCCCTAGTTGGAGACCAAGGCTGCTTCTCAGTGTCAAAATGACTCAGGTTCTTCAGACCAGAGAGGGACATTCCATTTCTAACAGTCTGTGTTTTCTGGGAATAAGGATTTTCAGCACTATAAATTTTTACTGATTAACAAAAGCAGTTTTTACCAGTTCACATATGCAAACACGAAGCCTGGCACATGATGGTCATTCTCTGACAACCTTCCTCTCCCTCACTCGTCTCCTCCTCCCTTTCTCACTTTCGGCCTAAATCTCGTCCTGCTCACTCCCTGTCGAGGAAGAGTTCCCTGTGGTAACCAACAACCCCCAGAGTGGAAGCTCCTGTGTGTTTATAATAGCCAAAAGGTGGAAACCAACAGATGAATGGATAAACAAAATGTGGTCTAGTCATACAATGGATTATGACTCCGTTTTTTGTGTTTTTTTTTGAGTTGGAGTCTCACTCTGTCGCCCAGACTGGAGTGTAGTGGCCGCTCCCGGCCACCACAGCCTCGACCTGCTGGGCTCCGGCGATCCTTCCGCCTCAGCCTTCCAAGTAGCTGGAACTACAGGCGCGCGCTACCACGCCCGGCTAATTTTTTTTTTTTTTTACTTATTGTAGAGAAGAGGTCTCACCTGCCCAGGAGGGTCTCGAACCCACGGGCTCAGGCAATCCACTCACCTCAGCCTCCCAAAGGTGCGGGATTACAGGCTGAGCCACCAAGCCCGGCTATGACTCAGTTTTAAAAAGGAAGGAGGCCAGGAGCAGTGGCTCATGCCTATAATCCCCGCACTTTGGCAGGCCAAGGTGGAAGGACTGCTTGAGCCCAGGAGTTCGAGACCAGCTTAAGCAACATAGCAAGACCCTTTCTCTACAAAAATATCAAAAAATTAGCCGGGTGCAGTGGCATGCACCTGTAGTTCCAGCTATTTGGGAGGCTGAAGTGGGAGGAATGCTTGAGCCCAGGAGTTCAAGATTTTGGTGAGCTGTGATGGTGCCATTGTACTCCAGCCTGGACAACAGAGTGTGACCCCAACTCAAAAAAAAAAAAGTTTTAAGGCTGGGCGTGGTAGCTAACACCTATAATCCCAGTACTTTGGGAGACCAAGGTGAGAGGATTGACTGAGCCCTCAGGTTCGAGACCAGCCTGGGAAACTTGGCAAGACCTCTTCTCTACAATAAATTAAAAATTAGCTGGGCGTGGTAGCACGTGCCTGTAGTTCCGGCTACTTGGAAGGCTGAGGCAGAAGGATTGCCAGAGCCCAGAAGGTCGAGGCTGCGATGGCCATAAGCATGCCACTGCACTCCAGCCTCAGCGATGGAGTGAGACTCCAATTCAAAAATAAAAATAAAAACAAAAAAGTTAGTTGGGCATGGTGGCGCGTGCCTGTAGTTCCACTTGGAAGGCTGAGGCTGAAGGCTCACTTGAGCCCAGCAGGTCGAGGCTGCGGTGGCCGGGAACGTGCCAGTGCCCTCCAGCCTGGGTGACAGAGTGAGACTCCAACCAAAAAAAATTTTTTTTAATAAAAAATAAAGTAAAATAAAATAAAAATGCCTCCATTTGCCTATCCCCACAGAACAAGATCTTAACTCTGCCTGTGATCTGAGCCTCAGAATGAACGAGAAGGTCCAGAGAGGAGCACTGCCTGTCTTCTGAGCACCCCTATCAAGATGTGTGTCCAGGCTGGGTGAGGTGGCCCAAGCCTGTAATCCCAGCACTTTGGGAGGTTGAGGCGAGTGGATTTCCTCAGCCAGCGGGTTTGGGACTAGCCTGGGCAACATGGTGAGACCTCGTCTCTACAATAAATTAAAAATTTGGTCAGGCGTGGTAGCACGTGCCTGTAGTTCTGGCTACTTGGGAGGCTGAGGTGGAAGGATCGCTGGAGCCCAGCAGATCGATGCTGGGGTATCCGTGAGTGTGCCATTGCACTCCAGCCTGGGCGACGGAGTGAGACTCCAACTCAAAAAAAAAAAAAAAAAAGATGTGTGTCCACTAGTTGGGCCTACACAGTTCAAATTCTATATCATGAGAACAGAGACTGTACTAGCCAAAGTAAAGATAAGCTTCCCAGACAACTATTTCAAAATACAATGGCTTAAAACTATAGAATCATATTTCTCTCTAACACAACAGTTACACTGTGAGTGGTCCAGGTCAGAGAGCAACATTGATCTTCTTGGTCATTTCAAACTAAGGTTCTTTCTATACCACTGCTCCATCATCCCCAGGGGGTCTGCATGGTAGAAGTTGATACCAGTCTAAGTACCAGCTGGTGGCAAGAGGGAAGAGAGACTCAGCCTAGGGCTGGGTGTGGTGGTTCATGCCCATAATCCCAGCACTTAGGGAGGCTGAGGTGGGAATATCACTTGAGGCCAAAAGTTCAAGACTAGCCTGGGCAACATAGCAAGACTCCCATCTCTAAAAAAGAAAAAAAGAAAAAGAAATGAAAGAACCAGACTAAGTAGATCCAGGAAAATATCACTTCTCGTATCCCATTGGCAAGGCCTTGGACACCTGCCGGGGCCTGGCTGCAATTCTGATACCAAGAGTGAAGAAGATCATCGATTTTGGTAGTCAGCTCACAGTCTCTGCCACAAGCCCTAAAACAAAGTCACTCTCAATCTTGGTGCTTGGGGACAGTTCTTTGCTCCAATCCAGAAAGCTGGTCTTAGTGACTAGAACTCAGAATTGGTGCCTGGGAGTCTAACTTTAAGTTAGACGGAGGAGGTTTATAGCCATAACTCTACCTACTGTGTTCCCACAGGGTCACCCTCGGCTGTTGGGGTGAGGCAAGTGACCTGTGGCTAATAATAGGAAGTACTCATATCTGCAAACCATTTGCTATTCTATCTAAATTAGAGAACAATCAAAGTTAGCCTTTTAAGAACTCACTTTCACTCACTGAAAAATGCATGGCTTCCAGAGTGAAATTTCGGGAAAGATAATGTGATGTCTAGCAGCCGGAGTTGCCAAGGGCGTGCATTTGCACATGTGACTTATACTCCCATGGACATCAGCAAAGAACTGTGATGTGAAGACTGGAGCAGTCAGTGACATCATGCCAGAGGCAGCAGGTCATAGGGGGAAGAGCTTGGATCTGAGAATCAAGGACCCCTGGGTTCTGGCTATTAACAAAGTCGAATGAGGACATTTCTTGACAGTCGGCAAAGTACCCAGTACATGCCCAGTGAGTGACTTTGGCAGGTCACATGACATCTCTCCCTTGTTGTCACCTCCATCCCTTTCCCAGACAAAACAGAAGGATGGATTCGTATCCTCTGAGGCCTTCCTCTATCCGGTCACAAACTGGTCCCACGAAATAGAAGCTCGCCCTCTGTGATCTCAGGAAGCAGAATGGCTGCGACAAAAGAGAGGCTTGATGAAGAAGGATCACTGGTGAGAATGCACATCTTGAGTCCAATTGCAAGAAAATTTGAGGCCAAAAGTTCAAGACTAGCCTAGGGAACATAGCAAGACCCCCGTCTCTACAAAAGAAAAAAAGAAAGACAGACCCAGGTTAAGTAGACCCAGGCAAACATCACTTCTCTTGCCCCATTAGCAAGGCCTTGGACACCTGCCAGTATTTTCAAAAGGCAGTGTTTTAAAAGTGTGGAGATGGGACTGTATTCTTCCAAAGTGTCCATGCCATAAAAGGTAAAGAAAGGCCACAACAATGCTCCAGATTAATAGAGACTAAAGAGACATGACACTTTAATTCAACACCTGACACTAGACTAGATCCTGTGAAGAAAAAAATTTTTTTTTAAAAAAAGAACATTGGCCAGGCTTGGTGGCTCAGCCTGTAATCCCAGCACTTTGGGAGGCAGAGGTGAGTGGACTGCCTGAGCCCGCGGGTTTGAGACCAGCCCGGGCAACATGGCAAGACCTCGTCTCTACAATAAAATAAAAAAATAGCCAGGTGTGGGAGCACATGTCTGTAGTTCCAGCTATGCTGAAGGCTGAGGCAGAAGGATCGCTGGAGCCCAAAAGGTTGACACTGGGGTGGCTGTGAGCATACCACTGCACTCCAGCCTGGGTGAAGGAATGAGACTCCAACTCAAAAAAAAAAAAGACATTAAGTACTGGATGCAGTGGCTCATGCTTGTAATCCCAGCACTTTGGAAGGCAGAGTTGAGAGGATTGCCTGAGCTCAGGAGTTCTAGAGCAGTATGAGCAATATGGCAACACCTTGTCTCGAAATAAATCAAATAATTAGCCGAGCATGGTGGTGTGCATGCCTGTGGTTTCAGCTGCTTGGAAGGCTGAGGTGGAAGAATCTCCTGAGCCCAGCAGGTCAAGGCTGCAGTGGCCATGAGTGTGCCACTGCACTCCAGCCTGGGCGACAGAGTGAGACTCCAACTCAAAAAAAAAAAAAAAAAAAGGACATTGGGCCAGTCACAGTGGATCACACTGGTAATCCCAGCAGTTTGGGGAGCTGAAGTTGGAGGATTGCTTGAGCCCAGGAGTTTGAGACCAGCTAGGCAACATAGGGAAACCTCATATCTACAAAAAATCATAAAATTAGTTGGGCATGGTGGCGCCAGCCTATTGTCCCAGCTACTCAGGAAACTGAGGTGGAAGGACCACTAAGCCCAGGAGGCTTAGGCTGCAGTGAGTTGTGATCATGCCACTGCACTCCAGCCTGGGCAACAGAATGAGACTCTGATTGAAAAAAACAAAAATAAAATAAAAAGGACATTAATTGAAGGCCTGGCATGGTGACTCACACCTGCAATCCCTGCACTTTAGGAAGCCAGAGTGGAAGGATTGCTTGAGCCTAGGAGTTTGAGACCAACCTGGGCAACATAGCAAGACCCAGTCTCTAAAAAAAAAAAAAAAAATAGCCAGGCATGGTGGCATGTGTCTGTAGTCCCAACTACTCAAGAGGGTAAGAAGTCAGGAGGATGGCTTGAGTCCAGGAGTTGGAGGCTGCAGTGAGCTATGTTAGGGTCACTGCGCTCCAGGCTGGGCGTCAGAGTGAGACTCTGACTCAAAACAAAACAAAACAAAATTTTTAAAGAAGAGCTATACTCCTTTGAGAACTTTAGAAATGAGTTATTACAAGGATTTTCATACACTACTATAGACATGTACATTGATGTAACATACTTAGAAGATAATTTGGCAACATCAACCAAGAGCCTTAAAACAATCATGGATAGGTGAATAGCAAAGTATCATTTGTAACACTTGGGTGGTGGGTATATGAGTGCTCACTTAAAAGTCTTTTGATATTTCTGTATAATATTTTTTTTTTTGAGTTGGAGTTTCACTCTGTCGCCCAGGCTGGAGTGCAGTGGCACACTCATGGCCACCGTAGCCTCTACCTGCTGGGCTCAGGCAATCCTTCCACCTCAGCCTTTCAAGTAGCTGGAACTACAGGCACGCGCCACCACAGCCAGCTAATTTTTTGATTTATTGTAGAGACGAGGTCTTGCCAAGTTGCCCAGGCTGGTCTCGAATCCCTGGGCTCCGGTAATCTTCTTTCTTCCACCTCCCATAGTGCTGGGATTGCGGGTGCAAGCCACGGTGCCCAGCTCTTTATAAATTTCTAATAAGAAAACATTGGGAGGTAGAAGGCTCATGACTATTTAGGAATGAAGTTTCAAGAAATAATCAAGACATGCAATAAAAGAAAATCTATACTCCAGGACATTTGCAGTGAACCAGAAGCCTCTCCTTAGTCCAAATACTACCCTTCCAGTTCATCTCAGCACCATGGCCCCACCTCGCAGACATTGCTGGGGCCAGGACATGTAGCCTACACCGGCCAAGATTCTGTCCCCAGAAAGCTGGAATTTGCTTACAAATCTGTGTTTCCTCTCAGCTGGTCCCTAAAGCGGAAAAAATAACAAAACTTAAGAGCTGTGCTCTAGCTATTATGGATTGAATTGTGTCCCCCAAATAATGTTGAAGTCCTAACCCCCAGTACCTCAGAATGTGGCCTCACTTGGAAATAGGGTCACTGTATTTTTAATTAATTAAGATAAGGTCCTATAGGAGTAAAGTGGACTCTTTTTAAAAAAAAAAAGGTATTTTTTTTTAGTTGGAGTCTCGTTCTGTTATCCAGGTTGAAGTGCATTGGCCCGCTCATGGCCACCCCAGCGTCGACGTGATGGGGTCAGGTGATCCTTCCACCTCGGCCTTCCAAATAGCCAGAACTACAGGCGCATGCTACCATGCCTGGCTAATTTTTTTTTAAATTTATTGTAGAGATGAGGTCTCGCCAAGTTTCCCAGGCTGTTCTCGTACCCGTAGGCTCAGGCAATTCCCTCACCTTGGCCTCCAAAAGTGCTGGGATTACAGGCTTGAGCTACTGTGCTCGGCCTAAAGTGGACTCTTAATCCAGTAGGACTGGTGGGCTGGGCATGGTGAGTGGTTCATGCCTGTAATTCAAGCACTTTGAGAGGCCGAGGTGGGAGGATGGCTTGAATCCAGGGGTTCCAGACCAGCCAGGGCAACATAGTGAGATCTTGTATCTACAAAAAATGAAAAAGTTAACCAGGCATGGAGGCATGAGCCTGTAGTCCCAGCTACTCAGGAGACTGAGGAGGGAGGATTGCCTGAGCCCAGAAGGTTGAGGTTGTGGTGAGCTCTGATCATTCCACTGCGCTCTAGCCTGGCAACAGAGTGAGACCCTGACTCAAAAAAAAAAAAAAGGACTGGTGTTCTTATAAGAAGAAAAGAAGCCGGGCTCGGTGGCTCAGCCTGTAATCCCGCGCCTTTGGGAGGCTGAGGTGAGTGGATTGCCTGAGCCCGCGGGTTCGAGACCCGCCTGGGCAGTGAGACCTCATCTCTACAATAAATCAAAAAATCAGCCGGGCGTGGTAGCGCACGCCTGTAATTCCAGCTACTTGGAAGGCTGAGGCGGAAGGATCGCCGGAGCCCAGCAGGTCGAGGCTGCGGTGGCCGGGAGCGGCCACTGCACTCCAGTCTGGGCGACAGAGTGAGACTCCAACTCAAAAAAAAAAAAAAAGAAGAAAAGAGACACAGACACACAGGGAGAACGCTAAGGGAAGACAGCGATTAAAGTGATGTGACCACAAGCCAAAGAACACCTGGAGCTGCCAGTAACTGGAAGAGGCAAGGAAGGCTTCTCTCCCAGAGGCTTCGGAGGGGGCATGGTCCTGCCAGCACCTTGACTTCAGACTTTAGTTTCCAGGTGGAGGTAGAGATCAGAGACGTGAGTCTACAGGCAAGTAGACTCAGGAGGCCGAAGTGGAAGGATTGCCTGAGCCCAGGAGGTCGAGGCTGCAGTGGGCCTTGATCATGCTACTGCCTTCCAACCTGGGCAACAGAGTGAGACCATGACTCAAGGAAAAAAAAGAAAAAAGAGGTGTTCCCTGCCCATAGGAGCTCAGAGTCCAAAGGGGGAGGTAAATTAAAAACTATAGTAAAGGTATATTGGAAAGGTCTATGAGATCACAGAGGAAAGCAGTAACTCATTCTACTTGAGGCGGATGAGAAAGGGGTCTCTAGGGTGGGAGGCAGAGGAAGGATGCTCCGGGCGGGGACCGGCTGGTGAGTGAAATTCACCGAAAGACGAGAGCACACACGGTGCCTGGCGGTTCCTCAGCAGCGCCCCCAGCGGTCAACGAAGACAAGCCTTATTTATTTTTTTTTTTTTGAGTTGGCGTCTCTGTCACCCAGGCTGGAGTGCAGTGGCACACTTATGGCCACCGCAGCCTTGACCTGCTAGGCTCAGGCGAGTCTTCCGCCTCAGCCTCCCAAGTAGCTGGAACCACAAGCATATGCCACCATGCCCGGCTAATTTTTTGATTTATTGTAGAGACGAGGTCTCACCAAGTTGCCCACGCTGGTCTCCAACTCCTGAGCTCAGGCAAGCTTCTCACCTCTGCCTCCCAAAGTGCTGGGGTTACAGGTGTGAGCCACCACACCTAGCGAGACCAGTCTTAACAGCCACAACAAGCTGCAGAGATGCAACCAGCAACCACGCAACTCGCTTTTCTTTTAACAACACAGTGATTTTAAGAATAGAAGATGAAAACATTTTGAACTCCAGAACTTTGGGCACATATGGTTCTTTGGTAAATAAGAATAGAGGGGGCAGGGCTGTGCAGCCTGGATTTTAGGCCATTTCAGAAAGCCCTGGTGGCCTTGGCTGCAACTATCCAACACCAGCTCCAGGCCACAGAAGGAACAATAGTCATATGTTCTGAAGTACAACAGCCCATTCTTCCCTCAAAGCCTTCATCACTGACCAGAAAAGAATAAAACAGATGATTTAAAGAGTTGGATAAAAACAGTCCAGAAACCTTGATTATCCTTCTAGAACAATGAACAGAATTAGTAGCTCAAATTCCCATTTCACTTCATATAGTTAAAAATAATAACGATCATAAGTAATATAACTTTTTGCACGTGCTTCCCTCAGAAATTTCTGTGTGGGGGTAGGGGTGTGGAGGAGAAAGCCAGAAGGTTTCTGTTCCTTCTATCTCCTTATAATTTCTGGCCTCCCAAGCTGAGTGATTCTGGTTGCCCCTTGTTCCCCCTTGCCCCTCACCCCCAGCTTATTATTGTACCCTTTCCAGCCTGAGAGGAGAGGGGAGGGAGATAGGAGGGACTGGACCAGAATCAGCACCTCTGGGGACATTCTCATATTCATTACATTTGTTCCAAAGTGAATGAAGTGGCCAGGTACGGTGGCTCACTCCATAATCCCAGCACTTTGGGAGGCCAAGGCAGGAAGATTGCTTGAGCCTGGGAGTTTGAGACCAGCCTAGATAACATAGAAAGATCTTGTCTTTATAAAAAATCAAAATAATTAGCCAGCATCACTAAGGGACTCAGGGGATGGAGCTGCCCCCATCAGGAATGTTGTTGTTCTCATGGCAGAGGGGGAGTTAGCCCATGGCACAACTACACACAGCCTCTTAAATCTTTTGCTTCAAAGTAATATATCTCGCCTTTGCACACAATGACTGAGTCAAGCAGGATACATGAGTTTGATCAGTGAGGACTGTATCAGCCTCCTAGGGATGCTGTAATAAGATAACACAGACTAGGTGACTTAAACAACAGAATTTTATATTTTTCACAGAACTCTGGAGACTGGACATCCAAGATCAAGTGCTGGCAGATTGGTTTTTCCTGAGGCTTCTCTCCTTGGCTTGCAGAGAGCTGTCTTCTTGCTGTTCCATCATATGGCCTTTTCTGTGTGCCTGCGCACCCCTGATGTCTCTTCCTCTTCTTATAAAGACATCAATAATACTGAGTTAGGCCCACCCTATGACAGCATTTAACCTTAATGACCTCTATAAAGACCCTATCTCCTAATACAGTCACTTGGGGGTTAGGGGTTCAACACATGAATTGCAGGGGACACAATTTAGTCAGTAACAAGGATATATCATTCTCCCATAAGGAGGGACATCACAAGGAGGAAAAGGGAAACATTTGGCAGAAAATTTATATCATCTACCACAGATTCTAATCCAACTCCTCTGACTCCAAATTCTAATATGGGACCCTTGTTCAGGGGTCTCCAGCAATGGCTCATGGACCAAGCAGGAGGGAAGCTCAGCTGACCCACTTTTGTATCTTACATGTTGGCTGGATGGTGGCTGATGCCTTGTCATGTTCAGTGAGTCTTCCTCAAAGGCACACACTGTTCTTATGTTATTAGGATGATCGTTAGCATCCCTTCATAATAATTCAAGGTACGCATGTCCTGGGTCAGATGCTGTGTGACGTGGTTTTCATGGATCGTCTTATGGAAATCTGGCAACAATCCTTTGACAAAATACAGTTGGATTCCTGTTTATAGCTGAAGAAACTGACGCTTAGAGAAATTGAATAACTTGCCTAAGGACACACAGGCAAGGAGGGAGTGTGGGGGATCCCTCCCCAGGCTTGTCTGTCTCCAGGCCCCATGCAGTCTGCTCCAAACTACCCTGCTCCTCCTCTTTTCTGGGGCTCCCTGCTGCTCTGGGGAAAGTCTAATTGCCTAGCCACCACCTCCATGGGCCTCCACATCTGGTTCCTCTCTGCACTCCAGCCTCTTCCCTGGCCTCCCCCTCTCTCCACTCTACTCAAGGTGCCCAGGGCACTCAGGCCTTCCTGCCTTTGTAAGTGCTGTGGGCTATTGGGGAGGCAGCCTTCCTTCCCATTCTTTGTTTGACTGCTTCTTTGCATTTTGTAAAACTCAGCTCAGAAATTATTACTGAGTTCACACCCATTAGGAAAATAACAAGTATTGGCGAGGATGTAGAGAAATTGGAATGCTCATGCATTGCTGGTGGGAATATAAAATGGAGCAGCTGCTGCGGAAAGCAGTTTGGCAGTTCCTCAAAAAATTAAACATAGACTTACCATATGAGCCAGCAATTCTGCTCCTGGGTGTGGACCCAAAGAAATTGAAAGCAGGAGGCGGGGCGCAGTGGCTCATCCCTATAATCCCAACACTTTGGGAGGCCAAGGTGAGAGGATTTTCTGAGCCCAAACGTTCGAGACCAGGCTGGGCAATTTGGCAGGACCTCATCTCTACAATAAATCCAAAAATTAGCTGGGTATGGTGGTGCACACCTGTGGTTCCAGCTACTTGGGAGGCTGAGGTGGAAGGATCACCTGAGCCCAGCAGGTCGAAGTTGCATTGGCCATGAGTGTGCCACTGCACTCCAGCATGGGAGACACAGTAAGAGTCCAACTCAAAAAAAAAAAAAAGAGAGATAGCAGGGACTCAGATACTTGTACCCAATGTTCACAGAGTCAGGGGCCCTGTGCATGACTTGAAACTCAACAAAGTTAATAGTTGTCGAGTTATGTTACATGTAGCATGTGCTTTACTAACAATAGCCAAAATGTGGCGACAATTCAAATGTCCATCAACAGATGAATGGATAAATGAAATGTGCTATACCCATACAAGAAAGGGATGAAATTCTGATACATGCTACAACATGGATGAACCTTGAAAATATGTATGCTGTCATACATATATCACGTAAATAAGTCAGACATAAAAAGGACAAATATGATTCCTCTTATATAGAGTACCTAAATTAGCCAAATTTATAAGGACAGAAAGTTAAATAGAGGCTACCAAGGGCTGGGGGAGCAGGGAATGAGAAATCATTACTTATTGAGCACATAGCCTGTGTTTGGGATGATGAAAAAGTTCCAGAGATGATTAGCGATGATGGTTGCCCAACATTGTGAATGGATTCAATGCCACTGAATTGTAAAACTAAAAATGGGCTTTATAACTCTTGCAGAATTTGTCTAGTTTTTTTCTGTTTTTACTAGAAACCCCTCTCCCACACAAAAAATTGGTAAAATGGAAAACAGTATTTTACCACAATGAAGAAACAAACCAAGAAAGAAGTCATTCTTCTGGGCTCCATGGTACCAGGGGCTTCTCTTGATCAGAACATGAGAAATACTTCAGTATAACGTGGCTCTCTGTTGGCTGTGTGCTCTCTGGGGCCATGACTGTGCCTGGGACAGTTTCTGGCATAATTAGGTCATTAATACTCATTCTGCTTTAATGAAAAGAGAAATGAATGATACTTATCGCGGTGCATTTTTAGAAGACATTATGGAGCTGTGCATTGAGCCCATAGCCCAGAACAACACTCAATGCCCAGGAACATCTAGCAGGGAGTTATGATCCTGTCTCTGTTTCTCCATGAGGAGGCAGATTGGGATGGAGACCACCCAGATCATGGAAGTTACTGGAAGTTAGAGGGTTCTGATCTGAACAGTATTGCTGTCCTAACACAGCAGGCTTGGAGAGGCTGAGGTCAGCTCACAACTGCGAGATGACAAACTCCATTGTCAGTGCATTATGGAAGCTGTGATGTCTGTGGCCCATGGGGACAAAGTAAGGCACTGTCCACAATTTGGCGTGAAAAGAAATGAGGGGGCCCTCTGCAGGTGAGAGAAATTAAGTTCCTACAACCAGGGAGAAAGAGAATGCCTTGCTAGTACTAGAGGAAGAGGACCTCACTGTAGTGAATAGCAGTGTATTTAAGGGGGGAAATGTGTAAAGCACAGGGAAGGAGTTAGAAAAACAAAAGGTCTGCCCTTCAAGCATCTCCAGGGAGAGCAGACAGGCCTGACTGAACTGCCTTTTCACAGTCCACAGCCCTTTGCTCTGAATCTACAAACACCCGTGTGATCATTGGTTGGGCTTCCCAGGCACATTTACACAAAGGAGGAGGGCCTGGGTACCAGAGCAGAGGATTCCTGTCCCAGGACAAGCAGCCTTCCTCTGACTTCAAGGGATTGAATGTACATCCGAGTCTGGTTTGCCTGACAAATCTTCCAAATACAGTTGTCAGCCCCCACTGCTGCTAGACCCCTGTGCCCATGTATGCTTAAATCAGAGTCGGAGATGCTTTATGCATTTATACAATGCAGAGAATACTAATATGAAAGCCAAATGACCATGATCACTCCAAGCACGGGAGGGGGAATCAGAGCAGAAAGATTCAGTGGTCTTAACTTGTTAAGCCTAAAATATTTTACTTCGGCAAATTTTACAAAACACATGTTCACGAGAACCAACTGCTAGGCCCCTTTCTCCCCAGGACAAAGTGTGTAAGCCAGAAGCCCTGCAGCTAAAGTCCCTGGGGTGATATCGGTGAAAGGCCTTGCAGAGTCATGCGCCCTGGACAAGGAACTTTGAAATTCAACAAAATGAGTACTCGTCGAATTATGTTACACATAGCACGTGCTTAGCAAATGTGTTTTGACACTATTCATCTGGGCCCAAGAGGGAATAAGGTCGTAGATGCACTGAGGGCCCCTAAAGAGAGATTCTCCCCCAGGATAAAGAGGATGGTGGGGTCATGGATGAACGGGGGCTGCAAGGGGCACGTCAGAGGAAAGGTGGGCGGAGGGGGCCCGAATAAGCAACTGAGAGATAAGAACATCCTACTACTGGACTCCACGGGGGAAAAAGGAACCAAAGCCCGAAGGAGACCGGAGGATCAGAGGAGCAAGCGGGCGAGGAGGCCCGCCCCCAGCAAGCCCCTCCTTCCGCCGCTCGCCACCGCCCCCGTGAAAAAAACATAACCGGTAACCTCTACCCGGCCATCTCCCATTGGCTAGGCGAGTGAGCGAAGGCCGTGAGGACCAATGAGCCGCAGCCACGGCGGGGCGAGCGCCTGCCGGCCCGCCCCCGCGCGAGTGCCCCGCCGCCTGCCGGACCGGCAGAGGGCGGGACGTGGGCGCGGCGCGCGGCAGAGCTGAGGCGGCGGCGGCGGGGACTGCACGAGGCCCGGAGCTCGGCATGGCTCGCCTGGGGCTCGGTAGGCGCGGGGCTGTGGCGGGCGGGGGCGGCCCGGAAGGCCCCTGCGTCCCTGAATCCCTTCTCGGCGACCGGCGGCCGGGAGCGGGCCTGTCCCGCGGTGTGCCGGGTCGCCGCCGGGCCACGCGAGGACGCGGCTCGGCGTCCCGGGCGGCGGCGGGGGAGCCCGGGCCTGGCGCGTGAGGGGGTGAGGGCGTCCTCGGGGAGGGGCTTCCGCAGCCTCCGGGGAAACGCGCGCGACGCGCTGGGGAAGCCCGCGCCAGGGCCGAGCGCCTGGTGGCCGGGCTGGGACAGCGGTGGAAGCCGACCCCGGCTGGCTCCCCGGCGGAGGACGAGGGACCCGGGAGAACCCAAGGGAAAACCTTGTTCTGGCCTCTTCGGCTACTCGAGCGTGCGGCGGAGGGGGACGGGCTCCTCTCAGGCAGCTTGTTTCCACCACTTGTATTTTGCAGTACCTACTTTTAAAGACAATTATGAGAACCCATCTCCAGATGAGGAGCTCACAGTTGCTTTAGAAAGAGCACGGTGCCTTCCAAAGGCTGGTCTTAGGACGCGAGAGCCCTTTTTGATTGACAGCCTTGGAAACGGGATGGACCCCGGCCTCTTGGGAATCGTTCGGATGTCCCTTCCAAGGACTACAGTGGGCGAGGCTGAGGGTCCCGGTCCTCCCTTCCTCGCCTTGGTCTCGGCCAAGGCGCTCGAACGGTCCTTAACCGCAGCTCTGCGTCCAATCCTCCTGCCCCTTGTCCTAGCCGGGTGGCCTGGAGCAAGTTGCTTAACCACTCTGTGCCGGTGCCTTTTCAACAGTTTTTTTTTTTTTTTTTTTTTTTTTTGAGAAAGGGATTTATTGAGAGGACAGAAAAGCTCCCATAGTAGGAAGGGCTGCCCCTCCCCGCCCCCCCCCCTTTTTGAGTAGGAGTCTTAATGTCACCCAGGCTGGAGTGCAGTGGCTCACGGCCACCGCAGCCTCGACCTTCTAATTGTAGAGACGAGGTCTCACCAAGTTGCCCAGGCTGGTCTCGAACCCTGAGTTCAGGCAACCCTCTCGCCTTGGCCTCCCAAAGAGCTGGGATTACAGACTTGAACCACCGGGCTCTGCCAGTGGTCACCATTTTAGGGGTTCATACTAGTACTCCCTAGGGTCGTTCTGAGAGTTAATGTCTAAAAGAGAGTCCACAAGAGATGTGATTATTTGCCCTATTATGATGGAAAGAGTACATGAGGGAAAAAGATTTTTAGTCTTTGTTAGGTTTCCTATGAGTGAATAACTCAGTCTAGACTCTGAAAGAATCTGTGCTTCTATCACTTAACTCATTATTTTAATAATGGCAGCCTTGCCTGGCGCGGTGGCTCACGCCTGTAATCCCAGCACTTTGGGAGGCAGAGGTGAGAGGATTGCCAGAGCTCAGGAGTTTGAGACCAGCCTGAGCAACCTGGCGAGATCTCGTCTTTACAATAAATCAAAAAATAAGCCGGGTGTGGTGGTGCGTGCCTGTAGTTCCAGCTACTTGGAAGGCTGAGGCAGAAGGATCACCAGAGCCCAGCAGGTCTGGGCTGCGGTGGCCATGAGCGTGCCACTGCACTCCAGCCTGGGCGACAGAGTGAGTCTCAGACTCAAAAAAATAAATAAGCCTTTTTGGGAACCCTCTTGGTGTCTAGATGACTGCTTTGGGACCATATACTCTTCATGGCAGGTGTGGGACAGGGATGTTGCTGATGTGCATGTTAACATTCTTAGCGACTGTGCAGGAATGGAAAGCCACAGATGGCTGAGCCATCTGCTGCGTGGATTCTAGACACTGGGATGGGCCGATTCCCATTGGTACTCATTATCACTGAGTGGAATGGTGATATGAATTTTAGAAACAGAACATTATTGGTCAGCATTGACCTACTTTGTTATCTTAAATGAGCCTAGTGTTTTGTGTGTGTGTTTACTTGGGAGTGTGGAGGGGGGGCAGTTATTGGCTACTTGAATGTTGTCAGAATGTATGTATCATTTCTTTCTCAGTATGTTTTATTTCGTTCTAACCTTACTCAAATTGTGTTTTAAGGAATTTGTGTTTCATACTTGAACTGTCAAGACATCTTTGTTGGGCAGTCTTGTCTCGGAACTAGGCAAAATTTAAAGACAGATGAACGTCGCCGGGCTCGGTGGCTCAGCCTGTAATCCCGCGCCTTTGGGAGGCTGAGGTGAGTGAATTGCCTGAGCCCGCGGGTTCGAGACCCGCCTGGGCAGGCGAGACCTCATCTCTACAATATATCGAAAAAAAAAAAATTAGCCGGGCGTGGTAGCACACACCTGTAATTCCGGCTACTCGGAAGGCTGAGGCGGAAGGATTGCCGGAGCCCAGCAGGTCGAGGCCGCGGTGGGCGGGAGCAGCCACTGTACTCCAGTCTGGGCGACAGAGTGAGACTCCAACTCAAAAAAACAAAAACAAAAAGAGTTAGGACTGGGACTGTCTCTCATTGGCAAGAGAAGTGACAGTATCTGATTCTTCTGCCACAGACTACCTAATGACTCCCCGTGGAATTGCAGCACTACATTCTCCAGTCCTCCAGCTAGAAATCTGAGTTGCATACTGTGATCTATCTCTTTCTAATTATGTGGTGTTATGCAAGTTATTCTTTCTGTGTCTCAGTTCCCTGGTCTATAAAATGGACATGATGGTATATGTACGACACAGGGTTCTTAAATGAGCTAATATGTGTAAAATGTTTGGAACAATGCCTGGTCATGTAAAGGTTATTGTTTGTTTTGTTTTATCAACAACAACAACAAAAAAAGTAGAAATCCTAGTTTCTGTAGAATGGTTGGACAGACAGCTCAAAATGTTAGCTACATTCCGTGATCCCCTTGTAAGAATTTCTCTTTAGGAAACAGTCATATTCATATGAGTGGAGGGGGACCTACAAGAATATCAGCACTAGGCTGTTAGTGAGAAATGGGAAGCAAGCAAAATTCAGTCATTAGGGGATTGGCAACATAGTTCAACCATTGAAAGTGGTTACATTGAAATAATCTATAACTTCTTAGGTGCAAAATGCCTGTGCCTTATTCTTTTGCTTTTCCATTCTTGAAAATTTCATAGTAGGCTCAATGTATTGAACAAATATCAAATTGATAACAATTATACATAAAAGATAAACTTTCAAAGCAGCAGATTATCCAAGGCCAATGTTACTTTCAAGTTTCTTCAGAGTTAGGACTGGGACTGTCTCTTCTTACGTTCTTGATTTACTTGCTTTATTAAACATATCAAACTTTACTTACCCTTTTCTGCAGCAATGAAAAGATTATTGAGCAGCACCATCCAATAGAAATATAATGCAAACTTTATATGTAATTAAATTTTTTTTTTTCCGAGACAAGGTCTCATTCTGTTGCCCAGGCTGGAGTGCAGTCGTGCAGTCAGCTCACGGCAGCTGTGAACTCCTGAGCTCAAGCCATCCTCCTGCCTCAGCCTCCTGAGCACAGCTGAATTGTTTTTTTTTTTTTTTTTTTTGAGTTGGAGTCTCACTCTGTCGCCCAGACTGGAGTGCAGTGGCCGCTCCCGGCCACCGAAGCCTCGACCTGCTGGGCTCTGGCGATCCTTCCGCCTCAGCCTTCCAAGTAGCCGGAATTACAGGCATGCGCTACCACTCCCGGCTGATTTTTTGATTTATTGTAGAGATGAGGTCTTGCTGCCCAGGCGGGTCTCGAACCTGCGGGCTCAGGCATTCCACTCACCTCAGCCTCCCAAAGGCATGGGATTACAGGCTGAGCCATCGAGCCTGGCACACAGCTGATTTTTAAAAATTTTTTTGTAGGTAGGGTTTTGCTATATTGACCAGGCTGGTCTTGAACTCTTGGCCTCAAGCTATCTATCTGCTTCAGCCTCCCAAAACGCTGGGTTTATAGGTGTGAGTCACTGCACCTGGCCTAATTTAAAATTTTCTGGTAGTTATATTTTAAAAGAAACAGGTAAAATTAATTTTAATATGTTTATTTACTCACTATATCTAAAATCACTTCAACTTTGTATTTTCAGTATGAAAATATTAATGAGGTTTTTTTTTATACTTTCAGCACACCTCAGCATGGGGTAGCCACATGTGGCTAGTGTCTAGCAGCTAACATATCAAACAGCAGTTATTGAGGGAACAGCCCCACTCTGGTTGGTTTGGCCTCCATTCACACTCTTCCTTTCCCACCTCTTGAAATGAATGAGGAGATGATCTTAGCAAAGACTACTGCACCACCAACTCTAGGTTCCTTCTTTTCCTCCTGGCTCCATGCATTTTCTTTAGATGTTCCCTGTACTGTATTCTTGGCCTCTCCCACCCTATGTACATCTTCTGTTCATGCTCAGATCACGCCCATCTTTTTATTATTTTTTTTTTTCCTGAGTCAGAGTCTTACTCTGTTGCATGGGCTGGAGTGCAGTGGTATACTTAACAGCCACAATAGCCTTGACCTGCTGGGCTCAGGTGATCCTTCCGCCTCAGCCTTCCAAGTAGCTGGAACCACACGGGCCCAGCTAATTTGATTTGTTGTAGAGACAGGGTCTTGCCAAGTTGCCGAGACTGGTCTCAAACCCCTGGGGTCAGGCATTCCTCTCGCCTCCCAAAATGTTGGGATTATAGGCGTGAGCCACTGTGTCTGGCTCACTCCCATCTTTAAAGAGAAGCCTTCCTGTGCCCTTTATTTGTTTGTTTCTACTCTTCCCTAGTAAAACTTCATTAAAAAGTTAATCTGTATTCTCTCCATTTTGCTCCCTCCTATTCTACGAGTCCTCTGTAGACAAGCTGCTGCTTGTTTTCACTACACCACAACTGCTAGGGCTCCCAGTAACTTTTTTGTCATTAAATCCAATAGATGGTTTTCAGTCTTTCCTACTTTATCTTGTAGTAGCATTTATTATTTTGACCCATTTTATATTTCTCCTGGTTTATGTGACACTACTTACCTGCTAACTCCTCTGATGCCCTGTCCACATGACAACCAGAATATTTCTTCTAGAAAGCAAATCCGATTATTCCCCTCGTAACCCTTTAGTGACTTAATCACTCTATTAGTAAAGTCCACAATTTTTTTCATAAGTTCCTCTAATATTAGCCATATCTTTAATTCAAATGTAGTATAAATCTTGAATGATGTATTTATTTATGCCTATGGCATACTGAACCACTTTTTGTCTTGAGACCTAAGAAGACAGCATAGTGTACTGGGAAGGTCTTAGAAAAGAGAGCTGCCTTGCCCCCTTATCATATTATATGGTTGACTGTAGGTGGTCATTGGTCTCTTCCTTTCTTTCCTTACTTACAAAATGGGGATGATTCCTGCTTTCTAGTTTGTAATAGATGTAAAAATCAAGTGATCTAATGTGTTTGAAAGTGTTTTGAAAATTGAAAGTACTATATATGTTGGAAGATTTAGCAGTGGAACACTTAACATGGATGTACACTTGTTCCAGAAGAAATCTGCCATTGGGTTATTCCAAAAAATTTCATTTGAAACCTTCAAAATTTTATTTATGAAGTAAGCATATGAAATCATGTAACTAAGATGGCATATACACACTACTTTAGAAGACAAGCTGGTCTTATAATTTACTGCATCAATAGATTAAAAGGGAGAAAGTATATGATTCTTTTCAGAGATGCTGAAAAGACGGAATAGATAGAAATTTCTTCAGCACCATAAGTGTGTCTGTTTTAACCCCTAAACCACCATGATGCAAATGGGGAAACATTCCTGTTAAAATTAAGAACAATCCAAGGATATTGTTATTTATCATTTTTCTGGAGGCAATTGGAAAACAGATTTTTGTATATACAGGCCTGTGTCACTTAACGGTGTGGATACCATCTGAGAAATATGTCAGGCGATTTTGTCACTGTGTAAAACATCATAGTGTACTTGTAAACCTAGGCGACCTAGCCTGCTGCATACCTAGGCTCTACGGGATAGCCTAGGCTACAAATCTACATAACCGTGTTGTTGTACTGACTACTGTAAGCAATTAGAACACAATGGTATCTGTGTGTCTAAACATATCTAAGCATAGAAAAAGCACAATAAAACTATGATATAGAAGGTAAAAAAAAATGATACACCTTTATAGGACACTTAGCCATGAATAGAGCTTGTGGGACTGGACATTGCTCTGGGTGTGTCAGTGAGAGAGTGGCAAGTGAATATGAAGGCTTAGGACATTACTGTAGACTTTATAAACACTGTGCACTTAGTACACTAAGTTTATTTATAGAAAATTTCTTTGGTATAAAAAAATTAACCTTACTGTAACATTTTACTTTATGAACTTCTCGATTTTTTAACTTTTTGACTCTTGTAACTACACTTAGCTTAAAACACATTGTATAGCTTTACAAAAATACTTCATATATTTTTACTTTTTAAGCTTTTTGATTAAAAACTAAGACACAATGCACACATTAACTTCGATCTACACAGTGTTAGGATTATCAAACATCGCTAGGTGATAGGAATTTTTCAGCTCCATTATAATATGAGAGTTTGTCATATGCAGTCTATCACTGACTGAAATATCTGTGGTACATGACTGTATATAAATTTTAAAGGAGGTAAAATTTTGATAGTATAAGTCAGTCAGAATTTGTTTTCTTATATTATTATAAATTGCATGTAAGTTCCCAGAGTAGCCAACAAAAATGTACTTGACCTAAAGCATGACTGAACTGTGCTATTAAAAATACAATAGACTCTTTAGTCTTCCTTTATAACATTGTTCACATAAAAATTCTTTCTGGTAATGTACTATGGATAGTATTAGAAGAAATAGAAATATAAAATTAGTTATTGTCTTTGAGAGAGTCACAATTTAAGGGAGAGACAATTATTTTTCCTTCAAAAATGTTTTAATAAAGATGGTGAATTAATATCACAACTGAATAACATGAGGAATAAATATTGTGTGGATTGCCTATGTTCACAGTTACAGGTAACCTCCCAGTTTTTCAGTGCCCATGCCCACAAAATGATAACAATAGTACTGCCTCATTGGGTGGTTGTAAAGAATAAAGATGTTATCTGGGTGTGGTGGCTCATGCCTGTAATCCCAGCCCTTTGGGAGGCAGAGGTGAGAGGATTGCCTGAGTCCAGGGGTTCGAGACCAGGGTGGGCAAATTTGTGAGACCTCATCTCTACAACAAATAAAAAAAATTACCGTGCGCCTGCAGTTCAGTTGAGGCTGCAGTCGCTGTGAGCGTTGCCACTGTACTCCAGCCTGGGTGACAGTGAGACTTCAACTCAAAAAAAAAAAGGGTAAAGATGTTAACACATGAAAACCACCAAGAACAATGCTTAAATCTTTTTTCAGTGCAGCTCAAGAAATAGGAGTGGGGAACGTCAGTCCCCTTCTGGTTCTGTGCTGCACCAGTGGAAGTGACATGCCAGGGCCAGGCTGTTCTGTGTAAAGGGCCCGGGTCATTGAGGAGGACTTGGTGGTTGTCCAAGGTTTCCTATCAAAGCGTGAACAGTACTGTTGATAGTGTGCTTTTGTTGTTACTCCAGGTCTGGTGAGCTGTACCTTCTTTCTAGCAGTGAATGGTCTGTATTCTTCTAGTGATGATGTGATTGAATTAACTCCATCAAATTTCAACCAAGAAGTTATTCAAAGTGATGCTTTGTGGCTTGTAGAATTCTATGCTCCGTGGTAAGTATTATAAAATAGTTGCAGATTATTTATAGTACTTTAAAAACTGGGGAAAATGCTATTTAAAAATCTGATTTTATTAAGTCACCTGGTTTAACTAGCTTACTATTTATTTAAAAGAAGAAAAGGAGAAAGAAGTGGGGAGCACAAAGCATCTAGTCTATAAAGGCCAAAGAGATTGAGTCTGGGTTTTAAGGTGTTTAAAACAGCTAATTGTTGCAAGAAAGAAACCTTATCAATCTATCCTTTAATGAGGTGATGCGTATGGACACGAAACTAATTTTATGAAGAAAGAATCTTGAGGAAAGGGAAGAAACAGTGATTTTGACTCTATTCTGTTTCTTGAAGAGAATTGTTTCCTGAAATATGTAGTTAGAAAATCTGGTTTAGGCAGGGTGCAGTGGCTCAAGCCTGTAATCCCAGCATTTTGGGAGACTAAAGCGAGAGGATTGCCTTAGCCCAGGGATTCAAGACTAGCCCGGGCAACTTGGCGAGACCTCATCTCTATAATAAACCCCCAAATTAGGGCATGGTGGCACACGCCTGTGGTTCCAGCTACTTGGAAGGCTGAGGTGGAGCCCAGCAGGTCTAGGCTGCGGTGGCCATGAGCGTGCCACTGCACTCCAGCCTTGGCGGCAGAGTGAGACTCCAACTCAAAAAAAAAAAAAAGAAAAAGAAAATATGGTTTAATTTAAAAATTCTTCTCTTGATTTCCATTCAATGCTGGAAAAATCCTGGTGGGGTAAAAATGTAATCACTATTGAAATTAATGGTGCACAATTATATATAGTATTGTACTAATTATTTGTGTAGTTGAAGCATTTAATGCCCCCCCCAAAAAAAAACCCCACAAATAGAAAAGTAGAAACCAACATATTAGTGGAAGTGATGAAACATATACGTGAGATTGTGTCTGCTGAAGCCAGCAGGCCACAGTGTCCTGTGGAGAACCAGTCCCCAGCCAGCTGTGCATCTGTGAAGATGAACTCGATGGTGATCTGAAATCCAAAGGAGTCCTTGTAAATGTGAACAGTGCCTTGTAAGCTTACGGAAGGGGTATGAAGTGAGTTTCTTACACTCAAATTCTTATTACAGTAATGGGTGCATTTTAGGGTATGCCTAATGAAAATTTTTCCTTTATTGCCTTAATTTTTTGCTTTGAAACTTAGTTTTGGAACTAAGCACTAGTCCTCATGGGCTTTCACTCAATGTTCAGTGTACCAATTTTTTTTTTTTTTTTTTTTTTGAGTTGGAGTCTCACTCTGTCGCCCAGACTGGAGTGCAGTGGCCGCTTCCAGCTACCACAGCCTCGACCTGCTGGGCTCCGGCGATCCTTCCACCTCAGCCTTCCAAGTAGTTGGAATTATAGGCATGCGCTACCATGCCCGGCTGATTTTTCGACTTATTGTAGAGATGAGGTCTCGCTGCCCAGGTGGGTCTTGAACCCGCGGGCTCAGTCAATCCACTCACCTCAGCCTCCCAAAGGCGCGGGATTACAGGCTGAGCCCCCGATCCCGGCTCCAATTTTTTTTTTTTTCAAGAGACAGAGTCATCACTTTTGTCTCCTAAAAAAGAGAGCAGTGGCATGATCATAGCTCACTGCAGCCTCAAACTTCTGGACCCAAGTAATCCTCCTGCCAGCCTCCCAAAATGCTGGGGTTACAGACACACATCACCATGCCTGGCTAATTTTTTTTTTGGTAGAGGCAGGATCTTGCTTTGCTGTCCAGGTTGTTCTCGAACTGCTGGCTCCAAGCGATTCTCCTGCCTTGATTGTTGTAGCCAGTTAAAGTTAAAACTCTATATGTTAAATTTATGCTGCCACATTGTGAATCCTGTTCACCTTAATTCCTTTTTAAAGGCTCCTATTTTTATTGTTAAATTCAAATGCTAATTCTGTAAGCATTAGCTCAATTATATTGATAAATGTACAAATAGTAATTGTGCAAACTGCTGTATTGTTGAATACCTTTGTATACCATTTGTACACGTTTGACTTATCATTTTTAGCAAGGATAATATACCTTGTTTCTGAAAGCTACAATGCAAGAGAATATGCCTCATTCTAAAACTATAACAGACAGCATAATGAGAAGGCAGGATTTGGATCTAGTAATTAATTTTTCTTATTACAGTGGCAGAGTTTTACTTCATAGTAGTCTGAGTAAGAGAATATCTAATTTGAGCAGATGCTTTTAACTTTTATGCTTGGACTCCTTTAGCAACGTGATGAAGACTTTGGATTCTTTCTTAGAATAAAGGTTTTACATTTTTAAATAAGGCATATAAGATCATAAAGAAAACCTAAAATATTGAAATACAGCTATAAATATTAAAATAAATATTGATGTGTTAATCTAGTATTTCTTTGCTAGTACAGCAAATGCAGATTGAGTATCTCTAACCAAAATATTTGGGGCCAGAGGTATTACAGACTTCATATTGTTTTGAATTTTGGAATATTTGCATTTTATTTACTTGCCAGTAGCGCATCCTTAATCTGAACATATGAAATGCTCCAATGAGCATTTTCTGTGAGTGTCATATACTCAAAAATTTTTGGATTTTGGAGCATTTCAGATTTTGGATTTGGGGATTAGGGATACTCAACCTGTACCAAGATCCAGCAGCAGCTCTGACAGCTACCATAATTCAGAGTAGTGATGGACATAAACAATGCTTTAAAATATCTGCAACAACTACAGTGTGGTTATGAGAATAGCTGTCCTTTTCATTTGTGATAAAGTCACAAGTACTCATCAACTGTGGAATATTGTTAATTTTCATAACTGGAAAAAATTCTAAATTTCAGTTACAGGCTAGTGAAATAGAGACTTTCCCCCATCTAAGTTTATAGACCCCTCTGTGTTTTTTTTTTTCCCCTCTAAAAGTTTACTTTGGCTCTTCAGATTATTTTTTTTCTTTCCTTCTTTTTTTTTTTTTGAGTCAGAGTCTCACTGTTGCCCAGGCTGGAGTACGGTGGCATGCTAACGGCTACTGCAGCTTTGACCTGCTGGGCTCAGGCAGTCCTTCTGCCTTCCCTTCCAAGTAGCCAGAAATTCAGGCATGCACCACCACACCCAGCTAATCTTTTTAAATGTATTTTAGAGACACGATCTTATCAAGTTTCCCAGGATGATCTTGATCCCCTGGGTTCAGGCAATCCTCGACTCTGCCTCCCAAAGTTCTGGAAGTACAGGTATAAGCCACTGTGTCTGGCCTTCTTTATTTACTTATTTATTCCTAAAGGGGGCCCCTAAATTTTTATCCACCAACCCTTTGGGAGTCTGGACTCCGGGTGAAAAACTCCAGGATTAGAGTGTGTGCTATATTTACATTTATGTGGTATTTTGATCTACCCGCAGGTCAAAGTTGCCTAACACAAATAGAAGGAATTTCACTTAAATCAGTCTCTGATTTGAGTCCTCCTTTCTTAGATAAACTGAAATTAAAGAGGCACAAAACCCTACAAAAATTTGACTCCTGGACTTCTAAGCATCTCACCAAAGCAACAAATATGCTAATATAAATATGTAGAAGTAGCATTTCAGGACATTCCCCTTAAAATATCAAATATTGGGATTGAGATTAGGATTGAGTAAAGTGATATTACATAGGGATTAAGAATGAGGTGTTTGGCCGGGCTCGGTGGCTCAGCCTGTAATCCCGCGCTTTTGGGAGGCTGAGGTGAGTGGATTGCCTGAGCCCGCGGGTTCGTGACCCGCCTGGGCAGCGAACCTCATCTCTACAATAAATCAAAAAATCAGCTGAGCGTGGTAGTGCATGCCTGTAATTCCTGCTACTTGGAAGGCTGAAGCGGAAGGATCGCTGGAGCCCAGCAGGTCGAGGCTGCGGTGGCCGGGAGCGGCTACTGCACTCCAGTCTGGGCAACAGAGTGAGACTCCAACTCAAAAAAAAAAAAAGAATGAGGTGTTTGGAATAAAAAACTTGTCGGCCAGCTCTGGCACTGGATGGTTACGTGACAGTGGGTAAATTTCTTAACTTTTCAGAATCAATTTTGTCATCTGTAAAATGGAAACAATTTTTTCAACTTTATGCTGATAAAATGAAATCCTCTAAAAAATTTTCATCATGGTGCTGGCACATGGCATTTGTTCATTTGGTCCTTAGAGACCTAATTAGAATTTATTTTTAAAAGTATATCAAGTCACCAGTGGATATCTGCATACAGTGGATGTTACAGAGCAATAAAAGTGAACGGTATCACTTAACATCAGTGAGTAGGAAAAGCCTAATGGCTTTGTGTGCATATAATTTTTGAGAAGCATTTTTCTGTGTGGTATTTCCCAATATGGTCTAGATACTACTTCTACAAGGTTATGGTGGTTTTTCCTTGTGTCCTTGTCTTTACTCCCCCTCCCTCCTTCTTCCTCTCCTCTCTCTTCCTCAGTTCATCACCATCTGTGTCATGTCATGTGCTTTTCACCTTGTCAGGCTCACTAACTTGGGTTTATGTATGTGTTTCTAATTCTAGAAGCAATTTGTGAGAGCCAGAGAGGGATATAGGCACAGGAGATCTAGGCCAGGTGCTTCATCTGTAAAATGGAAAGGTTGGACTAGATCAGGAAACATCAAATCTTAATAGGAAGTTTGAGTTTGTAGGGCCAAAAATCTGCATGTTGCCTAGCCTTGCAATTCCACACATTGAGGCACACTGGACCAGATAGATTCTGAAGGGCCAGTTCAGGTAGAGTTACAAGTGAACTCTTTAAATATGATTTAATTGAATAGTAATTTAGACATCTTTTTTAATTAGGATGAAATGAAAGTTGATTGTTGTAAGTGATAAAATGGTGAGCTTCTTCAGGTCTCTAATCCTGTCTTATCAATGCTTATCTTTGCAAGCCCCCAGCCCCAGTGCATCTCACTCAGTAGACCATTATTTATTTTTAAGGTGAGAAAGTAGGGTTTATTAAAAAGACAGAAAAGCTCCCACAGTGGGAGGGGACCTGAAAGAGGTTGCCTGGTAGATGTATTGTAACAAGTTTCTGAGTTTTTTCAGTTGAAGATCAAAGGTTTTAACTGTTTCTTTATTCCCCCCAAAAGGTGTGGTCACTGCCAAAGATTAACACCAGAATGGAAAAAAGCAGCAACTGCATTAAAAGTAAGTTTCTAAAATGTCCACATTCACTATACTTGTTTAAATTAGTATGTAGATAGATTTAATGTCCAGTAGGAATCTAATTGGTGTATCAATGTTCAAAATACTATTTCTGTTGCCAAAATCATGTAGAGAACAAGGGGATAATATGCTTTTATTTTTTTTTTGAGTCGGAGTCTCACTCCGTTCCCCAGGCTGAAGTGCAATGGCACGCGCACAGCTACTTCAGCCTCAGCCTACTGGGCCCAGATGATCCCTCCAAACAGCAGGAACCCCAGGCACGTGCCTCTACACCTGGATAATTTTTGATTTCTTGTAAAGACAAGGTTTCACCAAATTGCCCAGGCTGGTCTTGAACCCCTGGACTCAGGCAATCCTCTCACCTCCGCCTCTCAAAGTGCTAGGTTATAGACGTGAGCTACCTTGCCTGGCCACACATTTTAATTTTAATTTTTGTTTGTTCTGTTTCTCAGATAAATGACATGATTACTCTCAGCCATGCTACTTCTGTGAGCTGCAGAGTTCCCTCCGCAGGCTGACTTAACTTACACTCATTCCATTTAAGATTCTATTCTGGTATTCAAGGCTGAAGCCCTTATTGACTCCTCTTGTAAATTTCACCCTCCTTTTTATTACCTTGTCTCTGATTCTACATGAAGCAGATGATGAGTTCTTGTAGAATCTGCTCTAGTTGAAAGAAAAATAGATATTTTATATTTCCACAGGATGTTGTAAAAGTCGGTGCAGTTGATGCAGATAAACATCAGTCCCTAGGAGGTCAGTATGGTGTTCAGGGATTTCCTACCATCAAGATTTTTGGATCTAACAAAAATAGACCAGAAGACTACCAGGGTAAGGACTTTTCCCAACTCATCTATTCCTTTGGTAGGAAAGAACCTAGGATTCTGTAACTTGTTAGCTCTGCTACCTGCAAATTTTGCAACTTCTTGTACCTGAATTTACTTATCTATAAATAGTGCAGTGATTCCTATCCCCTCCAAGTTGTTCTGAAGACCCACCCTTTGCACTCAGAATCATCTCATGGATCACCTACCAGAACTCGACCATACTTTTATACAAAATGTTGAAAAATGAGTCACTTCATATTAAATAGTATAGCATTGGAGTATTTGACTTATAATGGATTTTGGACATTGAGGAACTTTATGGCAAATCAGAATTTTGTATCATATTTTTCTAACGTGAAACAGTCACCGACATTGATTGCAGGTTCATCGATACATGTTGTGCAATAGTAATTTGATGTCTTGCAGCTGGTATTTTTCTGTTTGAGCAGACAGTGCAGTCTCGTTTTCTTTCTCCCACATCAATAATATGTAGTTTATTGTCCAGTTTGTGCAGCACTGTGAAAGCACTTCTTACATTCTCTTTCTACATAACACCAGCTGATGTTTTTTTACCTATATCTCAGTATATAGTCCATCTTTTTATTTGCTTTCTCATGCAATTTAAATGGAAAACTTTAAAGAAACATACATTTTTGAAAAATTTACACTGGCATAAGTTCATCCTGTATAATTAGCAAGCTCTTTATGTCTCCTGAAAGGGAACATCCGAGTGGTTTGCTAGATTTACAATGTCACCTCAGAGTACAGAGGGTTAAATACACAGGATGCCAAAAACATGTATACACATTTTAAGAAAGGAAAAAAACTGTATTAAAATTGTAATACTCAATGTATACTGATAACAAAAGATGAATACAAGTCACGTTTGACTTCTGCAATTACAAGAAGTACTCCAAGTGGTTACCCTCAGCGTCCAGACACTTCTGATTACAATGAGCATAGCAGAAGCAGGACTTGTTGCTGTCCTTCAAGATCCCAGATCGTTCCTGTTCACATCACACACAGTACCATTCGTCTCACACTTATCACAGATGTGTGCAGTTGTTAGGTGTGTTGGAGTTTCTGTTGCGCACTCACATCACCATTGTCGTACTTCCACAACGTTTCTTGTATTTCAAATACCACTTCAAAGTGATCGTAGCTCCTCAAATGACAACCATGCTTCCGCCTTTTCTTTGCCTGTCCTGCCTGTCTTATGGTGATGTTAGCCTTCCTTTGATTAACACCATCTTTTAAGCCAATGTCATGCTACATATTGCTACCATATTTCAATTCAACTTTGAAAAGTAATACATAAATAACACTGCTTAAAATGTGTATACGTTTTTTTGGCACCCCTGGTATGTCATACAGTTAAAAGTTTTGTATAGCCATTTATGCTGGCTCAGGCTCACAGTGCCTTACCAATGATAGAGTAATAATGCTCTGTGCAACTCACTTGTCTTTCTCATTACAATTAATATTTAATAAAGGTTAATAAAGTGTTTACTTGCTCCAGTCTCTCTTCCCTTTGCTGTAGGAGGAGAATCTAACATACCAATATGAAAAAGAAATCAATTTAAACTGTTAATGTACTACGGATATTTTTCCCATAGCTTTATGATTTGTAAGCATACAAGAGGGAACCCAAAATAAACTGGAATTTATTTATTTAAAAATGTATTTATTCTTACATATTTAAACTTCAGCCACCTTCAGAGTACTCTCCATTTGATGCGATACACCTATTGAGATGCTTTTTCTGCTGCTCAAAACTGTTTTGAACTCATCAATTTTGATGCCTTTAGTGTTGTTTTTGTTTCACCTCTTCCACATCAATAAAACGCTTACCTTTGAGGACTTTTTTCATCCAGGGAAATAAACAAAAGTTGCTCAGTGTGAGATCAGATGAATAGGGAGAGTAGGGCACAGGGATCATGCCATTTTTTTTGGTCAAAAACTGCTGAACACTCAGCGTGGTGTGGGCAGGTTGTTCGTGTAAATCACCAATGATGAAATAGGCAAATGCATTGAAAGACTCTCCAAAAACAAATTTCACTGAAATCGAATGTAGCCTCTTACAACAACACCAGCTAGTATACTGATGCTGATGGGTTCTTAGAACACTCACTTAGCAGGGAAAACCTGAACTACAGGGGGCCCGCCCTCCAAAAGATAGTTCCAGTTTTGGGGGGCCCCCTTGTATATAGCATCTGAATAGTAAAGCTGCCATTTAGTCTCCTAAACTATTGATGATAGATACCACAAATTCACTGCATACATAAGTAAATTGTGAGTATCCACTGTGAGTCATTGAGCAACTAAAGGTAGAATTCTGGCTCCTGCTCAGCACAGTGGCTCACACCTGTAATCCCAGCACTTTGGGAGGCAGAGGAGAGAGGATTGCCAGAGTCCAGGGTTCTGAGTCTAGCCTGGGCAACTTAACAAGACCTCATCTCTACAATAAATCAAAAAATTAGCCAGGTGTGGTGGCACACGCCTGTGGTTCTGGCTACTTGGAAGGTTGAAGTGGAAGGATTGCCTGAGCCCAGCAGGTCAAGGTTGCAGTGGCCATGAGCATTTCACTGCACTCTAGCCTGGGTGACAGAGTAAGACTCTGGCTCAAAAACAAAAGCTGGCTCCAGACTCCCAAGACTAAATGTTACTTCAGTCACACTATCTTTTTTTTGGAGACACAGCCTCACTATGTTGCCCATGCTGTACTTGAACTGGGCTCAGACAGTCCTCCTGCCTTAGCCCCCCCGTAGCTGGGACTATCTGTGCCATGATGTTCTTTTATGGAATAGTACTATTATTTAAGATATCCCAAAGGGGTTATCATATTTAAGATAATCAGAATTGCTAGGTTGGGCCGGATCTATTGCCCTAATAAAAGTATTGGGTGAAATATATTTTTTTGTTTGTTTGGATTTTGGTTTTTTGGGGTTTTTTTGAACTGGCGTCTTATTCTATCACCCAGGCTGGAGTGCAATGGCACGCTTATGGCTACTGCAGCTTCAGCCTGCTGGACTCAGGCAATCCTTCCACCTCAGCCTTCTAAATAACTGGAACCACAAGTGCAACACCACGCCTGGCTAATTTTTATTTTATTTATTGTAGAAACAAGTTCTTGTTAAATTGTCCAGGCCCCCCTCCGCCTTCCAAAGTTGGGATTACAGGCATAAGGCTCCCAGCCTCATAATGTATTTAAAACTTAAATTATGACTAATTCGATCATCAGTGTTTTTAAGATTTTGTTACATGGGACATGTAAGTGACTGACTTGTCTTCCATCTTAGGTTTTGCTTTATGTGGACATTTACAAACTTTTGTGTTGGGTAGGGGAATCAGCATCACAGTAAAACAAAGAGACGTTGTATTGTCTGTCCTTGGTGTCTTGCCTGGGTCCAGCTGATAGAAAGAAAGCAGGGAAGGCGGAGGGGATGTAAAATCTGTGGTGTGAATTTGGAGGGCAGTTCCTGCTGGTGTAACTGCTGGCCTCTCCACACTTGCTTCTCTGTAAAATGTGGAAACCTCCTGTAGGCTACCAGGAACCTAATTGAAGCAGTATGTGTAAAGCATGTGCGACTAACACTTAGTTGGTAACCAAAGCCATTAGCACATCTCTGAGCTCGGGTCAGAATACCTGGGGATTCCAGGCTTGGACACATTATCTCTGCTAGACTTCCCATCTTTAAAGTTCTAAGGAAGGATTGCTTTTCTTTTTCGGAGTAACATCTGCTTTTCTACTTTTGAATAATTTGTTATAATTTTGCTAACTTGCAAAACTTTGCATGCTTAGCACATTCAGCCTGCTGCTGTTTTTACAAAGTCTTTGGAACACAGCCCTCCCTGCCTGTTTGTCTACATATTGTCTATGGCTGTTTTTACACTAGAACAGCAGACCTGAGTAGTTAAGATGGTGTGGCCCATAGAGCTGAAAATATTGACATCTGGCTCTTTAAAGGAAGAATTTGCCAGCCACCAGTACAGAGGGAGAAACTCCTTCCTTCATTTCTCAGTATATTTCTCAATTTGGCATATGTCCAGATAAAGATTGGGGGAAGGGACACTGGTTAAGAAGATAAGACAGAGATCTCTGACATGATTAAGGAGCAGAGGCCTTTTTTTTTTTTTTTTTTTTGAGTCACTCTTACTCTGTCGCCCAGGTTGGGGTATAGTGGCACACTCAGCCACCACAGCCTCAATTTACTGGGCTCAGGTGATCATTCTGCCTCAACCTTCCAGGTAGCCTGCCACTACACCAGGCTAACTTTTTGATTTATTGTAGAGACAAGGTCTCTCCAAGTTGCCCAGACTGGGCTCAGGCAGTCCTCTTGCCTTTGCCTCCCAAAGTGCCGGGATTACAGGCGTGAACCACCACGCCTACCTTAGAGGCTATTTTATGTTGAGGCCTTGCCCTCTATTGTGAGGTGATATGTTTGGTACTCTCAAGTAATTTTTTTTGCCTTCTCCTGGCAGCTTGATTAGATAACTCTTAAGAAAGAAGGAAGAAACTTTCTAAAGAGATTCTGTTTTGCCTTTGAACTTTGAAAATAGCATATGGCATATATTATCCCTGTACTTTTGTCAGTTAATAACCTCTAACCCTTTCTTGAGCATACAGTTTTTGGTAAACTTCCAAAGATTGTTGTCATTTTGCTTTGTTGAGGTTTGTTTTTCTCGGCTCCAGAAATATGCTCACCCACTCACTGCGTTTTAATACAGGCTTGTTACTTTTGTTAGGATTAAATTCAACTTAACAATGTTTTATGCAAGTCAAAAAAGAGGAGGCCTGGGTTGGTTTCCAGTTGCTTGGCTTCAGAGCAACCTTTGTCCTACTTGCCCACAGTCTTTTCTGTCCACTGTCTTGCAAAAATAGTTCCTTCTATATTTGGAGATGTCCCCTGTTTTCCTGCCTAGATTTAAGCTTTTTATTCATCCATGTACATATTATACATTGAGTAAACGTTTGTGAATTATTCTCATTAGTGGATGGTGTTTACAGGTGATGACAGGGAATTTAGTTCACACTAATAACTTAAAACTGACTTTTTAAAGTATGGAATTTTTAAAGTATGGAATCTAGTGCAAAATGCATTCTGGTAAGAAAATGTGCTCTGTCAGAAATACCTATGTTAGATCTGTTTAACACCAGGTTAAGCTGACAGTTATGTAAAGGCACAAGTCTTAGGTAGTGCCAGGTGGTGCACGTGCAGAAGGCCAGACTGAGAGCCGCCTACCACCTGCCTATCCTGTTTCCTGTAGGTGGTAGAACTGGTGAAGCCATTGTAGATGCTGCGCTCAGTGCTCTGCGCCAACTTGTGAAGGAGCGCCTCGGGGGAAGGAGTGGAGGATATAGTTCTGGAAAACAAGTAAGGCTGTTTGATGTCAGTTTTCAGCGTGTGTCATAATTTTGAAGTCTGTGTATGTGTGTGTGTATTTTTTTTAATTGGTGTTCAACTAAAAAATAGTAGGGAAGTTGGTCAACTAATCCCAGAGGGAGTTGGTCACCCAGTCTGCTCACTTTTTCTTCCTCAGAATCACTGTTGCCTTAGCCAGTCAGTTCCAGGGCATCTTGCCACACCTGCAGTCCAAGTACCAGCTCCCCAGATAGGCTTGCTAGGTCCCAGGACTGGAATAGAAGAATGTAGAGACTTCTTGGGGTGGGGGAGGCCCAGGCCAGGGGAGCCACCTGCTGACATCTCATGGCATTTGTAAATCCAGAGTAGGGAGGGATGGATGGGCACTCCTCTAGATCAACTTGGCAAACAGTGATGAAATGTGGGTGACCTCTTGTCCTATATCTGTGGCAGTCATCCAGAAATCCATGGAAAATTCTACACAAATGGATAGGGAAGAAGAGGAAGAACTAGAAATTCCTTTTCAATGGATTGGTGTTGTGTACATTTTTACCTTTTTGAGTCAGTGTCTTTCTCTGTCACCCAAGCTGGAGTGCAGTGACACCATCGTGGCTCATGGCAGCCTCATTTGACCTCCCATGCTCAGGCAATCCTTCCTCCTCAGATTCCCGAGTAGCTGCGACTGCAGGCACATCCCACCATGCCCGGCTAATTTTATTTTTTTCTTTGTAGAAATGGGATCTTGCTTTGTTGCCCAGGCTAGTCTGGAACTCCCGGGTTCAAGAATTCCTCCCGCCTCAGACTCCCAAAGTGCTGGGATTTTAAGTGTGAGCCACTGTTGCCTGGCGTGGATTAGTGTTTTAGATGCCCTTGTATGAAATGTGAAACTTGACCAGGCGCAGTGGCTCACGCCTATAATTCCAGCACTTTGGGAGGCCTAGGTGAGAGGGTTGCCTGAGCCCACAGGTTCAAGACCAGCCTGGGCAACTTAGTGAGACCTCATCTCTACAATAAATCAAAAAATTAGCCAGGCATGGTGGCACGTGCCTATAGTTCCAGCTACTTGGAAGGCTGAGGCAGAAAGATTACCTGAGCCCAGCAAGTTGAGGCTGCGATGGCCGTGAGCGTGCCACTGTACTTCAGCCTGGGCGACAGAGTGAGACTCCAACTCAAAAAAGAAATGTGAAACTTAACACTGACTTACTTATGGTCTTAGGAAAAGGCATTAAATTAAAGAAATATATTTATGAATTAGGCCTTTATCCTTTTAAGAGTCTGATAGAAACTAGTTTCTTTATACAGACTTAGAGCTTATCCAATGTTAGCTTGCTCTTTCCTTTTTTTTCTTTTTTTCTCAGACTTGGACATTTAATGAGCACACTTGTCTGGGCCCCTGTCCCCATCCTATGGTTTTTAACTTGATGACAAAAGCAATATAGAAATCCTGACTGCTTCTTGGGTTTATTACTGAAGAAAATTATTTGGGGGGAAAAAAGATCAAATGTTATTTTTAGCTTTGTTGAGCGATTAGGAGCTTTAACTATGAGAATATGGTAACACATAACATCCTAGTATGAAACAGCAACTGTGCCTGAATCTGAATTAGAGCAGTGCTATTGAGTGGGTGATAGAATTCAGGGACAGAATACATATAACACTGAATGTATTAGTAATTGTTTGAAAGTAAAGACTATTCACTAAGTGGAAATAATAATACTAAAGAATGTGCTTAATTTGAATAAAACAGTTCCCACTGTTTTCTTCACTAATGAAAAACTCCAAAATTTCATTAAGATGTAAAAATGATCATTGTTATGTGTTTAAAATAGGAAAAGTGTTATTTTTGACCAAGCTGTTGAAATTTGATGTTTAATATCATAAATGACAGGGTAGAAGTGATAGTTCAAGTAAGAAGGATGTGATTGAGTTGACGGACGACACCTTTGATAAGAATGTTCTTGACAGTGAAGACATTTGGATGGTTGAGTTTTATGCTCCTTGGTGTGGACACTGCAAAAAGTAAGTGCTTTCTACCAAGTAGTCTGTTCAGTACATTCATGGAGCTCATTTTGAAAGACCTGAATTAGATTATAGGTAGTCTCCAAGATCTCCTCCAGAAAAACTCCAATTCCAAATAAATTTTAAACATTGACATTAATTCCAAGAGTTTTCACTCTTATACTTTCAAAGATTAACAAGGGACTGGCTGATGTCCAGATTTCAGGGAATTCGTGAAGGACTGGGAAGCGAATGTGAAGGGTAGCATCATATCTTTCATAAAGCTACACACAGAGCATCTGGGTGTGACATAGGGATTGGGCAGATCAGTTAAAAAATATTTGTGCTGTGAGTTAAAATGCACTTTTAAAAAATGCAGATATTTTTCTATAGCCTAGAGCCAGAATGGGCTGCTGCAGCTTCAGAAGTAAAAGAACAGACAAAAGGAAAAGTGAAACTGGCAGCTGTGGATGCAACAGTCAATCAAGTTCTGGCCTCTCGATATGGGGTAAGTATTTATAAGGCTCATTTCATTATGAAAAGCACAGTATTTTCAACTGGTGCTTCTTCCGGTACTCCAGACTTCTCTGTGAGGTTGGAGAGAAGAACTTGAACCATTTTGTAAATGAAAAGATTGAGTCACTTTATTGGAACTTGATTTCTGTTCCCCGCCTCTCCCCTTCATATTACACTACTTCTGTTATGTATGTAATATGAGGTTTCAGCTTGCCTAAGTTGTTTGTTTTGAGTTAAGGTCTCACTCTGCCACCCAGGCTGGAGTGCAGTGGTATGATCCCAGCTCACTGCAGCCTTGATCTTCTGGGCTCAGGCGATCCTTCTGCCTCAGCCTCTGGGGTAGTTGGGACTACAAGAACATGCTACCACACCTGTCTAATTTTTTTATTTTTATTTTTTATAAACACAAGGTCTTGCCGGGAACAGTGGCTCACACCTGTAATCCTAGCACTCTAGGTGATGGGGGCAAAAGGATTGCCTGAGGCAACATGGCAAGACCTCATTTTTTACAGTAAGTCAAAAAATAAGCCGGGTGTGGTAGCACATGCCTGTGGTTCTAGCTAGATGGAAGGCTGAAGTGGAAGGATCACATGAACCCAGCAGGTCAAGGCTGCGGTAGCTGTGAGCATGCCACTGCACTCCAGCCTGGGCAACAGAGTGGGACTCCGACTCACAAAAAAAGGCAAGGTCTTGCTGTGTTGCCGAGGCTGATCTGGAACCCCTGGGCTCAAGCAGTCATCTCACCTCAGCCTCCCAAAGTGCTGAGATTATATGTGTGAGCCACTGTGCTCAGCAGTTGTGTTATGTTAATAAGGTGATTTCAGAAACCATAAAGACTGCATTATTTTGTATTGAATATTCATTGGTTTAAACTCTGATCTTTTTTTAATAGATTAGAGGATTTCCTACAATCAAGATATTTCAGAAAGGTGAATCTCCTGTGGATTATGATGGTGGACGGACAAGATCTGACATAGTGTCCCGGGCCCTCGATTTGTTTTCTGATAACGCCCCACCTCCTGAGCTGCTTGAGGTAAGCTACTTCCACCCTTTATAGTAAGGAAAGTTTTTTCATTCTGATAGTGGAGGACATTTAAGCAGTCATGACACTTTTTGCCTATTCATATTTCCTCCTTTTTTAAATACTCTCAAGTGGTTTTGTACTTTCAGATGGAAAAGATTTCTGATAAGTTGCTTCTTTTAATGACTTTTAGCATTAGAATAATTGTACCATGAGCAGAAGTATGACTTTGCTTCTTAAAAATAGAGTGGATTCAGTCGCGTGCTTGTTTATCATTCTCAAAATAATAGCTCACATTTTCTGAGCACCTAACCATGTAACAGGCTCTGTTCTAGTATTCTTATGTGCATTTTTCTCATTCTCACATGAATACTGAGAGGTAGATACTATTTTATGTCCATTTTACATATGAGGAAACTGAGGCACAGCGTGCCTCAAGCGCATATAAATATATAGTACATATAAGTATAAGCTGTCTGTTGAAACAAGTAAGTGGCAGAGCCAAGCTGTACCAGGCATTGTGATTTCAGAGGCTGTGTGTATACCGGGGGCCCCCTTAAAAAAACAAAATTATCTTTTGGTGAGTGAGCCCCTTGTAGTACAGGCTTCCCCTGCTAGGTCAGTGTTCTAACCATCGGTTTTTAATCTGGAAGTTTTGAGAAGGTTGCATCACAATTTGCAGAAGAAATGTCCCAAGTTTTGGCAAACAGGTGATTGGTTTTTCCACCATGACAGCACACTTGCCCACACCACGCTGATTGCTTAGCAGTGTTTGACCAAAAGCGTCATGACTCCCTTTCCCCACTTTCCTTATTCACTCAATCTTTCTCCAAGCGACTTATTTTTGTTTCCCTGATGGAAAAAAAAAAGTCCTCAAAGGGGAACGTTTTACCAGTGTGGAAGAGGTGAAACAAAAATGGCAGAAGCACTAAAAGGCATCAAAACTGACAAGTTCAAAAACTGTTTTGAGCAGTGGAAAAAATCATTTCGATAGGTATATTGCATCAAATGGGGAGTACTTTGAAGGTGACTGAAGGTTAAACATATAAGAATAAATACACAATTTTTTGTAAATGCTGGGTTTTTTTGGGTCCTCCCTCATTGCTGATGCCACACCACCACCACAGATAGAGGGTTTAGGAATCAATAACAGAAGTCTTCTTTTATAGAGCATTATTGTTGGTATTTGGGAGAAGACTCTCTTTAATGAAAGTGATGGTACCGTGTCTTTGTTTCCAAACTTTGGGTATTGTGTCATGCAGCATTCCGACCATCTTTTGTCATCTGGGTCCCACAGATCATTAACGAGGACATCGCCAAGAGGACGTGTGAAGAGCATCAGCTCTGTGTTGTGGCTGTGCTGCCCCACATCCTTGATACTGGTGAGACAAGCATACATGATTTCCCATGAGCTGTTCTAAGCTAGGTGTCTGAGAACACTTTCTAAATGAATTAATTTTATGGACGCCTTTATTTTACCTTTAAAAAAATTTGTTTAAATCAGGAGCTGCAGGCAGAAATTCTTATTTGGACATTCTTCTGAAGTTGGCAGACAAATACAAAAAGAAAATGTGGGGGTAAGTGATTGGGCTTCTTGTTTCAGTGTCATTTGGGTAGGAGCGTACTGGGCTACTTGAGCATGGCATTCTTGTGTCTTCTGTAGGATGTGTTCGTATGTTCGCTTTGCCATGTGTGAGTAATGATCGTCTAGGAGAAGAGGAAGGAATTTAGGGCTCTTACAAGACTCTGTCCCCACAGCATACATTTATCTCCCAGGAGTCAGGTTTTATAAACGGTGGTTGGGGTGCCAGGCTAGCAAGCAGACACACGTTCCCTAATGCAGCTGAATTCCAGGATGGCTTTGAAGGCTGGATAGACAAATAGAAAATAGAAGCATGTTTCCTTACCCTCTTAGTGAGGACTGGATCTAGGCTTTTTTTTTATTTTTGAGTTGGAGTCTCACTCCATCACCCAGGCTGGAGTGCAATGGAATGCACGCGCACAGCCATCCCAGCATCGACCTGCTGGGCTCAGGTGATCCTTCCACCTCAGCCTTCCAAGTAGCTGGAACCACAGGCACGCACCACCACACCCAGCTAATTGCAAAAAATTTAAAAGACATATTTGCCCTAAGATCAGTGTGCTTTTCTAGGTGGCTGTGGACAGAAGCTGGAGCCCAGAATGAACTTGAGAATGCATTGGGGATTGGAGGGTTTGGGTACCCCGCCATGGCTGCCATCAACGCACGCAAGATGAAATTTGCTCTGCTAAAAGGGTCTTTCAGTGAACAAGGCATTAATGAGTTTCTCAGGTAATTTCTTCAGTTGTTTATTGTTTTGCCTATTTGGGGTTGTTGTTGTTACTGCTGTTTTTGAGCCAGAGTCTCACTCTGTCACTCAGTCTCAAGTGCAGTGGCATGCTCACGGCCACCGCAGCATCAACCTGCTAGGCTCAGGCGTTCCTTCCACTTCAGCCTTCCAAGTAACTGGAACCACAGGCACGCACCACCACACCCAGTTAATTTTTTGATTTATTGTAGAGATGAGGTCTTGCTAAGTTGCCTAGGCTAGTTTAGAGCCCCTGGGCTCAGGCAATCCTCTCACTTCCACCTCCCAAAGTGCTGTGATTACAGGTGTAAGCCACTGCGCCCGGCCCTGTTGTTGTTTTTTATTTGAAACTAAGGTATGTATAAACCAGGCAGTAAATTCAATTATTTTGCATTTGAAATTCCAGAGAACTGAATATTTGTAAATTTGAGCTTTTAAATCATCGTCCTGCATGCTGCTCCCTTTTTTTTGAGTCAGAATCTTACTCCGTTGCCCAGGCTGGTTTGATTCATTGCAGAGATGAGGTCTCACCAAGTTGCCTAGGTTGTTCTCGAACCTGTGGGCTCAATCAGTCCCCTCATCTCGGCCTCCCAAAGTGCTGGGATTACAGGCTTGAGCTACAGTGCCCAGTCCTGCTGTTCCTTTTTTATGGAAATATTCATCTTGGTGGATGAGGAGAGTGCTTTGCTGGCCGCTGGCCATACTGCATGCAGTTCTGTGCACCTGGCACTGGGCTCCTTCTAGGTCTCCTAAAGGTCTCATTCAGACTAGAGGCAGCCCTGCCTCACCCTGTCTCACCCTAGTGTGCTTTGTAATACTGACCTCTGGTAATGTGATTTCCATTTCTGGCACTTGGAATATAGTTCTTTGGAAATGGGTGTAGTTACTCCAACAGTGTGCAAACAACATGATAGGTTGTCAGACTCAAAAACCAACATACAGAACTCTCTATCCTCTGCTATTCAATTCATCCTTCAATTGACCTATCATTTTTTAGGCAGCTACAAGGCATTGACCTAAGAGATTTTGTTTCTCAGTTCTTGCTTTCTTCCTTGTTCATCTCTCAGCTGCTGCATGAAAGATACTCAGCATACAAAAGGCAAGAGGATTAGGATGAATAATGAATAGTAAGGATAACATTTGAGCGTTTGCATGACTCCTACTGCCAGCCTTCCTGCATCACACACATGCCGTGTGGAGAGCCGTAGCTGTGGAGTCAGATACCCCAGGATCACATCTCAGGTTTGCCTTGAGTGGTGACCTGGAGTGAGGCGGGAGGTGTGGAACTACCTCTGAGATGGCAGCTTCTTCAGCCTCTGCCTGGGGGCATATCTGGGCTCTTTCCCTCCTAACTTTCTGACTCTGGGCATGGGAAAGGGTTTCCTGCACCTGTGTGTCCTTTCTTTTTCAACGGAATGCAAATAGTACCTCTGGTTGGGCTGTTGGAAAATTAAGAGAGTTATCACAAGGAAAAGCTCAGTATGGTGCGTGGGACAGAATAAACATCTACATGCTGGCTGTTGTTTTTAGTACACTTGACCTTAGCCAGAAAGCAGGAGGTGATACTAGCTGTTGTTTTTAAGCCATAGACTTTATCATGACTTAATAATTTGGGGAGAAAGTTTTATATTAAAAGATTTGTTGTGATCAGGTGCAGTGGCTCATGCCTGTATTCCCAGTGCTTTGGGAGACCAAGGAGGGAGGAAGGGCGTAAAACTTAACTGGATGTGGTAGCACATTCCTGTAGCCTCAGCTTCCTGTGGGTTCTGAGGCAGAAGGGTTGCTTGAACTCAGGAGATGAAGGCTACAATGAGCTATGATCACATCACTGCATTCCAGTTTGGGCAACAGAGCAAGACTCTGTCAAAATAAAAAATGATTTGTTGTAAATCATCTCATTTAGAAATTGCTTAAACAAATAGGGAAATAAATATATGTTAGAAGCAATATGTGACACCAAAGTATATAATAGAGCAGCAGTCCCCAACCTTTTTGGCCTCAGGGACCGGTTTCATGGAAGACAATTTTTTCACAGATTGAGGGGCGGTGATGGTTTGTGGATGATTCCAGTGCATAACATTTGTGTACTTTATTTCTGTTATTCCTACATTGTAATATATAATGAAATAATGATACAACTCCCCATTTTTTTAAAAAGAGGCACAGACAAAAGTGGTAAAATAATGGTTGGGCCGTGCACAGACTAAAAGAAGTGTTGGATTCTGACTTAAAGCATGCCACCAGGTGCAGCTGTACAATGAAAATACATCCGCTCACTTGCTACTCACTAATAGGGTTTTGATATGAGCCTGAAAGCCATTGATTTATTATGGTATCTCTGCAGTCAAACCTCACTGCTAATGTTAATCTGTATTTGCATTTGTTCCCCAGCACTGGTATCACCACCTCAGTTCTACCTCACATCATCAGTAATTAGATCCTTATAAGGAGCATGCAGCCTATAATATATCCCTTGTGTGCACAATGCACAGTCATGTTCACACTCCCATGAGACTCTAATGCCACTGCTGATCTGATAGGAAGTGGAGCTCAGGCCATAATTCAAGTGGTGGGGATAAAGCTTCACTCGCTCACCCACCACTCAACTTCTGCTGTGTGGCCCATTTTTGTCTTGTTTGTTTGATGGTTTTCTCTCTTTTAAATTATTGTGGGAAATTTCAAATGTGTACAAAAGTAGAGATACTAGGCTAAAGGACCTTTGTGCTTGTTATATTCAACTAATGGTCAACCTATTTCATCTACCTACCCCCCAAGTATTTTAAAGCAAGTGCCATTCCATCTCATCTGTCAGTGTTTCAGCATGTATCTCCAAAAAACAAGGGTCAAAAACATCACAATACCACTGTTGCACTTAGAAAATAAAGTCATTCAGATTTCCTCCATCTCATTTTTATGGTTTGTATAATTCAGTTCCCCCGTGTTGAAGGTACATTGTGATTGGTGGGTATTGTTCAGGAGGTGTTTTCATAAAGAAGTTGGAGAACTGCTTAAGTTCGTGATTGTCATAAAGTTCTATTTATTTTTGTTTTTTTGTTTTTGAGTCGAAGTCTTACTCTGTCATCCAGGCTGGAGGGCAGTGTGGCATGCTCACGGCCACCGCCGCCTTGACCTGCTGGGCTCAGGTGATCCTTCCACCTCAGCCTTACAAGTGTCTGGAATTACAGGCATGCACCCGTATGGCTGATTTTATTGATTGATTGATTGATTGATTGATTGATTGATTGCAGAGATGAGGTCTTACCAAGTTGTCCAGGCTGGTCCAAATCCCTGGACTCAGGCAGTCCTCTTGCCTTTGCCTCCCAAAGTGCTGGAATTAGAGGCATTAGCCACCGCATCTGGCCGAGTTCTATTTATTTAATCATGAAGTCAGAATTTGACTAGAGAGAGATCTAAATAATATTTTTGGGCTGGGCAAAGTGGCTCAAGCCTGTAATGCCAGTGGTATGGGAGGCCAAAGTGGGAGGACTGTTTGAGGCCAGGAGTTCAAGACCAGCCTGGGCAACATAGTGAGACCCCCATCTCTGGGGGCTAAAAAAGAAAACACAACAATGAATGTGCTTATTTCAGCCCATTGCTGCCACTACATTTAATAGACAGTTTAGCTTCATTATTCTGTGGGTTGTTTGATGAACTCTACGTATTTGCACCAGTAGTGTATTTAATTTGTATTTCAACAAAATACTTGGCTATTTTTAAATACTTGATAGTAACTGACTATATTTGGTGCAGAGGCCTTAGGAATACCACACCTAGTTGCATTGTTGTCCTTGATTTAAAATATGTTCTCAAGCTATTTTTCAGGAATATGCTGTGGCAAGAGGCAAGAAATGCCTCTGCACAAACATAGTAGGCAGGTGGTTAAAGTTGTTTCTTTATTTGCATCAGCACCCATTGTGTTTGTTTTGGTCGCTTTCCCCTCAGGGAACTCTCTTTTGGACGAGGCTCCACGGCACCTGTAGGAGGTGGCGCCTTCCCTCCCATCAGTGTGAGAGAGCCTTGGGATGGCAAGGATGGTGAGGTGAGTGCCTGGCAGGCTGTGCGGCTCAACTGTCCTGTTTCTTGATCCCTGTGTGTGTACCTGGAAGTCAAGTCCTTTCCATCAGACCTAAGCCTTGGTGCACCTGAAGTGTCCTTACTCTGGGTCTTCTAAGAGGTTCTTTCTCTGAAGATCCTTCATCTTTATTACATGATAAAACTGCTGCATGGCCTTTGATACTCTTGACAGGCTTCCAAGATGAATTTCAGTAGTGAGGCTGCTTTCCTGATTAGTGCTGCTAAAGTGAGCATTTAACCTGGAATTCATTTACTTTCTTAGATGTAAAACTACACCTTTGTGCTGTACTCTTTCTGATTACAACATCCTGGAAGAGTCAACCCTGCACCTGGTCCTCCATCTGAGGGGTGGCTGTTTTTTCAGTCTTGTATTCACGGTGCCCAATGATGGCAGTACTCTGCACTATAGCCATTTGTCCCAATTTAAGTTTAGAAATTACCAGTTTCAGTAATAGGTGAACCTGTTCAAAATGTTGATAAAGGTTTTGTTAAATTTAAAAATAAAAAAATTATTATTTATTTTTTTGAGTTGGAGTCTCACTCTGTCGCCCAGACTGGAGTGCAGTGGCCACTCCCGGCCACCGCAGCCTCGACTTGCTGGGTTCCGGCGATCCTTCAGCCTCAGCCTTCCAAGTAGCTGGAACTACGGATGCTCGCTACCGCGCACAGCTAATTTTTTGATTTACTGTAGAGATGAGGTCTCGCCAAGTTGCCCAGGCGGGTCTCAAACCCGCGGGCTCAGGCAATCCACTCACTTCAGCCTCCCAAAGCACGGGATTACAGGCTGAGCCACTGAGCCTGGCTAAAAAATTAAAATTATAGCTTTGAAATTAGCACTTTTTTCTTTATAGTTCTGTTCTACCACCTCAAAAGGACAACTTAGTTGGATTGCTTTCAGTGTTAAAGGGTTAGGGAATGTTGTGTTAGTTTGTCTCATCTGAATTATCAGCGTTTTCCTCTATGGAGTAATAGACACAGAAGTAAAAAGTAGGAGCCCAATTTAGGAGAACCTGGCTTGTGATCTGGTGTACCTCTAGAAGGTACTTTTCTGTAAAATGATGTTGACCTTCCAGGGTGTCCCCATCTGCACTTCTAACATTGGTTTTCTATCTCCCAGCTTCCTGTGGAGGATGACATTGACCTCAGCGATGTGGAGCTTGATGACTTGGGGAAAGATGAGTTGTGAGAGGCACAGTAGAGGCTGCAAACCGTTTTCTTTTCTTGGGAGCCAGAGTATATTTTCATCAGTGAAGGAACATTCTTTACAATCAGATGAATCTACCAGTGGCCTTTTAAACCAAGAAGTAGTATTTGATTGGTCATTTGAAAACACTGCAACAGTGAACTTTGCATCTCAAGAAAACATTGAAAAATTCTATGAATTGTTGTAGCCAGTGAATTGTATTGTATTCTGTCACATAATATTTCGAAGACAATTCGGCTGTTGAAACATTTTTCCTCCCTCTGACTGCTGCTTGAATGTTCTTGGGGGCTGTTTCTTATGTATAGGTTTTTTAATGTGATACCTTAAATTGAATATTAATGGCTTTTTCCATTAAAGAATAAAACAATATTTTGGACAATGCCGATAAATGTATGAAATTAGTGTCCACATCATAAAGTCAGATTCTGATGTTTAGCCAGCAAATTAATATTATGAAGTGATGACGCTGATGTCTTTCCTCCCTATAAACTTTTTAAAACAGAAAACGAGACTTCTTTGATTCAAATAATGCCCTCTGGAAGCCCACCACAGTAGACTTCACACAGAAAATGGGGCTGTTATGTGAGAACTGCATCTTATGACCACTGTTTTGTCTTTGGGCCCCCACTAGTGACTGATTTTTTAGGGAATATAGCTGATTATATAATTCATGGTTTTCTATGTTATTATGAATCTTATGAATCTCAAAATATCCATTAACATGAAATAAAGCAGCAGGCTCCCAATTGATAGGCAGTTCACATTTATGTAAAACATTCAGAAAAATGAACTCTTGAATTATGTTAGAACATAAAGGAGACAACTCAAAGGACTTGAGAGTATTTTATTGTAACTTAAAAAAAATAAATACAACTGTAACTAACTTCTGTGAGCAATTTATCTGAAAAATCTATGTAGAACATCTGAACTCTTCTCTGGCTAAGGGATTGCGGCGTCTGCTGTAGTCTACATTGAACATGAGACTCGATGCCAGCTGACCTTTCTAGTCGAGAAGACTCAGGTCGATATGGAAGTAGACATAGGGAAAATAGTCTTGGTTACTGAGTTGCAATCCAGGGATCTCTACTGATGCCTGTGAAAGGAGACATGGTAATGTTCTGAATGTGTGATAAATACACATACTTTTAAGAGATGAGGTTTTTGCTATGTTGACCAGGCTGGTTGCAAACTCCTGGCCTCCCAAAGTGCTAGGATTACAGGCGTGGGCCACCATACTCAGCCTTTAATTCATATTTTTAAGGACATTCTCCAGGCACTGACCATGCCCTGCATAGCTGTGGCCCACCTCCCAACCCCTTTCCTGCTATGCTTTTATGTTTGTGACATGTAGATTTTTCACAACAGGCTGGAAAATGCCATTTTTTAAAAAGTATCTCCCATACTTTCTACAGTAAGATGCTGACTTTGCTGCAGAAATGCTGCCGTTTCTGGATTCTATAGTTTCTGGATTCTATACCTACATCCAGTATACTTGCAGCGGCCACTTCATCCAGGTGTCTGAAGACAGAGTTTAGAACCTCTCTTAAGCGCTTGGTGGATGACTTCTTATGCGGCTGCAGGAGCACTGCCTGGAAGTTCACTGGCAGTCCATACCTTGGATAGACAGAACGTGTCAGTATGCCACTCCGAAGGCAAACAGATTAAATGAACCTGCAAGGCTTCAACCAACGCATCTTAAGAAAACAACTCAGTCGGGCCAAATGTCTAGGGTCAGAGGTGCTCTCTGGCTAGGGAAGCTCACCCCTTTCTGATAGCAATCACTTTGATCACAGAGCAAAGATGTCATCCCACTGACAAGGAATGACTGCTGCAGTGTGTGCCTGAGTTGAATGGAGGCAACTGGACTCACATTCTGATTCCAAAGCATCTGTCTAAAACCTGGGCTCAGCTGTTTCTTCACTGAAGGAGAGAGGCCCAAAGAGTAGTTATCAAGATTGTGAACAAGTAAAGTTCACTGAGTTTTGGGATGGAGAGAAGATATTTTAAACATACCTGGTTGTCTGAGCACGTTTAAAACCACTTGGGATGGGCTATTCCTGTGGGGTTTTCCCAACACAATTAAATACTTGTATCGAGTACTGTAAGTGGTAAACGTGCATTTGGCAGTTGTCAAAATATTTTTCTACTACCAATGGTCAAAAGCATGGATGTTCAATATTGGCACCTGTTTTTCCTCCTACTCCCCAAGCCTTGGATGTGAGCACGGTCCTTAAGATGCCCTGTCACTCACCTAGTGTTCTGCTCCTTTCAGGCTGGAACCTGCCTTGTGAGTGAGTCACAGGGGCAGGGTCTGTTCATAAAACTCAGGTTTGTTCTTCAGTGTCTGTAAATTATTCCCGGGGCTCCTAAACCTTCCCATTCCTCATTTGGTGCAAAGTATTCCCTGCAGTGCTGAGCGCTCCCACTGGATATGCTGGAAGGTCATGGAAACCTCAGGTGCTCCTGCTTCCACAGACCAAGCACGAGACCAACCTAGTTGTCTTGCCCGTCTCCAAGCGGCAAGTGCCCCAGAGGCTGGCAGCTGTTGACAGGGAAAATGGTGACACCTGGATAGATCACAGTTGAGCAAGGGCCCAGTTGACCAAATCACCAAAGCTCTGGTGTCAGCTGGAGAAATGAGCAGAGGCTGTAGCACTTCCTGGAGGGCTGAGCGACCTTGAACAATGTGACTCTGTCTCACCTTCCCCATCCAACTCCCAATGCTGTAAACAAGCACTCACCACCCTCAACTTCAAACAATTCCACCTTATTCCTGGGAAGCTCAGGATGCTTTGCAGCCTTCCCAGATGGCAGACAGTCATCAACCCCATGCCCCAGGCCACGTGCCTGCCAAGGGACTGGGAGTCTAGCTCTCCGCGCCACTGCTAGACCTCACTCTGCCACCCAGGCACAAGCACTCCCCTCTGCCGCCCTGCCCGGCCATCCTGCACGGTCATCCCACCAGTCAGCCAGGTTGCCCTGGGGGTGGTTGATCCGTCTTTCTGAACAAGGGTCCCGCTGAAGCGCCTCCTTCACCAACCTGAGCTCCTTGCAGCAAAGGTCTGCATCTATTTGCTTTGTTCATTGGGGTGTCCCGGTGTCTAGCGAGTAGGTACACCATAAATACTCACTGAATGTTGATCCAACATACATTGTCCTGCTCTTGATCCCTTCTCCTCAGCCTCCGGGCTCTCCCAAGACCCTTCCTTCCAGTCCCTGCCCCCTCCCTGTGGCACTAGTTTGGCTAATGCCACCTCTGGATCTATTTCGATGAGCATCATCTCTGTTCTGCCCAGACTGGGACTGCCAGGCATGGCTGGCCAGTTCTCCCCGCTCCTCCTCCTCAAGGCCCTGCCCCATCGAGGACGCTGCCTTTCCCTCCTGATCACTGAAGTCTCCTGGTGGGGAGCTGTCCACACTGGCAGTGATTGTAGCCAAACCACCTCGCCCTTCCGCTGCAGCCTTTCCTACTGCCCCTCCCCTTTATCAACATCTTGCCTGTTAACATAACTTTGGCTCCCAGCCTAGCATGGTGGCTCACACCCGTAATCCCAGCAGTTTGGGAGGCAGAGGGGGGAGAATTGCTTGAGACCAGGAATTTGAGACCAGCTTGGGCATCATAGCAAGACCTCGTCTCTATACAAAAAAAGTCAAAAAATTAGCTGGGTGTGGTGGCCCGTGCCTGTAGTCCCAGGTACTCAGGAGGTGGAGGCGGGAGGATTGCTTGAGCCCAGTAGGTCGAGGCTGCAGTGAGCTGTGATCATGCCACTGCACTCCAGCCTGGGTGACAGAGCGAGACCCTGACTCAAAAACACACAGAAAAGTTAGCTCCCTCGAGCTCTCACACCACCGATCTTCCTTGAGAACCAAATCGGAGAGCATCTGATGTCCCGTGTCACTCGCTTCTTCAACCACTGCCTTCCAAGGCTTCTCCACCAATGACCTCCTCATGGCCAAATCCAGGGGACACCTAGAACGTGCTCCTTTCACTGCATGGGTTGCTTCCTCCTCCTGCCTCAGGAGTCTCTCTGCCTCCACTGGCTCCTTAAAATGCCAGGTGTCCCTCTGGCCCCCCTCCCCCTCTGTGACTCTCCTGGGAGATCCATCCACTCATCAGCCACTGGAGATGCTCAAATACCTGCTCGCCACCACGAGCTCTCCAAGCACCCAGAGCCAACGATCCAGCCACCTGGTCAGCCTCAGAGCCTCACCGCAGCCCCATACCCACCGATTTTCATCTTGGGCCATTTAAGTACCTGGTACACTTCATCCATGAGGACCAGTCAGTACTTCCCCAACTGGAGGCTGTGTCTGCTTTACACTGATTTTATTCAGTCAACAAACATTTCGCATCTACTCTGTCCAACTCTGGATGGGTGACAGAGACAGAAGAGCCAGACACAGTGCCCAGTGCCAGGGGGAAAAGAGAGCTTTGAGACAGTAACTGCCAGAAGGGCAAAGTCCATGGGAGGCCAGTGGAGCAGAAAAGCAGGGGTCTCACCTCTTCCTTTCTTACCCATGCACCTGGCTCTAATTAACTGGATAGTTCAACACCCACTTTTTTTTGAGTCAGAGTCTCACTCTGTCACCCAGGCTGGAGTGCAGTGGCATGCTCATGGCACCCCAGTGTCGGCCCACTGGGCTCAGACAATCCTTCCACCTCAGCCTTCCAAGTACCTGGAACTATAGGCACGTGCCACCATGCCCAGCTGATTTTTTGATTTATTGTAGAGACAAGGTCTCACCAAGTTGCCTAGGCTGGTCTTGAACCCCTGGACTCGGGCAATCCTCTCTCCTCGGCCTCCCAAAGTACTGGGATTACAGGTTTGAGCCACTGCACCCAGCCTTTCTTTTTTTTTTTTTTGAGTTGGAGTCTCACTCTGTCAGCCAGACTGGAGTGCAGGGGCATGCTCACAGCCACTGCAGCCTCAATCTCCTGCGCTCTGGTGATCCTTCCACTTCAGCCTTCCAAGTAGCTGGAACCACAGGTGCACACATGCCCAGCTAATTTTTTTTATTTATTGTACAGACAAAGTCTCACCAAGTTGCCCAGGTTGGTCTCGAACCCCTGGACTCAAGCAATCCTCTCACCCCGACCTCCCAAAGTGCTGGGATGATAGGTGTGAGCCAACGCACCTGGCCTCAACACTCACTTTCTTAGACTCTATCTCCATATGATGGAATGTGAAAAAGCCATTGCAAGAGATCAAGTCGCTCTATACAGAGCAACCAAAGGTAAAATACAAAGCAGCTTAAATGAGCAAGTTACAGACATTAAGTGTCATCTCCTTTGGTGATAACAAAAGCCTCCACGCCATTAGCCATGATTATCCGCGGGCAGTGAGACTATGAACAGCTGTTACTCCCAAAGCATCCAAGTCTGAGCCTGAATTTGGGTTACAGTGTCTGCGTAGGAAACTGCAGTCAGGAAAACAGAGTAAGCGTTGGCATCCGGTGATAGTTTTGAGAATTATGTTTGCATATCATTTTGGGGAAATACTTAGTTGTATTGAGCTCAAAGTAAGATATTCAGGATGTCCATCTCGACCTTTCTCTTGAGTAGTGGGCGTCCTGTAAGGAAGGCACTGGCAGGTGTCACTGCACTGAGCTGGAGAACAACCGACTTCTAGGACATGCGGGATTGCTCTGGGGCCCGTCCATACGAGTGACGGCTAGAACACTCCTGGTTGGCCTGGCACAGCCTTCAACCCAACGCTGCAACCTGTGCTGTTACAGGCCTCTGAGACAGGCATGCTGGAGCGTGTGTAGATGTCGCTGTGGGTGTGTATATGCCTGGGGCAGAAGGACCGGGATCCGTATTTGGGCACAGCTACACACTGACAGCCACGTGGAGGAGAAATTGGAGGAAGAAAACCAAGGAAGAGGCTTGTGGCAACAGCCAGGCAAGCGGGGATTGGCGACAAATGGAAAAAAGAACCCCAAGGTAGACGGAGGAGAACAGGCTTGGCAAGGGGTGCGGCAGGGGGTGGAGATGGGGAGGTTCGTGCTGACCCTGGGGTTTGGGGTCTGGTGGTGGGAAGGATGGTGAGGCCACTGAAAGAAACAGGGAAGACAGAGGAAAGGGCTTGGAAAGGAAGAGCCAGAGATCAAGGTGAAACCTACAGTGGGCTCTTGGCTGCACCTGGAGACCAGGACACGTGGGCAGGAGTCAAGGGGATGCCGGGAACAGCTGCCAGGCAGATGGCGGGATGACTCCTGAGGCGCCCGTCAGTGCAGGCAGGAAAGGGGACAGGGTGACCACGCAGGGAGTGCCAGGGGCCCAAGGAATACCGGGAGGCTGCAGGACAGAGCAGGCAGCAGTGGGAGACTTTGTGACACGGAATGTATTCAAAATGAGGCAGAAAAACGGACTTCAAAAAATGTCTCCTGACAAGGATGGCTATCATTAAAGTAAAAAAATAGGGCCACCCTTCAGGTCCCCTCCCGCTGTGGGAGCTCTCACTGAGAAAAAAAAAAAAGTCAGCCGGGCTTGGTGGCTCAGCCTGTAATCCCACACCTTTGGGAGGCTGAGGTGAGTGGATTGCCTGAGCCCGCGGGTTCGAGACCCGCCTGGGAAGCGAGACCTCATCTCTACAATAAATCAAAAAATCAGCCGGGCGTGGTAGCGCACGCCTGTAATTCCGGCTACTCGGAAGGCGGAGGCGGAAGGATGGACGGAGCCCAGCAGGAAGGGGCTGCGGTGGCCAGGAGCGGCCACTGCACTCCAGTCTGGGAGACAGAGTGAGACTCCAACTCAAAAAAAAAAAAAAAAAGTCAAAGAACAACAGGTGCTGGAGAGGTTGGGGAGAAGGGGACGTTTTACCACCGTTGGTGGGAATGTGAGCTAGTTCAACCTTCGTGGAAAGCAGTGTGGCGTTTTCTCAAAGAGCTAAAAATTGAGCTTCCATATGATCCAGCAATCCCACTTCTGGGAATATACCCAGAAGAACGTAAATTGCTCTGCCAACAAGACAACTGCACATGCATGTTTATTACAGGATTGCCTGAGCCCAGAGTTTTGAGATCAGCCTGGGCAACTTGGCGAGATCTCATCTCTACAACAAATAAAAAAATTAACCGGGCGTGGCAGCGCATGCCTGTAATTCTGGCTACTTGGAAGGCTGAGACAGAAGGATCGCTGGAGCCCAGCAGGTCGAGGCTGTGGTGGCCGGGAGCGGCCACTGCACTCCAGCCTGGGTGACAGAGTGAGACTCCAACTCAAAAAAACAAAAAGTGGACTGGATAAAGAAAAGGTGGTACATAAACACGATGGAATACTACACAGCTATGAAGAACAAAATAATGGCCTTGCAGCAACACGGATGCCGTGAGACCATCGTTCTAAGTGAACTATCACAGAAACAAAAAACTGAATACCACAAGTTTTCACTCACAAGTGGGCCCTGATCACTGGACACACAAGCACAAAGGTGGGAGCAACAGAGGCTCTAAAGGAGAGGGAAGGAGAGAGAAGAGGCATGCAAGCACACAGTGGGTGCCATGTCCACTACCGGGGGACAGAGGGCTCGCTAGAAGCCCAATCCTCACCTGTATGCAATTTACTTATGTAGTAAAACCTCCCAAGTACCCTGCAACTCAAAAGAAGACAAATTTCCTGTTTGAGTCTATGTTCATAAAAACCTAGTAAAAGTCATGTGTCTCTGTACACTAAAAAGACAAAACTCAACCCAAAGGGGCCCCCACCAGGATGCTAGCAGCGTTCTCTCTTGGTGCTAAAATGACAGGTGATTTCTATTGACTCTGTGTGGACCCATAGTTCCCACATTTTCCACAGTGACTGTATTTTGGTTTTGTCTTAAAAAAAAATTAGCCAAAATAAGTTTTGGTGGTGGTGGTTTGTTCTGGTTTTCTTTTTGGGCTGCCTTGAGGGTTGGGCCTGGGAGATTGAGGACACACGGTCTGGGGACACCTTCCGGGAGCCACTGGGGCCCTGCAAGCTCCACGGAGGGCAGCAATGGGCGCAAGCCAGAGGGTCTACGTGGGTCTGGAGTGAGGCAGTCGGAGAAAGCACAGACGACACTTGCACAAAGCTTGGCAGGGAAGGGAGGGAGCAGCCGGCAGGGGACACAGGACTGAGCGAGAGCATTTATTTGACTCAGGGGATGTTGCCAAGAGCCACAGGCACAGAAACGAGAGAAGGAGGGTGGAGAGAAGGCAGAAGCTGGGACGGCTCCTCCAGGCCCTGCCCACCCTCCTCAGGACAGCCCCAGCTGGCGCATCACCCCACGCACCTGAGCACGGACTCCACGAACACTCTCAGGGCCTTGATGTGGATCCAGGCAATGAAGGCCTCGCTGAAGTTCACCTTGAGCCAGCGCAGCAGGGGGCCCTGCAGAGACGGAAGAGCCAGGTGACCCCTCCTGGCTGCCCAGCTGGACGCCAAGCCAAGAAAGGACTTAGGTTTTGACAGAGTGAGCCCTGAGCTGAGAAGAAACGCCCAGGAGCCAGCGGAAGCAGAGTCAGTCGACGGGTCCTGGGTCAGGCCCAGAACCTCGGTGTCCAGGTTGCCTGGCGCCAGGGAAGCTCAGCGGGCCAGCCACCCAGCACATGCGCAGGGCCACCGGAGACCAAGGTGTGGGGGGCTGGGTCGCCCCTGACCTCAGGGCTTTCTGCAGGCAGCTACTGGGCTTCCTCCTGACACCGAGCAGCCAGGGAGCCCACCTTCCCGAAGGCTCTGCCCCACAGTCCTGGCACCTCCACCAGCGGCCGCTTCCAGGGCTCCTCACAGCCCCACCTCACAGGGCCACAGCAGCTGTCTCTAGTGCTGGTGGGCAGGTCCTCTGGAGGGGTCCCAGAGTCTTGGAGCAAAAGCCCCGAGCTCCCACCTGATGCCTCCAACTGCCCACAAAGGTCAGGGGTGGGTCCAGCCCGGGCAGCCCAGGGAGAGCTGAGCTGCCTGACCCCACGCCCCAGCCAGGACCCTGCTCATCACCAGCTCCAGCCACCTCAGGCCAGGGGCCAGAGCAGAGGCTCCCTGGCCAACAAGCACCCTGCTGGTGGGGGCAGCCCCAGAGAGGCCCTGCAGATCAGAAGACAGGCAGGATTCTGGGCTCCTCGAATTTAAGACCTCGAAAGCCATGGTTAGGGAACAGAAAATGCAAGGATTGGTTTTCTCAGAAGGCGCCTGAGCTGGCGAGGAGATGCAAGCCAGGGACCCCCAGAGTTCCCAGGGCGTTGCTTACCTCACCCTCGCCCTCACTCTCTCTCTCTCTGTCGGTCTGCCCCGCAGCGGGCCTAGCGGGGTTACCTAGCGGGGTTACCTTAACCTTGTGGTCCGGGAAGGTAGATGATCCCTTTTTAAGAGCAACACAGGAAGTTTGCTAAAGGCACAGAAATGATTTATTAATCTTTCAGCAAATATGTATCACAAACAAACAGAAATCATTCTCATCGCCTGAAAAGCACAGGAAAGCAAGTTTGGGCATTCGGGCCCACCCTGGGGACCTGTGTGCTGGGTGGACTAGAGACATGTCATGTGCCCGCTGACCCCCGGAGTGACGGTGGGACAGGGCTTAAGACTTTGGGTTCCATGGTTCAAGAACAGAGTCAGTCACTAGCAGAGGGGCCAGTCCGGCATCACCTCCCCTGCCTGGACTTGGTAAGGCCTCTGTCCTGGGCAGACCAGGACAGCCCCAGGAGACATTGGGGGGACAGTCCTTAGGACCCCCCAGGAGGCATCAGTGGGAACGGCACTCCCGCGGGGCTCAGCTGTCAGTGCTCAGTCAAGGTGTCTCCACCATGCCCAGCCACAGAAACCTCTCTGGTGCTCCCGGAGCAGCTCACCATGCCACGTGCAGAAAATTAGCCAGGTGAGCCGCTGAGACATCTCCCACTTTGTCATTCTGTCTCTGCCAACAGGTGGAAGACAGAAAAACCCCACTCTGTGCACTCAAAGCCCACTGAAACGCCAAGCCTAGTCTGTTCCCTCTGGTTGACAAGTGATAAAAAATATGCAAGACGCTTGGTCACATCCTCTTCCAACTAAGCCCAAGAGGGACAGAAATCCTCGGGAAGCCAGGGTGGAGACAACGCCAGTGACAGTGCCTTCTCAGAGCTTCACTTCCTACCCACAGAGAAACCCCCGCCCAGGGCAGCATGGGTGGCTCAGGTTACACCATGTTAAAAAAAAAAAAGCCATGTGGCAACCCGTACCCCATGAGGCAGGTATCAGGCTTGTGTGTGTCACCCTGATCCGCAAGGGTCTGGCAGACCCATGCCAGCACCCAAGTGGCTGCCAACAACCCTCCTCCACCACCTGTCCCAGGCAGGGCCTTCCAGCTGAACACGTGTTGAAGCTGCCATGACCTGGCCCCCATCCAGAAACACTGTGCAGGGGTCTCGGGGTCAGAATGGAAGTGAGCAGAGAAAAGGTCCAAGTAAAGAGAAACGCTGGGGTGTCCAGAGGTAATGAGGGCTTCAGGTGAGCCGAGGATAAGGCAGAAAACGCTTCGGATTTCAGTTCTTGGTGGTGAAAAGCATCCCTGCCTGGGTCTGCCAGGTCTATGACTTTGCTCTAAAAAGGGCCTGGGGAGGTCGGGCACAGTGGCTCAAACCTGTAATCCCAGCACTTTGGGAGGCCAAGGTGAGAGGATTGCCTGAGTCCAAGGGTTTGAGATCAGCCTGGGCAACTTGGTGAGACTTCGTATCTTCAATAAATCAAAAAAATTATCTGGGCATGGTGGTGCCTGCCTGTCGTTCCAGCTACTTAGAAGGCTGAGGCAGAAGGATGGCCTGAGCCCAGTGGGTCAAAGCTGTGGAGACTGTGAGCATGCCGCTGTACACCAGCCTGGGTGACAGAGTGAGACTTTGATTCCAAAAAAAAAAAAAGAACTTGGGTTCCACAGCCCCAGCTCAGCCCTTGTCCTCAGGCGGGGATGCCCTCCCTGGAACCTTGGCTGCAGCCCAGGAGGTTCTGGGTCAGAGGTGTGTGCCCACTTGGCGTGCACACACATGCCCACACACAAACACGTGCGGGCCTCCTTGTATTTGTTTCAGGAGAGGGGGTCTAGAAATCTCCAATACGAACTCTTATATCATCAGTTGCTTCCTTCCTAAAAGGAAACAGACCAGTCCCATGGGGGCTCTGAGAACCCTATTTTGGGGGCTCCATGGCTAGGCTCACTCCTGAGGGGTGGCTGTTAGCAACAATGCCTGCCAAAAAGGTCACTGACTCAGAGAGGTCGGTCTTGCGGGCTGTGGCCCGATGTTGGAGGAGGCCAGAGCAAACACTCGCAGCACCGGAAGCGCTTCTAGCCTGGCCCCGTGGTCCGGGTTCTTCTTCCCAAGCACGTACTTGCGGCTTTGTGTTTACACACTGACCTTCCTTCACAAGGCCTCAAGGACATTCTGCTCACTCTTCCCTCCCTCTCTGTCACTGGAGGCAGGATTGGAAGATGCACCCCTGCAGAGCCCTCCCTGGTGGCATGGGGGAGAAGGGGCCGGAAAACACTCCACCTGATCTCCTTCGGAGTCACCTGGCTTAGCCCCGCACTGCAGCTGAGGACACCGAGTTTGAAGTGTGCCCATTTCCCAGAGTCCTGGAGAGGCTTTCCCAAGGCTACGCTGTTCACGTTTCCGAAGTGTTTTACTCCCCCGCGAGCTAAGCTCCCCTCCTGCATGGAAAGTTTCTGAGTGGCTGTGGTCAGACATCTCCAGATAAGCACCCACTCGCTGCTAAGAACACACGGTAGGTAAATACAGGTGCCGGGGACACCCTGGAAACCACATGACCATGCTCTCCGGGGCGGCACGGCTCTCTCCGGACACAGATGCTTCCGCCTGGAGCCCACATACCCGGCTCAGTCCCAGGAAGGTTGGGCAGGGTCATCAAGCCAAATAGCCTCTCAGAACCTCAGTTTCTCCACGGCCAAGTGGAGCTGGCAACCCCTGCCTGAAAGGCCCGTGCTTGGGGCTGGTGAGGGCTTACATGGAGGGTGTCGCGCCAGGGCAGGCCTGATCCAGCCCCTGGGCTTCTTTGTGCTCCTCACCCCTTTCTCTTGACCTGTTCTGGCAGCCCCAGGAGAACAGATGCTCCGACTGTGTGAGCCCAGGGGACGGGGGACAGCGAGGGAAAGATGGGGCTTGGGAGGGCGCTTGGGCTCAGCGTCATGTGTGAAAACCCACTCGGCCTGCAACACATACTCACATATTGTTGCTTCTTATCAGACAGCAATCTGGACATCTCTTCCCTTTCCCTTTTAATTTCTTTTTCATCATAGTAAAATTCACGCACAGTGAACCTTAAAACAAGCAGACCACGGGCTTTCACTAAGAAGCTTCCCAGAGGGCCAGAGATCCCCCCTCCCAGGGGAGACCAACCAAATGGGGAAGCCTGCGAGGCCACTCCCTTACTTGTTCTCTTTGGCCTTGGTTTTGAAATCATCAATCACTTTTCGAAACAAAGTCACGGTGAAGAGGCCACCCTCGTTGTCCTCAGCAATCAGTCTGTTGGAGAGAAGCATCTACTCGCGCAAGTCACATCCAGCCAAGTCCCGTGCTGGACTCGGAGGCCGGCCACTGTGGAGCTGGGCCTCCCTGGCTCTCTGCACCTGGGTGCCTATGTCTGAGGGCCTGGAAGCCGCTGGGGGCTGGGAACCAAGGCCACGGCCTATGGTTGCCTAACTCCCTGCTGTCTGCTGCTTCCTATTCCCTCCTGCCCCTTCCACACACCCTCCGGGCTAAGACCTCCAAGGCATCCACAGGTTTGAGTGCCGAGATCTGGGTTTCAGCTCCTGTTCATCAAATGCCTGAGAAGTCAAGCTCCTTCTGGCCCGTGGCTGTACACAGTGTGCCCCTGGCTCTGAGAGACTTGGCTGTAAGGAAGCAAGGCAGACTTCCAGTCCGTGGAAGCTATCTCTCGAGGACCGGTTCCCTTCCAAGTGCCACAAAGTCCTAATTGGACACAGCCTCCCCGGCATGCCTCCACACAGGACCACTGGGGTCCTGTCCCCAGCAACACAGGAGTTCTCAGGGCCAGGGGTCTAAGTATCTCTGTGTCCTGCTGGCCAGGAGACACTAGAAAGGGGAGTCTCCAGGCCCAGCCCCTCCGCTCCCTGAGCCCTGGTCTCATGATCATGCAGCCTGTGTCACTTTTCCTGTTTCTCAGAGACCACGCCCACAGGGGCCGCCCCTAGGCTCCAGCTATATCCAGAGTCATCTGTGTAGGCTCTCAGGTGCCCTCTGACAATAATGGGCCTAGGGCTCTGGTCTGAGACACCAAGCCACCTGCCAAGGCAGCCTGTCCTGGCAAGGATCGCTGGCTGCTTGACATTTAAGAGCAGTGAACGCATCTGCTGAGCAGGCCGGCCAGCCTCCAGGGCCAGCCCCTCTGCTCCCTGAGCCCTGCTCCTCCTCCCCACCTCCCGTGACCTCAGGCTGTGACTGTCCTGTCCCTTGTACCCTTCAATTTAGATCCTGATTGCTATCTCCTGTGAGCTCCTGGCCCGGAGACAACCCTGGGGCAGAGTTGTGTGTGTGGTGGGGCAGATGAATGGGCACCAGCTTCCCAAGGCCCATTCTAAAACCTCTGAGGAAAGCAAACCATTTCAGACACCCATGAAGGTAAAAGTAAACACACCACAGCTCAGCTGTCCAGCTTAACGTATAAAAAACAAAGCTGAAGGCGGAGCGCAGTGGCTCATGCCTGCAATCCTAGCACTTTGGGAAGCTGAGGCAGGAGGATTGCTTGAACCCAGGAGTTCGAGACCATCCTGGGCAACATAGCAAGACCTCATCTCTACAAAAACATTAAAAAAAAAAAAAAAAGTTAGCCAGGCATGGTGGTGCCTGCCTATAGTTTGGGAGGCTGAGGCAGAGGATCGCCTGAGCCCAGAAGTAGTGAGCCACGATCATGCCATTACACTCCAGGCTGGGCAACAGAGTGAGACCCTAACTGAAAAATAAAATGAATAAAATAAACATTCATACAGTCGAGAGCCCCTCAAGCCCCGCCCCAGCTGTCTTCCGCTCTCTGCTGTATTCCCATCCCCACCATCCTGAGTGTGGCCTTCCTCACCCCACCCACCCTGTGATTGTGTGTGCCCAAGTCACCATCTGATTTTAGGCCTCCTGTGTGCCCTCCTGCAGCTGGCGTTTCTCATCTACCCCTGCTGATGTGTGCCGTCGCTGGTTCCCCAGCTGTGTAGTGTTCCATGGGATCCTTTTTTAACCCATTCTCCTCCGGTCATCTTACAGGGCCTACTGGCCGCTCCTCCTCTGACCCCAGCAGGCCACATGCTGTGACTGCTTTCTTCCCCTGCTCCTGCCAGGTTCACAGGGCAGCTACTCTGGCCAGGCGCTGACTTGCCCCTCAGGAGGGGAAGTGTCGACGCTGAGAAGCAGGGGTAGCGGGCACACCACGGAGAGGGCCCCTCTGTCAGACGGTCTCCAGGGCCGCCTTCCTAGAGCAGGGGCAGGGAAGCGGAGTTCTGAAAGATGGAGGCTGTCTGGCATGTGACCAAGTACGTGACCATATAGGAATCTCCAGGTCAAGGGACTCTGAAGGGCACATATGGGTGTGGGGGGTGGGGCGTGGGGAGGGGGGGAATCACACTCTTGGGGCATGTTTGGTGGCTGGGTGCCTTGAAGCACCTGGAGCCATGCTGGGGTCTCACTTACTTGGTCGAGCGAGGGACCACCATGTCCGACAGAGATTCGTAGGTTTTTTGCCACTGTGTGTAGTTTGGTCTGAAAGAACACAGAATCGTTTGGTGGTTTTTGCAGAAAAAGCTCGTTTTGTTTTTTTTCTTTGAATTGGAGTCTTACTGTCGTCCAGGCTGGAGTGTAGCGGCACACTGTTGGGCTCAGGTGATCCTTCCACTTCAGCCTTCCATGCCTGGCTACTTTTTTTGATTGATTTTAGAGATGAGGTCTCACCAGGTTGCCCAGGCTGGTCTTGAACCCATGAGCTCAGGCAATCCTCTCACCTTGGCCTCCCGAAGTGCTGGGATTACAAGCGTGAACCACCATGCCCAGCCTAGAAAAAGCAAGGGTAAGCCGGGCTCGGTGGCTCAGCCTGTAATCCCGCGCCTTGGGGAGGCTGAGGTGAGTGGATTGCCTGAGCCCGCGGGGTTCGAGACCCGCCTGGGCAACTTGGCGAGACCTCATCTCTACAATAAATCAAAAATTAGCCGGGCATGGTAGCGCGTGCCTGTAATTCCAGCTACCTGGAAGGCTGAGGCGGAAGGATCGCTGGAGCCCAGCAGGTCGAGGCTATGGTGGCCGGGAGCAGCCACTGCACTGCAGTCTGGGTGACAGAGTGAGACGCCAACTCAAAAAAAAAAAAAAGGAAAGAAAAAGGGTAGTGGGCACGCGGAGAGGGCCCCTCTGTCAGACGGTCTCCAAGGCAGCCTTCCCAGAGCGGGAGCAGGGAAGCAGAGTTCTGAAAGATGGAGGTTGTCCTGAATGCTTAGGAAGCTGCCCACTGCTTTTCCTGAGGGGACGGATAGGAGCAGAGACAACACAGAGGGAGCCCCAAACTGCTCTGGCTACAGGGAATGCCTTGCCCAGACTGCAGTAGGGGTCCCAGGATGCCCATGGGAGGTCCCTGTGTGAGCAGCTCAGCTATAGGTCTGTTTGGCGCTTCCTAATAACTTTCTATCCCTGACCTTGTGTGACCTTGGACAAGCTAACTCACTTCTCTAGCCTCAGGACAACGGGAATAGTAACAAATCCCCAGGCCTGCGGTGAGGATGAAATGAAATGATGTCTGTGACACACTGGGCTTACAGCAGGTGCTCAATAAATGGCTGCTTCTGTCACGGCATGACCACCATCGCCCAACTACTGTTCCTGCTGACACAGCTGTGATCCTAGGGCACCATGCAGGGGCCTCTGCTTCCCAGGAATCAGGGCTGATGGGCACAATCTCCTTCCTCACCACCCAGACATCAACGGGCCCTCCTTCCTCTCCACTGGGCGGGGCCAGTTTCCTTCTGTGACCGCCCGAGACACCAGACCCTCCACCCTCCTGGCCCACTTACTTGGGGACGATGACCAGGAGTGTGATGAGATATTCTGAATCCAACACAAAGTCTTCTTTGTTCACAATATCGCTCAGGGTCCGGGTGAAGAGGTTGCCCCTGACAGGCAGGTGGAACAAAGTATGTGATCAGCAGAAAGGGAAGAAAGGGACACGCTGGCCCCATGGACACCCACAATAGCCAGGCACTGGGACTGGGGGCCAAGCAGGACAAGGTTCACCCCAGGGGAGGGATGAGCACTGTAGACGCTGGCGCCTAGGAGAAAGTGGCGATTCTCACAAGCAACCCCTACCCCTGCCCCCAGCACCACCACCAACCCCCACTCCCCACCTGCCTGCCCCTGGGCTGAGCGCCCCCGGCTGGTGAGTGGCCAGAGCTGCTGCCTCCTCCCACCCAGGGACAGGAAGGCTGGCAGGGCCTCAGGTGCGATCACCAGTCACCTAAGGGGCTGCCGAATCCAACACCTGTGTGACCTGTGCTAGCCCCATGAAAGCCATGACTGCAGGGAGGGGACCTCAGGTGGCAAGTGACTAACATTTCTCAGGTGTCGACACAGCAGCCAGGTCTCGTCCTCCACAGAGCTACGTGTCACTTTACAAGGGCTCTCAGCCCGGCAGCCAGGGAACACTCACCTGAAATAGCTTTCTACATGCCCAGTAGGGCTGAGTAAAGGTTACAGCATGGTGGGCACTTGGATCAAGGCTGTCGCCATGGCAAATGGTGGCAAGAGCCAGCCACCCAGGCTGCACACAGCGTGAGCACAGAGGCCATGACATCACACACAACGCTCCCCTGGGAAATCCCCCAGCAATTAGCCATCGCCAAAGCTCTAAAGGCAACGGTAAACACCACCCCAGAGGCACTCCAACCTGCCCAGGCAACTCCATTCCTCCTTTCCTGGCCCTCGCCTGCCTAAATCCCCTAGGATTCTTTCCCCTGGGCACCAGGCACAAGCCACCGTGTCCTAGCAGTGAATGCGTAGCCCTTACACCATCAGCTGATCACTGGTTCCCCTCTGAAGACCCAGCACAAAGCAGACTTTCCATGAATATTTGTTGAATGAATGAGTGTGAGCTCTGCAAGTGCAGAAATTATATGTCATTCTGTTTCATATCTTTAGGGCCTAGCATAAGGCCTGCGGGCATAGCAGGCATTTAGTCAACACACATGGAAAGAAGAAAATAGCAGAGGAGGGGTTGGTGAGGGTTTCACCTGTATGTCCCTTTCTATTCTCGGTGTATGTGCTTGATAAATTGAAGTGACTGAGAATCAGTGAATGATCGTGAATGAACTAACTTCACCAGCTGAGCAAAGAAGCTGCTTGAATCCTGACCCATTCTTAAGAACTACAACTTTGGGTCAGCTGGGCTCAGTGGCTCCCACCTGTAATGCCAGTACTTTGGGAGGCTGAGGTATAAGGACCACTTGAGAGCAGGAGTTTGAGACTAGACTGGGCAACCAGGCAAGATTCCATCTCTAATAAATTTTTTTAAAAATAATTTCAGGCTGGGCATGGTGGCTCACACCTATAATCCCAGCACTTTGGGAGGCCGAGGTGAGAGGACTGCCTGAGCCCAGGGGTTCGAGACCAGCCTGGGCAACTTGGTGAGACCTCATCTCTATAATAAATTAAGAAAAATTAACTGGGCGTGGTAGTGCATGCCTGTAGCTCCAACTACTTGGAAGGCTGAGGTGAAAGGATTACCTAAGCCCAGCAGGTTGATGCTGCGGTGGCTGTGAGTGTGCCACTGCACACTTGCCTGGGCGACAGAGACTCTGACTCAAATAATAATAATAATAATAATTTCTTGCCAGGCTCGTTGGCTCAGCCTGTAATCCCGTGCCTTTGGGAGGCTGAGGTGAGTGGACTGCCTGAACCCGCAAGTTCGAGACCTGTCTGGGCAACTTGGCAAGACCTCATCTCTACAATAAATAAAAAAATTAGCTGGGCATGGTAGCGTGCGCCTGTAGTTCCAGCTACTTGGAAGGCTGAGGCGGAAGGATCGCCGGAGGCCAGCGGATCAAGGCTGCAGGGGCCAGGAGCGGCCACTGCACTCCAGTCTGGGCAACAGAGTGAGACTCCAACTCAAAAATAATAATAATAATAATAATAATAATAATAATAATAATAATAATAATAATAATTTCTGCCAGGTCAACACAGCAAGACTTCATCTCTACAAAAAAAAAATTCTAAATGAGCCAGGCATGGTGGCACAAACCTGCAGTCCCAGCTACTTGGGAGGCTGAGGCAGTAGGATCACCTGAGCCCAGGAGGTAGAGGCTACAGTGAGCCATGCTTGTCCTCTGGAGTCCACAGAGCCACTGCTCTCCTGCAACTTCCTGGGAGACAGTTTGGACACACACAGTCAAGTAGCCTACAGTGACAGTTTCTAGTTGAAGTGCGTCTTTCACTCTATGGCTTTTAATGTTTCGCTAACATATTTGCCTTTTTCATGAGAAGACAGTTAGCCCAGTGACCCTCGGTAGAGGGAAGAAGGAGTGGGAGGACCCAGGTAATATTCTCTTTGCTCACTGGGGTGATCCAATTGAAGGGACAGCAGCTGACTCTGGGTTCCCCTGGGCCTCTTCCCTTCTCTGGAGAGTCTCAGAGAACCCCCGAAACAATCCGGGGGACTGGGTGCTCCTCCATGCCCAGTCCCCCTTGCCCAGAAGCATTCTCCCCAGCGGGAGCTCACCTGCTCTTCTCACACACCGTCCACGACACAGCACTCACTACCTCACAAGGCAGTCCTTGCCACTGTAACACTGAGCTTATGTGTTCTCCCAACACCTCTGCCAGCTTGGTGACAGGTCAGTCTGCTGAGCCCAAGAGCCCATTCCCTTTCCCACCGGGTGGCCCTTCAGGTGAGTGGAGAAGGCACCCAAGTCCTGAGGCTGCTCCGCTCTGGCCACGGAGCCCACCACCCTGTCTGCCCCTCACGAGGGACCAAGCTCTGACACTGCGGCCTCCTGCCCCCATGGGGCTCTCGTGGAGCCTGCCTAGGGAAAGGACCTGGGGGCGTCACGCCAGGTGCTCTGGATAACCTGGGAGAGGAAAGGACACATCGTCCTCTTCTCTATGCACATGATGTGGGTACGGTCATCCCGCCTGGCCCTTCCCTCTGGCAGGTTCCCCTCTCCAGTCCACAGCTCTTGGAGAGGAGGGAGCACCTCTGACCATCTGACTAGCCCCAGGCACAGGCACAGGCACAGACTCTGGGGCCACCTGGCAATAGGAGGGGCAGGCGCTAAGACCCCACCAGCACCGGCCCCCTGAGACCGATGTGGCGCTGTGCGGATACACACATAGATCTCTTCTCCACATTCTCCAGGCTCATCTTCAGAGTGTGGTAGGCGGCTGTCCGGGACTTCAGGTCCGTTTCGATCTGGGCCAGTTGCTATTTGGGAAAACAAAAGTTCCTGGTGACCTTGAGTCCTGAAGGAATTGATCGAACTATTCAAAATGGCCACACCCTGCTCATGGAGCACTAAGAAAGTCAGTGGCCCTGCCCATCTGCCGGGAATGGTGTCCATCTACCTCCCCCGGCTCGCCTGGGCTTCCAGAAAGTGGCCCTTACAAGCCCAAGCATGGGAGGCAGGCAGGGGGAACAGCACCGTTTACAGAGACATCCAGGCGCAAGCTGTGATGCTCTAGGATGACACGACCCGGCTTGACCGTCTCCTGATTCCAAGCCCACCCTGAACTATCAGGGCATCCCACGCCCTATACCTGCCCTCTTGGGCTCTGCTAGAGCTTGAGGCTGATCTCTGACCCTTGCTTCTGGGGGACCCCGCTATCGCTGGGTCCTCAAAACTGCCCACTTCTCAGGCTTAGCTGTACCCGAGGCAACCCTGCTTCCCGGTGTGAACAGGAAGGAAGGCTCCCTCCAGCTTGGAGGCGATCACCACTCGAATGTCACAAGGGGTCCCCCTTGTGCTAGAGTTTCAGGGCTGAGGAGCATGTTCCGATCCCCCTCCCATGGGTTGTTAGGAGCAGGATGGTGTGATGGAAAGAAATGGGACAGGCCCCAGCTCAAGCCAGGCTCTTCTGCTCTCCTGCTGGCTGCCTCAGGCTCCTCATCTGCCTGACAGGAGTGTGGAGCCCATGGAAGGGCCACAGTATGGCTTACCAAAAATGCACTTTCTACTTTTATTTTATTTCACTTTATTTTTGAGTTGGAGTGCAGTGGCATGCTCACAGCCACCCCAGCATCGACCTGCTGGGCTCCAGCAATCCTGCTTCAGCCTTCCAAGTAGCCAGAACTACAGGCGCACACTACCATGCCTGGCTAATTTTTTATTTATTGTAGAAATGAGGTCTCGCCAAGGTGCTCAGGCTGGTCTCGAACCCATGAACTCAGGCAATTCACTCACCTTGGCCTCCCAAAGTTATAGGCTCAGCCACCGAGTCTAGTCACACTTTCTACTTTTAAATGATTGTAGATTCACAGGAAGTTGCAAAAATAGTACACAGAGATCCCAAGGACCCTTCATGCGGTTTCCTCCTGATAACATCTTACTATACGACTACACAATTATACAACTACACTATGCTGCACAATGCATATACTATACAACTATAAACTACACTGTACTGTACTGTACAACTATACAACTGCACTACATTATGCTGCGCTACACAACTATACTACTCTAGTGTGCTATACAACTATAATGGAACAGTATTACAACCAGGATATTGACACAAGTACAAGCCACAGATCTTGTTTTTTTTTGAGATAGAGTCTCACTCTGTCACCCAGGCTGGAGTGCAGCAGGACATTGATGGCCACTGCAGCCTCGACCTATTGGGCTCAGGCGATCCTTCTGCCTCAGCCTTCCAAGTAGCTGGAACTACAGGCACACGCCACTGTGCCTAACTAATTTTTTGATTTATTGTAGAGATGAGGTCTCACCAAGTTGCCCAGGCTGCTCTCAAACCTGTGGGCTCAGGCAATCCTCTCACCTTAGCCTCCCAAAGTGCTGGGATTATAGGTGTGAGCCACCGTGCCTGGCTATCTTGCATTATAAAAATAAGATTTCGGCTGGGCGCAGTGATTCATGCCTATAATCCCAGCACTTTAGGAGGTGGGAGAGAAAGGATGCCCCTAGGAGTTTGAGACTAGCCTGGGCAGCTTGGTGAGGCCTTGTCTCTAAAATTAATGAAAAATTTAGCCGGGCGTGGTGGTTCAGGCCTGTAATTCCAGCTACTTGGAAGGCTGAGGCGGAAAGATTGCCTGAACCCAGCAGGTAGAGGCTGAGGTGGTCGTGAGCAAGCCACTGCATTCAAGCATAGGAGACAGAGTTAAGACTCTGACTCAAAATATAGATAAATAAAAATAAGATTTATATATTTTTTTAAAAAGAAAAAAATGCGACAAAAATTACTGCCTGTCTTTATTTTTCTGATTTTACCACCAGCCAATAAAAAATTGCTGAGAGGAATTTGGGAGTCAGGAAAATAGCTGGAGGAACTAAGGCTTTCAAACTATTCAGACTCAGATTTAGATGCCAATTCCAACTTTTTACTGGTTGTATGACCAGATATAAGCTCCTTGACCTGAGTTCAGTGCCACAAAATTATTATGACTTTGAGTAGTGGTCTCACCCTGTCACCCAGGCTGGAGTGCAGCGGCACAATGACAGCTCACCACAGCCTCAACCTCCTTGGGCTCAGGGGATCCTCCTGTCTCAGCCTCCTGAGTAGCTGGGACTATAGGTGCATGCCACCATGCTGGGAGATAGCAAGACCTTGCCTCTATAAAAAAAAATTATATATATAATATATAAAATTTTTTTTTTGTAGAGGCAAGGTCTTGCTATGTTGCCTAGGCTGGTCTCGAACTCCTAGGCTCAAGAAATCCTTCCACCTTGGCCTCTCAGAGTGCTGGGATTATAGGCAAGAGCCATCATGCCCAGTCAACAGAATTACTGTGAGATAACATAAGGGCTCCTTTAACTAGGAGGTCTCTAGCTGACCGATTTAGACCTCTCGTTGGCAGAACAAGGCTAAGACTGGAGGTGTCACACGTGTGTTGCTGGCGCAGGAAGGACTGAGGGAGTCAACACCCTGAAGCCTCTGCCCCAGCTGGCTTCTAAGATCTGGTGTCCTGTGGTGGAACCAGCCCAGGGCTTCCTTGCAAAGCAGTGCTGCACTCACAGCACAACTCATAGGCTTTGATCCTCGGACTGCGCCCATCCCAGTGTAATGCTTCACCAGCTGTGGGTCCTGGGGCATGGCACTTAACCCCTCAGCTACTTTCTCATCTTCAATCAGAGGAAAGTGGCACCCACCTGACGGGGCCAGGTGGGAAGTCAGAGCCCAGCATGGTTCCAGGCACAGCTGGTGCCCTCCTTCCTTCCTGCAGTCCTGTCGAAAATCACTCGGGGGATACCCTGGCCCAGAGAAGCCAGGCCTTCCCTACAGCTCTCCTCTGCTCCCTACCGTGTGCTCCAGGGGGCCCTCCCCACTGGGTATGGCATCCCTGGGACTCAGAGAATCCTGAACTGGTGCAGGGTGGGGCAGGGCGTGCTTCCAGCTCTGTGCGGACATGTGCGGTGCCCTCCTAGAAGCCACACCTAGCATGAGGCAGCCCCTCCTTGAAGGGCCTTCCAGAATCACTGCCTGACTGTCCCAGGAGGGGCTGAGACCTCAGTGACACGAGCAGCACCCAAGGAGCTGCACCCAGATTCCCCAAGTCTTCTGGCCCCACCCTAGTCCCAGGAGACCTGCAGAAGCTGTCAGGGGATGGGTTCCAGAGCCCCAAATCTGCTCCTGACCCACTCACCACTGCCAGGGGTGGGGTCTGGAGGGACCCGAGCTTCACAGTAGAGAACAGGGCACCTTTGTTCCCAGCCCAGGCTGACTCTCTCCCAACTGCCCGGACCAGCAGGAGACAGAACACATTAGGGGCTCATATGTGGTGGCAGGAGGGAGGGACAGGCTATTAGAAATGGTCAGCCTCACCCTTAGTGAAGACACGCAAAAGTCACCACAGCTGCCAGATACCCACAGCATCCTGTGGACCTGTGCCATGGGATTTTAGTTTCATCAAAGTATGAACAGAAAGGCCAAATGTGGTGGCTCAAGCCTGTAATCCCAGCACTCTGGGAGGCAGAGGCAGGAGATTACTTGAGGCTAGGAGTTTGAGACCAGCCTGGGCAACATAGCAAGACCTTGTCTCTACAAAAAAAAAAAAATAGCTGGGTGTGGTGGCATGCACCTGTAGTCACAACTACTTGGGAGACTGAGGTGGAAAGATCTCCTGAGTTCAGAAGTTAGAGGCTGCGGTGAGCCATAATTGTGCCACTGCACTCCAGCCTGGGAGACAGAGTGAGACTCAGACTCAAAAAAAAAAAAACCAGTATGAGTAAAGGCCATTGCATGGCAAGAGAGCAGGCTGAGGGCACCACTTATTGACTTGGAATGGTCACAAGTACCTCAAATTATTGCTGAGTTGGTGTGATATCCCCGAGGAGTTGAGGCTTTTTTTTTTTTTTTGAGTTGAAGTCTCACTCTGTCACCCAGACTGGAGGGCAGTGGCATGCTCTTGGTCACTGCAGCCTCAACCTGCTGGGTTCAACCAATCCTTTCGCCTCAGCCTTCCAAGTAGCTGGAACTACAGGTGAGCGCTACCATGCCCGGCTAATTTTTTTTTTTTTAAATTTATTGTAAAGGTGAGGTCTCGCCAAATTGCTCAGGCTGATCTTGAACCCACAGACTCAGGCAATTCTCTCATCTTGGCCTCTCAAAGTGCTGGAATTATAGGCATGAGCCACAGTGCCTGGCTAGAGTTGAGGCTTCTAAGCCAAACTCCCTACTCCAGGCAAATTGTTTTGCATGGAAATAATCACAGGGATGGGGGTCAGGATCCTAAAAGCAGGTTAGGTGGGACTGAGTTTCCCCATCAGTAACCTTGATTTATTATTTATTTGTTTGGTTTTTAGAGCCAGGGTCTCCCTCTGTCATCAAGGCTGGCATGCAGTGGCATGATCATAGCTCACTGCAGCCTTGAACTTCTGGGTTCAAGTGATCCTCCCTCCTCAGCCTCCACGATAGATGGGACTACAGGTGTGTGCCACCACATCCAGCTAATTTTTTGGCTTTTTCCAGAGATGGAGATTTGCTATGTGGCCCAGGCTGGTCTTGACTCCATGCCTCCAGCGATCCTCTCAAAGTGCTGGGATTACAGGCTTGAGCCACTACGCCCGGCTCCATCAGTGACTTTTGAAAAGAGGTAGGGGGGTAGAGGTGAATGGGTGCCAGAACACTGCTGACTCAGGCCTGTTGAGGGGAGTATCCTATAAGACCACAGGCAACCCTACAGGAGGCCAGATGATCACCCGCCTTTTCTAGTCCAGGGCTGCCCGGAAATCCAAAGTTCTGATCTTGCCCAGGGAATGGAAGAAGGCCTCACACCTCAGAAACCCAAAGGCCCAACAGGGCCGGCTGGAAGCAGCGTGGGGAGGAGACCCTACCCAGGTCCACTCGGCAGGGCTAGAACCCAGCCTCTTGCCTCTCCAAAACACCACGTAGCTCTCACCTCAGTCAGCGGCCCCAGGAGCAGTCCCTTCTCTCACCTTTGCTAGAGTGTCCACCACGCTCACGAGCGGTTGCTTTGCAGGATATTTGGCCATGTCCCATTCAAAGTGGGTCACAAAAGATGTTAAGTCAACTGAAAGAAGACAAACACATTTCGACAAGTGAGTGGACGCGCCCCATCTAAGATCAAGACCGCTAAGTCCTGAGCCAAGTGACACGCTGACACCAACAAAGCAGTGAAAACACTGGTGGGCAGGGTCAGGGTTCTAGGAATACAAACATGCCCCATGGAATAGCAGAGAGCTCTGAGCCAGCTGGTAGCCACCAGCCAGAACCGTCGGTGACACCCTGAACCCCTCTGAAAAATACAGCAATGGCAGAAGAACACTGTGACAGACGCCCCTCAGAGCCCCAGACTCCCCTTCAGATGGCTGTCAAGACCTAGCTCAGCTGTTGGGAGAGATGGCTTTCCTGAGAGGTGGGAACTCAAGCAACAATATTCTGAGAGGCCACTGTACAAATTCTCTGCCTCTCCCGGTGCTTGGGTCACACTCCTCTGCTGGTCATTGCTTTGTTTCGAGGTATCCCAAAGGCAAGCCAGAGATCAAGCCAAATTCCCAAAAACCATGCAGCCTGGGAGAACGTCACAGGTGCCACCTGATGCCAGATAAGTGTCTCCTGCCTCCTGAGTTCAAGCCCTAGATGAGGCAGTTTCAGTCTGCACTATTTCTTTTCTTTTCTTTTTTTAAAACTATTTTATTTTTAATTTTTATTTTTTTGAGGTGGAATCTCACTCTGTCACCCAGGCTAGAGTGTAGTGGCATGCTCATGGCCACCATAGCCTCGACCTGCTGGGCTCAGGCGATCCTTCTACCTCAGCCTTCCAAGCAGCTGGAACCACAGGCATGTACCACCACACCCAGCTAATTTTTTGATTTATTGTAGAGATGAGGTCTTGCCAAGTTGCCCAGGCTTGTCTCAAACCCGTGGGCTCAGGCAATCCTGTCACCTCAGCCTCCCAAAGTGCTGGGATTATAGGCGTGAGCCACTGCGCCTGGTCAGTGCTGTCTATTTCAAGAAGGGCATTTTAAACAACAGCAGGATACTGGAGTTTGTGGCTGTGGTTTTCACCAACTGGTAAAGATGTGCACTCTTCGGTATCTACCTTTTTAAAAAGTCTATGGCAAACAGAACACACGAGTGTTTTCACACGTTTCCTTTTTGGTCTTCTAAAAAAAACTACAAGCCACTGCGTTTAGGGGTGGCTAACTCTAACCAGCTCACTCTAACCAGCTGCGGGGTGGAGGAGAGGGTTCCAAAGTCGGACAGAAGCAAACTGAATGCCTCAGCTGACTCAGGGCCGCTAGGCCGTGAGCAAGTTAGGAACGAAGTCAGTTTCCTTATATGAGGAACAGGAGGCACACACCTACTGAATGCCTACCCCCATCAGATTACTTCTACACACACTTAAAGAATTCTAACCTAGGACGTGACTCTCGTAATAATGCCAGGTCGGTGGTAACGCAGAAGACTCGGCAGAAGCCACAGCGCTACTGTGGCCCCTAGACCTCCTCCACCCCCAGAAGGATGGCCCTTCCCATGGCAACTCTCCCAGCTAGTCCCCTAGGTGCCTGCACTTCCCTGTGCATCCTGATGCACATAAAGGGACTATCACAAGCGCTCAACGTGCAGTCACCCTGCTGTGGATACACACCAGGCACCCTCCCCTGCTCGAGATCAAGCTGGGGAGACACCAAGGCAGACATGACACAGGGAGTCGGTGAGTCAGAGACAAGCACGCACGGCGTGGAGGGAGGTTGAAGAGTTGGCGCCAGCCCCTCTGGGGGAAGGCAGGATGGTTTGCACAGAGGCTGACGGGAAGAGGGGGTGGCCACGTTGCCAGTGACAGAGGGTGTTGGGTAAAAGGGCAGGAGGATGGGCAGTTTTGTGTGTTCGGGGCACAATGAATCACTGGGTAAAGCAGAGGGAAGAGAGAATGTCGGAGTCGCTGGGCAGGAAGGGCCAGGGCCGGTCACACAGGGCCATGTCTTGCCGTTTGTCCTGTGCCAGTAACAGGACCAGAACCTACTCCCTCAGCCCCTAGAACACTCCGGGAATTGGACACAGATCACTCCAGCTCAGACAGCAGTGCTGAGCAGGGTCCCCAAACAAGCCTCCAGGGCTGCGTCACCAACCGGCTGGCCAAGGAGGGGCAGGTGGGGACAGGCGCACTGTGGGAGAGCCCGAGGGCTCAGGCACAGAAGGCACACCAAGGCTGATGTGGACAGGCCCTGAGGAGAGAAGCCGTGAGGACTGAGGGAGAGAGAAGGCGATGCTGAGAGAGGCTGAAGGAGCCCTAGGAGGGAAGAAGAGGACCGACCTGACAGGACATGAGGCCAGTGATGCATACCCAGATGTCAAGTTGAGTGACTGGGTGGGAGGGACGTACACTAAGCCAGACAGCCAGGGAGGCTGCAGGGATGCACTCAGCGAGGGACAAGCTTGAGTTGCATACGTGGGTGGACAAGTCCCCAAGCAGATGGGAATACAATGGGACTCAGAGGAGAGAACGGGACTGGTGACAGAAATGTGGCATACAGGAGGTAGGAAATCTCTTCAGTAATCAGAATGATGGTGATGGCCATGAAGGCAGCTGACATTTACGGATGGCATCCCTTGGGCCAGGACACAGACGTTACTTCATTTACCTTACTCTTCAACCCTAGTAAATACTGCTATCTCTATTTTACAAAAGAGGAAACTCTGGTCCAGAGTGAGTTATGTAACCTCCAATGTAAAATGAGACAATTCACAGGAAGCACCAACACCTTGCCAAGGCCACAATCACATCCCCACAGGTGGAGTGGGGACACTCGCTCCTTGGCCACTCACTACCCAAGAGCCATATCAGATACCTTCTAGACCACCGGGACTTGGAAGAGGCCCTTGGGAGAATTGTTTAGGCACTTACAACACTGGTGATGGAAGTCACATAGCCAGTCCTGGCCTGAGCCCTCAGTATGGGGCCGTGATCTGAGAGGACTCGTGTCCTTACAAGAAGGGACCCTCCACACACATGCAGCAAGGAAAGGCCATGTGAGGCCACTGCGATGTCTACAAGCCAGGCAGAGAGCCCATGAGAAACCGGATCAGCTGATCTTGGGCTTCTGGCCTCCAGAACTGTGAGAAAATAAACTCCTGTTTGTGTAAGCCGCCCAGCCTATGGTACCTGGTGATGACAGCCCAAGCTGACTCAGACAGATATTGGTATTTGTTTGGGTATTAATATAGATTTTGGTATTGCCACACCACGGTGGGGAAATGACCTTGTAGAAGGGATACAGGCTTGGGGAGGAAGCAAGGAGTCTGGCCCACAGCAATGGGGAGTGTCGGAGGCTGCCTAGGAGGATGGGAAAGACGCTTCCTGTGGCAAGAATGACAGTGGAAACCATCTCCTGACCCCGCAGTGGCAGGCCTGGGCACAGGCAAGTTCACCTCCCGCCGAGAGCCCAGGCCCATCCCAAAGAGGGAGCCAACATCGAGGTGGTGGGGCGATGTGTGCCCTCCCACCCCTCTCCTCCTCCCTCATCTCCGTCCCCTCCCACAGCTCCACCCAAGCAGTCCTGCTCAGCCCCCCACACTCTTCTCCTGTCACTGCTGCGGGGGTACATCCACACACAGCACGGATGGAGACCAACACCTTTCAGAAGCCAGCCTGCTGTCCCTGCCCCTGCTGGCCCAAGCTTCATTACCCTGATGATGCTGTATGATCACCCCTGGGTCTCAGCCCTCTCAGACTCCCTGAGGGCAGAGACTATGACTCACTGGTCTCTGTGTCCCCAGAGCCTGTCACAGTGCCCCACACAGAGCCAGTGCTCCATAAACATGCTCAAACGTTCATTGACAAAAATCCTCCTAATAACCATGACTGCCATAGCAACTTGCCCTGTCCATCTGCTCAGAAGAGATACTTTTCAGATCAAGTCATTATCTCCATGCATTTTCACTAAGCCCAAAGGCTTTATGGCATTCAGATGGAAGGGGTGAGGTTCTCCTTTGCACTTGAAGTGACCCTACACTTCCTCTGAGACTCAGCCCCCTTCCTGTGGCTCAGTCTGTTGTTGTCATAGTGCATATGATGCCATGAGTCTGTCCCCCTCAGGGCTGTGGCTCCCAGAGGGCAAAGCTGGGCATCTGTGCTGCGTTGGTCACCTCTGCATGTCCAGTACATGCTTGGTACTCGACAGATGCTCAAGGGAGTCCGAGAGGATATTAGACCAGGATCACCCTGCAGGAGCCTTGAGAAACGTCTGGGTGGGCCTCCTCCTCCTCATCTGTCCCATGTCCTGAAGACCAGCTGCAGTTCCAGACATTGGCCCTCGCCCTAGGTCAGGCATCCAACACCCTTCCCTGCTCACGCATGTTGCCGCTGTTAAGAACATCATCTGGCTGGGTGCAGTAGCTCACGCCTATAATCCCAGGACTTTGGGAGGCCAAGGTGAGAGGATTGCCTGAGCCCATGGGTTTGAGACTAGCCTGGGCAACTTGGCGAGATGTCATCTCTACAATAAATTTAAAAAAAAAAATTAGCTGGGCGTGGTGGCACTTGCCTGCAGTTCTAGTTACTTGGAAGGCTGAGGCAGAAGGATCACCTGAGCCCAGCAGGTTGACGACACTGGGGTGGCCATGAGTGTGCCACTGTACCCCAGCCCCCAGGCAAAGGAGTGAGACTTCAACTCAAAAAAAAACCAAAAAACAAACAAACAAAAAACCATCATCTGAGGACGGTGTCTGCCGTGCCATCCCCTCAGCCTTTCTGTACTTACAGGATTGCAGCCTTCTCTCTACCACTCAGGAAAGAACAGGCCTCACGCCTCACCTCCTCTGTCCAGGCTGACGTCAGTGGAGCCTACTCCTCAGAGAGAGCCTGAGAGGTCAGACCATGACACGGGCAGGCTCGCCCCACATCAAAACAGGCTGCACACGGGCCGCGTCTCTTGAGCAATAATGACTTGCCAGAGAACCAAAACAAGGCCTACCCCACAGGCAACAGGCAAAGGACTGTGTCCGCGACGCCTGCGGCCTGCTGCCCAGTTAGCCAGAAAGGCCCTCGGGTGTTTCTGTCTCCTGTGGATATTCTAGGCCCAGGCCAGACAGCATATGTTTGTTTACCAGCTTCTACTGCAATCACAGCTAGTTACGTCCTTCCATACTCCCAGCTCAGCTAAAGCAAAGAATAATCAAAAACAAAAGTGCCCAGGCACCTGTAAGAGCCTGTCGAGTGCTATTAATAATTAGGAAGTCCACCTACAGGTGGGAAAAGGAAGGCGCAGATCTTTTAGACAAGGTCTGACCGCCTGCTGGCCCTTCCAGGTAGCAGTGACCTACATTACCCTGGAGGAGATAAGATTAAAATGCAACAATGCGTTCCCCTAGTCCATTCTGTCTATCACGGGTTCATGGGTAGCTTGCAGAAGAGAAAGACTTCCTCATTCAGATAGCATTGGGAAAGTCCAAATCAAACTAAGTTTAAAGAGTTTTCTCTGTTCTAGTTTACAAAACAGGCTTTTTATTTTTTTATTTTTATTTTTGAGTCAGAGTCTCACATCCAGGCTGGAGTACAGCTCATCACAGCCTCAACTTCCTAGGCTCAGGTGATTCTTCCACCTCAGCCCCATGTAGCTGGGACTACAGATATGTGTAACCACCATGCCTGGCTAATTTGGGCTTTTTTTTGTGTCAGAGTCTCACTTTGTCTCCCAGGCTGGAGTGCGGTAGCATGCTCTCGGCTACCACAACCTTGACCTGCTGGGCTCAGGTGATACTTCCGCCTCAGGCTTAAGTCAGCTTTTCAGTCTATGACCCTACGAATTACTTACTCAGAAAGATCAGCTGGTCAACTTGACAAAGTAATTTTTTTTCTTAGCATCACCAAGAAATCTTAGTGTGACAAACAGATTACATTTGGGAGGGCATTTGGTAACTTCTGATCTACAAATATATTTGTATTTCCCTATAATGATTTGCTACCTCTAATCCCACCTGTTTGAGCAGGTTGGCACAAACCCAAAGCAAATGGCGCCTCCCCCTTCCCCGAGTTGGAGTCTCACTCTGTTGCCTAGGCTAGAGTGCAGTGGCATGCTCACGGCCACCACAGCCTCGACCTGCTGGGCTCAGGTGATCCTTCTGCCTCAGTCTTCCAAGTAGCTGGAACTGTAGGCATATGCCACCATGCCTGCCTAATTTTTTGATTTATTGTAGAGATGAGGTCTCACCAAGTTGCCCAGGCTGGTCTCAAACCCATGGGCTCAGGCAATCCTCTCACCTCAGCCTCCCAAAGTACTGGGATTATAGGTGTGAGCCCCTGCGCCCAGTCAAATGACTCCTTCTAATAACCATACAAGGAATGACCTGTCTGGGTAATGAGGATTGCCTCAGGAGGCTCCTTGCATGTGTGAATACCATCAAGGCCGCACAAAGCAAAGCCTGGCATATAAGCCTTCAGTGTCCATAAAACAAACGGCCTCAAAGGACACTGGGAACAGCCATCAGGAAGAGATCACATGCAAAAGGATGCGGAAGCTCATCTTGAACTCCACAGAGACCAAGCATTCCCAATGTCCAGGTGACATGCAGCGCTGCTTAGAAGAGGCATGGGGACAGGAGAAAGAGGGAGAAAGGAGGCCACCTGTGCCACATGGGTATTGGGACCAAGCCACGAGGTTGTTACTTGAGAAATGGTCACAGCCCAGTCACTGCACCCCACAACCAGACTGACACTCCACCTTCCCAGGGACATGCGGGCATCACACCAGGCACAGACACAGCAAACAACATATAACCTACTCTTTAGACATTTCATTTTTTCCTTCAAACCTGTAATACAATAAGGTGGAGTTATTAAATCACATAGACACTCAAAGCCAAGATCACATGTGGGAGTATAAACATTTCTATTTGTCTATTTATTTATTTATTTTTGAGTTGGAGTCTCACTCCATCACCCAGGCCGGAGTGCAGGGGCACGCTCACAGTCACCGTAGCCTTGACCTGCTGGGCTCAGGTGATCCTTCTGTCTCAGCCTTCCAAGTAGCTGGAATTATAGGCATGTGCCACAGGGCCCGGTTAATTTTTTTAAAAAATTTTATTGTAGAGATAAGGTCTCAACAAGTTGCCCAGGCTGGTCTCGAACCCATGGGCTCAGGCAATCCTCTCACCTCGGCCTCCCAAAGTGCTGGGATTACAGGTATGAGCCACTGTGCCTGGCCTTTATTTGACAACTTAAACAAGCACATAAAAAGTCTTTTAATGTTTCTAGAGGGAAAAAGTATGAAAAGTATATAAACATATAACAAACAATATAAACGTTAAATACACAATATATATAGTCATGCATTGCTTAACAACGGGTATACGTCCTGAAAAACGCATCGTTAGATGATTTTGCTGCGTGAACGTCAGAGAGTGCTTACACAAACCTAGATGGCACAGCCCACTATATACCTAAGATATTCCAGGCTACAAAGCTGTCTAGCATATTAGCGTACTGAATACTGTAGGCAATTGGAACACAATGGTGACTACTTGAATATCTAAACATATCTAAACATAGAAAAGGCACAGGAAACAATACAGTATTAGAATCTTATGGGATCATCATCTTGTATGTGGTCCACCGTTGACTGAAATATGTGGTGCATGACTGTACTCTCATTGTAAGTATATATGCGTAGAGTTAGATAAGTTTAATTATCTCTACAGATATTTAAACATTTAATTCTAAAGTTTCCAAAGACTCAAAGTTTGTGTCTTGTACATTTTAAGTGTATTCAAATAGCATGCATATAATTAATGGGCCAAAACATCACTGGAATCTAAAGATTTCTCTCATCAGCATGAGACAAACTCCAAACACAAACACGCTACATGAAGCATTTGAGGCAGTCTCCTGTCTCCTATTTTTTGGGCAGCAGCTGAGGGCTCATGGAGATACTCCTCAGCACATGAAGGCATTTTTCACACCTCATTTGAGGGAAGGGATAAGGCTGGGGTAAGGTGAATGAGCAGAATTTTCCAGATGGAGGAGAGCAGAGGCTCTTAGAGAAGGCAGATGGGCCAAACAGCAAGAGTCAGCTTCACCCCTGGACCCAATATTCATCTCCAATTCACTGAGGACAGGGTAAGAAATGCCACACGCCTTAGAAATGAGACCACAGAACCACGAACTTGTGAAGGGACCTATCTTCCAAACCTAGCTGTACTGAAGAGCTAGAAGGGGGGTGTATAGCCTCTGCCCAACATTGAGGCCTAGGCCATTTCTGTCATTCCTCTGTGGCCACAGCCCCCAGGGCTACTGGTGGTCTGGAACGGGAGCAACACTCGTCACAAATGAGAACGCATCATCGACCTACCTCCGTTGGCCAGGAGGTTCTCCTGGACTTTGCCCTTGGAGTCCTCCATGACTTCCACTACGCTCTGAGCCATCTTCTTTATGAGGCTTTGGAGAGAGAAGAGAAAGAGCCGGTTAGAGTAGGAAGCTGCCCTCGGAATATTCTCACAGGCTGCTGGCAGGAAAAGGAACCAGTGACACCCTTTGGGGGAAGAATTTGGCAATATGTCCGAAGAGGCTTAAAATGTTAATAGCCTTTGAACCAGTCATTCCACTTCTGGGAAACTATCTTAAGGAAACAGGACAAACAGAAAAAGCTTTTGGAATGAAAAGATGTTCACTGCGGCACTGCTGCTGACAGTAAAAAACTGGAAACAACTAGAAGGTTCGACAATAGGGAATTGTTTAAGTAAATGATGGTATATCCAGCTGAGAGATTATTAGGCAGCCATTGAAAATAAAGCTTCAAAGAATGCCTTATACCAAGGAACAAGGCACATATTATAACGTTACGTGGAAAAAACCCAAGACACAAAATCATACAGCAACTAGGTAAGAATGTTTTTCCTCCTTTATATATTTTCTATTGTAATCTGCGATTACTTCTGTAATTAGAAAATTAAAACTTCTTGCTTCCAGAAAACATACTGAAGGCTTCAGAAGGTATGGAAAAGTACGAGACTTGGAGGTAAAGGGTTCAAATTCGCCATGACTCTGCCAATTACCGAATATGTGAGTTCCCCCAAATTGATCTCATTTCTTTGAGCCTCAGTTCCCTCATCTATAAAACACAGATTATGCCCACTTTGTGGAGTTATTATTAATGTTAATATAACTAATCAGGCATTGATCATTTAATAGCAAAGAGAGTCTGCTCCAGGCGGTTGAGCAATTAGAAGTCCGACTAGAAAACGTGTCAAACTAGGATCAAAGTCCGAATGTTCTGAGGATCCACATCTTTGCCTCGGGCTCTCGCCACATTCTCCCAGTGGCCAAGAGGGAGGTGGTGTTGGCAGAAAGAGTGGATCCAGGTCATTGAGTCCCAGATGGAGTACAAGGTCTTCTACCATTGCAGGCACTGGCCACATTGGCCACTCAGAGCATGGAGTGTAGGGCCCGAGGGCCTGATACAGAAAACCATTGCAGGAGCACATGGGAAGGTCCTCGATAAAAGCAAAGGAGGGATAGACAGAGGAACTTACTTTCCTATCAAAGTAATACGTGTTTATGGCCACAAGTACAAAAATAAGTATATAGTAGTAAACAAAAAATGGACAAACTTACTCTTCCACCTAGGAGGATACATACTTAGCATGTTGACATATCTCCAAAGGCATAAAACCTGTACAATTTATGTGAATTGCAGTCTTCTTTGGATAGCACCTGTCATTTAGTGGAGTCTACCAAGTGTCAAACATTCTATAATCATTCTCATTTAATCCCCGCAAAATTCCTGAAAGATGGGTATCATCCCATTTTAGAGATGAGGAAACTGAGACCCAGAGAAGTCACTTACCTCACTCATTCAGTCTAGAATAGTAGTTAATAATGTCTTATTGATTATACTGTTGGGCAAATTACCTAACTAATCTTGGTTTTCTCAGTTGCAAAATGGCAATAATACCTCCTATTTCATGGAGTACTTTGCCGAGTTTGGTACAATGCATGTAACATATTGGGTCCCGAAGAGTTTGCAAAAGATACCTTGAGATACGCGCTAGGTAACCTGGGTGGACTGTTTTGGATTCCTGCCCACTGACTCCCAGCTAGATTTGGCAGGAGATCAGAGAGAGAATCTGGTTCCTCCCAGTTCAGTAACCTCAATCCTCTCATTTCTGCCAGCCTAGGAGTTGTGACAATGTCCCTCCACCAGCCTGGGCTCCTGCACTGTCCCTTAGGCTCTCCTACAGCTCATGGGCAACTTTATGGGTTTTGTTTTGTTTTGTTTTTAAGTAGGAGTCTTACTCTGTTGTCCAGGCTGGATTGCAGCGGCACACTCAAGGTCACCGCAGCCTCCACCTGCTGGGCTCAGGCGATCCTTCTGCCTCAACCTTCCAAGTAGATGAAACCACAGGCGTGCGCCACCATGGTGTACTAATTTTTTTATTTATTGTAAAGATGAGGTCTCTTGCCAAGTTGCCCAGGCTGGTCTCGAACCCCTGGACTCAGGCCATCCTCTCGCATCTTAATTGGGGCTCTGGCTTGATAAATTCATTCATTCAGCAAGTTGTTTTTTTTTTGCGTTGGAATCTCACTCTGTCACCAAGGCTGGAGTGCAGTGGCACACTCATGGCCACCGCAGCCTCGACCTGCTGAGCTTAGGCGATCCTTCCGCCCCAGCCTTCCAAGTAGCTGGAACTACAGGCACATGCTACCATGCCCAGCTAATTTTTGGATTTATTGTAGAGATGAGGTCTCGCCAAGTTGCCCAGCTGGTCTCGAACCCGTGGGCTCAGGCAATCCTCTCACCTCAGCCTCCCAAAGTGCTGGGATTATAGGCATGAACCACTGCACCCAGCCCAGCAAGTTCTATACATTAAGCAAGTACGATATGCCACGCACTTTTCTAGATGCTATGGACAAAACAAAGTCCCTGCTCACAAACTCCTATTTTAACACCATCAACAGTTCCTCTTTTATCATCTCAGTGACACCTGCGAGTCGCTGTCTCCTTTTATCATGTCCCCTATGAGACTTTCAGTAATTATTTATTTTTACATGAAGGTGGTAGTAATTCCAGCCCCTACCACAGTGCCTGACCCGTGGCAGCTGCATAGCGATGTTTGTTGAGTGAATAAATGAATGCAGCACTCCATAGCACCTAAAATTACACACATGCTTGCTTCTATCCTAACGGACCTAAAAATAGAACACACTCATCGTTTTGTTAACGAACTTTTGTTGCTCCTCATCTTACCATCTATGAAGTTTGTTTTATTTTATTTTACTTTTTTTGAGTCAAGATCTCACTCTGTCACCCAGGATGGAGTGCAGTGGGACAGTCATGGCTCTCCGTAGCCTCGACCTCCTGGGTTCAGGCGATCCTCCCACCTCAGCCTCCTGAATCACTGGGACTACAGGCATGTGCCACAACACCTGGCTAATTTTTTTTTTTTAATGTAGAGACGAGGTCTAGCTATATTGCCCAGGTTGGTCTCGGAACTCCCAGGCTCAGGAAATCCCTGCCACCTTAGCCTCCCGAGTAGCTGGGACTACAGGTATGCACCACAACACCTGGCTAATTTTTTTTATTTTTTGTGTAGAGATGAGGTCTAGCTATATTGCCCGGGCTGGTCTCGAATTCCTGGACTCAAGCGATCCTCCCACCTTGGCCTCTCAAAGTGCTGGGATTACAGGCGTGAGCCACCATGCCTAGTCTGAAATTTTTAACTATCTAGCAAGCGTGGCCCTTCCACATGTACACTACCCCAGAAATGTCTCAAAATAACATGAACTAATAAAGCTTAATTGTTAGAAAAAGCATTTATTTCACATAACAAAAACAGCCCTGACTCAGCTGTGATCATTAACTATGGTCATAGCAAATTGTGACATTACAGGATAAGAACATTTTCCCCCCAAGGCCAGGCACAGTGGTTCACGCCCACAGGTTTGAGACCAGCCTGGGCAACTTGGTGAGACCTCAACTCTACAATAAGTAAAAAAATTAGCCAGGTTTGGTGGCGCGTGTCTATAGTTCCAGCTACTTGGATGGTTGAGGCAAAAGAATCGCCTGAGCCCGGGAGGTAGAGGCTGTGGTGGCCATGAGCATGCTACTGCACTGTAGTCTGGGTGACAGAGTGAGACTCCAACTCAGGGGAAAAAAAAAAAGAATAGAACTTCCTCGTTCCTTTCATTTCCTGTATAGTATTTCATTGCATGGCTGTTATCATAACTAATCTTCTACTATTGGACATTTGAACAATTTCCACTTTGACAAGGTATCACAATAACACACATTTTTTACCCCCTTGTATAGGTATATATGAAGGATAAATTGCTAAAAGAGGAACTTCTAGAATAAGAAATATGAACTTTTACAGTTTTAACCAGCAAAGCCAAACTCTCCAAATGTACAGTCAGCATTCACTCATACCAGCTGGATATGAGACCGTCTGTTTCCCTAAACCCTTGCCAACATTGGTATTATGAGTCTTTTTAATCTGTCAATTTGATAGCTGAAAAATTATATTTCATTGTCACTCTGCTTTGCATTTCTTCGATGATCAGTGAGGCTGGACATCTTTTCTTGTGTTTATTGACTCTACAAAAGCTATTTTCTTCTGCGAATAGCGTGTTTGTATCTTTTGTCAGTTTTTCTGTTAGCTTGTTCATCTCTTTTTAAATTTTATTGTATTGATTAGTGTGAGCTCTCAGGTGTTTTGAAAGCTCAATTCTTGGCTGGGCGTGGTGCCTCATACCTATAATACCAGCACTTTGGGAGGCCGAGGTGAGAGGACTGCCTGAGCCCACAGGTTTGAGACCAGCCTGGGCAACTTGGCGAGACCTTATCTCTACAATAAAACAAACAAACAAACAAAAATACCCAGGCATGGCTATTTTTTAATTTTCTATGTAGAGAAGAGGTCTAGCTATATATTGCCTAGGTTGGTCTTGAACTCCTGGGTTCAGGCAATCCTTCCCAACTTAGCCTCCCGATTAGCTGGCTATGCTACAGGTATGCACCACATGGTGGCGCGTGCCTATAGTTCCAGCTACTTGGAAGCCTGAGGTGGAAAGATTGCCTGAGCCCAACAGGTCAAGGCTGTGGTGGCTGTGAGCATGCCACTACACTCCCGCCTGGGCTACAGAATGAGATTCTGACTCAAAAATTAAAAATTAAAAATTAAAAAAAAGGAAGCTCAATTCTTGAGACAATGTTTTGAGCTTGGTGACATCTCCATTTTAGAAATGACAGAATTAAGACTTAGAGAGCTAAAGGTCACCCTACACAGTAAACGAGTGTTGAGGCAGAAACTGATCGCAAATCTACATGACTCCAAAGCTCATGTTCTCCCATATTAGTCTAAAATATGATAGGGACCCAAAAGAATACAATTTATTTATAAAAAGTTGTATATTTATGCTTACATGTTTAAACTTCAGTCACCGAAGTACTCTGATGCAATACACCTATTGAGATGCTTTTTCCACTGCTCAAAACAGTTTCTCAACTCATCAGTTTTGATGCCTTTAGTGCTTCTGTCATTTTTTGTTTTACCTCTTCCACATCCGCAAAACGTTTCCCTTTGAGAACTTTTCATACAGGGAAACAAAAAAGTCCCTCGAGGTGACAGCAAGGGAACAGGGAGGGTGGGGCACAGGGATCATGCCGTTTTGGGTCCAAAACTGCTGAACACTCAGCATGGTGTGGGCAAGTTATTCGTGTTTTCACCCATTATGAAAAGGGAAGCTGGGCTCGGTGGCTCAGCCTGTAATCCGCGCCTTTGGGAGGCTAAAGTGAGTGGATTGCCTGAGCCCGCGGGTTCGAGACCCGCCTGGGCGACTTGACGAGACCTCATCTCTACAATAAAAATCGCAAATTAGCCGGGCGTGGTAGCGCACACCTGTAGTTCCAGCTACTTGGAAGGTCGAGGCGGAAGGATCGCCGGAGCCCAGCAGATCGAGGCTGCGGTGGCCGGGAGCGGCCACTGCACTCCAGTCTGGGCGACAGAGTGAGACTCCAACTCAAAAAAAAAAGAAAAGGGAAAACCCACTGAAAGAATTAAAAAAAAAAATTCACTGAAGCCAAACACAGTCTCTCACAACAATGCTAGCTGGTACACGGATGCTGATGGGTTCTTAGAACACTTACCTAGCAGGAGAAGCCTGTACTAAAAGAGGCCCATACTCCAAAAAATAATTATGGGTTTTTTTTTGGATCCTCCCTTGTAAACTCTGGAAAATGTCTGATAAAAATTTTTATATGGGCCAGGGATGGTGGCTCACACCATCCCTGTAATCCCAGGGAGGCTGAAGTGAGAGGATTGCCAGAGTCCAGGGGTTTGAGACCAGCCTGGGCAATTTGGTGAGAACTCCTCTCTTCAATTAATAATGATTAAAAAAAATTAGCCAGGCATAGTGGCTCATGCCTGTAGTTCTAGCTACTTGGAAGGCTGAGGCAGAAGGATTGCCTGAGTCCAGCAGGTCGAGGCTGCAGTGGCTGTGAGCGTGCTACTGCACTACAGCCTAGAAAACAGAGTGCGACTCTTGAGTTTAAAAAAAAATGTATATATGTACCCATGAAAGAAGATGTACAAATTTTTTTTAATTAAAAAAGCAACTGCAAAAAATTGCAAAGACCTTGATTGGGATGTTGGTTGTGCTGATATATAGCATTTATTTGTTAAAACTCACCAGCCTATTCACTCAAGATGAGTCCATCTCACTGTTGATAACTTTTATCTCATTTAAAAAAAAAAAATTGCTACTTGGAAGGCAGAGGCAGAAGGATCGCCAGAGCCCAGCAGGTCGACGCTAGGGTGGCTGTGAGCATGCCACCACGCTCCAGCCTGGGTGACGGAGTGAGGCTCCAACTCAAAAAAAAAAAAAAAAAATTCTAAGCAGACACTACCTTAATCAAGTGACCAGAGTAACATCACATACAATGGGAAAGATCAACAACATGTGCCTCCTGCTATGATGCACTGAGAGAAAAAAAAATCACTTCTGTGATGTTCTTGCCAACACGGCATAACCTGAGTCAAATCATGAGGAAACATCAAATGAGTTCAGATTAAGGAGCATTTTACAAAATAACTGACCTGTACACTTCAAAAATCAGCGTCAGGAAAGTTAAAAAAAAAAAAAAGTCTGAATAAGTATTCCAGTTTAAACAAGGCTAAGGAGACATGAGAATTCATCACAAAAGACAGGAAGCCATCTCAATGTTTCTTATTATCTGAGAAAATACATTTTATTTTGTTAGGAAGAACTCTATTTTACTTTGATTTTTAGAGATGAGGCCTCGTTATGTTGCCCAAGCTAGTCTCAGACTCTGGCCTCAAGTGATCCTCCTGCTTCCGCTTCCCAAATAGTGGGGACTGCAGGCACACACCATAGCACCCAGCTCAGAAAGCACACTACTGGTCAGGCGTGGTGGCTCAAGCCTATAATCCCAGCACTTTAGGAGGCCAAGGCGAGAGGATTGCCTGAGCCCACGGGTACGAGATCAGCCCGGGCAACATGGTGAGACCTCGTCTACAATAAGTCAAAAATTTAGCTGGGCGTGGTAGCATGTACCTGTAGTTCCAGCTACTTGGAAGGCTGAGGTGGAAGGATCGCCTGAGCTCAGGCGAGCAGGTTGAGACTGCAGTGGCCAGGAGCGTGCTACTGCACTCCAGCCTGGGCGACAGAGTGAGAATCCAACTTAAAAAAAAAAAAAAAAAAAAAGAAAGCAAGCACACTATTGAGATGAGTGTGATATCCTAGTAAAATCTGTAGATTAAATAACAGCACTGTATTCCTTTGATCGTTGTACAAAGGTTATATAAGAGAATGTCCTTGTTCTTAGGCAATACACCCTAAAGTACTTAGTCATAAAGGATACCATGTCTGCAACTTACTGTCAACGAGTCCAGAGGGAAGACAGAGGGAAAGCAGATGTTGTGAAGGGCACATGGGAATTCTTTTAACAACTGTGCACATTTTCTGAAACTTGAAATAAGGCCAAAATAAAAAGTTTAGGCAGGTAAAGTCTGTAATCCCACTTTAAAAAAATGATGTCAGCATATACCTAAATCAGAATCACCCCATCATAGATCAGTGGATAATGAGAATGTAGTGTATACACACTATGGAATACTACTCAGTCAATGAAAAGAATGAAATAATGTCTCTTGCAGCAACTCGGAAGGAATTAAGAGGTCATCCTAAGTGAACTAACAGGGGAACAGAAACCAAACACCATATGTTCTCACATTTAAGTGGGAGCTTAACTAAGAATCTGCAAAGACATGGAGAGTGGTGTAATAGACACAGGAGACTCCAAGGAGGAGAAGGAAGGAGTGGAGGGACAAAAAATCATCAGTTGGGTACAAAGCACACGGCGGGGGCAGTGGGCACACCCAAAGTCCAGACATCTCCACTGCAGTACAATGCAACCATGTAACCCAAAACGATTTGTATCCCCTAAAGCTACGGAAATGAAAAATAAGAATAAAAAGAAAAAAAATTCCGCAAGACCCTAAACTGTAAACACTGATTATCATCTCAAGTAGATAATGAAAGAAACTAAACAAAAATAGCACAGTAAATCATAAAGAAATAATATAAATAAACAATTTTGCACAACAGGCAGAAGGTAGAAGCAACCAACATCCATGCAGATGAATGAATGAACGGAATGTGGTGCATCCACACAATGGAACAGAATTCAGCTTTAAAGAGGAAGGAAATTTTGACACATGCTGCAATATAAATGGAACTAGAAGACATGCTAAGGAAAACAAGTCAGTCACAAAGGAACTAACACTGTACGATTTCCCCCATAGGAGGTACCTAAAATAGTCACATTCTAAAGACAGAAAGTAGAAAGATAGCTGCCAGGGGCTGGAGGAGAAGCATATGGGAGTTATTATTTAATGAATAGAGTTTCGGTTGGGTGTAGTAGCTAACATCTATAATCCTAGCGCTTTGGGAGGCCAAGGCAGGAGGATGGCTCGAGCCCAGGAGTTTGAGCCTTGCAAAATCTCAACTCTAAAAAAAAAGGCCGGGTGCAGTGGCTCAAGCCTGTAATCCTAGTACTTTGGGAAGCCAAGGCGAGAGGACTGCCTGAGCCTGTAGGTTCAAGATCAGCCTGGGCAACTTGGTGACACTTTGTCTCTACAATAAATCAAAAATTAGCCAGACGTGGTAGCACATGCCTGTAGTTCCAGCTACTTAGAAGGCTGAGGCGGAAGGATCGCCAGAGCCCAGCAGGTTGACGCTGGGGTAGCCATGTGCATGCCACTGCTCTCCAGGCTGGGTGACACAGTGAGACTTCAATTTAAAAAAAAAAAAATCAGCCAGGCATGGTGCCACGCATCCATAGTCCCAGCTGCTCAGAAGGCTGAGGAGAAAGGATCACTGAGCCTAGGAGGTTGAGGCTGAAGTGAGCTGTGATTGTGCCACTGCATTCTAGCATGGACAACGGAGTGAGACCTCAACTGGAAAAAAAAAAGTGGAGAGGCCTGGTAAAATGCTCAGTTATGGGTTCACAAGGGCAATGACAAATGGTTCAAAAACAGGAGGGCAAATATCATCTTTCATCAATTAAATGGGCATATTTAAAAGATAAATAAATGTGAGTATGGTGGCTCATGCCTGCAATCACAGCACTTTGGAAGGTCAAGGTGAGAGGATTGCTTGAGCCTGGAATTCAAGACCAGCCTAAGCAACATAGGGAGACCTCATCTCTACAAAAAATAACATAAAATAATTAGCTGAACGTAGTGGTGGACACCAGTAGGTCAAAGCTAGGGTGGCCGTGAGCATGCCACTGCACTCCAGTCTGGACAACAGAGTGAGACTCCAACTCAAAAAACAAACAAACAAAAATGTTTGATAGATATTATAAAGTTACTCTCTAGTAAGCCTGTTCCAACCGACACCCTGAATTAACAATGCATTGATGTTCCTGGTTCCCCAAGGACCTGCCAATAATGTAAATTATGAATGTTTTATTTATCTATCTATTTTTAGATTAGAAAGTATAGTTTATTTAGAAAATAAATTAGAAACAGAGAGAGAAAGAGGAGATTCGCCTCCCCAAGGTAGGAGAGGGTCCAAAGCTAGGAAACATGGTGGTCATAGCTCAAAAAAGCCATGTGGACACCCAGAGGTTAACAAAGTAATGGCCAATATTTAATTTTTATTTTTTTTTTGAGTTGAGGTCTCTCAGTATCACCCAGGCTGGAGTGCAGCAGCATGATCACAGCTTACTGCAGCCTTAACATCCCTGGCTCAAGCGATCCTCCACTTCAACCTCCCCAGTAGCTGGAACTACAGGCATGCGTCACCACACTTGGCTAATTTTTTGATTTACTGCAGAGACAAGGTCTCACCAAGTTGTGCAGGCTGGTCTCAAACCCCTGGGCTCAGGCAATCCTCTTGCCTCAGCCTCCCAAAGTGCTGGAATTACAGGCTTGAGCCCTGCACCCAGCTGTATCAAACATTTTTAACACACAGATATTTTGACCCAGAAATTCCGCTTCTAGGAATGTGTCCTCCTGCTGGCCGGGCTCATATACACAAAAACTGTGCATTCTGCAGCAGAATGGCTTACAATTGCAAAAGATGGGAAGCCATCTCGATGTTCAGCAATAGGTGACCCACCTGATGTAACGGACCACCATGAAGTCTCTAAAAAAGAACACGGGAGGTCTCTAGCATATTGGAGAAAGTGAAAGGTTGCACATCACAGGATAAAGGGAAGAAAGTAATAAATAGTATTTATAGTTATGATCACTTTTTTGAAAAAAAACAAAAAACCAAAATGCATGGCTGTACAGGTTGAAAACCCTCAACTTTTATTTTATTTATTGAGTCAGAGTCTCACTCTGTTGCCCAGGCTGGAGTGCAGTGGTACGCTCATGGCCACCGCGGCCTTGACCTGCTTCATTCAGGTGATCTTTCCAGCCCAGCCCTTCAAGTAGCTGGAAACACAGGTGTGCGCCACCATGCCCAGCTAATTTTTTAAAAATTATTATTGTAGAGACGAAATCTCGCCAATTGCCCAGGGTGGTCTCGAACACTTGGGCTCAGGCAATTCTCTTGCCTTGGCCTCCTAAAGTGCTGGTATTACAAACATGAGCCACCGTACCCAGTCTGAAAATCCTCAACTTTTAGACACATGATGCTCAAAGGAAATGCTCACTGGAGCATTTTGGATTTAGAAGGTTCAGATTAGGAAAACTGATATAATGCAAACACTCCAAAATCCAAAATAAAAATGGACTCTAAAATACTTCTGGTTCCAAGTATTTTGGATAAGGATACTCAACCTGTATGTGCATAGAAAAGTGTCTGGAATGATCAGCACTAAATTGTTGAAATGGTGTCCTTTAGAGATAGAATTGCAGGAGCTGGATATGGATTGTTAAAAAATAACCAGTGTAGACCAGGTGCTGTGGCTCAAAATGCCAATTTTGGGAGTTCAAGGCAGGAGGACTGCTTGAGGTCAAGAGTTCAAGTCACGCCTGGGCAATATAGCAAGACCCCATCTCTACAAAAAATTAGCTGGGCATGGTGGGGTGCACTGGTAGTCCTAGTTGATTGGGAGGCTGAGGTGGGAGAATTCCTTGAGCCTAGGCATCTGAGGCTACAGTGAGTCATGCTTGTGGCACTGAATGTAACGAGAGCCCGACTCAACAATAATAACAAAAACAACAACAATAATAATAATCAGAACTGAGTAGCACATGTCCTCACTCATAAGAAGACCTTGAACAATTATCATAATACTATAAGAAAAAGATTGGCCAAAAAAAAAGAAAGAAAAGGATTGGCGGTAGTGGGAAACTGCCGAGGGGGTGGTGGTGGGAGGTGGGACTGGCAATAGTGGGAATCTGCCAGGGGGAGAGCGGGGCACACCTCATCAACAAGGGTACCTGCATAATGAACATTTGTATGCCTAACCCTGAATTGGATCCCACATCTTCAAAATAAAAAATAAAAATAAATGATAGCAACCAGCATATATTAATAAAAGGCCAATAACAGAAACCCAAGTAACCAAAGCAGTAAGTAAAAGAATGAGACAGGGCAAGCTATCAGGGCACAGCTCATTACCTCGACAGTCATCTGGGGGAGGTCCTCAAGATGCGGGTGGGAGGAACGGGGGGCATCACCCAGGAGTGAGGCAAGACAGGTAGGGAGTGGAGGCCTCCGTGAGCTGGGCAGGCAGCATCCGGACACCCGCCATCTGCGGGGCGAGGGGTCTAGAGAGAAGGGGTCGCTCAAGGCAGCTGCACAGATCTGAAATGCTCTTTCCTTCCTTTCCACAAGCACCATGGGGGGCACCTCTCAACCCTGATTTCTGAACCCTGGGCTCCAGGAGGTCCCGAGGCATAGGATGGCCCTTGGGATATAGGGATAGCTCAAAAGTCAAAAGCCCAGCAGGCAAGGGCTCCCGAGATCTGCCTCCTCTTCAACAACCAAAGCCAGAAGGTTCCTGCCACGTGGGGCTCCCAGGACTCTTCCAGGCCTGGAGTGTGGGGAGAGGAGTATCCAACAGGTGACCAGAAGCCTCCTGGCCCCAGCAAACGGATCCAGAGTGAGGGCTGACCTCTCCATTCCCTTGAGTTCACCCAGCCCAGGACCCAAGCAGAGAAGATTTTTCCTAAGTGCTGTTAGGACCTCATGCTCCCAAGGGGTTCTGTCCTGTAGACGGTGCACAGGCCACACCCCTTGCTTTGCAGGAAGCCGGGCTGGGCTTCCTCCTTCCAGTTCTCTTCAGAGCGAGCACCGTGATTCTGAGGTTCCTGAGGACACAAGTCTGTGCAACATGAAAGAGAGGGCTCCCTCTCCCCCAGATTTTCTGGATAATTCCAACAAAAGCAAGACAAGGCTGGTGTGGTTGTCAGAAATTGCCTGAATTCCCAGGAGGAGAGGGTCAGCAGGTGACATGGCAGAGGAGTTTGAAGGGCTTTGAAGCAAGAGTAACAATCACTTCCATCTAGGAAGCTTTCCTCAGTCCTCAGGAAAGTGCTGCGGATCTTTATCGGAATCCTTGACAAACAGGGCAAGTCCCCGGGAGCTGAGGAAACGGCAGCTCAGACAGGCCAAGAGGCTTGCCCAGGTCACTTCGTACTGACTCTTGGCACCTCCTCTGAAGCCAGCCTCCATCCATGACGCCACGTGCTGGCATGCCCCCTCTGCATAACAAAAACTCCAAGCGTCCCAGGTGTCTAACTGTCCTGTGTCTAGACGATAGGGGCCATCAGTCCCGGCCTCCCTCTTATGGCTACACAGGGGGAGTTCCATACCTGAGAAGTGAGGCCCAGAAGCTTCCACACAGAGTGGAGTCTGCTCCCTCCTCCCCAGGTGACTCACAAGGCCCCTGGGCACCTCACCCCACCCTTTGCCTCTCTGCTTCCTCCTTTGCCAAGAGACAATGAAATTAACGTGCCCTACAGCAAAGTCATCAGGAAACTGTGACTAGAGAGCTGTTAAGTGACTTTCTTTTTATAAAAACAAAGGTCCGCCTGGGTGTGGTGGCTCACACCTGTAATCCCAGCACTTTGGGAGGCAGAGGTAGAAGGATCCCTTGAACCCAGGAGTTTGAGAACAGCCTGGGCAACACAGGAAGACCTCAAGACCTTGTCTCTATAAAAACAAAACAAAACAAAAACAGATACAAAGCAAAGGCCCAATGACACTTCTAGAAGGTTCCTATTCTGAGGAACTCTGGTCACAAACATATCACGGTTAAATTTCAAACTTGCCTCTTAAAAACTGGAAGTTTAAATAACGGGCTGATCTTTAGAGGAACTCCCTCCTCTCTGCACACTGCAGAGTGTCAAAAGACGGGCCTTTGAGACCAAGAAGGGCAAGGAACCAGCCCAAGGCCTCACAGCTCTTAGAGGTTGACCAGGACAAAAACGAGTCTTCCAGGTCAGTTCAATGTTCCCTGCCTCAATTTTAGGGCAACACATTGGATTTTAACAACAGCATTTTTGGGTAAAACTTTTCCTCATGTACATGTCCTGTCTGTTAGCGCTGAGTTTTTTTTAAGAAGAAGAAGAAAGCAATAGACTGCTCCGGCAAGCATCCTCTCAACCCTGCAGAGGTGACTGGGGCTTGCGGGAAGCCCCCCCAGTCCCACCTGCTGAGGAGCCAGCCTCATGCCCGGTCAATCAATCAAATCTGCAGGGAATCCTGGTTTATTTCAAAATGCCCTTGCCTGCCACTGTATGAGATGTCTGGAACAGGCAAATCCATGGAGACAGAGAGTGGACTAATAATGGCTTGAGGAAGAAGGAATTTGGCCGGTGGCTGCTAATAGGTACAGGGGTTCTTCTTGGGTCACGAAAATGTTCTGGAATCAGATACTGGTGATGGTTGCATTACTTTGTAAACACACCAGAAACCCATGAATTGTACACGTGAAAAGGGTGAGTCTTGCAGTGTGTGAATTATATCTCAATTTAAAAAATCATGTCCTGGCCTCTCCCTTCGCTGTGAGGATAGAGACCAGTCTGGAGGACAATGTCAAGGTGTGGTCTGGCCCTTTGAGCTAGATGTCACCGCCTTCTTCAACATTCCTTGGTTCTGTTCCCCTTTTCCTCCACCATCATCACTGCATTTTATAGTTACCAAAAATCTGTCCAAGCCCTGCCATGGGCCCCTGTCCTAGACAGGCCGCACCAACCTTCTCTGGGTTCCCTTTAAGCACCTCCTCACTGCTTTCCCTGCTGACTCAATCCGACCCCTCCTGTCCATCCCTCCCACAGCAGCCAGAGAGCTCTCTCTAAAAATACACATCTTAACGTGTCATGGCACTGCTTAAACTGCATCACTAGTTTTCCCAAGAAGTCAATTAGTAATGTTTAAACTCCTTAGCCAAGCCGGGCATGGTGGCACACACCTGTAGTCCCAGGTACTCGGAAGGCTGAGGTGAGAGGATTCCTTGAGCCCAGGAGTTAAAATCCAGCCTGGGCAACACAGCAAGACCCCACGTCAAAAAAATAAAAACTACTTAGCAGAGTTTACAAGTAACACCCCCCCCACCGGCCTACCCAGACTCATCTTTTGCCACCACCACCGATACCCTTGCTCTTCCTGCGCCAGTCTTCCAGAGCCACCTGGATGCTATCCACCCTTTATGGTAGTCCCATGACCCCTCCTCTAAGCAAGCTATCCCTAACGAAGACAATACAGTGTTGGCTGCCACGCCCACCCAGTACCTGCCACCTCTGATGCTCAACAAAAATAGACTGGGTGCCAGTTATGTACCAGGCAATGTCACAGGGACACAGCAGTGCACAAAACAGACCACACTTGCAGCCCTCACGGGCTTCCTTACGTCTGAAACCTCTTTCCACTGTGTCAGTTTCCACAGGGCGTTCCAGGGTTGCTTTCCTCACCTGTGTACTCCCCTAAACAAAGAGATTCTGGAGGTTTGCAGGAGCCGCACGGTGTGACGAATAAACACACAGTGGTTGCAGAGAAACACACGGGTGCTTGGCAGCACTGGCCACTAAACAGCCAGCTTAAGATGTGGCACGGACACTGGACCACTGGGCCTAGGCCACCACAGGCCCTGGACATCTCGGCTTCATGTCTGTGCCTCCAGCATTGAGACTGTCTCTTTACTTATGTACTTCATCTCCTGGACTGAAAACCTTTTGAAGAATGGACATTTTCAAAATCTCAGCGTTCCCCATGTCTACAAAATAATAAGCATTCAGTACAGCTGCAATAGCAGGCTCAGTCCATGGCTGGGGTGCCCTGCCCTGGACCTCAGGCACCATCTTGCCTCCTCCAACCATGTCCATCCAACAGGATGGGGATACAATCCAAAGGTTTAAGGGGAGCGTGTCCCACGCTTTAGGGACACAGGACCTAGCTACCTCAGTAGTCAAATAGTTATTTACTTGAGAGAAATAAAAATGTATGTCAGTAAGCCAGATATGGTGGCTCACACTTCTAGTCCCAGCACTTGGGAGGCCGAGACAGGAAGATCGCTTAAGACCAGGAGTTTGAGACCTGCCTGGGCAACATAGCAAGATAGTCTGTCTGTCTGTCTCTCTCTCTCTCTCTCTCTCTCTCTCTCTCTCTCTCTCTCTCTCTTACTCCTTCACCCAGGCTGGAGTGCAGTGGCACGCATGCTTATGGCCATCCCAGCGTCGACCTGCTGGGCTTCAGCGATCCTTCCGCCTCAGCCTTCTGAGTAATCGAAACTACAGACGCTCACTACCATGCCCAGTTATTTTTTATTTTATTGTAGAGACGAAGTCTCGCCAAGTTGCCCAGGCTGGTCTCGAATCCGTGGGCTCAGGCAATCCACTCACCTTGGCCTCCCTAAGTGCTGGGATTACAGGCTGAGCTACCGAGCCCGGCCTCGTGTCTCTATTTAAAAAAAAAGAAAAAAGTATACCAATGTCAAGATTGTACATGAACACTGATGACAGCTTTACTTTTAATAATCAAGAACTAGAGGCCATCTAAATGCTCCCCAACAAGTGAATGAATAAACAAATGTGGGCTGGGCATGGGGGCTCACACCTATAATCTCAGTACTTTGGGAAGGGGAATTGAGAGGATTGCCTGAGCTCAGAGGTTCAAGACCAACCTGCGAAACTTGGCAAGACCTCATCTCTAGAATAAATAAGAAAATTAGCTGGATGTGGTGGCATGTGCCGGTAGTTCCAGCTACTTGGAAGGCTGAGGCAGAAGGATCGCCTGCATCCAGCAGGTAGAGGCTACAGTGGCCGTGATCATGACACTGCACTCCAGCCTGAGCGACAGAGTGAGACTCCGGCTCCAAAACAAAGACAAAAACCAAACTGTGACTCACTCATAAAATATAATACTACCCAGCAGTAAAAAAATAATAACAATGATTAATATACATGCAGCAACATGGATAAAGCATGCGGAATGGGAAAACCACACTTAGGCCAGGTGCAGCGGTTCATGCTTGTACTCCAAATATTTTGGGAGGCCGAGGCTGGAGGATTGCTTGAGTCCAGGAGTTCAAGACCAGCGTAGGCATAAAAGCAAGACCTCATCTCTATTTAAAAAAAAAAAAAAGAAAGAAAATTTTAGCCAGGCTCGGTGGCTCAGCCTGTCATCCCGCGCCTTGGGAGCCTGAGGTGAGTGGACTGCCTGAGCCCGTGGGTTCGAGACCCGCCTGGGCAACTTGGCGAGACCTCATCTCTATGATAAATAAAAAAAATTTAGCCGGGTGTGGTAGCGCGCGCCTGTAGTTCCAGCTACTTGGAAGGCTGAGGCGGAAGGATCGCCCGAGCCCAGCAGGTCGAGGCTGTGGTGGCCAGGAGCGGCCACAGCATTCCAGTCTGGCTGACAGAGTGAGACTCCAACTCAAAAAAAAAAATAAAAATTTTTTTTTGAGTTGGAGTCTCACTCTGATGCCCAATCAGGAGTGCAGTGGCACGCTCATGGCCGTTGCAGCCTTTGGCTGCTCGGCTCAGGCGATCTTTCCGCCTCAGCCTTCCAAGTAGCTGGGACTATAGGCATGCACCACCATGCCCAGCTAATTTTTTTTTTTAAACTTATTGTAGAGAAGAGGTCTCGCCAAGTTGCCCAGGCTGGTCTCGAACTCATGGGCTCAGACAATCCTCTCACCTTGGCCACCAAAAGTGCTGGGATTATAGGTGTGAGCCACTGCACCTGGCTTGAAAAAAATTTTTTTTTAAATTAGCAGGTGGCCAAGCATGGTGGCTCACACCTATAATCCCGGCACTTTGGGAGGTTGAGGTGAGAGGATTGCCTGAGCCCATGAGTTTGAGACCAGCCTGGGCAACTTGGCGAGATCTCACCTCTACAATCATTAAAAAATAAATAAAAATTAGCCAGGCATGGTGGCACATGCCTGTAGTTCCAGCTACTTGGAGGGCTGAGGCAGAAGGATTGCCTGAGCCCAGCAGGTCGAGGCTGCGGTAGCCGGGAGCGGCCACTGCACTCCAGTCTGGGTGACAGAGTGAGACTCTGACTCAAAAAAGAAAAAAAAAATTAGCCAGGCATGGTGGCATGGACCTGCAATCCCAGCTACTCAGGAAGCTGAGGCAGGAGGATCACTTGAGCCCAGGAGTTCAAGGCTACAGTGAGCTACGATCACGCCACTGCACTCCAGCCTGCAACAGAGCAAGACACTGACTCAAAAAGAAAAAATAAAAAAGTAAACATTTAATCATGGTTCATAAACTATGGTAACTCCACATAGTGGAATGCTATAGCCTTAAAAGTGAGAAAGCTCTCTATGGTGGGAAAAAATCTCCCAGTCTCATTGTTATGTGGGGAAAAAAGGGCAAGATACATACAGCACACGTGAAATAGTATACTGTCTTTAAAAAGGGGGGAAATAGAGATAATGTTGGAACTTTCTTGTGTTTGTATAAAGAAGCACTAGAAATGTATCCAAGCAATTTATAAAAGTCGTTTCTTAAGTGGAGGCTGGGGCAGAGGTGAGATGGGAGATCATGCCAAGGAGACTTTGTGCCTTATAACCTTTCTTTTTTTTTTCTGAGTTGGAATCTTACTCTGTTGTCCAGACTGGAGTGCAGTGGCACGCTCCCGGCCACCACAGCCTCAACCTGCTGGGCTCCTCTAATCCTTCTGCCTCAGCCTTCCAAGTAGCCAGAACTACAAGCACACACTACCACACCCAGCTAATTATTTATTTATTTATTATAGAGACAAGGTCTCGCCAAGTTGCCTGGCTGGGTCTTGAACCCACTGGCTCAGGCAATCCACTCGCCTCGGCCTCCCAAAGTGCTGGGATTACAGGCTGAGCCACCGAGCCCGGCCACCGTATAACCTTTTATAACATTTTTCTGTTGGTTTTTTTGAGTCAGAGTCTCACTCTGTCACCCAGGCTGGAGTGCAGTGGCAAGCTCATGGCCACAACGGCCTCAATCTGCTGGACTCTGGTGATTGTTCTGCCTCAGTCTTCCAAGTAGCTGGAACTACAGGCATACATCACCATGCCCAGCTAATTTTTTGATTTATTGCAGAGACGAGGTCTCGCCATGTTGCCCAGTCTGGTCTCGAAAGCATGGATTCAGGTAATCCTCTCACCTCTGCCTCCCAAAGTACTGGGATTACAAGCATGAGCTACCATGCCCAGCACTTTTACATCATTTTTAACTTTGACGCATTTGGACATATATTCTGTTCAGATAAAAACAACTCTATCATAAGCTTTGGACTATATGTTTAGAATCCCTGACCTCAAGATGACTTCTTTGAAGTACCATAGGATTAAATAGGATAATAGCTATGTAAGGTGCTCATTGAAAGAGCAATGTTCCTCAAAGTCTTAAGCCCACCTGCCTCCAAATTACCAGCAGCCATTCCTGAAAATGCAGATTCCTAGGTCCTATCCCAGACCTGTCCAATCAGAATCCCTGGAGGTGGATGTTTAAAAAGTTCCCCAGGGCTGGCTGAGAACAGTGGCCCCCAGACCTGTGAATCCCAACACTTAGGGAGGCCAAGATGGGAGGATCACTTGAGGCCAGGAGTTCCAGAGCAGCCTAGGCAAAAAAAAAAAAAAAGGTTTTAAGTTTCCCAGGGTATTTTAAAAGCGCTAAAAGTGGAGGCCACTGGAGTGAGGTGATGAACATGCAGTCAGCAAATATTTATTCAGCATCTACTATGAGCCAGCACTTTCCTAAGAGCTAGGCATACAAATAAGGCCCGAGTTGGGCTAAGTGGCTCATGCCTGTAATCCCAGCACCTTGGGAGGCAAAGGCGAGAGGATTATGTGAGCTCTGGAGCTCGAGACCAGCCTGAGCAACATGGTGAGACCTCATCTCTACAACAAATCAAAAAATTAGCCGGGTGTGGTGGTGCATGTCTGAGTTCTAGCTACTTGGAAGGCGGGGGCGGAAGGACTGCCTGAGCCCAGCAGGTGAAGGCTGTGGTGGCCATGAGCATGCCACTGCACTCCAGCCTGGGAGACAGAGTGAGACTCAGGCTCAAAACAAACAAACAAACCAAAAAACAAATACAGCCCCTGTTTTCCTGGGACTGATATTCTACAGGAAGAGACAGACAAAAGCAAACAAGAAAAGTATGGAACAGTGGGCTGTGGAATGCAGTGAATAAAACAGGGTGATCCAGAGGGACTAGGTGGGCTGGCCACCTGGAGCAGGCCTCTGGAGGAGGTGCCATTTACACTGAGACCAGGACAATCAGGGAGTTCCCCATGCCAGGCTGGGTGGCAGATGAGGGGGCCTTCTGGGTGCAGACCTGGGATAGGATGGAGCCAGCTTGGCTGGAGAGGAGCAGGCCTAGGGCCAGATCGATTAAGGAATCTGAAAGCCAGCATTGAGAATATGGATTCTGGCTGGGCACAGCGACTCAGTGGCTCACGCCTGTAATACCAGCACTTTGAAAGGCTGAGGTGGGAGCACTGCTTGAGTCAATAGTTCGAGACCTGCCTGGGAAACACAGCAAGACCTCATCTCTATTAAAAAAATACACACACACACACACACACACACACACACACACACACACACACATATACGTATAGATTTTATATTGAGGGCACTGAAAGCCAAGGAGGGTTTTGCACAGGAGTCATGTAACATGCTGTTTTAAAAAAGATAATTCTGGCCAGGCACGGTGGCTCATGCCTGTAATCCCAGGACTTTGGGAGGCAGAGCAAGAGGACTGCCTGAGCTAGGGGTTTGAAACCAGCCTGGGTAACTTGATGAGACCTAGTCTCAACAATAAATAAAAAAAAATTAGCCAGGCGTGGTGGTGTATGCCTGTGGCTCCAGTTACCAGGAAGGCTGAGGCAGAAGGATAGCCTGAGTCCAGCAGATTGAGGATGCGGTGGCCGTGAGCATGCCACTGTACTACAGCCTGGGCGACAGAGTGAGACTCCAACTCAAAAATAATAATAATATTAATACATAATAATCATAGAATAAAAAGACCATTCCAACTGCTGTGGGAAGAATAAATGAAAGGGAAGTGGGAGTTTGTTGCAAAAATAAAAGAATGCATTGCAGGTGGCTTGGAAGGACATGCAGAGATCAGATGGATGTGGACGGGTCCCGGAGGTGGGGCCCACCAGATTCGGTACTTATTGGTGTCTGATGTGGAGTGTCAGACCGGGAGGTGGTGCCCAGCCAGTCTGCTTGAGTACCAGGTGCATGGGCCCAAGGAGCCTTTGACTGAAAATGGGAAAGACCCCACCGCACAAACATTGAACTGTCTGTTGAGGATAATGACTTGGGACAGAGAGCTATTGCAAAAAGAACATCTAAGAAGGACCATGGCTGGCTGCCCCTTGAATTAAGCTTTTGGAAATAAGCTCCATGGCTGCCATTTGTAGGGCTGTGAAGAGCAGTAACACAGTGTTAAGTGAAAAAGCCTGGGCTATAGGCTGGGGAACAATGGCCCTGTGGCACCCAAAAGGGCCTTGGCAGGGTCCAGGATGGAAGTGTCCCGTACTAACTAAATTTAAGTGCCAAAGAATGATTTTGTGGATTTCACAATGCTGCCTCGGCTGGCCCTTACTCCCTGTGAAGGGTGCAGGAAGGGACCAGAGGGGCGGCTCCCGAAATGGCGCCAACACACCGGACAACAAAGGCCCTTGGTCCCGGCTTCTGCAAGCACAATTCCCCACGCGCGCCAATTTCAAACCTCCCCGCGCATCAATTTCAAGCTTTCCTGCGCTCCTCAATTTCAATCTGCAAGCCTCCAATCAGTACCCAGCTTTGTTATGCGTCCAATAGGACCATAACACGGCCCCTTCCGGCCCCTGTCAGGCTGATAAATACAGCCCTCTCCCTGCAACTCTCTCTTTCTCTGTCTCTGTTACTCTCTCTCGGTCTCTGTTTCTCTCTCTCAGTCTCTCTATCTCTCTCTCTCAGTCTCCCTTTCTCTCTCTCTGTGTCACTCTCTCCCTCTCTGCAGCTCTCTCCTCACCTCTCTCCCACTCTCTTACTCTCTCTCTCCATCTCTCTATCTCTCTCTCTCTGTCGCTCTCTCCCTCTCTGCAGCTCTCTCCCCGCCTCTCTCCCACTTCCTCTCTCTCTCTCCACAGACCCTTTCCCTTTTTCCTTGTAACCGCCACTTTAATAAATCTCTTGGTCCTGGCCAGGTGTGGAGTCATTACTGGCGCCGAACTTCTTTCACCATGCATGCATGAAGTGGTCAGCCGACATGCCTTCTTCCCCTGCTGGCTGAACTTCTGGTTTGGTGAGAGCTGCTGGGAGCCGGGCAGATACTGGAGACTGTCCCAGCAGGGCTTGAACTCAGGGAGGAAGGCATGGAAAGCAGAGGAGAGCTGACTGCCAACGGCCCAGGGCCTTCAACGGAGCAAAGGCTGAAGTCAGGTTGAGCAGGCTGAGGCCTGACACCAGTGGCTACAGATCTTACACAAATGACTTAACTCTTTGGACAACAGTATTCTTGCCTATCAATCCATGGCAGCTACCAAAATGATGTGACAAACCATCAGGTAAGTAGTATGGAACTCAAGGCAGAATATAATACCCACAAAGGCACTCGAGAATGGAATAAGCCCTCAATGAAGTAATAACTGTTATCGACCATTATGTATCCAGTAAGGGCGGCAAAGTACATAAAGTATAAACACATGCAATAGCAAATATGCAAATCATTAATAATGTTACTCCAATAAACATACATCCACACTACACAATGAAAACAAGAGACTCTACAGGGCACGGTGGCTCATGCCTATATCCCAGCACTTTGGGAGACAGAGGCAAGAGAATTGCCTAAACCCACAGGTTCAAGACCAGCCTGGGCAACATGACGAGACCTCATCTCTACAATATATTAAAAAATTAGCTGGGCGTGGTAGTACACGTCTGTAGTTCCAGCTACTTGGAAGGATGAGGCGGAAGGATCGCCTGAGCCCAGCAGGTCGAGACTGCAGTAGCCATGAGCACACCACTGCACTGCAGCCTGGGCGACAAAGTGAGACTCTGACTCAAAAAAAAAAAAAAAAAGGGAAAGAAAAGAGAATCTACTCAATCAAGAGCCCCATGGAACACCTAGAAAAACTGGCAGTATTTCATCACAGCAAAAACTTCAAATTCCCTGGTTGGGTGCAGTGGCTCACACCTGAATCCCAGCACTTTGGGAGGTCAATGGGAGAATCACTTGAGGTCAGGCGTTTGAGACTAGCCTGCACATCTGTAATCCCAGGTAATGGGAAGGCTGAGGCAGGAGAATTGACTGAGCCCAAGAGTTCAAGATTACAGTGAGCTATGATTGCCTGGGTGAAAGAGTGAGACCCTGTCTTTAAAAAAAAACAAAACAAAACAGAAAGAACACTTCAAATTCTCAAAGGTAGAAGGAGCAGCATTCAACTGGGTATACAAGCACACTTGTAATCCCAGCTATGTGGGAGGCTGAGGCAGGAGGACCACTTGAGCCCAGGAGTTTGACACCAGCCTGGGCAACACAGTGGGGTCACATATCACATTAAAAAAAGAAAAGAGGCAGAGCTTGGTGGCTCAGCCTGTAATCCCAACACTTTGGGAGGCTGAGGCGAGCGGATTGCCTGAGCCTGCTGGTTTGATACCAGCCCAGGCAACTTTGCAAGACCTCATCTCTACAATTAAAAAAAAAAAAATAGCCAGGCATGGTAGCACGTGTGGTAGTTCCAGTTACTTGGAAGGCTGAGGCAGAAGGATCGCCGGAGCCTAGCAGGTCAACATTGAGGTGGTGGCTGTGAGTGTGCCACTGCATTCCAACCTGGGCAACGGAGTGAGACTCCAACTCAAAAAAAAAGAGAAAAGAAAAAATGTTGGGCATGATGACTCATGCCTGTAATCCTAGGGCTTTGAGATGTCAAGACTGGAGGATTGCTTGAATCCAGGAGTTCAAGACCAGCCCATACAACATAATGAGACCTTGACTCTACAAAAAATAAAAAATAGTCAGACATGGTAGCATGCACCTGTAGTCTTGGCTATATAAGAGGCTGAGAGGGATGGATTGCCTGAGTTCAGGAGGTCAAGGCTGTGTGAGCCATGATCATGCTACTGCACTCCAGCCTGGGAGACAGAGTGAAACCCCGACCCAAAAAGGAAGGAAAGAAGGAAGGAAGGAAGGAAGGAAGCAAGGAAAAGAAAAAATAGCACCTATTCACTCTCTAACAATAAAGCATTAGAATTAGAAATGAAAAACAGAAACAACCTTCCAGAAATAAAAGGATACAAATTTTGTAGAATATCTAAGGAAAAAAATAATTAAAATATTACACATCAGAAATTTAATTTATACTGGCCGGGCATGGTAGCTCACACATATAACACTCAGAGAAAAATTCATTGCCTTTAGCATTATAGAAAAAAACAAAAAAGAGACTACATGAACTAAGCATTCAACTCAGCATGTTTTACAGAAAAGAAAAAGAAAATAAACCCAAATAAAGCAAGAGGAAGGAAATTAGGATAAATGTAGAAATCAAAATGTTAGAAATCAGAAAAATGAGAACAATGGATCAATGAATTAAAAAGTTGCTTCTCTTAAAAGTGAAATAGATCAGCCGAGTGTGATAGCGCATGCCAGTAGTTCCAGCTACTTGGAAGGCTGAGGCAGAAGGATCGCCGGAGCCCAGCAGGTCGAGGCTGCGGTGGCCGGGAGCGGCCACTGCACTCCAGTCTGGGTGACAGAGTGAGACTCCAACTCAAACAAACAAATAAACAAACAAACAAAAAAAAACAACATGGAGATACCACCTTACACCAGTAAGAATGGCCATCATTAATAAAACAACAGATGCTGGCAAGGATGTGGAGAAAAAGGAACGCCTCTCCACTGCTGGTGGGAATGCAAACTAGTGCAACCTCTTTGGAAGACAGTGTAGTAATTTCTGAAAGAACTAGAAATTGACCTTCCATATGATCCAGCAATTCCCCTATTGAGAATATACCTGGAGGAAGTCAAATCATTTTACAAAAAAGATATCTATACACGTATGTTTATTGCAGCTCTATTCACAATAGCAAAAACATGGAACCAACCGTGTTGCCCATCGAAGCTGGACTGGATAAAAAAATATGGTACATATACACAATGGAATATTATGCAGCCATAAAGAAGGACAAACACATGGTCTTCGAGCGAGTTGGATGGATCTGGAGTTGATCATACTCAGTGATCTATCACAGAAACAAAGAACAGAGTACCATATGTTCTCACTCATAAATGGATCTTGAACAATTATAATACTATAATAAAGGGCTTGGCAGTAGTGGGAAACTGTCATGGGAGGAGTGTGGGATTGACAGTTGAGGGAAACTGCCAGGGGAGGGAATGGCATACCTCATCAACAAGGGTACCTACATAATCAATGCTTGTATACCTAACCCTGAATTGTACCCCACATCTTTATAATAAATAAATAAATATTTTTTAAAAAGTGAAATAGATAAACCACTGGTTTATCTAAAAATAAAAAGCCAACTAAAGGTAATACATAGATAACATCACTTAAAATGTGTATATAAGCCAGGCACAGTGGCTCATGCCTATAATCCCAGCACTTTGGAAGACAGAGGTGAGAGGAAACAAAAATGCCAAAGAAAACACAAATGCCAAAAAATGAGAGACATACAGATATAATATATATTGTGAGACTCTATGCAAATAATTTGAAAAGGTTCGTGAAATTGATTGTTGTCTAGGAAAATACAATTTACCAAAATCAATACACCTCCTTCAAAGAGAAAACCAACGACCAATAGTACTGAAAAATGTGAATAATATAAAAGAACTACTCCTAAAAATATACCCCTAAATACACATCTTTTGGTTTGGGGGGATTGTTTTAGTTGGATTTTCACTCTGTCACCCAGGCTGGAGTACAGTGGCACACTCACGGCCACTGCAGTCTCAACCTGCTAGGCTCAGGTGATCCTTCTGCCTCAGCATTCCAAGTAGCTGGAACTACAGACATGTACCACCACAACTGGCTAATTTTTTGATTTATTGTAGAGACAAGGTCTCGCCAAGTTGCCCAGGCTGGTCTCGAATCCCTGAGCTCAGGCAAATCCTCTCACCTCTGTCTCCCAAAGGGCTGGGATTACAGGCATGAGCCACTGCGCCTTAAAAATGTATATACGCATTTAAGTGATGTTATCTATGTATTACTTTTAGTTAGCTGTGATCAGAAGTGTCTGGACGCTGATAGCAACCACTCTGAGCACCTCTTTGTATTGTAGAAGTCAAACATGACTTGCATTCATCTATGTTATCAGTATATATTGAGTATGATGATTTTAATACTGCTTTTTCCTTTCTTAAAATTGTATACAATTTTGTGGCACCCTCCGTATGTCATAATGACATGTGTTAAACCTCCCAAAGCCGATCCCCCCATTGCCATTCAAAGCAGCTGTTCCCCAATGGTGCCAGAAGCAGCAGCATCAGCTTCCCCTTGGAACCTGTGGAAATGCAGGCTCTCGGGTCAAACTGAATCAGAAAATCTGGGGGCAGAGCCCAGTAACGTATGTTTTAACAAACCTTCTGGATGATTCCAAGACACACTAAAGCTTGAGAGCCACTCATTTAATGTGTTCAGCATTGGTATGCCAAGTGTGGTCTTCAGGCCAGCAACACCAGCATCACTGGGGAGCTTGGGAGAAATGCAGAATCCTAGGTCCAGCCCAGGTTCACTAAGTCAGAATCTGCATTCTGTCAAGATCTCCAGGCAATCCGTTTACATTTTCAAGTTTGAAAAGCACTCTTTAGAGCTTTAGCTCTGTTCTGCCCAATAGAAATATATTATTATATCCAAAAGAAACATAATTTAAGCTACACAGATATTTAAAAATTTCTAGTCACATTTTAAAAGTAAAAGCAAACTGGGTGTGGAGGCTCATTCCTGTGATCTCAGCACTTTGGGAAGCAGAAGCAAGGATTGCCTGAGCCTAGGGGTCCTAGACCAGCCTGAGCAACTTGGTGAGAACTTGTCTCCACAATAAATCAAAAAATGAGGCTGGCACAGTGGCTCATGCCTGCAATCCCCAGCACTTTGGGAAGCCAAGGTGAAAGGACTGCCTGAGACCAGGGGTTGGAGACCAGCCTGGGCAACTTGGCAAGACCTCATCTCTACAATAAATCAAAAAATTAGTCGGGCATGGTGATAAGTACCTATAGTTCTAGCTACCTGGAAGTCTGAGGCAGAAGGATCACCTGAGCCCAGCAGGTCAAGGCTGCGGTAGCCGTGAGTATGCCACTGCACTCCAGTCTTGGCCACAGAATGAGACTCTGACGCAAAAAAAAAAAAAAAAAAAAAGGCTATTGGAAGTCGTGAGCATGCCACTGCACTTCAGCCTGAATAACAGAGTGGGACTCCGACTCAAAAAAACCAAAACAAAACAAAAAACAGATACTTTCTTTATATTATGTGTGTGTGTGTGTGTGTGTGTGTGTGTGTGTGTGTGTGTGTGTGTGTAGAGAGAGAGAGAGGGAGAACACACACCAAATGCTATTTAATGAGGAGATACTAGAAATATTCAAACTAAAAATCAGGAATAAAACAGATGTCCACTATCATCATCACTGACAATTCAACATTTTTTCTGAAATACAAGCCTATGCAATTAAGCAAGTCAAAGAAATGAGAAAAGGGGGACAAAGTTATGATTTGCAGGTACTCTAATCACATGCCTAGAAAACCTTTAAAAAGATGAAATGCCATGAGAAATTAGAAGAAAATTCAGTAACTTGGTAAGTCACAAAATGAATGCATGAAAGCCCCTACTTACAAACAATAAGCATTTAGAAAATGCAATGAAAAAAATTTCATTTACAATAGCAACAAAATTTTTAAAACCTTAGGGAAAAAAATCAATAAGATATGCTAGAACCTTATGGAATAAAGCATCAATGCTCCATTAGAAGAATTAAGTTCTTGGAAAATGAACTGTGCTCATAGAAACAGTCAAAATCATAAGAACATTTACTGTCTCGTTGGAGATTAAGAAAAAAATTGTAAAAATGTTCATCTCCCTAATTTCAGTGTAATAGCAAATGAATTCTTAGCCAGTCATGATGGCTCACACCTATAATCCCAGCACTTTGGGAAGCTGAAGTGGGAGGATTGCCTGAACCCAGAAGTTCAAGACCAGCCTGGGCAACAAAGTGAGACCTCATCTCTACAAAAAATGTTTAAAAATTAGTCAGGTGTGGTGGCATGTGCCTATAGTCCCAGCTACTTGGAAGGCTGAGGCAAAAGGATTGCTTGAGCCCAGGAGTTTAAGGCTGCAGTGACAAAAGAAAAAGAAAAAGAAAAACTTGCTGGGCACAGTGGCTTACACCTGCAGTAATCCCAGAACTTTGAGAAGACTGCCTAAGCCCAGGGATTTAAGACCAGACTGGGCAACTTGGTGAGATCTTGTCTCTACAATAAATAAAAACAAAAACCAAAAAAAGAATCCTTAATAGGAAATTTGCACCAATCATATGCTAGGTAGGCTCTCTCCCAGATGTTTGAGATAGATCTTTTAAAAAAAAATTGTTTGTGTTTAGTAGATATCTCTAAATAAGGTCTTCAAAATGTAATATTTGGGTTGGATTTGTTTGTTTGTTTGAGTAGGAGTCTCACTCTGTCTCACAGGCTAGAATGCAGTGGCACACTCACAGCCACTGCAGCTTCGGCCTGCTGGGCTCAGGTGATCCTTTCACCTCAGCCTTCCAAGTAGATGGAACTACAGGCACGCACCACCATGCCCAGCTAATTTTTTTATTTATTTTAGAGATGAAGTCTCACCAAGTTACCCAGGCTGGTCTCAAACCCCTGGACTCAGACAGACAATCCTCTTGTCTCAGCCTCCCAAAGTCCTGGGATTACAGGCATGAGTCACCGTGCCTGACCTGAGCTGGATTCTGAATGCATGTGTGTGTATTTTTTGTTTTGTTTTACCAGGGAAGGAGATACATAAAACCCTAATAATGTTACCTCTGAGAAATTGTACTAGAGTGACAGTGGAACTTTCTATTTTCTTTTTTGCCTATTTATATAATTTGATTTTTCTAAATATGTAAGCACTGAATTTTGTTCCTTAATGTCAACAATAATTGAGCAATGAATAACACATAAGACATTTAAAAATATCTGGATCAAAAACTGCTATTAGATATTATCATAAATAATAACAATGACCAATGGTAGAAGCTGGGAGGGTGAAAGGGAGGAGGAAAGGTCTCCTTTCTGGTTAGTTCTGCCAAGGCCCTCAAGAGCTCAAAATACCATGTAGAAGACAGGATATGGAATACTACTGGGACAAAGAGGAACCCGTTAGTGATAGGTGGGCACAGACAGATTATTGACGGACAAGCAGGTGGGATCAGGAGTCTATTCCCTCTTCTGGGCCCCTTGCCTGTCTTTCTCTTTTATAAGTTTCTCTCTGGGCCTGTTTCCTCGTTTGGAACATGAAGGGGTTAGATTAGCTGCCTAAGGGCCTACTCAGTTCTTTCCTTCTTCCATTCATTTATTCAGTTAGTCATTAAGGGCCTACGATGTTCTTGGTGCTGGGGATAGACTTGTGAGCAAAAGACAGGGAAGACAAATATTAACCAAATAATCCCACAAGAGAATATCAAAGTCCACCATGGCAAATGCCATGAAGGAGTGGAGCACTAGTTAACAGTAGGAGAGGGAAAATCTGCAGGTCTGAAGGTAGCGGGGATGGAAAGAAGTGGGGAAGAGAGTCAGGGAAACTGGGTAGGAGGAGGAGGTGTTTGTAGGGGCAAAGGGGAGGATAATGGTGGAAGAGAATTGAAACAGCTGTCACAGAGAGTGGGAGAACAGGCCGGGCGCAGTGGCTCAAGCCTGTAATCCCAGCATTTTGGGAGGCAGAGGCAAGAGCTCAGGGGTTCGAGACCAGCCTAGGCAACTTGGTAAGCCCTCCTCTCTACAATAAATAAAAAATAAAAATAAAATAAGCTAGGCGTGGTAGCGTGTACCTGTGGTTCCAGCAACTTGGAAGGCTGAGGCAGAAGGATTGCCTGAGCCCTGCAGATTGAGACTGTGAACATGCCACTGCACTCCAACCCGGGTAACAGAGTGAGACTCCGACTCAAAAAAAAAGTGGGAGAACAGCCAACACACAATAGGACTGCCAAGCAGCTTTGAGGAGCTTACCACTCATGCAGCACACACAGTATGCCATTGGATCTGATGAGATGTCACAAGGATCGTCTCCATCTGACATTTTCACACTAACAGAGGAGGGAAGCCTAAGCACTTTTTAAAACTATTTCGCTTCTCCTTAGAATGCCCTTACAGGAACTGACTGGTTTGTGTCACTAAGCATTCATTCACGCTGAGATATGTAATCTTGGATCAGCCAACCCTTGGTCAACTTCATGGAACCACATGGGGAAAGAAAAAGCCACCAGCTGTTCCGCAGACAGGTAATGCACTCAGGGAGAAGTGATGGTCAACAATGCACTCCAGAACCCATAGGTACAGCCGAATGTCCCAGCACCTGGGAAATGCAATATTTCAACCAGCAATGTCAAGTAGGCTAAGATTCTGTGACACACTCAAATACTTTTTAAAAACAAGGAAGAGAGGCTTTTTTAAAAGATAAAATCATTCAGTTTTTCAAATGTTAGTGAGTCATAGTATAACTACAGAGTAAACTAAGGGAGGCAGCATGACAGGATAAATCAAAAAATAAAGGGAACGCTCTTGTAAGCACAAGCTGCCTTCCAGCTACATGGAAAAACTCTCTAGTGCCCTGAGTAAATAAATAATACAAGGATATGGAAAGAATACACCTTGAAAACTCTTGTGCCTTCTCTGTTCTCCTGGGCAGAGGCAGTGCTGACAGGTTTATGCTACCTGGTTTCAGGCCCAGCTAGCATTTATTTACCTCATAACACCTGAGGACTTTTCAAAGAATCAGGGAGGACATTTCAAAGAACTGAAGCCAGTCTCCGAACTTATTAGTACGGATGTCCTATTCTGTTACCTCAAACCCCAGTATAAACTCCTAAGACAAGATACCCTGACCCTTAGACCAGAGAAAAGCTAGAAATAAGAATTCTGAGGTACTCAAAAGCCACCATTTTTCTTTCTTCTCTGACAGGAAAGCTCTTGAGAATATATAACCACAAGGAAACTAAAACAATGCACAGTGATCTTCATTCTTACTACATACTTAGTGAGTTCCTGTTGTTTTAAAAAACGCTTTAATTCATACAGGTTCTATCTGTTTCACAATTATGGCCATAACTTTGGTTGCTCACACAGTTTCATATTTTTTCGTAAAAAACACCATCATCGGCCAGGCGCAGTGGCTCACACCTGTAAATCACAGCACTTTGGGAGGCTGAGGCGAGAGGACTGCCTGAGCCCAGGGGTTGGAGACCAGCCTGTGCAACTTGGTGAGACCTCATCTCTACAATAAATCAAAATATTAGCCGGGCGTGGTGGTGCGTGCCTGTAGTTACAGCTACTTGGAAGGCTGAGGTGGAAGGATCACCTGAGTCCAGCAGCAGGTTGAGGCTGCAGTGGCCATGAGCATGCCACTGTACTCTAGCCTGGGCAACAGAGTGAGACTCCAAATAAAAATTTTTTAAAAACCGTCATAAGAAATATGTGCAACAAGCATATACTGGACAAAATGCCCATGTTTACTGGGGGAAGCAAACAAGCAAAAAAAAAAGACACTAAAGTGGAAACAAAAATAATCCGGGACCAGAGAATTTCAGAGCTAGAAGGGGCTTTAGTGAATAGGAAAGCAGTTAAAGGACTTGCACCAGGGCAGAGGATCAATAGTGAAGATAATCTAGAATAGCTGTCATTTCTGCAACAGGCAGGAGAACCATACCCACTTCCCAAGCAGCTGTCCTGCAGCTGATAGAACAGCCTCTCTCTGGTCTGTCAGGGTTGTCTAGGAAAACCGGAAGACAATCACTGCCTAGGGCAGTGGGCTGGCTTTTTTCAGATTTAGGATTATTTGATGAATATGTGTCTTCTCTGCTAGGCCATAAATTGCACAAGGCCAGTCAGACCTCCCTGTGGTACAGAGCAGCCTAAAGAAGGAGTTAAGAGGCCAGGGCAGTGGCTCACACCAGTAATCCCAGCACTTTGGGAGGCCGAGGCAAGAGGATTGCCTGAGTCCAGGGGTTTGAGACCAGCCTGGGCAACTTGGTGAGACTTCATCTCTACAATAAATCAAATAATAATAATAATAATAATAATAAAAAGAAGCGAGTTAAGCTACTTGGGAGGCAGAGGCATTACCTGAGGCCAGGAGCTCAGAACCAGCCTGGGCAACATAGCAAGTTTCCTTCTCCAAAAAATTAAAGAAAAAATTAATGTAAAAAATAAATTAAAAAGAATGTATCAGGATACTTTTTTCCTGGATCTTACTTTTCACAGGACAGGCCTGGGGATTTAATAACATTTGATTTAATTTGACTTTCCTTCCCTTTATTCTTCCCTGAAAGCAGAGAGATGGTCACTATTATCCCATTTTATAGATGAGACAGCCAAAGGCTGGTTTGTTTGTTTTTTTCTCAAGACTAAAGTCCTTGGTGGCGAGGACTACTTTTAAGGCAGTTAGCCCAACAGCCCACACAGAACAAAGAATCCTGATTACCCTTTGGCAATATGGAGGTAAGGCTGCAACCGAACACAGACCACCCCATTTCTAGTCTGCGGCACTAATATACAGATTAGAGAGCCTCAAGGTATGTTCATTAGAACTCCTAATTACTCAGCTTCCACACAAATTCGTGAGAAAAGGCTGCAGTGGCCATATCATCATTCTACCCAAAAGAAAGGAGCATGTCCACAGGCCCTGAAAACCTGAAACTTCCACAGGTTCTAGGGATTAGGAAAAGGAGGAGGAAAAAAACCCCCAAACCCGTTAAAGGAGCAGAAGCTCCATGTCCCAGCTCTGCAGCCCAGTAGGATCCAACCTAGCCATCGGGGACAGCTGCCTCATCCACCCCACGTGTTTTTTAATCAAATGTAAGTGCCTGTTAAGCAACAGATGTTCACTTGCACCGAAGCAAGAGATGATTATTATTTTAAAACCACCTAGTAGCTGGGCACTGAGCCTATACTCTCAGCTACAGGATGAGGCAGGAGGACTGCTTGAGGCCAACCTGGGCAACATAGTGAGACTCTGACTCTAAAAAATAAAATAGAGGTAAGTGGATTGCCTGAGCCCACGGGTTAGAGACCCACCTGGGCAGCGAGACCTCATCTCTACAATAAATCAAAAAAATCAGCTGGGCGTGGTAGCGCACACCTGTAGTTCCAGCTACTCGGAAGGCTGAGGTGGAAGGATAGCCGGAGCCCAGCAGGTCGAAGCTGCGGTGGCCGGGAGCGGCCACCGCACTCCAGTCTAGGTGACAGAGTGAGACTCCAACTCAAAAAGAATAATAATAATAAAATAAAATAAAATAAACAAACAAATAAAATAGTTATTAGGTATCTTGCCTAGTAAAGAAATACAAAACCCCACCTAACCGATCAATTAGAACAAATTCATGTGGTATAATATTACAGTGGAACATTGGAATAGTTATGAGATCAAAAGTGCAAACTATGGGCCAGGCACAGTGGTTCACGCCTATAATCCCAGCACTTTGGGAGGCCAAGTTGGAAGGACTGCTTGAGGCCAGGAGTTCAAGACCAGCATAGGCAACATTGTGAGACCTCATCTCTACACAAATTTTTTTTTTTTAAATCAGTTGGAGGCCCAGCGCGGTGACTCATGCCTATAATCCTAGCAGTTCGGGAGGCCAAGGTGAGAGGATTGCCTGAGCCTACCTGTTCAAGACCAGCCTGGGCAACTTGGCGAGACCTCATCTCTAATAATAAATCAAAAAATTAGCTGGGCATGGTGGCGCATGCCTGTAGTTCCAGTCACCTGGAAGGCTGAGATGGAAGGATTGCCTGAGTCCAGCAGGTTGAGGCTGCAGTGGCCATGAGCATGCCACGGCACTCCAGCCTGGGTGACAGAGTGAGACTCCAACTCAAAAAAAAAAAAAATTAGCCAGGCATGGTGGCATAGGCCTGTAGTTCCAGCTACTTGGAAGCCTGAGGCGGAAGGATCACCAGAGTCCAGCAGGTGAAGGCTGCGGAGTCCGTGAGCATGCCACTACCTCCAGCCTGGGTGACAGGGTGAAACTCTGACTCAAAATAAATAAATAAATAAACACACAAATAAATAAATAAATAAAAGAAATGTGATTCTAAGACTCTACAATATCCTCAAATACTTTTGGTGGAGAGCGATGGGTAATGTGGACAAATCCTTAGGATTTTGCAAACATATGCCCTTTTTGACTCAGCATTCCACTCCTTCATGTGCACAAAGAAGGATGAAAAGGCCAGTCAAGCCGGGCTCCGTGGCTCAGCCTGTAATCCCGCGCCTTAGGAGGCTGAGGTGAGTGAACTGCCTGAGCTCGCGGGTTCGAGACCCGCCTGGGCAACTTGGTGAGATTTCATCTCTACAATAAATCAAAAAATCAGCCGGGCGTGGTAGCGCGTGCCTGTAGTTCCAGCTACTTGGAAGGCTGAGGCAGAAGGATCGCCAGAGCCCAGCAGGTCGAGGCTGCGGTGGCCGGAAGCATGCCACTGCACTCCAGTCTGGGCAACAGAGTGAGACTCCAACTCAAAAATAAAAAAAACAAAAAAATCCGCAAAAAAACAAAAAAAAGAGAAAAGGACAGTCAGAACTGGGCACAGCGACTCATGCCTGTAATCCAAGCACTTTGCCAGGCAGAGGCAAGAAGACTGCCTGAGCCCAGGGGTACGAGATCAATCCAGGCAACTTAATGAGACCTTGTCTCTACAATAAAAATTTAAAAATTAGCTGGGCGTGGTAGTGCTCTCTTATAGTTCCAGCTACTTGGAAGGCTGAGGCAGAAGGATTGCCTGAGTCCAGCAGGTCAAGACTCTGAAGAAAGAGAGGAAAAGAAAGAGACAGAGAGAGAAAGAGATAAGGACGGAGAGTGCGAGAGAAAGAGAGAGAGGGAGTTGGGCACGGTGGCTCACACCCATAATCTTAACACTTTGGGAGGCAAAGGAAAAGACTGTCTGAGTCCATGGGTTAGGCAGCATGGCAAGAATTGGGCTCTACAATAAATGTAAAAAAAAAAAACAGACAGACTGGGCACAGTGGCTCACATCTATAATCCCAGCACTTTGGGACCCAAGGTGAGAGGATTGTCTTGAGCCTATGGGTTCAAGACAAGCCTGGGCAACTTAGTGAGACCTCATCTCTATAATAAATCAAAAAATTAGCCGGGCGTGGTGACGCACGCCTGTAGTTCCAGATACTTGGAAGGCTGAGGTGGAAGGATCACCTGAGACAAGCAGGTCAAGGCTGTGGTGGCCGTGAGCGTGCCACTATACTCCAGACTGGGTGACAGAATGAGACTCCGACTAAAAAAATAACAGTAAAAGGGGGGGGGTGGAAGAGAGAAAGAAAGGAAGGAAAGATGAAACAATCATTATAGCACTGTTTTAACAGCAAAAGGCTGGAAAACTTAAATGTCCACAACGGGGAAATTAAAATATATTAGGGTACATTATTCAAGGAAATATAGCCAGTAAAAGAATGTGCAGTCATAGACTGACATTAAACCATCTCTAAGATATATCAGTTAAGTAAAATGATATATCTTAGCAAGATGTATAAAACGTGCTATCATTTGTATGAAATTAATGTTAAGACATGTATTTGGACCTGTATTGGTTATCTCTGAAAGATTCACCTGGAAAGTTATGGTAACACAGCATTATTATTACTTTTTTTTTTAGTTGGAGTCTCACTTCATTGCCCAGGCTGGAGGGCAGTGGCATGCTCACAGCCACTGCAGCCTTGACCTGCTGGGCTCAGGCAATCCTTCCGCCTCAGCCTTCCAAGGTAGCTGGAACTACAGGTGCATGTTACCATGCCCAGCTAATTTTTGGTTTTTTGTAGAGACAAAGTCTCACCATGTTGCCCAGGTTGGTCTCGCCTTGGCCTCTCCCAAAGTGCTGGGATTACAGGCTTGAGCCACCGCACCTGGTCAACACTGCCTTTAAAAGGGGCAATGAACTAGGGGACAGGAAAAAAGAAAGAGGTGAGAAAAAAACCTTGATTTCTACTATATATCCTTCTTTTATGTACTTTGTTTGAGACAGGGTCCCGCTCTATTGCCCAGGCTAGAGTAGAGTGGCACAATCATAGCTCACTACAGCCCTGACCTCCTGGGCTCAAGGAATCTTCCCACCTCAGCCTCTCCAGTAGTTGGGACTACAGGTGTGTGCCACCATGATCCAGCTAATTAAAAAAAAAATTTAGCACTGGGGAAGCTCTATGTTATCCAGGCTAGTTTTGAACTCCTGGGCTTAAGCAATCCTCCTGCTCAGCCTCCCGAGTAGCTGGGACTCCAGGCATGAGCCACAGCAACTGGCCTTCTTTTGTACTTTGAATTTTTTACTGTGTGCACATATCACTAAAAATACACTTCCCGGTTAGGCTCGGTGGCTCATGTCTATAATCCTAGCACTTTGGGAGGATGAGGTGAGAACACTGCCTGAGTCCATGGGTTCGAGACCACCCTGGGCAACATGGCGAGACCTCATTTCTACAATAAATTTTTTTAAAAATTAGCTGGGCATGGTGTCACACGCTGGTAGTTTCAGCTACTTGGAAGGCTGAGGCAGAAGGATCGCCTGAGCCCAGCGGGTGGAGGCTGCAGTGGCTATGAGTGTGTCACTGCACTCTAGCCTGAGTGACAGAGTGAGACTCCGACTCAAAAAAATTAAAAAATAAGCCGGGCTCGGTGGCTCAGCCTGTAATCCCGCGCCTTTGGGAGGCTGAGGTGAGTGGATTGCCTGAGCCCGTGGGTTCGAGACCCGCCTGGGCAGCGAGACCTCATCTCTACAATAAATCAACAAATCAGCTGGGCGTGGCAGCGCATGCCTGTAATTCCGGCTACTCGGAAGGCTGAGACGGAAGGATCGCCGGAGCCCAGCAGGTCGAGGCTGCGGTGGCCGGGAGCGGCCACTGCACTCCAGTCTGGGTGACAGAGTGAGACTGCAACTCAAAAAAAAAAAATTTTTTTAAATTTTAAAAATTTAAAAAATAAATAAATAAAAAAAAATAAACTTCCTCTGGGGGGAAACTACACCAATGACTTTCTAAGAGTTTCAGCACCTGTGCAAGATCCTCATGTTGAAGACAGCCCCTTAGAAAATGCTGCAGACAAAACAATGGGAGGGACCCAGAGAGCACTGGCAGACCCAGGACCCACAGGCAGATGGACCTACTCTTTCCGCTGATTCTGGGACCAGGTTTAGACAAGTCCATACTTCGGTTAACCAAAGCAAGAACACTGTGTCCTCTGACAACAATGCCAAATTCTCACTTGTGTGTAGTAAATAAGAAATATTTTACCTTTCAGCAAAGGTGTCGAGTTTCCCCAACTCGTCGGAGAGGCCAACCAGGGAATCCAAGGTCCCCACCTAGACGGATCATAAAAAAGTCAAAAGCTTGCAGGCTTTCTGGCAAAGCATACCGCCATTTCAACAACAGTGCAGGGACTCTTGTCAGCCTGTTTGACTTAGCTGCCCATCATCAATGACTAAAAAGGGAAGTGGGAAAAACTCTTGGTAGAAACCAGTGGATTTTGGAGTGTTTGTTGTTGTAGTTGTTTGTTGTTATTTTTCGGCCAGTGGGATAAACTGTACTATTTCTGCCAAGGAAGGAGTGGCCATTATGTCACAGTATGACTGTAGCTCAGTTTCCTCTGAGAATGTTAGTCCCGTGGCTAATCCCCAGAAAGTAAGTGAAAGAAGTTCTCATGCCTAAAAGCTCTTCCTCGCCAAGAGAGTCTAACCAATCCCTTTCGGTGTTTTTCTTGGCTTTAATTAACCATGGGTGTGCTGGAGAAGAGGGCAGCTCTTCCTCCCACTTCATCATTTGTGGAGGTCCTTTCCAGATTACTTATGATCTGTTTCTTAGTGTGGAAATGACTACAATGTCCAAAACTGCATTGAGAGGTCTTTTCCCAGAATCAGAAAGAAAAGGTTTGCTAAAGAAAAGGTGTGACACCACCAACCAGATATTATGAAGTCACTAGGAAGCGATGACACCTGTCACCTCTACTAAGTGAAGTGGCTTCTTTTCAAGCAACTTGGGCAGGGGCTGTGTCTCTTTTCTTTATCTTTGTGCCTTCTAGAGTCTAGCACGGTGCCCTGCGTGTAGTAAAATGATGGGTGGATGCAGAATGGCCTACCTTCCACAGTATGTCTGTGCTCACTAAATGCTCTCTAAATGCCAGCAGGTGGGGGAGCCATAACTACGGCAGCTGACGAGGCAGCCTCTTTGGCAGTGGAGCAAACTGAGGTTCAGAGGAGGATTATAGGGTGGTTTACTCCAAGAGGAGGTCATGGGCTATTAGTGCCATTTCGCCAGCCCCTGTACCATGTGGTCGGGAAGCATGCATTAGTGGAAACTCACAGCCTTAGGAAGCACCAGAAATGGTCCACTCTTTCTGAATTAAAAGGTCTGTATGTGTCTCTTTAATGTGTTTCATTTTAATTCTGCCCTCCACTAAAGGAGTCCTCATACACCCAGGTAGGACCCAAACCTCCTTTAACCACTAAATCCCCTTCCTTCCCATCCATCATGACCAGAGGATCCTGAGTTTCCTTCCTGCCCCCAAGTCAAGAGTACAATCCAGGTTGAAGCCCTCCAAGCCTGCACATCTAAACTGTGTTGTCAGTCTTCTTAGACGTTGCACACAAAACAGGAAGAACCTGAGGACAACTCATGTGTGTGTATGAGGCCCTTCCCACTTGTTGAAGCATCGAGCTGCCACTCACAACCTCCTCCTGTCCACTCTCTCCTGTGGCTCCAAGTCCCCAGGTACCACAATCCATCTGGAGCTCCCTGTAAAGTCCCACAGAGTCCTTCCCTCCCTTGCCCATCCTCAACCTCAGGCTGTCTTCAGTGGTCCTGCCTTTGCCATGTTATTTTCTCCGTGGCTTCCTGAATTAGCCATCTCTGACCCCCCCCCCCCAATCCATCACCTTCTTCCTCCTCCCCAGGAATCTTACCTTGAAGTCAGGAATAGTGAACTTGGTATTATAAGACAGGTTGGACTTGGAGGTTACAGTATTCATCCTCTCCAGAGCTTGTAAATTTTCTTTGTCGCCAGGGGCAGAAATTAACCAAAACTCCGACATGATTCCAGTCTTCTCTCATTCAGTGACTGCCTAGAACCAACACAAACATACACAAACAGAAACAGGAGGAGAGATGTGTCGGATGTCCCTGCTTCACCAGTCCCTGCCCTCAGAATTAATCCTTTCTAGGGTCCAGCACTGCTCTCTCTCCCCATTTCTTCCTCTTTGACCTTCCACTCCAGGTTCTAGAACTCTAAGGACACCCATTTGCACATAGCAACTTGCTCATTGCCACCTGAAAAGCCCTCGGGTTGGATCTTTGCGAGACTCCAAAGGTCCTTCATTCTTGGGTGGTTCTGACCGGTTTTAAGGAGCAGAGGAGAGGTTCCTTTACCCTCCCTGCTCCAGTGAACAACCACTACCTGCCATCACAACATGGGGGGAGGGGGGACAGTAAGCTGGACTCCGATGCTTTCCGGGAGGAGACTTTTCTTCCTCCCACATTGCATCTTCTGGGATGCAGGATGGGGTGGAAGGAGGAGAGAGACAAGAAAGCGACCGTAACCACAGGTCACCAGGTCAAACCTCAGATCTTAACTGGTCAACCTTGAGACTAGTATTAGCTTTAAAGCGCGACTTTAGAAGGGCCAAGTGGGGGCTGGGGGCAGCTACTAAATCCCGTTACCAGAGGTGAGATGCAGGCTCAGTAGAGCTGGGTGACTTGACGGGCCTGACCGGTGGTGTCGGAGCCACTGACACCGGCTCTTTCTGCTCATCCGACGCGCCCAGGCCCACTCCTTGTCCCCCGGCCGGGTTCTCCCTCCCGGTGGCCTCCCCAGGGCGTCTGGATAATAACCTCTGCAGAGCGCCAGACCCCTCGTGGGAGTTTTTTCTGTCTGACGCCCCGTCCCACTCCAATCCGAGGTCACCCTAGTCCTTCCTATCTCTGCGCGGACCCGGGGCAACTCCTTTCCGTCTTGATTGCCTGTAGCTTGGGGACAAACTGGCCCAGCGCGGCACCTGGGGAGATGCGTCCTGCCCGGCGGGGGAGAGCGCGGCGGAGGCGCAGGGTTCCCACGCTTCCACGGGGAACGCGCGGACCCGGGCGCAGCCAGGACTGAAGGGAGGCAGGTCGCCTGGCGCGGTCTCCTCGTCCCAGCCCCGTCCCCGCCTCGGTGTCCTCTACGCCGCGCGTCCTTACCGGGAGAAGGCGGGGCGCAGGCAGCGGGCGCGCGGGGCCAGAGCGCACGGCCGGCTCCCGGGAGGCAGCGGCTTGGTGGCCTCGCACGCCCCGCCCCGCCTTTTATCCCGGGCGCTGGAGGCGGCCCGGCCCCCGCGGGTATTTGCATACGGGCCGCCCGCCTTCCGCTGTCGCGCCTCGCCGGCCGGGCGCCCAGCGCTGGCAGGGAGCGGCGAGGGCCCGCGGTCCTGCGGGTCTGGGCGGAGTCCCGGGGTCCCTGCGCGCGCGGGCTGGGCCCCTGGGGGCTCCCGGGAGCATCCCCCGGGGTCTCCAGCCCCACGACTTGGCAGCGCCGACCCAGACATGAAGACCACTGAAGTGGGGCAAGAAGCCGGGAGAGGGTTCTGGGCTCGGGACGACCCCGCCCTCCGGCCGCCGCCGGCCCCGCCCCCGCGCCATAGCGACGTGCACGCGTCTCGGGGAACCACCTGCTCGCAGGTGTTTCCAAGGCCCGTGCACGAGAGACAGGGCTGACTGTGGAAAGCGACGCAACAGGTTCGCAGGTGTTTTGGAGCACATACCTGGGTATAGGAGCGAATCTTTTCCTGCCCGCGTGGGCGCAAGCTTGCGCCGGGGTGCCTCGGAAACTGCCCCACCTCAGCCTGTCCACCTTCCGCAATGCCCCGTGGATGCGGTGATTTAAAGTCCAGTGTACTCCGACCACGGTGTGCGTTCATGATCGGCGCCGTCTGGAATCGGGACGGGGACCCCAGAAATTAACCCGTGAATGTTAAAAACAAGACAAAACCAAAAGAAAACTCGGGAATTAACTTGTTCTGGACGAAAGGAGGAAACTTGAGAGCATCCTTCCCGTGAGCGGTGTTTTCAGCGGGTTTGGGAAGGATGGAAATCGCAAGACCAATCTTTGAGGGGGATGCGAAGAAGGTATGGGTCGCTTCCTGAAAAGTGGACTCTCCTGCCATACACACAGTCACACCTTCTATCAACCCACTTTTGCGAATGCTTTCGGGTCTTTGGGAGAAGTATTTGATACCATCAGCTATACCCACATACGGTGGGATGGGAAGTCCCAGATGCAGGACAGAAAGGTGGCTCGGAACTCCCAGCACCTGCGGTGCACATCATTGTTATTGGGACACTAATGTGCATTAGTCAGTCCTTGCAACATCTTTCTGAGGGAGGATACCTGAAACCAAGGGATGAGGAAACCCCAGTGTGTACCAGGAGGCTAAGTGGCTATTCCAGGGAAGGACTGGTCTGGTGAGACATGAAAGTTGAGGTGGTCTCCAACCCTGGACTTTATCCAGACATGGCATTGGTTCCAACCAAAGGAAACAGAATCATAGAGCTGGGAGCAGCCCTCCTTTATAGACGAGGGTAGGGATGCCCAGTCACACAACTGGTTATGGGAGAGCTACAGATGGCACTGGGACCTGCGAAGGAGTCTTGTGTCCTTTCCACTGCTCCCACAAGCTGGCAGGATTGGGTCATCACCCTGAGAACCCATGCTTTCCATTTCAGTCAACATTTTCCTAGGCTTCAAGGTTCAGAGCCAGGCTTCTTAGAGATTGGGCAACTCTTTCAGAAGCATCTCTGACTTTGTGCTGTGTGTGTTGGCTTGTATATGTGATCCTCACACTTTGAGAGGCCAAGGTGGAAGGATCACTTGGAGTTCAGGACCACACTAGGTAGCATAGCAAGTCCCAATCTCTACCAAAAAAAATTTTTTTTAAGCAAAAAGGAAGTGCCTCTGACTTTGCTCGTGGCACCATAAACCTTGTTTTCTCTCTCACTAGCTGATCTTGTGAAATAAAAAAAGTCAGACACAAATAGCTCCCGGACATTCAATTAGAAAACAGTAAGGATTTATAGTGTTCCTTGTCTTCCTCAAAAATCTTCCTACTCAAAATCTAAAATGTTTCTGGTCTCTCATATCTTCAATTTCGTGTTAAATAGTTGAATTTATAATGGATGAGATCTGCTGCTGCAGGAGTATCTTGAATTTTTTCAGATAATTTTTTCTACTTATAAAGGCAATTATCTACTTTTTATAAAGAATTTGGCAAACAGAAAAGTATAAAGAAGAAAGTAAAAATAACCTGCAACTCCATGGTCTGAAAATAACTGCCATTGACATTCAAATTCTCTTTGTTACTTTTAAATGCGTATTTATATATACAAGATATGGACTTTTGCATGATCGAGATTATATATTATACACAAAGTTTGGCATCCTGCTGTTGATTGCTTTTTAAGGATCAAAAAAATTATCAAATGTATCTTATCAGTAAAGGATAATCCAGTGTCATCAGCAGTTTACCACAGCTCAGAACTTGAGTCAGATTTCAAAGCCAAATAAAGACACCTTGCTGGATGACTTACATCTTGAAAAACAGAGAAGGGAGGATGGAAAACAAACTTGTCCAAGAGGTTTTTTATTTGCATTTCTCAAAGGCAACCACATACGTCCTTATCAGTTTTGAACTGACTTGTGTTTTTCACTCAAGTTTCCCTATAAAGGGAGATCAGTCTTTTTATTTTTTATTTTTTGTTTTGTTTCATTTGTTTTGAGTTGAAGTCTTACTCTGTCTCCCAGGCTGGAGTACAGTGGCACACTTATGGCCACTGCAGCCTTGATCTGCTGGGCTCAGGCAATCCTTCCACCTTAGCCTTCTAAGTAGCTGGAACTACAGGCATATGCCACCATGCCCGGCTAATTTTTTTTTTTTAATTGCAGAGATGAGGTCTTGCTGTGTTGCCCAGGCTGATCTCAAACTTCTGGCCCCAAGCGATTCTCCCACCTCAGCCTCCCAAAGTGCTGGGATTATAGGCATGAGCTACTGAACCTGGCCTAGGAGATCAGTCCTTTTAACACAGAGAAATAGGAAGAAATCAACCAAAAGTTGTGAAGCCTGCTCCCTGAGTATGTTAGGAGGATATGATATAGCATTTTGCTCTATAAGGAAAGAATTTATCCTCCATATATCAGCCTGAAGTAGTATTTAGCAACCCATTTTCTGCCTCCTCCACATACATTCCCAAAGTTTCTGAAATCTGTTATTAAAAGACTAAAAGTTGGGCCAGGCATGGATAGCTCACACCTGTAATCCCAGCACTTTGGGAGACTGAGGTGGGAGAATCGCTTGGGGCCAGAAGTTAAAGACCAGCTTGGGCAACACAGCAAGACCTCGTCTCTACGAAAACCAAAAAAATTAACCAGACAGCCTGTAGTTCCAGCTACTTGGGAAGCTGAAGAGGAGGAATTACCTGAGCCTGGGGGGTCACGACTGCAGTGAGCCGTGATCATGCCACTGCACTCCAGCCTGGGTGACTCAAAAATTTAAAAATAAATAAATAAGACTAAAAGTTTATGTGCCTTGATCACTGCTTTTAAAATACTCCCCAGGTTATTAAAAGTAAAGAACCTGGGTCATAATAAGTGCTATCTCTCCTGGGAATAAAGGAAATGCCATCAGCTGTGAATCATCCCTGGCTTCTGATGAATTTGGCTTTGGTTAGACATTTCCGAAATGCTTCTGCAGCTGGCACTGGTCATGCATTCAGCCAGCCGAAGTCTGCGCCAGATCGAACAGTCCCATCAGGTTTGGGAACCAGAAGGACAAGGCCGGCCTCGCGGGTCTGTGTTCTCCGGCCACTCCCAGGTGGTGTTCTTTTGGGACTTTTTAATTACCTCCCAGGTACAGCCATCTGAGGATGCTATTTCCAAATCAGCGCAGACATCATTGCATCTCAGTTGGCTTGTGTGCATTGTTCTAGGTTTTGCCGAGAAGAACCCCAGGAAGGTTTCCAAAGGTACAGTTCCGAAAAGTGTAAGTGGAATTGTCCCTTGAGAGTCAAGATGGCGTTGTAGAAACAGATTAGGCTTTGAAATCAGACAGCTGGATAAGCTGCTTAAACTTGCAGATCTTCAGGTTTCTCATCTGGAAAAAAGGAGCACAATTATGCCCACGTCTTAGGCTTGTTATGAGGATAAGAGTGAATAGCATTTCTCACGAGAGCAGTGGAATAAAAGTTCCCCTCACTTCACCCTCGTCTCTTAATACCTTCTTAGCTGTCTGTTAGGGTTTCACATAATAAGTGTGGCACATCGCGATAATGTCCTGAAATTGTCCAGCAACTTTCTGTAAGGGCCTAAAGTACACTGATCTAATGTTTTCACTTTCATCCAAAAAACAAACCCCTGTGGTTTCAAGACAACCACCATTACGGTTGTCACTTTTTGGTCAGAGAGAATAAGGCCAGGGAATTTTCATGATTTATTTACCCGGGTTTACACAGCTAAGGAGAAGGCTACTCTGTTCATTCCTTCATTAAACACGTTTCTCCCTAATATCTGCAAGATACTGTGAGGCATGCAAAAATAAATTGGGGATGGGTGCGGTGGCTCAGTCTGTAATCCCAGCACTTTGGGAGGCGGAGGCAAGAGGATTGCCTGAGCCTGGGGATTTGAGACCAGCCTGGGCAACTTGATGAGACCTCATCTCTACGATAAATCACACACACACAAAAACTAGCCGGGCACGGTGACATGTGCCACATGCATGGAAATAACGCAAATAAATAAATTAGGATTTTCAGGCTAGCAGTAGAGCAAGTCTGGTAAGCAGAATATTGAGCAGCCTGGACTCACAAAGGTACAAATAGAAAACACTAAGCAGAATGTGTCACGTGCATGGAAATGAAGTATAGACATGCCAGAAAAACCAGGATTCTCATTTCACAGACAGGGAAACAGGCTCCAGGAGATTAAGTGATCTGATTAAAGCACAGTTAGTGGTAGAACCTGGACTTGAACTTCAGTTTTCTTCCTCCAAGTGTCTATTGCATGACAAGATTTAAACTACTCCTCTGTAAGTTACTAGCACTATTCCTGTAGTGACATTCCTGGCTCTTCCACTTGTTAACTGAGTAGCACACAAGTCTCTCTCTCTCTCTCTTTTTTTTTTTGTGATTCAGAGTCTCACCTAGCTAATTCCTTTCAACTTGATTTTTTTGAGTTGGAGTCTCACTTTGTCGCCCAGACTGGAGTGCAGTGGCCACTCCCGGCCACCATAGCCTCGACCTGCTGGGCTCCAGCGATCCTTCCGCCTCAGCCTTCCAAGTAGCTGGAACTACAGGCGCGCGCTACCACGCCCGGCTAATTTTTTATTTATTGTAGAGATGAGGTCTCGCCAAGTTGCCCAGGTGGGTCGCAAACCCACGGGCTCAGGCAATCCACTCACCTCAGCCTTCCAAAGGCGCGGGATTATAGGCTGAGCCACCGAGCACAGCTTAACTTTTTTTATTGTAGAGACAAGGTCTCACCAAGTTGCCCAGGCTGGTCTCGAACTCCTGGACTCAGGCAATCTACTTGACAAAGTGCTGGGATTACAGGTGTGAGCCACCACACCCAGCTGAGTCGGAGTCTTACTCTATGACCCATGCTAGAGTGCAGCGGTGCAAGCATAGCTCGTTGTAGCCTCAAAGTCCTGAGTTCAAACAATCCTGCCACTTCAGCCTCCCAAGTAGCTCGGACTACAGGCATGTGCCACCACACCTGGCTTATTTATTTACTTATTTTTTTGTAGCAACATGGTCTCACTGTGTTGCCCAGGCTAGTCTCAAACTCCTGGACTCAGGTAATCCTCCCACCTCGGCTTCCAAGAGTGCTGGGATTACAGGTGTGAGCTACTGTGGTGGCCAAAGTTTAGTTTTTCTTAAAAAAAAAAAAAAAAGCTAATGCTAATAGTACACTTTTACTAACAGCCTGGGCAACAGAGTGAGACTCCTACTTAAAAAAAAAAAAGGACCCCTACTCAAAGAAAGACAGAGGGAGGGAGAGAGGATAACCCTATAAACAAATATCAAACACCAGTTAGTAGTTCACTTCTCATGGTAGAATGAGTTAACTCTGAAACTACTTTCTGTGTATTCTGGGATTAAGCAAGTGAATAATGTAAGCCAGATTTCTCACATGGGGAAGAGAGTTACAAATGTGGAATGAAACTGAACTAAACCCTGTGCTGCTGAATTGGAATTGGAAGTCCCAATCTAAATTCCTAGGTTTTGATTTTTTTTTTTTTTTTTTGAGTCTGGTTCTCACACTTACAGACTGGAGTGCAGTGGGCCATGCTCATGGCTCATCGCAGGCTCAAACTCCTGGGCTCAAATGATTCATCCTCCAGCCTCAGCCTCCCGAGTAGCTAGGACTATAGACACAAGCCATCATGCCCAGCTAATTTTTAAATTTTTTGTAGAGTCGAGGACTTACTGTGTCACTTAGGCTAGTCTTAAACTCCTGGACTCAAGCAATCCTCCTGCCTTGGCCTCCCAAAGTGCTGGGATTACAGATGTGAGCCACCATGCCCAGGCTAAACTCCTAGATTTTAAGATGGATGGATGGATGGATGGATGAATAGGTAGGTAGGTAGGTAGGTAGAGAGAAGATAGATAGATAGATAGATAGATAGATAGATAGAGCGAGCTCTTTTTTGCTGAGAGAACTTAGAAGCAATGACTTACCAGTAGCACTGAATGCCCCAGTAGTCTGGATCTTGGTTTCTTTTCTTTTGAGTCAGCATCTCACTCTGTCGCCTAAGCTGGAGTGCAGTGGCACACTCATGGCCACTGCAGCCTCAGCCTGCTGGGCTCAAGCAATTCTTCCACTTAGCCTTCCAAGTAGTTGGAACTGTAGGCCTGTGCCACCATGCCTAGCTAATTTTCTGATTTATTGTAGAGATGAAGTCTTGCCATGTTGCCCTGGCTGATCTTGAGCCCGTGGGCTCAGGCAATCCTCTTATGTCAGCCGCCCAAAGTGCTGGGATTACAGACATGAGCCACTGTACCTGGTTTTTGTTTGTTTGTTTGTTTGTTTTAAGTTGGTGTCTCACTCTGTTTGTTGCCCAGGATGGAGTGCAGTGGCATGCTGACAGCCAATGCAGTCTCAACCTGCTGGGCTCAGGCGATCCTTCCGCCTTAGGACTATAGGTGGGTACCACTACACCCAGCTAATTTTCTGATTTATTATGGAGATGAGGTCTCACCATGTTGCCCAGGCTGGACTCAAACCTGTGGGCTCAGACAATCCTCTCACCTTGGCCTCCCAAAGTGCTGGGATTACAGGTGTGAGCCACTTTGCCCAACTGAATTTTGGTTTCTTTTTCTTTTTCTTTTTTTAATTTTGTATTTTAAAGATGTGGGGTGGCTGGGCGTGATGGCTCAGCCTGCAATCCCAGCATTTTGGGAGACTGAGGCAAGAAGATTGCCTAAACTTGGGGGTTTGAGACCAGCCTGGGTATTTGGTGAGACCTCATCTCTACAATAAATCATACAAAAAACTAACTGGGCGTGGTGGTGTGAGTCTGTAGTTCCAGCTACTAGGAGACGGAGATGGAAGGATTGCCTAAACCCAACAGGTCAAGACTGTGGTAGCTGTGAGTGTGCCACTGCACTCCAGCCTGAGCAACAAGAGTGAGCCTCCAGCTTAAAAAAAAATGTGGGGTACAATTCGGGGTTAGGTATACAAATGTTCATTATGCAGGTATCCTTGTTGATGAGGTGTGTCCCACTTCTGGCGAATTCCCACAACTGCCAATCTCACCCTCTCCCTCACCCCCAGAAGTTTCCCACGATTGCCAATCCTTTTCTTATAGTATTACAATAATTGTTTGGATCTTGGTTTCTAAATACCAGTGTTCACTAAAAGGAATCAGGGCATCTTGGAGAAATGGGTGACTTCGGGGTTAGATTGGGGGTGGGGAGAGGACATGATAACTTTCACTCTCAAATACACATACTTATGTAATTCTGTAATATAGGATACATATCACAAGTATATATTTTATAATATGCATGTCTCTCTATATCATATATCCATATGTCTCTTCCTATCTATCCCCCTTGGCTGGCCTCCAGTAGCAGAAGTGAAAAGGGTGGTTTGCTTCCCACCCCCAGCTCACAGCCTGGCCCCACCCTGTGGCTCTAGGCCACTGAACTGTTCCCTGTTCAGTTACCACAGGGAACCACAGGCTCTGAGGCACCCTCCCCTGCACACCCCAATCTCCATGTGGCCCAACTCATCCCCTATTCTGTCTCTCTTCCTACCCTTCCTCAATCCTTCATCCCATTCCTGTGCCCCCCCCCGGAATTCTCACCTCTCCTCCATAAAACCCCTGGTTCCCAACTTCTTTCCATTTCCAAACCTTGTGTATACCCCACCCTGCCCACGAGGATGCTGTTTTACTCAGATGCTCTCAGGGTGGCTCTTCCCTGTCCCCATGCCTACCAGCATTGGGTCCATTCTCCTTGCTCCTTCTTGCCCTTCCAGGCTCTTCTCCCTCCCTCTGTTCCACTCCTGCCACCAATCCAGCTTTAAATTTCTGTGCATAGGCCAGCGCTGGCCAATAGAATTTTCTGTGATGATGGGAGTGTTTTACAACTGCACTGTCCATTTAAGGAAACCATTGGCCAGAGTAGGCTATTTTGCGTGTAAATGAGACTAGTGAAACTAAGAAATGGAATTTGACATTGTATTTAAATTTTTATGAATTCAAATTTAAATAGCCAGCATGGTGACTCACACCTGTAATCTCAGCACTTTGGGAGGCAGAAGCAAGAGGATTGCCTGAGTTCACGGTGTCGAGACCTGCCTGGGAAACGGCGAGACCTCGTCTCTACAATAAATCAAAAAATTAGCTGGGCATGGTGGTGCACTCCTGTAGTTCCAGCTACTTGGAAGGCTGAGGTGGAAGGAATGCCTGAGCCCAGCAGGTTGAGGCTGTGGTGGCCATGAGCATGCCACTGCACTCCAGCCTGGGTGACAGAGTTCAGACTCTGACAACAACAATAAAAATGTAAATAGCTGCATGTGACTGGTGGCTTTTGTACTGGACAGCACAACTTAGACATACCACCCCCACACCTCTTTTTATAGTGGCCTCCAGACCCCCAAGCTATACCCTCTCATTCTAGCCCCTCCCTCACATCCCCCCATGGTCATGCTCGCCATTCCTTCTCATGTTCTAATGCTTGATAATGTCACCATATACTGAGTAAGTCTAGTCATGCCCCAGTTTTTTGTCTCCTTGAATCCTTCTCCTGCAGTGAGAGTGTTCATCTGCCCTTGATCCCCGGGGTCTTAGCCTAGACTTTTATTATTATTATTATTATTATTTTATTTATTTATTTATTTTAGTTGGAGTCTCACTCTGTCGCCCAGTCTGGAGTGCAGTGGCACACTCATGGCCACCACAGCCTTGACCTGCTGGGCTCAGGCAATCCTTCCACCTCAGCCTTCCAAGTAGCTGGAACTACAGGCACGCACCACCACACCCGGCTGGTTTTTGTGTGTGTGTGTGATTTATTATAGAGATGAGGTCTCACCAAGTTGCCCAACTGGTCTTGAACACCTGGACTCAGGCAATCCTCTTGCCCCAGCCTCCCAAAGTGCTGGGGTTACAGGCTTGAGCCACCATGCCTGGCCTACTTTTCTATTACCATTGAGTGTGACTCCCCTGCTAGTCTCAGTGCTCTGTCTCCCCCACCCCACCCGCAACACTGTAAAGGTGAGTAATAAAAAGATCAGGCTCGCCCAAAGGTAGTGAGTTTTCTCAGCTGATTGTTCACATTCACTTACAGGTAGAAATCCTAGTTCTACTCTTTCTCTCCTTTTCATAGCTCATCATAGCCTTGACCTCCTGGGCTCAAGGAATCCTTCTGCCTCAGCCTCCTGAGTAGCTGGAACTTCAAGAGCATGCCACTGTGCCTGCTAATTGTTTGGTTTTTTTTTTTCGTTTGTTTGTTTGTTGAGTCGGAGTCTCACTCTGCTGCCCAGGCTGGAGTGCAGTGGCACACTCACAGCTACCACAGCCTTGACCTGCTGGGCTCAGTTGATCTTTCCACTTCAGCCTTCCAAGTAACTGGAACTACAGGCATATGCTACCACGCCCAGCTTATTTTTTATATTTTTGTAGAGATGAGGTTTTGACAAGTTGCCTAGGTTGGTCTCGAACCCGTGGGCTCAGTCAGCCTCAGCCTTCGGAAGTACTGGTATTATAGGTGTGAGCCACCATTCCCTGCCTTGTTTTGTTTTGTAAAAATGAGTTCTCACTGTATTGCTTTGGCTGTTCTTGAATTCCCAAGCTCAAGAAATCCTCTTGTCTTGAACTCTCAAAGTGCTGGGATTACAGGCATGAGGCACTGTGCCCAGCCTTGACTAGTCTTAAAAAACAAAAACAAGCCAGGCTCGGTGGCTCAGCCTGTAATCCCACGCCTTTGGGAGGCTGAGATGAATAGCTTGCCTGAGCCCGCGGGTTCGAGACCCACCTGGGCAACTTGGCGAGACCTCATCTCTACAATAAATCAAAAATCAACCGGGCATGGTAGCATGTGCCTGTAGTTCCAGTTACTTGGAAGGCTGAGGCGGAAGGATCGCCAGAGCCCAGCAGGTCGAGGCTGCGGTGGCCGGGAGCATGCCACTGCACTCCAGTCTGGGCGACAGAGTGAGACTCCAACTCAAAAAACAAAGCAAAACAAAACAAAAAAACAAAAACAAACAAACAAAAAAACTAGCCCCTTAGACAAAAGAGAAAGAGAACTTTGCTTTTCTTAGAGCACTCGATGGAGAAAATGTGTTTTTGCAAATTCTACCCATATCACTTTGATGTGTATATGATCTTTTTAAAAGCCAAATAAACACTAAAACTTAGAAATGTTTTCCTTCAGGGCCTAAGAACCACCTCTTTAAAATGTAAACATCAGCCGGGCTCCGTGGCTCAGCCTGTAATCCCGCGCCTTTGGGAGCTGAGGTGATGAATTGCCTGAGCCGCGGGTTCGAGACCCTGGGCAGCGAGACCTCATCTACAATAAATCAAAAAATCATGGGCTGGTGGCGCATGCCTGTAATTCCGGCTACTCGGAAGGCTGAGGCGGAAGGATCGCCGGAGCTAGCAGGCGAGCTGCGTGCCGACGGCCACTGCACTCCAGTCTGGGCGACAGAGTGACTCCAACTCAAAAAAAAAAAAAAAAATAAATAATAAAATGTAAACATCAAGGAAGATAGTGCCCCATACCTTTTAAGTCACTGCTTATTATAGGGTTGCTATACATTTTATTATTCCTTTGGATAAAAGGAAATTATCAGCACACATGGCCACCTCAATTACCAGGCAGAAAAAAAATTTTTTTTTTTTGAGTCAGAGTTTCACTCTGTCACCCAGGCTGGAGTGCAGTGGCACGCTCACGGCCACTGCAGCCTCCACCTGCTGGGCTCAGGTGATCCTTCCACCTGTGCTTTTCAAGTAGCTGAAACTACAGTCACATGATACTATGCCCAGCTAATTTTTTGATTTATTGTAGGGATGAGGTCTCACCAAGTTGCCCAGGCTGATCTTGAACCTTCAGGCTCAGGCAATCCTCTCACCTAGGCCTTCCAAAGTGCTGGGATTATAGGCGTGAGCCACCGTGCCTAGCCTACCAGGCAAATTTAAGATGAACGAAGAAAAAAAAGTATAATGGGCAAAAATGGCAATGTCAAATTCTCTTACATGAGGATGAATGAAGTTCAACTTGAAAGCATGTATGCAATAGATTCTGTTTGCTCAGCTGTATAAGAGGGTGACATTTCTTCTTTGTAAAAATCTCATTAGCAGATTATCTGTGATTTGCACTACTATTCGGCTTAATGCTTATTCAATAATAAAACTGTTTTCTTTCTTTTTTGCATTTATGGATGGCGTTTTCTGGGCTGACAGGAAATTTTATTTTTAATTAATTCCCCAACGTCACCTCTTTCATTTTTCACCTTATTTCTCTAGCACCCTTCCTTTCCATCCCACTGGGACCCAAACCCATTGACCCTACTGTTGTCTGTCACATCACCACGCTCGACTAATTTTTTGATTTATTGTAGAGACGGGGTCTTGCTAAGTTGTCCAAGCTGGTCTCGAACCCGTGGGTTCAGGCAGTCCTCCTGCCTCTGCTTCCCAATGTGCTGGGATTACAGGCATGAGCCACTATGCCCGGCACAAAGAACTCTTACAGCTCAACAGTAAGAAGACAAAAACCTAACTAAAAATGAGCAAAGGATCTGGAAAGCCATTATTCCAAAGAAGATACATGGGTAGCCAACAAACACATGAAAAGATACTAAACACCATTAGTCATTAGAGAGATACAAATAAAAGCCACAATGAGGCGGGGTGTGGTGGCTCACACCTGTAATCCCAGCACTCTGGGAGGTCCAGATGAGAGGATTGCTTGAGCCCAGGAGTTTAAGACCTCGCTCTACAACAACAACAACAGCAACAACCAAACCCACAATGATATATCACTTCACCAAGATGGCTGTAATCTAAAAAGAAAAGAAAGACAACCAGGGTTGACAAAGATATGGGCAAATTGGAATCCTCATATATTGCTGCTGGGATTATGAAATGAAGCTACTTTGAAAAATCAGTTTGGCAATTCTTTAGATGTTAACTGAAGTTCCTGCATGACCCAGTGATTCTACCCCTAGGTATGTATCAGAAAAGAAAGGCTATGCTCACATAAAGACTTTATACACAATGTTAATAGCATCATTCTTTACAATAGCCAAAGAGTAAAACCAACCCAAATGTCCAGCACTGATGAGTGGATAAATAAAATATAGCATATCTCTACAATAAATATTATTTGTCAATAAAAAGGAATGGAGTCATGATACATGAGTCAACATGGATGAACTTTGTTAACAGTATGCTAGGTGAAGGAAGCCTGTCACCAAAGACAATATATTGTGATTCCCTTTGTAAGAAATGTCCATAATAGGCAAATCCATAGAGACAGAAAGCAGATTAGAGGTTGCCTTTGGGCGGGAGTGGCCAGGAATATGGAAGTGATTGCTAATGGATGCAGAGTTTCGAGTTTCTTTTCTTTTCTTTTCTTTTCTTTTTTTTTTGAGCCAAAGTCTCACTCTGTCACCCAGACTGAAGTGCAGTAGCATGATCATGGCTACCTCAACCTCAACCCGTTGGGCTCAAGTGATCCTTCCGCCTCAGCCTTCCAAGTAACTGGGACTTCAGGTGTGTACCACCATGCCCAGCTAATTCTTTTGATTTATTGTAGAGACGATGTCTCACTATATTGCCCAGGCTGGTCTCAGACTCCTGAGCTCAGGCAGTCCTCTCATCTCCATCTCCCAGAGTTCTGCATGAGCCACTGCATCCAGGCAAAGTGTCTTTTTTGAGTGGTAAAAATGTTTTCAGATTGATTGTGGTGGTGGTGTATACGCTGTGAATATACTTAAAAAGCATTGAATTATGTAATTTAGTTGGTAAATTGTATGGTATGGAACTGATATTGAAATAAAGCTGTTTAAGCCGGGCTCGGTGGCTCAGCCTGTAATCCCGCACTTTGGGAGGCTGAGGTGAGTGGATTGCCTGAGCCTGCGGGTTCGAGACCCGCCTGGGCAACTTGGCGAGACCACATTTCCACAATAAATGAAAAAAATCAGCCGGTCATGGTAGCGCGTGCCTGTAATTCCGGCTACTCGGAAGGCTGAGGTGGAAGGATCGCCGGAACCCAGCGGGGTCGAGTTTGCAGTGGCCTGGAGCGCCCACTGCACTCCAGTCTGGGTAACAGAGTGAGACTCCAACTCAAAAAAAAAAAAGAAAGCTGTTTAAAAAAGGAAGGCAATTAGGCTAGGTGCAGTGGCTCATGCCTGTAATCCCAGCACTTTGGGAGACTGAGGTAGAAGGATTACTTGAGCCCAGGAGAGACCAGCTTGAGCAACATATCAAGAACTTGTCTCTACAAAAAAAAAATTTTTTAATTAACCAGATGTGGTGACACACACCTGTAGTTCCAGCTACTTGAGAAGTCTGAGGCAGAAGGCCCACCTGAACCAAGAAGGTCAAGACTATGGTGTGCTGTGCTCCATGCTCCAGTCTGGAAGACAAAGTGAGATTTTGACTCAAAAAAAGAAAAAGAAAAAAAGGCAACTGCACATATCAGCTACTAAAGAATGTTACCCATGCCGGGCGTGGTGGCTCATACCTATAATCCCAGCACTTTGGGAAGCCGAGGTGAGAGGATTGCCTGAGCCCATATGTTTGAGACCAGCCTGGGCAACTTGGTGAGACCTCATCTCTACAATAAATCAAGAAAAATTAGTTGGGCGTGGAGTCATGTGCCTGTAGCTCCAGCTACTTGGAAGATCGAGGCGGAAGGATAGCGGAAGCCCAGCAGGTCGAGACTGCGGTGGCCATGAGCATGCCACTGCCCTCCAGTCTGGGTGACAGAGTGAGACTCCGACTCAAAAAAAAAAAAAAAGAAAAGTTATTCCAAAACAAGTCACCTGAGGTATGACCTGCCTTTGAAACCATTCTTGATCCTTCTTTGGGTTCCAGCCGCCTGGCTTCTCCCGTTCCTCCATCACAGCTTTTAATGCCTGATCCTGCAACCCTGGATTTCTTGTCTGTCTCACTGCTGACCTGACACACCTGACACAGTGCCTGATACAAAGTAGGCCACCAGTAGATGTTTGCTTAATGAGTGAATTTGTATAATTATTTTGATAAATATTGTGATTGTATGGACATATGAATGTGTGACTTTTTTGTAGATAAGGGATCTCACTGTGTTGCCCAGACTGGTCCTGAACTCCTGTCCTCAAGCAATCCTCCCACCTTGGCTTCCCAAAGTGCTGGGATCACAGGCATGAGCCACCATGCCCAGCTAAATATTGTGAATTTTTAATCCTTGAGTAAATATATCAACCAAATATTTAATCATTTGATAAATATACACTGCTCATTGCCATAAATAATATATGCTTAATTACCAACAGCTGATAAACTTCGCTAAAACTCGAAATTTGAAAATACACTGTGATTAATAACTTTAGAAGTCAAGAACTTCAGATTCTCTGAGTTCTGAGTGCTTGACCTCTGTTTTGACCGCAACACTGCACAGCCAACATTTTCAGGGAGTAAGCCACATGTGGGTGGCTGGAGTGACTGGGCCTTGCCTGGGCCCTTAGCCTGCAGCTGGCTGTGATGGCAAGTCAGCTCATCTGGATCCTGTTAGTGACTCATCTCTGTCCCGATGTTGGCACAGTGTCCTATGGAAAATGAGTCCTTGGAAGAGGCGTGCACCATGGGTTGTTCCACCATGGCCTGACTAGAGGAGGAGACCAAATGCATAAGACGGAGGCAGAGAGCAGACAGTGGTAAGGAGGTGCCGGCTGCTGGGACCCTGTCCTAGTACTGCAGTGAGTACATCCTGCCTTCTGAGAGAATAGGCCCTGCCCCCTCAGCCTTAGCACCTTGGAAGGACAGTATAGTTGTTTCCTTTGGGTGCAAATAAAGCTCCTACCCCATGGCCATAGAACGGCTGGCGTCACCTGTGAAACTGTATGCTAATGTAAGTGACCTCCTTCTCTCTCCCTGGAGATTTATTTGGCAGGAGTGACACACAATAGATGGATATAATAAAATGTAACAAACTAGCAGCCTTATTTCGTTGTAGCACACCATCATTTTTTTTTTTTTTTTTTGAGTTAGAGTCTCACTCTGTCACCCATGCTAGAGTGTAGTGGTATACTTACGGCCACAATAGCCTTGACCTGCTGGGCTCAGGCGATCCTTCCGCCTCAGCCTTCCAAGTAGCTGGAACCACAGGCACGTACTACCATGCCCAGCTAATTTTTCTTGATTTATTGTAGAGGTGAGGTCTCGCCAAGTTGCCCAGGCTGGTCTGGAACCCGTGGGCTCAGGCGATCCTCTTGCCTCGACCTCCCAAAGTGCTGGGATTATAAGCATGAGCCACTGAGCCCGGCCAGTATACCATCATTTTAAAGGTATGTCCATTTGGGAAAGGGCTACTCTGAAAATAGGAAATTTGGAATTCAAATGTTTTGAAGGAACAAGAGTTCTCAATAAAAATGCTCACCATGGACTAACAGCTTTGATTTTCCACGTCTCCTGCTTGGTGGGAGCGTGTGACGCCATTACAGGGGGAAGCAGCGCCAGCATATCCAGCACACAAGATGGGACTTCTGAGTGCCAGCAGAAATGGGGCGAAACCTCACAGGGAGTCAAAGGTGTCTGTGCATCTGACTGGGTGTGGGCCTGAGCCTTGTGTCCACCGCTGAGGCCACTCAAGAGTGTGGAGAGCCCGTTCGCCCTGCCTGCTTCCCGGACAACCCACTCCCCTTGTTCCCACTCTGCTCTTGGCACGCTCGTTCTGCGTGTTCGGCGTCTTCCCCTGATTCCAAAGACCCACGGCTCCCTGGAGCCATCCTCTGGAATAAGCAGACTCTGCCACATTTCCAACCTGCCTCTGTTTCCTGCTGTGGCCCTTGCTTGAGGACACCGTGGGGAAACTGCAGACCCTGGCCCTCCCCGCCACTGCTGCCAGACCATGAAGCCTTCAGGCCATGTAGAACCCCCCTCCCCAGGTTCCCCCATCCCACCGGCCACCTTCTGCCCCTCCTAGGAAGGGACAAGAGAAAGCAGTGACATGTGTGTGCAACGGTGGGTCCCTGGGAGATGATCAGACCCATCAGGAAAGCATCCGTGTCTACCTGGTTCACCACGGGATAAAGCAAATGAACAACAAGTATTCCTCGAATGAATGGAAAATGAATGAATGAAACGTTATCATCTGGCCACTCCCCCTTGCTCAGTGAAGACTTTGGCATCTAACTTTGGAGCTGTGCTTCTCCCTAGTCCAACAAGGACTGTCTTCGGTGTCCCCGTGGCCAGCACCCGATCCTTGCCTCCACGCTCCTTCCTGTCCTCTGCCCCAGGGACCGTCCCTTTTTTGTCCTTTCAGCTACCCACTCCTGTGGCCACACCCTGCACCCTGTCATCACCTGAAACTGCTCCGCCTCTGACATCTGGAATACCAATATCCCACTCTTTAGCCACAACTCTGCCCCCCCACTCCATGCCTGCCTTCTGTCACCGCTTTCCCTTCACTCACAGGTGCCTCTGCATCCTCCCCTCTGGCGCCTACCCCTGATTCTGCTTCCTTTTCAGCCATGCCTCAGCCACAGGCTGTCTGACATCCCTCTCCTCGGCACCTGAGATTCCCTGTGCCCTTCTCTTTCCATGAATCACTTTCCTTGTCTCAGCAAAGCCCTAACCCAGGTTAGCTTTAGAGAGTTTCTCCACCTCCATCTTGGCAGCCAAGCCGCAGGCCAGTGCGGACCCACCCACTCATGGCACCTGGCTTCCTCCCTAGCTGTTTCTTCCCTTCAGCCACGCACTTACTCATGTGTTCAACAAATATGCTTTGAGCACCTACCACAGGCCGGGACCATTCAAAGCTCTGGGGACCGAGTCATTAACAGACAGACCAGGCCCCAGATCTCAGGGAACCTACCTGTAAATAGGACAGTAAATAGGTCAGTAGTGACCAAGGTGACTTGGCCACTTGGAGTTCCTCCTTGAGACTTTACAGTCATCTCTCTGGAGATGGCCTTGCCTCCTACTTCAAGAACAGTGATCCCCTCCGATGTCACACCCCATCTAATTCCACCAGTCGAGGTATTTATCACCATACATGCTCCCACCCTGAGTTGTTTGCACTTACAAGACTTCTGACACCAGATGTATGGGTTTTAGCCTCATACAAACCAATTTTCCACTGGGCACAGTGGCTTACGTCTGTAATTCCAGCATTTTGGGAGACCGAGGTGGGAGGATTGCCTGAGCCCAGGAGTTTGAGAGCAGCCTGGTCAGCATAGCAAGAACTTGTCTCTACAACAAAACAACCAATTTTCCAACTATCCATACCAATTGGGTGTCCGACATTTCAATTCAGTTCTGATACCACCTATCTGGTGTTAGCACAGATCCCACAAGTTAAGGGCATAGTCCCACAAGATGGTCCCAGTTGCAAGTTCCAGGTTTCCAAGTGGCTATATTTTATTTATTTATTTATTTATTTATTTATTTATTTATTTATTTATTATTTTTTTGAGTTGGAGTCTCACTCTGTCGCCCAGACTGGAGTGCAGTGGCCGCTCCCGGCCACCGCAGCCTCGACCTGCTGGGCTCTGGCGATCCTTCTACCTCAGCCTTCCGAGTAGCCGGAATTACAGGCATGCGCTACCATGCCCGGCTGATTTTTTTTTTTTATTTATTGTAGAGGTGCGGTCTCGCCAAGTTGCCCAGGCGGGTCTCGAACCCACGGGTTCAGGCAATCCACTCATCTCAGCCTCCCAAGGTGCGGGATTACAGGCTGAGCCACCGAGCATTATTCATTTTTTTTAATTTTAATTTTTTTTGAGTTGTAGTCTCACTCTGTTGCCCAGACGAGTGCAGTGGCACTCTCCTGGCTGCCACAGCCTCAACCTGCTGGGGCTCAGACAATCCTTCTGCCTCAGTCTTCCAAGTAGCCAGAACTACAGGCATGCGCCACAATGCCTGGCTAATTTTTTGATTTTTTGTAGAGATGAGGTCTCACCAAGTTGCCCAGGCTGGTCTCAAAACCTGTAGACTCAGGCAATCCTCTTACCTCAGCTTCCCAAAGTGCTGGGATTACAGGTGTGAGCCACTGTGCCTAGCTCCAAGAGGTTATAGATAAAGGGTTCCCATCACTGCTTCCTTAGGGTTGATGGTTTGCTAAAATGACTCACAGAATTCAGAAAACAGTTAACTTACTATGACCAGCTTATTGTAAAGATACAACTTGGTTGGGCACGGTGGCTCACGCCTATAATCCCAGCACTGTGGGAGGCGGAGGTGAGAGGATTGCCTGAGCCTGTGAGTTCAAGACCAACCTAGGCAACTTGACCAGACCTCATCTCTAAAAAAAAATTAAAAATAAATAAAAAATAAAAAATAGCTGGGCATGGTGGCGTGTGCCTGTAGTTCCAGATACTTGGAAAGTTGAGGCAGAAGGATAGCCTGAGCCCAGCAGGTCAAGGCTTCGGTGGCCAGGAACATGCCACTGCCCTCCAGCCTGGGTGACAGTGAGATTCTAACGCAAAATAATAATAATAATAAATTAATTAATTAATTCAAGGTTGGGTGCGGTGGCTCAGCCTGTAATCTCAGCACTTTGGGAGGCCGAGGTGAGAGGATTGCCTGAGTTCAGGGGTCCGAGAGCAGCCTGGTCAACTTGGTGAGACCTCAATCTCTTCAACAACAACAACAAAATTACCCGGGCATGGTGGCACACGCCTGTAGTCCCAGCTACTTGGAAGGCTGAAGCAAAAAGATCTGAGCCCAGCAGGTTGAGGCTGCAGTGGTTGTAAGCATGGCAATGCACTCCAGCCTGGGCAACAGAGTGAGTCTCCAACTAAAAAAAAGATACAACTCAAGTGCTGGGCACAGTGGTTCACACCTATAATCCTAGCACTTTGGGAGGCGGAGGTGAGAAAATTTCCTGAGCTTAGGGGTTTGAGACCAGTCTGGGCAACGTGGTGAGACCTCATCTCTACAATAAATAAGAAAATTAGCTGAGCGTCATAGTGCGTGCTTGTAGTTCTAGCTACTTGGAAGGCGGAGCTGGAAGGATCGCCTAAGCCCAGCAGGTTGAGGCTTCAGTGGCTGTAAGCATGCCACTGCACTCCAGCCTAGGTGACAGAATGAGATTCCAACTCAAAAAAAAAAAAATACAACTAAGGAGCAGTCAAGTGGAAGAGATGAACAGGGCATGGTATGGGGGAGAGACACGCAGCTTCCGCTTGGCCCAGGCTCTATACCCTCCCCGTACTCTATACCCCATCCTTTCAAGGTTTTCATGCAGGTTTCCTTACCTTGACATGATTGATTAAATCACTGGCCACTGTTGTTAGTTCATCTCCTGTACCTCTTTTCCCTCAAGGTTATGGTGGGGACTCTAAAAGTCCCAACCCTCTAATCATGTCTTTCTAGCCACCAACTGCATCTCAAAACTACCTAGGGGTCCGAGTCACTTGACTAGCATACAAGAAGACACTCTTATCACTCTGGAGAGTTCAAGATTCCAAGTGTCTCAGAAGCTTTTGTGTCCAAGACAAGGCGATATGAGGGACAAAGGGGGACTAAGATCAGATATAACAAAAGATGCTCCTGCTGGGCACCGTGGCTCAGCCGGTAATCCCAGCACTTTGGGAGGTGAAGGTGAGAGGATTGCCTGAACCCAGGGGTTTGAGACCACCCTGGGCAACTTGGTGAGACCTCATCTCTATGGTAAACCAAAAAATTAGCCAGGGGTGGCGGTGTGCGCCTGTACTTCCAGCTACTTGGAAGACTGAGGTGGCTGGGTGACAGAGTGAGACTCCAACTCAAAATAAATAAATACATAAATACATGCTCCTAATATTCCTGTCATTCAGGAAGTCAAGAAGTTTTGCTTTGTTTTGAGTCAGAATCTCACTCTGTCACCCAGGCTGGAGTGCAGTGGTACTCTCACGGCCGCTGCAGCTTTGACCTGCTGGGCTGCAGCGATCCTTCCATCTCAGCCTTCCAAGTAGCCAGAACTACAGGCATGTACTACCACGTCTGGCTAATTTTTGATTTATTGTAGAGACGAGGTCTCGCCAAGTTGCCCAGACGGGTCTCGAACCCATGGGCTCAGGCAATCCACTCGCCCCAGCCTCCCAAGTGCTGGAATTACAGGCTGAGCCACCGAGCCCGGCCCATTTTTTGATTTATTGTAGAGATGAGGTCTCACCAAGTTGCCCAGGCTGTTCTTGAACCTGTGGGCTTAGGCAATCCTCTTGCCTCCGCCTCCCAAAGTGCTGATTACAGGCATGAGCCACCATGCCAGACTTTGATTTAGAAGTCTTACTCTGTCACCTAGGCTGGAGTGCAGTGGCACACTCATGGCCATCGCAGCCTCTACCTGCTGGGCTCAGGCGATCCTTCTGCCTCAGGCTTCCAAGTAGCTGGAATCACAGATGCGAGCCACCATGCCCAGATAATTTTTTGATTTATTGTAGAGACAAGTTCTCGCTAAGTCGCCCAGGCTGGTCTCCAACTCCTGGACTCAGGCAATTCTCTTGCCTCTGCCTCCCAAAGTGCTGGGATTACAGGTGTGAGACACCACACCCGGTTATTCAGGAATTTACAAGATTTTAGGAGACCTGTGCCAGGAGTCAGGAAAAAGATCAAACATAAACTTCTTTTTTGGGAGGAGGGGTTTTCACTCTGTTGCCCAGGCTGGAATGCAGTGGCACCATCACGGCTCACCTCAGCCTCAAACTGCTGGGCTCAAGTAATCCTCCCATTCTCAGCCCCCAAAGTAGCTGGAACTACAGGCACAGGCCACCACCATGGTGTTGCCTAGGCTGGTCTTGAACTCCTGGGCTCAAGCAGTCCTCCTGCCTTAGCTGGATTACAAGTATGTACCCCCACACCAGGGTGAAGTGCAGTGGCACACTCACAACCGCTGAAGCATCAACTTGCTGGGCTCAGGTGATCCTTCCACCTCAGCCTTCCAAGTAGCTGGAACTACAGGCCCGCACCACCATGCCAGTTTTTTTTTTTTTTTTTTTATAGACCAGGTCTCACCAAGGAGACCAGGCTGGTCTCAAACCCCTGGACTCGGGCAATCCTCTCCCCAAGTACTGGGATTACAGGCTTGTGCCACTGGGTCCAGTCTATATTTCTTATTATAGCACAACGTCACCCGCCCATGCCACCTCTTTCTTTCTTTCTTTTTTTTTTTTTTGAGTTAGAGTCTCACTCTGTCACCCAGACTGGAGTGCAGTGGCCACTCCCGGCCACTGCAGCCTCGACCTGCTGGGCTCCGGCGATCCTTCTGCCTCAGCCTTCCAAGTAGCTGGAACTACAGGTGTACGCTACCACGCCCGGCTAATTTTTTGATTTATTGTAGAAATGAGGTCTCGCCAAGTTGCCCAGGCAGGTCTCAAACCCGCGGGCTCAGGCAGTCCACTCACCTCAGCCTCCCAAAGCGCTGGGATTACAGGCTGAGCCACCGAGCCCGGCTGGCCACCTCTTTCTTATCTCTGAGGATGTGCCGCTCTTGCCATTACCACTACCTCAGCTGACTCAGCATCCTCCTGTCTGTCGCCCTATTGCTTATCTCCTCACTTTCTTTGATTTTCACACTGTCATTCTGATGAGCTCTCCCCTCAGCTGCAACCAAGTTCCATTGCCCTCTGCCTAACGCCATCCTCCTGAGTCCCTGAGTTCCTGTTAGCTGTCATCTGTGCTTTCTCCTTCCTGTTCACCTCGGCTCCTTGCAGAGACTGCTTTGGATACTATCTTCAGCTCCTGCCTGTGTGCACACAGGTGCTCACCGACGAGAGGGTTCCTGTGTACCTAGGCTTATGCTGGGGAGAGCCACAGTGACACGACAGACATGCCACTGGCCTCCCGAGGCCTACGTCCTGGGGCAGAAGGCAGGAGGCAGGTAGGCAAACAGGTAAATGAAAATGAGAAATGTACATTTTATTTTTATTTTTATTTTTTGAGTGGAGTCTCACTCTGTCTCCCAGGCTGGAGTGCAGTGGCACGCTCATGGCCACCGCTGCCTCAACCTGCTGGGCTCAGGGGATCCTTCTGCCTCATCCTTCCAAGTAGCTGGAGCTATAGGCACATGCCACCATGCCCGGCTAAGTTTTTGATTTATTTGTAGAGACGAGGTCATGGCAAGTTGCCCAGGCTGGTCTCGATCCCCAGGGTTCAGACAATCCTCTCACCTTGGCCTCCCAAAGTGCTGGGATTATAGGCATGAGCCATCACACCTGGCCCACATATTCTTTTCCACAAAGAAAATGAAAGGAGGTAGCAAGAATGAAAGTAACTGAGGAAATCCACTTCAACAAAGGTTCCTGCTGAAGAAACCACAGGGCCTGGAAGTGAGAGGAATCCAGATATGTGAGGAGTGGAGGGAAGGGCATGGGGTGCCGCGGGAACAGAAGACGCAATGTCTGGTGTTCAGCGGCTGCAGGGCTCAGGGAAAGTGTATGCAGGTGGGTGCCAAGTCCCACTCCAGCCTCTGCAATCTGGTTCCTTCTCTTTCACCACCTCCGTGGAGACCATACTCCTCTCATCTGTCACCCAGTGAGCAGGTTCCCTCGTATTCGCTAGTCCTCCCTGCTCTGTTAACCTTGTTCAACATTCACTTCCAGAGCCACCCCTTCTGGTAGCTTCCATGACTCCAAAGATCCCTTGATGTCTGTGTTTGCGGTCATTCATTCCCTGCCTCCTTTCTGGGTGTTCTTTCTCAGATGGCCCTTCACATTTTATTCTCCTCAGTGTCCCCATCCTTTGACCAATGCCCCCTCACTCCACACCAGAGGTTCATACCCTTTTGGGGGATCATAAATCCTTTGATTCTCTGCTGATCTCTCTTTCCAGAAAAAATAAGTGTACGTTTTATATATATATATATATATTCACACAATATATTATCAAGAGAGTTGGGGGTCCCCCTAGTGTTGTAAACTCCAAACTAAGAAACACTGGGGCTGGGTGCAGTTGAACCCAAGCAGGTCGAGGTTGTGGTGTCTGTGAGTATGCCACTGCACTCCAGCCTGTGTGACAGTGAGAGTCCGACTCAAAAAAAAAAAAGATTTTTTTTTGGAGAGATGCAGTTTTGCTATGTTGCCCAGCCTGGTCTCAAATTCTTGGGCTCAAGCAATCCTCTTACCTCGACCTCCCAAAGTGCTGGGATCACAGGCGTGAGCCACCATTCCTGGCCCTGATGCCTCTTTCTTTGTTTGTTTGTTTGCTTTTAGTTGGATTCTCACTCTGTAGCTGCTGTCTCCCAAGGTGCCACTGTGCCTGGCTACAATAAACCTAAAAATTTGCCAGGCATGATGGTATGGGCCTGTAGTCCCAGCTATCAGGAGGCTGAGGTAACAGGATCTCCTGAGGCCAGGAGGTCAGGGCTGCCATGAGCCATGATCATGCCACTGTACTCCAGCCTGAGCGACAGAGTAAGAAAAAAAAAGAAGTTTTATTTATACATTTTCCTAGGGAGATTCCACCCATTCTCACAGTACTCACCTAGGGAGATTTCACCCATTCTCACAGTAAAAAAGTAAAAAACTTTTTTTTTTTTTTGAGTTGGAGTCTCACTCTGTTGCCCAGGTTGGAGTGCAGTGGCACACTCATGGCCACTCCAGCGACAACTTGTAGGGCTCTAGCAATCCTTCCGCCTCAGTCTTTCAAGTGGCTGGAACCACAGGTGTGTGCTACCACGCCCGGCTGATTTTTTATGTATTGTAGAGACGAGGTCTTGCCAAGTTGCCCCGGGCTGGTCTCAAACCCATGGACTCAGGCAATCCACTCGCCTCAGCCTCCCAAAGTGCTGGGATTACAGGCTGAGCCACCGAACCCGGCCATAACATTTAAAAATATAAGTAAAAGCCAAGCGCTATGACTCACGCCTGTAATCCTAGCACTTTGGAAGACAGAAATGAGAGGATTGTCTGCACCCATGGGTTCAAGACCAACCTGGGCAACTTGGCGAGACATCGTCTCTACAATAAAAAAAAAAATTAGCTGGGTATGGTGGCACACACCTGTAGTTCCAGCTACTTAGAAGGCTGAAACGGAAGGATTGCCTGAGCCCAGCAGGTCAGGCAGTGGTGGCTATGAGCATGCAACTACACTACACACAGCCTGGGTGGCAGAGTGAGACTCCGACTCAAAAAAATAAGAAAATAAAAATAAATACGTAAGTATAGTGACGAGGGAGAGATGGATAAGTGGAATACAGATGTTTAGGGTGGTGAAACCACTTTGTATGATACCGTAGTGGTAGACACATGTCATCGAATGTCAAAGCCCACAGAACATACAGCACCAGGAGTGAACGCTAGTGGACACTGTGGGTTTTGGCTGGTAATGACGTGTCAGTGTAGGGCCTTGGTTGTAACATGTGCCTCCCTGGTGGGGATATTGATAGCTGGGGGAAGCTGTGCCTGTGGGCAAGGGTACATGAGTTCTGTCTGTACTTCTGCTCAGTTTGGCTCTGAACCTAAACTTTTAAATAAAGTCCATTATTTAAAAAATAACTTATAGGCTGTGTGCAGTGGATCGCGCCTGTAATCTCAGCATTTTGGGAGCCCGAGGTGGGAGGATTACTTGAGCCCAGGAGTTCGAGACCAGCCTGGGCAATATGGAGAGACTCCATCTTGATAGATTAGATAAATTGATGAAGATAGATAGATAGACAGACAGACAGACAGACAGGTAGATAGATAAATTATAATATATACATAGGAAAGAGAACAACTTACATGTGCAAAGCTTGTTGAAGCACAAATGGGAATTCCCAGGGAGCCATCACCCCAGTCACAAAACAGAGGGAGCCCCCTCTGTCCTCTCCCAGCTGTTATTCCCTCCGCCCTCCCCAAGGCAACTGTTGTCCTGACCTCTATGCCATTGATAAATTTTGCCTGTTATACGTAGACTCATATACCATTTACTCTTGGATACACCTGGCTTCTTCAGTCCAACACAGCGCTGTGAGAGTCTAGGTTCTTGGCTACAGTGGCTAGTCTTTCCCTTTCATTAGTGTGCAGTATCCATAGTCTGATGTACTAGTGTATTTTGATGCACTTCTGTTTCCAGATTTGGGCTATAATGAGTAATGGTATTATAAATATTCTCGTGCATGTCTTTTGGTGAACACATGTACACATTTCTTCTCTTTTTATAGAGATGGGGGTCTCACGATGTTGCCCAGGTTGGTCTTGAGCTCCTGGACTCAAGCAATCCTCCTGTCTCAGCTTTCCAAATTACTGGGACAACAGGTGTGAGCCACCATGCACAGCTTATACACATGTATTTATTTTTATTTTTTTAAAAATGAGGTCTCAGCCGGGCTTGGTGGCTCAGCCTGTAATCCAGCGGTTTGGGCGACTGAGGTGAGTGGATTGCCTGAGCCCGCGGGTTCAAGACCTGCCTGGGCAACTTGGCAAGACCTTATCTCTACAATAAATCAAAAAAAATCAGCCGGGTGTGGTAGCGCGTGTCTGTAATTCCGGCTACTCGGAAGGCTGAGGTGAAAGGATTGCTGGAGCCCAGCAGGTCAATGCTGCAGTGGCGGGGAGTGGCCACTGCACTCCAGTCTGGGTGACAGAGTGAGACTCCAACTCAAAAAAAAAAAAAAATGAGGTCTCACTATGTTGCCCAGGCTGGAGTACAGTGACTATTCACAGGAATGGTTATAGCACATTACGGCCTTGAACTCCTAGCCTTAAACGATCTTTCTGCCTTAGCCTCCCGTGTCGCTGGAACCACAGGTGCATGCCACTGTGCTGGGCTGTACAAATTTCTGTTGAGTATGTGTCTAGAGTGGAATTGCTGGGGGGTAGGGTGTCATATGTTCAACTTATGTAGATAATTCCAAATAGCTTTTCAACGTGATTGTATTTATTCACACACCCACCAACAATGTGTGAGTATATCTTCATTCTCACCAACACTTGCTATTGCCAGATTTTTAAATTTTTGCCATTTAGGTATGTGTGTTAAGACAGTTTATGTTTTTTTTAGTTTGTATTTCCCTGATGACTAATCATGTAAAGGACATCTTTATGTGTTTATTGGTCATTAGTATACTAATATACTTTTTATTGGATTGTTTGTTTTTCCATTATTGTGTTGTAGGAGTTCTTTATGTATCCTGGATACTAGTCCTTTGTCAATTATGAACTCTAAGAATATTTTCTCTCAGTCTATATCTTGCTTACTTATTTTCTTAACTGTGTCTTTTGATGATCAGAAGTTTTAAATTTTGATGAAGACTAATTTGCCAACTTTTCTTTTGATGATTATTTCTTTCTGTAACCAGTCAAAGAAACCTTTACCTATCCCCCTAGTCACAAAAATATTCTCCTAGGCTTTCCTCTTTTTTTTTGAGTTGGAGTCTCACTCTGTCGCCCAGGCTAGAGTGCCAGTGGCATGCTCCTGGCCACCACAGCCTCGACCTGCTGGGCTCAGGTAATCCTTCTGCCTCAGTCTTCCAAATAGCTGGAACTACAGGCTTGCACCACCATGCCCGACTAATTTTTGATTATTATAGAGATGATGTCTCGCCAAGTTGCCCAGACTGGTCTTGAACCCATGGGCTCAGGCAATCCTCTCACCTTGGTCTCCCAAAGTGCTAGAATTATAGGTGTGAGCCACCACGCCCAGCCCTTTTCTAGTTTTTTGAGAGAAAAACAAAAACAAAAACCTTGCATTTCTATGTACATTTTAGAATCAGCTTGTCAACTTCTACAAAAAAAAAAATTACGGAGATTTTGGTTGGGCTTGTGTTGAATCTATAGATAAATGTGGTGAGATGGGACATCTTAACAATAAGTCTCACTTTGCATTATTTAATTATCTCTACCATTCTCCCACCCTTCACTAGAACCCGCTCTTACTGATGTGTATTTTTTTGACTTAAGTACTGTAACCTACTATCCTGCCTGATCCTGAAACTCTGGAGGGGCCCTTAACTGCGCTCTCCTCAATAGTCGTTAAGGCCAGCTGATTGTTCTCTCCCAAAACTACTGGATCCGTTCTTGCCTCCTTGTCCCTGCTACAACTATACTAACATGGACCTTCCTCATTACTCACCTGGATAATTGCAATCACTGCATAACTAGTTTTTCTGCTCTAGGCTAGATTTCACCAATCTAGTTCTGGCCTAAGAGCGATCGCTCTTGTAAATTGGACCATGCCGCCCTGGCTCCGAGCGCATTGATGAAGTTCCGAGGGCTTTGATCTGACAGGCCCGTGCTTGTGATCTGGCCCTTTCCTGCCCTTTCAGCTGTTTCCTGATTTTCCCTGCACTCTCCTCGTACCCCACAAATGAGTTAGGGGCCCCGCCCTGGTATACCCATAATGCTCTGTACGCAGGTCCAGCTACATAATTTGCAAAAAAACCCAGTGCCAAGTTAAAATTCAGGGCTTCCTGTTCAAAATGATTAAGAATTTCAAGATGGTGACAACAGGGTGTTAAACTGAGTGTGTGTTTTCGAGCAGGGGGCCTGGCTGATGACGAAGGGCCTTTGCACATTCCATTCTTGTTATTGTCGCGTTTCTTTGATGTAAGCAGGAGCCTAGAGCTCAGGAGGTCCCAGGCAAGCCATCCATGAAGTGAGTTGCTTTCTTCCAAAACCAGTAATTTTGTCCTTCATTATAACTTTATAACTTGATCATTTTAAACGCTCTGAGAAGGTTAAACATTCGCTAGTATTGTAGTCCAGTTACTCAGTTCTGAAGCTGCAATTAATTAATGACAATGTGTGAGACGCCTTGGGATCAGGCATTGTGAGTTCTGATGGAATGAATTTGCTTGTGGTTACAATGTCAGCCATTTCATCACAAAGGTAAAGGTTGTGATAAGCATTCAAGCACAAAAGTCACCCTGTGGTCAATTTGTATTCTACAGGGGGGTGCCAAAAATATGTATACACATTTTAAGCGATGTTATCTATGTATTACTTTTCAAAGTTGAATTAAATTACAGTAGCAATGTGTAGGATGACTTTTGCTCAACTGTGCTTCTGTCATTTTTTTTGACCATCCTGCCTGTCACATAGTGAAACTAGCATTCATTTGATTAGCGCCATCTTTTGCACAGATGTCACACTTAAAATGCACATACATTTTTATTGGCATTAAAAAATACATATAGTGGATAGTGTAATTAGCCTGTGTAAATATCTGACAATGTTCTTATTCAAAGGATTCTATATATTAAACAACCCATAATGTCCTCCTCCCCCAAATAGAATGGAAATGCACACACATTTGGATAGGGTATTATTATTTCTAATTTAACTTAATTTAATTAGCTTATTTTCTTAGTTGGGGTCTCACTCTGTCGCCCAGGCTGGAGTATAGTGGCATGCTCACGGCCACCGCAGCCTCGACCTGCTGTGATCAGGCGATCCTTCTCCTCAGCCTTCTAAATAGCTGGAAATACAGGTACATGCCAACACGCCTGGCTAATTTTTTGATTTATTGTAGAGATGAGGTCTCACTAAGTTGCCCAGTCTAGTCTCGAATCCCTGGTCTCAAGTAATCCTCTTACCTCAACCTCCCAAAGTGCTGAGATTACAGGCTTGAGCCACTGCACCTGGCCTAATTTTATTTGATTTTAAAAGTAGCGACAAGGATTTGCTATGTTGCCCAGGCTGGTCTTGAACTCCTGGGCTCAAGCAATTCTCCCGCCTTGAACTCTCAAAGTGCTAGGATTACAGGCGTAAGTCACTGCATCTGGCCTGAATTAGGTATTATTTATATAACACGTATGTGTGACATTGAAGGAGGAAACACATGGTGGGGTAGCATTCCCTGTTTTTGGCTGGGTGTGGGTTTTGGCTGTGGTATGGTTTGCAACCTGGGTTCTAGTGGAAGGTCTTGATGGTCAAGTCTAAGGAGTCTGCTGGTCTGTCTTGCTGCCAAGCTACCTGACTCTTTTTCTCTCTCTCCAGAACTCCTTGCCAATCCAGACTATGTCTTATCCAGCCTTTTATATCTAATATGCACAGGGTCTAAAAACTGATCCTCTAAATGTTTGGCTAATAAATGGAAGAGAACAGAGAAGAAAAACGAACATGGAACAAAACAATGGGAAATCTCAGGTTTGGGTTCTTTTACCTTGTGGCAATAAGGTAACTAACATTATACCCTACCACAGCCACCTAAAGCAAGCAAACAAGCAAAAAGCAACCTTACTTAATTAAAGTCCAGTTTAACATTGTCCAAAATGTAGATAACTCATTCTTGTTCATTTACAACAGTTAAATACCCATATTAATAATACAAATGAAAACAGTAGCAAATTTTTATCAACATTTATGAAATGTTCTTTTCTTTTCTTTTTTTTTTTGAGTTTGAGTCTCACTCTGTCACCCAGACTGGAGTGCAGTGGCCGCTCCCAGCCACCGCAGCCTCGACCTGCTGGACTCCGGCGATCCTTCCGCCTCAGCCTTCCAAGTAGCCACAATTACAGGCATGCGCTACCACACCTGGCTGATTTTTTTTTATTTATTGTAGAGATAGGTCTCGCTGCCCAGGCGGGTCTCGAACCCGCGGGCTCAGGCAATCCACTCACCTCAGCCTCCCAAAGGCACGGGATTACAGGCTGAGCCACCGATCCCGGCTTTTTCTTTTCTTTTTTTTTTTGAGTTGGAGTCTCATTCTGTCACTTAGGCTTGAGCGCAGTGGCACACTCATGGCCACAGCAATCTTAAGCTGCTGGGCTCAGGCGATCCTTCTGCCTCGGTCTTCCAAGTAGCTGGAACTACAGGCAGCAGACACCATGAGGTCTTGCCAAGATGCCCAGGCTGTTATTAAACCCCTAGGCTCAGGCAATCCTTTTGCCTCCACCTCCCAAATTGGTAGGATGACAGGCATGAGCCACCCCGCCCAGCCATAAATCTTTTTATGGCCGGGCACAGTGACTCATGCCTGTGATCTCAGCATTTTGGAGATGGAGGCGAGAGGATTGTCTGAGCTCATGGGTTCGAGGCCAGCCTGGGCAACTTGGGAAGACCTTGTCTCTACAATAAATCAAAAAAATTAGCAGGGTGTTGTGGTGTGTGTTTGTGGTTCTAGCAACTTGGAAGGCTAAGGCAGAAGGATCGCCTGAGCCCAGCAGGTCGAGGCTGCTGTGGCTGTGAGCAGTGTGCCACTGCACTACAGCCTGGGTGACAGGTTGAGACTCCTACTCAAAAACAAATAAAATAGGATAAAATAAAATAAAGAACAGCATCAGTGTGCAGACGGTGCATGCATCCCTAGAAACGTTAACATGATCTAACTTACCCTCTTGAATCTCTGTGCTGATTTAGCACACAGAGGTGGTGTATGTACATAGTAATGTCTTAATTTTATATAACATTTGCATCTACCAAGCATTTCCATATGTGGAATTTCACTTGAAATGTGCCTTCTAGGCCAGGTGCTGTGACTCATGCCTGTAATCCTAGCACTTTGGGAGGCCAAGGCGAGAGGATTGCTTGAGCTGTAGGTTCAAGACCAAGCTGGGAAACATGGCAAGACCTCGTCTCTACAATAAATCAAAAAATTAACTGGGCGTGGTGGCTTACGCCTATAGTTCCAGCTACTTGGAAGGCTGAGATGGAAGGATCTTCTGAGCCCAGCAGGTCGAGTCTGTGGTGGCCATCAGCGTGCCACTGCACTCCAGTCTGAGCGACAGAGAGACTTTAACTAAAAAAAATAATAATAATAAAATAAAGAAAGAAAAAAAAAAGAAATGTGACTTCTAGACGCTTACAACCCAAAGCAGACAATTGACAAATGCCAGTATGGTGTCTAGCACATAAGTAGAAACTCAATAAGTATTTGTTGAATGAATACATGAATGCGTATGACTTCAGTACATGTCATCAAGAGCAAAGAAGCATTAAAATAAAACAAAACCTTGTTCTCAATAAAATGTGTTCTTAATTTCTTAAAGTATAACATCTGAGATTTTGTAAAGTCTCACCTACAGCTTTCCTTGCTTCCTGTATTTTTAAAACATTGTGTGAAGTATTCTGTATAATCACCTTTGATTTCTCACTTCTCTTTACTAAGTTCACAGATAAAGAGCTTTCCTGGAAATAATATGTTTTCTCTGTTACTAACATAAATTTAAAATTCATGCTTCTATTTTAATAGAGCTTATTTAGTACTTTAATACCTTAAAATTAAATTTGATAGCTGTTTACAAATAAATATTTAATTGACATTATTTAACCTTAATAAGAGTAATAAGGTGAGTGGATTGCCTGAGCCCGCGGGTTCGAGACCCGCCTCGGCAACTTGGTAAGACCTCATCTCTACAATAAATCAAAAAAATTAGCCAGGTGTGGTAGTGCGTGCCTGTAGTTCCAGCTACTTGGAAGGCTGAGGCAGAAGGATAGTTGGAGCCCCAGCAGGTCGAGGCTGCGGTGACCGGGAGCAGCCACTGCACTCCAGTCTGAGTGACAGAGTGAGACTCCAACTCAAAAAAAAAAAGTAATTTTACAGTCAAAAACTAAAATTAGGCCAGGTACGGTGGCTTACTCCTGTAATCTCAGCACTTTGGGAGGTGGAGGCAAGAGGATTGCCTGAGCTCAGGGGTTCGAGATCAGCCTGAGCAACATAGCAAGACCTCTTCTCTACAATAAGTAAAAAAAAAAAAATTAACTGGGTGTGGTGGCACGTGTCTATGGTTCCGGCTACTTGAAAGGCTAAGGTGGAAGGATCGCCTGAGTCTAGTAGATCAAGGCTGCGGTGGCCATGAGCATGCCACTGCACTATAGCCTGGGTGACAGAGTGAGACTCCGACTCAAAACCAAAAAAACTAAAATTAGTCTTATTATAAATAAATAGTTTTTCTTCTATTTTTTTTTTTGAGTTGAAGTCTGTCGCCCAGACTGGAGTGCAGTGGCCGCTCCCGGCCACCACAGCCTCAATCTGCTGGGCTCTGGCGATCCTTCCACCTCAGCCTTCCAAGTAGCTGGAACTACAGGCGCGCGCTACCACGCCCGGCTAATTTTTTTTTGATTTATTGTAGAGATGAGGTCTCACCTGCCCAGGCGGGTCTCGAACCTGCGGGCTCAGGCAATCCACTCACCTCAGCCTCCCAAAGGCGCAGGATTACAGGCTGAGCCACCGAGCCCGGCTAGTTTTTCTTCTTTTAAAATTTTACCCTGTTCATGAACTTGCTAAAATTTTTTTCAGCTGGGCATGGTGACTGACACCTGTAATCCCAACACTTTGGGAGGTGGAGGTAAGAGGATTGCCTAAGCCCAGCAGGTCAACACTGGGGTGGCTGTGAGTGTGCCACAGCACTCCAGCCTGGGCGACAGAGTGAGACTCCAACTCAAAAAAACAAAAACAAAAACCCAAAATAAAACAAAACATACCCCCCCCAACATGCACAGAATAAAACTTCTGTTGACCATTTGCTCTAGAGGAACAAATTCCAAGCGTACTGCAAGGGGTCTGCCCTCCAAAAGATAATTCCAGTTTTGGAGGGTCCCCTCTGGTATGTGTAAGCACCATGTTTGAATTGAATTTAAATGTCTGTAGGAAGAATTGTACAATTTTTGTGTTTTGTATTATTATTTTTTTGTTTGAATTATGAGTATTTTATTTTTTACACATTTTAGTATTTTGAAATTTTCTTTCTTTGAAAATTTGAAAAGGTAATCCTCTTGCCTCAACCTCCCAACATGTTGGGACTACCGGCGTGAGCTGCTGTGCCCAGCTCAACCAAAGTTTTTATCTGGAAGTTTTGAGAAAATTGCATCACAATTTGCAGAAGAAATGTCCCAAGTTGTGGCAAATAGGTAACTGGTTCTTCCACCATGACAATGCACTTGTCCACACTGCACTGAGTATTCAGCAGTTTTTGACCAAAAATGGCATGACTCCATGCCCCACCCTCCCTTGACTTTTTTTTGATTCCCTAGATGAAAAAATCCTTAAAAGGAAACTTTTTCCTGATTTAAAAGAGGTGAAACAAAAAAAATGGCATCAAAATTGACCAGTTCAAAAACTATTTTGAGCAGTGGAAAAAGCATCTCGATAGGTGTATTGCATCTAACAGAGAGTACTTTGAAGGAGACTGAAGCTTAAGCATGTAAAAATAAATACACAATTTTTTTTTTTGTTAGAGTCTTACGCTGTCGCCCAGGCTGGAGTGCAGTGGCATGCTCCTGGTCACCACAGCCTCGACCTGCTGGGCTCAGAGGATCCTTCCCCCTCAGCCTTCCAAGTAGCTGGACCTACAGGCACGCACTTCCACGACTGGCTAATTTTTTGATTTATTGTAGAGACAAGGTCTTGCCAAGTTGCCCGGGCTGGTTTTGAACCCGCAAGCTCAGGCAATCCTCTTACCTCAACCTCCCAAAGTGCTGGGATTATAGGCATGAACCACCATACCCAGCCCAATACACAATTTTTAAATAATAAATTCTCCTTTTAGGCCCACCCATATTAGCAACTGAAAACACATGCACTTAGTTTATTTTCTCAAATTCTCTCTGTATGCCAGGAGTCTATTACATGGAGGTAGGAGTGATTCTCTTTTTTCCCAGGGTGAAAAAGATAACTTGTGCTGAATGATGGTGCTGGTGATGATAAAGATGACTACATAAATGATTGTAATAGGGAGAATTCTAAGATGACCCTAATGACCCCTTACCCTTGTATAATTGCTACTCATGTGAATGTGACAGGATACTATATTAAGTTACACAGCAGAAGAAATATTGCAGATGTAATTAAGGTTACTAATCAGTTGACCTTGAAATAGGGCCTAAGTAGTCACATGAGCCCTTTTTTTTTCTTCTAATTTTAATTTATTTTTATTTTTTTGAGATAGGGCCTCACTGCGTCACCCAGGCTGGAGTGCAGTGGCTATTCACAGGTGTAAGTATAGCTCACTGTAGCCTTGAACTCCTAGGCTTAAGTGACCCTCCCACCTTAGCCTCCTGAGTGACTAAGACAGCAGGTATATGCCACCACCACACTCAGTTGATTTTTAAGATTTTTTTTGGAGGGGGGTAGAAACAGGGTCTCACTATATTTTCCAGGCTGTTCTTTAACTTGTGGTCTTAAGGGATCCTCCTGCCTTGGCCTCCCAAAATGCTGGGATTACAGGTGTGAGCCACCATGCATGGCCCTTTAAAAGCAAAGTTTTTTCAGCTGCATGCAGAAGAAAGAGTTAGACGTACATGTTTTGGCTGGCCTGAGAGAATGCAAGCATCCATATTGTGCACTGGCTATGGGGGCTGTGCTGGAAGGACATGAGAATGGCCTCTGGAGATACAAGTGGCCCCCAGCTAACAGCCAGCAGGAAAACGGGGACCTCAACTCCACAGCTGTGGAAGACTGAATTCTGTTGACAACACGAATGAGCTTGGAAAATGATTTTTCCCCTGTGCATCTGTGTGAGAACTCACCTGGTCGACACCTTGGCTTGGCTTCTGCCTTGTGGAACCCTAAGCTAAAAACCCAGCCATGTTGTGCCAGACTTCTGACTCACAGAACTGTGAGCTAGCAAATGGGTGTTGTTTTAAGCCATTATGTTAGTGGTCATTTGTTACACACCAACAGAAAACCAATCCAGTTATTCATGGTAATTTTTTTTTTTTTTTGAGTTGGAGTCTCACTGTGTCACCCAGGCTGGAATGCAGTGGCACGCTCACAGTCACTGTAGTCTTGACTTGCTGGGCTCAGGAAATCCTTCCGCCTTGGCCTTCCAAGTAGCTGGGTCTACAGGCATGCGCCACCATGTCCAGCTAATTTTTATTTATTTATTTATTGCAGAGATGAGGTCTCACCAAGTTGCTCAGCCTGCCCCAACCCCTGGACTGTTGATCCTCTTGCCTCCGCCTCCTAAAGTGCTGAGATTATAGGCGTGAGACACCGTGCCTGGCAATTCATGGTATTTTTAAGGTATGGAAAATCCTGCCGGTTATGGAAAAATCTATGTGATGACCTAGGGGAACAGAGAGATGGGCGGGCTTGATATCCTGGACTGGGAGGCCTTGGCTAACTCTTGGGCATTTCAGTACTCCAGGGGAACTCAGATATGGCAGACTATAGCAGATACAGGGATTTGAAAGGCTAGAAGAAGACCACAAATTCATCAAGAAACAGAAACACAAATTTTGGTGATCACTTAGAATAGCACTTTCCTCTTTCATTCATTCAACAAATATTTATACTGTTCCATTTTCAGTGTTACATACTGAAATCAGATGGATAAGGTACATTGCTCATGGGACTTACATTCTAGTGGAACACAGAGGAATCAGAGTTAAAAAAACAGAAGAGGCTGAGCACGGTGGCTCAGCCTGTAATCCCCAGCATCTTGGGAGGCTGAGGTGAAAGGATCAACTGAGTCCAGGGGTTCCAGACCAATCTAGGCTACTTGGCGAGACCACATCTCTATAATAAATCAAAAACTTAGCCAGGTGTGGTGGTGCGCACCTGTCATTCCAGCAACTTGGAAGGCTGAGGCGGAAGGATCGCCTGAGTCCAGCAGATCAAAGCTGCAGTGGCTGTGATCATGCCACTGCACTCCAGCCTGGGTGACAGAGTAAGACTCCAATTCAAAATAAACAAACAAGCATATGGATATGATAGAGGCTGCTGGGATAGGGGAGGGGCTGTTTTGAGACAGAGAAGGTGTCTCTGAGGGAGTGGCATTTCAGCTGGGATCTGGAAGTCACAAAGTAGCCACCCATGGAAAAGCTGAGGTCAGGACCAGCAAGTGCAAAGACCCTGAGGCAGGACAAGCAAGAAGACAGTGTGGCTTGAGTCCAGCTGGGATCTGGAAGGCACAAAGTAGCCACCCATGGAAAAGCTGAGGTCAGAGAGAACAGCAAGTGCAAAGACCCTGAGGCAGGACAAGCAAGAAGACAGCGTGGCTTGAGTCCCTCCAGAGAGCGCTTTGAGATAAGGTCAGAAAGCTAGATTGCAGCCAGGTTGTGCAGCACTCTATCAGCAACAGGAATTTAGGTTGAAATGTGAGTGGGCTGGATTTTAAACAGACAAGTGACACTACCTGATACACTATGTTTAAAAGATCGCTCTAAGGGCTGAGGGCAGAGCTCACTGCAGCAGGGGAGCAAAAGGTGGGAGACCCACCCAGGGGCTCACAGGACAGCTCAGCCAGGCTGTTGAGGGTGGAGGCTCAGACCAGAAGGCAGCAGCAGTGATATGGAAATCCAGAAAATCTACTTCCGGAGATAGAGCAGACAAGACTTTTTGATGGACCTGATTTGGAGGGTGGGCAACTGTGTGTGGGGAACGCATCCATTTAATGAGATAAGGAAGATCAGGGATAAGGAGAAATCAGGGTTCTATGAAAGGCTAAGTTGGGAAGTCTGTTTGTTTGTTTGTTTGTTTTGAGTTGGAGTCTCACTCCAGACTGGAGTGCAGTGGCCACTCCCGGCCACCGCAGCCTCGACCTGCTGGGCTCCAGCAATCCTTCCGCCTCAGCCTTCTGAATAGCTGGAACTAGAGGCGCATGCTGCCACACCTGGCTAATTTTTTGATTTATTGTAGAGATGCGGTCTCACCAAGTTGCCCAAGCAGGTCTCGAACCCGCGGGCTCAATCACCTCGGCCTCCCAAGGCGCGGGATTACAGGCTGAGCCACTGAGCCCGGCATTTGTTTTTGTTTTTTGTGTTTTTTTTGTGAGTTGGGAAGTCTGCCCACAAGCCTACTGAGCTGCTACATCAGGAGAAAGTGGACCAGGACAGTGGCTCACACCTGTAACCCCAGCATTTTGGGAGGCTGACACAGGAAGATTGCTTAAACCCAGGAGTTTGAGGCCAGTATGGGTAACATAGCAAGAGCTGTCTCTACAAAAAATAAAATAAATAATCCTCTGTATCTGCTCATTATGGCAGCTGTTTTTCCCAAGCTCTCCCCACTCTTTCCAGAGTCCTCCAACCCACCTGGATCCTTCTTCACCCCTCTTTAGTTCAATCCCCTCCTCTTTAAGAAAAAAAAAAGCTGGGCTTGGTGGCCCAGCCGTAATCCCGCGCCTTTGGGAGGCTGAGGTGAGTGGATTGCCTGAGCCCGCGGGTTCGAGACCTGCCTGGGCAGCGAGACCTCATCTCTACAATAAATCAAAAAATCAGCTGGGTGTGGTAGCGCATGCCTGTAATTCCGGCTACTCGGAAGGCTGAGGCGGAAGGATCGCCAGAGCCCAGCAGGTCGAGGCTGCGGTGGATGGGAGCGGCCACTGCACTCCGGTCTGGGCGACAGAGTGAGACTCCAACTCAAAAAAAAAAAAAGAAAAGAAAAGAAAAAAAAAAAAGCCAGGATCGGTGGCTCAGCCTGTAATCCCGCGCCTTTGGGAGGCTGAGGTGAGTGGATTGCCTGAGCCCGTGGGTTCGAGACCCGCCTGGGCAGCGAGACCTCCTCTCTACAATAAATCAAAAAATCAGCCGGGCATGGTAGCGCATGCCTGTAATTCCGGCTACTCGGAAGGCTGAGACGGAAGGATCACCAGAGCCCAGCAGGTCGAGGCTGCGGTGGCCGGGAGCGGCCACTGCACTCCAGTCTGGGCGACAGAGTGAGACTCCAACTCAAAAAAAAAAAAAAAAAAAAAAAAAAGAGAGAGAGAGAAAATGGAGAAGGTGCTAGAAGAAATGGAGAAGCTCCATTTGTCAACCTAAGTCTCATTTTTTCTCATTTGTAAAATTGGAGAATTAATACTACCTCTCAAACTGGGTGCGGTGGCTCACGCCTGTAATCCCAGCACTTTGGGAAGCAGAGGCAAGAGGATTAACTAAGTCCAGGGGATCGAGACCAGCCTAGGCAACTTGGCGCGACCTTGTCTCTACAATAAATCAACAATTATTATTATTGTTGTTGTTATTATTATTTGAGTCAGCGTCTTACTTCATGGCTACCATGGCCTCGACCTACAATCCTTCTGCCTCAGCCTTCCAAGTGGCTGGACTACAGGCATGCTTTACCATGTCCTGCTAATTTTTTAATTTATTGCTTGTTTTTTTTTTTTTTGAATTGGAGTCTCACTCTGTTGCCCAGGCTGTAGTGCAGGGACATGCTCACGGCCACTGTAGCCTCAACCTGTTGGGCTCAGGTGATCCTTCCACCTCAGTCTTCCAAGTAGCTGGAAATACAGGCATGCACCACCACACCCGGCTAATTTTTGGATTTATTGTAGAGATGAAGTCTCGCCAATTTTCCCAGGCTGGTCTTAAGACCCTGGGCTCAGGCAATGCTCTCGCCTTAGCCTCTCAAAGTGTTGCCTGCTAATATTTTTTATTTATTATAGAGATGATATTGTAGAGACTCACCTAGTTTCCCAGGCTGGTCTCAAACCCCTGGGCTCAAACAATCCTCCTGTCTTGGCCTCCCAAAATGCTGGAATTACAGGTGTGAGTCACAATGCCTGGCTTGTATTATTAATTCACTCAACATACATTCATGGATCATCTACAGGGGTGAGACATTTTTGAAGTGTCAGAGATCTGATGATATATCTTACAGTTTGGCAATCTATGAGAACATAGATAAGTAAATAAAACTTACAGTATAAGAGAGTATTAATGAACTTGAGTGGTGTTCAAACTTGCAAGTAAAAAAAAAACCCAGACTCTCACTGTTGACTTAATTTTTTTTTTAAGAAAAAACCTTCTTTTTTTGAACTCATTTTAGATGTAAAGGAAATTTGTAAGAGCTGTGTGCAGTAGTGTACACCTGTAATCCCAGTTACTTGAGAGGTTGAGGCAGGAGAATTAGAGCCCAGAAGTTAGAGACCATTATGGACAACATAACAAGATCCTGTCTCTAAAATAAATAAATACAAATACTTAAGACTTGTTTAATTGTTTTTTTTGAGTTGGAGTCTCACTCTGGGCTCCCAGCCACTGCAGCCTCGACCTGCTGGGCTCAGGTGATCCTTCTGCCTCAGCCTTCCAAGTAGCTGGAATTACAGGCACGCACTACCACGCCCAGCTAATTTTTGATTTATTGTAGAGATGAGGTCTCGCCAAGCTGCCCAGGTGGGTCTCAAACCTGTGGGCTCAGGCAATCCACTCACCTCGGTCTCCCAAAGTGCGGGATTATAGGCTGAGCCACCGAGCCCGGCCGGACTTGTTTAATTTTAGAAAAGAAGGAGCTGAGAGAGGGCCTCGCATACTTCAGGCTGTGAGTAACCCAGGATTTTCAGAGAGTTGTGAATGTGGCAGGGGAGAGGCAGTAGCTGCAGACACTGTGGCTGGGAAAGGAAGGAGGGGCCAGATGCCGATAGGTCCAGAGCCCACAAAGGTGTTCAGAGGTGTCTTTTTGGCTTACAGATTAAAGAATTTTTGTATGATGTACCATGATCAGATTTGCCTGTTAGATGATGTTGTCTCTTGTGGGAGACAGATTTGAAGCAGGGAGACCAGAAAGAGGAACTGCAGTGGGTCAGGTTGGAGAAGGCAAGGCCCAAACTCCTGAAGCAGAGAAGGAATCTGATATTTGAAAGATAGAACCAAAGGACTTGGAGACCCATTGGCCACGGAGGTAAAGAATGAGAAGTAGCTGGGTGTGGTGGCTCACGACTGTGATCCCAGCACTCTGTAGGCGGAGGCGAGAGGATTGCCTGAGCCCAGGGTTCAAGACCAGCCTGGGTAACATGGCGAGACCTCATCTCTACAATAAATTTTAAAAATCTATTAGCTGGGTGTGGTGGCGCATGCCTGTTGTTCCAGCTACTTGGAAGGCTGAGGCAGAAGGATTGCCTGAACCCAGCAGGTTGAGGCAGCAGTGGAGGTGAGTGTGCCACTGCACTCTAGCCTGGGCAACAGAGTGAGACTCTGACCAAAAAAAAAAGATTTGAAAAAGGTATCTTGAACGTTTTGGATTGGCAACTAATCCAGAACATTTAAGGCTAGTTGGCTGGAATCCATAACTTAGCTAGTTTTTATTATTATTATTTTCTGAGTTGTAATTTTACTCTGCCGCCCAGGCTGGAGTGCAGTGGAATGCTCCTGGCCACCGCAGCCTCAACCTGCTGGGCTCAGGATCCTTCCACCTCAGCCTTCCAAGTAGCAGAAACTATAGGCACACGCTATCACGCCCAGCTAATTTTTTGATTTATTGTAGAGATGGGGTCTCACCATGTTGCCCAGGCTGGTCTCGAACCCGTGGGATTATAGACTTGAGCCACTGAGCCCAGCCTATTTTTAGTTTTAAAGAAGTGGGGTACAAATCAGTGTTAGGTAAACAAATGTTCATTATGCAAGTACCCTTGCTGATGAGATGTGCTCCCCCCTTCCCCAGCAGATTCCCACTACTGCCAATCCCTACTTCTCCTACCCTGACCCAGGCAGTTTCCCACTATGGCCAATCCTTTTCTTATAATATTACAATAATTGTTCAAGGTCTGCTTATGAGTGAGAACATGTGATACTCAGTTCTTTGTTTCTGTGATAGATCATTCAGTATTATAACTTAGCTAGTTTTTTTTGAGCAGTTTTAAATGTTTTAGTTTTCTTTTTTTTTTTTTTTTTTCAAAAGCAGGATTTATTGAGAGGACAGAAAAGCTTCCACAGTAGGATGGGACCCGAGCGGGTTGCCCAATGTTTTAGTTTTCTAATAAGTAGGGCTGACTATGTAAAACACTACCCTAAGTTCTTTATATGTACTATATTTTATGGAATCTAAATGTCCACTCTCTATAAAATGTACCTCCAGAGTAGCTGGGGCTACAGGCATGCACCACCATACCCGGATTTTTTGTTGTTGTTGTTGTAGAGATCAGATCTTGCTATGCTGCCCAAGCTGGCCTTGAACTCCTGGGCTCAAGTGATCCTCCCACCTCGGTCCCCCACAAGTGCTGAGATTACAGGCATGAGCCACGGTGCCCAGCCAGTAGATACTATTATTCTCATTTTACAAATGAGGAAACAGAGGCAGAAAGGGTTAAGTTAACTACAGGCTCTACAAAGGTAACAAGCGGTAGAGCCAGAGTTTGGACCAAGGCAGTCTGATTCTGCAGTCTGTGTTCATAGCTCTGCGCGTAGGCATCTAATACAGCGTTACATTCAGGTTCATTATTAGGTAGCGGGGCTGGATGCTGTGTCAGCCATGGTACTAGAAACCCTGAAGAAGCTGCACCTGCACCCTGTCTTGTAGCTCCGTCTTCAGTGGAAAGCAACTTGAGAGTGAGTAGGTCAAACCTTCAGGCCAACGATTGTGGGGTGGGAGCTGTTCTGGCACTGAAGACCTAGTACGCCTCATTTTAATCTCAAAGAAAACACCATGTTCTCTTGTGTGTGGTTTCTGACTTTAAGCTGTGACACTTTTGTTGGAGAGACAAGATGTGTAGGTGGACGTGTTTGAAACAATAAAGAGTGATCTGCACTGAGCTATGTTGCTGTTAATATCACCAAAGGTCAAAATGTTTGGAACAAAGAATTAGGACTTTGGGTTAGAATGAGGAGTGCTATGCTTCCCCTAAAATTCATATGCTGAAATCTCAACCCCAAGGTAACGATATTGGGGGTGGAACCTTTGGAAGATGTTTAGGTCTTAAGGGCAGAGCTCAAGGGATTCGTGCCCTTGTAAAATATAGGTTGAGTATGCCTAATCCAAAACCCAGAAATCTGAAATTCTCCCAAACGCTCCAACATCTGACACTGTTTGAGCACCAACATGAAGCTCAAAGGAAATGCTCAGGGGACTATGTTGGGGTTCTTAATTTTTGAGTTAGGGATACTCAACCAGTAAGTATGATGCAAATACTCCAAAACTGGACAAAATTCCAAATCCAAAACACTTCTGGTTCTAAGCATTTCAGATAAGGGATACTTAACTGTAGGGAGCCCATTGTCCCTTCCACCATGTGGGGTTCAGTGAGATGATGTCTATGAAGGAAGTCAACCCTTAACAAACACTAGAATCTATGGGTGCCTTGATCATGGACTTTCTGGCCCCCAGAGCTGTGAGAAATAAATGTCTGTTGTTTATAAATTACCTAGTCTAAGGTATTTTGTTATAGCAGCTGGAATGGCCTAAGACAAGAAGTAATCAATTAATTGATTTATTTTTCTAAAGAAAAATAAATAGGATACGTATTAAGTGTATCCTATATCCCAGATACTGAGTCAGGCATAGGGCACACAAAAATGAATAAGGTAAAGGCTGGGCACAGTGGCTCATGCCTGCAGATCCCAGCACGTTGGGAGACTGAGGCAGGAGGACTGCTTGAGCCCCATAGTTTGCGACCAGCCTGGGCAGCATAGTGAGACTTTGTCTCCACAAAAATGAAAATTAGCCAGATATGGCTGCATACACCTGTAGTCCCAGCTATTTGGGAGGCTGAGGCAGGAGGATCACTTAAGCCCAGGAAGCTGAGGCTATGGTGAGCTGGAATCACTCCACTGTATTCCAGCCTAGGTGACAAAGTGAGACCCCAACTCAAAAAACAGAAATGAGTAAGGCCCAATGCTGCCATTAAGTCTAGAGGGAGCTGTCATCCCAGCATTTTAGGAGGCTGAGGCAAGAGGATTGCCTGAGTCCAGAGATTCGAGAATAGCCTGGGCAACTTGGTGAGACCTCGTCTCTACAATAAATAAAAAAATAAGCCAGGTCAGGTGGCACACGCCTGTAGTTCCACCTACTTGGAAGGCTGAGGTGGAAGGATTGTCTGAACATAGCAGGTTGAGGCTGCGGTGATCATGAGTGTGCCACTGCGCTCCAGCCTGGGTGACTGTAAGCCTCCAACTCAAAAATAAAACCAAAAAAACTCCTGACCACAAGTGATTCTCCTGCCTTGGCCTTCCAAAGTGCTGAGATTATAGGCTTAAGCCACTACACCTGGCCTTTATGGAATCTTTAAAAATGACATTTTAGCCAGGTGCGGTGGCTCATGCCTATAATCCCAGCACTTTGGGAGGCCAAGGTGAGAGGATTGCCTGAGCCCATGGGTTCGAGACCAGCCAGGGCAACTTGGTGAGACCTCATCTCCACAATAAACTAAAAAATTAGCCATGCATTGTGGCGCGTGCCTGTAGTTTCAGCTACTTGGAAGATTGAGGCAGAAGGATCGCTTAAGCCCAGCAGGTCGAGGCTGCGGTGACTGGGAGTGTGCCACTGCACTCCAGCCTGTGGCAGAGTGAGACTCCAACTAAAAAAAAAAGACATTTTAATTAGCCTTAAGGTGATTTTGTGACTTACAGGAACCATAGTGCCTGAAGGAGCCTGCCAAGCACAGACATCTCATGTAGCATTACATTCCAGTTCATGATTATTACATTTTCTGGGTGTTTTTAATTACTGTGTATTTAAATAATAAAAATGTACCAGCCCAAAGGAGATGTAACTGCTACAAAGGTATTTATACCATACAGTGGGAGCATAGGAGAGTGAGCAAAATACTCCAAAGGCAAGTTTTGAAGAGCAGGTGGGATTTGACTAAGGAAGATGGGGAGGGCATTGTAGAGTCCAGATCAGCACAGGTCAAGATTTAAACCTAAAATAATGATGCCAGCACTAACAGAGCAGAAGCCTGGTCTAGGATCACTGGGAAATAAGATTGGATAAAGTAAGGCACAATGGCCAGGGGTCATCAAGGGTAGGAGTCAGGTATCCTATAAATCTTACATACGTGCATAACACTTGCAAGCACTTAAGTGTTTTATAGTCAATGAGGTAGTTTTTTTTGTTGCTGTTGTTGTTGTTTTTAGTTGGAGTCTCATTCTGTTGCCCAGGCTGGAGTGCAGAGTCATGCTCACGGCCACCACAGCCTCGACCTGCTGGGCTCAGGTGATCCTTCCGCCTCAGCCTTCCAAGTAGCTGGGACGACAGGTGCACACCACCATGCCTGGCTAATTTTTTGATTTGTTGTAGAGACGAAGTCTAACCAAGTTGCCTAGGCTGGTCTTGAACCCCTGGACTTAGGCAATTTTCTCACCTCTGCCTCTCAAAGTGCTGGGATTACAGGTGTGAGCCACCCACCCGATTAAATATATTTCATTCTTGTAACTCTACCATGGATACTATTGTTATCTCCATTTTGCACCAGCAGAGAGGTTAGGTAACTTAGCTAAGGTCATTCAACTAAAAATGTCAATCAGGATTTGATTGCCATTTCTCTGTTAGTCTGGCTACAGGGGCTGTAATTTTTTTTTTTTTAAGAGACAGGTTCTTGCTATGTTGTCCAGGTTGGAGTGCAGTGGCTATTCACAGGTGCAATCCCACTACTGATCAGAATGGGAGTTTTGACCTGCTCCATTTCTGACCTGGGCCAGTTCACCCCTCCTCAGGTAACAGGGTGGTCCCTTCTCCCAGGAAGCTGCCATATTTTAGTTGAACTTAGTGTGGACACACCACTGGCATAGAGCACTACAGCCCAGAACTCCTGGGCTCAAGTGATCTCCCATCTCAGCCTCTTGAGTAGCATGCCACTGCTGCCTTTCCTGATAACATTTATAATTTGTTTTCTCTCTCTCTTTCTTTCTGAGATGGAGTCTCGCTGGAGTGAGGTAGCACCATCATGGCTTACTGTAGTCTTGAACTCCTGGGTTCAAGAAATTCTCCCACCTCAGCTTCCCAAGTTGCTAGGACTACAAGTGCGTACCACTATGACTGGCTAACTTTTTCTTTTTGTAGAGATGGGGGTCTGCTATGTTGCCCAGGCTGGTCTGGAATGCCAGGGATCAGGCAACTCTCCCGCCTTGGCCTCCCAAAGTGCTGGGATTACAGGAATGAGCCATCATGCTGGGTCTGTTTTTCTTAACTATACCCAGTGCAGAATATTAAAAATTCATTCATGGAGGATTTTGAATTTGAGGACAGAGTTTAGGAAGGTATTTAGTTACAGCAAGTATGTAAGTATGCAGCAAAGCCTAAGAAAGGTCAGGCACCATTTTGGTTCTGGGTAGGAAGGATATACTACAAACAACATGCAGTCCAGAACTTTCAGCCTAATTCAGGTGTGGTGTGGTGTTAGAATCTGAGGGTTTCCAATGTTTTTTTGATAAGAGAGTGAAATGATAGAAAGTAAGGCAGTAAAAGGACTTTGCATGAAATCAAAGGAGATATAGGATCAGTTGGGAAGAAATGAAAACAGATGGAGGTTTTTTCTTAATTTTTTTTTTACAGAGATGAGGTCTTGCTATGTTGTTCAGGTTGGTCTTAAACTCCTGAGTTCAAGCAATCCTCTCACCTTGGCCTCCCAAAGTGCTGGGGTTACAGGTGTGAACCACCGTGCCTGGCCACACTGAGTTTACTTATTTATTCTTCTGAGTCGGAGTCTCACTCTGCTGCCCAGGAGGGCAGTGGCACGCTCATGGTCACCACAGCCTCGACCTGCTGGCCTCAGGGAATCCTTCTGCCTCAGCCTTCCAAGTAGCTGGAACTACAGGCGTGTGCCACCGTGCCTGGCTAATTTTTATTTATTTATTTTAGAAACAAGGTCTTGCCAAGCTGCCCAGGCTGGTCTCGAACCCCTGGCCTTGGGCAATCCTCTCACCTCTGCCTCTGAAGTGCTGGGATTACAGGTATGAGCCACTATGCCTGGCCCACACAGTTCTAAAGAAATATTCATAATTTAAAATGTCAAGGTTTCAATACTGAATGTGACAACAGAGACAGGAATGGGTTGAAGATGACTCATAGTTCTAGTCTAGGTGATTGAAAAGACAGTAATGCTATTAACCAAGAAAAAGAGCATATGTAATATGGAGACTTCAGTTAAAGAATTTTGTTGTAGACAAGTCTGGGGGCTGGTAAGCAATCATGGTGATATTCAAATAGGCAGGAACTGGGGTCTAGAGGCTGGAACAGTCTCTATTTTGGAAGATGACTTTTGAAACCCTTTTTGAGACACTATATACTAAGTTATTATTATTATCATTATTTGAAAACAGGGTCTCACTGTTGCGGAGGCTGAAGTACAGTAGCACACAATGCAGCCTCGAACTCCTGGGCTCAAGTCTCCTGAATAGCTGGGACTACAGGTATGCACCTCCATACCTGGCTTATTAAAAGAAATTTTTTTTTGGTAGGGATAGGGTCTCTCTCTGTTGCCCATGCCGGTCTCAAACTCCTGGGATCAGAGACAACCCTCCCAAAGTGCTGGAATTATAAGTGAGTCACTAGGCCTAGTCCTATTTTTTGAGTTGGAGTCTCACTCTGCTGCCCAGGCTGGAGTGCAGTGGCACGCTCACGGCTATCACAGTCTTGATCTGCTGGGCTTAGATGATCATTCCACCTCAGCCTTCCAAGTAGCTGAAATTACAGGCACGTGCCACCACGCCCAGATAATTTTTTAATTTACTGTAGAGATGAGGTCTCGCCAAGTTGCCAGGTTGGTCTTGAAACTGTGGGTTCCCAAAGTGCTGGGATTATAGGCATGAGTCACCATGTCTGGCCTGCACAGGGCATTTAATTAGCACCTTTCTCCAATCTATGATTTGAAAGAATTCAAGTACTGCTTAGTAGGAAAATGAGTACTATGTTTCAATTTCAAAAGGACTCACGTGATTGAACATTAGCCTACACTTTTTCCTGATAATTTTCAACTAGCTAAATCAAGAATTCTCAGCCGGGAGGGCACAGTGGCTCATGCCTATAATCCCAGCATCTTGGGAGGCAGAGAGGATAGGATTGTCTCAGCCCAGGGGTTCAAGACCAGCCTGAGTAACTTGGCAAGATTTCGGCTCTGTAAGAAATCAAAAAATCAGCCGGGCATGGTGGCATACACCTGTGGTTCCAGCTACCTGGAAGGCAGAGGCAGAAGGATCCCAAGCCAGGCAGGTCGGGGCTGTGGTGGCTGTGAGCAACCTAGTGCACTCCAGCCTGGGCGACAGAGTGAGGTTTGGATTAAAAAAAAACACACAAAAAACCAAAATCTCAAGTCCTCAGATTACACAACAGGAGAGCTGGTTCTCTATGTAACTGGACGATCTACAGAAAGTTTGCGAAAACTTTCTGAAAACGATTGTGTGAGGACTGTCTGTCATTACTGTCACACACATCTCAAAAGACGTCAGGTTCAAACCCACTTCTTCCCAGACCGCCAGCCCTTCTTTTACTTTTTTTTTTAAAATAGGTTTTTTTTTTAATAGGGACCAGGTCTCGCTATGTTGCCTAGGCTGATCTCCAACTCCTCAGCCTCCCAAAGTGCTGGAATTACAGGCGTGAGCCACCAGGCCTGGTTTTCCATTTCTTTTTCTTTTTGAGTAGGGGTGTTGCTCTGTCATCCAGGCTGCAGTGCAATGGCATGCTCACGGCCACCGCAGCCTCAATCTGCTGGGCTCAGGCGATCCTTCCACCTTAGTCTTCCAAGTCGCTGGAACCACAAGCGAGCGTCACTAGGCCCAACTAATTTTTTTTTTATTATTATTGTAGAGAGTAGGTCTCGCCAAGTTGCCCAGGCTGGTCTTGAACCCGTGGGCTCAGGCAATACTCTCATCTCGGCCTCCCAAAGTGCTTGGATTGTAGGCGCGGCCTCTTTTTCTATTTAGTTGCTTTAGAAAAAAAATTCCCTCACAGGTGGATGAAAATAAATTCAGACGAAAATAACATACTTTTGATACACCAATGTTTAAGAGCAATTACTTCTAATGCAAAGTCGCAGATATACGGGAATTAAGACACACACACACACACACACACCACACACTCTTGCAGATATCAGGAATTAAGACACACACACACTCGCAGATATACAGGAATTCACACACACACACACTTCCACGCCGAATTCGCATCCTGGCGATCCAGATATACAGGAATTCACACACACACACACACACACACACACACACACACACACTTCCACGCCGAATTCGCGAGCGCCACACACACACACACACACACACACACACACACACTTCCACGCCGAATTCGCATCCTGGCGATCAGATATACAGAATTCACACACACACACACACACACACACACACACTCCACGCCGAATTCGCGAGCGCACACACACACACACACACACACACACACACACCCACCCACCCCACAGGAATTCACACACCACACACACACACACACACACACACACTTCCACGCGAATTCGCGAGCGCACACACACACACACACACACACACACACTTCCACGCCGAATTCGCGAGCGCGCGCGCGCGCACACACACACACACACACACACACACACACACACACACACACACACACCCCACCCACGCCGAATTCGCATCCTGGCTGCTTTTGCTCGCTATGTTCAGTCGCTGAACCGCTTCTTCCTACTCGGGACTGCGACATTTCGGCCTGGGCAGCGACCCGAAGACTCACACACACACACACACACACACACACACCCCACCCACGCCGAATTCGCATCCTGGCTGCCTTTGCTCGCTATGTTCAGTCGCTGAACCGCTTCTTCCTACTCGGGACTGCGACATTTCGGCCTGGGCAGCGACCCGAAGACTACCTCCTGCCACTAGGGATGCTGAGAGGAGGAAGAGCAGTGTCTGGCCTTGCCGAATACAGCGTCGCCGCCAGTCCCCGCGTCCACGCCCGAACCTCACCAGTCCGCGCCAGCTCGCTACCTTTTTCAGGTTCCGCCACCGCCCCACTTCCGGAAACGCATGTCTCCGCTCCCGGAAGTGCGTCATCATCACCCGCCAGTGGCCGCATGCTGCGGACGCGCGACGGAGGCTCAGGGATTCGGAAGCTGGAGTACTCGGGCGGAAGGCTAACCTGTCCCAGGACAGGGTTCTCTGTCCCTCGGCGCCGCCATGCAGGTCTCCAGCCTCAACGAGGTGAAGATTTACAGTCTCAGTTGCGGCAAATCACTTCCTGAGGTGAGTCACTTCCAGGTCCCCTCGCTTTAGTACTCTTCGGATCCTCCTCGTGGGGCCGCCGCACGTCTGGCCCTGGCCTTTGTTTTAGCTGGACCCTGACCGACGCAGAGAGGCCCAGAGTGGACCAGGACACTACTGTCACCGCGCAAGAAGCTGGACCGAGGGGTGATCAGGACCGATGAACTTTGCTAGAACTTTCGTAAAGTTCTCTGGCTCAGAGGACGTGTCCCTTTGGGCTTGTGTGGATGTTCACAATCGCTGTCACACCGAGGAGGAAAACGTGGACAGATTTCTGTCCTCCGTATTGACGCCCTCCCTATTTTCATGCCTGCTCCTGAGCTGTTTGTTGAGTTCCTGTCATGTGCCAGGGATACAGCAGTGAACAAGAGATGCGAACTTTGCATCTGCAGGATTTATGGTGTAGGAGACAGTGGATTTTTTTTTTTTTTTTTTTTGAGTCGGACAGTGGAATTTTTTTTTGGGGGGGGGGCTCCCAGACTGGAGTGTAGTGGCATGCTACAGCCACCGCAGCCTCGACCTGCTGGGCTCAGGCGATCCTTCTGCCTCAGCCTTCCAAGTAGCTGAAACTGCAGTGTAATCACCATGCCCCGCTAATTTTTGATTTATTGTAGAGACTAGGTCTTGCCATATTGCCCAGGCTGATCTCGAATCCCTGGGCTCAGGCAGTCCTCTCACCTCTGCCTCCCAAAGTGCTGAGAGATTACAGGCGTGAGCCACCACGCTAGGCCAGAAGTTCGGGTTTTATTCTTAGTGCTTTTGGAAGACACTGTCTGACTCTGTTGCCCAGACTGGAGTGCAGTGGCTCAGTCACAGCTCACTGCAGCCTTGATCTGGACTCAAGCAGCCCTTCCTCTTCAGCCTCCCAAGTAGCTGGGACTACAGGCATGCATCACAATGCTTAGCTAATTGTTTTTTTACTTTTTTTTTGTAGAGATAGGATCTCGCTATGTTTCCCAGGCTGATCTTGAACTCCTGGACTCACACCTCCCACCTTGGCCTACTAAAGTGGGCCTCTCTGGGGCAAATGACTAGTTGGGGAGGGTGGGAATAGGGATGAGTTAGGTAGTCTGAGTAAATGACTTTGGTGACCTGGGCTCAGATGGTAGCAAGGGAGATGCTAAGACATGGTGGGATTCTGGAGATATTTTGGAGATAGGACTGATGGAACTTGCTGATGAATTAGATGGTGCTAGAGAGAAACTGAGGTGAAGCAAAGGAAGGAATCGAGATAATTCTTCTATTTTGAGTCGTATCAACTAGGTGCATGGTGGTACTGAGAACTGAGATGGAGAAGAATTGAGGAGCACATTGAGGATGGGGAAGGGAAGGTGGTAAGCACAAACAATCAAAAGTTTCATTTTTGATACTGAAGGTTTGAAGTTCTGATAAATACCAAGGGGAAGTGTTGAATTGTAAACGGTGGCGTATACAGTGTGGAGAATACAGGAGGGACCACTGTTGTTGTCTGGATCTATGAGAGACTGAACAGAACTGGGCTGAGGCCATCTAACATTTATCATTCAAGAAGAGGAGGGAACCCTGCAAAGAAAGGGAAGTAGGCACTGCCTTTAGGGGAGAGTCAGAAATGTGTACCTTGTGGATGCAAGTGTTTCAAGGAGGAGGGAGTGGTCAGTTGGGTTAGCTGCTATGAGAGCTCCCATAAGATGAGGGCAGCAAAGAGACACTTGATTGGCGTCATGGAGGAAGCTGCTAACCGTGGTACTTCCAAGTGGAGCGGTAGGGAAAGTAGCTTGATGAGTGGGCTTGGAAAGCCCTGCTCGTCCTGGGTAATGTTTTGTGGTTATTCCTTTGAGATGTGGTGCCTAAAACTGCACATGGAACCCCAGTTGATGCTTGGTCTGTGCAAATAATGCTTTTTTCTTTCTGGATCTTATGTTTTTATTTTTTTAATTTTAATTTTTTTTTAAGTCAGCATTTTACTCTGTTGTCCAGTTTGGAGTGCAGTGGCAAGATTACGACTCGCTATAGCCTTGACCTCCTGGGCTCAGGTGATCCTTTCACCTCAGTCTCCTGAGTAGTTGGGGCTACAGGCGTGTGCCACCACATTTATTTTTTATAATTTTTGTATTTATTTTATTTTATTTTATTTTTTGAGTCGGAGTCTCACTCTGTCACCCAGGCTGGAGTGCTGTGCATGCTCATGGGCACCGTATTCTCGATCTGCTGGGCTCAAGCTATCCTTCTGCCTCAGCTTTCCAAGTAGTTGGAACTACAGGTGTGTACACCACCATGCCTAGCTGATTTTTTTTTTTTAGTTGGAGTCTCACTCTGTCGTCCAGGCTGGAGTGTAGTGGCATGCTCACAGCCACTGCAGCCTTGACCTACTGCGCTTAGGCAATCCTTCAGCCTCAGCTTTCCAAGTAGTCTGGAACTACAGGTGTATGTTACCACACCTGACTTATTTTTTGATTTATTGTAGAGACACCAAGTTGCCCAGGCTAGTCTCAAACCCCTGAGCTCAGGCAATCCTCTCACGTTGACCTCTCAAAGTGCTGGGATTATAGGATTGAACCACTGTGCCTGGCCTTAATTTTTTTTTTTTATTTATTGTAGAGACGAAGTCTTACCATGTTACCCAGGCTGTTCTTGAACCCCTGGGCTCAAGTAATCCTCTCACCTCTGCCTCCCAAAGTGCTGGGATTACAGGTCCATGCCACCACACCTGACTTTTTAAATTTTTTGTAGAGATGAGGTCTTGCTATGTTGCCTAGGCATCCAGTCTGCTGGCTTTAAGCACTATCTCCATGTTGATTACTGTCAAATTTACATCTCCAGTCCTTACCTCTATTCGGGACTGGACTTGCATACCCAGCTATTTCTTGACGTCTCCATTTGAATGTTTCATGGGCATCTGAAACTTAACTTGTCTGAAGTAGTACACTGACACTTTCCCTCAAACTCCCCCCACTATAGTCTTCCCCCTCTCAGTCAGTGGCAACTCCATGCCTCAGGTTGTTGATGATAAAAATGCTGGAGTGCTTTTTGTCTCTGCTGTCTCATGTCATCACCAGAAAGTGCTGTTGGTTCTATCTTCAGTATAGATCCAGAATCCAGTCACCTCCATCACTGTTACTCTGGTTCAAGCCACTATCACCCCAGATTATTGCAATTGCTGTTACTGAAATTGATCCCTAAGAGGTCACTGTTTCCACTAGCCTACCTCATTCTATAGTCTGTTTTCTTTTTTTTTTTTGGAGTTGGAGTCTCACTCTGTCACCCAGACTGGAGTACAGTGGCCGCTCCCGGCCACTGCAGCCTTAACCTGCTGGGCTTTGGCCATCCTTCCGCCTCAGCCTTCCAAGTAGCTAGAACTACAGGCGCACACTACCACACCTGGCTCATTTTGACTTACTGTAGAGATGAGGTCTCGCCAAGTTGCCCAGGCGGGTCTCGAACCCGCGGGCTCAGGCAATCCACTCACCTCAGCCTCCCAAACGTGCGGGATTACAGGCTGAGCCACCAAGCCCGGTTTATAGTCTGTTTTCAATAAGCTGTCGGGGTGATTCTCCAGTGACTCCCCATGTCCTCAGGGTGAAAACCAGAGTCCTCTGGATGGCCCATGAGGCCCTGCCTGCTGTACCTTCTCACCTTCCTCTTTGAGCTCGTCTCCACTTGACTAGTTTCTTCATTGCTTGAGAGCACACATTCTCCTGCCTCAGGACTTTTGCACTGGGGATTTCCTCTGCCTGACGGCTCTTCTTCCAGAGATTTCCCAGGCTTGTGTCCTCTTGCCTTTCAGGTCATTGTTCAAGAAAGGTTTGGCCTTACTTAAAATTGCAGTTTTCCCCATATTTCGTGTCTCCCTTTCTTGCTTTACGCTTTACCATCTGCCATTCTAATTATTTTACTTGTTTGCTTGTTGGTCTTTCCTCACTTGAAGGAAAACTTCATGAAAGGAGGATTTTCTCCCCGTTTTATTCACTCTTGGCCTACCCAGTTGCTGGCATTTATTAGCACTGAATACTTGTTTAATGTATTAAGAAATAAAGTTAATTTTTTTCCCGCCCCATCACATTTTCCTTGGGGCTGCAGTTTTCATTCATGCAAGTTTGACTCAAAATCTCACATTTTAAGGTAAATCAGCTTTTGTTGTTATATTTTTTATTTTTATTTTATTTTTTTTTTGAGTCGACGTCTCACTCTGTCACTCAGACTGGAGTGCAGTGGTATGCTCCTGGCCACCGCAGACTCAACCTGCTGGGCTCTAGCGATCCTTCCGCCTCAGTCTTCCAAGTAGCCAGAACTACAGGCATGTACTACCATGCCTGGCTAATTTTTTTTTTTTAATTATAGAGATGAAGTCTCACCAAGTTGCCTGGGCTGGTCTCGAACCCGCAGGCTCAGGCGATCCCCTAGCCTCAGCCTCCTAAAGTGTTGGGATTATAGACTGAGCCACTGAGCCTGGCCATATGCTTATTTTTCTTTTTATTTTTTTGAGTCGGCATTTTACTTCTTCACCCAGGATGGAGTGCAGTGGCACGCTCATGGCCACTATGGCCTCAACCTGCTAAGCTCAGGTGATCCTTCCACCTCAGCCTTCCAAGTAACTGGAATTACAGATGTGCGCCACCACATCTAGCTAATTTTTCTTGATTTATTTTAGAGATGACATCTCACCAAGTTTCCCAGGCTGGTCTCAAACCCATGGGCTCAGGCAATCCTCTCACCTTGGCCTCCCAAAGCGCTAGGATTATAAGCGTAAGCCACCGTATCTGGCTTTCTCTCTTTTTTTTGAGTAGAAGCCTCACTCTGTCACCCAGGCTGGAGTGCAGTGACCCGGTCATGGCTACTGCAGGTTCGACCTCCTGGGCTGTGGTGATCCTTCTGCGTCAGCAGCACCACCACACTCAAATACTTTTTTTTTTAAGTTGTAGAGAAAACGTCTCTCCAAGTTGCTCAAGCTGATCTTGATTCCCTGGGCTCAGACATTCTTCTCTCCTCTACCTCCTAAAGTGGTGTGATTACAGGTGTGAGCCACCGCACTTGGCCTTTTTTTTTTTTAAGTAAGAGTCTTACTCTGTCACTCAAACTGAAGTGCAGTGGCATGGTCATGGCTCACTGCAGCTTCCAACTCCTGGGCTCAAGTGATCCTCTTGTGTCAGCCTCCCGAGTAGCTGGGACTATAGGCTTGTGCCACTGTCTGGCTAATTTTTTGTCTTTTTGTAGAGACGAGGTCTCACTACCTTGCCCATTGCTGGTCTTGAACTCCTGGGCTCAAGCAATCCTCCTGCCTTGTCTTCCCGAAGTGCTGGGATTACACGTGTGAACCACCGTGCCTGGCCTAGAAATGGCATCTCTGAATTTTTCTCTTGCTTTTCCTTTATTTCTTTAGGGTATGGTTTCTTAGCTTGGCCATTATTGACCTTTCGGACTAGACAGGTCCTTGCTGTCATCTTATGCCTTGTGGGACGTTTGGCAGCATCCCTGACCTCTACCCACCAGATGCCAAGAACATGTCCCCCAGTGACAGTCAGATAAGCCTTCAGAAATTGCCAAATGCCTTCTGGGCACAGAACTCCCCCTGGTTAAGAACTGCTTTAGGATCATCACAACTGGCAAGCGCTTCATCATTGGCACTTGTTCATGCGATGGAATTATGCTGCTTGCTGAGTGGGAGTACATTAATTGCAGAGCAAGATCTGGTATCAGTGACTATGTAATAAGTATCATTTTCTTCTTATCAAATGTTGACTATCTGGTCAGTTATTTATCTGCTTTTATTTGTTGTAAAAGATATATTTCTGTAGGGTACATTCTCATTTTAATGTTTTACTTTTTAAAATTTCACTTAAATGAAGTTGTTCCATATATTAGTTACACCGAATATGTAACATAGTATTTGAGTCTTACTGCTTATCCTTAGATTGGTTACATGTATTAGTTTTCTTTTGTGTAAAACATAGCATTTCAAAAAATTTATTATCTAACATATTTAAGTATACGCAAGAAAAAAATCCAGAAGATATGTTAAGAGTATTGTTAGGATTGCAGAATATTTTCACTTTCTATATTACAAATTCCATATGGCTTGAATTTTTTTAATATGAGCATGTGTGTATATTTGTTTTAAAATAAAGCCTCTTCATTTTCTTTAAGTGGCTTTCTGATAGGAAGAAGAGAGCACTACAGAAGAAAGATGTAGGTGAGTATCGTTTTTTTCCCCATTTAACTACATTAGTGATCCATGTAATGCTTTCACTCATTTATTATTATGTATCAGTGAGGATTTATGAAAATCAGTAGAATTAAGATAGTGGAAGATTTTTGCCTTTTTCCTTCTTTTTTTTTTTTTTCTTTAAATTTTTGAGTTGGAGTCACACACTATCACTCAGGCTGAAGTGCGGTGGCGTGAGCATAGCTCACCACCGTCTCAATCTCTTGGGTTCAAGTGATCCCTCTGCCTCGGCCTCCCAAGTAGCTGACACTATAGGCATGCACCACCAAGCCTGGCTACGTTTTTCACTTTTTTGTAGAGATGAGGTTTTATTATATTGCCTAGGCTTGTCTTGAACTTCTGAGCTCTAACAGTCCTCTTGCCTCGGCCTCACAAAGTGCAAGGATTGTAAGTGTGAGCCACTGCTCCTGGCCTTGTTTATTCTTTGTTTTAAAAAATCAAAGACCTGAGATATTGAAGGGGTTTCTGAATGTGAGATAAATACCCCAAGGCAAGCATCTTGGAAAAGTAGGCTTTATATAGTACTACAGATGGAAAATCAAAATTTTATTTATTTTTTAATTTTTAATTTTAAAGATGTGGAGTACAATTCAGGGTTCAGCATACAAATGTTCATTATGCAGGTTCCCTTGATGAGATGTGCCCCCCACTTCTCTGATAGTTTCCCACTACTGCCAATCCCACACCCCCCAAAATCAAAATTTTAAATCAAGGGGACACACAAATTGCTGCTTTAGTACTGCTTACTGGTTCTGATTTCACCTGATCTCCCCATTCCAATGTTCTTGTATGTAATAATTCATTTAGGGGGGAAAATGTTCACTGTTTTTCCCAACCCATCACAGAACTTGTGTCTTTCAAATTGAGTAAGCCATTCCTACTCAGTTGACTTGAATTTTATATTTGGCTTTAATAAATGAGGCAGTAATGTGCCAGAGAGTGGCACACAGTCTTTGCAGTAGGTACATTGTGAGGATAACAACCAGCAAGAGTCCACATGTTCTTGTAGGAAGGGGCAGGTTTTTGTGAGTGTTGTTAGTGTTAGTGTTTTGATCTAGAGAGATTGTGCTCAGTCTTCCTGTAACCTGGTTCCTCTTGACTTCAGATCATTGGTACCAACAGAGGCAAAAGTCAGCTTGGTAGCAGTTTTTTTTTTTTTTTTTGAGTTGGAGTCTTACTCCGTTGCCCAGACTGGAGTGCAATGGCACGGTCAAGGCTCCTGCAGCCTTGACATGCTGGGCTTAGACATCCTTCTGCTTCAGTGGTCCAAGTAGCAGGGACTACGAGTGCACATCACTATACCCAGCTAATTTTTTAATTTATTGTAGAGATGAGGTCTTGCCTTGTTGCCCAGGTTGGTCTCAAACCCCTGGGTCTCAGGCAGTCCTCTTGCCTTCGTCTTCCAAAGTTCTGGGACTATAGGCATGAGCCAATGTGTCTGGCAGAATTTTTCCTTTTTTTTTTTTTTCAGTTGGAGTCTCACTCTTACCCAGGCTGGAGTGCATGGCACGCTCCTGGCTTCCACAGCCTCGATCTGCTGGGCACCAGTGATCTTTCCATCTCAGCCTTCCAAGTAGCTGGAACTACAGGGCTGCACTACTACTCCTGGCTAATTTTTTGTAGAGACGAGGTCTCACTTGGCCAGGCTAGTTTTGAACGCGCGGGCTCAGGCAGTCCTCTCACCTTGACCTCCCAAAGTGCTGGGGTTTTAGACTTGAGCCACTGTGCCCGGCCTAGAATTTCTCCTTTTTGAAAAGTAAGAATAAAATGCTTACCTTAGAAAAATAATATATTAACTAAAAAAAAAGAAAACCCTTGCTGTTTAAGGGTTGGACTGTACTGTTGTCCTTTCCTAAGGTTTGAAAGCATTTAGGACGTGTTTTTACCTGTTTGTAGTTGCTGTGCCTGCTCAGCACGCTTTGTCTTCCTGTGTGAAATACTGCATGTTAGTTAAACTAGTTTTTTTTTCTTTGTAGATGTCCGTAGGAGAATTGAACTTATTCAAGATTTTGAAATGCCTACTGTTTGTACCACTATTAAGGTGTCAAAAGATGGACAGTATATTTTAGCAACTGGTAAGCATCTTTTTGATTATGAGTTACATACAGCAGGGGACCAAAAAAAACCCAGAATTGTCTTTTGGAGGGCAAGCCCCTTGTAGTATTCTCAGAATTTGTTCCTCTGGGTCAAATGGTCAACCAAAGTTTTTATCTGGAATTTTTGAGAATGTCGTGTCATGATTTGTGGTAGAAATGTCCTGAATTGTGGTGAAGAGGTGACTGATTCTTCTACCATGACAATGCTCCTGCCCACACTGCGCTGAATGTTTAGCAGTTTTTGACCAAAAATGGCATGACCACTGTGTTCCACCCTCCCTGTTCATCTGATCTCACCCCAAGTGACTTTCTTTTGTTTCTTGGATGAAAAAATTCCTCAGAGGATAACATTTTGCCGATGTGGAAGAGGCGAAACAAAAAAATGACAGAAGCACTAAAAGGCATCAAAATTGACGAGTTCAACAACTGTTCTGAGCAGTGGGAAAAATATCTTGCTAGGTATATTGCATCTAACATAGAATACTTTGAAGGGACTGAAGTTTAAACATGTAAGAATAAATACACAATTTTTAATAAATAAATCCCGGATTTTTTTTGATTCTTCCCTCGTACATTTCTTTTTTTTTTCCTTCAAGGAAATATGTATTGCATATTATCAGTGATATTATTTTACAGCAAAATTAAGTACATACTTTTCATAAGCATAAAATGGAAATCAAGGCATATGTCTAATTTAAATGCTGAACCAAAGTCCCAGTTTTCAGAATTCAGTATTCAATCATGATTCTGCACCAGGGCCACTAGTCCATGATTTCAAATAGTTGAGGATCTTTTCAGTAACTGGAACAAAATCTTCTCGATATGTGACAATGGTTTCCTCATAAAACTCTTTCAGGGGCTCAGATATCTACTGAGTATTTCATTTGTTGAGACATCCTTTTGCTCTACTTCATCAGCTGCTAGACTCTTACCAGATACACCTGCAGCACAGTAGGACATCTACCCAGGATGCTTTGTTGGGAGCTGACCACCAAGGCAGGAACTGGCTTAGAGACCACCTGGGGCATGCGCATCAGTAGCCCCCTCATCCATTTCATACCAGGAAATGTGGTGGTGGGAATGGGCCCTTTTTTATCCTAGCATTGTATTATAAAACAGTTGGAACATATAGAAACGGTGGAAAAAATTGCAGTGAACACCTATTAATTCACTACTTACATTCTGCAATAGATAGATTACTGTATTTGCCTCATCACATGTCTGTCCATCTTGTTTTTTTGATGTGTTTCAGAACAAGTTGAAGATAGCAGCATATTTTACCCTACATGCCTCAGCATGCATATTGTTAACTAGAGTTCAATATTTACCAATATTTATGGCTTTTTTCCAAGGTAAAATTTATATACAGTGAAATGCATAGATCTTAAGTTTACCATTTGATGAGTTTTTGACACATGCACACACCTGTGTAACCCAAAACCTTTTAAGATATTGAACATTCTGACCAGGTGAAGTGATTCATGCCTGTAATCCTAATGCTTTAGACGTCTACGGCAGAAAGATCATTTGAGGCCAGCAAAAATAAAAAATAACATGAATTCTAGCCAGGTGTGGTGGTGCGTACCTACCACAGAACTAGTTACTCAGGAGCCTGGGACAGGAGGATCATTTGAGTACAGGAGTTTGAGACCGCACTGAGCTATGATCAAGCTACTGCACTGCAGTGTGGGCAACAGAGTGAGATCCTGTGTCTCCTAAAACAAAGCAAAACAATGTGTGTAAATCTCAAATACAAAATCCTAGATGAAACTCATCCTACACAGAAAGAATATGTGATGTATGACTGTATCTATATCAAGTTCTAAGACAGGCTAAACTTGTCTATGATGGAAAAAACATCAGCAGTGGTTGCCTCTGTACAGGTGGGAGCAGGGAGTAACTACCAGGGACACGAGGACGTTTTCTTTTTCTTTTCTTTTTCTTTGAGTTGTAGTCTCATTTTGTCACCCAGGCTGGAGTACAGTGGCATACTCACAGCCACTGCAGCCTCGACCTGCTGGACTCGTGACCCTTCCACCTCAGCCTTCTAAGTAGCTGGAACTACAGGCACGCGCCACCATGCCTGGCTAATTTCTTAATTTATTATAGACACGAGTCTCACCAAGTTTCTCAGACTGGTCTTGAATCCGTGGGCTTAGGCAGTTCTCTCACCTTGGCCTCCCAAAGTGCTGGGATTATAGGTGTGAGCCACTGTGCCGAGAGCATTTTCTATGGTAAAAGAATGTCCATTCTTAGCTTCTAGAGGCTGCCTGTATTTCTCATTACATGGTCAACTCCACCTTCAAGCCAGCAGCAGGTCTCAGTTCCTTTTGTGCTTTTTATTTTTTACAGAGATGGGATCTTGCTGTGTTGCCCAGCCTTGTCTTGAACTCTTGGCCTTAAGCAGTCCTTCAGCCTCAGCTTCTCAAAGTATTGGGATTATAGGTGTTAGCCACTGTGCCCTACTCATACATATTGCTATATGTGTTAATGGCTTGTTCTTTTTGTATTACCAAATAGTATTTCATCATATGAATTTACTGCAGTTTATTTTTCGTTTTTCCATATGATGAACACCTGGGCTGTTTTCATTTTTTGGATATTTTTAATAAAGTTCTATAACAATCCTATAGAATTCTGTTTTATGAATATATGCTTTCATCTGTCTTTGGTAAATGCCTAGGATGGAATTGCTAGGTCATGGGGTAGGTGTATGTTTAGTGTTATTGGAAACCACCAGATGTTTTCTCAAAGTCGTATCATTTCACTCCCACTGACAATGAGTGAGGGTTTCAAGAAAAGTCACTTTTTTTTTTTTCTTTTTTTTTTGAGTTGGAGTCTCACTCAGTCGCCCAGACTGGAGTGCAGTGGCCGCTTCCGGCCACCGCAGCCTCGACCTGCTGGGCTCCGGCGATTCTTCCGCCTCAGCCTTCCGAGTAGCCAGAATTATAGGCGTGCGCTACCACGCCCGGCTGATTTTTTGATTTATTGTAGAGATGAGGTCTCGCTGCCCAGGCGGGTCTCGAACCCGCGGGCTCAGGCAATCCACTCACCTCAGCCTCCCAAAGGCGCGGGATTACAGGCTGAGCCACCGAGCCCGGCTGAAAAGTCACTTTTAACATGATTTTCTGTATCTTGTACTCATTTTTTTATATCATTAAGATTTTTACATACATTAACAGTATTCTTCATTATCAAGATACCATGGAATATGGGAATCTTAATATGGTAGGATTTTGAACAGTGTTACTCAGCCTTTGTTGGTTGTGATTGTGGTGCCTATATCCTGTCTTGTTCACACACATTTTTTTTTTTCTGGTTTGACAGCATCTATATTCCTTTTCCAGACACTTCTTTTTTTTTTTTATAACACCTTTGTACTCAGACCTGTCTCTTTTTTTTCTGTTTTGAGTTGAACTCAAAAAGACAGTGGCACACTCACGGCAACCACAGCCTTGACCTGCTGGGCTCAGGTGATCCTTCCACCTCAGCCTTCAAAGTAGCTGGAACTACAGGCATGTGCCACCACTCCCAGCTACTTTTTTTGATTTATTGTAGAAATGAGGTCTTGCCAAGTTGCCCAGGCTGGTCTCGAACCCATGGACTCAGGCAGTCCTCTCACCTTGGTCTCCCAAACTGCTGGGATTATAGGCATGAGCCACTACGCCCAGCCTGATGTCTCTTTTTTTTTTTGAGTCATAGTCTCACTCTGTTGCCCAGGTGGAGTACAGTGGCACAATCACAGCTCACCACAGTCTTGACCTCCTGGGGTCAAGTGATCCTTCTGCCTCAGCCTCCTGAGTAGATGGTGTTACAGGTGCACACCACCATGCCAGTCTAATTTTTTTTTTGTAGAGATGAAGTTTTGCTGTGTTGTCCAGACTGGTCTCGAACTCTTGGGCTCAAGCAGTCCTCCCATGTCAGCCTCCCAAAGTGCTGGGATTATAGGCGTGAGCCACTGCACCCAGCCAGACCAGTCTCTTTTGTTCTGTGTTAGTGGTTGTCTCAGCACTCACTTTGTCCACATCTTTTTTTTTTTTTTTGAGTTGGAGTCTCACTCGGTCGCCCAGACTGGAGTGCAGTGGCCGCTCCCGGCCACCGCAGCCTCACCTGCTGGGCTCCAGCAATCCTTCCACCTCAGTCTTCCGAGTAGCCGGAATTACAGGCACGTGCTACCACGCCCGGCTGATTTTGTCCACATCTATTAGCTTCCAGTTTTATGTTCAGAAACTGGTAAAGAGAATTGAGGAAATCCAATATATGTGGACATTGAAGACTGGAAGACATTTAGAGATTTAATTCATTTTCTTTTATAGATCCAGAGATATTAAGGGACTTGTCCAGAGCCCTTTGGCTTTACTTTAACTTTTTTAAGTCCGAGTCTCACTCTGCCACTCAGGCTGGAGTGCAGTGGTATGATCATGGCTTATCACAGCTTTGACCACCTGGGTTTAGGCAGTTCTTCCCCTCAGCCTTCCAAGTAGCTGAGACTGCAGGCATGCGCCACCACACCTGGCTACATGTTTGGTTTTTTGTAGCGCTAAGGTCTCACTACGTTACCTAGGCTGATCTCAAGCTCCTGGACTCAAGCAGTCCTCCTGTCTTGGCCTCACAAAGTGCTGGGATTACAGGTGTGAACCACTGTGCCTGGCTGATTGAATCTTTTTTTTTTTTTTTTTTGAGTTGGAGTCTCACTCTATCACCCAGGCTCACATGCTCATGTGACATGCTCATGGCCACTGCAGCCTTGACCTGTTGGGCTCAGGTGATCTTTCCACTTCAGCCTTCCAAGTAGCTGGAACTACAAGCATGCGCTACCACACCCGGCTAGTTTTTTGATTTATTGTGGAGACGAGGTCTTGCCAAGCTGCCCAGGCTGCTCTCGAACCCTTAGGTTCAGGCAATCCTCTTGCCTCGGCCTCCCAAAGTGCTGGGATTATAGGCTTGAGTCACTGCACCTGGCTGGTTGTATCTTACCTTACGAAAGATATTTTATAAAGAATATGTGAAGCATGCCTAGTGAGACTAAGAAACTTAATTTTTTTAAATTTAACTTTGATTAAATAGCCAGGCTTGGCTAGTGGCTGCCATGGTGGACAGGGACTCACTCTTGCCCAGGCTGAAGTGCAGTGACAGAGTCACTGCTCACTGTAACCTCAAACTCCTGGGCTCCAGCGATCCTCCTGCCTTAGTCACCTGAGTAGCTGGGACTATAAGGATGCACCATCACACCTGACTAATTTTCTTTTTAAATTTTTTTGTAGAGATGAGGCCTTGCTCTATTACCCAAATTGGTCTGAAATTCATGAATTCACACCACTGCTCCTGGCCAGGCTTAGCTTTTCTAGAGGCCTTTTTAAAAAGATTTTTTTACTTTCCTGTCCTTTTGCACACTAGCACCCTCCCCTCCTCTCTCTAGAGGCCTTTTTGTGGTATTGGTAGTAGTAGTGAAGTGGACTTGGGATGTCAGTTGCTTCTCTGCGTTTGATAGAGGTTCTTCTTTTGATCTCTTTCTAGGTCTTTGTCTCTACCTCTTTCTCAGTTTGTCTTTGGTGTTCCAGGTCTTGAGGCTAAAAACTAGTTGAATACGATTGAGGGGATTTCTGTCTAGTTAGAAAGTTAATCCAGGGGGTGTGCTAAGTATTGATTTGTTACAGACCTAACCAACTAGCTTCTTGGTTCCTTCTAGAAGCATTAGATTTATAATCATGAGAGATTCAAATCTATTCTTAGTATTGTTGTTAATCTTTACTGGGACTTGGGATGAAAGATCAAGAAATAGAGGTATTGCTTTTATTTATTTTGGCCACTTTTTTTTTCTGATGACCAAAATAATACTTGTAAACTTTTAAAATAGTACAGAAATAAAAAACAAAAAACCAAAATTCCCAAAATAAACCTAAAGAGAAGTTTTCTGGATATATATATATATATATATATATATATATATTTTTTTTTTTTTTGAGTTAGAGTCTCATTCTGTTACCCAGACTGGAGTGCAATGGCCGCTCCTGGTCACCGCAGGCTCGACCTGCTGGGCTCCGGCGATCCTTCCGCCTCAGCCTTCCAAGTAGCTGGAACTGCAGGCGCGTGCTACCACGCCCGGCTAATTTTTGATTCGTTGTAGAGATGAGGTCTCGTCAAGTTGCCCACGTGGGTCACGAATCGCGGGCTCAGGCTATCCACTCACCTCGGCCTCCCAAGTGCTGGGATTACATACAGGTGGAGCCACCGAGCCTGGCAGTTTTCTGGATATATTAACCATTTTATATATAGCCTTTCAAATCGTTCATGTGCATATACACAGTTATTAAAATGGTTGTCTTACAACAGTGGAGCTCATAGTGTATCTACTGTTTTTTGTTGTTGTTTTGTTTGTTTTCTGAGTTGAAGTCTCACTCTGTTGCCCAGGCTGGAGTGCAATGGCATGCTCACGACCACTGCAGTTTCAACCTGCTGGGTTCAAGTGATCCTTTCGCTTTAGTCTTCCAAGTGGCTGTGACCATAGGCGTGTGCCACCATGCCCTGCTAATTTTTTGATTTCTTGTAGAGACAAAGTCTCACCAAGTTGCTGGTCTTAAACCCCTGGATTCAGGTAACCCTCTTGTTTCTGCCTTCCACAGTGCTGGGATTATAGGTGTGAACCACCATGCCCTATCCACTGGTTTTAAAACTTCTTTTTAAAAAATAAAATCTTGAGCTTTGATCTACTAAATGTAGAACTCCCTCAGTCTTTTATTTTTAAGAAGTTTTTCTTGGATTTAAAAATAAATAAAAAATTTTTTTGGTGAGGTGTCGTGGCTCATGCCTGTAATCCCAGTACTTGGGGAGACTAAGGCAGAAGAATTGAGAACAACTTGGGCATCATAGTGAGACCTCATTTCTATAAAAAATAAAGTAAAATTAGCCAACCATTGTGGCATGTGCTGGTAGTCCCAGCTACTTGGGAGGTTGAGGTGGGAGGATCGCTTGAATCCAGGAGGTCAAGGATGCAGTGAGCTGTGATTGTGCCACTGCACTTCAGTCTGGACATCAGAGCGAGACCCCGACTCAGAAAAACAAAAATCTTATTTTCCTAATTACAAACACAATAAGCTTATATAAAATACAAATATTACAGAATTACATAAGATGTGGAGGTCCCCAAAAGTGCGCTTTGCAGAGATAGGCAGACAGTCATCGTGAAGTTAGTACTTAGTCCTTCAGCTTTCGCTGTATAAAGTACAATGTTATCATTGTTTAGTTTTACAAATTTGGGATCATATGATACATGTCATTCTGCAGCCTTCCCTGTGCTTCTACTTTATGTTTGGGCTGCTTTCCATGTCGGTAGTTATAGGTGTGCCTCATCTGCTTTATGAATGATATAAAGTTTCCTTGTGTGGATTTACCATCATTTAGTTAAGCAATTCCCTGTCGGTGAACTTTTGTGTGTGTGTGTGTATGTGTGTGTGTTGGAATCTCACTCTGTCGCCCAGGCTGGAGTGCAGTGGCACGCTCATGGCCAACCCAGCATCAACCTGCTGGGCTCACGTGATCCTTCCGCCTCAGCCTTCCAAGTAGCCAGAACTACAGGTGTGCACTACCACACCCGGTTAATTTTTTAATTGTAGAGATAAGGTCTCTCCAAGTTGCCCAGGCTGTTCTCAAACCCTTGGGCTCAAGCAGTCCCTTCACCTCGACCTCCCAAAGTGCTAGGATTACAGACTTGAGCCACCGTGCCCGGCCTCAGTGAACATTTTATTTGCTTTCCGTTTCTGACCACTTTTAATGCTGTAGTGAATATTCTTCGTATCTTTGATATACTTGGGCATATGTTTCTGTAGGTTCAGTTTGTTTAAGTTGAACTATATAGATTCAATGTTTATAAACATCACATATTTTATAAATATTGCTGAATGGTCCTCTAAAGAAGTTTTACCAATTTTATACTAATCAACACAATGTATGAGTTTGAAAACACCGACCAACATGGATATTAACCATCTTTTTAATCTTTACCATTCTGATGGACAGAAAGTATTTTGTTGTTTTAATCTGCTTTTGTTAGATTATTTGTAAAGTTTATTAGTTACTTGTGTTATTCATTTTCTACCACTTGTTTGTTTATCATTTGCTCACTTTCTTCTTAGGATGTTTGAGAGGGGCTGCTTTTAAATTGCCTATCTTTGCACCAAAAGTACAATCAACTTGCCTGCAGGTTATTGACTGGAAATATGTCTTTAAGTTTCACTTCACATAATTCTTTTTTTGTAGGAACATATAAACCTCGGATTCGATGTTATGACACCTATCAGTTATCTTTGAAGTTTGAAAGGTGTTTAGATTCAGAAGGTGAGTAAGAGGCTAAATTTGAATTTATGAAAATATCTTTTTATTTTTGTATGCTTTTCTGGTTTTAAAATGGGAATGGTTTTTCATTAGTTTTTATTGCTGTATAGCAAATTACGGTACTATCGTCGTGTCTTAAAACATCCAATTAGTAGCTTACAGAGCTGAAGCAGGGTGTTGGCCAGTTGGAGGTCTTATTGGGAGGTGCCTGGCAAGTGTGCTTCCAGACTATCTCAGGTTGTTGGCAGAATTCAGATTATTGTGCTTGTAGGACTGGGGTCCCCGTTTCCCGCTGACTGTCAGCTGGAGGCCACTCATAGCTCCTAGAGGCTGCCTGCATTTCTCATCCTTCAAACCAGCAGCAGCTCAGGTCCTTTCTGTGCTTCAGATCTCTCTGACTTCCCCTTCTGCTGCCAGTCAGAGAAAATTCTGGTTTTTAAGGGCTCATATGATTATAAATCATCACTTTGCCGTATAGCGTAATATAATCACAGGAGCAATGTCTCGTCAGTTCACAGGTTTCACCCACACTCTGAACAAGGTTAAAGTTCACTGGAGTCATTCTTAGAAATCTTACTAGCACTAAGGGCAAGTTAAAATGGGAAAGTTCAAGTACTTTTGTCATTTGGCCTAGTGTTTGGGATTGAGGGAAAAGAAGTTAATGGGTTATGTGTTCTATGGAGTTATATGCACATTCTCCTAACGCTCACCCTTTTTGTGTATGTGTTTGTTTTGTTGCCCAAGCTGGTGTGGCACAATTAGAGCTCACCACAGTCTTGGCCTCCTGGGCTCAGGCAGTCTTTCTGCCTCAGCCTTCTGAGTAACTGAAACTACAGGCGTGTGCCACTTGCTTATTTATTTATTTTTTTTGAGTTGCTATCTCACTCTGTTGCCCAAGCTGGAGTACAATGCCACGCTCATGGCCACCGCAGCCTTGACCCGCTGGGCTCAAGCGATCCTTCCGCCTCAGCCTTCCAAGTACCTGGAACTACAGGCACGTGCCACCATGCCCAGCCAGTTTTTTGATTTATTCTAGAGATGAGGTCTCACCAAATTGCCTAGGCTGGTCTTGAACCCATGGGCTCAGACAATCCTCTCATCTAGGCCTCCCAAAGTGCTGGAATCATAGGTGTAAGCTGCTGCCCCCGGAAAACATTTGTCTCAATCTGAACATGTGGTGGATTTTTTTTTTTTTGAGTTGGAGTCTCACTCTTTCACCCAGACTGGAGTGCAGTGGCTGCTCCCGGCCACTGCAGCCCCGACCTACTGGTCTCCAGCGATCCTTCCACCTCAGCCTTCCAAGTAGTAGCTGGAACTACAGGCACGCGCTACCCCTCCTGGCTAATTTTTGATTTATTGTAGAGATGAGGTCTCGCTAAGTTGCCCAGGCGGATCTCGAACCCGCAGTCTCAGGCGATCCACTCACCTCGGCCTCCCAAAGCACTGGGTTTACAGGCTGAGCCACTGAGCCCGGCAATCCTTTTCTTATAGTATTGTGATAGTTGTTCAGGGTCCACTTATGAGTGAGAACATGTGATACTCAGTTCTTTGTTTCTATGAAAGATCACTCAGGATTATAGACTCTTAAGTTCATCCAAGTTGCTGTGAAGTTCATGATTCTATTTTTCTTTATGGTTGCATAATATTTCATCGTGTATATGTACCACATTTTTGTATCCAGTTCTCTTTTGATGGGCAGCATGGTTGGTTCCATGTTCATGCTATTGTGAACAATGCTGCAATAAACACATATGCAGGTATCTTTTTTATAGAGTGATTTGAGTTCTTCTGGGTATATTCCCAGGAGGGGTATTGCGGGGTCATATGCAAGGTTTAGGTCTTTTAGAACTTGCCACACTGTTTTCCAGAGGCTGTACTAGTAGTTTATACCCTCAACAGTGTAGAAGTGTTCCCTTTTCGCCACATCCTCTCCAGCATCTGTTGTTTTTTGAGTTATTGATGATATGGCCGTCCTGACTGGAGTTAGGTGGTATCTCAGTGTAGTTTTAATTTGCATTTCTTTGATGACTAGTGAGGCTGAGCATTTTTTCATGTATCTGTTGGCTTTTCGTATGTCTTCTTTTGAGGACTGTCTATTCATTTAAAGTCTTAAAATTTGTTTTGAACATCTCAGAAAAACAGTGGCAAAATTTAGAAGTCATCTTGTGAGTTGGTTTCAGGTCTATAAGAAATCTATTTGACACATATTGAGAAATTGTATTCTTGTTTGGATTAGGGACAGAAAATAAAAATTAGTATTTATGTATAATTTCTGTGTTGAATTAGAATCTTTACATCAAGCTTACATTTTTATTAAGAATATTGATAATTGTAATTTTTCCTATTATTTCTTGTTTTTCAGTTGTCACCTTTGAGACTTTGTCTGATGACTACTCAAAGGTATGTTTGACAGCATTGGTTTATACTGAGTAGACCCAAGAAATGAATCAGTAGAATTTATTTTCATGATAAGCATTTTTATGATGTTTCCTTTGTTACATTAAAAGTGGCTATGTAGTAAAATATAACTTATCATTTTCTATGAATATATTTTTAGTTTGGTTTATATATTACTTGCAGTGTCTTTTAAACAGTAGTGACAGAGATAGCCCTTGACCAATCTAATATCACAATTAGTTTTCATATCACATACGTAACCTCACTTATATTTTCAGGAATGACAGCAGTTTTCTTTTTTTAGACCATCTTATATTCTGGATTTGTGATTCTTTTTTTTGCATTTAACCTGGATTTATTTGCCAGGTAGCTTTCATTTTCTTAATGAAAAGGAAACTAGCATGTCCAATGTTTAATTTTTTTAATGCTGCAAGTAGTTGTGACAATTCTGAAACAGTTTAAGATACAGCTAAATAGATTTGTTTCTTTTCTTGGTGTCATTAGTCCATCTTTCAACTCTTACGGCCAATTTCAACAGTTATAAAATTGTCAGTAAAGGTCCTGTTCATTTTAAAATGAAGAGTTTGAGTGATATCAAATATCTTAAAGGAAAATTGCATTTTCTTAGTTGACATGGCTTTGCATATTGTCTGAAGTTTTGGAAGCTATGGGCTATAGCTTATTCTTTTTTTTTTTTTTTTTTTATTGAGTTGGAGTCTCAGGCTGGAGTACAGTGGCATACTCATGGCTACTGCAGCCTCGCCCTACAAGGCTCAGGTGATCCTTCCGCCTCAGCCTTCCAAGCTGGAACTACAGGCATGCACCACCATGTCTAGCTAATTTTTTTTTTTTGAGATTGACTCTCACTCAGTTGCCCAGGCTGGAGTGCATTGGCACACTCACAGCCACCCTAGTGTTGACCTGCTGGGCTCTGATGATCCTTCCGCCTCAACCTTCCAAGTAGCTGGAACTACAGGCGTGTGCTACCACGCCTGGCTAATTTTTGATTTATTGTAGAGGCGAGGTCTTGCCATGTTGCTTGGCTGGTCTCAAACCCTTGGGCTCAGGAAGTCCTCTTGTCTCTGTCTCCCAAAGCGCTAGGATTACAGACATGAGCCACCACACCTGGCCTAAAAGTTATTCTTTTGCTTATGGTAGTCATTTATCAGATGTTTTGGAACATGTAATATTAGAATGTATTTCCTCTAAATATTGATAAATTTGCTTTTAAAATACCATCTATTGCTTTTGTTTTCTTTTTTTGAATCTGAGTCTCACTGTCTCCCAGGTTGGAGTGCAGTGGCACGATCCTGGCTCATCACAGCTTCAGCTTCCTGGGCTCAGGCAATCCTTCCATCTCAGCCTCCCAGGTAGCTGGGACTACAGATGTGTGCCACCACACCTGGCTAATTTTTTTCTTTTCTTTTTTTTTCGTAGAGACGAAATCTCACTATGTGGCCAGGGCTGTTCTTGAACTCCTTGGCTCAAGTAATCCTGCCTCAACTTCCCAAAGTGCTGAGATTATAGGCATGAGTCTCCATGCCCTGCCCATCTGTTGATTTTTAAGATACCATTTTAGTACATTTAAAGTTAAATTTTTAGGGCGTGGTGGCTCATGCCTATAATCCCAGCACTTTGGGAGGCAGAGGCTAGAGGATTGCCTGAGCCCAGGGGTTCGAGACCAGCTTGGGCAACTCGGCAAGACTTCATCTCTACAATTAAAAAAAAAAATTAGCTGGGCCTGGTGGCTCATGCCTGTAGTTTCAGCTACTTGGAAGGTTGAGGTGGAAGGATCACCTGAGTCCAGCAGGTGGAGGCTGCGGTGGCCATGAGTGTGCTACTGTACTCTAGTCTGAGTGACAGAGTGAGACTCTGACTCAAAAATAAGTAAATAAATAAATAAAGTTCAGTTCATGCAGGGAGTTTATCAAACCCTGTGTGACAGTTGTGGAATTATTGAAATATGTTAAGCAAAATGGGAAATTACTCATTGAGGTTACTGTGTGATGCTCTACAGTATGAAATGCTGGCGCCAGGTAAATAAAGGGCATGTGTTTCACATCTCTCAGTTAGAGAACTCTTTCATTTTGGAGCAAAGCTGTCAGGATACAAAATGGCATTAAGAAACTGGTGGAGAGTGTGATTCTTAACCACGATGGAGAGTGTGTGTACCCAGGTGTATTTAGTGTGCCTGGAGAGACAAAGTGAGGGTGAGAGAGTGCAGGGTTTTCTTGCTTCCCAGTTATAGTGATGATGAAATAAACACCTTAACTAGAAACCTAAGCAAACTAATGTTTTTGTTTTATTTTCAGATTGTCTTCTTACATAATGATAGATATATTGAATTTCATTCGCAATCAGGTTTTTACTACAAAACCAGAATACCAAAGTTTGGGAGAGATTTCTCTTACCACTATCCATCCTGTGACTTATACTTTGTTGGTGCAAGGTATTGGATCTAGTTACTTTTTTCTTTCTCCTTGCTACCTCCTAAAACAGCCAACTTCTGTTCTTGAATTCCTTGTACATTTTTGCTATTTAAATAGCTTGCTTTAATGAAAAAGTGATATGTGGCTTTTTTTTTTTTTGAGTTCGAGTCTTACTCTGTTGCCCAGGCTGGAGTGTAGTGGCACACTCACAGCCACCGTAGCCTCGACCTGCTAGACTCAGGCCATCTTTCTGCCTTAGCCTTCCAAGTAGCTGGAACTACAGGTGTGCACTACCATGCCCGGCTAATTTTTTGATTTATTGTAGAGATGAGGTCTCGCCATATTGCCCTGGCTGATCTCGAACCTGTGGGGTGGGCAATCCTCTTGTCTCAGCCTCCCAAAGTGCTGGGATTACAGGCTTGAGCCACTGCACCCAGCAGTATGTGACTATTAAAAAAATCCTTAGAAAAAAGGAAACAAATTTTTGTTTTCCACATATTGTTGTATTTTGTTTGTAAGTACTGTTATTATAATGTTTAACACCTAGTGTTGTGCTTAATAAAGTCTTTCTTTTTTTTTTTTTTTTTTGAGTTGGAGTCTGACTCTGTCACCCAAGCTGGAGTGCAGTGGCACAATCACAGCTACTGCAGCCTCGACCTGCTGGGCTCAGGTGATCCTTCTGCCTCAGCCTTCCAAGTAGCTGGAACCACAGGCATGCACCACCATGCCCAGCTAATTTTTTGATTTATTGTAGAGACAAGGTCTTGCCATTTTGCCAAGGCTGCTTGAACTCCTGGGCTCAGATAGTTCTCTCACCTCTGCCTTCCAAAGTGCTGAGATTACAGTCGTGAGCCACATGTACAGCCAATAACGTATTTTTCTAATGTCAAAAATATTTATGATAGTTACATATCACTGTGGTTAATCCAGGAAATACTGATGGGAAGTATGTAAGCCTGTTCAATATAGTTCAGTTACCATAGTTAATGAGAGGCAATATTGTTTCATTTTTTTGTTTATTTCTCAGATTTCTGTGTCCTTTTTATAACTTGTGGATCCTGCTTTAAGTTTGTTCAGTTTCAGTGATGAATTTCTGTCTGGATCACTTTGTGATTAATGGGTCATATGTGATTATGGACTCTAGTTAAATTTGGGAGAGGGCTTTAAAGACAAATAAGATGTGAACCCGCCTTTAATTTTTTTTTTTTTTTTTTCTGAGTCAAAAATCTCACTCTGTTTTGTTACCCATTCTGGAGAGCAGTGGCACGATCGTGGCTCACTGCAGCCTCTATCTTCTGTGTTTAGATGATCCTTCCACCTCAGCTTCCTGAGTAGCTGAGACTACAGGCGCATGTTATTTTTGTAGAGATGAGGTCCCACTGTGTTACCTAGTTTGGCCTTGAACTCTTAGGTTCAAGTAGTCCTTTCCCCTAGGCCTCCCAAAGTGGTAGGATTACAGGCGTGAGCCACTGCGCTCAGCCCTCTGCTTTTAAGTTGTTTAAAGGGTATAATTCCTAAGTGACTGACTCATTTAGGAATTACATCCTTGGCTTTTGTTAGCATGGTGCTCTAAATTTGGAGGGGTGACATAGATAACCTCATAGGGTAATGTTGGTGAAGTCAGTTTCTTAGCCCTATTGCATGGTATTCTAAAACTTTTTATTTTTAAATGCTGCCTTTTCATGACTATAAAAATAATGCATTTCCATTTTAGAAAACTGAGAAAATAAAGTATAAAGAAGAAAGAACTTTCATCCATAGTTATGCCACTCAGGATCCTTAATAGTATTTTATTGTATTTTCTTTTGTCTTTTTTCTATATATATATATAAAGAGAGAGAGAGAGAGAGAGAGATACATTATATATACTTTTGAATCTCATATTCTCCATTTGTAAATAATATTCTACTTCATAATATTTCTTAGTCACATGAATTGTTTAAATCACTTTTTTTTTTTTTAGTTGGAGGCTCTCTCTGTTGTCTAGACTGGAGTGCAGTGGCACACTCACAGCTCATTGCAACCTGGAACTCCTGGGCTCAGGGTGATCCTTCTGCCTCAGCCTCCTGAGTAGCTGGTGTTTCAGGTGTGCACCACCATAGCTGGCTAATTTTTTGTAGAGACAAGGTCTTGCTATGTTGCCCAGGCTTAAGTCACTTATATACATGAACAAATTCACAAATAAGGTGAATGTTTTTTATGTTTAGAATAAATTTGTGTATCAGTTTTACAAAGGAAGTGTATATGAGTGATATATATGTTTATAGAATTTATATTTACTTAAAGAAAATTTCACTGCAGTTTACCAGATTCTTAACTTTATTGCTTTGCAGTTCTGAAGTTTATAGGTTAAATTTAGAACAAGGACGGTACCTGAATCCTCTACAAACTGATGCCGCGTGAGTTGTTTTAGTAATACTGCTATATTTATTTTGTCCAGGAGATGGAGCCATATACTTGATTTGTTATTGAATACCTTATAGTATTAACATTTAAGCAGAATTTTGGGCAACCTAATTAAAAAGAGTAGTGTTGAATTTTTTGTTTTCTTTTCTTTTTAGAAATAGGATCTTGCTCTGTTGCCCAAGCTGGAGTTGGTGGCATGATTATAACTCACTGCAATCTCCTCCTGGGTTCAAGTGATCCTCCTACCTCAGCCTTCTAAGTAGCTGGTACTACAGGTGTGCATCCCAGTGCCCAGCTAGTTCTTGTTTTTGTTTTAATTTTTTGTAGAAAGGGAGTCTTGTATGTTGTCCTGGCTGGTCTTGAACTCCTGGCTCAAGTAATCCTCCTGCATCAGCCTCCCAAAGTTCTGGGATTATAGGTATGAGGGACCATGCTTGGCCAAATTTTTTCTTTTTCTTTTTTTTTTTTGAGTTGGAGTCTCACTCTGTCACTCAGACTGGGAGTGCAATGCCGCTCCTGGCTACCACAGCCTTGACCTGCTGGGGCTCCAGCGATCCTTCCGCCTCAGCCTTCCAAGTAGCTGGAGCTACAGGCGTGTGCTACCATACTCAGCTAATTTTTTTTTGATTTATTGTAGAGATGAGGTCTCACCAAGTTGCCCAGGTGGGTCTCAAACCCAAATTTTTTCTTAGACAGAAAATTCTCTAAAAGATCTGGTGATTACTTTTTCTTTTGAGACAGGATCTTACTCTGTCACCCAGGTTGGAGTGCAGTGACACAATCAAGGCTCACTGCAGCCTGGACCTCCTGGTTCAGGTGATCCTTTCATCAGCCTCCTGTGTAACTGGGAATACAGGCATGTGCCACCATGCCTGGCTAATTTTTTGATTTTTTTGTAAAGACAAGGTCTTGCTGTGTTTCCCAGGCTGGTCTCAAACTCCTGGGCTTAAGCAATCCTCCTGCTTTAACCTTCCAAAGTACTAGAATGACCGGTGTGAGCCACCACACCGGCCTCGGTGGTTACTTGAAAATTAAAAAATTTAAAAATATACTGAAAAATTTAAAAGCTCACTTTTAAAAAGCTCAGTTTATTATTATTTGTAATGTTCTTTAAATTTTCATTCATGGTTTTGTTTTATGATATTTTTTCTTCGGGAGAAATTTTGAATTAAGTTGGATGTCAGTTTAAAATTTTTATTTTTTTGATGTTTTTGCTAGCCAACATTTAAAACTATTTTAAGTTTTCCTTTTAAAATTTATTTATTTATTTATTTGAGTTGGAGTCTCACTCTGTTGCCCAGGCTGGAGTGCAGTGGCACGCTCACGGCTACCCCAGCGTTGAACTGCTGGGCTCTGGTGATTCTTCCGACTCAGCCTTTCAAGTAGCCAGAACTACAGGCGTGTGCTGCCACACTCAGCTAATTTTTTTATTTATTGTAGAGATGAGGTCTCGCCATGTTGCCCAGGCTGTTCTCGAACCTGCGTGCTAGGCAGTCCACTCGCCTTGGCCTCCCAAAGTGCTAGGATTACAGGCTGAGCCACTGAGCCCTGCCTAAGTTTTCCTTTTATCATACATTGTAGTCTACATGTTTTACTCAAAGAGAAATTCTTTTGGAATAAATCTCTTGTCATCGTCATAACAAATAATAGCGATAAGCATAATAGTGAAAGCACTAAGGGCCAGAAATTATTTAGCCATTTTTCTTTTATTAACTTACTTTAAACTTAAACAGATTTTTGTGGTAAGCACTGTCTTACAGATACGGCAGCTGAGGCTGAGAGTAGGTAAAGAGTTTGGCCAAGGCCATACAACTAGTATGTGTGTGTATATAAAGAGCTTGTTGAATTTTCCTTGTAGCTTTGACAGTATTTTTAAAGATGAGAAGAACATTTAGTGATTAAAACCAAGTAAACTCTTGATTTTTTTTTTTTACATTGACTTGAAGAACGTTTGTTTTTCTTTAATAAAGCTTGTAACTTCACGATGTATTGTTGCATAATAAAGTTACCTTTTCTTTAGTTGTATAATATCCTGTTTTTTTGTTTTGTTTTGTTTTGAGTAGGATGCTCTATCTCCCAGGCTGGAGTGCAGTGGCACGCTCACTGCCACCACAGCCTCGACCTGCTGGGCTCAGGTGATCCTTCAGCCTCAGCCTTCCAAGTAGCTGGAACCTCAGGTGTGTGCCACCATGCCCAGCTAATGTTTTTATTTATTGTAGAGATGAGGTCTTGCCATGTTGCTCAGGCTGGTCTTGAACCCCAAGCTCAGGCAATTGTCTCTCCTCTACCTACCAAAGTGCTGGGATTATACACGTGAGCCACCACACCTGGCAATTTCCTGTTTTTCATAGCAGTTATTATTAATGCATGTCCTCTATACTCTGGACACTGCTGAACACTTTGCAGTCATTTTCATTTAATCTTCACAACAACCTCATGAGATAGGTGGAATAGCCATTCTATAGAGAAAGTAGATGAGGCTTAGATTAGTATACCCAGCTTGGGCCTCTCAAGTGTCAGGATGTCATAGTTACAGCCCATGTCCTTTTAAGAATGTTATCTGCTGTGGAAGAAAATGCATTAAAAAATAGAATGATCCTTTTTGCTCATGGTGGTAGAATAGTATTTCAAAACAAGGTCTTTCCTTGTTTGTCATCCAACAGGTAGAATGTTACCCTGGGGATCAGAAGCTCCAGTGACTTTGAGCCAAGCACATAACTATTTCATACCTTGGTGTTTTCAATTGCAACTTAGCAAAGAATCTGTACGTCTCCTTCCTCCACAGAATTTGGGTTGACTGTTTATTTAGAAAGTTTGCTTAATACCTATTCCCTCTAAAGTAGATCCTAACTAATACTTTGTCTCTTATTGCTTTTCTGATAGGGAGAATAATGTTTGTGACATAAATTCAGTGCATGGCTTGTTTGCCGCAGGAACAATAGAGGTATGCATATATTAACTTTATTTTTTAGAGTATTTGTTTTATATCTGGTAATGAATGGAGTTTTTATTTAAAGACAGTTGCTTGGGTCCTTAGAGCAGGATGAGAATGAGGTGTTAGCCTCTGGCTTGATTTTTGTATAGAACATTTATCCTTCCACACAAAGACCTGGCTCTTGCACTGCCATGCACTGTGTCCATTGTGCATCAGATTTGGCAGATGTTTATACTGATCTCAGAACTAGATGTGAAGGTGCGAGTGCCTGAGCACAGCCCACTGTCACTCCTGGATTGAAAGCCCCAGGCGAATCCAACAGACAGCCACGCTTGTTCTTGATGGGAGGCAGTATGTCGTGGAGTCTCAGTGCACACACTTATGAGGTAGTTTTATGACTGAATCAGGACTTTCTCTGAGGCTTAGTTTTCTCATAGTGAAATGGAGATAATAATACTTACTTAGCCAACTTTATAGATATGTGGGTAAGAAGCACATGAAATAACCTATATGAAAACAGCATAAACTATAAAGGTGTAGAGAATAGTACTTTGAACATCCTGTGTAGTAGCATTCAGTACATTGTAAATCACATACATGGAATCTTTCTTTTAAACTACAATACCTTTGAGTCAGTGTCCTTCACGATTGTCAATAATTTTTCTAGATTTGCATTTTTTACTTACAGCAATCATAAATACTCATAGTAAAAAAAATGCAAATATGTCAGGAATAATAAAAGTATCCTTTTGTACCTTCGGGTCACCACATTCTACATCCCAGAGGTAATTCTTAATGGTTTATGGTAGTATCCTGTGAGGTTTTTTCCCCAAGTACTGTATGCATTTATGTATATGTGTACATACATATTTTAAAAGTTTTTTACAAAAATGAAGTTATATCCTACTATAGTTTTTCATTTGCTTTTCATTTTTACTTTTTGAATTGGAGTCTCACTCTGTCGCCTAGGCTGGGGTGCAGTGGCACGCTCACGGCCACTACAGCCTCGACCTGCTGGGCTCAGGCGATTCTTCTGCCTCCGCCTTTCAAACAGCTGGAACTATAGGTGTGTGCCTCCATACCCGGCTAATTTTTTAAAAAAATTTATTGTAGAGATAAGGTCTCACCAAGTTGCGCAGGCTGGTGTCAAACCCCTTGACTCAGGCAATCCTCTTACCTTGGCCTCCCAAAGTGCTGGGATGACAGGCGTGAGCCACTGCATCTGGCCTTAGTAGCTGTTTTAAGAGCAGCCCTGGCATGTTGGCATGCACCTGTAGCTTCAGTTACTAGGGAGGCTGAGGTGGAAGAATTGCCTGAGCCCAGGAGATCAAGGCTGCTGTGAACTGTGATAATGTCATTGCTCCAGCCTGGGTGACAGAGTGAGACCCAGACTCAACAAAAAAGGAAAAAAAAAGACCAGCCCTGGGACATGTTGAGGGGAGAGTAGGTTGGGCTACCCAAAGGCCGAGCATCCTGAAATTCCTTGGTTTTTTTTTTAGTCAGAGTCTCTCACTCTGTTGCCCAGGCTGGAGTGTCATGGCATGCTACTCATCGCCACTGCAGCCTCAAACTGCATGACTCTGGCGATCCTGCCACCTCAGCCTTCCAAGTAGCTGGACCTACAGGCGCATGCCACCATACCCGACTAATTTTTTGATTTATTGTAGAAATGAGTTCTCGCCAAGTTGCCCAGGCTGGTCTCAAACCTGTGGGCTCAGGCAGTCCTCCCACCTCGACCTCCCAAATTACTGGGATTATAAACATAAGCCACCATGCCTGGCCTTCTTGATTACTGAGGGCTTGCAATTTGATCAACATCGTTAGATCAGATTTTTAAAAATTATTTTTATATTAATTTTGATATGTAGGCTAAATTTTGGTTTCTTCTATGACAGTTGTAATATTGTCAAACTCAGTACTTGCATTTATGCTTTTTGAAGTGCATAAGTGGAAATTTTGCAATAGAAGTATTCATATTTAGGTAATAGAAAGTCAGTATGCTTAAAAAATCATTTTGTATTTACTCTGGACTTTCATATCTGCATACCCATTTTTTGTTTCTGAAATGTACTTTTCCTTTTTATGTTCATTAAGTTTATTAACTCATTTTGAGGGGACTAGACCATTTGGAATTGCCTGTTGCATGTTTCAAAACTGCAGTCCCCAACCTTTTTGGCATTAGGGACCAGTTTCATGGAAGTCAATCTTTCCACTGAAAGGGGTGGGGGAGATCATCAGGCATTATATTCTCATAAGTAGCATGCAACCTGGATCCCTCATGTGCGTGCGCTGTTCATAATAGGGTTCACGCTCCTATGAGAATCTAATGCTCTGCTGATCTGACAGGAGGCAGGGCTCTGCTGGCCCACCGCTCAACCTCCTGCTCTGTGGACTGATTCCTAACAGGCCATGGACTGGTACCAATCCTCAGCCTGGCGGTTGGGGACCCCTGTTTTAAAAGATTTCTTTTCCTTTATTCATCTTTGCAATATACATTTTTTTTTTTTTTGAGTTGGAGTCTAACTCCGTTGCCCAGGCTGGAATGCAGTGGCTCATGGCCACCCTAGTGTCGACCTGTTGGGCTCTGGTGATCCTTCCACCTCAGCCTTCCAAGTAGCTGGAACTACAGGCGCTTGCTACCACACCCGGCTAATTTTTTTGATTTATTGTAGAGACAAGGTCTTGCCAACTTACCCGGGCTGGTCTTGAACCCATGGACTCAGGCAATCTACTAGCCTTGGCCTCCCAAAGTGCTGGGATTATAGGCTGAACCACCAAGCCTGACCTGCAATATACATATTTGTAATAATATTGAAAGATTAATGAGATCAAAGCTTCCTATATATTTTTAAGATTTTGCTTTTAAGGCAGTTAATATATTAAACAATTAAAAAAATTTTGTATAGCCAGGCATGGTGGCTCATGCTGTAATCCCAACACTTTGGGAGACCAAGGTGGGAGGATCAGTTGAGTCCAGGAGTTTGACAGCCTTGGCAACAGAGCAAGACCCTATCTCTTCAACAAATTAAAAAAATTAGCTGGGCATGGTGGCAGATGCCTGTACTCCCAACTTCTCGGGAGGCTGAGGTGGGAGGATCACTTGAGCCCAAGAGGTGGAGGCTTCAGTGAACCATGATTGCACAACTGCACTCCAGCCTGAATGACAGAGTGAGATCCTGTCTCAAAAAAGTAAACAAGTAAAAATAGATCCTTGAATATTTTTTATCATTACAAAATCAAAGGACAGGTGAGAATATAAAGTAATAAGTATAATTCCATTCTGCTCTGCTCCACGCCTGTTTCCATTGTGAATGATTTGTTCTCTGCCCTCTCAGAGGTTTTTCTGTTTGCACAAACTTTTTTTTTTAACACAAATGTTATACTGTTTTTTAAAAGTTGTTTTTTTGTGTACATAATTCTAGTGCATGCATATCTGCATCATTTTTTGTGATGGCTAATGTTCTGTTAAGTGAATATGCTATAGTTATCCCCTTGTTTTTTGTGTGTGTGGTTCTTTTTTATTATTTTACTTTTTATTCTTTTTTTTGGAGATGGTTGCTCGGTATGTTACCTAGGCTGGCTTGAACTCTTGGCCTCAAGTGATCCTTTGGCCTCAGCTTCCCCCAGTGCTGGAATTACAGGCATGAGCTGTGAAGCCTTATCGTTTTTTCGTTTTAAACAATTTCCTTCAACTTTTTATTTTTAAAAAGTTTGCATCTTGGAAAAGTTTAGTAGTCATTTGTATATATTTTGTATGTTTTCCTTCTTTATTTCTTATTAAAAAATATATGTATGTGTACATTAAAGATATGTAATTTGGGAGGCCGGGTGTGGTAGCTCCCACATATAATCCTAGCACTTTGGGAGGCCGAGGCGAGAGTATTGTTTGAGCCCATGGGTTTGAGACCAGCCTGGGCAACTTGGCGAGACCTCATCTGTCCAATAAAAAAAAAATTAGCCAGACATGGTGGCACTTGCCTGTAATTCCAGCCACTTGGAAGGCTGAGGCGGAGGGGTCTCCTGAGTACAGCAGGTCGAGGCTGCAGTGGCCAGGAGCGTGCCACTGCACTCCAGCCTGGGTGACAGAGTGAGACTGCAACTCAAAAAAAAAAATGTGTTTTTTGAACCATTTGAAAATAAGTTGCAGGCATGACAATGACATTTAATCCCTAAATACTTCTAAATAGATTTCTTAAAAGCAAGGACTTGCTCTTATTAACTTATAATACCCTAAAGTTGCTATAAAACTTAATATTGATACAATAATATTATATACAAAATGCTTGACATTGATATAGTAGTTACTTAAATTTTAAAAATTTCCAAAATTTCCATAACTGCCAAAATATCTTTTTGTTTTTGAGTCAAAATCTCACTCTGTCGCTCTGGTAATCCTACCACCCCAGCCTCCCAAGTATCTGGAACTACAGGCACGTGCCGCTACACTAGGCTAATTTTTTTGATTTATTGTAGAGTCAAGGTATTGCCAATTTGCCCAGGCTGTTCTTAAACCCCCGGGCTCAGGCAATCCCTTGCCACCACTTCCCAAAGTGCTGGGGTTATAGGTGTGAGCCACCACACCTGGTCGCCAAAATATCTTTCATAGCTCTTCTCCCTTTGCCCCCAGTCCAGTCCAGGGTCCAATCAAGGATTATGCATTGCCTTTCGAACCTTTTTATTACCTAGTTTTTCATTATGGAAGAAACTCAGTGCATGTTAAGGTATTTAAACACTTCTAAATAGAGGTATAAGATAAAAAGTTAAATTTGTGTTTCCTATAAGATAACCATTGTTAAAAAGGCTTAATTTTGGATGTGTTTAAGAGTCTTCTAGTAGCAGCTTGTATTTAAAATTGTTTTTAATTTGCTTAGGGTAGAGTGGAGTGCTGGGACCCAAGAAGTCGAAATAGAGTTGGCCTATTAGACTGCGCATTAAATAGTGTCACAGCAGATTCAGAGTAAGTAGACTTTGCTTTTTTTTCCCTTGGGTCAGAGTCTCATTCTGTTGCCCAGGCTGAAGTGTAGTGGCACACTCACGGCCGCCACAGCCTCAACCTGCTGGACTCAGGCAATCCTTCCGCCTCAGCCTTCCAAGTAACTGGAACTACAGGCGTGTACCACCATGCCCAGCTAATTTTTCTTGATTTATTGTAGAGATGAGGTCTCGCCAAGTTGCCCAGACTGGTCTTGAACCTCTGGCCGCAGGCAGTCCTCTCACCTCAGCCTTCCAAAGTGCTGGGATTACAGGTATGAGCCACTGACTGCACCTGGCATTATTTTTATAAAGTATTACTAACAAGCAACTTTATTATTCATGGTATGGATATAGTATGTGTATATATATCCATATATCTATATATATTTTTTTGAGTAGGAGTCTCAGTCTGTGTCCCAGGCTAGAGTGCAGTGGCACGCTTGCTCATGGCCAATGCAGCCTTGACTTACTGGGCTCAGGTGATCCTTCTGTCTCAACCTTCCAAGTAGCTGGAACCACAGGGGTGTGCCACCATATCCTGCTATTTTTTTTATTTCTTGTAGAGACGAGGTCTCGCCAAGTTACCCAGGCAGGTCTCGAACCCGTGGAGACCTCAGGCAGTCATCTTGCTTCTGCCTCCCAGAGTTCTGGGATTTCAGGCATGAGCCACTGCGCCTGGCTGGATGTAGTATATTAAACCATTTTAAATTGAAAAATTCACTGATTCGACATTTGCTAATAGAGTAAACTGATAGAAAAATGCATATCAGTATTTCATCTATTGACGTGAGAGAAAACAAACCAGAAACCTAGTTATTTTAGAAACTAGGAAATCAGTTACAAGTGAAAGATATTTACTCTCTAGGAAGCTGAGAGGTTAATTTTCTCTTGCTTTTAAACATTAACTTGTTTTTTAATTAAAATAAAGAGACTTGGATTCTGGTACAAGCTGTCACTAATTTTCTCATTTTGGAAAAGTCATTTAAGAAAAACATAGGCAAAAGTTATTTGCAATATGTCTTCAGGCTACTTCTGCCTTAAATTTAGTGACTACAATAGAAATAACAGTGTAGAAAATTAAGGCAGAGATGTGAAAAAAATAATCTTAACTGTGGCCTTTAAAAATATAGAACTTTTGCCCGGCAGAGTGGCTCATGCTTGTAATCCCAGCAGTTTGGGAGGCCAAGTCGGGAGGATTGCTTGAGCCCAAGAGTTCAAGACTAGCTTGGGCAATGTAGTGAGACCTTGTCTTTTAAAAAAAATTGAAAAAATTTTTAAAAAGATAAAAAGAGAACTTTTTATTCTATTATTTTATTTTATTTTATTTATTTTTTTATCAATATTTTTTATTATGGTTTTGTGGGGTACAGTTAAGGGTTAGGTGTACAATTAGGTTTCATTCAGGCACCGTGTTAATAAGTGATGTTTCCCCATCCCCAGATAGATATTTGCTACTGTTAATCCCATCCCCCTCCCCCCCATAGTTTCCCAGTACCGTCAGTCATTTTCTTATAGTATTACATTGGATGTTCAAGGTCCATTATATGAGTGAGAACATGTGATACTCGGATCTTTGTTTCTGTGAGAGGTCACTCAGTATTATAGACTCTAGTTCCATCCAGGTTGCTGCGAAATTCATGATTTTGTTCTTTTTTATGGCTGTGTAGTATTCCATTGTGTATATATACCACAATTTTTTAATCCAGTCCTCTTTTGGTGGGCAGCTTGGTTGTTTCCAGGTTCTTGCTATTGTGAACAACGCTGCGATAAACATACGTGTGCAGGTATCTTTTTTATAGAGTGATTTGAGTTCTTCAGGGTATATTCCCAGTAGGGGGGATTGTGGAATCATATGGGAGGTCAGTATTTAGAGCTTTTAAGAATTGCCACACTGCTTTCCACAGAGGTTGCACTAGTTTATATTCCCACCAACAGTGTAGAAGTGTTCCCTTTTTGCCACACCCTCTCCAGCAACTGTTATTTTTTGAGTTGTTGATAATTGCCATTCGGACTGGAGTTAGGTGGTATCTCAGTGTGGTTTTGATTTGCATCTCCCTGATGATTAGTGAGGTTGAACATTTCTTCATGTGTTTGTTGGCTGCTCGGATGTCCTCTTTCGTGAAGTGTCTGTTCATATATTTTGCCCATTTTATAATGAGGTTGTTTTTTTTTTCTTTTCAGCACATTTTAGTTCCTTGTATATCCAGGATGTTAAGCCTTTGTCAGACCTGGTGTTGGCAAATATTTTTTCCCAGTCTGTAGGCTGTCTCCCTGCTCTCTTGATGGTTTCTTTGGCTTTGCAGAAGCTTGTCAGTTTAATGAGGTCCCACTTATCTATCTTCTCTCTTATGGCCTGTGGGTTTCGGGTTTTGTTCAGGAATTGGATGCCAGTTCCGATTTCCATGAGGGTATTTCCTTCATTTTCTAAGGTTCTTATGGTTTGAGGTTTTACATTTAGATCTCTGATCCATTTGGAGTTAACCTTTGTGCATGGGGATAGATAGGGGTCCTGTTTCAATATTCTGCATGTGGTCAGCCAGTTTTACCAGCACCATTTACTGAATAGGTTCTCCTCTCCCCAGTGGTAGGTGGTGGAGGCCTTGTCAAAGATGAGTTGGTTGAGAAATTGAGGTTTTGCTTCTGGAATCTCAATTCTATTCCTTTGATCTATATGCCTGTTCCTATACGAATACCAAGCTGTTTTGATGATTGTAGCTTTATAGTAAAGTTTGAAGTCTGGTAATGTGATACTGCCTGCTTTGTTGTTTGTTTTTTTTTTGCTGAGGATTGTTCTGGCTATTCTTGGACGTTTGTGTTTCCATATGAATTCCTGTGTTGTCTTTTCTAGGACTGAGAAGAATGTTGCTTGTAATTTGATGGGTATTGCATTGAATTTGTAGATTGCCTTAGGTAAGATGGACATCTTCACAATGTTGATTCTTCCAATCCATGAGCATGGGATATTTTTCCACTTATTTGTGTCATCTTTGATTTCTTTGAGCAGTGTTTTGTAATTTTCATTGTAAAGGTCTTTCACATCTCTGGTTAGGAAGATGCCAAGGTATTTCATTTTTTTTTGTGGCTATTGTGAATGGAATTCTGTTTTTTATTTGGGTTTCTGTTTGTTTATTATTGGTGTAGAGAAATGCGATTGTCTCTTGTACATTTATTTTGTATCCTGAGACTTTGCCAAAGGCCTTTATCAGTGTAAGGAGGTTTTTGACAGATTCTCTTGGGTTTTCAAGGTACACAATCATATCATCTGCCAAGAGAGATAACTTGACTTTCTCTTTTCCTATTTGGATACCCCTGATTGCCTCCTCTTCTCTGATTGCTCGAGCCAGGACTTCCAATACTGTGTTGAACAGGAGGGGTGAGAGTGGGCATCCTTGTCTTGCTCCAGTTTTCGGGGGAAATGGTTCCAATTTTTGTCCATTTAGAAGTATGCTCACTGTGGGTTTCTCGTAGATGGCTTATACTATTTTGAGGTATGTTACCTATGCCTAGATGTTCAAGGGTTTTTATCAAGAAGCGGTGCTGGATTTTATCAAAAGCTTTTTCTGCATCTAATGATATAATCATGTGGTTTTTGTTTTGACATCTGTTGATGTATTTAATTACATTTATGGTTTTACGAATGTTGAACCAGCCTTTGCATCCCAGGAATGAAGCCTACTTGGTCATGATGGATGATTTTTGAGATGTATTGCTGAATTCGGTTTGCTAGGATCTTGTTGAGAATTTTAGCATCTATGTTCATCAAAGATATTTGGCCTGTAGTTCTCTTTCTTTGTTGGATCTTTACCTGGCTTGGGTATCAATGTGATGTTGGCTTTGTAAAATGATTTGGGGAGAGTTCCATCTTTTTAAATCACCTGGAATACCTTCAGTATGATTGGTATCAGCTCCTCCTTAAATGTCTTGTAGAATTCTGCTGGAAAGCCATCTGGACCAGGGCTTTTTTTTGTAGGAAGTTTTCTTATTACGTAGTCAATTTCCTTGATTGTTATGGGTCTATTTAGGGTCTCAATTTCTTCTTGTTTCAACCTAGGTAGGTTGTGTGATGATAGAAAGTCCTCCATTTCCTTGAGGTTTCCAAGTTTGTTTCCATACAAGTGTATGTAGTAGTCTCTGATGACCTTTTGTATTTCTTCAGGGTCAGATGTGACTTCATCTTTTGTGTTTCTGATTGTGCTTATTTGATTTTTTTCTCGTTTTTTCTTGGTCAGTCTAGCTAGGAGACCATCGATCTTGTTTATCCTTTCGAAAAACCAGCTTTTTGTTTCATTGATTTTTTTGTATTATCTTTTTGTCTTCTATGTCCTGGATTTGGGCTTTTATTTTGGTGATCTGGATTCTTCAGCTGAAATTAGGGTTTTTGTGGTCTTGCTTTTCCAGCTTCTTTAGGTGGCTTGTTAGGTTGTTAATTTGTGTTCCTTCCATTTTCTTCATGTGTGTTTGTAGGGATATAAATTCCCCTCTTACTACAGCTTTCAAGGTGTCCCAGAGGTTTTGGAAGATGTTTTTTCATTTTCATTTGTTTCCAGGTATCTTTTGATCTCTGTTTTGATTTCATCCTTGACCCAGGAGTTGTTTAGTATCATGCTGTTTAGTGTCCATGTCTTTGTGGGTTTTGGGGGAACTTTGCTGGTGTCAATGTTTATTTTTATTCCTCTGTGGTCCGAGAAGGTGCATGGTAGAATTTCGGTCCTTTTAAATTTGCTAATGCTTGATTTATGGCCAATTACATGGTCGATCTTAGAGTACGTTCCATGCAGTGATGAGTGAAATGTACATTCTGTGGTCTTTGGATGGAGTGTTCTGTAGATATCAATTAAGTCCATTTGGTCCAAAGTCACATTGAGGTTCCGGATCTCCTTGCTGATTTTTTGTCCTGATGATCTGTCTAGGGTTGTGAGTGGGGTATTAAAGTCCCCAATTATGAAGGTGTTAGAGTCAATATCTTTCTTTAGTTTTTCTAGAAGTTGCTTTATGAAAGTTGTCGCACCTATGTTGGGTGCATATATGTTTAGAATAGATATTTCTTGTTGATGGATTGAGCCTTTTATCATTATGTAGTGGCCTTCTGTATCTTTTTTGATTTTTAATAGCTTGAAGGGTATTTTGTCTGAAATTAAGATCACTATTCCTTCTTTCTTTTGTATTCCATTCGCCTGAAAGTTTGTTTCCCATCCTCTTACTTTGAGTCTGTGAGTGTCCTTTCTAGTGAGGTGAGTCTCTTGAAGGCAATAGATTGTTGCCTGATGATATTTTATCCATTTTGCCATTCTATGTCTTTTCAGTGGTGCATTTAGTCCATTCACATTTAGGCTAATAATTGAAATGCAAGGTTGATCCCTGTCGTAAAGTTCTTACAGAGTTGTTCCTGTTTGTTTGTTGTCTTTCTTTGGGTTCTGGAGTTGGCTCGTGTGTGTTTTTAATCTTTTGCCTGTACTCTTGTGAAGAATGCTGTTGTTCTTTTTTCTTTTTCTTCTGTGTTCAGTGCTTTCTTAAGTGTTTCTTGTAGAGGTGGTCTGGTGGCAGTGTAGGTTCTTAGGGATTGGATATCTGGAAAAGATTTGAGTTCTCCCTCACTAATGAAGCTTAGTTTGGCTGGGTAGGTTATTCTTGGTTGAAATTTTTTATCTTTTAGAACTTTGAAGATAGGGCTCCAGGCTCTCCTAGCCTGAAGGGTTTCTGTGGATAAATCTGCTGCTATTTTAATTGGTCTTCCCTGGTAGGTAGTCTGGCCCTTTTTTCTTGCTGCCTTTAGGATTTTTTCTTTTATAGCTGCTTTGTTTAGGCGAATTATTATGTGTCTGGGAGTTGGTCTTCTCATTTGCTGTCTTGCAGGTGTTCTCTGAATCTCTTGTTTGAATTTTTTCATCCTTGATGAGATGAGGGAAGTTTTCTTGAATGATTTCATGAAATGTTTGTTCCAGTGTGGCTTCTGTTTCTCTCTCTGCCTCAGGAAGTCCAATTACTCTTAGGTTTGGTCTCTTGAAGTGATCATTCATCTCTTGCAGGTTTTGTTCTGTCTTTTTGAGTTTCTTTTCTATGCTTTTGACAGTTTGGGTTAGTTCTGTGTTTTGGTCTTCGAGCTCTGAGATTCTTTCTTCTGCTTGGCTGATTCTGCTTTCCATGCTTATTAGTCTGTTATTCATTTCCATCACAGTATTCTTTACTGCTGTTATTTCTGACATCAGCTCCTTCCTATTTTCCTCTTGTCTCTCCTCAATTTTTTTAATTCTCTCCATTGATGTCTTGATGTCTGGGTTTGTTGCATGTAACCAGTCATTCTGGGGGTTCTTCATTGTTTGTGTTCCAGAATCTGTTTTCTCAGTGTCTGATCTCCCAGGGGTCTGTGTAAGACCTATATTCTTCTTTTGGTTTTTCTTCATTTGTGCGGTTTTTACCCCTGCCTACTTTTTCCTTCCCTCCACGTCACCATCTTCTTTAATTCTGTTATTCAGGGGTAAAGGGATTGGTTTTACTTCTGTTTGTTCAATCTCCTGTTCTTTATATATGCCCTCTTTGTTCAATTCTGGAGTTGCACTGTAGGTTGGGGGTGGTCCTTTTTGCAGTTTTGAGATTTACTTAAGGGGGAGCTGTGATTCAAAATCTATCTGCAGTCCTGGTATTTGCTGACAGGTGTGTGGATAATCTGGAACCCACTTCTCACTGCCTTGGAATCTGTCTGTGCAGTGGGGCTGTAGGTTTACTCCCTGAAATAAAATGTCGTTGGCAGAGGGAAGAGAATGGAGCAGACAATGGGTTGAGGAGGTGGGTGGGGAGATAGAGGAGTAAGGGAGGAAACAAACGTGTGCCAACAAATGGAGAGAGAGACCTATACTGAAACAGGTAAAAACAATAGACCACAGCTACTGACAAACCAACTCCCATACAAAAAAAAAATAAAACGTATAGTGATGCTAACATACAAGCTAACCAACCACCTTATTGGTGTGCTGTTCCTCTATACAAATATATGGTTTACATAGAGAAGAAAAGAGAAGAAAAGGAAGAGGGGGAGAAAAAAAGGAACAAACAGTAGGAATATAATTGTCATTAAACTAACAGAATCAATGAAGCACACTCTGAGACTTTTCATTTAAGTCCAATGTCCTTTCAGTTCTGATTTCTAGCTTTCTTTTCAAGCAGGTAAATTAGTTTGCAGTTAGGGTCAGTTGCCCTGGTCTGCTGTGAAGGACAGTTCAGATCACCCTCTGTTCACCACTCTGGCCTATGTCCTTTTCAAGCTTGTTTCTCCCGTTTTGGTGTTGTTACCTTGAATCGCCAGCAGGTGGTGCTATCTCAGCTGCTCGCCCCAGAGGGGGTAGGGCCGGACCAGAACCAGAGAGACTGGAGATGGATGCCTGCCTCAGGGCACAGGCAGGAGACTCACAGCGGGCAGGACGTCTCAGTTGCAGGAGAGGTGGCAGCAATCCCAGCAGAGCTTCCCTGAAGGGGCTTCAAGTACTGAAGTCGTGGATCGTCTCCGGCCCTGGTGGTGTGATGTGCTACTGGCGGCAGCTGTGGAGGCAGCATCTGCGCTGCAGTGGCTGTCCAGCCCGCTGTGATGCCCCAGCGGTGGCAACGGCCGAGCTCCGTATGAAGAGCAGGCTGCGATTTTGGGGTCTGCAGCCCCCGGGGCGAGAGCCAGAGACCCACTGCAGTTCTCCTTTGCAGAGGGTTTCACAGACCAGGTTGCCCCGTCGCCATCTTGCCGGAAGTCTCTATTTATTTTTTTAAGTAGAATATTGATTCACAAATGTTTTTTAGTGGTCTCTTTTGTCCTTGGAGGTGGGTCTTTTTCCAGCTGTCATGATAGTGTTTATTTATTTATATTTTTATTTGAGTTGGGGTCTCACTCTCATGCAAGCTGGAGTGCAGTGACATGATCATGGCTACTGCTAGACTCAGGTGATCCTTTCACCTGAGCCTTCCAAGTGGCTGGCATGCACCACCATGTCCAACTAATTTTTTTTTTTTAATTTAATGTAGAAATGAGGTCTCTCTACATTGCTTAGGCTGGTCTTGAACTCTTGGACTCAGGCAATCCTCTCACTTTGGCCCCTCAAAGTATAGGTGTGAGCCGCTGCACCCAGCTGTTTGCTTATTTTTTAAAAAACAATTTTATTTTGAAAAAATGATTTATACTTAGTGTAAAAAAGATGTTAAGTGGTTTCAGAAAAACAAGTAAGAGTAAAGATGACTTCTGTTTAAAAACAAGCAGATATAATTAAGTAACCAGGCCTCTTTTGATGCTTGAAGAATTTATAGTTTTCACTATTAAATATCCATTTACACTTTTGTGATTATTTCCTAAAGAAAACCATCTAGCCGGGCTCGGTGGCTCAGCATGTAATCCCGCGCCTTTGGGAGGCCGAGGTGAGTGGATTGCCTGAGCCCGCGGGTTCGAGACCCGCCTGGGCAGCGAGACCTCATCTCTACAATAAATTAAAAAAAAAACCAGCCGGGTGTGGTAGCGCATGCCTGTAATTCCGGCTACTTGGAAGGCTGAGGTGGAAGGATTGCTGGAGCCCAGCAGGCGAGGCTGCGGTGGCCGGGAGCGGCCACTGCACTCCAGTCTGAGCGACAGAGTGAGACTCCAACTCAAAAAAAAAAACCAAAACATCTAGAGCCTGGATTTCTGGGTTAAACAGCAAACATGTTTTTAAGATTTAATACATTGCTAAGTAGCCTTTTAGAAAAGATAACATCAATTTAAGCATTTACCCACATGCTTAGAGTACATCACCCTCCTTAGTCTGAGGTATCCATCACAGCATTGTTAATAATAGTAAAGGATTAGAAGAAGCCTGAGGATAGTGATTAAAATTTGATAGTACTGTCTATTTTCCAGGTACTAAGTTATTTGCATGTGTTAATTTATTTGCTATATTAACCCTTTACTGTAGGTAGTTTTGTATTTGTTTTACAAGTTAAAAAATATTCATCAGTTGCATCCATACTATCAGCCTTTAAGAATTATGTTCCAGGCCAGGCAGGTGGCTCAGCCTATAATCCCAGCACTTTGGGAGACTGAGGTGAGTGGATTGCCTGAGCCTGTGGGTTTGAGACCAGCCCAGGCAATTGGCGAGACCTCGTCTCTACAATAAATCAGAAATTAGCCAGGTGCGTTGGCGTGCGCCTGTGGTTCCAGCTACTTGGAAGACTGAGGCGGAAGGATTGCTGGAACACAGCTGGTCAACGCTGGGGTGGCCGTGAGTGTACAACTGTACTCCATCTTGGGCGACAGAGTGAGACTCCATCCCCCCCAAAGAAAGAATTATGTTGCAGAGGCATATTTATTAGGGACAGATAGTCTAAATATATCTTTAACTACAAAACTAAATCACTGCCTGTAGAATTTTATCACATTGTAAGAAAAACGGTGAACACATAAACGTAGCCATAGGAGAAAAGTCAGGATGTATACCAAAATGTTAAAAGTAGTTTTTTTGTTGTTTTCTTTTCCAGTCTGTCACCCAGGCTGAAGTACAGTGGCATGCTCATGGCTACTGCAGCCTTGACTTGCTGGACTCAGGTTGCCTCAGCCTTCCAAGTAGCTGGAACCACAGGTGCACGTCACCACACCTGGCTTTTTTATTTTTTATTTTTTTAATTTATTGTAGAGATGCGATCTCAACAAGTTGCCCAAGCTGACTTTGAACTGCTGGATTCAGGCAATCCTCTTGCCTCTGCTTCCCAAATTACTGGGATTATAAGTGTGAGCCACTGTGCACAGATTAAAAGTATTTTTTCTTTGCTAATGCAATTTTATGTGATTTTTCTTGTTTAATTAATTTTTTAGCCTTAGCTGTATTATTTTTTTCTAT